>CM024699.1:226656-1656410 GCA_014182845.1 Corymbia calophylla | reverse complement strand
AAAGGAACTGACTATTTGGCTTATGTTCTCAAGTTGGCCTCTTAGATAAGTGTAGCCGCATTATCTCATGAAATGGGTTTGATAAATTGTGGACAGAAAATTCATTTACCTGGATAGATTATGGATAATGATTGTGCCTTTGCACCATTAATTTGTTTCTATGCACAGGACTCCAGCCGCACTTTGGGATCGACTTGAATCATGCACCGGCAGGCTATATCACGAACGAAGCATCACTTCTGAGTGATCTGACAGAAGGAGAAATTGTGACGGTGTCGAGTGAAGCAAAAAAACTAGAAGCTATGCAGAAGCAAAGGGCAGAAAGCGATTTTGTGCCAATGCGAAACGCTCGAGATACAGAGGGTGAACTAATTTCCTGGGTAGCGAAAATGGACGCCAATCCTCATGCTGCTTCAGAAAAAGTTAATTCGTATACATCGCGCTCAGAATTGGAAGTTGGTTCACATTGCTCAGAATTTGAATCTGAAGACACAGATAAGAAGATGAAGATTAAAGCAAGTCCAGAATATCATGAGAGAGAAGCATTGGAAAGTGAAGTATCGCAGATGCGAAACAAAGTAGAGTCAGAGGCTGAACACTTTTCCTTGGATATAAATGAACACACTGCTTCCGAAGAAGTTCATTCATATCCCTCGGAACAAGAATCTGAAGTTGATTCATATTGCTCGGTACCGGAATATGATGTTGGAGATAAGAAGGCGAGGACAGAAGCAAGTCCAGAATACGAGATTATGCACATACCAAAAATGCAAAAGGAAAGTTCTCCACACGCTACTTTGGATGATAAAGATGCCTCAATTGATATATTAGGCCATGCTGAAAAACAAGAAAGGAGACCATCACAAGGTTGCAGTGCTATTAACTATCATTCTATACTCAACTCTCTCATTAAGTCCATAGCAAAATCTGACATTGAAAAAAATTGAAATATATGGCAAAAATGAGGTTGGAAAGGCTAATGTCATTGAAGCCTTGAAGGAATCAGCAGTATTGAGGAGTCTTTTTGATAGAGTCATCTGTTTTACTGTTCCTGTGAACTGTGACATGGAAAAGGTGCAAATGGAGATTGCTGGACAAATATCTTCTGATTTAACTGAAGCCAGTGCGGTTGATAGGCCACATTCGGTGGTGAATGCATTGGAAGGCCTCAAGGTTTTACTCATTCTTGTTGGCATTAATCAACACACGAAGCTAGAGACATTGAGAATTCCTGTTTTAACACCACAAGTTGGTAGCAAGATAGTCTTTGTGACTGGATCGGGACAATTGTGCGATGAAATTGAAGTGGATAAGAAAATATGTTTGGATGATCTCTTGTTCTGGGAATTATTTTGTCAGAATGTGGGTGCAGCTGTTCATTCAACTGATGTTCAATTCCTTGCTGGGGAAATAGTTAGGATGTGCAGGCACCATTCACATGCTGTTATTCTAGTGGCAAGGGCACTGCAAAATGTTAATGACATTTTAATCTGGAAACGTGCGCTTGAAAGACTGACTGTTCAACCTGCAAGTCATGAAGCAGGTATTGAAGCTCTTATAGTTAATGTATTAAGATTCAGCATTGACCAACTAGAAGATGATAAAACTAGAAGATGCTTGAAAAATCTTGCTCTTTGTAACAATTACCATGAGATTGCATCTGAGTCTGCCATAGGCCTATGGGTCAGGGATGGTATAGTAGACACCCATGATGAAGGCCAAAAAGTCCTAAATAATCTTGTCAATGCTAACCTGCTCGAAGTTGATGAGAATGGGCAATTCGTGAAGTTTCAAGATCAGGACCAGGATATATTAGTGAACCTAATATTTCAACACGAGGAAAATCGCCTGTTTCTGATGCGAAGTGGCTTGGATTTGACAGAGCCACCAAAGGTTGAGGAATGGGAGAGTGCGAAAGAGATATGTTTGACGCATACCGGAATTTCTGAGCTACCGAGGGAACCAAAGTGCCATTCACTTTCGTCGTTATATCTGCAAAGAAATTACAAGCTGAGAAAGCTTTCTTCTTCATTTTTTAATCAGATGCCTTCTCTAGTAGTTTTGAATCTATCCAGAACCCGCATTCGGTGCTTGCCAGAGTCCATATCTCAACTTGTCAGCCTCAAAAGACTCTTCTTGAATGATTGTGTCCTTTTGAGATCGATATCGCCAGCAATTGGAAGGCTCAAGCAGCTGGAGGTATTTGATCTTGAGGGGACAAAGATTAAGAATCTTCCCAAGGAAATTGAATGTTTAATTAATCTGACTTGTTTGGGGATCTCAATTTCTGGAGCAGAACCTTCAAATGACTTCAAAACAGTGATTCCTCATGGGGTAATATCTTCTCTATTACACTTGGAAGAACTGAATCTCGATGTGGATGCCGATGCTGAATGGTGGGATACATGTGCTGAAGGTGTTGTATCTGAAGTTTGCAACTTGAAAAGGTTAAGCACTTTCAAGTTCTCCTTTCCCACATTTGAACTTTTGAGGCAGTTTATTCAGCTTAGGAAATCAATGGAGCATCCATCTTTAGCTCAATTCAGACTTTGTGTTGGTAATCATTCTAGCCGCATCATGAATCGGCTACCATCAGATGTTGAATTTGAGCTGGAACAGTGCAACCGATTCTTGAGGTACACAAATGGTGACAGTGTCTTCACAGATATTAAGGACATCCTGCAACAATCAGATGCTTTTTTCTTAGAAAGGCATGCTAATCTCAAGAAGCTGTCTGAACTAGGGATAGATAGCATGGACCAACTCAAATGGTGCGTTCTGGGGGAGTGTAATGAGCTTGAAGTGCTGGTGGATGCATCTGATACCCTTCATCAAGAGGCCTTGACTGAATCTCACTGCACAAGCATCTGTCTTGAATCACTCGAGTTTCTATATGTGTATTACATGAGAAACTTGAGAAACATTTGGAAGGGCTCAGTGCAGAAGGGATGTTTATCTTCTCTCAAGTTGTTGACATTGTGTAAATGCCCCGAGTTGACAGTTATTTTCTCATGCGAGATGCTTGATAATCTCAACAATTTGGAAGAGATTACAGTTGAAGACTGCCCAGCCATCAAAAGCCTAATTAGTTGCCAAACTTCTACTGGCAAAGTCCGTGAGACATCTTATTTCCTCCCTATTTTGAAGAAGTTGTCCCTCCATTACGTACCTGAACTTTCCAGTATATCCTGTGGGCTACAGATCTCGCCGAGGTTAGAAAGGTTGAGTTTTTATGACTGCCCAAGTCTCAGGTCTCTTTCAACCGATGAAGTTGCCAGTGAGCATTTGAAGAAAATCAGGGGGGAGAGGAGTTGGTGGAAGGACTTGGAATGGCGTGGCCATAAGCCAGATCACTTGGATGATATTTTCGTCCCAATTGACACATGCGACATCCCTTAACTGTGTGTGTGCGCATGTGAGTCTGACTGTTGGAACCGCCTAACGAGTCAGTGGGAACTTCTGTTGCTTAATGACTATCGTATCAAATCAATATGCTACTTTAACTTTGATAACTCCTGCCTACCCAATGGCAGGCCTTACTTGCCGACTTTTCTGTGGTTTATGAGTTTCTTCTTACTGTTTCTTACCCATTGTTTAAAGAGAGGACCCTGAGAAATGAATGACTGGGCAGGGCTTGAATGGTCATCACCAGGTCGATTGAAGTATCGATAAGTAGTGGAATAGGAGATCTGCACTTGAAGAAATTTTTTCGCTATGTGTTGGATTGTGCTAGAAGCAATCAACCTGGACATTAGCATTTCAAGCCTTGGTATGACGCAGCACGGAATGCAGAAGAGCTTTTGATTCTGCTTGTCCAGCCGAATTGGGTAGAAGCTGGCATTTCATTCACGAAATAGCGATCTCACTTCCTATTCTTAGAACTGAGGGTTGTGTCTCTTAGCCAGTGAAACTATTCACTCCGCTTAGTCTTTGTCTACTGCTCCTTCTAAGTATAACCATCACTAGTCATGGTATATAAGAGCCACAGAAGAATATTCGGCAATTTATAACCTTATTGGCTATTAGACATGTGATTAGTGACTTCCTCTAAGAAAATAAGCAACACTTGTAAGTGACTAGTACCTCTTTTCATATGAAAAACATAACTCTCAATGTACAACTGGTAATTTCTCCTCGTGATCAGCTATTAGTATTCCAAAAGAAAGAACTACTTTCAACTTATTTTTAATGGTTAATTTATGTATACAAAGAGATGATTTTCTTCATCAGTAAATCAAGTAATGTGATGAGAGCATGTGATGATGAGAGCTCTTTTATATTGACTGGTATCTTTCTATATTAGAACAAGAAGTTTCAACTATCAGTAATATATATCCATGTATTTAGCACCTCCTGAAAGAAAAAGAACTTCCAAGCTATGAGTAATTTCAATATGTAATTTATAGGAGTGGCCAGAGGGCACGGCCTGGCTGGGCCCAGTCTTTTTAAGTAATTAAAATTTTCATTAAAAAAAAAAAAAAAAAAGTTGGACTATTTTTTTTCAATACTAAAATAATAATAGAAAATTAATTGAGGAAAACCTTCAACAATCCTCTCATCTTGTTGTGTCAACGGCCGGAAATGGCACTTCCGCTATGAGTGGTGAAGTAGAATGTCAGCACACACGTCTTGTCGCATGCCTTTTTCAACATCTTGTACGTTGAATTTCAGGTGTTATTACTACTAGAAAGAGTTTTCAACTTGCCTTCCCTATGCCATATACATGACCTCAAGATCTTGATGCCGGGGTAAGATCTAATGTACTGATACATTGGCCATAGACTTGCAAATCTATAGAGATCGTCTTGCATGCACAAGTTAATGTAGTAGCATACACATTGCATATGGAAGAAAATCCACATTAAATTGGATTTAGTTATTGGACAAGACTCTAGGTTAGGAAGGTGTTCACATCGGTATATTTATATCTTAAATGTAAGAATTCAGTGACATAATTCCCACTCACCATTAACCCAATGATTAATAATGATATAGTATGCATCATACATAGGGCTAGTCCATAAATTAGACGTTTAAGAGACTTGCAACTTACTCGTAGATAGCAAATAACATCATTTTTCTCTAAACAATTAATTGTAGTTTTTTGTATTTATTGTCTACAGAATGGGTCCAAATTGAAGTTATAGAGTTGTTTGCGCATAGTGCAAAAAGTAGGGATCTTCAACAAAACCAGAGGGTTGCTTAGTGATAAGACGATAATATGCATGCTCCCACTTATTCCGTGCCTCGTCATACTTGAACAGGATTTTTGTATGCCACATTGCACATGAAAAGCTCCTCCTAACCTCGAACATCTCTTCCTCATATCAATATTGGTGCCTTCTCAATTGGCTCGTCCCACTTGACAATTCACTTATTCATACACCACTTTGTATCGTGCAAATGTCCTTCGTGACATCATTGCATCTTGCCTGATCCAAAATATATTCTAGACACCAAACGCCCTTCTCCACAAAACTAGATCCATAGTTGCTCAAGGTGTTCTTGGGGGATATGGATATCGTCCAAGAAATTCACCCCTGCAACTCTTCCCAATCAACGGGTCATTGAGTCTCGTCGTCATCAAATTTGACTTGTTGCGGGATTAGGCCGAGTCCTGTATATTGTCATGGAACTCATTAAAAAAGTCTTACTTTTAAGGACACGGCAAATCTGGATTGAATTGGAATGACTACACACAATTGTAGTTGTTGTTCTCCATTAAAATGCGATTAAATCGTTGTAAAGAAAAAGGAAATAAATGAATATGACAAACAATTTTAGAAAGCGAGAGCATTTAGAAGTGAGGAAATGGCGAAGAGTGAGAGCAATGGGCCACTTAATAAAGATCCAATTTTTTCTTTTTGGTCCTAAAGGAACCAGCCATTGGGCCTACTTAGGTCACTTAGTAAGTGATCTGAAACTTAGAAACATGGGCCCAACCAATTGATTTGGCTTCCAAGGCTGAATCCATATAAAAGAATAATTTGTTAAGTCCGGGCCAGTCCATTAAGGTCAATGGGCCTGACTTGGCCTAGATACATATTGAGGCTTCACCAACCACCCAATAGGCCTATGCCCTCCTATGTGATTGGTGACATCTTTGATGAAAAAGCCGATGCAGCAACATTTTACAATTTGTAAGATAGTTCATTAGCTAGAAATCTTCAATTGTATTCGACTTTCACTATATTTATAATCCGCAGTCAAAACAAATATTAATTTAAAGAGCCAGCTAACAACTTGTTAATGTGTTGACACCAGACCCAAATATGGGCCTAAATATGATAACTTTCTTGCCCAAATTGGGCAATAACAATATAATCAACCCAAAGCACCTACTCAATAAAATGCCTAAGCTAACTCATTGACCCACAAAAATCATGGATGGAATGTCTAAAGAGCTTACATCATGAGTTTCCAATTAACAGTTTAAGTGGAATTCATGACACATGTCAACGCTAAATTAACTTGAAATATGAAATGAAGTATAAGTCAAGAAGCATCCATCAACCAAGGAAGAATTGTATCTAAAGGATTTGGAGTGGTTAAAAGTCATTAGTGCACAAATCGAAAGACAATTAGAGATTCTTACAAAGGAAGATTACAATGCATAATGGAATGACTCAATAAAGATACATGAAGAATGAAGGATGGCACCTATATCTCTCAAAATACTTGACACAGGCAATACACTTGGAACAAGGATCATACATCAACCAAGAAGCCATCAGTTTTTTGAAGATCATTCAAATTAGAATCTGCTTTAGTTTTGAAATTCAAATTCGAAGCAGATTAAATTTCCTAAGTTCAGTTTTCTGTCTTTGATTATAAAATCTTCCAGTCAAGCCCTTTAAGCTTTTTACGTTCTCTACGCATGTCATGTTTTCCATCATGCACCCAAAAATTTAAGCCTTCTGTTCTATTTCAATATAAGTCCCTTGTAATTTCCTTATTTGCTTTCAATTTTTTGTCCACTCTTTCTTTTTAGTAATTCAAATTTTACGAATTCCTTGAAATTTCAAGGCACATTGGAATCCATTACCTTTTAATTTGAAGTGGGATTTGATGCTTTAATTTGTCATCGATCAATTAATATTAGACTTTAGTCATTAAAACTATCGAATTTCTAGAGACCACAACTTTAACAAAACGCACTTAACGCAACTCTTGTGACCATAGTGCAAGGATATAATGTCTCGCCAAAGTACTAGGAGTGTGTCCGGGTTTCAGGATTCTAAAGCTACCCAACCCGTCTAGACCCTCTGAGGCTAAGGATGGTACTCGGGATGGAAGACCATCCCCCATCCATTGCTGAGAATGTTCAATTGACTCGGATTATCTTTAAAAATTTAGGAAAATACCTTGAAAAGCAAAACAATTCGAACACAAAGCTCAGATGAATCTACGCTTTGGCAACATCGTAAAAGAAATGAAAAAGATCAAGTCATCCATCATGTCGATGAACAAACCGAGAAGGTAATAACTAGAGTTCACAAAGGTGACATCATTTTTGCGAACATCCATAATCAACCAAACTAAAGAGTACTTGCCATTTTGTCAAACGTCTTTTTATCTCTGAACTCTTTGTGCTCGCTTGTCTTGGACTTTACATACTCGTAATGTGTGGTTTGGGTTTGATTTTTTCTTCTTCTCTTGTTTCATTAGAGAGGCAACAAGGATGAGAAAACAATATATGGCAATTGGAACGACATCCGCGGGATTAGGTCTACTGCATATCAATTAGATGACTATTGAAATCTGAGGTACAAATTGATCTGGCAAGAGTAATCGGATAATGAACAGTTTACTGATCCAACCATGAAAATCAGGCTCTTAGTCCATCCAAGAGGCTCAATCTGTTAACAACATTCAATCATCCAAATGTCTCACTTGATTTTAAGCCCCATTGAGCTCGGCATCTAGGAAATCCTTTTTAGTCTCGATCTTTTGTCTCCCCTTCCCTAATGACTATATGTGTTAGGGGTGTGCAAAAGAACCGGGAATCGCCCAGACAGCCTAAAACCGGACCAAATCGGCCCAGAACCGGCAGTTCCCATAAGGACCAGTCCGGTTCCTAGTTTTAAATAATGGGAACCAGTGAGTACCGATATGGAACCTAGTTCTAGGTCTGGAACTGCCCACCCAAACTGGACCGGTACACTCTTATAAATATTTTAAAAATTTTGTCTTTCTCCTCTCTCTCTCCCCCCCACTTTATCTCTACTTTTCTCTATCTCTTCAATTACGACACTCTCTCTTCTCTTTCTTCTGCGTTCCTTACACAATCAATATAATCTCTAAACATTCATAGCAATTTCTTCACTTTCACCGAGTTGGGTTCCAAGAACCTTCGAAGAAATTGTCTGTCATTATTCTTTTGTTCTTCGTTCTTAACTTTTTTACTATACTTTACCGTTTGTGTCTATTATCTTTCACTACCTCGAGTCACCTCGAACTGTTTACGTCCATTCTCTCTCTAGAGAGACGTGGATCTTCTCCCCACCATCTTCGCTATCTGATCCCATCTCTCGCTCCCCATCTCTCCCCTCACCCTCCTCCGCTCCACCTCATCGTCACCAAACCATCTTTGTCCTCTCCCACTGCTAGTCCACCCTAGCCGACGATCTGTGCCCACCATTCCCCTCCTCCGCCCCTCCCTACCGCTTCACCTCTCTCGGCCGGTTCCAATTTTTCAGAATTGGTCCTTAGCAGGCGGTTCCCGATTCTGGGATGGGAATCGCCCACTCGGATCATGCACACCCTTAGGAAAAATTGGCCAAAGTAAAATATTGTGGGCTTCATTTGTCCTCTTTCATTAATAGCACATGGTCAAAGAAACATGCAATTGTTCTCCACCTCATTAAATGCATGCACATGGCCATGTGACATGGAAATTGGTGAGTGCTGCTTCATAAGCCTATCTTGTAGGCGCCGAATGCCCATGTGCATGCACGACCATGGAAATTGGTGAGTGCTACTTTAGAAGCCTATCTTGTAGGCGCCGAATGCCCTCTCTTCTTTTGTCATATTTTGTGGGCTATGTCTGTCATTTGCTATTAAATGAGGAAAAGAGAGAAGGCAAAAGCTTTGTTTCTTCGTCTACCATTAGTGGATGATGGCCATGCACACTAAACATCATTAATTGCATGGAGACGCATGAGCTCTGAAGATGGGCACCATTTGTCTTATTTCTCCATCCATTCTCCTATAGAATGAGGACTTCAATGGCCCTAAGGAAGTAGAGAGCAAGAAGTGAGCTTTACAGAAAGCATAGGAGCTCTCGTCAGCAAGGGAGATTTTCTCGTTGTAATTACATCTGAGTGTTTTAACTAGTTAAATTCTTATTAGTAGAATTAGTTTAATTCCTTGAGTGAGAATTTCATTGGGAATTGTGAGGGGCTAAACACAGTATGAGTTATTAGGTGTAATTAGGGGCTGGAAAATATTGAGAGTGTTTGAATGCTCAAGTGATTATAATCTCCATTGTATCACTTAGTTTCTATAGTGAAATTCCGCGTTGCTCTCTCCGTGGACGTAGGTTCCAATATTCGGACCGAATCACGTAAATCTGGTGTTTGATTCACTTTTCTTCCTTCCGACTAATTTTATCCGATTCGTTCGATCCATAAAAATTCAACAAGTGGTATCAAAGCTAGTGTTGGCTGACTTGAAGCAAATCGATTACAATGGAAGAAGGAAAAGTGAGAATCGACTAGTTTGATTGGAAGAATTTTGACTTCTGGAAGATGTAGATTGAAGATTATTTGTACCAGAGAAATCTACACTTACCTTTATCTAGAGAGAAGCCAGACTCGATGACAGATGCTAAATGGGAATTGTTGGACAGACAAGCGATGGGTGTTATTCGGTTGGCGTTGGCTTGGAACGTCACGTTTAACATCGTGAAGTAGAAAACCATTGCGAGATTGATGAAAGCCTTGTCAAATATGTACAAGAAACCCTTTGCAATTAACAATGTCTATTTGATGTGACATCTATTTCATTTAAAGATGGGCGAAGGTACGTCGGTTGTTGAGCATATTAACGAATTTAATGAGGTCTTTAACCGATTGAGTGCAGTTGAGATTACCTTTGAAGATGAGGTACGTGCATTGATTTTATTATCCTCACTACCTTATAGTTGGAATACTATTATTACTGCTGTTAGTAATTCCTTTGGGTCAAGAAGCTTGACGTTTGATGAGGTTCGGAATTTGATTCTAAGTGAAGACATTCGTAGGAAAAAATCTAGTGAACCTGTACTTGCTACTTTAGTAGGTGAAAGTAAAAGAAGAACTAATACACGTGCTAACAGGAATAGTATAAATATGAGCAGACGTAGTCAGTCTAGGGTTGGTGGAGTTGTCTGTTGGAATTGTGGTAGGAGTGGGCATCATAAAAGAAGCTGTTTTAAGCTGAAAAATGAAAAAGGTAAGGGAATTAGAGTTGAGTCTACAAATGAAGTTGTTGTAGCTGCAAATAATTCTGATGGTGTCGATTGTGTCTTGTCTGTAACTGAGGATTCATCATTTGACGGATGGATAATTGATTCTAGTTGTTCATTTCACACTACACCAAATAGGAACTGATTTACTACTTATCAGTGCATGGGTAGTGGTAAAGTTTAGTTGGGAAACAACGTTGAATGCAATGTTGTGGGTGTCAGTGATGTTAAAATCAAAATGCATGATAATATTGTGAGAACATTGACCGGGTAAGACACGTTCAAGAATCAAAAAAAGAACTTAATTTCCTTGGGTACTCTAGATTCAGCTGGTTGTAGGTTTTCTTCAGAAGGTGGAGTTTTGAAGGTCGTTCAAGGTACCCTGGTGATTATGCGAGGAATCAAGCATGGTGGCCTATATAAACTTCAAGGTAAGACAGTGACAGGTTTCTCCCCAAAGACGTCAGATGCATTTGTTCGAGAGTTTAACGACTGCTCAAGGAAGACCTGAGTAGTTGTGCCAATGCACAAATTAAATGTTAGTGTCAGGAACATGAGGTCGAGGGCTTTGGTTGAGATGGAGACTGGTAAGCCGATCAAGCCTATTCAAACTGATAGGAGCATGGAGTTCTACTTGGAGCTGGTAAATAAATTCTGCATGGAGGGCATAATGAAACATCGCACTAGTGTCAATAAGCCACAACAATTTGCAGAATTGATGGGCAGAACATTATTAGAGACGGTCCGAAAAATGGTCTCTAGTGCTGGTGTTGCTAGGAGAATCTTGGTTGATGTGCTTTGTACGGTAAGCTATTTGGTGAATAGATCTCCACGACTGCTGTTGAATATCGAACTCCCGAAGAAGTGTGGTCAGGTAACTTTGCTGGTTATTCTATTTTAGAATGTTTGGTTGCCCGTGTTATTTTCGAGTGAGTGATGGTAAGCTCGATGAGAAGGTAAGGTGCATATCCCATGGCTATGCACAAGATGAGCGGGGTGATCAGTTGTGGTGCCCGGATATAAATTCACTTGTTGACAGCAGAGAAATTACCATTAACAAGTCTCTAGTATTTCTGGCTAAGAGTGTTTGTGGCGGTGTTAATATGGATCTGGATGTGTTCAGCTCAAAGTGGAGTTGCAACCAGAAACTCTCGAGGTAACAAGTACTAGCAGAATAATCGACATGGATGATGCTTGTAGCGAGGTGGAGTCAATAGAGCCAACGGTTGCTGTAGCTATTGAAATTGGCAAGGTGCGTGTTCAACATTCGATCAGATATGTTTGCAATGATGGTTTTGCTTTATTTGCAATACAGGAGGTTATGTTAGAAAATCCTTGTGGAGCAGCTAACTATGAAGGTGGAGTTGGTGTCTTGATAAGGCCCACGGTTATGGAAAAGTTCAAGCGTGGCTTGAACTTGAAAGCACTCTACGCAGTTGAACCCATTGGGGCTATGGGAGAGTAGCAGCGAGATTTCCACGGAAGCGATGGTGATTTAGCTCAAACGTTGAGCCAAGGTGGAGATTGTTGAAATTATGTCTCGAGTTTGAGCCCGTTGAATAAAATTAGATTGATGAAAATATGTGAACTCGATCATGTCATGTGTAGGAGACAAAGAAGACAGCAGGAAGAAGTTTTTGGTTGAGCGTACGTGCATTTAATTTGCTGCACATGTTCTGTGATGACTCCTTGCCACATGAAGAAAGATGGGCAATATTTTATTGGCCTTTATTGACAAAAATTATAAAAGAGAGAGTAGCTATAGAAAGAATTGGCCAAAATAAAATCTTGTGGGCTTCATTTGTCCTCTTTCATTAATAGCACATGGTCAAAGAAACGTGCAATTGTTCTCCGCCTCATTAAATGCATGCACATGGCCATGTGCCATGGAAATTGGTGAGTGCTGCTTCATAAGCCTATCTTGTAGGTGCCGAATGCCCATGTGCATGCATGGTCATGGAAATTGGTGAGTGCTGCTTTAGAAGCCTATCTTGTAGGCGTTGAATACCCTCTCTTCTTTTGTCATATTTTGTGAGCTATGTTTGTCATTTGCTATTAAATGAGGAAAAGAGGGAAGGCAGAAGCTTTGTTTCTTCGTCTGCCATCGGTGGATGATGGCCATGCACACTCAACATCATTAATTGCATGGAGACACATGACCTCTAAAGATGGGCGCCATTTGTCTTATTTCTCCATCCATTCTCCTATAAAAGGAGGACTTTAGTGGCCCTAAGGAAGTAGAGAGCGAGAAGTGAGCTTTACAGAAAGCATAGGAGCTCTAGGCAGTAAGGGAGATTTTCTCGTTGTAATTACACCTGAATATTTTAGCCAGTTAAATTCTTGTTAGTAGAATTTGTTTAATTCCTTGAGTGAGAATTTCACTGGGAATTGTGAGGGGCAAAACACTAAGTGAGTTATTTGATGTAATTGAGAGCTAGAAAACACTAAGAGAATATTTGAATGCTCAAGTGATTGTAATCTTCATTGTATCGCTTAGTTTTTATAGTGGAATTCCATACTGCTCTCCCCGTAGACATAGGTTCCGATATTCAAATCGAACCACGTAAATCTGGTGTCCAATTCCCTTTCCTTCTTTTCGATTAATTTTATCCGATTCACTCGATCCATAAAAATCTAACACATTGCTTAATCTAATTATAATCTATGGGTGTCGCGACCTATTTTTTCCGTCCCGGGGGGAAAGAAATATCTAAATAGGTTTAAGGGTATTGTCCAAATTGTGGGTCTAGGACCCTCATTAGACATAGACTCTCCCAAGCCCATACCTCGCGTGACATTGGATGTTCATGAAAATATTCAAATAAAGAGTCGCCACTAGCCTATTGGAGTCAACTAGAAACCAAACAAGGTATGGGAGTATGCCTCACTTTCTACGCAACCAGAGATTTTAGAATCGGGGACTTGATTACACTAATTAACCAATTAATGTCCTTTCAGTACCTAATCTTGTTCGTTTTGAAAAGACTTTTGTTAGGCAGTTTGGATTGATTTTACAGTTAACCACTAACATATGAGGTGATCACACGGGTGCGCAATCATCAAAATAGCAATCAGCAATTAAAATAAGCATTAAATAAATTGCAAGGGAAGATCAACACCTAGCATTAAAAGATAAATAAATAGCAATTAGGAGAAATCATAATCATCGCATCACAAGCATGCTATTAAGGGCAATTGTATCCGAGAATAATTAAAACCCTAATGTAATTGTTCACTTTTAAGCACAATCTTAGACCGATGATTTTCCAACACCTTTTTAAGAAAAAATTGTCCAAGAATTATTTTAGAGCTTCTTAGGGAACTCTAAAACAAACTTAGAATTTTTGGGATTTTTTAAAAAAATCTCTTCTTTTGGAATTTCTAATATTTTAATATTTTCGATATTTTTTATATTTTTTTCGAAAATTTCTATAAATTTCAAGATTCTGAATTTCCCATGAATTTTGTGAAATTTCAAATTTTTTTATGATTTTTTAATATTTTTAATATTTTCTGAATTTTTATTTTTTTTTTTTTTACAAAAATAATAATTCGGACCGGGTCAAAAGACCCGGCCCTAAATCACAAAAGACTAACAAGAAGGCCCACGAAATTCTTTTTTTTTTTTTTAGAAAAAGGCCCACTAAAATTCGTTTTTTTAGAGAGAAAAAAGCCCGTTTCTAATTTCTATCTTCAGCCCAATCTATTCCCGGCCCGCGACGGAATCAGCCCAACCATATTCGGCCCATGCCTAGCGTAGGCCCATTCGACATATTCTCAGCCCAGCCCCTATTTCATTTTTATTCTATTTGTTTTTTTTTTGTTAATTTCTCTTTTTTAACCTTTTTTTTGTTCTTTTCTTTTAATTTTTTTTTATTCTTCTGGTCGTCTTCTTCTGGTCTTCTTCTTCTGTTATTCTTCCCCCACGTTTTCTCATGCATGCCCGACGCCTTCATGCATGAGGACCTCCAAGCCCGAAGCTCACCCGCTCTCTCACCGAAGCTCGCTCGCTTTCCGATGGGCAACCACCGCTCGCCGGACATCTCTTCGACCGGCGTCGGCTATCGCCGGCCACTTACCCGGCGACCGCGAAGCTATTTTCCGGCGCAAAGAAGCTCCCATTGACTCGACAATGAACAACGATTCCACGCAAACCATACGAAAAAATGACATGATTCGAACGAATATTAGTGCAAACACGTACAGATCCCGAGTTAGGACGTGAGCAGGCTTCGTTCTTCTCTAGGGCATTTTATCGAACACTTGGCGTGTGCTACCGAATACTAAGGTTTCGAACATGACATACAAGAAACGTGGGAACAAAATGCAAAGGCGGCGAAGGCCGAAGCTTGCGCGAGCCGGATGGCCGCGAGCTCCGGCCCGGTGCGCCTAAAAACGGAGCAAGGACGGAGCTAGACCTACCTGGTCAACACGAGGACGTCGCCGGGAAGGTCGTCGGACAGGCCCGTGCGTGTCTGAGCCGCTCTCGGTCGCTCGTATCGCTCTGGTCGCTGGGTTCGCCTTCTCTCTCGGATCTCCGTCTTCTCTTTGTTTCCGGTTTTCTCTCTTTCGAACACTCTCGGCTGAGCAAGAAAACCCCGGCTCCCTTTTTTTTTTTTTTTTTTCTGAGTTACTCCTTCGTCCCTCGAGCTCACCCCGGAGTCCTCTCAGATCTGGTTTTTTTCCGAACCCACTCGGCTCTCTCTTGCTCTCTCTCAGCTCTCTCTCGGTTCTGCGTTTTTCTCCGGTCTCACCCTCCCTCTCCTTCTCCTCCCCTTTTTCTTCTGTTTTCTTCTCTGGTCCCCCGAGCTCTCTCCTTTTTGCGCTGCTGCTCGCTGCTTCCTTTTTCAGCTCTCCTTCTGCCGACCTCGCTTCTGCTGCTGTTCTGAATCGCTGCCTTGCTCTTTCTGCAGCTGCTCTGCGATCCTGCTTCTGGCTTGCGTCTGCTCTTTCTGCTTTTTTTACTTGCTGCTGTTGCTTTCTGCAGGCTGGTTCCGTGCGAGGTAGAAGCCAGCGAGGAAGAAGAAATGAGCGGGCCGGGCCGAGGAGAAGAAAAGAAAGAAAAATGGGCCGAGCCCGTGCGGAGAAGAGAAGAAAGGACAAAAGGAAAGGGGCTGGGCCGGCCCAGCTTTCGCCTGCCCGAATTTTTTTTTAAGAATTAAAATTTTTAATTAATTAATTTTTTATTTTTTTTTTTATTAATTTTTTATTTTTAAATTTCTTGATAAATTTTAATACTAGTGATGCAAATGCTCCTAATGTCTATATGCAATGCAATTTTAATGAAATTTTTTGTTAAGGGGTTAAAAATTAATCCATAATTTTTCAATGCAATTAGTAAATAATTAAACGAGTCGCCAAAATTTAGGTGTCAACAATGGATTTTTGATAATCATATTCATTTGTTTACTTCCACAACATTTCTGTGCTTATTTTTACAGGAATGCCAGATCTCCTATCATGGCCTGTTAGAATAAAGATTATGAATTATGAAGATTTGTTATATTGGGGTTATGAAGACTAATTCTAAGCACTAGGTCCACGTAATCATCATGTTAATGAGCAATTTGGTCATACCATTGGGATGTTATTATATATCATAAAATTTAGATGTAATCATCATGTTAATGAGCAGATCTAACCATGTGAGCATATCGGCCCGTTTGATGGTAAAATAAAACCAATAATAAGCTTGAGGATGAATGAGATCACTTTAGCTGATCCTGTCCACTCAGCATGACCGAGTGAGGCAAAAGTTCGTGCTGCTTTTAATGGTATCGGTCCCAGCAGCAAGCCGAAATCAAATCCATCTACGTGTTTGGGTGTGTAAGGACCGACTCATACGTTAGTAGAAGTACTTGCACTTTGGTGCTGTATTTATTACGAATCTGCTTCAAGCGTCATCATTATTTAAAGACATTATCTGCCAACTAATGTCATTGCAACGTAGAGCTTGGGGGATTTTTTGGGGGTCGTGTCTATATATCCGTGTTTGCTGTACTTTTAATAATTATTGAATAATAGAAGATTGGTCATACTTGATAACTCATTCAACACGTCGGAGACCGAAGTCAACCATTCTTGTCTGGTTCAAGAGCAGTCAGCCCTATCTACTATTTCTGGGAGGTGTATGCTCTCTGAGGCTTATCTTATCAACAAATTTTGGGGAATCAACACACACAAACGTCGAGAAGAGAGGCAAATCGACGCACTGAAATTGAGCAATGAGCAGCACCTGCACAGAACGGAGGCTGGAAGTGCCGGAACTAGACATGACCGATTTTGATATGACCATCAACACCAGCCAGAGAACGGTCAAGGAACGAAGGTTGGGGTTATCAAAATCAGACCACAGCAGCACCCGCACAGAACGGAGGCTGGAATTGCCGGAACTGGACAAGACCGATCTCGATAAGACCATCCACACCAGCCAGAGAACAGTCAAGGAACGAAGGTTGGGGTTATCAATATCACACCAGAGCGCCATATTCAAGAAGTCGCGGGGAATTATCTACTGCCATAGCAGCGAATTTCAGAAAGTCGTCCAGGATCTCACTGGAATCCATTCGGCCGGAGCAGGAGGAGAAAGGCAAAAGAGTCTCAGCAATGGCGGTGAAAATGAAGGACCCCCTTGTGGAGCTGGAGTCTCGTTCCATCCGAATCACTTGCAATTGCCGAGACCGGTATGTTTTTTCTTCAGTACTATGATGACTGAGTCACAATATTGATGGTGTAGCATATTTTCATTGTTTTGTTGGATATTAAAGGACAAAAGTTTAGTCTTTTCTTCCTCATCTATGATATAGAGTAATCTGTTGATATGTTTATTGCATAAGAATTTATAATTCCTCAGAGCTTGATCGTTTCTCACATTATTTTCTTGAAATGTATGCTAGTTTAAGGACGTGCGTGTTATTTGATTATCGGAAATGTTTCTCTAATTGATTGAAAGATTAACTTTTGTAGATGGGCAACAATTTGACAAGATAAACACAAAATCTTACATTTTTTTTCTTTAAATTGTGCAGCCCCATAAAATGCAATAATTTCAACACTGAAATTGGTGTAGTTGGTTGGGCATTAAGAGATTTTTAATGAACTGAATATTACCTATTCAAATCTCACAAATTGTGTGTAAATTATTTTCTATGATTTAATCGTTTTTGGGACTTGCAAGATATTTTATGAACCTTTGAGTAGCTAAGCTTCCACGCTTATGCCCTTGGATTGAGAAGCACTAAATAAATTTATTATGGTCATGTTAAAATGAATTTCCTCCAATCAAGTTTTAATTTGTTAATTAAAAATATGGGCATTAGTCGATGTAATTCAGCAATGAAAAGTCTAGCTTCAGCCAAGGACAAAGAAAATTATGAATTAATTAGTTATATCTACTACCTCTAACATTAATCTATCAAAGAAGAATCAAATCATTGAACTATGTTCTATAACGCACGAATGAAGTTAATCTTTGTGGTAGTTAGCAAGATCTTAAGTCTTATTGAATTTTGGGTTTTAGGCCTAGTTTATCACTCATTAAAAAAAGTCCTCCATTTGAATTTTAGTCACTACAAACAAAGAAAACAAGTTTAGTTAGTTTTTCATCCCATAATCATATGAAAGAAGATATCGTCATATTTTTCTCTCTCGGAGAAAACTTCCTCCAAATCATGCCTCTAGTTGGGGGTTATAAACGTTAAAAGTGGATGTTGTTCATACTTTGTAACCCAGCGACGAAAGTGTGGCAAAAGAAAAGAAGGCTCAACCAATAGAGACATGGTTGAAGGAAAGTAAAGTCCAAAAAAAAAAAAAATACCATCTATGTAATTATTAATCTTGCATCATCATCATCATCATCATCATCATCATCATCTCTCTTTCTCTCTCTCTCGAAACTATTCACATTCTACTCCTTCAATCCATGGCAAGTAACTTGGATTTTTGTTCTGGCAATATCTCTTATCCACGTCGGTGTTCGAAATTCATTAGCCGCCACCACTCAAGACCAGGTTTTTCCCAAAGGTACGTACATGATTAAGCAGCAAGGTCTCCGAATGATTTGAGTTTTTTATTTTTCTAACTGCAATTATTTTAGGGTTAAGAAGGCTGGTAATTATAGTCCATAACACTTACAATGTATTTCATTTTAACCTTGCGTAATCATCTCTTTCTCTCTCTCAAGAAACCATTCACATACTAATCCCTTAATCCATGGCAAGTAACTCGATTTCTCTTTTGTTCCGGTGATTACCCTAGTCGACAGTCAAAATTCATCACATTCTCGAGAAGGTGCATACATGATTAAGGAATAGGCCTCAAAATAATTTACTTTTATATTTTATTTTTGTTGATTGCAATTATTTTGAGGCTAACAAGGTCGGTGATGTTGTTTCATTCCAGAGACGTCCAGGACAAATACCAAGGTTGAAGCCGAAGGTTTTTTACTACAATTGGGATCCGATTCAACAGCTTGTCGAGGTCGCCATACCTTTCTTACCTTTTTATTTTATTTTATTTTATTTATCTCCAAGGTGTGCTTTTAGACTTTGAAAGGAACTTGGCGGGGCCTAACAGGCTTGTCTTAGGAAACCCTACAAACCTCTCCTATCCAGAGGAGGGGAGCTTTAAACCTCCCACCTCCCATTTCCATGAGGAAAGTGGCCATTGGGGCAAGATTCCAATGGTTCTTTCCCTCTTACTTGATTATTGTCTTTGGGTCTATATTTTTCTCAAATGGGGTACAAGTTATAATTATTGCACATGCAAATTAAATATAATTATAAAGTTCTACAATGACAAGGTTCAATCACAAATCTCCATACAATTTGTTAGAATATTTAAATAATAAATCGAGCTTTCATCTAATAGCTTAAACCAGCTTTAAACTTTTAGTGCGAGACATCGTGATTGGCATCAAAACTAGGTTCCAATGCTGGAGGCATATGTCAAGACCCTATAGAAGGGAATCTAACATCACCCTATTGCTAACATTCCCCTTATTTAAAAGTCTCTATGGCTACTCTCCATTAACAGCTTAAACTTTTAAAGTATCAGAGTAAGAGGTCCTAAGTTCAAATCTTTACATACTAAGTATAAGGAGAAGTGATAAGTCACAAATTCATCTAATAGCTTAAGTTTTTTAAAAAATTGGCAATTGTCTCATGAAATTTCACAAGATATTAGAGTAGTATGTCTTGAGTCTAAATCTTCTTATGCCCCATTTGTCTCCCCATTTGACAAGATATTATATGAAGCAACATGGGACAATATTTCAACAAATTCAACAAATATTACAATCACTCCATGTCCATGAATTTTTGCTAACCGATTTAACACCCTTAGGTTGCATTTGGTGCCTACTTAAGACAAAATAAAGTTGGATATAAGGAGGTATAAGCTGGATAAAATTATCCCATAAGGAGTTAAGATTAAGTTGGATAGGATTTCTAATTTCATAATAGGAAAATTATTTTTCTTAAAAAAAATTTCTTAAATTAACAAATCTAAAATTATATTTCAATATAAATAATATATGGATTCTAATATGAGAAATTCAAAATAAAAAAACAATAATTTTATTTTTTAATTTAAACTTATTTTTATTTGTATATATGAATTTAATTCTATCTTCTTACCCAAAAAAATTCTATCTTATAATACAAATTTAATATAAAAATATATTTTATTACATATTTTAGGTGTTTTAATATTTTAGTATATTAGTACAAGTATATATTTAATAAAATTTTATTAGAGAATGATGGAAGGGGAAGAAAGAAATAAAAAAGAAATTAATGAAAAAAAGAGTATAATAAAATAAAAAAAAATAAAAATAAAATAGACAAAAGTGTCGGGAGAGATTTTTGCCATCTCCATTTGTAAATTTTATGATTCATTTATATTAATATGTCATTTATACCAAACAATATATGATATAATGTAAATATATTCGACTTTATTACTATAATCACTAAACAGTGGATAAAATATAACAAAATCTCCTAAATTTCATATAGGATCTAATCCTACCCTAATTATAAATCCGTACGACCAAACGTAGTCTTAAACTCTAAAGCTAGCTGTCTAAGACTTCTCTATTCATTGTGAATAAGAAAGAGAAATGACAGACAATTCTATTGAGATTTCTGGCGGACTGATCTTCTCTCTAAAGGAAAATGCAACTCAAATACATAATGAATTTATGGAATAAATCCTACTGGACAATGCCCCAAGAAAAAAACCCCCACTGAGCACATCCTAAGTGCCCCGTCAAGCGTGCTACGGGCAAGGAGTGTCCACCTCCTGGCCTGGCGGACGACGGGCAAGGCCTCTACGCATTTCAATCCGCCGTTGAGTATGGACGGGAGATATTATTTCAACACTATCAAAGTCGTTTACATATTAAATATACTGATGTTATTTGTAATTGCCTACCGCTTCAGGAAAACTCAATCTCTGATCAGCTCGTCGCAGTTGGATCATCCATTAGCAATGCGGGACGCAGTTCACGTGCTGCTGAAGATCAGGAAGGTAACCTTTATTCTTCAAAGAATCAATTCTCGACAAAGGTCTCGTGGAGAAAATTTTTTGCAACATGACACTGATAATTATGCCTTTGTCTTATCGATTTCAACCTTGGTTTGTCCTAAAAGACAACTTTTGTGTAACTCTTCGTTTGTACAATAGCATATTGCTAAGATTTTTTTTCTTTTTGGTGGTCGAAAGCATATTGCTAAATTGAAGAGGACTAAAAGGTGGGAAAAGTATTAAAAAAAGATCATTAATCCATTATATTGATATCAATTCGGTCATAAAAATTTCAATTAAATCAATTTAGCACAAAAATTATTGAAGTGGACGCTAACTGTCTTGATGTTAATAATTTTTTAATAATTTTTTCAATAAATTTTTTTTATTAATTTTTTCTTTTCTTTCTTTCCTTCTCTTTTCATTCTCTTGTTTTTTCCCACTATGGCTAGTGAATGTCGCAATAGCTTGCTGGCCATCAAGCGAGAGTCGCAGCCCTCACCCACATGCGAGCAAGGTGCAGGCGGCCGCAAGGGAGGCCTCCTCACCATGGCCTTGCTGGCCACAAGCGAAGGTGGCCTCACCCACAGTTGAAGAGGTCATGGCACCTTCATCAGCGGCTGGCTAGCAACCAAGGGGAGGTGCAGGTGACTACAGGCAAGGCTGCCTTTGCTTGTGGCCAACTAAGCCATGGTGAGGCCGAGCAAAGGTTGCAACACTTGCCTATTGGCCAGCTAGCTTAGCAACCATGCTAGACATAATGGGAAAAAGAAAAAGAAGGAAAAGAGAAGGAAAAAAATAAAATTTTGAAAAAAAATTTTGAAAAAAATTAAAAATTAAAAAAGTTAATTACATTAACGTCAGTCATGCCATGTAAGACGATCGACGTCTACGTCAGTAATTTCCAACCTTAATTGGTTGAATTGACTTACTCAACAAAACGTGAAAAAGTTTAAAAGTAGATTGGTCCAATTTAGGATTGAATTAGTATTAATCCAATTGGTTTATGACTTTTTTTTATACTTTTCCCACTAAAATGTACCATTCCTTTTCTTTTGGGAAACTTACACTTGATTCATTTTCAGAAATACACTTTATCTCTTAGTATTGTATGGAGGAAAAAGATGAGAGTTTTTAGTGTGCTGGCGAGATCACTATTTTAATGCTTCTGTCATGACTGTTAAGTAAAGTTGCATTTATATGCACATTAAATTGTTTTTATTAACCACTGGGATTACTCCAATAGCTACCCTTCCCACATGAAAAGGGCGAGGTAAGAGATTCAAATCCCCATATCATGAAGAAGCACTTCTTGTGTATTGGCATTTATTTTGAGCTTAACTGGGTTCTCTCCCTCTTCCCTCCCTGCTTCTCTGTAGAAGAAATGAAGCAAAGTCAATAAATGGGGTGACTAAGTAATTTCGTTTATAGTGAACAAAGGAATTGACTGTTTAGCTTTATGTTCTCAAGTTGGCCACTTTAGATAAGAGTCGCTGCATTATCTCATGAAATGTGTTCCATAAATTATGGACAGAAAAGTTATCCATTTCCCTGGATAGGCTATGGATAATGATTGTGCCTTTGTGTCATGAATTTGTTTCTATACAGGACTGCAGCCGCACATTGGGATCGACTTGAGTCATGCACCAGCAGGCTGTATTACAAACAAAGGATCACTGCTGAGTGATCTGACAGAAGGAGAAAATGTGACTGTGTCAAGTCAAGCAAAAAAACCAGAAGCTATGCAGAAGCAAAGGGCAGAAAGTGATTTTATGCCAATGCAAAACGCTCAAGATACAGAGGCTGAACCATTTTCCCAGGTAGAGAGAAAAGATGCTGATCCTCATGCTGCTTTGGGAAAAGTTCATTCATATTCATCGCACTCAGAATCGGAAGTTGGTTTACATTGCTCAGAATCTGAATCTGAAGACACAGATAAGAAGATGAAGATCAAAGCAAGTCCAGAATTTCATAAAAGAGAAGCATTGGAAAGTGCAATATTACAAATGCGAAACCCTGTAGAGCCAGAGGTCGAACACTTTCCCTTGTTAGTAAAAGAAGACACTGCTTCTGAGGAAGTTCATTCATATCCCTCAGAGCAAGAATCTGAAGTTGATTCATATTGCTCAGGACTGGAATATGAAGTTGGAGATAAAAAGGCAAGGACAGAAGCAAGTTCAGCATACGAGATTATGCACATACCAAAAATACAAAAGGAAAGTCCTCCGCATGCCACTTTCAATGATAACAATGCCTCAATCGATATGTTCGGCCATGGTGGAAAACAAGGGAGGAGATCATCACAAGGATGCGGTGCCATTAACTATGATTCTATACTCAACCATCTCATCAAGTCCATAGCAAAATCTGACATTGAAAAAATTGGAATATATGGCAAAAATGAGGGCGGAAAAGCTATTGTCATTGAAGCCTTGAAGGAATCGGCAATATTAAGGTATCTATTTGATAGAGTCATCTGTGTTACTGTTCCTCCGTACTGTGACATGGAAAAGGTGCAAAAGGAGATTACTGGACAAATATCTAATGATTTAACTGAAGCCAATGCGGTTGATAGGCCCCATTCGGTGGTGAATGCATTGGAAGGCCTCAAATTTTTGCTCATTCTTGTTGGCATTAATCAAAACACGAAGCTGCAGACATTGAGAATTCCTGATTCAATGCCACTAGTTGGTAGCAAGATAGTCTTTGTGACTGGATCAGGACAATTGTGTGATGAAATCGAAGTGGATAAGAAAATATGTTTGGACGATCTCTTGTTCTGGGAATTATTTTGTCAGAATGTGGGTGCAGCTGTTCATTCTACTGATGTTCACTTCCTAGCTAGGGAAATAGTCAGGATGTGCAGGTACTATTCACATGCTGTTATTCTAGTGGCAAGGGCACTGCAAAATGTTAATGACATATTAATCTGGAAACGGGCGCTTGAAAGGCTGACTCTTCAACCTGTGAGTCATGAAGCAGGTATAGAAGCTCTTATGGTTAATGTATTAAAATTCAGCATTGACCAACTAGAAGATGATAAAACTAGAAGATGCTTGAAAAATCTTGCTCTTCGTAACAATTACCATGAGATTGCATTTGAGTCTGCCATAGGCCTATGGGTCAGAGATGGTATTGTTGACACCCATGATGAAGGCCAAAAAGTCCTAAAAAATCTTGTCAATGCTAACCTGCTCAAAGTTGATGAGAATCGGCAATTTGTGAAGTTTCAAGACCAGGATCAGGATATATTAGTGAACTTAATATTTCAGCCTGAGGAAAATCGTGTGTTTCTGATGCGGGGTGGCTTGGATTCAACAGAGCCACCAGAGGTTGAGGAATGGGAGAGTGCAAAAGAGATATGTTTGATGCATACCGGAATCTCTGAGCTACCAAAGGAACCAAGGTGCCCTTCACTTTCGTCATTATATCTGCAAAGAAATTACAAGCTAAGAAAGCTTTCTTCTTCATTCTTCAATCAGATGCCTGCTCTAGAAGTTTTGAATTTGTCCAGAACCCGCATTCGGTGCTTGCCAGAGTCCATATCGCAACTTGTCAGCCTCAAAAGACTCTTCTTGAATGATTGTGTCCTTTTGAGATCAATATCGCCAACAATTGGAAGGCTCAATCAACTGGAGGTATTTGATCTTGAGGGGACGAAGATTAAGAATCTTCCCAAGGAAATTGAATGTTTAATTAATCTAACTTGTTTGGGGATCTCAATTTCTGGAACTGAACCTTCAAATGACTCTAAAACAGTCATTCCTTATGGGGTAATATCTTCTCTATTACACTTGGAAGAACTGAATCTCGATGTGGAGGCCAATGCTGAATGGTGGGATACATGTGCTGAAGGTGTTGTATCTGAAGTTTGCAACTTGAAAAGGTTGAGCGCTTTCAAATTCTCCTTTCCTACAATGGAACTTTTGAGGCAGTTTAATCAGCTTAGGAAATCGATGGAGCATCCATCTTTAGCTCAATTCAGACTTTTTGTTGGTAATCATGCTAGCCGCATCATGAATCGGCTACCATCAGATATTGAATTTGAGCTGGAACGGTGCAACCGATTCTTGAGGTACACAAATGGCAATGGTGTCTTCGGGGATATTAAGGACATCCTGCAACAATCAGATGCTTTTCTCTTAGAAAGGCATGCTAATCTTAAGAAGCTATCTGAACTAGGGATAGATAGCATGGGCCAACTCAGATGCTGTGTTCTGGGGGAGTGTAATGAGCTTGAAGTGCTCGTGGATGCATCAGATACCCTTCATCAAGAGGCTTTGAGTGAATTTCACTGTAAAAGCATATATCTTGAATCGCTCGAGTTTCTGTATGTATATTACATGAGAAACTTGAGAAGCATTTGGAAGGGCTCGGTGCAGAAGGGATGTTTATCTTCTCTCAAGTTGTTGACATTGTGTAAATGCCCCGAGTTGGCTGTTATCTTCTCATGCGAGATGCTTGATAATCTCAACAATTTGGAAGAGGTCACAGTTGAGGACTGCCCAGCCATCAAAAGCCTCATTAGCTGCCAAAATTCTACAGGCAATGTCCGTGAGACATCTTATTTCCTCCCTATTTTGAAGAAGTTGTCCCTCCATTACGTACCTAAACTTTCCAGTATATCCACTGGGCTACGGATCGCACCAAGGTTAGAAAGGTTGAGTTTTTACAACTGCCCGAGTCTCAAGTCTCTTTCGACCGATGAAGTTTCCAGTGAGCATTTGAAGAAAATCAGGGGGGAGAGGAGTTGGTGGAAGGACTTGGAATGGCGTGGCCATAAGCCAGATCACCTGGATGATATTTTCATCCCAATTGACACATGCGACATCCCTTAACTCTGTGCGTGTACGTGTGTAATTCCGACTATTGGAACTGCCAAGCAAGTCAATGGGAACTTCAGTTGCTTAATGACTATTGTATCGAATCAATTTCGCTATTTAAACTTTGATAACTCCTGCCTAGCCAATGGCAGGCCTTACTAACTGACTTTTCTGTGGTTAAGTTCCTTCCCACTGTTTTTTTCCTATCGTTCAAAGAGAGGACCCTGAGATAATGAATGACTGGGCAGGGCTTGAATGGCCATCATCAGGTCGGTTGAAGTATCGACAAATAGTGGAATAGGAGATTTGCACTTGAAGGAATTTTCTTTCCCTCTGTGTTGGATTTGCCTAGAAGCAATCAACTTGGACATTACCATGCCAACCCTTGGTACGGCGCAGCATGGAATGCAGAAGAGCTTTCGACTCTGCTTGTCCAGCCGGATTGGGTAGAAGCTCGCATTCCACTCACAAATGGAGCGATCTCACTTCCTGTTCTTAGAACTGAGAATTGAGTCACTTAGTCAGAGAAACCATTCACTCTGCTAAGTCTTTTGTCTGCTGCTCCTTTCAAGTATAACCATCACTAATCATGGTAGGCAATAGCCCCAGAAGAATTTTTCTCATCGGCAAATTATAACCTTATTGGCTATTAGACGTGTGATTAGTGACTTCCTCTAGGAAACACTTGTGCGTGACTAATAGCACCTCTTTTCATATGAAAAAACATAACTCTCAATGTACAACCGGTAATTTCTACTTGTGATCAGCCATTAGCATTCCGAAGGACAGAATTACTTTCAACTTATTTTTAATGGTTAATTTATATATACAAAGAGATGATTTTCTTCATCAATAAATGAAGGAATGTGATGAGAGCATGTGATGATGAGAGCTCTTTCATATTGACCGGTATCTTTTTGACCGGCATCTTTCTATATTAGAACAAGAAGTTTCAAATATCATTCATGCATATCCTTGTATTTAGCAGGTCCTGAAAGGAAAAGAACTTCCAAGCTATGAGTAATTTCAATATGTAATTTTATAGGAGTGGCCAGAGGGCACGGCCTAGCATGGGCCCGGTCTTTTTAAGTAATTTAAATTTTTTAATGAAAATTTTTAAAAAAAAGTTGGACTATTTTTTTTCTATACTAAAATAATAAAAAAATTAATTGAGGAAAACTTTCAACGATCCTCCCATCTTGTTGTGTCAAGGGCCGGAAATGCACCTCCTCTATGGGTGGTGAAGTAGAATGTCAGCACACACGTCTCCTCGCCATGCCTTTTTCAACATCTTGTACGTTGAATTTCAGGTGTTATTACTACCAGAAAATTTTTCACTTGCCTTCCCCGTGCCATGTACAAGACCTCAAGATCTTGATGCCTGAGTGGGGGTAGATCTAATGTACTGATATGTTGGCCATAGACTTGTAAAACTACAGAGATCGTCTTGCATGCACAAGTTAACTTAGTAGCGTACACATTGCATGTGGAAGAAAATTCACAGCAAATTGGATTTAGCTATTGGACAAGACTCTAGGTTAGGAAGGTGTTTGCATTGACATTATCTAGCGTGATACTAGAGATTTTATCGAAAGGCAAACTAATTGACATCTCTCATTATTTTGATAGTTACATTTAAGGAATCATGCTGGAATATTTATATCTTAAATGTAAGAGCTCCGTGACATAATTCCCACTTATCGGTCAATGACAATATGTTATGCGTCATTCATAGGGCTAGTCCATAAATTAGAAGTTAAAGAGGCTTAAAACTTACTCATCAATAGCAAATAAAATCATTTTTCTTTGTACAATTAATTGTAGTTTTTTGTATTTATTGTCTACAAAATGGGTCCAAATTGAAGTTCTAGAGCTGTTTGCGGATAATGCAAAAAGTAGGAATCTTTAGCAAAAACCAAACGGTTGCTTGGTAATAAGACATTAATATGCATGCTCCCACTTATTCCTTGCCTCCTCATGCTTGAACGGGATTTTTGTATGCTACATTGCACATGAAAAGCTCCTCCCAACCTCGACATTTCTTCCTTGTGTCAATATTAGTACCTCCTCAATTGGCTTGCCCCTTGACAATTCACCTATTAATACACCACTTCGTATCATGCAAATGTCCTTCGCGACATCATTGCATCTTGCTTGATCCAAAATATCTTCTAGACACCGAACCCCCTTCTCCAAGAAACTAGATCCATAGTTGCTTAGGGTGTTCTTGGGGGGTAAGGATATCATCCAAGAAAGCATTTTGGCAAGGACTCCCTTTGAGCATTCGCCCCTACAACTCTTCCCATTCAATAGGTCATTGAGTCTTGTCATCGTCGAATTTGACTTGTTACGGGGGCAAAGCCGACTCAATTATATTGTCGCAGAACTTATTGAATGGCAAATCTGGATTGAGTTGGAATGATTACTCACGATTGTAGTTGTCGTTCTCCATTAAAATATTTAGAACACGATTAAATCATTGTAAGGTAAAAGGAAATAAATGAATATGACAAACAATTTTAGAAAGCGAGAGCATTTAGAAGTTAGGAAATGGTGAAGAGTGAGAGCAATGGGCCACTTAATAAAGATCCAATCTTTTTCTTGTTGGTCCTAACAGAACCGGCCATTGGGCCAGCTTGGGTCACTTGATAAGTGACCTGAAACTTAGAAACATAGGCCCCAACCAATTGATTTGGCTTCCGAGGCTCAATCCATATAAAATAATAATTTGTTAAGCCAGGGCCGGTCCATTAAGATCAATGGGCCTTACTGGGCCCAGATACATATTGAGGCTCAACCCACCACCCAATAGGTTTGCGCCTTCCTATGTGATTGGTGACATTTTTTATGAAGAAGCCGATGCAGCAACATTTTACAATTTGTAAGATAGTTCATTAGCTAGAAATCTTCAATTGTGTTCGGCTTTCACTATATTTATAATTCGCAGTCAAAACAAATATTAATTCAAAGAGTCAGCTAGCAACTTGTTATTGTGTTGACATTTAACCTAAATATGGGCCTAAATATGAGAACTTTCTTGCCCAAATTAGACTATAACAATATAGTTGACCCATAACACCTACTCAATAAAATGCCTAAACTAACTCATTGACCAACAAAAATCATGGATGGAATGTCTAAAGAGCTTACATTATGAGTGTCCAATTGACAGTGTTTAAGTGGAATTCATGACACGTGTCAACGCTAGATTAACTCGAAATATGAAATGAAGTATAAGTCAAGAAGCATCCATCAACCAAGGAAGAATTGTATATAAAGGATTTGGAGCGGTTAAAAGTCATTAGTGCACAAGTCAAAAGACAATTAGAGATTCTTACAAAGGAAGATTACGATGCATAATGGAATGACTCAATAAAGATACATGAAGAATCAAGGATAGCACCTATATCTCTCAAAATATTTGACACAGGCAATACACTTGGAACAAGGATCATACATCAATCAAGAAGCCATCAGATTTTTGAAGATCATTCAAATTAGAATCTGCTTTAGTTTTGAAATTCAAATTTGAAGCAGATTAAATTTTCTATGTTCAGTTATCTGTCTTTGATTACAAAATCTTCCAGTCGAGTCCTTTAAGCTTTTG
The DNA here is from genome assembly GCA_014182845.1 of Corymbia calophylla. Lineage (NCBI taxonomy): Eukaryota > Viridiplantae > Streptophyta > Magnoliopsida > Myrtales > Myrtaceae > Corymbia > Corymbia calophylla. The sequence goes on along the minus strand of CM024699.1, from coordinate 1,627,006 downwards.
AGCTTCTCTACGCATGTCATGTTTTCCATCGAGAAGTTTATTGTTCAAATCCAATCATCAAGCAAGCATGCACCCAAAAATTTAAGCCTTCTGTACTATTTCAATATAAGTCCCTCGCAATTTCCTTATTTGTTTTCAATTATCTGTCCACTCTTTCTTTCGAGAAATTCGAATCTTACGAAGTCCTTGAAATTTCAAGGCACATTAGAATGCATTGCCTTTTAATTTGAAGTGGGATTTGATGCTTTAATTTGTCATCGATCAATTAACATTAGACTTTAGTCATTAAAACTATCGAATTTCTAGAGACCATGACTTTAACAAAACGCACTTAACGCAACTCTTGCGACCACAGTGCAAAAATACAATGTCTTGCCATAGTACTAGGAGTGTGTCCAGGCTTCAGGATTCTGAGGCTTCCCCACCCATTTAGACACTCGGAGCCTAAGGATGGTACTCAGGATGGAAGACCATCGCCCCATCCATTGCTGAGAATGTACAAGAAGATCACTTTGTTCAATTGACTCGGATTATCTTTAAAAATTTAGGAAAATACCTTGAAAAGCTAAACAATTCGAACACACAGCTCAGATGAATCTACGCTCTAGCAACGTGGTAAAAGAAATGAAAAGATCAAATCATCCACCATGTCGATGAACAAACCGAGAAGGTAATAACTGGAGTTCACAAAGGTGACCTCATTTTTGCAAACATCCATAACCGAGCAGACTAAAGGGTACATGCCGTTTTGTCGAACATCTTTCTATCTCTGTGCTCTCTGTGCTCGCTTGTCGTGGACTTTACATACTCGTAATGTGTGGTCTTGGTTTGATTTTTTATTCTTCTCGTTTCATTAGAAAGGCAACGAGGATGAGAAAACAATATATGGCAATTGGAACAACATCCGCGGGATTAGGTCTGCTGCATATCATTTACATGAATATTCACAAATTGATCCGGCAAGAGTAATCAGGATAATGAACAGTTCACTAATCCAACCGTGATGGTCGGGCTCTTAGTCCATCCAGAAGGCTCAATCTGTTGACAACATTCAATCATCCAAATGTCTCACTTGATTCTAAGCCCCAATTGAGCTCGGCATCTAGAGGATCCTTTACAGTCTCGATCTTTTGTCTACCCTTCCCTAATGATTATATGTGTATGAGAGAATGACTCTTTCACTGATATTTCCATATGAAAAGCAAGTTTTTCGCAAACAGGTATCGAAAGCAAGTTGGACACAGATCAGGATCCACGAATATGACATGGATTGAGAAATGATAAGAGGATAATCAGGACCTCCAGACGAGAAGGACTTGCAAACTGAGAAGGAAATAGCAGCAAAGAGCTTATCTACATCCCAAAAGGGCACGAGGAAAGCGACTAATGCACTCTTCACATGAGATGGGGACGTTAATAAAGACAAGCTTTTCGGTGCCAACAAACAAAATGAGAGACCATCACAGGACGGCTACGTTCATAATATCATGACTTAATTGTTGTTATGGAGCACATTAGATGTTTAGATATTGGAAAAATTGGAATTCATGGAAAAGACGGGATAGAGAAAGCCTACTGTTATGAAACAATTGAACGATTGTATGATTTTGACAACTTGGATTACTCTTCCTGAGAACACAACATGAAAGAGGTGCCTGAGGAGATTGCGGTGTAAATATCATCTGATTTAGTTACAGCTTTTGAAAGCTGACATCTCACACTTAGTGAAAAGAGTGCTGGAGCCCGATAAATTCTTACTTATTCACAATGACATTCCTCAATTCCTAGATCTGGAGTCAATGGATATTCCTGAGCCGACGCCACAGAACATAGCATCGTAATCTTGGTGACTAAATCAGAACAAGTTTGCAGCAAAATGGCAGTGGACAGGTGCTAAGTTTGGATGATCATCTTTCTTTGGAGATATTGGAATATTTTGCTCTGCAGAAGTTCAAGCTATAGCCAGAGAAACAGCTAGAAAGTGCACTCATGAATCCGGAGCGATTGTTCTAATGGTACAAGCACTCTGAAGGATGTGCATGATTCTTCCATATGGAAACATGCCCTTGAAACAGTAAGCCTGCAACGTGCAATTAATGGAGAAGATATTGAAGTCCTAATGATTACTGTGTCGAGGTTCAGCACTAAAGGTCCAGAAGTCAAAAAATGTTTCAAAGGATCTCTTACTTCATAGCAAATACCAACGATAGAAACAGTGTCTGATAAGCAGATGGATAGGGAATAGTATGGTAGATAACCAAAATGATGGCTAGAAAGTCCAAAAATTTGGTCAATGCTAACTTGCTAAACAATGATGAGAATGGAAGATTTGTCAAGTTTCAAACTCCGGATCAGCATGCATTGGCAAAGTTACTAATTCAACTAGAGGAAAGTCGCTTGTTTCTGATCGGAGGTTGTTTTGACTAGATGGATCCACCAAGGTTGAGGAATGGGAGAGTACTAAAGAGATATTTTTAATGCATAGTTGAATGAGCAGAGGAATCAAGGTGCCCTTCACTCACAGCATTGTTTCTTCAAAGGAATTACAAGCTGAGATTGGTAGCTCCATCTTCAATTGCCTGCCCTAGAAGTTCTAAACTTATCAAGGACTCGCATCAGGCCTTTGTCAGAGTCGATATCTCAATTAGTCAGCTCAAAAGAGTCTTCTTAAACCATTGCAATTGGTGGGCTCATTCACCTCAAGGTTCTTGATCTTGATCTTGAGGGAGTAAAAACCATGTCTACCAAAAGTAGTAGAAAGAAAAACTAATCTCACTTGCCTGGAAGTGTCAATATCTGGTAGTGCATCTCAGAAAGCAAATGTTCAAGTTGAACCCAATGATTCCTTGTGGAGTCATATCGGTCCTATCAGAGTTACACGAACTAAATTTCAATGTGGATTCTGATGCTGAATGGTGGAACAAGGGTGCCGAGGTTATTCTTTCCAAGATCTGCAGCTTACAAAAATTAAATACCCTGAAAATCTACTTTCCAAACATGGAATTCCTTAGGAAGTTCAATCACCTTCAACAATCAATTAGCGCATTCATCCTTAAATCAGTTTAGACTTGTTGACAATCAAGCTAACCGCATGATGAATCAGCTACCATCTGATGTTGAATTTGAATTAGATCAACATGACAGATGCTTGAGGTATAAATGGTGTTTTTCCCATGAAATCAAGGAGATACTAAAATAATCAAATATGTTTTATTTGGACAGGCATGCAGATCTCAAGAAGATCTCTGAGTTCAGTTTGGAAAGCATAGAGCAACTCCATTGTTGTGCTCTTGGGGAGTGTAATGAGCATGAATTGCTCATAGACAAAGCTGACGTCATCCACGAAGCGGAGGAAAACAAATCAATTAGTCACTGCACAAGCTACTGTCATTGTGATGTTCATTTATCACCACGTCTCGCATTTCATATGAAGAGCCGGTTTTCACACAGGAATACTAACAAATAAAAAACCGATTCAAGCCATTGAACTGAACAAAACCGAACTGAAACAGACAATATTTCTCGCTTGGATTCCTTTCATGCACCTGTTGTGGAAAGGCAGTTGAAGGACCACACAAATTGGTTGAGACCAAACCAAAACCAAATCCAATAGTATCGTAGGTTTTACTTTTTGTTTTGTGGTATGATGTACTTAGAATAAAGTGAAATATAGTTAAAGGGCAGTTATAGAGGACACAATCCTCTTCTTGCAACTGAGTTTTGTGTAGTTTGAGGAACACCAAATCAATGTTATAACAGAACCAACCACAATTCTTTTTTTTTATCTCCCTCTGTAGTGTAGACATTTGTATCCACTCACTACACTAAGCATTCCATGAATGCATTGAATCACCAATAAGAGAATGCATAACAAGGAGATTGGTTTAGACTATTATTCATATTTTGTTCAACCTCATTTAAAAATTGATGCAGTGGTTGTTTCCATCTCCAACATCAGCCAAAACAAAATTAGAGAGGAAAACTCTTATTGCATATACTATAGCCTTAAACCTGCTTGGGCAGGTGGATTAGTCAAGATATTTGTCAGTTGGCCTAGACATGACAATTAGAACCAAAATAAAAAAATTAGTGCCATGTGATAGGCAGCCAAGGACTTTTTTAATCTTCAAGGGGTCTGCATTGATTTTGGATGATTTGACCAACTGAACTAATAAACAGCAAGAATCAAATCGAGGTGAATCTTGAGTCTGATGCACCAATCAACATCTATAAAATCGTTCATCATCTGCCCAAAAGTTTAAACTCTGAATGCTTCGATATCTAGATGGTTTTCTCTCAGCTATGTATCTGGTGCTCTCTCAGAATGTTCAACACAGGTAAGTGTCATTTCTGATGCATTATTTTTCGAAAGGAGATGGTTAATCCTTCTCCTGTAAAGAATTTGATATAACATTGCAACTTTTGCCTTTGAGAGAACTTTGCGTTGGCTGTTGACTGAATTATATATGAAATATGATATGCAGGGAAAAGTGAATGTTCAACTCCAGTAACTACAAAAAAATAAACAGATACTGATTACATTCAGTTTGGTTCCAGCTGGTTGGTTTGGTTTCAAAATTCTCAAGCTGAAATAGTTTGGACCCAGTCAAACTACACCTCCACTCTTGGAGGGTTAATGTTAAGAAGCATGCTTGATATGCTTGTGGGGGTTTGCAAAATCCTAGTCAAAGCTGTGAAAGGAACCAACCTGTTGACCTGAAAGTCTAGTGTGGGCAAATTCTTCATAGGCTCAAGATCATTCTTCTTTTTGGGCATATACCAGGGCTAAAACGGCCTAAAAGGCCTAAAAAGTGTAAACCAACCTAGAGACTCCTTTAACAACTAGAAAGACATACATAAAGTCCATTTAAATGAGAAAATGGCATATTTATTTTAAAAACACCATTAAAGTCATAAACCAAATTAATCAGCAAATGGGCCGAGAACAAGGACCATATTCAACAACTGGCCCCAAAGATGCTGAAACTGTAGATTTCACTTTAAATATATAATAGGAAGTTATCCGGGAAATTACTCAATCATTAGTTCTTTAATTTTCTACAATTATAGTCCTGCCAAGTAATCATGCCATGGATGTGCATGCATACATTTTGTAGATAGAACGAACAGTTCATTTACTATAGTACGAGAGCATATGTCAAAGGTTCGAATCTATTTGAAATGACTTTTATGTTTCACATTTTGCCTAATTTTTAATTTTTGTGGCTCACTGACATTTTTGTAATCTGAAACACTTAAAACCTACACAAGATATAATATTGGTAGAATGATTCACAAATAAATTTTCCATAATTTTTTTAAATTTGAATAGTATGTTAAAATTTGGCATGAAAACAATTAAACAAGAGGGCCTCGACAATTTACGGTTAATTTTGTTTTTCTATTCTATATTCCTATTTTCTGTGCTCCCTGTAGTTGTCTATTTGATGTAATTAGATCCACATCCACAGCATGTTTCTGTGAAAAAGGTTTGATGTACACATACAGCTTATAAGCAAATGATTCGTCTAACAATTGGTTAATTAGACAAACCAGACAACAATTGACTCAGTTCTCAAAGTGACAGTACTACAACATACAATTGTTTGGTAATACATGATACGAAAATGGAAGACAAATTATGTACACTGACCTTAGTTCTCAGCAAACTAAGTCCTGCAATCAGCTAAAAGCTCCTTCAAGGATAGGTACGTGAGCAAAGGCAAACTCAGGTTCTCTGCGACCCTTCTAGTAACAGACGCTGTTCATTAAACAAAATTATACCCAAAGATTTTGTGTCAATAAAGCTCAGCTTACTATTGAGAAGAACTAACAATCACAAAGTACAGATCTTTAGTCAATAAGGCATGATACTACTATATAATCAAACACTTGAGACAGCAAGGTACTATGGTCCCAGCATTGAATTGTAACATCACACTACTAGAAATTGAACTTCTTACGTGTAGAATTTCTCAGCATAAAACGGGCCAATTACTGGCTAAATATGCATATAGGTCGTAATCTTTGTTCAACTTCATCTTCCTGCCAGGACAGCTGCCTCCACCACACTCTTTGAGTTTCAATATGTCTCAGTTTGGCTGCATTATGGTTGCCGAAGGGCAATCTCTTTAGTGATTTGCAAGTGTATACTGTAATGCCCTCTAATGACGGCCACACCAGTGAGTTATCAATCCAAATGCTTCTCAACTTAGGCAGATCAATAAGTATTAGAGTTTTCAGACCTGGAAGTGCACTAGGGTCTAAATTGTTGTTTTCAGCTTTCATGATGATCTCTGTAATCTCATGACACTCTTCAACTCTCAAATACCGAAGCTTAGAAAGTAGTTGAATCATGCCATAGGAGAATATTTTAATCAGTTTTGGACATTTATATATACTTAGAGAAGTTAGTTGGGCTAGGCTTCCAGATCGGACAGGACCATTCCAAAGGCACGTCAATTTTGGGGCATTGTTTATAACTATCTTCTCCATGCATTCTAATGCACCTGCTGCAGAATGATTGCCATCAACCATAGCTTCAATGTCAGAGCACCCTTCAATCAGGCAACCCCGAACCTTGTTAATATTGGCATTGCCAAAGTCTGATATGCTTGAAATTCCCTTGTGGCATAAAAGTTCGAATGCATCAGTTTCAGCAAGTACAGCAGAAATTGCATGATCCACACCGATCCCATTTGCATATTTCAAGCACCTGCAGATTTCATACTCAAAATGATCAAGGATTCGGTATTTGGTAGACTCATGGTAACCAACAGAGAATCGGAAGGTGAAGCAATTCTTCAAGAGTGAGCTGCTGGTGACAAAAATTTTCAGATACTCGACAGAAGGAAAACAAAATGATAGAGAAGTCAAGCGCGTCAAGGTGGCCACTTCTTGGGTAATAGCCTTTACAACTACATCCCACCATTGGTTATTAGGATGCACATCAATGCTAAGCTCTTCCAACAAAGAGAGCCTTGAGATGACATTGTGACCAATGTCCGTGACTCTTGACCGTCCCTCAATCACCTGTCTCATACACGAATTGGATAAGGAAATCCGCAAGCATCTCAAATTAAGCAAGTCCCCAATCTGAACAGGCAAATAGTCAATTCCAGTGCCTTGGATATCAAGAACCTCAAGATGTGCCAATGCTTTCATGTCAATAGGAAGTTCAGTTAAAAGGCTACAAGAATTTAGGTAAAGTGCTCTTAAAGCTGTCAGGGACAACAGTGATAATGGCAAGGTTGTGATCCGAGTGCCATGCAAGTCTAGAACTCGGAGCTTTTCCATAGATCCAAAAAACGAGTCTGGAATTAATGCCAGCTCATAATTTCTCTGCAGCATCAGGGTAAGAAGAGAAGTGCAATCTACTGTTTCTGGTAATGTGCACAGTTGGTTATCCATCAGAGATATGCGGTTTGCCATTTTCCAATCTTCTTCATTAGGGGCCTCTTTCAGCCCCTCACAAGCTTTCACCATGAATTTCAAATTCTTGCCTTCTGATGAAATTTTGAGTGCCATGTTCCGAAGCACTTTATTCATTCTAACGTGCTTTACTTTTTCACTTCTTTCTAGCAAGGAAACATCGATGAGATCATGCAATATGCCATGCCCCCTATCACGAGCTTCAGTAAAATCAACTGCATCGCTCAGAAAGCCTTCTGCTCTCCAGCACTCCAATAAATAATCTATATAGACATCAGAATCCTCCGGAAACAGTGCGCCATATAGGAAACAAATCTTTTGTCCTTCATCATCTAACTCGTCATAACAGAATTTCAGAAATTCAAGAACTTCATCCATGCCTTGGACTTTGACATTGGGCCATCTCCGCAAGCTTCTCAATCCATCCCTCCAGAGATTAATGTTGTCCTTCTTTCTGAAATATCTTGCAACTCTGTCAATCAGAAGGGGTAAACCAGCACATTCAGTTACCACTAGACGGGCAAGTGGTTCAACACCAGGCAGATTAATATTCCTGCCCACCTTCTCCCGGAACATTTTCCATGCATCTGCTTCAGACAGCCTTTTTACATTGACCAACTCATCAACTTCCATATCCCAACAAACATGTTGGTATCTACTTGCTAACACAACCTTACTATCCTGGTTGTTGTCATGTAATCCGACTGCCTGTAAATCAAAAACATTCCAAACCTCATCCAGAAGAAGCAAGTATCTTTTGTTCTCCAATTCTTTTGATATTCTCCACGACATTTCATGTGGATCACTGATCCCTTCAGTATTCAATTTTAGCCTCTGTGCAATTGCCTTTTGCAACTTCTCTATGCTACTTTCTTTGGAAACTGACGCTGAAATTACCATGTCAAACATTTTGCTGATCTCTACATCATCATTCAAATTATGCATGATTGTGGTCTTCCCTATTCCCACTGTCCCCCAAAGCCCAATTCTTTTCACATCGTGGTCCCTCAAATAACCAAGGATCTCTTCAACAGCACAATGGATTGATGGCTTGTCTTCTGTTTTTGGAGCATGCATCGTTCTGACAGGCTCGGGCGGTCTCTCGACAACTGCTTCTGTTTCAAGTCTTCCTTCTGCCCACAGACTATGCAATTCCTCACACTTCTCAGCCAAACGTTTACTGAAATTGGAAGCTGACCAAATGCGACGCCGTTTCCATGAACGTTTTCTTCCTTTTCTAAGTTCATTCTCTAGTTCTTGAACCTCATTCTCAACATTCTTGACCCTACCAATCCAGGCTTCACACTCTTTAGTCTTTTTCTTTGTCTTGTCTTTGTTTGCTTCAGCTTCCACGTCATCCCTCCTAGCAAAGAGTTTCTCTGCTTCCTCTGTGAGCCTTCTAAAATTCTTTTCAAGATCATTCGCATAATTGATTTTGCGACCAACATAAGCTATTAAGCTTTTCCCATCCCTGTATGCCTCGACAGCTGCTGCTGTAGCTGCCGCCTCAACCATACTGTGCAATCAACCAGCTAGAGTTTATAATCTTAACTTCAATCATAATGGAAAAACTCACTAAAAGTAGTAGTTTGAAGAACACGAGTGTCTAGTCTCTACCAAAAAAACGGAACGAATTAATTATGCACAATAAAATGATGCCAAAATTTAAAGCCAAACAAAGAGGGTCCCAAAGTTAACCCAAAATCTTGATCTGCTCTCCGTTTTCTTAAATCTGTTCCATACAACTGCGAGAATTGGAAGGAGCTGATTGAAACACATGTTTACTTACAGTCCTTTACTTAACATTTGGTCGCCAAGAAACATAGAATCCTGATAAACATCATCGCCAGAAAATAAATATATTTCATTTCAAGGAGACAGATAAATTATGGACTCCTCTAGTTGTAGCATCACAGCTTTTTATTGTTCCTCTAACAATTTCTAAGAGTAGTTCCGTATTCAACATATGATCTTTATTGTTCCTCTAACAATTTCTAAGAGTAGTTCTGTATTCAACATATGATAGGAATAGATCAAAAGTTGCTAAAGAACAAAAAGATCTAGGTGTTGACTAACTTCAATTTGGAGATGCCAGGTCAAATACTGAAGAAACAGATCAGGTTGCGGATAGCACGACTACTCGAGATTTTTGTATGACCTGCAACTGAACTTCTGTCACAATTTGAAGGGCATAGTTAGACATTTGAGTAGGGTGCAAGAGCTAAAAAAATACGTATTCAAGTTATTAGAACCATAAATCCACACAATATATGCCTACTTAATTAAAAGAGTCTCGGCAAAAGAAGAATAGAAATAACACATAGACCAAGAGGTCAGATCTACTGTGAGTGGTGAACATGCACCGACCACCACCTAGCTTGTATGCATCGATTTTCATTCTCCAATCAACTCAAAGATAGGATTGTGGAAAAGCTGGCAAACATTGAACATTCACAATAAAATTGAAAAACTACAGAATCAAAGAAGAATAAGAATATCAATGTCATCAAGATGAAATTGCTGTGCCATTATAACACTGACCTAAGGTTTTTAACATGTAGTCTGAAATTTTGCAATTAAGAAGGCAACTTCATTTTTAGATGCAATCTTAGATGCATCATGATTCATCTTTCTAGCACAAGTGCCAATGGCACATGTGTCGACTCCAAAACACAGAACTGTAAAAAGTTGGACATTCTCAGCAAGCAAAGCCGATTCGCCTCAATTCAGCTTTTACTAAACTACTTTCCGATGGAAAAAGAGAGGAGAGGGAGAAGGTGGTTCTATTTGTGACAGAGAGTTCGAATTGACAAAAAGACATCACGAAAATAGGAAAGCTCAACAAGGTGATGGTGGAATGACTCCTCCACTTAGGAAAGACAGAACAGATGAGAAGATTATATAGGAAGAATACATGCTACAGGTGAAAGAATGCAAACTTCTTAGCCAGATGGTTGCAAGATACCCCAAAAGTAGTCCATGAAAAATGTCAATAAAGAACACCACATCGAAATTCGACTTCCATATCAGCTCAACAGCTCATCTTCAAAGTGTAATCTGGACTCTTAGCATCTTAGAAGAAGCATAAAAGCAGTTCATACATAAGATTAGACCAACACACGAATACATACAGCCTATTTCTTTCTAACCAAAGGAGAGAAACATTCCCATCGGTTTTTTATTTCTTTCTTTCCACCCAATTCGGTCAAACCCAGAATTTTTTAGGCAAAACCAGTCGATTGAAAGAAGAACGAAGCAACATACATTCGAGCCATCACCCCCGCAACAAGCAGCGCTGATCAGAACCATACAATCAAATTCAACCCCAAGAACGGATGAACAGCGCTGATCAGAACCATACAATCAAATTCAACCCCCAGAACGGATGAACAGGACGGTCAACCATTGGAAAGAGCGAAAGAGTTCAGAAGGAAGACGCTCTACTTACATGCAATGCAACGAAGCGTCAGTGATCAGCTCCAAAGCTCCATGGAAAGCAAGAGAGGGATTAGCAAATGTTTGAGGGCGGGAAGTCAATGGTCTCCGACCTGGAGGTCTTCGGACCTCTTCGCGCGTTGCAACACGCACGCGTAATGAGTCGCTTCCCGCGTGCTCTAAGTGGGGGTCCATAGAGTGAAGAGTCCCAGCCGAAGCCGCAACTTCTCAGCAGGCCTTGTCGAATTCAATGTTGTTAATGGATCCAAATTGCGTGGGCTCAATCCATCAAATTTCAATAGGGCAATGTAACAAAGTGACATGTGTGTAATTGGGTTGTCTTTGCATGGCAATCCGATTGATCATGGATTTGACCTCTGAGAATCAAGTTTTTTTTTTTTTTTGGCAATTAACAAAAGATCCTAATTGGACTTTCTCGGTAAAACTAGTCATTTCATTTTTTGGTTTCACAATATTTTATGAGGATTCTTGCATATGATACTATCTCATATAGTTAGTTTCAATGAACTGTGAATACATTAATCATTAAACTCGTCCAATGTTAAGTATTACTATTTTCACATTCATAGTGTCATCTTGATTCATGGTGCATCTGAAAATTTAAGTCAAGAGCTCAATTTGATGTTTGAAGTGCCAACTTATTAAATATTGATTCAGGGTATCGTGCGTGACTTAGGCTTGAAAAAGAATGTCTTCAACATAGACTACTAAATCTGTTTCGAAACCCTTAAAAATACTCCTACATCCCATGAATCTTTCTCTCTTTCCTTTTGTTTCTCTCTTCAAGTGGGCTCGACAGAGCACTTCCCTCAACCACTTTTCCTTCTACAAAATTTGCCTCACCTCTCTGCTACCTTTCAACTTGTTCAACTTTCAAGATGAGCTATTTTATTTTCTCTAAATTCTTCACTTTCTAAAATTGCCTCATTTTTACTACGAAATTGCTCAATAGTCTATAAACAGTATCATTTCTAGGAGCTTTTCATAACTTTTGCTAAACTTGAATAATTTTTTCACCGTAATCTTATATTAAGGATAGGTAGAATAAATCTAAGAGTGAAATCGATAAGGAATAGCCTGTACCATTGTTGTGTTTTTCACAAGGAAAAGCGATCCACTTCAGAAGTCAAACAAGTGATATTAACAATTCAGTTATTTTACTTGGCCCTCCAATTGTAAGTTTCTGGCCCATAATTTTCCAGTATGTTTTATAAGGCAACACATATTCGACCTTTTTTCTCTTGACACGGGGCAACCATAATTGGCGAGTGTCTTCATTACGCATTACAAAATATCAACCGTTTCAACAAATCTAAATTGCCATATGGCAATATCTTGCTCGTTAATCATCATAGCCCTTTATTATAAATACAAGTACTATTTATCTGAGAATTTTTAGGAGACTTTGCCATTGAGAGCTAATCAGCACAAAAGCTTGAAGGGCTTTGGGATTGAATAAAGTCTGGCCCACATATTTTTTTTTTTTTTTTCAATGTTCAGGCATTTCAGGTGTCACAGGCTATTGTCAAAAACTCAGGGTCTAGATTCCAAGTTAAAAAATTTTGGGTCATATTACTAAGTACTTTATCCATTCGGACATGTTTTTCATCGCACTTCTTCCTAATTACACCAATCATCATGCAATATGTTATGCCATTTATCTTGTGCCTCTTGAAACGCATCAATGGTGTGAAAAAATCTGCCTTCCAGCAGTCCATCAAATAATCCACAAATATGTCAAACAGAAAACAACACATATAGAAAAGCACACCCTTTTATCCTCTAATTTAAGTCCTCATAATAGAATTTCAAATATTCAAGCATTTCAACCATATTTTGGATTTTAATATTAGGTCATCTTCACAATATCCACAATATCCACAATCCAAATACCAAAAGGCCATTTTCTTGCCAAAAGGGCTCGACACTTCTATTGATGAATAGAGACAAACCATTACACTCTCTAACCACTGAGTCATGCTACTAGTAAAATATTTGGATTTCTCATACTTCGATCGACTATCTCTTTAAATATTTTATATTCATTAGCATCAAACAAACATGTGCATATAGATTGTAATCTTTGTTCAACTTCTTCATCCTACTAGAACTATCGCCTCACTTGTTGAGTTTCAAGACATCTCAGTTGCATTATGTTTGTTGAAGGGCAATCTCTTCAATGTTCAAGATGCAAGTTCAATAAATAAAAATAAGTTTAGGAATCCTCCACTCGACGCAAACAAAAGGAGACTTTTTTTCATCTATTTTGTAGGATATGATACATTTTGGCGGCATGGCCGAGCAGTAAGGTAAAGGATTGCAAATCATTTTTCCCCAGCTCAAATGTTATGGAACAAGCTATTATTGCGAAAATAGGTGAATACAACCAACTATCATTAAGAATTTCATCTTTGGACCAAAAACAAGCAAGGGGGGGAATACCACAAAGAGAAAGTGTACCTACTAAAAAAGCAGTTTTTGTAATTGGTACATGTGTATATGGCAATGCCCCTTAATGACGGCCACACCAATGAGTTAATAGTCCAAATGTTTCTCATCAAGCATATCAATGAGTATCAAAGTGTTCAATAAGTATCAAAATGTTCGGACCCTAGATCAAGCAGTCATTCCCAACTTTCATGATGATCTTAATAGTCCCATAACACACTTCAAAAAACTAAAAATTAAAAAGTTGTTGATCATGCCATGGGAGAATATTTTCATCAAATTTGGACATTTATATATGCTTGAATAGCCCATGGGCTACGGGCATGTCAATTTTGGGACATAGTTTATAAGTATTTCTCCACCCATTCCAAAGCACTTGTTGGAGTGTGCCATAAAAGAATGGCTTCAACGTCAGAGTACTACTCCAGCCTTGGCTTCCAACATAGATCGAACAACCTCTTATCTCGTTGATATTATGGTTGCCAAAGTTTGATATGCTTCAAATTTCCCTTGTGCCGTAAAAGTTCAAAATTTCAGAATGTACAGCAGCAATTGCTTGATCCACACCAGCTCCATTTTATATTTCTAGCACCTGCAGATTTCATAATCAATATGATTAAGAATTCAATAATTAATAGATTAATGGTAACAAAGAGAAAATCGTAAGGAGCTGCTTTTGATAAAGATCTTCAGACACCTGAAAAGGAAAGCAAAATGTTAGAGATGTCAACAACATCAAGGTGGCCATTTTATGTGTAATAGCCTACACAATCAAATCTCACCATCCATTGTTGTGTCATTGTTTGCTTGTATATATTGCTAACAGATATGCATCCATGATGCAGTATTTTTTACAATCGAATTCAAGCTTTCTGCAAATTTAGTTGCATGAAGCTCAACCAATCTTCCTCTGATATCAAGCCTTGCATATTTAAATCAAGTTGGCATATCGATTATTAAACTGCACAAAACCAACTCGATGTAATTACTTTGCTATGATTAGTCACTTATTTGTCGTCCAATTTAATGATTAGTTGAAATAAATTGATGTTGAAGGAGAGGAAGAGAGGTTGGTAACACAGATGATAGCCTTGTTTGGATATACGGACGAAAGGAAAAGGGAAAGAACGTTTTAAATTTCCCTCGTACTCTTTCCAATTTTACTTCATTATATCTAAAGATTAAAGTTGTTAGAAAATGACGCCCCAGCTTCCCTTCCCCTCTTTTCCAAAAAAAGCATAGCTGTTAGTGACCAAAAATGTAATTAGTACTCCAATATATAGAGCAAAAACGTGATGCTGAGGAATAACAATCAATCAAAAGTTAACATGTATAGTGTAATCAAAGCATAGTGTAATCAAAGCACCGCTTATCATATGTGTGGTTCTCTATTCAAAGTGCCAATGAGCATAGACTTGACAATGCAATCCTCCAAATTGCCTCTCTCTTTTTCTGGTCATTCTCAAACTTACCTCTTTCACTTTTTTTTTTTATGGACTACTGTAAAAAAAAACTCTTCACACTATTTTCATGAAAAACCCGACCAGTATGATGGGTAACAATATTCTGGTTGAAGAGAATAAAAATACACCAACAATAAGAGCAAATAATATAATAGTGAGACCAATTCAACTAGTGATAGATCAAGAGGGGACTGGTGGGGCCGCCGTTCCCAAAAAAAAGGAATGGGCCGGGACCATGGGCTTGTCCCGGCCATGCCACAACGGGCCAAGGCCCAGGAAAGGCCCAAGTAGGTAATGGGCCCATTTATAACACCCGGGACAGAGGTTGGAATTTGGTGCTGTGGCGCATCCACGCTTTTTTCTTTGATTTTTTTAAAAAAATATTTCCATATTTTCAGAAATTTTCTTTTCTTTTCTTTTTATTTATTTTTCCAATAAGCAAATATAAAGCGTGTTCTTTTTTAGAAGTTTTACTCTCTTTTTTTATTTTTTTCTCCTCCTCCTTTTCTTTTTATTTCAGGCAAAAAAAATATTAAAAAATCAATGTAGGCCCATGGGCCGCTAGGCTTGATATGAAGATTTTTTTTTTTCTCAATTTTTTGCTTATATAAAGTACAAAAGAATCATAAAAATTAACGTAGGCCAAATGGTGCCCCATAAATATGAATAAATGTAATTTTTCTTCACTTTTGGTCTTTTCTCTTCAATTTTGTATTAGTGCTTTATGTTTGTTACTATATAGAAAGTATATATATCATAAAAAAATAAATGCAGGCCAGAAGAGCCGCTACGCATATATGGCGAATGATCAAGTTTAGTTTTTCTCCACTTTTAACCCTTTTTTTAAAAATTTGTAATTACTGTTCTCTGTATTTTTACTGCATTAAAAATAAGAAAAATCATAAAAAAAATTAAGTAGGCCTAAAGGGCGGAAAACATAAATAATCAAGTTTACTTTTACTCCATTTTTGGTCTTTTCTCTTCGATTGTTTTTGTGTTCTATATATTTTTATTTTATAAAAAGTAAAAAGAAAAAATCACGCTATTTCACACCTCAAAGTTTAAACACACCCCAATTCGTTGAGAACTTACTAATGGTAAGATTGATGAAAGAGGAAAAATATATATTTAACATAAATCATTCAATCTAATGGTTTTAATCAACCTTTCCTAAACTAATATATCTTCTTCTTTTATTTCAAATCGGAGAAGTTCATTTTTTCAAGAGTCATCTAAAATTCAACTATTTTAATAAATCTAATAATCGAGATCCTAATTTAGATGAATATTAATAAACTACATTTATTTTCAAACCCATCCTTTCTAGAAATTAGCTTGAGCACATTATTAAGTAGAAAAAGGAAATAAAGTAAATACAAAAACGAATGGAGAAAAACAAAAGATAGTCACATAAAATATCATTGCTTTGATTAATACATACAGTTTTATATTTTTGTGATAACGCATAATTTTTGCCTTTTTCAATAAATTTCATCTTTCACATTTTTCATTATGATTTTGATTAATTAGTTCTGTTGAAGTTATTTTTGCCAACTCGGAATAGTCTTTGACCGATCAATTTTCGGCGTAAATGCCACATTCAACAGGAAGCCAAAAACCACATGCACTCTAGGCTTTGAACAACCCCAACATAAGACCATCCAATTTCATGATCTGCCGCGAT
The DNA here is from genome assembly GCA_014182845.1 of Corymbia calophylla. NCBI lineage: Eukaryota > Viridiplantae > Streptophyta > Magnoliopsida > Myrtales > Myrtaceae > Corymbia > Corymbia calophylla. The sequence continues at coordinate 1,610,524 of CM024699.1, read as the reverse complement.
CAAAAGAGGGTGAAAAACAGGAGACGAGTAAATCCACGAGCATGGAATTCGCACGGCAGCGTACATGATCTCCGAGAGGATCGACACCGATCTCTTTCATAGCATCTATGATAACAACAACGGTGACATTAGGAGCCTAGGTATTTGTGTTCATGACCGGTCGACCCACGAGTCACAACTTGATGAACTCGGTGCACACAATGCGCAGTGGAGTCACAGCGCTGGATTCCGTCACTTGCTGATTGCAGAAAGGTCGGGCTGCTAGATGTACGCGATTGCACTGCTACCAGAGCATCTATTTGTGCTGAGAAACAAACCGGATCGTGAATCGAATCTTCTTTGGCATTAAATTTCACAGGCCGTGTGACCTAAGTCGCCTCTAAAGTATCGAGGCTCATTAATAAATAGTCGTGCTTTGTGGATAGTTGTATTTTGGAGAAAAAAAAGAAAACGCAAACGGCTCTCTAATGAAATAATAATGGGCCACTCATTTTAAAAGCCGGAATTACATGGACCTTTCGTTAAGACGCGTAAGGAGCAGACCCTAAATTCCATGTCGGCCACGGACCAATTGAATACGATTCCTTTTTCTTTTTTCCTTTTTTTTTTTGGGCAATGTCCCAATTTGCCTTGTTGGAAAATAGATTCATTAAGGAAGCACACCATAGGATGGGAAAAGTCCTCGATTTGTTGAATGCAAATGGATACTTAAAGAGCATAGTCCCTTGCTGAACTGGGAAACTTCCGCGGTTGTAATATAATATATCGTATGAGTGAATTTTGCACCCCAAACACGTTAAACTTTAATGAAGGCATTTGAATTTAATGAAAGTCCTTTTCTTCTTAATAAAACTTCAAAATATATATATAGGAAAGCAACAGAATGGCCTCTTAGGCAGCATTTGGCAACTTGCCAATTTTTCTGTTCTTTTGTTATTTTGTCTCCTAGAATAGAAAAAGAATAGAATGTTTTTATTTCTCGGAATAAAAAGTTATTTAGGGAATAAATTTGAAATAGTATTGAAAAGTAAAAAAAAAATTTTTTTGGGAACAATTTCTAGAAATTTATTTCTTAGATTATATTACTCATGATCGACCAACCGCAATCCGTTGATCTCCACCAACTGCCTCTGACCATCGACTGTCAGCCTCAATTGTTGCCAGTCTCGATTGTTGCCACCCACTGCTGCCCTTCGCCAAACGACTAGCGACCCAATGGCTGGTGCCCGACGCCTGAAATGACGATAACAATCTAACATCCAGTATTCGCCTAACAATGTGCAACGGCCAGTGCTAGGTCACCGGTTGCCAACCATATGGTCTCAGCCACCGCCAAAGAGGAAAAAAAATATATAAATTTTTTTTCGGTACCAAATACATTTCGATTCTTTTTTTATTATTAAAATTATAAATTTTTATAATTACCAAACGTCTTATTTTTTCAAAAATTATTACAAAGTAAAAATATAAAAAATTATTTCTTAAAAAAATTATTTTCAAAAATAAAAATATTACCAAAAGCATCATTAATAAGTTAGCTCTAATTTATGTAAATATTTGCCTGAGAAGCGAACATCTTGCGAATTTTTTAAGCATTGCCCTTAAGTTTACTCCCTATAATGACAAACGAGGAAATTTGATAACCCAACTTAACCGATACGTCGAATCATAGCGGTCACAAATATGAACGCAGGGGACACTGAATTTCGTCATTACAATAGATCGCTTTTCTGTCTCGTTCTCAAAATCATTCTAAAATGACCTGCGGTGGAGAAACTTTCATATGCGGAAGAAAACGTATCTTACTCATTCAATGTGGAATACAATCGTTACGTAACCATCTGCTATTATCATATGCTAGACATTACTACTTCAGGCTATCGGAATGAATATTTGTGCAGATAAGTAGGCGCATCTACCGGCACTAGTCATCTTTCAAGAGAACGGAGAATCCCCACTGCTATGGAAAATGTGAACTTTCCTCCTTGTTCAAAATTATATCGCTTGCAAGAATGACAAACCAAGGAAAGAAACTGCCACAACAGCCAAGCCCCCTTTGACTTAACAGTTTCATACACGCCAGTTATATTGGTGCTTATCATGATACCGATCACACACTTAGCTGGACGAGTATTCGGGGGTACTTCCCCTGTACGGTCGCTTCAAACAACAGAAAAGGCCAGACTTAAGTTGTTCATAGAGCAAAAGGAAAGGCCAACATTGCATTAAAGTTGCACAGCTTTCAAGTGAAGTATAGGATTCATATCGAATGCCGAAGACTCATAAAAAAAGACGTTCTAACAGAATAACGACAACCTACAAAATGTTTCATGTCCCATCTGACTCATGTGGTTGGGCCAGAACTTGACATGAACGCAAACAATGGAATGTCAAGTAATAAGCACCGAAAGGAGACTATCATGATCTACTGCTCTCACTGATGATAATTGTTGAAGAGCAGAGAGAACACTGACATTAATGAAAAAGTGGTACCTCAAAATCAGTCTTCACTACAGTACAAAAGGAAAACAAATTCCAACTTTGAGGTTAGGTTTAAAGGACTCAAGATACAACAAGTTGACAGAATCAATGGAAAGTGTATTAATCAGCTAACAACTCATCATTTACCCAGCTCCATGTTTACGTACCTCAAAGTCGCAATGTAGCAACATATGCTGGAAATAAAAAAGTCATCTGCTTCAGAGGTACATCATTTGGTTGCTACATATGCTGTAATTCAACACCAGCAGTTCATCCTGGAATAGTAGAGATAGACTACTACCACCTATCCCAGCATAAAAATTTCAGAAGCAGGGTAAAAGTATTAGCAGATGGACAATCCCTAAAGCATTGAATGATGCAGCTGCAGTTTCCACCAAAAAAACATACTTCATCTTAGGTGAGGGCAGCAGCAACAGCCACAGCTACAGCTACGAAGTCTATGGAGGGTAAAATGCATTTTGGAAATCAACTGAGCATGTAGGAGATTTTTCTGCCTCTAGCTAATGCAAGGGTAACTATCTCTGATGCTATGGAAATGATTTGTTGCCCTTATAGGAGATTTTGCTTTCAAATTCTTGGAAAGTCTGAATATAGAGTGTGCTGCAGCATAAAAATCGATAGGAAAAACCACATTGCCTGTTCATGAAAGTGACCATTCCATAAGACAAAAGTACCAGTAACAGCCAAAAAGATGAAAGCCCAGATTTATCTCCCCAGCTCATTAAATAGTAAGAAATTATGTGACCATTATGTCCATTACTGCATGCCAGTGCCATTAATACCATTCTTGGAGTTCTCGAAAGACCCATATCAAGATTGGTATTAGGGGTCTCAGTTAAATTCCACGACAATATTACGCAATAAATCCATAGCGGTGCCACAAAACGAGTGTGCCTGACATTGGCATAACAACGAATAAAAAGAGACACCTATAATAAGTGAAGATGTTAATAAAAGATTATGTGCTCATTGCTAGCTATAGAGCATTTATTGCCACAACATTCTTTCTGCAGCATTTTTCACAACGTCTAGCCTGGTTCATGGAGAGTATATCGCCTAAATCAATAATAAAAGCTATTCCTTCCGCCATTATTTTCCTAACGTCTTCATGTGATCCATGGATACTGTGGTGCCTAACTAGACGACAAAAGCCATCCCCACGTGAACACTGCAGTAAGTAGATAGTGTACCCTTGATCTGATCAGACAATTTAAAATAGCTATTCCATTTAAACAAGACATTGGACAGAAACATTTAAACTAAAACAGAATGGATATCATGCTGAAGTAAATAAACTTTAAAAAAAAATGTAGATAATACGTAGAAAAGATAAACAGCAAACGAATCCATTCGAATAGCAAAAAATCACAATATTGCTATTCTCTGAACTTCCAAGCTGTGAACACATGCATGCATGGCACTGATCAGTGTCAGGATAATTCAATCTACAGAGAACATCACTATATTAAATGAAGATAAACAACCTTTAAGTTCTAATGCCAACTAACAATGCTAGTTTTTTTTTTTTCTTTTTGGTCAGAAACAATGCTAGTTGAGCACGTAAAAACAAAAAGCACAACAAAAACGAACTTCCACCAACTCATGACGACTAAGCTAATTCAGAAAAACATAGCAGTAATTTCTTTACAAAAGCATGTTCCAACAACAAGAATAGACTTCTGTAAATCATCCAACAGTCATATTCAATCCCCAATCAATTATTTCACAGTCCTCTCCTGTCTTGCTTGATTAATGTGCATCACAAAACTTTGGAAAGTTGACACATAACTAATAAACAGAATGAACAGCAAGACAGTCCCAATGCATTGGGAGAAAAGTTCACCAGAGAAAAATTCAACAAACAAGCCGAATACCTTTAACAACTTTCATTAATGTCCTATCGAATTCAGCCAAAGAAATGCTCCATTATAAGTTCAGAGAATGCAGATAAAATTTGGTTACAAAATGGTACAAAAAGGCAAATGAAGATATACTTCCATTAGGCAAAACCATCATATCTAAAACAAGAAAACAAACGGATAACAAGTAAAAACCTTATTAAAAGCTAAACCCTTTACAATCAGTTGTCATCACCACAAAATTGATTTTCATGAGTGCTTGAAGGTCCCTGAACCTGTGGAGATGCACGCATAGGCCAGCCAAGTGGTGGAGGTGAAGCAGGGGGGGTTGCATCTCGACTATGAGAGAAGAGACTTAGCTCTACGAAAGTTGCCGTTGATGGGCCATCCTTTCCATAAGTCCGAAAAGAAATGGAACCACGTTTTGTCGAAGAGTCAGAATTTCTGCAAGGGCTCATTCTACCACTTTCCTCAAGATGGCTCAGATTAGCAATGAGTGAAACAGTCTCATTCTGATCATCAATAACTCTTCTTCTCACCTCCAAGTCATGGAGCTTCCCCAACGCTAAAGAATCCGCCACTGGGCAGTACACCAACAAGAAAATACACACCCCAGCACAACAGAAAAGGGAAAGAAATGCCAAGAACACAAGAGCTTCAAAAAGAACATGTTCTGGCTTAGACAAAACCGATAAACCAAGTAATAGGATCCTTAATGGAAGGAAACCCAAAACTGAGAATATCAGCGCGTATACTCTTTTCTGCAGACCCTTATTAATGACTAGCTTTAGGATCCGCCTTCCAAGCCAAAATAAGTAGGCAGTTAGGAGAAAAGCAAGAACCCCAATAATAATGGTACTCATTAAAGGGTAAGTGCAAAGCACAACGCCCTCAGTTCTCTTCATAGCACTTGTGAAATAATGCGGCAATGTCCGTCCAGTACTTTTAACCTTGCTTAACTGTGGTCCAACTAGAATGATGATGAGCTGAAGAACAAAAACCGGGAAGCAGTAGAGAAGAATATACCCAATTGTTTTTCCATTCCAGTTTCTGCTTAAGATTCCTGACTCCATCCTCTGCAAAGGTGCCCGAAGGAGAAAGACAAGAGTAAGGAACAAGCAAGGTTCTGCAAACCCAAGATTTGAGACGACGTAACCTTTGCAAAAAGTTTCTTGCCATTTGTAACTGACGTTATTCAACACTTTCCCTTTCTGTCTGAGCAAGCTTAAACGAACAATCTCACCAAATCCCCACACGATCGTGAACAGGATGAATGTGATCCGGATGACCCAAGGACCCGTAAAGTAACTGAGTTGAATGAAGTCCTGGCTACGAGTGCGAGACCTGAAGTAAAACGAGTAGATAGTGCATAGCAAACCCAGAAGAACCAAGAGAGCAACCAGAAAAATGGTCACCACACCGAATGCTTCGGCAACAAATCTTGTCAGGGGCATCACCCGAAGCAAAGATTCCACGCATGCTCTCTGCCAGCATGGATGCAAGAGACTTCTCTGATCGGACTACAATTCCTTCCACAATTAAATGACAAAAGCAGCAGTCCCCAAAACAATGCCGGACAATACCACAGACACCGCTTTCAACATGTACAATCGGTCGAAATGACCTTACACGAACACGGCCTGAATCACGTCATTAATCCGTTCAAACCATGGTCAATCGCACAAATATTATCCTAAGAGGAATGGCGTTCATGTTCGGATCCCAGATCTGCACGCAGTAAAATTCATCAGCCCCAATTCATCATCATTCTTTGCCAGTCACAACACGATTGAGAAGCACGCCAGCAAAGTAAACACAACAATAACAGCCACAGGCTTCTAACGACAATGTCTGGTGATATAAGCTCGTATTTGCGCAACATCAGTACATCACAAAACCTTAAAACGAAATCAATATCCAGACGCACACGGCATAAAATCATAAAACCATCAGCTCCATTACATTTCCGTCCGTAATCAAGCCACCAAACGACGAAGGAACGCCACAACAACCGAACAAAAGCCCAAAAAATAAGAAAAATTTTTTAAAAAAATAAAGACAACAAAAAACATGAGAGTGACTTGACCGGGACATTCATGTATAACGCACACACACAAACCACCGCATACAACGAAGGAACGAACGAACGCCGCGAAAGACGACGAGATTTCATCTACCGACTCCGGACAAAGGACGACGGGAACCCGAGGTTCTCATCGCCCGACATGCCGTAACGAAGAAAGGCCAACGGAAAACGGAAAAAGGCGAATCGATCGGGAGCTCACAATGCAGAGGGCCTCGATCTGGCGGCTCCGGCCGACGAGGCTCCGAATCGCGCGAGCAGCGGAGCTGCAAAACCCTAATCGCCTTCACAGGGGAAGAGATAGAGAGAGAGAGAGAGAGAGGAGAGCGAAGGCGATGGAAGAGAAGCGAAGAGAGAAGAGGAGAGAGTAACAGAGGAAAGAGAGAATGGAGAGAGAGAGAAGTTAGGGGGAGGAATAGGTGAGTGGGACTTTGTTGGAGACAGGCTGTCTCCAGCTGTGTCGACCCGAGCCTGGAGGTTCGGGAGCGTCGAGAGCCCCCGGCTCGGGTGTGGGGCCTACGCACGATCCTACGTGGCGCTGCTGCGGCGGCGTTTGGGTTGAGGGGTGGAGACACGAGAGTGGGGAGGCGAGGCGGATGTTTTGGGGCGATCGAGTCATCGCATCCTAATTGAAAGGCTTGAGCCACCATTTTTTTCTTCTGCCAGTATTTATTACCAAAAAATGCGTATTTTCCATTTATGGACAATAAATGGCCCCGATATATATAACCACTTCATTAAAAAAAATATGCATAACCACTTCATTAATTTGCAAGCATATATAATTTTTTTATTTATTTTTAATTTGGTGAATTTGGATTGTAGATATGAACTCAAGTATGGAAACGGTGCAAAAACAATAAATATAAGTGTTATAATGACGTGGATATGACAAAAACAAGTTCTGCCCAGATCAAAGAGAATAAGTTCCTTAGCTTGCACTTTTAGCTGAAATGTCCATTTTGCATTTTTTTTTAATAGCCAGTGAGCTAATAATACAAGATGTGATGTTAAAAAAAAGTTTGGATTTATCAGATATATATATATTTAGAAAAATATTATGCTTTATGGAGGCCTAAACTTCACAAGTGGCGGAAAATGTTGACCCCAATTCAATTTTGATAATTACAAGGTTCACTCAAATATGTTATTGATTATTTGGAAATTTAATAGTTGCATTTAAGGTTTTTTTTTTTTAAGGATTTTGAAAGGCTAAAAAGACTGTCCAAACGCCCGGCGAATTATTTGTTGGACACCTGGAATTCCTCTAACTATCGAATTTCTAACCATTTTGTAACAGTGTCTAATGGTTAGTTGAGCTTGTCTTTCTATATATAAGGTTGCCCGTTGCCTTCGGAAGGTGGAGAGCAGTATACATGCTTAAAAACTCTTGGGTACACCTTACAGTCTAAACTCTCATAGATTAAACTTCTATAATAAGCATATTGTAAAAGAGTGCGGCCTCAAAAAATATAATAAAGTTGTCACCATTGTAAACCAACCGTACAAGGCTTCAATTTCAATAGATAAAATTTGGGCCAAATCACTATCAATCGACTAAGTATATATATCCTCTTTTATTTATATGCATATCACATGTTTATAACTACTATAGTTGGCACGGCATCCAAACATCATCGCCAACTATCCTATGCGGTATGGCTATCAATTTAACTCCACTCAAAATAATGTCATTTTAAGTAGTTTTATAATTTCTTTTGTTATTTTCTTTTCTTTTCTTTTCTTTTCCTCACCGATCATCTTCTTAGAAAAGAGCCGTCAAGGGTCGCCAAGGCCTTGCTCATGGTAAGGAACCCTTGTTGGTGACCCCCACTAGTCAAAAGCAAGAGCTTGCACACCTTCAATCGCCCAAATCTTGGTTCATGAATTGAGTCCACGTCAACTTGTCGTTGAAGGGGTGCTTCCCCATGAGACGGATCGGGTTGCACTTGATCTAGTGATCCGCCATGCTATCGTACCACGAATTACAATTCACAACTTGACCTCAATGTTGCCTTTGTTGATGAGCTCTTTGGTGGCAATCTCCGCCTCATTCTCACCATTCTCATCCTACAAATTTAATTCATCTAATTTTTTAAAATTGCAAAAAAAAAAAAAAAAAACCCTATTTTTTCCATTTACCATAATAAATATATATTTTAACTTATTTTATAACTAATTTGATTCAAGCTTATTAAATAAAGTGAATTTTTTTCATGTAGTCAAATAATACATATTACAAATTGTAAACAGTAATGTTTAAACTAAATGTAAATTAGGCTATACTCGAAATCCTACATGTAATAAATGAGGGCACGACATTGTAACTTTAATGGAGTCCCTTGAATCCCCAGTTTTATATCGTTTCAAAACATTATCAAGGGCATTTTCTATTAATTATTTTTCTAGATTAAACTCAAATATATTAATTGTTGAAAAAAGAAGAAGAAAAAAGTCAGATTACAAAAATTATCAATCAAATTTTCTTTGGAGGTACTCAATCTAATCGTTCAGAAAAAGAAATTATAAATCAAATTAACAATAATTATTTATCAAGAACGTATCTCCACATCTTGTTCTAATCTTCTTTAGATTTTCATTTAGATGTTTACTGCCGTAATATCTTCTAAAGGAAATTATATCATTAATGAATAGATTAAATATCGTTCTCTCTTTATCTATTTTTTTTCAAATCTAAATTAACTATTTGAATTGTAGAAAAGAAAGACAAAAATTTCCATCGCAAGAGTTTTTTCGCTTGGTTGTTTCTTTTCAAAAATTATAGCTCACGGATGAAATAAAATCCTAATATATTTTCATTTTATCCATTTTTCTAAAATTCAAACATATTAAGAGACAATAAATCATTAAGTTAAAAGCTTATTGACCAAACATAACGCATGTTGTAAAACCATGACATGTGTCTTGCCATATGAAAATTAAAGTGAATATCTTGTCATTTTTAACCATAAAATCACATCAGAGTTTTGCCTTGTAGATTTTAATGGACCGGAAGTCTAGGACCACCCCACAAAGGGTTTCTATAAACCTTCGGGTATTGATTTTTTCAAGGACTACGATCAAAATGTTAGTTTATAGTGGTCCGGCTCCCTTGTCCCGTGTTTACTTTTTTTTCTTTTATTTACTTGGTTATTCAAGCTTATAAGACCCATCTTAAAGCCCATGGGCCCTCAAATGCTTATTTAAAGAGTGCAATAGTTTAATAATCCAAACGAAAGGAGTCTTGATAATTCATTGTGCACGTGACACTAACCAAGTTGCAGATTAGATCGTAAAAACCCAATGCAGAGAAAGTCTGCCGTTGAATTGTCTATCTAAGTCCCCCAACCCTTGTGGAATTTGTTGCATTATGAATCTAGTTTTCCTTATTTTTCTAAACCGAAAACATGAATTGTTGAAGTAAAATAGTTCCATGTGTACTATTCTCTTCAAGTGACATCGAGGCTGCGGATGACGTCCATGGGAAAGACTAAGGGCACAAGTTTGAGCCAAGCTTTTGAGTGCTCTACTGTTGATCGGCACGCTCCCGGGGTTCATCATGTCTTTCTAAGTACACATTGCAATAAAATCTGCGTAATTGAAGCTCGGACGTCACGCCCCGAGAGCATCCACTGAACTTCGACGTTAACCTCGAGCCGTAAAACGTCGCTATTCAAGCTCCATCGTCAACTTCAAAAAGCAGATTTTGCTCTTCCTACGCCTTTTTCGATTTAAGAAATTCCCGGGACCTTTTTCCCATCGTCGATTTACATCTTTTGCCCCATCGTCACGGGCTTTGCAAACTATCTATAGACATTACTATTTGGAAAGGGGCATGCAGCGAACGGGCTTCTTCAGTTAGTAAAATGATTTATGGCCCCGGTCGAAAATGAGCTTATGACACTAGCCTCGATGCATGCGCTACAGACGTGCGTGATTATTCTTGCAGGGTTGATATTTTAGATTGCTATTTGGTCTTGTTGACATTGCGAAGCAAGCAAAGAGATTGGAACTAGGTTATGGAGGGAGATGAAGATGGAAGTGGAAGAGAAGATGTTGAGAAAAGGGGAAGTGGGATGGGGAGCTGTCAAATGGTTAAGTTGGGCCCGGCCGGGCATGGTTAGGTTGAAAATGATTAAATCCAAATTGGCCCATTTGTATGTTATACAAATTTAATGACTCATAAATGACACAAGCTAACCCGACTCATTTACTATTATACTTTTATATTTAATCTAATTTATGAAAATTTGAATCTACCAAGTTAACCCACTTCAAACTCTTCGCTATTTAGAATATATGATGCTAGAAAATTGGCTTTCAACATTGTATAAAATTTTCGATCTTTTTATACAATGAAGAATAAGAGAGAGTTAGTATTTTGTAGTGAATTTATAATATTACACTCAAAAAACGTGGAAGAAATTATATTTCAATTGAATTGAGTGTAAGATAGTGAAGAAGGTGATTTATGCTGACCCTGAATTACACTGACAAGAATTAAGATTGGAATATTACGGAAAAATAATAATGCCAAATGCAACCAAGTAAATATGTGCTCAATAATTAATGGAAAAAACTTACAAGATTATCAAAATAAAAAATAATGGAGAAAAAAAGAATATCATATACCTTTGATAGATAATAATGCCCAGACATACCGAGATTGGCCTACTAAAATTAAACGATTTATGAAGTGCCTCATCACTTAACGACTCAATTTCAAAAATGAGTTTTAATCTTCCTAACTTTGCTTCTTCTTTTTTTTACTTAATACTATAATTTACTTTATTTTATGCGTGAAGTGTGATCGATGTCACGACCTAAAATTTTAAATTATAGGTTTAGGAGTATTGTTAATTTCGGGCCGATGGCTCTTAATTAATTCGGGCTCTCCTAAGCCCATACCCCGCGTGACGTTGGGATATTCAAAAATTTTAAAATAAGGAGTCGCCACTAGTCTATTGAGGTCGACTAGGAACCAAGCGAAACATAGGAGCGTGTCTTACTTTTTACGCAACCAGAGGGTCTAAGGTCGGGGACTTGATTACGTTAGTCACGCGACTAACGCCCTTTCGGCACCTAACTTGATGGCGCGCATTAGTGAGATCTTGGCAATGTATTCGAGGAAACTAAGATCTATCCTAACCGTTCTAAGATAAAGAAATAGTATCCAAAATATCATTGCAAAACAAGGTGTAGGAATAACCTACTATCGTAAACCAAGAAACCTATTGTAGAGCCCTAAAGGCTTATTCAATTTCGGTCTTTTTTTTTTTAAGGGTTTTCTATTTTATTTTTTTTGCAATTTTTCTGATTTTTCTGAATTTTTTTGAATTTTTATAAATTTTTAATATTTTTTAATATTTTCGAATTTTCCGAAATTAAAAAAAAAAAAAAAAGCTTTCAAGATTTTTAATATTTTTTAACTTTTCTGAAATTTTAAAAAAAATTATTAATGTTTTTTGGAATTTTCTAATTCTTTTCTTTTTTTTTTGGAATTTTAAAAATTTCTTTAAAAAAAAACAACTTTCAAAACTTTTCTGAATTAAAAAAATATTTTTAAATTTTTAATGATTTTTTGAAAAAAAAAATTTGAAATTCTTTTGGATTTTTTTAAAATTTTTTAATTAATTAAGAAAGTAATTTGGACTGTGTCGGGTGACCCGGCCCTACTAGACCGACCCGGACCCTAATGGTCCGAGCCGAAGCAATGACCAGGCTGGCCGAACGGCCCAGTCGAAATAATTAAAAATGGCCCATTAACAAAAGCAAAAATAAGATAAAAAGCCCATTTCTAATTTCTAAAAAATTTGGCCCAGTTGCCTTTAACCCACACCAGTGATTGGCCCAAACTTCAGATTAGGCCCACTTCGCAATTCAGCCTAGCCCTTGCCATTTTTCTTTTTCTTTTCTTTTCCTTTTTTTTATTTTTTCGCCTAGTCTTCGTCTTCTTCACCGTAGACACCCGAAGCTCACCGGAAACCTACGCGCTTCCCCGCGCTGCCGCAGACACCGCCAAGGATCCTCACCGGTTCTAATGGGGCCGCCCTAATGTCAGCCAGCGTCGTCCATTCTATTCGGCCGACGCCAGACGTCGCCGACCGTGACCTCCGACTGTCCCGGAAGCTCGCCCTCGCCAGAAAAATAAAAGCATATCTTTTTGACTCGAAAACGTACGGAAACCTCACGAAAATAGCTATAATGCTAAGGGAAATACAAGAGCAAGCAACATAAATAAAAATTCTACGAAAACAGGTTGTCGGGGACGGATTCAACCATGGAAATTTTTGGGTTTCACTTGGGCATTTCAGCGAACATGTGATATGCATTATAAATTTCTAAGGTTTTCGGTTCCACCGAAACCCAAACATACATCGGGCTCAAAAAAACTGCCTAGAAATCATCATTACAACCAGAAGAGGGATAGATAAGGGCCGGAGCTCACGCGAACTGGCCGGTGCGAGCTCCAGCGGACCACCTCGCCAGAAAACAGAACCAAGATACCGCTAGAAACAGCTTACCTGGTTCAGTCGAGACTTTACGGTGGACAGCGACGGGCAGATGGCCTCTGAAAGCAACAACCCACCTGAACCTTTTCTTCTTCTTTTTTAGAATTTTTTTTAATCTTTTCTATAAATTAATATATATTTATATATGCAAAATAAATGAGCATTTAAACATATAAGCAAAAATTAGGGTGTCAACAATCGATTATAAGCGTGTTTATGAAAACTTAATTTCTCCACAATGTGGCGAATCTATGAAGATTCAACTACGATGAACCCTACTTCTCGTCTTAATTTTTTATTTATTCAAAACCATGCGATTAACATAATAATTTAAGAACGTCGATACTCACTAGCATAATTGATATTCAAATGTAATTGGGTACTTATAAATGGAAGTCACAAACTTATTAACACGGGATGAGGTGGAAGGATATAATTATTATGATATGTACTCAATATAGATAATCCTAGTGCTATTTCCCCTACATAACTATATTAAGGGAAACTCGTTGAAGATGCTTGCAGAGGTAGACAATTGTTGAAATTTAGACAAAATAAAGGTTATGATGTGGTCCCTTTAAGTTTTCTCAACACTGGGAACATTGGAGAATTAGACTCCACGCTAAAAGTCCTAACCTCCATAGAAATTAAAACATTAATCTCTTGATTCATCTTTTTTCAACTTTAACCTAATTTAATCATAGGAATGACTAAAAATAGATCTAATTATACTTTTAAATGAGTTGTTAACTCTTAATTTCGTGTTATGACGACAAAGTATGGCAATATTTATGGACATCTTTAATTGGTCTCTTCTTCCTCTTCATTCGTTTATTGTATTTTGGTTGAGAAAGTAAGTAAATGGATTATTAGAATGAAAAAAAGAAGAAGAGAGGAGTAGGGAGTTAATCCTATTAGACACCTAAGAGATAAAACTGGTCAATAATGTTTAATAACTATAAATGTACATATATGCACATATATATTTGGTTGAAAAAACTACAAAATAATTAAGTAATTGAGATGAAAGTTCTTTTTTTAAAAATATATATTCCGATTTGGTCCAGGCGACTTCTCACCTTGAATCAAGAACCAAATTGGTACTCGCTAGTTCCACTAAATTAGATTCGGTAACCAGATTGGCCCCCATGGGAACCTCTAATTCCGGTTCAGTTTCAGACAGTTCAAGTAGTTTCCGATTCTTTTGCACACTCCTAATTATATGTCAACTTGACAATCTAGTCTATAAGCTCTTAACGGAAGTCTCTAGTTTTGCATCATGATTAGTCCACTTGTGCGTTGACTCACCATCTTGGCGCCCAAGTAAAATCTTAAGTCATCATGACCAAAACTTAGTTTAGACAACTCATATGATGATTCACCATAGTGCATTAAATGAGAGACTTCTAAAGAATTCTCAATTTTGTCCATTTCTTTGAGAATGAGGTAAACACAAGAAACCAATTGTTTGAGTTGGTTTTGGGGCCAAACGAGGGATCATAAGGTACACCCCGAATAATTGATTTCATTAAGTTTGAGGTTTGGGCCATCGTGCCCTTCGCGCATCCAAATTGTCCAATTGGGTGGTCGGTCAATTTGGAGGGTTGTCGCCAGGGTCAACACATTAGTTGGCCCTGAGATCAACACGACCAGGTTGCACAGGTTCAAGATTGGCCCTCGAGCCAATTGTTGGCCTATAGTAGGGCCTACTTGCGACCAATTCTCCTTACATGGTTCATGGTCTGGTGATCGGTTCAGGAATTAATTCAATGATGGATTTAAGGTTGTCCATGGCCTAGCACTAAGCCGAGGCATAAATGAATCCTTAATCAAACATTGGAATCGCCATATCAATCCTCAAGATTCATTCCAATCGGTCCCCAATCCATTGCATGAGCCCATGGTTGGTCCACGATCAATCCATAATTGAACACATTTATTTTGCAATTTGCTTATGGTCATCAAGAATTATATGAGAAATAATGCATTTTTGATCGAGACATTATCACATTAGGTTGAATCGAATCATCCATATATTATGGCATGGCCAGGCGAAACTACTCGCAATCAAGCCTGACTGATCAAAATCCACCTATGACCATCTATCGATCTGCGATGGTCCATGATTATTTCTCAATCAATTCTCATGATCAAATAGCCATCTTATGAACAATTGATTCGATCCCACTTACATGGTTAGTGGGCTGATCACGACCAATCCCTCGATCAGTTCATAGTCGATTCAATAATCAGACGTTGACCAATCCTTTATTGCTTAACAATCGAGCCAATTGATCCCATGACCAATCCTTAGAGGCCATTCGTGGTCGATCCATTCCAAACCCTATGACCATTTTAGAGAGAGTCGTAGTTGAGGATGTTCCAAAAATTCTAGGTGAAGATGTACCAAACGGAGGTGAGCAGTGGGCTTGAAGGAACACGACACGAATGGTCGCCTTGGTAGAGTAAGAAAGGAGGGATGGAAATAGCCGAGCTAGAGGGTGGGAACTAGGGTTTTGCTTGCTCGTCTATGTATGTGAGAACTCTAAGGGCAAAATTGACTTATAAAGAAGAAAAAACACTTCTAATTATAACCTTTGATTTCTATATGATCTAATGGTACTATCCATCCTTATCTAATTGATCCAACAGTAAAGACCCACTTGATCCAATAATGATAGATCATTGCTTTAATTTAATAGAGGAGATTGGGTATATCTAATTGTTTGTGAAGCCTATGTTTCTGTGTATGTAGCAAGGTAATATAACTTTCCACCTTGAATTTGAAAGTTACGCTACTTCATAACAATAGATAGACAAGATTATCGTAATGCCTTAAACCAAGAATGGCGAGCCAGTTAGATTGCTTCAAGTGATAACTCTCCAATTGAAAACAATAGTGTTTGCCAACAAGATGCCATGATTGCTCAAATTCTTTGAGAAAGAGATGACGCCTCAGCCGAAGCGGAACGTTTGACTCATGAAAACAAATGTGTTCATCGAGCGCCTTAGAGTGGTCCTCTCAAGGCTTTTTATGTTCCATTCATAATTTTTGTTTGTTTTTTAGAAGCGTCATATAGGATTTTTATTTTATTTTAAGCATTGCATTAGTAAATGATGTAATAGGAATTTTCTCTGTTGCTTTTTTTAAATAATGTACTGTCGTGCACATGTCATGCATGTGTTGTGTATATTCCAACACACACCCACACACTCTCTTTCTCATATTATTAAAATATTTAAATAATAAATCACGCATTCACCTAAAAAAATATTTTTATAAACCATGTTGGTCACCACTCATTTGTTTTCTCCTCCGGCCGGCGACTACAAATTTAGCAAACAAAACCCTTTCGAAACAGCCTCTCTAAAACCAGCAATCTCAACAAACCAACAAGCATAAACACATTTTTAGAAAAAAAAAAGGAAGCTGACTCGAACGGTCTTGAACTGTAACACTCGCCGGCAGGGGAACATTGACTCCGACAAAAGAGGAATCCATTAGCGATTGACTTGGACAAGATTTTTTCCCCAAATCACATAAAAACACCTAAGAAAAACACAGAAATCAGGCGAAGTTCAACAATATATGAACAATCAAGCGTTAAACTAAACTTCTAATGTCGATCGTGTAGTATAGATTTCGGAGTTTCGTTCAAGCATTTGGTCGAACATATGTAGAGCAGACCTGAGATATAAATTTCGACTCAATATCGATGTTATTCCCAGACAAAACATGACGCGACAGGCTCCAAACATCCTTGTCTCTTATAAATTTATCTCGTTTTTGCAGGACTGAGCCGTGAGTTCATCGATCAAGATTCATGCTCTCAGTTCCAGAACGTGATAAAACAGGAAAAACAGAACGAGGAGGGGTTCAGTTGCTACTCGTTCGCCAAAGGAGCTCAAAACGATGGCCGGTACTCTTCTTTTCCTCCGGCGAACTTTTACGTCCACTGATACTTGTCACTCAGCCAAGGACAGAGGCGGTATTCGACAGAACCCAGGCGGGACTCAAGCCGAGCTTAGGCGATCTTCCATCCTCAACACTCCTGAAGCTTACTGAAGCTCTTCGATTCACAGCAAACAATGTGGCACGATTGCGCTACGTTCCCATGTTTCGTTACATTTCGTTTTTGTGTGGAACTGAAGTGCATGCAATGTGTCCGTTCTCGTCTTCAAGCTCGTTCCTATTCTCTTTTGCTACTGAAGAAAAGCTTCGCCATGCATTTTCTTTGCTTTGTACTATCTTGCTTTGATACTGTGTGCACACTGAGTTTCGTAAGAGGCCCCATATGCGCTCTATATTCGTATTTTTTACTTGCGTTGATTCTACACAAACTCGTAAGATCACTTCGTTGTATGCTGTGATTTATTTGGTGGACAGCATTTTACCAATAGGGGCTTTTGCAAATCTCCGGAGATTAATTCTTCGGAGATTACGATGTTGAATTGTATATGTGCGAATAGATATGTCAATTTATAGCGGTCCGACTCTTTGGTTCGAGAGTATTCATTGGACTATGAAGTGACCTCGAGCTATAAAACGCCCCAATTCAAGCTCCATCGTGACTTCAAGTAGCAATATTGACAGTTAGGTTTGATTTAAGAAATTTCCAGGATCTTTTAATATCTTCAATCTACATCTTTGCCCAATTTAATGTGATCTTAAGCATATTATAATTTATAAGTGCAAGAGCTTATGTCAAAATCAAATATTAGTATATAAATAAATCGCAATCTCCCTTTTTCTCGTGGGGGATTTATCGTAATCTTTACTACATGGGCCTGGGCTTTCTTCAATTGGTAATGACTTATGGGCCGATTGAAAACGAGCTCCCAAATTGCATCCAGTTAGGTACCCAATTTCGTGCTCTCAAATAAGAGATCATACATCGAATTTTAATTATTAATGACTTAGAATTTACGGTTATTTTGATTATATGATAATTGGATATCCAATTTAAAATTTTTATTTTTATAATATAAATAAATTATATTTAGTATTTGTTCTCGTGAGTCATTATTTAAAAAATTTCCGCGCAATTTTGATTGTCCAAGTAGAAAACAAATAGTCAAGGAAAATGGTTATTAATATCAGACTTCGAAAAAGGGGAGGTTGATGCGGTTAAGTTCTTGTGCTAATCAAATTGTATATCTTATAAATAAAAAGCATGCACGAATATATTTTGTTTGTTTTGTGATAAGTTTTAAAACTTTTCATGCGTTCATCTTAATTTTTTTATAATTTTGAAAATCAAATTACATTAATATTTGCATGAGATTTTTCCTTATAATTTCGAAACTCAAATTACATTAATATTTTAAAGAGCTTAATTATATAATTATGACGACATATTATTTACCATGTACTCCAAGACACTATATAAATATGGCCATAACTTATATTTGCCCGCCGTCATAATTCAAACCCCACTTCTTCAAGCACCGCAAGTGGTGCACGTACATTCCGGCGCGCACCGGCAGTAGAATCGCTCCTTCTCAGCAGCAGTCGCCGCAGCCGCCGGTGGCCCGCAACCGCAGGGTTTGCAGCCGCAGTTGTTCCCGGACAAGCACTTCTTGCCGTCCGCCCCGCCTCCCGCCACCAAGGCCGCACACCTGCCGCAAAATAACCAGCATCAAAATCTTTCAGACAACACGAGAAACCCGAGTATCTAGCCGGCGCCGAAGAATCCTTGGATCGGCTCCACCACACCTCACCTGCACGGGGCTCCGCCGGTGCAAGGATAAGGGCAGCCGCAGTTGTCGTTACAGGCGACGGCACCACGATCCGCCATGAGAACTCCTCTCTCTGCGCTCTGGATCTTGTCGTTTACTCTGTGACTGGAGGTTGAAGATGAACGAGGACATCAGAAGGAAGACAGGCTTTTATAAGCACGGCGAAGGCTGGGGGGGGGCCATGCATGGAGGATGGCGAATGCAGTAGGGCTTCGAGCACGTGGCGATACGAGCGGTGCATGGAGGACACGTGGCTCTTTCTTACCATTGCATTGCATTCCTCCGTTACAATTTTGACCAAAAAGGCCATGGATCCCGCCTCGTTCTGCTGAGGCTCCATCAACGGTCGCTAAATTTCAGCTTGTATTTCCAATGAATGACGTTTGAATGACGTTTGAATGACGTTTGAGAGTCGAAAGAAGTCCGGAAAAGTCCGACCGAAATCGGGAGACCTGTCCACGTCTCTCTATAGTTAGTGTGCATAGTGCCCAAGGCCAAGTGGTTCCAAATTGAAGGGGGGCTCCTCCCCCTTTCTTCACTCGTTGGTCACGTAGCCGGCTAGAAGAGAGCATGCATGTGGTCTCTGTAGAAATTTTTCTACATAAATAACTAATTAATCAAGAATAATTAGATCCATATATGAATGTAAAATATCGAAATCGATACGCACAACGAATTAAAACATACATGTTTGATCATAACTTTACTTGAAGAAAAATAGATCAGACTGATGATAATCAGCGATCTATCGGAATATCAGATCTTCCTCTCTATAACCTATTTCAGTATAGTAGCTTTAATGGAATTCAAGCGACTGATAGGTATAACTTATCCTTTTATAGGCTAGAGAGGGGACCTAGCAAACCCTAATTAATAGCGTGTCAACTGAACCCCTCCCATTACGGGCTTCAGTTAAACACAATTGCCTACACTTTGCTGCTCAACTAGGCCCGTTATTAATAGATGCTATAACTCAATTCAATAAGATCACTTGAGGGTTTAAAATATATTGGAATATCCATTAACCCAACTATTTAAAATAGAAAATTGATTAATTAATGTAAGCCCATTATAGGAAATTTCCAACATTCTCCCACTTGGGCTACATTAATTAATTTATTTTTATTTTGAAAACGATTTTATTTTGAAAACGACACTCTCGCGTTAATAACTGAAAATTTATTTTATGTGGCCACAATTTTGAAAAATAATATTCCAATAGGCATCTCGAAACCAATCCAATCCTATATAATCTCATTATAGAACTATGGCGATCAACGTTTTAAGAAAATACCATAATACATGACCTTCCATAATCACATATAATAAGCATTATATTTTCATGGATCATGGGCCTAGTAGTGTAATAAGAAATAGTGCCAACATGTGATCAAAATATACACTATTTTTTATCGGTCCTCAATGCAATTTCTCAACGACATGAAATTGCATTAACGCAATTTCTAAACAATATGAAATTGCCTCAGTGCGATTTCTAAATAACATGAAATTGCACAACTATGTCACAATCTAATATGAGATCTCATAATTAGTGACATCTAGTCATCTTTAAACTAAAATTTGTTTAAAGATACTGTTTTATACTTCCATTTCTCAATCAACAGGAGAAATGATAACAATAAAATCAAATGTGATGATCATCAAAAGTAAATGCTTTAATAAATATCATAAAAGCATTATCAGTTTGTATATATATCCAGAAATACAAACTATATAACTCCCACTAACAAAAAAGATCAAAAGACTCTAAAACACCCATATTCTTTACATATTATTTAAACAAAATGAGTTGTAAATCTTTTGTTAAAGGATTAGCTAACATGGACTTAATTCTAATATTCTCAATCACAATGACTCCTTTTTTGACTAAGTCATTAACAATATAATATTTGATTTAGTTAACATCTTAGTCGTGGCATGTTGTTGTTCACAGCAAAAGTAACCGATCCTCCCGATCTGATTCCCGATTTCACCTTGAAATCGGACCGAACTGGAAACCGATCACTCCTAGTGACTCATTTATCTCAATTTTTTTTTGTGACACAACCCCAAATTTATACTCGATTAATATATTACTCCGCTAGGAAACATCAATAAACTATGACGTGGTTCTGACGTGGCTCCACACCAGCATCATGGCAGAAAAAAAAAATAAAAAAATCTCGAAGCACTGTTCATGGCGGTTACCGTTCAACGTCTTCAGGTGCACGTCCAGTCCCTCTCAGAGCCGCCCGGACATCCGGCTCTGTACAATCCATCTACTTGTTTTTTTATTTCTTGTGTTGGAAGATATGCTTGCAATATTCAATCAAAGATTGAATTGATACACTGAATCAATTTCATATTTGATACAATATTGTAAGAAAGATTATTTCCCTTTATTGACCTCCATTTGTACTATATATTACAAGCCTCTTGTACATTGTAAACATATAGAAATAAAAAAAGGTCTTCTTTCCTTCCATCGTATTTCTTCCTTTGCTTGTCTTGCTTGTTTTCTTACATGGTATCAGAGCGCCTCGAGCCTCTGGAATAGCTTCCGCTCCAATATCCAGCCCCTTCTTGTGATTACCTGTTGTCCAATGGTTCGATCTCGCAAAACAGAGAACCTCTTCCTAAGAAGGAATTGCAACCTCGTAAGACAAGAAGCAAGCGATTCTATCATGACTCGGAATCAATCACAGCAGAGTCCGAGCAGCGTCAAACAGAGGAATTGACCTCTGAAGTTCAGGATCACACAATTGCAGATTCTGGAATTCGAGACCCAATCGCCCAACCCTAGGAATTGAGAACTGACTAGGCTCAGTTGAATCTGGGGCTGCCCACTTTGGGCCAGCCCAACTCGGGCCAGTCCATTGCAGGCCATCCTTACCAGTGGATCCCTTTTCAGTGGCCCATTACGGGTCATCCGAATCCAATGTTCTTTGGGCTGGGCCCAAATACATCATTGCTCGGGTTCCAGAATTACCAAAGCTACGCCCAGCCCAATGGCAGCCCACTAGCCTCAAATGGGGCAAGCGTGTCCAATGGGCCAGGGGAGTCAAATGCGGGTTTTTCGAGTGGGCCAGGAGATTCGAATCCAAGAAACGGGTCGAATGGATCGGGTATGGGCATGAATCCCTACCCGGTCATTCCACCCGGGTTTCTGCCATATCCCGTCGCGGCCGTCGCCGATCGGCCGGAACACGGCGACGCCCTTTATGTTTCCACCGCCGACGGACCAGAACTGAAGCTCATCAGTCACCAATTGGCAAGACCCGAAGGTTATTCAATTTGGGCACAAGAGTTCCGTCGAGCCCTAGTTACCAAAGACAAAGATGGGTTTGTCGACGGAACGGTACCGATCCCGGAGGACGAAAAAATGGCACGACAGTGGAAAAAATGCAACCAATTAGTCAGAACCTGGATCGGAAACTGCATAAAACCAGACATCGTGGCCGGATTGCCTCTGACAGAGGACGCAAAAACGATGTGGGACAACATCAAAGAAATATACGGGAAACTAGATCGAGCAAAGATTTTTTTCCTTACCCAGGCATTATCAGAACTAAAGCAAGGAAACATGACGGTGACGGCTTGTTTCAACAAGCTTTCGGCTCTCTAGAATGAGCTCGAAGCCGCGGAAGAAAAACTTGAAGGACCCGAGACCACACTACAACAGTACAAAGCGATGAAGGACAGAGAAAAGGCTACCCGTTTTCTGCTCATACTCAACGAATCTTACCTCCATTTCAGGTCACAGATCTTGGCCATGGAGCCACCATCACCTCTCGGCCGGATCTTCCAACAATGCTTTTCTTCATGGAGATTTGGATGAAGAAATTTATATGGAACTTCCTCAAGGATTACGGAGACAGGGGGAGAATAGAGTATGTCGTCTCCGCAAATCCCTTTATGGTCTCAAACAGGCTTCAAGACAATGGTATGCCAAATTTGCAAATGCTCTCATGGCTGCAGGGTTCAAGCAATCCAGATACGATTATGCTTTATTCACCTGGACAAAAGGTATGTCATATGTTTATCTGATGATATATGTTGATGATATTTTGATTATGGGCAACGACCAGAACACGATTAAAAGTCTCAAGGAATATTTACACTCCACTTTTCACATTAAAGATCTAGGAGCACCTAAATATTTCCTTGGGATCGAAATTGCACGGTCCGACCTAGGAATTTCTCTTAGTCAGCGAAAGTTTGTGATGGAAATTATATCAGAAGCTGGCCTGTCAGGGTGCAGACCGTCAGTTGTTCCAATTGAGCAAAATATCAAATTGACCACGGCGGAATATGATGCGGAAACATCACAAGATGATCCTGTACTCAAAGACCCGTCAAGTTATCAGAAGCTCGTTGGAAAA
Organism: Corymbia calophylla; assembly: GCA_014182845.1. Lineage (NCBI taxonomy): Eukaryota > Viridiplantae > Streptophyta > Magnoliopsida > Myrtales > Myrtaceae > Corymbia > Corymbia calophylla. Next base: position 1,587,447 of record CM024699.1, on the reverse strand, counting down.
CTTATATACCTAACCATGACCAGACCAGATATATGTTATGCTTTGTACGGACACTCGGCCAATTCATGCACCAACCAAAAAGCGCCTCACATGAATGCAGCCACGAAAGTCGTGAAATATTTGAAGAAATGCCCGGGACTCGGGATACTTCTCTCTAGGAAAAGGAACATGGAGATGACGGCATATTGTGATGCAGATTATGCAACTTGTCCTATGAGCAGAAGATCCATCACTGGTTTCTATATTAAACTGGGAGAATCCCTACTCTCATGGAAGACGAAAAGCGACCAAACTGTCTCACTATCTTCAGCGAGCGAGAATATCGAGCCATGGCAAAAACCACTTGTGAGATCGTATGGATACGAGGCTTACTTCAGGACCTAGGGGTACAAATAAAGGGACCAACCATGCTATTCTGTGACAATGATGCAGCCATCAAGCTTGCAGTTAATCCTATAGTGCATGAAAGGACGAAGCATATAGAAGTGGATTGTCATTTTACTCGGACAAGATCTAAGAAGGAATAATCGAAACAAGAGGAATTGGAACTGCAGAACAACCGGCATATGTTTTTACAAAACCTCTTTGCCAAAGGCAACACGCATATCTATTAAGCAAGCTAGGTGTCTTGGACATCTATAAGCCACCAGCTTGAGGGGGAGTGTTGGAAGATATGCTTGCAATATTCAATCAAAGATTGAATTGATACACTGAATCAATTTCATATTTGATACAATATTGTAAGAAAGATTATTTCCCTTTATTGACCTCCATTTGTACTATATATTACAAGCCTCTTGTACATTGTAAACATATAGAAATAAAAAAAGGTCTTCTTTCCTTCCATCGTATTTCTTCCTTTGCTTGTCTTGCTTGTTTTCTTACATCTTGGTTGTCCCTCTACTTTCATCAGTCAAATACTAGCAAAACCATTCCACAGACTTCACCACCTTTGATCCCTGCTTCTCCAAACCTTGGAAATCTATCCACCGGAAGACTGACAAATAGTAGCCGGTATTTGCACTGCCGTGACCCTTCGAGGTATGTTCCATGATGCCGTGGAATTCCGTGGCTTCGAGAAAAAAAGGAGAAAAGGTTCAACAGCGCATGGACATCCTCGACCGAGGTCCTCGTCCATGGATGAGAGCTTGAAGACGACGGACGGTGCATGGACAACATCGATTTAGCCATGTCATTGAGAGAAAATGTTCAACAAATTCACGTATGTATTTTCCATTAACTAAATTGGACAGAATTAATGGAGAACTCAATTGTATTAATTTGACAAGTTTTTAGACTTAATTACACTTTTTGTAAATTTTAGAACTTAATTGTATTTTGTGAGAAGTATTATGATTTATACTACGTTTATCCCTATTTTTTAAATTACAATTACCTATTCAAATTTTTTGTGGGAAAATTCTAAATGTGAGCTTGAAATGCTAGCATTTTCTAAAATAAGTGTAGGAAATTATCTTGTTTTAAATAAGGATCTTAAAATGGCCATGTTAATTTCAAAGAAGAACTTGACCTTATTGACTCGTCAATGGCATTTTTGTCCTTTCACTTTTTTTTGTCATTTTCTTTTGTCCCTTGTATGTTTTTACTTTCCTTTTTGTCAATGGTTAGTCTCTCGCGATGGCCAACCATTGGCAATACTTGGAGAGGGCAATGCCACCCTTGAAAACCACAAGTGAGAGCCACCTGGGCAACCCTTACCAACTATAGGTAAGGCCGGCCCTTGCCTAATCTAGGCAAATGACCCAAGCCAACAGCCATGAGGGCTTGTAGGCCCTTGCTCAAGACTTTGTGTTTCATTAATTCTGTCCAATTTGGTTAATGAAAAATATTGATGTGGCTTTTTAAAAATATTTTATCTCTCCCATGTGGCTTCTTATGGTGTTAAGGTTGACTAAAATAGTAAAATAATGTCATTTTGATCCAACTCCTAATTTTTACACAAAATATTAATTAAATTAGGTTAAAAAATCCAAATTTTTCCATAAAAAGACAAACTCAAAAAAAGAAAAAAAATGGCTAAAACTTAAAAACACACACATAAAAAGAAAAAACCCTAGCTGTCCATCTATGGCTATCGCCCCATCACCAATGGGGCGTTGACAACCCGGCCAGCCATTGTTGACTCCCCACCAACAATGGGGCAGTGGCCACAGGTGCCTGTATTTTTTTTTTTTTTTTTTAAACTTTTAGCTTTCTGAACTTTTTATTTAATTTTACTAAAATTTAGATTAAAATTTTCCTTGGATGAAATGCCCTTAATTGGCCAATGATGTTGGGTCCTTAGTTGAAATTCCCGTGGCCATTGTGGACACTTATTTGAGAAAATATGAACACTTCATATCCAGATTTTCAACTTTATTTTACCTTGCATAAATGTAGGTTGGGTCCAACAAAATGGGACACAATAATTTTGATGACCAATCCGGTTCTTTCCTTTCTCTCCGAAATCAAGATGTTTTTCATGTAAACCATTTCAGATTTCAAGTAGATGTGCGATCTAGCGAATTGTCAAGTTGAATAGATTTTGCTTGGATAGATCTCCTTGAAAAATGATAACTTCGCAAATACACTAAGCTATATAATTCCCCTTTCGTATATAATAAGCTTGTACATTGTATGAGGTAAATGAAATGCACGAATTAATTACGTAAACCTAATGTGAAATAGAAAAGAATTTTCATGTGACAAGATAATAAGTTAATAAAATTATATATGACAAATGTATCGTGTCACTAATGTAATTAGTGGACATCATCATCACTTTGCTAATCTGTTAAAAATACTTCTCCTGCAAGGAAAAATTTGCTGATCTGTTAAAAATACTTACAAGTTTGTGCTCGTTTTGTATCAGTCTCCCCATGCGGTGTTCGAAAATGTGCCAACAAGTGTACCGGAAATATCCGAAAAGCCCTTTACCTTAAACTTTTTATTAGTGATAGTAAAAATCCCAAAATTATAGCTGATGACACATTTATCTTTTATCAAGATTTTGTCAATGAGCACCGTTACTAATTTGTCTATGTGGATAATGGAAGACAAAAGGTATTAATATGGTGCACACATGACTTATGTCAGATGAATACAAAATTGAGATTTTTCATGTCAAAAGAAGTTTTTTTAAAATAAATATGTTACGGTAAGTATAGTTTGAAATTTTTGATATCATAAAAAGGTTGAAGATGAATTGCATAAATTTCTTTTGTGACTTTTTTCCTTTGATTTTTCACTTTGGACTTAGATGGTAGCAAGTAATTCAAGTTGATGCATCAATTTATGGAACATAGACTCACCGGGTATCATGGGAATCCTCTAAATGGAATTTATCTCTTGTAATAATAATAATAAACCCCATCTTAAAAACGATTGCAGCGCACGTGGCTGAAAAAGGAGCGGCGAAGCAAATCTAGAGGCGCCTAGGGAACGGGAGTGCCATCGGCCACTAATCTCTCGCCACGTCGTCCACGTGTGATCGGCCGCTACAAACATCGCGCTCCTCCCAGCGGAAGCGACTCAGTGACCGAGTTCCACTGAAAGCTGAGCGCCGAGTCGCCGCCGGAGAAAATCGCCGCCTCCCCTCCGCTCCGCCCCGCCCAACCGCCTCGGCATCTCCTCCGATTCCAACTCGTAAGCGCTCTCTCTCTCTCTCTCTAGCGGCGGAAGTGAGAGAGTCGTCAGCTCAAGCTTCGACGGTGTCCGTCGAAGATATTTGATGCTGCTTCCGGCAGTTGCGCGCGAGGTGACGCCGTCGACGATGCTTGAGCGAGTATTTCGAGCCGTTCTCCACCGCCTGAGGCTGGATTTCTGGTCTATAAGTAGTCGTGCACTCGAGTTTTCACTGTCTTAGGAGCATCGGTTCCTGAAAAGCTTGCAGGTTGATCGCCTTAGTTGCTGCGTTCCGAATTCTTCGGCGGAGTAGTCGATTTCTTCTCGCCTTTGCCGTTTCTCCTACCTATGGAGGATTCATTTTGTTTCGATGGTGTTGTTATATATAATTTTTTTTTTTTTGCCATTTTTCTCATTGCTACCTTCTGAGGAAGATTAGCTTCAACAATTTGAAGTCCTTAGACAACGTTCGTACGTACGGGGAGAATGTTTCGCGAAACACTAGATCGTGATCTTATTTAGATGGTGGATGGAGATCGGTCCGTACACCCCTGTTGCAAGATTTACTAGCAATCGCAATCTAAATCTACAATTAGCTCGTCATCTTTCGTGAAAGATGTTGGTGTGTGTCGGCAATTTTGGTTCGGAGTTGTGTACGTCTGTATCCCGGAATTCTAGATGTGCTAGGACTACAGTACTAAATATATCAACATTGATTTTTCTAATAAAGCATGTGGTCGCTTGTGGCAGAGGTTGATGTCTCTTGCTCTGTAAATTCAACAAGCTATTAGTAAGTGGCCAATTATTTGTAATGATTTTGTTATGTACGGTAGCTCTTTGATTTTACAGTAGTTTTCTTTATGCTGATTTTGAACCAGACTCTGAATCACGCGATGACTGTATGGAGCTCTTAACATGGGAAAAAGTTGAGAAAAGAGAAATTTATCCTGAATGGAAGCAAAAGTTTGTTTCTTTTATTTTTGTTTAGTGGTACATCCGTTGAAGAGTTGAAGAATCTGTTCACTTCCTTATCTTGAATTGCAGATTTCAGAGAAAAAGCAATTGTAATGGCGATCACTGCTGCGTGCTTCATATTGCGAAGCTCATAGGTGAACTGCCATGGGAGCTCGGGAGCAGAAACTAAGGCCAACTTGGCGCAGATAAGCCTAAGGAATGTGTCGATCACCCACAGTGGATTAAGATCTGTGAACAAGCTGGATGCTCTCAGATCTCATGCAAAAGCAACCAAGGAGAAAGTCGAGAGAAAAGTTAACAAGGCTGAGAATGACGGTTTGGCGGGGATGAACTTGGTTTTTGTGGGAGTTGAGGTGGCTTCTTGGAGCAAAACTGGAGGACTGGGTGATGTTCTTGGTGGTTTGCCACCGGTGATGGCAGTAAGTTGGTTGTCTTCCTTTGCGTGCCCTTTTCATGCTTTGTTCTTGATTTGCAGTTATGATCACCACTTCTGACAGTGAGTGTACGAGTAGTCCTGCCTCCACTAAAGTGCATCCGACCAAATTTTGCATGATTTTCTCTAGGCCAGAGGGCATCGAGTCATGGCTGTTTTTCCTCTCTATGATCAATACAAAGATAGTTGGGACACTAGCATTTTAGTTGAGGTTAGGAGTTTCTTTACGTCATTCTGACGGAATGAATATGATATATTTTTTGTTACTTACATGATTCTGACGGAATGAATATGATATATTTTTTGTTACTTCATAATCTACAGAGTTTGAGTTTAGGAAAATATTTGCTCACAGACAAGTCTTCCTTTGCAGATAAAAGTTAGAGACAGAATTGAAACTGGTCGTTCTTCCACTGCCACAAATGTGGAGTTGATTGTGTATTTGTTGATCACCCAATGTTTCTTGAGAAGTTGCAGATCATCCTACCCGATCAATTCTCTTGTGCTAGTCTGCAAAGCTACTCTTGCAAAAATATATGATGAAGCAAATTTCTCCCCCCAACTGTTTGATATGTTAACATTGAAGGTGATATATATATCATGTCACTAATGTAATTAGTGGACATCATCATCACTTTGCTGATCTGATAAAATACTTCTCCTGCAAAGAAAACTTTGCTCCAATGGAGCTCCACTCCTCCCTCCCTCCCCCCCCCACTCTTCTCATATAAAGGAGGGAAAATTTTGTCAAAAAGAGATGATCTTTTCGATGGTTATTTCAGAAAGCTATCGACTCCAGTTGATGATTGACTCATAAGTTTGTGCTTGTTTTGTATCAGTTTCCCCATTCGGTTTTCAAACATGTGCCGACAAGAGTACCGCAAATATCGGTTTCTTCCAGTCTTTTAGAAAGTTTGTCTGTATTGAGAAGATAACTTGAGTCCTTGTAGTTGGTTGACTTTTAAGAGAGTTGGTGAATTATGGTCTTTGATTGTGTCAGATCTTTATTTGTAATCAAGGGACATGATTTGAGTTTTTTTTCATCTTCATCAGGATTTAGAACAGTAATTCTAAGTAAAATGGATGTGGGAGCTTGAAGCACCACACTCTACTGACGTATTCCTTTGGCATTTGTTTATGCATAGTTTCCGCTTATATCAAACCCAAAGCTTCCTGAGGAAATGAATGAAATGAAGATCAAAGGTGATGAGGTTGTGAAGGCTAGCTGCACCCAAATTTGCAACTTTCTGCTATGCATCACTTCTCCTCCTGATTGACAGTTCTACATGGCAGGAAACGCAAGTGGCTGTCATGGCCGAGAATGGGAGTGGAACTGGCCAATTTTTCATTTTGATTAATGGGGTTGGAATGGTCAACCTAAGCAGGTAAACTTCCAATGAAAGTGCCCTCGCTGCCTACATGTACCCATACACAAGCTTCTATAGCATTCTTTGTCCTGTCATCTCTTTTTTGTCTGCATGCTTTTCTTAATATGGTGCATGAATATGTTCCTGAGACAGTCTATCAATTAGCAAAGCATTAGAGCTGGGCAAATCAGTGAATTTCTTTAATTTATACTGTATCAGTTCTGTAAAGAAATTTCTATATGCCTAGTATATAAGTTGATAAAGGAAAAGAATGTGTGATTCAACCGTGAGCTTAACTTCTGAATTTAAGGTGGCAAAATGCCTTCCTCCATATAATTCATCATTTATTATTTGTGTGCTGTATACTTATTATCGCCTTCCTGTTGTTAGGCGAGCTGATATATTCATTTAAGTACTGTCTTGTAAAGCCCTTGTTGAATATTTGCATACCATCCTCCATGCAGCCCATGTCCATTTGAGAAACTGAATTAGTCTAATCAATCAACTGAATTAAATGTAGGGAGCCTGTGGTGCATTACGATGTATTCGGGCACCATTTAGCTCTTTTGATCTTACGATAGTTTCATAGTGTCTTCTTATGACCTAAATTGCAATTTACTTTATAATACAACCCTATGTTGACTATCTCGTGTGACATATTGCAAGTGGTCTGTGTCCTTGTGAGTAAATAAATTAGTCTGCCAAATCTATCTAATCAAAGAGAGCATGTATTAGTGGGGTTTTGCGAGTTATTGGCACACAATATAGCTCTTCGCCGTTTCTTGTAGCTCTGTGGTATCTCCTCTTAGTCTAAACTCTTATATTGTTTATTAACACTTTTGCTTCCCTTTTGCTTTCTCCTGATACCAGTGCTTTCCTACTTCTACTCAGGCTAATGTTATCACTAGACAACCATGACATCTTAATTGCATCTCTCTTCTTCTTATTTTTGGTTGTGGCTATTTCAGTATTTGTGTTTATAGATGGGCTTTTCCACTGAGCTAGTTGCCTCACTGGATGGGAAATACTCAATTATGAGCTTCATCTATAGTTGAGATTATTTTTTTTTTGCCCATACTTGGGTCTCTCATTTTTTCTACCGAGAGTAACTCCTCGAACTCTGTCAGTTATTCCTTTTATTTCAACGTCATAAAGAAGTGTTTTGCTAGGGTCTTCAGGCTCATCCCTGTGTATGTCACTTTTTTCAATAAAACTTTCATTGTAAATGAATCATTTGAGAAATGTGGGACTGCATGCTGCATGGTGATGCATCACCCTGGCATTACTTGATGTATTGGCACTTGCTGCATTCGCAGAACTGCATTTTGAATTTCAGTCATGTCAACCTATTTTCAAATGAAACAGTTCAAAGGTGGGCCTAATATATCTTATATTAGTTTGCATTATCCTTGAGCACATGAACTCATTTTTGGGGCAACTGAATATAAAACTGCAATTGACGTATGGTCAATCAATGTGTCTTCACTCAGCTTCTTCTGGGATGAGGTTCTTCACAATACATGAAGTTTCGATTCTCTTAAATTGGGTTGGCCTACATGATTGTAGCTATAATTCTTTGCCTCTTTTACCCACCACCCTTGTTGCTGTTGCAAATGTGATAGCCTCTCTTTCCAAGTGAAAGTGGAGTTGCCCACCAGTGGAGATCTTATGGTTGATTCTGAGGGCTTTGTTTGATTGAGAGAATGTACCCTCTGTTGACTCATATTGTTCTGGATTACCGGAACTACTTCATATTTATATGTCTCATTTTTCTTTAGGTACTTGGAGCATCAACTCGAGAGGAAATTAAAAGTATGAACCCAAAACTATACTGAATTCAAGTTTCCACAGATTAACACTTATTTCTGGCTCAAAGTGAGTCCTCTTTCTTAACCTTGTTGACCTTATGTGATCCACACTGAAGTGTGCACAGAAACATTTCACAAGCGCACGCCCCTGTGAAGAACTCGTCTTTTAAATCCTTATGTAAGGGGTGTGATCATTGACTTCTCAATAAAATGAAATGAAACCAAGGGTTACTTTTTTATATTTGGGGATGATCCAAATGTTTCAGTTCCTCCAGATGCTCTTTTTATTCTTCTATAGCGTACTAGATTTGGCTTCACAAAGTTCCCTCCATCTTTTTCCTTTGTGGTGTTTCATTCTCCTTTCAATTTTCAACTGATGAAAACTGCAAAGCTTAAGTTCAGGTTCAAATGTGAACGCAGGATATGGAGCCTTGATCAAGAACAGTAATTCTTCTTTCCTCTCCTCTGAAAATAGGGTATATAGCAAGTAAGATAATTAACTTTGCTCATCAACAAGGCCTCTTTGCTATTCTCTTTCTCCTTTCTATGCTTACCAGATGAAATGCTTCTTGTGCACGCCAAAATTTCTGAATTCTAGATGCAGGACATAGATTCATCTTCTTTCTGATTGAAAGTGTTTCAAAACAGGATCATGGTGAAATACTCGTTAGAATTCTCTTCGAAGTTGTAACATCTCTTCTTTCTGGTACTAGCAGTTAGAGGCCTGTGCCCACCCATTCTTTGATGAGCTTTGTGATCCTAATGGCCATCTCTCGCCCAAATGGGAGACCATTGCCACTTCTCTTCCACTTCAAACCTCAAGGTACACAATCAATGCTACTAAACCTTTCGGTCATGAGTGATTATAACATTTCAGACTGGTGTAACGATTTGCTGCTTTCTGGGTTTTGTCTCAACTATGCAGAACTGAAAGGGGTAAACCTTTGAGCTGCAGACAAAAATTAATTCCAGAGCATGCGAGGCAGCAATCTCTTCCCTCCTTGGTTTGTAGGCTGCAAACACTTAGGTTGATGATTGAGCTCGCTGATTCTGCCAAAGTCAAATCGAGCTTATCATTTTTCATCCACTTGTGACAGAGGGTCCGTCACATCTGATGGGGATTACACAGGTGCTCCAATAGCCCAGACACCCTTGACATCTATTAAACAAAAAACTGGGATGCTACGTGGGACGCTGTTAGAGTGAGGGGTTTTGGTTGGAATTGGCCAGTTCAGTTAGATACCACTCCATTGACAAGCCGCTGATCAATAAAAGATCGTCAATGGCCTATGTGATTGAAATGTCATTTTTACCATTTGGATAGTTTCTTGAGATGTTAATTATGGAATAACTACCTGAATTTTTGGTATTAAGAGAGCCTTGATTTTGAATGTGCACGATTTATCCTCATTCAGAGAATTCTAATTCTAAAGCACATAACTCATTGATTTGACATTCTAGTAGAAAGGTAGAATCGTTCCATAAATTGAGAGAGAGTTAGTAGACATCTTAAATGTATTTTTTTTTAAACTCTGGATACTCGAGCAATTTTCCCTTTTTTGCATTTGAGCAAACATTCTCATCTCTTTCGGGGATATTTATGGCTAAGAGATTATTCACTAGTATAGACACTTGATTTTTTTGTCTACCCGTGAAAAGAATCTATATTCTAAAATCCTTCCCTGGGATACTAATTAGGCAAGGTACTTATAGCAGTGTATATAGAACACGCGAACTGGAAACGAATTCAATTGTAGCCTTGGAAAAGGTTTGATTTGCTAATATGTACCCAGAGAGAGTTCGATTCATGGAAAGGGAGACAATTATCTTGCGAAAGCTTGATCATAAATGTCATGAAGCTTTGAGGGTTTGATAACTTCGAGGGTTTCTGGCTGTTTGTCTCTTGTGTTTGAATGTATGGACCTTGCTGGCCTTGCTCCCACTACGAGTATAAAGTTCACTGAATCTTAGGTTCACACTTTTTGTGTTTAATATTTCCATAGTTGAATTAATGTTATTCATGTGACCAACAAGTTAGGTAGAGCATGGATAAGGTGGAGCTTTTCTAAGAGACTATCGCATCAATTGGACAGTAGAACAAAAGCTTGTAGGTTCATGCAGCTTCCCAATTTTTCTCACAATTGATGCTTGAGTTTCCATCTTCATTCCCTAAATCTTCTCTTTTACCATTTGGTGTTGCATCTTCACATTTACTGTTTTCAATATAGTCTTGAATATAAAAGGGAGAATGTGGTCAAAACTCTTACTACGTTATAAAGGTCTCCATTCTTAAGCATTGTCTGTAGCTGTGAATCACCCTTCCAGTAATTTCTTATTAAACCATAGAGATGATATAGACTTTCTTTTATTGAATTTTTTGCAGGTCTTGATGAGCTGTGATATTGCATTTTTCTGAAATAGATGGACCGAATAATATACTCCCAAGAATATCTAGTATTTGCTCAATGGAGATATATTAGAGAAAGATCTCACAAGTTATATGGGAAATGCACATACAAGAACTAGGGTAAAACTGCTCCTACCGCTGGGATCCGGTCCGTTCAATCGGTTTTCAAGCATCATAACCACTTGAGACATCTTGGGTCAGGTAGATAGATCGCCATCTGCACGTAACAATGCCAATCGGACATACACTTGCTAATGTAGTTGTTCCGTATCCGACCGAAGTCGAAGAATAGCCGTCTTGAGATGAGCTGGATAAGCATCTTCCCATATAAATAGATGTCAACCTTTAGGGTGCACTTGCCCATGTCCACGCACGGCGGCGTTGACATAAATATTAGGCTGTTGCTGGATTTTGGGCGAAGAGAGAGAGATCGGGGGAAATTTGATTTTACATTATTAAGTACGATGTCTCTTGACACTTTTTTTTTTAATCTCCTATGATGCTTTTTAAAATATGACACAATAATAAATCAATCTAGTGGCAATTAAAAATCAAATTAACTTAAAAGAGAAATTATAACTTCTGACAAATTCAAAAAACTCAACCTAACACGCTTATTATATGAAAAATGAACCTAATGAATTTCTCCTTCACAAAATCGAATGTCAAGTAGTATTTCCCTATGACTTTCTTGTCCACACCATTCCTCGTCAACCGTAGGGAAAAACCATCACACCCCGGTAACCGCTAGGAACACTAGCCTCAGTGTCCCCGATGCTGCCCTGTGCATCCTCCACCTCCCATCCGCTCATTCCCTTCGTATCTTGCTGGCCATAAATAGTTGCCTTGGTGTTCGAATGGCGGTCCTCTGTTAGGATCGAGATGCCCGTTTCCATGTATCGTGAGTGTCTCGAGCCTTGTGTTGTTCCATCTCATTGGATTAAGTTCATCCAAATGGGAAGCATATCGTTGCATCACGGACATGTCCTCTCGCTGGGACGATTCGGAACCTAGGAGTCCATAGGTAGATGTCACGGGCCCTGGCTGGCTGTACCTGGGATCATGACTTGCCATGTAATTTCTTTGACTTACATTTGGATCTTGCTGACCATAAAGATGGACTAGGGAAAGCATCTCTAGGTCCCTCCGGTTTCTCTCTCCAAGTTCAAAGACACTGGTTCTGTAGTTCTGATCCCCATAATTGGTAGGAGGACCACCACCACCACTTGACCATCTCTGAGCTGAATAATATTTGTTGTTGTCCGGTCCATACATCTTGCTGGCATCATCGGAGAGACCATAGTAGTTCTCAGCAGGTGACATAGACATGCTTGGGTCAGCGTGTTGATGATTCATGCGGTTGACATCATTCTCAAAGGCAACTTCATGCGATCTTCCACGTGTTTTGCTACCTTCGGCCTTTTGCTTAGAGGACTGATTGTCGAATGACAACTTTCCATCTGTCAACATAAGTGAGGGATGATGGGTTGTTTCCTTCGTAGATGGCTTGTCCTGAATTTCTTTTCCTCTTGTTCCTATAGCATTGGTGTTCCCCGTACAAGTCTCTAGTAGACCGGCTCTCCTTGCTTTCTCTCCCGCTATCATTTCGAGGAAAATGGCCTTTTTGACCTTCGGCCATATTGACTGTGTCTTTGGTTTCTTCAAGCCTACTACCCATTGGCATGGAGGTATCGCTTGTAAGTGACGGAGTATCGACACAAAGGCTCCGGTCATCTTTTGGATAATGAAGATCCAGTGATTTGTTGTGGTCATTGTCTGACCATGGCCTGTTACTCGTTGTCGGCAAGTGACCCTGCTCTTGAGCTATGGTCTTGTGTTTCGCCGTCCAATCTCGATGGCTCCATAGGCATAGCAATGGTGGCTTGTTGTTCCACCATTCAATTTGTTTATCCCTCACATCAACAGACCTTGGCAAATAAAATGACTGAAAAATGGAAAGGTCATAGTTAATCCATCATGCGCAAACATATGATCAGAAGGATGAATGGGATGTCTCATTTCACCTTTTCAGACAAGGATTGGTCGTCTTCCCACACCAGATCATACCGAAACTTTTTCTCATCTAATCTGCAATGCACCACTGGATTTAAGTATTTGCAAAGGGGAAAAGAGAGGGCTCAAAGTAACATAGTTACCTTTCATCTTCTGATGGAACGATCAGAATAAGGAGCTTTGGTTTGAATTCAAGAGCTTTATCAATAAACTTGTTCGTCGAAGCTGCTTTAACTCCAAAAGGAGGATTTAGCCCCATGATCTACTCAGGAAGCAACATAATAGAATGATAAAAACATTCAACAACGCATGGATATGTTCAGAAAGAGGGGAGCGAAAGGGCCAATACACCCAACCAATATGCAGAAAGGTAAAGCAAAACCATGCCTCTTACCAATTTCGACCCGGAAGGTAGCTCTTTTGGTTGGACAGTCATCCAGTCCCTTTGTTCAAACTCAAAGTTATTCTGCAATCAAAGGAGGAGAAATTATATAAAACCAGCCTTACATGAAGGCAAGTCTCGGTTCAATTACCAAGTACATTTCACAGAGATCATAGCAACACCAACATTACCAGCAAATGCTAAGTTGACCAATTGAAAACTAAATTGCTCAAAGCAAATGCTATGAGCAAGTGAACAATCTAAGGAATTATCTCTTCTTTACTACCCTAGAACAGGAACAAAGAAAGACTCTATGACCCTCAACCTCCTCCTAGTGAAACAAGTGAACAACCACTGGACACAAGATTAATAACAATAGTAACAAAAAACCACTTAAAAATAATTCTTGACAAAAAAAGAAATAGCCATGTTGCAGATCTGTCTGCAAAGACAACTAAAACATTCTTCACACATAAAACTTAATGAAAACAAGGTAGCACGTGCAAATTACCTTTGGTGGAAGAATATCATAATTTTTGTAAAAGCACTTCTTTCCAGTCTCTTCAAGCTTCTTTGCCATTAGGTAGCTAAAATCATTAGCCCCACAACAGAAGTCAACAATCTGTTAATGCAATTTTTATTAGCTGAATGAGTGACATCAAAACATCGTATGCACAAAGCCATAGAAGGAGGAAAAGTTTAAGAAATAGATTTCACCATGATCTTCTACATTTAAAATTCTCAAGAATCAAGAGTGGAAACAAAATACTAAGCATTAAGTTTCTTACCATGTCAGCATCTTGAATGTACCAATGAAGCTTGTCAACAATCTGCGTGATGTATCATTACTTTAAACTTTAAATCTCCATAACATAAGGTTGAAAATTAATTAATTTATCATTACTATATATACCATTCTTGTGTGTAACAATTTGCCAAAGAAGCAAGTAAACAAAGCACTACATATGGACATAAAACCAACTAAAATTGCCAAATCAAAGATAAAAAGGCTTCAAATTCAGAACACTCACCTCTTGAAGTTTATCTACTTTTGTAAAATGTCGATCAAAAGAAGTGTAGTGTGTACCATGTATAAATGGTGCAAGATATACTCCAAGCTTGTCCTACAGTCAATCAAATCAGCATATGAGAGATTGTTCATCAACAAAAGAATTGCGATAGGATGTAAAACATTTGATAGGAAGCATAACAAGGGCAACAAATTTTGAGAGTGACTATGTGAGTGAGCTGATGCATTTTTCCTTTCTTGAGTATTAGCAAGAAAAGGGAGATAAATCATGCATGAACCTTCAATGGTTATAATAGATAAAGAAATAGAAATCATGCATGAACCTTCAATGGTTATAATAGATAAAGAAATAGAAATCAAAAAATGGTTATAATAAAAAGAAATAAATAAATAAATAAATAAAGTAAAATAAAATAAATATGAATGGTCAAAACAAATAACTGATGCAAGCAATGCTCAAAAAAGAAAGAAGCAGATGAAGAGTAAGAAGGATAGTTTGAGTTCACACTAGGCCACAAATAGAACCGGTGCTCTTGATAATTTAAAAGCCTAGTTATTCTTTCCACTTAAGAGAAAAACATGAGTGCAACCGCAAAGTACCACATCTTGAATTGAAAATAGCATACAAATATAACCTCATATATGGATATAGAAAATACAATGTGAAGATGCCAAACCTTCCACTCAAATATCTCGGTTAGAACATTTGGGCTACAAACAGCTTTTGCATCTTCAATGCTGCCTCCTTCCTCTAACCTCTGCAAAGCTGCTCGGACAACCTACACATGCAATTTTTTAATTAACATATCCTTATTGACGCATTGAATTAGTGCATAAGTATGTACCTGAGTTGAACCCTCCACTTTCTCAATAGTAATTTCCTTATCAACTGGAGACTTCAAATATTGTGTATGAGTAGATGGCACTTTCCACTTTCTCTTAACATCTTCCATAGTGATTGAAGATTCAGCCTCTTTCATTAGATCCAAAACCTTGGTCATCATGCAGCCCTATTTGCAAAATGGTTAAGAGTTAAAGGCTAAAGTTCTCTTATGAACTTCTTGGTTGGGTGGTTAGCTAGAATGAGTTTGAATTAGTCAAAATTGTAGTATTCCAACTAGTATTTTGTTTTGAATAAGTCAAAATTGTTTTTGTGGTGTTGATAGTATGAATTGCTCCTAGGTCTCTTTGACATTGCAGAGCAAGTAAAGAGATTGATACTAAGTCTTTTAACATTAGCACTAGAAGACTTGTCGGAGGAACCCAACTTGTCATGTGCAAAGCACTAGCACAGGTTATATCTACAATTTTTGCACTTAAAAGGGAAATTGCAGAAATTATAGAGAAAAGACAATAAGATATAGAAAAAGTATAGATCCAAACCTCGCCAGATTGGCTTCCCTCGCATGTCGTTTCTTCCATTAATTTGGTCAAAACCTACATGAATTTTGTTTCCAGCAATTAACAAACATCCAAATGAACAATGGCAAGTTGACCCCAAAAACATCAACAACAAGATAGACTTTTCCTAATATATATTTTGCTAGTCCATTAATTTTTATAAATGAACACCCATATGAACAATGGCAATTTGACCCCAAAAACATCCACAACAAGATACCTTTTCCTGATATATTAACTTTCTTCGTTATGTTAATTTCAATATATTAAGTCAATGGAATACTATATTTTTGGTTCCAATACTCTATGGCATTCTTTGGATGGTCCTTTTGTCATTTTAGTCCCTACATGAGTATTTTACTACTATTTTTATCCTTCTAATGGCATCCCAAAGCACTGTTTTGGTTCTTATGTCGGAAGTGATTGGCCTTAAGGTACTCATGTAAGGACTAAAAATGGGGAAAGTGAAAGTACAAGGACCAAAATGAACAAGGCCAGAAGTACTTGGACTAAAATTATAGTTTTTCTTTTAGCAATGCTAGTATTCTAAGGTCTAGTTTATTCCTGAGACAGTCTTTTTTGTGATATTGTATTATTTTATTTCCTACTAGAGAAACACTCTCTCTCCCTACAAGTGCCTTCCTTATAATGGCGATGTTGACCCTAGAAATACCAACAACAAGGTGGACTTTTTCCTATGGAAAGCAATAGCATGTGTGCACTTGCATACACGTACAAAAAAAATCCACTTTTATTTATGTTTGTATAATACCTTTTTCAACGAATCAATCCGCCAAAGGCATCTCATATTAAATTAATTCTATTGATTGCAGCAGGCTTGTCTTTTTTGTTGCATAAGTACACACGAGTACAGAGAGAGTATACATAAAAAGAAACAGCAGACAAATTAAAAGGGCCTAACCAAACTCAAAAGCAGCCCAGTGAACAGTATATTTTGAAAAATTCTCCCAACTTTTCACGGTTCACTTTTACGACCACATAAGAAATTTCGTAAACTTAAAATATTCTCATGTTCCGAACAAGACCGCATGGCACACGAAGAAGAAAGATCCAAGATTTCTTCATGAATTTGAATCTAAAATTTCATTTTCAATAAGCAATTATCTTTTCGCATTCTGGTCTAAGTTAAACTTTTTGTCACAGAAACTATGACATGTCAATTTAAAATACACAGACAATCTAAAACTTCCATACAGCAACAACATGTCAATGGCCAGAATATCATCACAAGAACATAGCCAAGAATCTAAAAGAAATAACAGGAACAAGTACAACCTTGAATTTGCAAAAGGACAAAATCACTCGTGCGCACCTGAAAGATATTCTGGCTCTGCGGGCGCCTTGGTGTTCTTCTTTTTGTTTTTTGTGGGGGAGGGGGTGGGGGTGGGGGAGGGGAGTGAGGATGGGACAAGTGAAAAAAGAAGACCTATAGATAAGCTTGTGATCCGATTCTTCCTATTCTTCTGATTCTGATGCGAGCAAATTCGAAAAGCAATTATACCTGCGTCAAAAAATTTATGGATTAAAATTAACAATACGTTTTTTTTTTATCAAGAACTTATCTCCACAGCTTGTTCTAATCTTCTTTAGATTTCCAGTTAGATGTTTACTGTTGTAATATCTTCTAAAGGAAATTATATCATTAATGAATAGATTGAATATTGCTCTCTCTTTATCTATATCTTCAAATATAAATTAACTATTTGAATTGTAGAAAAGAAAGAGGAAAAGTTCTATCACAAGAGTTTTTTTTAAACTTTGGTTGTTGTGTTTGAAAACCGAAAAAGACAGGCTGTTCAAGCTCCATCATCAACTTCAAAAAGCAAATGTTGCCCCATCGTTACGGGCTTTGCAACTATTTCAGACATTATGATTTGGAAGGCTTATGCAACAAACGAGCTTGTTCAGTTGGGAATATGATTTATGGCCCCGATCGACAATGAGCTCTCGACACTAGCCTCGATGCATGCGCTATGGATATGTGTGATTGTTTTTGCGGTGTCAATAGTTTGGATTGCAGAGCAAGCAAAGAGATTGGAACAAAGTTGTGATTGGAGATGAAATAGGAGTGGAAGAGAAGATGTCAAGAAGAGGGAAGTGGGAAGTAGGGTTGTCAAATGGGTGAGTCAGGATGGATCTAGCCGGGTTGAAAATACTTCGATCTAAATTAACCCATTTATATATTATGCAAATTTAATGACTCATAAACAACACAATCCGACCCGACTTATCTATTAATATACTTCTATATTTAATCTAACATATATAAATCCATTTCTATCAAGTAAAGTTGCTTCGAGCTAGTTGTATGTATATGTCATTCAAATCAAAATTGCCATTTAGACTATTATATACTAAAGAATTTTTTTTGGCATTACATAGAATTTTCAATTTTTGATTCACATGAAGAATAAGATAAAGCAAGTAATCGGTAGTGAATTTATAAATTATTGCAATAAATAACATAGAGGAATTGAAATTTTTATTAAATTGAATTTAAAATGTTGAAGAAGATGATTTATGTTGGCTATGGATTGCACCGACAATAAGTAAGATTATACCATTGCAAAATATACTCGAAGATACTTTCTGTGTATTTATTTTTCAAATTTAAACTCAAATATTTGAATTGATGAAGAAAAGACAAAAATTTGCATTCCGAAAATTGAAGTCACATGAAATTTGTCATTATCCATATTTTTAAAATATTAAATAAAATGGATTTCTTTAGCACAATAATTTTATTTTGATGTACAGAATCTAATTATTAAAACAAGTAATGATTTCAAATAAAATACTTAATTTGTCAAGGACACGTTTCCTTAATTTGTGCTAATCCTCTTTAGATTTTTATTGACAGGTTTTCTATATGTTCCCTATTGTGATATTTTCAAAAGTAAACTATATCATCTATGAATAGACTAAAAATTATTCGCTCTGTATCTATATAAATTGTAGATTAAAAGAGACAAAAATTACATTACAAAAATATTTTTGCTTGGTAATTGTGTTTTCAAAATTAAAGCTCACGGACTCTATCCTTGTCCATACTTTTTCTAATTTATCCAAAAACAAAAAAAAAATTGATATACTTTCATTTTATTAATTCTCAGAAATTTAAACATAATAAGAGATAGAAATTGAGAAACGAGAAATCATTAAGCTAAAAAGCTTATCCCTTGAATACAACCCTGGCGGGGAACTGTACCATGTTTTGCAACACAACATCTGCATGGACAAAAGTGAAGTGCCCAGTGGCGCACATTGAAGCGAGCACTCTCGGTTCGGACTTTTATTATAGATAAAAAAAAGTCACATAGAATTTATTTATCAGACTGTTTTATCGACAGGGGTTTCTATAAATCTCCGAAGATTAGGGATTACAATGTTGGATTATCTACATGCGGATAGCATATGCCAATTTAAAGCGGTCCGACTCTTTCGTGCAAGAGCATTCATTGAACCTGACGTAACCTAGTCAAGCTCCATTATTTTCTACCAATAAAAGAAAAAGCTCCATCCTCAACTTCAAATAGCAAAATTGGCACTTAAGAAATTCCTGGGATCTTTTGATATCATCAATTCATATCTTTTCCCAATTTAATGCGATCTTAAGCATATTGTAATTTATGTGTGAGAAATTATGTCAAAATCAAATATCAATATATAAAGGGATAAATATAGTGGAAGTCCTAAAATTTGTTAAGAAAGTGCAATTAAGTCCTAAATTTTATAAAAAATACAATTGAGTTCTAAAATTTTCAAAAAGTGCAATTAAGTCTTAAAAATTACCACAAAAATACAATTAAATTCTAAAATTTTCAAAAAGTGCAATTAATAGACCGATTTGACAAATTTTAAGACTTAATTGAATTTTTTTTTAAATTTTAGAACTCAATTATACTTTGATAGTATGTTTTAGAATTTTTAATGCACTTATTTTGCATATAAATAAATCCCAATCTTCCTTTTTTCTCATGGGGGAATTTATAGCTATCTTTAATGCGTGGGCGTGGGCTTTCTTCAATTAGTGGACCGGTTGAAAATGAGCTCCTAAATTGCATCCAGTTAGGCACCCCCATTGCATGCTCGTTCATGTTCATGAACATGAACTTGGGGGTGCTTAGACATCATCAACATTGTAAGGAAGAGTTCATGTTTTCCCACAATACTTCAATCCCAACCCAAGTGGTTGCCCATCTATGAGGGGCGCCTACAGTAGTTCTCTAATGAGGCGTCCAACCAGGCTACGTTTTTTATTTTAATGTGTTGATGCCCACATGACTCATACTCTTGTTTCAAGATAAATCTTTTTCTTCCCTATTAAGATGGGAATACTTCAGAATTTTAATGTCCCAAAGTTCAAATGAAATAGTTTTAAAACGTGCTTAAGTCCGAAGAGATCAAATATCGAATTTTTAATATTGATGACTTAGAATTTATGGGAAGTGGATATCCAATTTAAAATTTTTCTTTATATAATATAAACAAGGGATAGTTACACATGATTTTGAACTTTACCTTACCCCAATATGTAATGTTGTCTTTGAACTTTAATCCAATGTACAATATGGTCCTTAAACTTTTATAAATGTTCAATCAAATACTTAAATTATTATATCTTCAAATTTAATCTACTCCATGAATTATCTAGTCCAAGGACTAAATTGAATATATACCATAAGTTCAAGAATTACGTTGAACAAATTAAAAGTTTAGGGATTGCATTGCACATTAATTTAAAGTTAATGACTATACTTAATAAATTAAAAATTCAAAAATCACATGACACTTTGGAATGAAGTTCATAGATTATTTGTTTCATTTTCCCTATAAGCAAATAAATAAAAAATCTATTTGCAGATGACACCATTAGCTAAAATGTCTAATTGCATTGCACTATTCAACGGACGATTTACCCAACTTGCACTTTTTTTCCAAAATTAAAAGAATATATCGAGCCACCTAGCTATTTACCTGCATTATTATACAAATTGAACATTTCGATTTATCATCACAATCAAAGAGACAATAATAAATCTATTAGTTGCACCCAAAAATTCGAAAAGCAATATATGGAACTGTGAATTCTTGAATTTAAGCCATGCTTTTAACCTTTCAGCTCATTATTGGTATT
Organism: Corymbia calophylla; assembly: GCA_014182845.1. NCBI lineage: Eukaryota > Viridiplantae > Streptophyta > Magnoliopsida > Myrtales > Myrtaceae > Corymbia > Corymbia calophylla. The sequence goes on along the minus strand of CM024699.1, from coordinate 1,566,849 downwards.
TTCTTCTCAAATTTTCTTTTTATAGAATGGATTTCAATTAAGGCATATCAAAGCATTTCCTAAAGAGTTGAAAAAGATAAAAAAATAATAAATAAATTTCGTTTGTTTCATGAAATTTTCTAAATTTTCATTTTTCTAAAAATGATGGTTTATATCTCTTAAAAAAAATCATTCACGAAAATATTTTCATCACTTATGAAAATATGTTGATATAAAGTATTGGCAACAATGATGTATTTTTAGTAATATAAATGATCATTTTAAAAAAAATATTCGGATATTTTAGTAATAGAAACGATCCTTTTTCTCTAATTTGAAATGCCACTGTTTATCTTGAAAATTACAATTATACCCTCAAGGGAGAAAAATCCTCCAGCTTGAGCTGCTTTTTATTAGTTATATAATTTAATATTTGTTCCGTGAGTCATTATTATAAAAAATTTGTATAATTTTGATCCTCCAAGTAAAAACAAATATTCAAGAAAAATAGTTTTGATATTAGACTTCGAAAAAGGGGAGGTTGATGCGATTGAGTTCTTGTATTGATTGAATTTTATATCTTATAAATGAAAAGGCATGCACGGAATCTATGATAAGATTTAGAACTTTTCATGCATTCATGCTAGATTTTTTTTTATATAATTTGAAACTCAAATTACATTAATATTTGAAATACCTTTTTTTTTTTATAATTTTAAACTGAAATTACATTAATATTTGAAATAGCTTAACTATCTAATCATGACGACATAATCTTTACTATATAGTCCAAGACACTATAAATATTGTCTTAATTTTGTTTGCCGCTAGCAACCCCATCGTAATTCAAACCCCACTTCTTCAAGCGCTGCAAGTGGTGCACGTGCATCCTGGCCCGTACCATAGCAGTAGAATCGCTCGTTCTCAGCAGTTGCCGCAGCCACGTTAAAACATTAATGTAATTTTAAAACTGAAATTACATCAATATTTAAATTAATGTCTATCCAGTGCTAAATCTTTTATCTTTTACATTTTTATTTTTTCCTTTTCCTGTTTTTTCTTTTCTTTTTTTGCCGGTGGTTGGTCTAAGCCCATAGCTGACCACCAGTAACACTCAATGAGGGCAAGGCCATCCTTGAAAGCCACAAGTGCGGGCTGCCCTTGCTTGGGCGACCATCGTCGGCCATAGGCAAGGTCCGCCCTTGCTAAATTTAGGCAAGGTGCCACCAATCGATGAGGGCTTGCAGGTCTTCACCTAGGACTTTGTGTTTGCTAACTTCATCTATTTTGACTAATAAAAAATAGTGATGTGTTTTTTTAAATATTTTATCTCTCTCTCATGTGGTGTTTTATTTGGTGTTAAAGTTGACTAAAGCACTAAAACAACATCGTTCCAAATCCTAATTTTTACACAAAATCTTAATTAAATTAGGCTAAAAAATCCAAATTTTTTCCATAAAAAAGACAACCTCAAAAAAGAGAAAAAATGAAGCTAAAAAAAAAAAAATTGGGTCTCCTCTTGTGGCTGCTGCCCCATCGCCAATAGGGAATTGGCAATGGCCAAGGGAAGGGAAGCCACAATGAAGGGCGCCTATATAATTTTTCTTTTCAAAAAACTTTTGCTTTCTTAATTTTTTAATCTAATTTAACTGAAATTTAGGTTAATATTGCTTTTGAATGAAAATACCATTGACCGATCGGTGATATCAAATCCTTATTTGAAACTCGCATTATCACTTTAAATCTTTATTTGAGAAAACATGGATGTTTTAGATCCGAATTTTCTATTTGCACACATGCGAATTGGTTCCAACAAAATGGGACACAATATTCAAAAATTTTGAGGACCGATCCGGTTCTTTCTTTTTACGTGAGATCAAGATGTTTTCCATGTAAACTATTTTAGATTTTGAGGACATGTTTGATTTAACAAATGATCAAATTTAATAAATTTTTCTTTTTAGTCTCCTAAAAGAATGGTAAATTGATAAATATCTTTAGCTATATAATTCGCCCTTCATATATGATAAACTTCCATATCTTATGAAATTAAATGAAATGCACGAATTAGATAAGTAAATCTAATGTGAAATGGAAAATTTTTTCATGTGACGAGATGATAAGTTAATAAAGATATATATGACAGATATATCACGTCACTAATGTAATTAGCGGGCATCATCATCACTTCGGTTGTGCGATCTGATAAATATACTTCTCCCGCAAGGAAAGCTTTGCTCAAATGTAGCTCCACTCCTCCCTCTGCCTCTCTCCCTCTCTCTCTCTCTCTCTCTCTCTCTCTCTCTCTCGCTAGCGTTTAAAGGAGGGAAAAATTTGTCAAGGAGAGAGATCTTGTCGATGGCTTCGTTGAAGCAAATCCCAGAGGAGAGAGAAGCCGGTGCATTGGATTAGTGAGTTGACACAACACTCTGTCCCTAACCCTCATCTCTCGCATCCATCGGCTCTTCGCCTTTTCAGGGTCCCAGCTTGATCCGCAATTCTCTCCCTCTCTTTTCTCTCTCTCTCTCTCTCTCTCCTATCTCTCTCTCCTTTCTTGCCTCTCTCGCCTATTATTTCGAAGCAAAACCAACTTGGAGCGGACGTTTTGGTTTTTTAGATATTTCTCATTTAGAATCTTCCTCCGTGGCATCAATCGGAGCTTCGAAGTTCGAACGTTTCGTTGCCATCCTCGTTCTTGTTCGAGGTAATTACAATGCTCATGCAATTTCGTGATCTGGGTTTTTCATGTTTTCTAGCATTTGTCATTTGGCGTCTGATTCAGAGGTTTCTTCTTCATGAACTTTTCAGGCATTGGGGATTTCTCTGCATAAGAGGAAAGAACTGACGGTCATTTACCACCTCGAAGTTGTTTTGGCTTGCAAATAAGGGCAGGGAAAACTTTAGTTGATTTTCTGGATCAGGGTTTTGCCCCATTCATTTTTGTCATAGGATTAAGGGTTTTTTGTTTTCACATTGAAGCAATTCACCAAAGGAAAGTTACAGAAATTGATAGGAAATAATACCCTTTGGTTTCTTTTGGGAATGCTGATCAATGACAGTCTCGATTGTGGAAAAGAGGGGTTTCTCTCGGAACCGATATTTTGATTTGACGAAAAGGGCAAATTTGAAGTGGGATAATGGGTTGCATTTGCTCCAAAGATATTCTTCTCAGCCATTACAAGATTAAAGACAAGGGTTCGAAGCTTAGCAAATCTTCGAAAAGGTCTGTTGCATCCTCAAGGAGAGACGAACTGGCGGAAACAGCCAATGGCGGAGGCAACGATGCTGCAGATCGACTGATAGCAAGCCCACATGAGTTTGAGAATGAAGTGGAGGATAGTAGAGGCGATGATTTTAATGAGAAACCGTCAAAATCCCTTCAAAGACGAGCAACAATGGATGTAGCAAGTGGGGGACGCTCACAAGTACAGTTGAAAGTGGGTAAAGTAGGTGGCTTTCCCCTCGGTGAGAGAGGAGCACAAGTGGTAGCTGGATGGCCTTCTTGGCTGACAGCAGTGGCCGGGGAAGCTATTAACGGATGGGTGCCTCGAAGGGCCGATTCATTTGAGAAGCTGGAAAAGGTGATTTCTCTGCCTTTATCTTTTATTGTGAATCATCCTATAAAAGGAAAAGGATGCAAATTTCTTTAACGCCAGTTCATGTTCTTTAGCTAGTATTGAACCTTTTTGTTTAATAGTTGCTAAGTTGTGGATATAAACTACTACCTTTCTCGAAAACTTTTGATGCTGCGTAGATCCATGTTAGCTAGACTTTAATTGAATAGCATGTTTGAACTACTTGGCTTGCACTTTATCTCTCATCCTAATCAAATTTTTTATTTGACAAGTTTTGGTTGAATGGAACAACTTGCGATGTTTCATTTCTGGAGAGGCATAAACATTTTTTATTCTTGCAATTGTTGAATAGGATGCTGAGAACATACTATGTTGAATGATGGACGTATCTGGTCTCAAACTTGTAATCACTGCATGTTTCCTAGAGAAAACTTTCAACTATATTGAGCCTTTTTAAGCTGGTGTGCTATGCGAACCCCAAGGGGTTGCTCAAGTGGTGAGCATGCTTGTTATGCTCTCTTAAGGCTTGGGTTAAAATCACCATGCTTGTGCATTCTCCTGGAGTCACCCCAGGAGCTCAAACTTACTTGGTGTGCATGTGACGGAGGGTCTGTCACATCTGATGGGGATTACTCAGGTGCTCCAAAGAGCCTGGACACCCTTGACATCTATCAAACAAAAAGCTGGGATGCTATGTGGGACGATGTTAGAGTCAGAGGTTTTGGTTGGAATTGCCCAGTTCAGTTAGATACCACTCCATTAATAAGCCGTTGGTCAAATAAACATCATCAATGGCCTATATGATTGAAAGTTCATTGTTACTATTTGGATACTTTCTTGAGATGTTAATTATGGAATAACTACCTGAATTTTCGGGATTAACAGAGCCTTAATTTTGAATGTGCACGATCTATCCTCATTCAGAGGATTCTAAAGCACATAACTCGTTGATTTGACATTCCAGTAAAAAGGTAGAATCCTTCCATGAATTGAGAGAGAGTTAGTAGACATCTTAAATGTATTTTGTTTAACTCCGGATACTCGAGCAATTTTCCCTTTTGTGTATTCGAGCAAATATTCTCATCTCTCTCGGGGATATTCAGAGCTAAGAGATTATTCACGAGTATAGATACTTGATGTTTTTTTGTCTATCTGTGAAAAGAATCTATATTCTAAAATCCTTCCCAATGATACAGATTGGGCAAGGTACTTACAGCAGTGTATATAGAGCACGCGACCTGGAAACGAATACAATTGTAGCCTTGAAAAAGGTTCGATTTGCTAATATGGACCCAGAGAGTGTTCGATTCATGGCAAGGGAGATAATTATCATGCGAAAGCTTGACCATCCAAATGTCATGAAGCTGGAGGGTTTGATTACATCAAGGGTTTCTGGCAGTCTGTATCTTGTGTTTGAATATATGGACCATGATCTTGCTGGCCTTGCTGCCACTCCAAGTATAAAGTTCACTGAATCTCAGGTACACACTTTTTGTGTTTAATATTTCCTAAGTTGAATTAAACGTTATTCATGTGACCAACAAGTGAGGTAGAGTATGGGTAAGGTGGAGTTGTTCTAAGAGACTACCGTGTCAATTGGACTGCAGAACAAAAGATTGTCGGTTTATGTAGCTTCCCAGGTTTTCTCACAATTGATGCTTGAGTTTCCATCTTCATTCCCTAAATCTTCTCATTTACCATTTGATGCTGCATCTTCACATTTACTGTTTGCAATATAGTCTTGAATATAAAAGGGAGAATGTGGACATTTAACTTTAGGTCAAAACTTTTTCTTCAATATAAGGTCTTTATTCTTAAGCATTGTCTGTAACTGTGAATCACCACTTTCTACTTCCAGTAATTTCTTTAAACTATAAAAATGATATAGACTAACTTTTACTGACTTATTTTTTTAATTTCTTCCCCTAGATCAAATGTTACATGCAACAACTACTTTGTGGACTTGAATATTGCCACAGCCATGGTGTTCTACACCGTGACATAAAAGGCTCTAACTTGTTAGTTGACAATAATGGCAATCTCAAGATTGGAGATTTTGGATTGGCAACTTTTTTCCGTACCAATCAAAAGCAGCCTCTAACAAGCCGCGTAGTCACTCTGTGGTACCGACCTCCTGAGCTGTTGCTTGGTTCTTCTGATTATGGAGTTTCTGTGGATTTGTGGAGTTCTGGTTGCATCCTAGCTGAATTGTTCGCTGGGAAGCCCATAATGCCTGGAAGAACAGAGGTGCCATTCCTTATTTAGTGCCTCATTTGTTTACAGTATTGGCACAATGGAAAAAACATTGTTTCAGACGTAAACTGTTTTAAAAATTATTTATCTAATGTTTACTTGAGCATTTTTGAGGTGTGTACTTTTGGTTACATACAATCTGATCCAAGAGTCTTGAAGAGCATTTTATAGTCTACTTATGCATGACTTAAATTATTATCAGCAGTACTTTCATAGAAAATGGCGACAGAATTTAATTTAACAAGCTTGTATTTCAGGGTTTTTTCCCTTCATTTGTATTGGCAGGCATTTTCTGTAAAAGGGTGGATGAGTCATAACTTCCTTAATATGTAGTGTTGTGTAAAGCTAAAGTCAAAATGCAATCTTAAGTACTTCTGAGTCTATAATTAATATTTAAGTTGTCTATTGTGATTCACCTATTCTTATCTGATCATGAAACATTTGCAGGTGGAGCAATTGCACAAAATTTTCAAACTTTGTGGGTCTCCTTCAGAAGAATATTGGAAGAAGTCAAAATTGCCACATGCAACCATTTTCAAGCCTCAGCAACCTTACAAGCGCTGTCTCCTGGAGACATTTAAGGATTTTCCTTCATCCGCATTGGCCCTGTTAGATGTTCTTCTCGCAGTTGAACCAGAACGCCGTGGAACAGCTTCCTCAGCTCTTCGAAATGAGGTAGGTCCTAAATATTTTCTTTTCAGCTTTCTCGATGTCATGTACAGCTGTTCCTCTCTAGAGTGTCTCCTCTTCAATATTTTGCATTTGTGTGCCAATTTCTTATTGTTATTGCAACTTTGGATAATTTAGCAGATTTCTTTGAAGATATTAAATAGTACAATCATGTAATTTTATATGACCTGATAGCATTGCCAGAAATACTAACCTTCAAACTACCATCCTTTTTCAAGAAATAATGTAATAATTTTTTTATAGGATATTGAATCAAGTGGGGCCTGTGCATTTAATTTTGACTTACTACTCAGTAAACAAATTTTAGGAAGACATTTTTCTATCTACGACACTGCAAACTGATCTACGACTTTGCAAGCTGATCTTTTGCTTTTATTTTCTTTTTAGTTACAACTGCTAATATCCTAAACTTTGATTTACCATCCCAGTTCTTCACATCCAATCCTCTTCCGAGTGATCCGTCAAGTTTGCCAAAGTATCCATCAAGCAAGGAGTTTGATGCCAGACTTCGAAATGAGGAAGCCAGAAAGTGAGTCATCTTCTGTGTTGTTTCACTAAAAGAAGCCTCCACTTTCCACCATAAACGTGGCTGTGGGCTTGTGCTGAGTAGAGAAAATAGTCTTTAGCACTAATGTAAAATCTTAGCACGGATAGTTAGCCGTTATAAAAAAAATCCCAAATGAGACAACACCTCCACAGAAAGTTTGAAGTTCTACTGGTCAAAATCTAGCCAAATAGAAACCAATAAAAAAAAATTGTTTATTACTTGTTGCAAATGAACTATCCACTAATTCATCCTTGTACAGACAAAAACATTTCATCAAGTTTCCACTTTTCTACTTTAAAATAAAATACGACCATTGTTAATGCGGTTACTTTTCCCTTTTTCCAAAATATTTAATGGCAGAGTAGTTGGATTGACATATTATGGAGAAGGAAAAACTTTCTTATGCAGCCACTTAGAATTGCTTTATGAGAGGTGTTTCCTACACTCAGCATCATGCTACTAACCCTACTATTGTTTGATTTTTATTCCAGGCGTAAAGCTACTGCTGGTAAGGTTCGTGGTCCTGAATCAATTAGAAAGGGTTCGAAAGAGTCTAAAGTTGTGCCTACGTCAAATGCCAATGCTGATTTAAAGGCATCTGTCCAGGTAAGTTGTCCTTCTAATTAGATCTCATCCATATATGTAAGTTGAAGCATTGGATGTGAATGCCTCACAAATTCAGTGTCTGCATACATATGTTGCAGAGGGACCATTTTCTCATAGCTTGGTCACATTTATTATTAATGTTACTTTTAACTTTGTTTAGAAGCGACAAGGGCAATCGAATCCCAGAAGTACCAGTGAGAAACCAGGAGGAACAACCCAGAACAATTACACTTTATCTGGACAATCACCACAAGCCAGTCTTGATGGATCAACACAAATTGGAAATGCAAATGAGGGTGAGGCTTTGATTGTGCCAGACCGAGAACTTGATTGTTCAAGTAGTGGTGCCCGGTTGACAAGGCAGAGGTCTTTGATGCATAGAAGAGCATCACAGTTATCCAGGTTTTCTAATTCTGTTGCAGTAGGAGGTGATTCGCATCTTGATTGTAGTAGGCAGGCGGGTGCTAACGCCCAATGGAGGGATGAGGCTTTTGTCTCCGGGTGTAATCATCTAGATGGTGGTGAATCAGCAGGAAAGCATGACTGGTCACATCATTTGCTACATAGGCCGATATCTTTGTTTAAGAAGGGTGGAGAGCACTCTCGGATGGAGTCCATTGTGGTAATTGCATTATAACTGAAATAAGCTATTTAACCTTGTCTCTACTAGGAATTTTTTTTGTCCTTTTTCTGGTTCCCTTTTCACGTAGTTGAAGGTGAAATAATCTGACTCAACCATTTTCCCTTTATATGTATGGCTTTGGTAATGCTGTTTAGTGTTTCTTGCATTCTCTGTATTTGTTTTCCTTTATTTACTAGCATTATCAAAATAATTGGAAAAAATTGGTATGGTATATGGAGTTAAAAAAAACAATGGACGTCATCACGTCCATGTGGTCATTGGAAGCTGTGTTGTGCTAAGAGCGTCTTTTATCTTTGCATTTTTTTTAACATTAAAACAAACTTGGTATATGGTAACTTTTAGGGCTACCCTTGGAATGGCATCCTATGACAATTGGTATTGAATGTCTTTGCTCGTATAATTTTGAGAGATCAATCAAAAGTATCTGAAAAATCATAAAAAATTGTTTTGGAGAATAATTTTCATGGTAGTTACATGTCAAATGTCAAAGAATGACATCAACTAATTGTAAAATATAGATGAGGATACCCCATTTTTTTCTCTTGCCTTTGGTGCGGTGATTTGCAAGCTATGATCTGAAAAGCTGATCATCTTCTCCTGCTTGTGTTTGCAGAGTTATTCTCCCAAAAAGGGCCGAGTCCACTATTCTGGACCTTTGCTTCCCTCAGGGAGATGACCTCGATGAAATGCTCAAGGAGCACGAGCGGCAAATACAAAATGCCGTCCGGAAAGCTCGCCTCGATAAGGTCAAGACAAACAGAGAGTGCACCGATCACGGGCAGATGGAGTCACTTCTCTATTGGGCACATGGTAGGTGATGACAAGGACTGAGTGCATTTTTTCTCGTGAAGCAACGAGGCCCATGAAAAGGCGATGATGACAACAGGAGGCAGAATTCCTAGCCAGAAACGGTAAATGATATGATTGACACAAGCATTTTGTATTGCAGCCTTGGCTGATTGTTCATCCCTGAGTACTCGTTCGAAGCACTTGATAACGCTCTCGTGCTGTATCAAATCTGAAGCAATCGGATTTGGTAAAATCAGGCGGCGGTCTTGTTTTGTGTTCCAACAATGGAAAGGGTTGTATATTGTCAATGTTTACTCTGATTGTTGGAAGCATTCTCTGTACAGTGATGTCCCATCTCTATCTCTTCATTGATTGTCCCTGATTATGGAAATGTTACTGCATAATTTGAAATAAAATGGCTGAAATCTGGCAATTTGAGACTCGGTATACTATGAGTTTGAATGGGCTCTCATCGACGGTTCTTCATTAGGAAGATGACATCATTAGTGCTCATGATATTGTATTTTTCCTTGTTTTTGGGAGACAAATCGCTAAATATGACAATAAACTACTGAGGCAATTATGACAATTCTCTGTTTGTTAACCATTCTATTTTTCTGTTCTTTTGTTCTTTGGAATAGAAAAAGGACAGAAATGCGTTTGGTAACGCCAACTGATTTTTCTATTCCCAGAAATAGAAAATTGTTCATGGAAATAGATTTGGAGTAAAAATGAGAAGTAGAAAAAAGTAATTTCTTATTTCTAGGAACAATTTTTAGAAATTATTTCTTGAGAACTACTCACCGCCTATAGCAAGTCGCCACCCGCCTACTATTGGTTGTCCGCCGTTGACCGCCGGTGGCAAGTGGTTGGGGGCGGTCGGCGACAGGTGGCGGAGATTGGTGGTCGGCGGTGGGCGGCGACGACCGGCGGCGATCGGCGATCGGTGGCGGCGGCGGTCGCTGGCCGCCGAACGTCGATTGGCGGTTGTTGGTCGCCGGTCGCTGGTGGCCCCCGCCCATTGGCCACCGGTTGTCGGTCGTCAACGCGCCGCCCTAGGTCCACATCTCGTTGTTGCCGGTTGCCACCCTTGCTCACCGCCGCCGCCGCTATCGGAAAAGAAAGAAATAAAATTTTTTTATCGATTCCAAACGCCCTATTTTACTTAGAAATTATTCTAGGGAGTAGAAATAGTAACTATTTCTCAAAAGAAATTGTTCCCAGAAATAGAAATATTACCAAATTCACCCTAAACTACCTGGTGCAATTGTAATGAATTCGTTTGATGTTGAAGTGTGGTTACCATTGATCGAGTTCAGAGTATATAATAAAAAAATTAATTTTGATGTCTATCTTTTAATGAACTAGGCGTGCCTGTATAGATTTTTCCTTTTTGCCTTATATTTTCCTAAATCTTACGGTAGGCACACCTCAACTTTTTTTTAGCCCGTAACATATGTTTCTTATCGAGAGTCGCTCTAAACCAGTAGAAAACGCTGAATGCTCTTATCATCGAGTATCTTTTTTGGGCCAACCGAAGTTGAATTTCATTTTTGATTCCGTAGCGCTTAGAGATAAAAACCACCTAATTCATAGACGCCCTTAAATGTCAAGAAAACTCAATTGCAAAACAGAGGATGGGATGAAGACACCCATTCAAAGGACACATCTCTCTAAACCAGTAGAAAACGCTGAATGCTCTCATCATCGAGTTTCTTTTTTCGGCCAACCGAAGTTGAATTTCATTCTTGATTCCATAGCGCTTAGAGATAAAAACCACCTAATTCATAGACGCCCTTAAATGTCCAGAAAACTCAATTGCAAAACAGAGGATGGGATGAAGACACCCCATTCAAAGGACACATCCTCCTCCTAACTTGGGTTGCAACCCAATTTGCACATTCTTGAGCCATTTCTGCTAATAGACTCCTAAAACCAAGCTACCACAGGTTTGCTCCTGCTCCTTTATAGAAGACCTCAGTTAATTCAGCCTAGTTGTCTTGTCTGCACGTGGAGTCAACATCCCACCTTTCTCAGGAGTTGTCCATTTATCTTCCCAGTTGCAAATTTACCACAGAGCTCCATTCTTGGTAATCTCTCTTCCTTAAGATGTACTACTCCATGTATAAGATGCTTTTGACACCTCTCCTTAGCAATTCTAAAAGTCCTTGTGAGGAAAATAACAACCCTTTGCAACAAGGTTCCTCCATGCTAACTTATCCAGCAAGGCTTTCATTTAAACACAACAAATTTCTGACAACCAGTCCACCAATCATGCTTTTGCTTTAGTGAGATCATCCCACCTTTATCTCTTTTTGACTTAACACAACTTAGCATGATGCTTCTAACTTCTGACAACCATTTTTTTTAGATACAAATGTAATTGTGTTAATTTCAATGGTTATCTTTATTTACTGTTAATACATAAACATCTTTATATGAAATAGAATGTATCTGGTTTCTCATATAAGCGGCATGTATTTTTACCTGTGTACATTTTCGAGTAGTAAATAAATTAACAATAATACGTAATTATAACACAATTTAATAATCCTCATTTAAGCCCCTTTTTGCATTTGGAGTAGATTTTTTTATATTTTTCTGTGATCCATAACTATTATAAATAATGCCCATTTAAGAAAACTTTGATTTATACTTTTTTCCTTTCTAAACTCAATTATTATAATCCTACAAAAATTCATAATACTATATATTTTCTCATCAACTAATTATAAAAGGTAAACTCAACTACGGTTTAAGGGTATGATCGGTTTGATCACTCACAGCTGAACTCTGTGTGTGTGTTCAATTGCACAAAGCAGAGCAGCGAAGATCGAAGCCAGTGTACATCTTTCGGCTCGTGCAAGGGCGATCGGCGATGAAGAAGCGAGCGCTGGACCGAACGAAGGTGGTCTGGCGTCATTTGCCACCCTCGATTACGCAGGCATTTCTGACCGAGCAAATCGACAATGTCTTCTCCGGGCGGTACAGCTGGGTCTCTTTCCGTCCTGGCAAGAGCAGGTTAGGTGGGCCTTCGCTTGCTCTGTTACACATTGTCTCGTTGAGTTTTATACATCGCCGTAGCCGCGGTGAGGAGCTCTGTAGTTACTTATGCAAACACAACAGGGTAATAAAGTGAGTTAGAACTGAGAAAGTCCATGACAATCGAGGTTGAGGTGGAAGTTGAATGGCACATATATCACTTGTAATTCCTAGGAAATAGTCGAATTCGAGGGGATGTGATCCTGTGGCTTGATTGCATAATTTGAACGTAAGTGAACCCATTAGGACAATCATGGCATCCTGTCTATTCGACATGATTATAAGTTGTACATTGAGTCAATTTGAAGGAATATATCATCATTATTAAAGGAAGCTGTAATTTTATTGCTACACAGTTCCACCCCTGGCATTCTGACGGTTTTTTGGTGAAGTTTCTCCTGTTCTTGTAAGATGGAGGTGACATTGTATGATCTTCACATCTTTGACTCAAAATCTAGTTATTGATGATTATCATCAGTGTCGACTCAAAATTGCAGTTCTTAAATGAGATTTTTATTGTTATTTCTTGGCATATTCCGCCGGAACTTCCCTCACCTCTTCTCTCACTCTGTTTTTCTTGACATATTGTAGCCAGAAGCGCCCTACTTTTTCTAGAGCCTACATCAAGTTCAAGAGGCTGGAGGATGTTACTGAATTTGCGGGGTTTTTTAATGGGCATGTGTTTGTGAATGAGAAGGGTAATTTCCACTAGATTCATTTCAAACACTTTCTTATGGTGCTCTGAACTTTGTGCATAGTTGAGAAAGCGAATTTAGTTCCAGTTGGTCACCATGGAACCCTTCAACTAAATCTCAGTAACACCTGTGGATCTATTGCCCGTTGAAGTGGTGTACTTTAGAAAGTGTTCTTCTGCTTAAGTTAGTGGTTTTGTTTTTTTCCTGGGATATATTTATGCAGAATTGGATTCTGGGTCATGGACTTAATACTTCAACAATTTCCACAAAGAAAAGACCTTCAAAAAATGAAAAAAAAAATTGTAATTGTTGGTTCTTTGTCTAATCCATTTCAGGTTCTCAATTTACAACAATTGTTGAGTTTGCTGCTTTTCAACGTGTTCCGGCCCAACGTTCGAGGAAAGATAGTCATGAAGGGACCCTAATTTCAGGTACCACCTTACCAGCTTTACCTTGCTGCATATGTGCATGTTTGTAGAATGATAAGGTAGTAATTCCTCCATACTTTCCAGATCCTGAGTATATTGAATTCCTCAAATTATTGGTGACGCCTGTTGAGAATCTTCCCAGCGCGGAGAGACAGCTGGAGAGAAGAGAGGCAGAGGGATCCGGTCTGTTAAAATTCTTCTGAATATCACTTTGCAAAAAGAGATCTTAAGAGGAGCTGACCGGAGCATTATTTGATCTTTCACTATGCCTTCGTAGGTGCTGCAGAAGGTGTTCCTATTGTTACAACGCCTCTAATGGATTATGTTCGTCGAAAAAGAGCTTCTAAGGTAGTTACAGCGGGTATTAATAAATCAAATAGATCTTCGCTCTTGTGAGGAACAGAGAATTTGGGTAATGTCTTGGTCAATCGCTGAGAAGTTTACTGGAATTGGGGTAAAGAAATCAAACTGACTATGCTGTAAATGGATGCTAGCTGTTGCTAGAATTAACCTAAATATGATGACAAAAATAATACATTAAGTCATAATGATTTGCACATGGGGCTTGGATTATATTTTAGCTGGTTGACTATGAAAATACTGATCATGGTTGGAAGAATGGCTCACGGTGAAGTTCCTTCAAAAGTTTGCTTTTGCTGACAAGGAAAGAGTTAGTTTCAGTGCTTCTGTTACCTGATTTTTAGGTTATATTATTTGGTTATACTATACCTTGTTTGATGTTTGCATGCAACATGGATATGACCTCCATCTGACTCCAATTGTTGCATGGAATGGAACTACTAGACACCATTATGTCATGTGATAGAGACAATTTTGCAGTATTTGTCTTCCGGGATAGTTTTGATCTTCTTTCCCATTTGTCAGAGGTCAAGGACAAGAGGCAAATTGAAGGAAAAAGCTGGGAAATCATCAGCTGAATCTGGGCCTTCATTATTATCTAAACTCAATACTGAAAAGAGAAGGACTTCCACAACAACGGTAATTATTTTTATGTTTATCATCATATGAAGCATGTTCATTCTGCTGTTAATTAATTTCTGCTGATCTGTAAATAGTAAATGGCAGATTGACCATAGAAAGTAACTCTTATTGTCTAAGTCTCGGATTCCTTTCATGTCTCTTAGCTTCTTTTTTCTTATCTATCTTAGCTGCTTGCACATATGTTAAGTGGGGTATTATATGCACTCATCTTGACTTTAGTAGGTTTCTTTTCTGAATGCAGTAGAGAATGTATCATGGGTTCAATCATCTTAACTTTTGTAATTTATGATATTAAGCATCCTTCTTTTTCCTTCAATGTCATATTTTCAAAAGTTTGCGCACATGCTATTTCCAGGATAATTGGTAATACAATTGGAAAGGTATCCATTATCAGACATAATCACCACCAGTGTAGATGGTTATGCTTGATTTTCCTTGACTAGTACTTGTCACTTGCTATTTATGTTTTTCTAATCTCCTCAGGCCTATGATTGGTGTTGCGACTCTACTTATTTTATGTGCATAAGAAGGAGAATGCTGGAATTTTACAGTATATTGACATTTTTCTGTTTATGTTGGCAGTGTGTTCTGACTGACACGGCAAGAAAAAGTCGCCGCATAGAGAGAGCAACTTGCAATTTGATTGGAAAAGTAGAGAAGTTACAGCTTTCTAACAAATCTAACACCTTGGGGCCCATGTTTCAAGCTGAACTCTTGGGTGGCGACAGTGGTATGGCTAAGACAGTGAATTTGTTCTTTGAGTGATGGCTATGGCAATCTATCTATTCTTGGCATGGTCCCTAAATTTACAGTTGAAAATCTATTATCTTAGTCCAAAGATCAGGTCTCAATATGTTTAACATATACAGTATGGCCCGGTGATTACTTTCTGGTAGTGAACCTAAACAATTGGTTTGCTTATCACATCATGTGCCGGCATATGTGGAGGGTTCTATAGGCCTGCACATGGTTGGCTTTACTGTTGGGGTGACTCTTATGGGGCTACTGGCCCCTCTGAAACATCTCATTGTGTTTGTGACTGGGGTCGTTTCATGAAGAGGTTTTCATTAGATTTTTCTCTCCTGTCTGTCTAAATTGCCGATGGAAGTTGAACCTGGTAGGAAATTAAATGTCGTGAAGAACATCCTAATTTGTGCTTGCTGGCTGCTGTGAGCATCTGGCGGCTGGCAGATTTCTGTCCTTGACTCCTTCTTGTGGTCATAGCAACAACTGTGGCGACATTTTCATATGATCCTGGAGCTTTCTTCTTATCCTTTAAAAAACATGACTTCTAATGGGTTGACACCAGAGGAAATGACATCTGGCTTCAATTTCTATCTTTTATAGATCTATTCTATTATCAATGCGATTCTGAAAGGTGATACTATCCCCAAAAGGATGAAGCAGGCTCAAGCTTTTGAATGGCAGATAGATTTGGCTGGTCAAGTAATCAATTATTATCCCTTTAGTTTGTTCCGAGGAGATGTCCATGGAGGCATGGCAAAGATTAAAGAAACCAAGAGGAAAAAGGGATGAAACAACCTTTGCTTATATCATTATTGCCCTAGTGCAGAATGCTTTTCATTTTGGATTATGAACACTGATAAACTCTTTCTTTTGTGTATGGGAAATGATCTGATGCAAACTTCTATTAAACGCTCTTAATTTCACTGAAAATTCCTCTGATCAAGCTAGTTGAGTTGCCTTCTTTTTTTATCTCAATCAAGTGTCGGCCTCTAGACTTTTAGGAAATTTACTCATGGTTTTCTGTGTATGCATCTGCATTGACTGGTACAATCATTATGATTAAAGCATGACACTGGATTACTTGATTTCTGCCCTGCCAGTGAGGAATTCCTGTCAATATATTCCAGGAGTAGCTCGTTTTGACAATTTCAGTAACAAGAAAATCCAGCTTTCAAAAAGGAAGGCGAGACGACTTCATAAGGTGGTTGCTATTCCTCTGTCTCTATATCGTTATTGGTCAGCAGTATATCTTCTGGTGCGGTGCACACAAGAGGCTAGTTTCATGTTTGGTTAGGACTAAGTATTTCGAAGTCTTCAAATTTCAACTCTGGTGTTCTTATTGATGTTTGGAGTTCAAAGTACTGTCCTTCATGTGAGTGGCTGTTAACTGTGAGATTTTGAAGTACCTTGTTAGCTATTTCTAGAACTGCTCAGTGCCTTCTATACTATTTCAAGAACTGCCAAGTGCCTTCTAACCATTTCTTTGCAGGTCTTCGGCGGTACTGCACCGCGGCTATTCCAAGAAAAACATATGACAGTTCCATCTGCTGAAAAGCATGGTCACCGAAGTGAAAAACGTGATCTCATAAATGAAGATGTGCGTGAATATCTGCCTGAGATTCATCGAGGAAATAAAAAAAACCACCTGGGGCCCCACTCATACAACCATCTGTAAAAGATGCAAACACTGTCTCTGTTGTGGTTCTTGGGAATGACTGACTTGATTTGGGAGATGAGAAACTGGAAACTGGAATAGTCATCAGACCTGACCATGGTGTAAGGCCTCTGCTTTGTCAATCGGAGGGATCAAATGCAAACGATGAGGTTCTATCCTCCTTGGCATTCATATCTGCTAAAGTGTCTCTGCATTGTAGTGTCTTAGATTTCGTTGTATCCTCTGCATTCATGTGGACATTATCTTCCAGGAGGCAATGCAGATCCTCAAGTTACCCTTTCAGCAGTTAGGAGCTCTAGAGGGAGAAGTATAGGCAGCATACCCTTTGAGCAGTTAGGAGCTCTAGAGTGAGGAGTAGAGGCAGCAGTCAGTCTTTTGTAAACAATGGTTGGTTTGTGTTTCGGGCATGTCAATTACTTTCAGTCAATAACTTTATTTCCCCTCCAAACCCCTTCCTGGCCCCCGCACTCCAACCATGTGATTTTGAAGTCAGTAAATGGTCAAGTATAGCTTCATATGCTTTTGATGCAGCTATCATTGTGAGACCCTCCTGGAAAGGAATGGACGCCAAACATGAGTATATCTGTCAACTTATGTTTCCCTGCGATCATCTTACTTTGTGTCACAGATATTATATGCTTATTAATCGTACTATAACTTTAATCTTAAACTGTACAGGTTTAGTAAAAGGATGGCACAATAAACAAATTTAACGTGTTTGAAGATTGGGTTATTATATACGAACATGAAATATGTGTCCAAATGTAGATAAACTTGCCATGACCATATAAATTGCATGCTTATGTTTGATCAAACGGATGACAAGTTAACATTGGTAGGAAGATCAAAGGTTTAGTATTCATATAAACAGGGTGTCTAAGAGGGTTTAATCTTTTTATGGAATGAACATGATTCAATTAAATTGAAACTCTTGTATTATGTGTTATGTCTTGTCACATCCCCTTCGACGGTGGGAAGACAGGGTTAGAGATAATGCTGACTTGAGGGCCAATGGTCCTTGATCGGCACAAATTCTCTCAAATCCTTATCTTGCATAATGTTTGGAAATTCATTATAATTGATTAATCTTTGAAAAATTGGTCATCATGTATCATCATCACTTAATTGAAGTCAGCTATAAACAAGTGTGATGCGTGAGCATGTCTCACTTTTTATATAACCAGATTTAAGTATGAGGAATTGATTACATTAGTTACTCAAGAAATGTCCTTTTTAAGTATTTAAATTTGGTCGTTTATCGACGGAGCGTCCATGCGGTGTTCGGATTCATTAGTCCTAAAGATATCGTCCACTGAGGGGCCATACAATTTCCTTCTTGGCCTCTGCTTTCAAGGTATATGTTATTCTATATGGCGAATTTCTCTCTTTTCACCTGTAACGCACAGAAACTCATTTCTCTACAATTCTTGTGACCTCCTTTGTTCCTTCTCTTTCCCAATTATTTCAGCGCCGGGTGGGCTTCTATATCTGCAAACATCTTTCATTCATCTTATTTTAATTTTCTTTTAATTCTCTCTTTTTATCCTGCTTTAAATCACGCACCTTCACCACCATGCCAAATTCATCTTCATCTACTGCATATATCTCAAGTTTTATTTAACACAATTTGTTTCATTCATGTTTTCATTCTTTCTTTAACACAATTTGTCCACTGAGGGGCCATGCAATTTCCTTCTTGGCCTCTGCTTTCTGGGTTCGCTCGCTCCTCTCCGCGTCGATTGGCTCCCGTCTTTTCTTTTCTCAGTTAGGGTTTCCTTTCTTTCTTTCTTCCTTGTATTGCTTTGGCGGTGAATTAATGATCTTCGGGATCTGGGGTTTTCGGTGCAGAGGTGGAAGAGCCATCGTCCGTCTGTCGTCGAAGACGATCGCGAATCGATGGTTTTCGGCGCAAAGGCGGATGGGCCATCGGGTCCGTCGTTGTCGAAGGCGACCGTCTCCTCACTTCAAGCTCGAAGTGATCACTAATCTCCATCGAAATTTCTCTCCGGCAAGGTAAGACTTGAGATGCCCTGATTGTTTTGCAATTAAAAGCTGCTTTTGAAGTCGATATTAACCTTTGCTCGCAAAACGATTAGGATTAGAGCCGTATTCGTTCATAAGAACTAAACCTTTTCTAAGAATCAATTTTCCCAAATGCTCACCATTTATTTGATAAAATGCGCATGTTAAATTCGGGTCAATTAGCTCGTGCTAGAGATTGATTAAAGAGTCTCATAATGACTTTGTTCAAAATATCGGTTACTTGATGTGTTTTGTGAATCCATTCCTTCTTAACCAAGAGTCTGCCTCACCTAATGTTGGTTTGATTTATGTCCATGTTTGCTCCTATGTTCTATTCATGGCTGGATGTATAATTGAGTTATGTATGAAGCTGAATCAATATTGAAGTTTTCTTTCCAAATCTGAATTATACTATATTGATTCTTATGTCCATTTGCTTGTCACTTAAATTTGTCGTTCTGTGGCGGATTAAAGCTATTGCACTTTTCTGCTTGTGTTTATGATGCAACTTCTAAAGTGCATGTTTCTTTTCAAATGAAAATACCGTTTGTTAAGGATCTCATTAAAAAATGTGTGCTCTTGTTTTGAAATTGTTCTCACCCTATCTATATGGGTGGGAACAATGTTGGTGTTCAGACCTGGTCGTTGGATTGGGATGGCCGGAAGTTAATATCATGATTGTGTGATGTAGCCGTCTGATAACACGTAACACGTAGATGGATGAAGACAGCCCTTGGTTTTAAGAGTTTGAAGTATTGGTATTAGATGAAGTTTCAAGGTTCCTCTGCGGAGATGGGGAAAAAAAAATGCATAATAGATATAATAAAATGAGAGAAATAGGGAATAATAAAAAATGGGTTTATAATATCATTGTGATGGAAAATGGGCTTAGAGTGGTTATGACAGGTAATGGGCTTGGTGTATTTATATTCAAAATTGGGCTTAGGAGATTTTAATTGAATGAGGCTTGATTAGTAAGCCCATTTGCATTTTTGGGCTGGACTTGTGAACTTCAACATTTAAGTTCTTGGAAAATGCGCAAAGAGTTTAAATTTAAAGAGCTTTGGTGAAATGCAAAGACTGTTTGATAAATTCTGCATTGAGAAGCAATTTTGAAAAAAAATGCTGTTTGGTTTAAAAAAAATTTGAAAAGCCCATTTGCTGATTAATTTAAGCTTTTTAATTTTTATTTATTTAAAATTAAAAAAATGGAAATATTTTTTAATTATATTTTAGAACAATGTTAAAGATGTTATATGAATAATTTTTTTAAAATGAATTTTTTTTGCTAAAAAAATCAAATGAAAAAAATATTCATGTGCTCTCTTTTTCAATAATAAGAAGAATACTTTCATTATAACATAGTAACATATGCTTCAAGGAAAGAAACTCGTTGTCTTTAAAAATTACAAGTGTCCTTAAAAATTACAAGCATCATTAATTGTTTCCTAAATTCATAGCTATTTCATCACGTAAACGTGCCATATCATATGCCACGTCCTTCTTGTCTCAAACGTCAAAGTATTCGCTCCCTTCTAAGCAGTAGCGTATCTCCTCATCTCCATGAATGTGCTCCGTGTAGAAGTTCTTGAGCTTCTGCTCGTAATTGTCCACTTTCTCCGAGCACAAATCCAGCAAATCCTGAGAACATTCCAACAAAAGGGAATAGGCCAAAGTGCCGGTCTCCAATCAACATCTTAGGAAGTAAACGGTAACACGATAACTTTCGGCAACCACAGGCAACAACTCCGCTATTGTCCCATCTAACTTTTTATCTGACTAAATCAATGTTTGACTTCCTATCTAAATGTTGACTGCTCCTTGTCACCTTTGTACCTATCTATGTCGAATTTGCGGCGTTCCTCAATAAATTAGCTATAGCTTAATTTCACCTCGCAATCATCCATAAACAGCTCAATACTCCATTCTAAGTCCGAGTTCCAAGCTCATGCTTTTGATGCAGTCATCTAAGAGTCTAGGCTTCTAATTCATTCACCAAGTTCTCTCTCATCTAACAAAGCACCGTACATTTCAAGTGCCAACAATCGAGTGCACAACATTATTATGATGGATTCAGTCCTCATCATACATGCAAATTAAGATTAAGCAACCGACGCGCCAAACAATTTCTCAAAGTGAGAAGGCATCGTGCATCAACTTACATTGACAACCTGGAATTTATCAAATTTCAAAACCGGAAGATAGATTGAGATCGACAGCACCCGAACAGTGTAATCAGCACTGTCATGTTATAACAACTAAGGAATTGATGCATCTAGAGATACTTACACAGATTGTGAGCTACAGGGGCTTCCTCAACTCCTTCCAAAAGAGATTCTCTCCAAGACCCATCAAGCATAAGAGCTTAATAGCAAGTGAATGAACTGACCTACCAAGCTCAAGCCCCACTAAGCTAACACAGGCATGGAGCACAGAGGATACCAAGAAATTTGTCAGCCAAATCCCTTCTTTCCTAGCCATCAAGAAAGCCATACAAGCCTTTTCTTGCCCATGTTTCTGCACTAAGGTAGACATTAGTGAGCACCAAGAAACGTCATTTGGCTTGCGAATTTCATCAAAAACCATCTTGGAACAACCAACCTTCCCACATTTCCCATAAAAATCAACCAATCCATTCGCTACAGAGATGTCTGCCTCGAAACCACTTCTAAGAACATACCCATGGAGCTGGTGACCAAGCTCTAAATTTGTTGTGTCCGAATAGGCGTTGAGAAATGTGCATAATGTTATATAATCAGGAACACCATCCACTCTCCTAAACTTAATAAACGTGCTAATACCATCTTGTGGCCTTCCCTCAAGCACCACGTTGGAAATATATGTATTCCAGGCTACTCTGTTCTTCTGGGGCATTTCGTCGAACAGCTTACTCGCATAATCTTTTAGTCCCGTTTTACAGTACATATCAAAGGCACTGCACCCAACGAACACATCGATGATTTCGTTGACCTTAATGGCAATCCCATGAATCTGCTTCCCAGTAACGGGAATGCAAAGACCGCTAGAGGCCTTGAATGCATAGGGGAAGGTGAAATCATTAGGCCGAATGCACTCTTTCAGCATGTCGACGAACATAAGCAGAGAGAAGTTAAAGTGGCCATTTTGAATAGACCCAGAGATCAATGACGTCCAAGAGACGACGGAGTGAGTCGGGTTGAGCTGTAGGACGAGTTGGGCGGAGCTGGGGAGGTTCAGTTTGGAGTACATGTTGGTGAGGTGGTCGTGGATGAAAGCGGGAAACGGGTGGCGAAGGGTCTTGACAATGCGGGTGTGGGCGGCTCGGTCGAGGAGAGAGGAGCGAGTTGACACGGCTGCGTAGAGAAAGGATACGAGAGAGTCGATGACATGGGCGGCCATGTTCCGCGTCTGCGGCGGAGGCGATCATCTTCGGCCGGGTCGAGCGAAGTGCAGTAGCCGTCGCGAACAAAGAGCAACAGTAGTCGTTTTCTAAGATCGTAAGAGGCCTACTTTGTTCGAAGGTGAGCAACAACAAGCGAGGTCCGATAGTCAAGGACCTTTGAGTTTTGTTGCTAAGCTTATGTCTACTGGCACCCACATGTACTGGATAGATGACATCACCACTTGCGTGTAGTTACCGCCACCAATGTAACTAGCAACACCACCATGGCCATTGCTACCCTCATTAGCACCCTTCTTCATGTCGACATTAAGCTTTCTCGTTTTCTAGCTAAATGCCTCATCCACGAGCTCAATACATCCATGAGTGCTAGTCGAGCTCTCAATAGATGGAGATAGCAATGGAGGGATCGTAAGATAAAGGGTGAGCGTAGATTTGGTCCCCAGCCATTGAGATCGTGGATGTCGCCTTTTGATCGCAATGGGCGAAAGGCGATTTTTCCCAAAGGAAAATGTATAGAAAAATTTCGTCTTTGATGGTGATGTTGCACGCACATTTAAAGACCAACATTGGATGAAGAAGAAGCAATTGGAGAATTTTTCAATATGTTTTATTTGAGTTGATAAACGTAGTGGCAAAGTTCGATACAAAAAGAAAATAATAGTTGTGGCGGCACTATTAGCCACGATAGCTTTCTAAGGAGCTATCAGCCCCTCAATGGAGTGTGGCAGTACTCGGAGGCAAACACTACACGTTTCTCTTGCTATGTGTGGTCATGTATTGTGAAAATTGTATATGGTTGTTTAAGAAATAACTTCTTCTTGATCTGAGATATTGTTATTTTTGATAGCCTCACAAAGTGTTAGGTGTTTTGTAGGTACCTTAGGGTTGATGTCGGTATCGTAGTTCATTATAATGGTTTTGAGATTGAATGTGACAGAAAAGTTGTTGAAAAGAAATCGATGTTCTAAACAACTAGAAGTTGGACAAGTAATACGATTTTATAATTCACATCAACAATTTTCTACGTGGGGATGTGCAAAAAAGACATTGGTGGTACCGAATCACACTGTTTTAACTTGAAATGTTTTGTTCCACTAAAAACCTCAAATCGATAATGTTAAATTAAGCTCAAGTAAATTTTTATGCTATAGAAAATCTCAAATTAGTACTCCCGTGCCGCATTTACCTCAAACTGATATATTCGTGCTCCATTTACCTTAAGTTGTGATAAATTTGAAACTTTTTGAGGTAATGTGGTATGCGTACATCAATTTAGAATAAAGTGGATTAGGGATATATTAGTTTGAAGTTTTTTATGGATATAGAAGTTAGTTTGGAAAAAATAAGAGATGTGTGCATTAACTTGGCATAGATGTGATATGGGTGTACATGTACCCACTTTTGGTGATTTTTCTAAGAAAAATAAGGAAAGGCATTTTCGTTCTGGCCAACCAGATATATTTGTAGAAAACCACTTTGGCCAACCCATTTTGTAGAAAATTATCAAAATAGGATACACTTTTTCATGTATTTATAGAAAATGATTCAGCTTTCCTTTCATATCCGATTATGCTCTCGAAAATGACCTAAGATAATATGGTGGGATTATAGTAATTTACTTATATTAATGCACTCCCTCTTTTCATTTGTTAGTGGGCTTTGGAAATTGCAAAAGTAAGTAAGCCTCGAATAATCTTAGAAAAATCTTCTAGTAGCAACAAACAAAACAACAAAAAGAGAAATGAGGAAAAAGCTCTCTTCTACCATCTTTGCGTTGACTACTCTAGTGTTGATCACTCAACCTTCAATTCTTCATCTGCTCGGTTGTGTTTTATGGAAATCAAACTAAGGTTGAAGTAAATGGTAAATCAAGAAAAATAGAGGAACAAAAACAGCATAGGCGAAAAATGACAAATGAGGTCTAATTGCTAAGGACATTTAAGTCCCATTGCTAGGCTTATGTCTGCTGGTACTCACATGTATAGGATTCATAGGTGAAGAATGACAAGTGAGGTCTAATTGCTAAGGACATTTAAGTCACATGTATAGGATAGATGATATCGTCACCTTCATAAACCTCCGTAGCTATTGCCACCTATGTAACTAGTGTTGCACCCACAACCACCACTACCCCTACCGCCACCCTTTTATATGTGGTTCTCAAGCTTTCTTGTTTTCTAACTAAAGTTCTCGTCCATAGGCTCAACACTTCCACGAGTGATAGCTAATTCTCAAGAGATGGGGATAGCAATGAGGGGATCGCGAGGGAATGGGCGAGCACAAACTTGATCCCCACCATTGAGACCATGGAGGTCGCCTTCTTGATCAAATTGGGCAAAAGACAATTTTTCCCAATGGAAAAAGTCTTGAGAATTTTCATTTTTAGATGATAATGTTGCACATATATTTAAAGACCAACGTCATATGATGAACAAGTAGTTAGGAAATCTTTGATGCAATTGATTTAAGTTGACAAACGTAGTGGAAAAGTTCTATGCAAAAACCAATAATGATTGTGGCCACCCTATAAGCTATGATGGCCTTCTAAGGAGCTATGATGGCCTACTAAGGAGCTGTTCGCCCCCTCAAGAGAGTGTGGCCGTATTTAGAGGCAAAGACTAAACATGTTTCTCTCGCTGTAGACATAAAAATTAGTTTGGAATAAATTGAGATTTTTGTGCATTAATTTGGTATGTATGTGATATGGGTGTACAAGTACCAACTTTTTGTCATTTTAATTGTAAGAAAAATAAGGAAATGCATTTTCATTTTGGCCAACTAGATATATTTGTAGAACACCACTTTGGCCAACCCATTTTATAGAGAATGATCAAAATATGATACATTTTTTTATATATTTATAAAATAGGGTTCAACATTCCTTTCATATCCGACTACCCTCACAAAAAGGACCTAAGATAATATGGTGGGATTATTGTAATTTACTTATATCAATGCACTCCCTCTCTTCGTTTGTTAGTGGGCTTGGGGAATGGCAAAAAAAGTAAGCCTCTTACAATCCTAGAAAAATCTTCTAGTAATAACAGACAAAATAACAAAAAGAGAAATGAGGAAAAAGCTCTCCACTACCATCTTAGTGTTGATCACTTGACCTTTGGTTCTTCGTCTTCCTTGGTTGTGTTTTATGGCAATCAAACTAGGATTGAAGTAAACGATAAACTGAGGAAGATAGAGAAACAAAAACGGCATAGACAAGAAATGACAAGTGAGGTCCAATGGTTGAGGATATTTGAGTCCTATTGCTGGGCTTGTGTTTGTTTGTACTTATATGTATAGGATAGATGATACCACCACTTGCATAGCTACCGCCGCCTATGTAACTAGCGTTGCCACCACAGCCACCACTACCCTTTTCTATGTGGTTCTCAAGCTTTCTTGTTTCCTGACTAAAGTTCTCATCCATGGGCTTAACACTTCTACGAGCAATAGCTAATTCTCAAGAGATGGAGACAACAATGGGGGGATCGCGAGGGAAAGGGCGAGCACGGACTTGATCCCCACCATGAGACCACAGAGGTTGCCTTCTTGATCGGATTGGGTAGAAGACGATTTTCCCGTAGGAAAAAGTCTGGAGAATTTTCTTTTTAAATGGTAATGTTATACATATATTTGAAGAAAAACATAAATGAAGAACAAGTAGTTGGGAAATTCTTTGGTGTAATTGATTTAAGTTGGACAAATGTAGTGGCGAAATTCGATGCAAAGAGCAATAATGGTTGTGGCCATCCTATTAGCCATGATGGCCTTTTAAGGAACTATCAACCCCTTTAGCAGAGTGTGGCAATACTCGAAGTCAAACACTACACATGTTTCTCTCGTTGTACACGGTCATGTATAGTGATAATTGTATGTAGTTATCTGACAATAACTTCTCATTGATATGAGACATGGTTACTTTTGATATCTCATAGAGTGTTGGGTGTCTCATAGATGTCTCAAGGTTAATGTCGGCATCATAGTTCATTATATTGGTTTCAAGATTGAAGGTGACGGGAAAATTATAGACAAGAAATTTGATGTTCCAAGCAAATGGAAATTGGATAAGTAATCCAATTTTATGATTCACATTGACGATTTTCAATGTGGGGATATGCAGAAAAGATATTGGTAAGTATCGTATCACACTGTTTTAACTTGAAATGTCTTGTTTCACTAGAAGACTCGAATTGATTATGTTAAATTAAGCTTAAATACATTTTTGTCACAAAAACTCTCAAATTTGTACCCTCGTGCCGCATTTACCCCAAACTAATATACTCATGTCACATTTACTTTGAGTTGTGATAAATTTGAGGACTTTTTATGGTAAATGTGGTGCACATACATCAATTTGGGATAAAGTGGATTAGGAATATATCGGTTTGAGATTTTTTATGAATATCAAAGTTAGTTTAGAATAAATGTGAGATATGTGCATTAATTTGGTATAGATATGATATGGGTGTATAAGTACCAACTTTTGGTAATTTTAATTCTATAAAAAACAAGGAAATGCATTTTTGTTTTAGCCAACCAGATATATTTGCAAAAAAACCACTTTAACCAACCCATTTTGTAGAGAATGATCAAAATAGGATACACTTTTCCATGTATTTATAAAATATGATTTCTACTTTCTTTTCATATCTAGCTATCCTCTTGAAAATGACCTAAGATAAAATGGTGGGATGGTAGTAACTTAATTATCCCAATGCACTTCCTCTCTTTGTTTGTTGGTCGACTTAGGGAATCATGAAAGGTAGGCCTCTCACAATTCTAGAATTTTCCAGCAACAACAAACAAAACAAAAAAGAGAGAAACTAGGAAAAAGCTCTTTTCTACCATCTTCGCGTAGAGAACTCAAGTACTAATCACTCGACCTTTGGTTTTTTGTCTCCTCAGTTGTGTTTCATGGCAATCAAACTAGGGTTGAAGCAAACGGTTGATTGTGGAAGATAGAGGAACAAAAACGGCGGAAACGAGCAATAATGGGCAAGATCCAATGGCTAAGGACCTTTGAGTCCCATTGCTAAGCTTATGTTTGCTTGCACCTACATCTACCGGATATATGACACTGCCACCTACGTAGCTACCGCCACTAGAGTAACTAGCAACACCACCACGACCATCACTACCCCCCACTAGCACCCTTCTCCATATGGATGTTAAGCTTTCTCATTTCCTAGCTAAAAGTCTCATCCACAAGCTCAGCACTTCCACAAGTGCTAGCCAAGCTCTCATGAGATGGAGACAATAATGGGGGTTCGTAAGATAAAGGGCGAGTGTAGACTTGGTCCCTAGCCATCGAGATTGTGGATGTCGTTTTTTTAATCACAATGGGCAAAAGATGATTTTTCCCGAAGGAAAAGGTATAGAGAATTTTCGTCTTTGGATGGTGATGTCGCATGCATATTTAAAGACCAATGTTAGATGAAGAAGAAGCAATTGGGGAATTCTCGATGTAATTGATTTTAGTTGGACAAACATTGTGGCAAAGTTAGTTACAAAAAGCAATAATGGTTGTGGCTGCACTATTGGCTATAATGGCCTTCCAAGAAATTGTAAGCCTCCCGATGGAGTGTGGCCAAAGGCAAAAAGTACACATGTTTCTTTCGTTGGACACTGTCATGTGTAGAAAAATTGTATGTAGTCGTCATAGAATAACTTCTTCTTGATATGAGATATGGTTACTTTTGATAACCTCATAGAGTGATGGATGTATTTTACGTGCCTCGGGCTTGATGTTGGCATCGTAGCTCTTTATAATGGTTTTGAGATTGAAGGTGATGGGAAAGTTTTAGACCGGAAACTTGATGTTCCAAGCAAATTTCATATATAGAAATCGAAGCAAGAGGAAGACTGGAGTGAGAGGGATTGAAGTGAATAGAGGAATGAGGTGAGCTAAAGGCAAATGGGAAGAAGACCTATCAATCACATGACTGGAAGGTTGTATTTGAAAATCACTCTTGCAATTTAAGCTTTCAATCCTATCAATGACTAATTCCACATCAATACACCATATGAAATTTGTGTATATTTTGATGTATATATTAATGAATAATACAATACATTTATAGACTTTGTCAGATAACTATTTTGCAATAATATCTCAATTAAGATTATGCATAATCAAATAGCAATATATATACAATATATTAGGGTTTAGCATATTAGATTGCTTGAACCGGGAACTGTCTGGATTGAATTGAACCGATTGATTTGTTCAATTTTTGAGAGCATCGGTCCAGCTTCTCGATTCCATAAAAATGGAATCGATGATTTTCGGTCCGTTCACGGTTCCGGGGAAATCGGATTAAACAGACCAACGGATCATATCAACTGTTTTTTATTTGAAATTATATTTTTTAATTTCTTAAAAAATGCAATAACCCCTAAAATAATTATAGTTCTAGTATTTTTTGAATTTGTTAATTTTTTTTGGCTAAATAGTTGGTTCCATTAGACCGAACCGAACTGTAAACCGATCATCCCTACAATATACATATAATTTTGAAAGATACAAATAATTAATATGAAATATCATAATTATATTTAACATAGAAAAAAATTCTATAGAAAGTGCCAAATATCCTTAACAAGTTAAGAATAATAATATGTGGAAAAAAGAAATATGGAATTTGCATATATGTGCAATGTACGCTCACTAAGTGAGTGTGCGAAGATGAAGGAACCACAATGGGATCGGGCTCTTGCTTCCTTTTTACTCTTCGGCTCGGGTCATGGGCTAAAAAGAAAAGAAAAATGGGCCTAAAAAGAAGTAAAAGGCTGGGGTGAAGAGAAAGGAACACTGGGCCAGACACAAGGGCTTAACCGGCCCAAAACTCGTCGAAAAATGGGCCAGCTAAAATCAAGCCTCAACCCGATGTATTTTGTTTGTTTATTATTCTTTCTACTTTTCTTGTTTATTTTTTAATTTTTGAAAAAAAATTGGACATGAAGCGGGGACAAAATTCGGGTCTCAAAATAATGTATTCGAAATCATTAGTTTCTACGAAATTACAATTTTTTTAATAGATATGGGCTTAGTTTCATACAATAGTTAAAATTAATTTACAAACAAAAAATAACCTAATTAACTGAAATATAATCAATTAACACCAATTGATGATTGATGCAATGTAACAAGCTTACAATGCAACGTGTGTATACATATATACATATATATAGATTCTTTTGTATAATAAAAAAAATCCAGTACTATTTCCAATATGAAAATATGGGAGAAAAATTTTGAAGTACATGCATAACTGGTATCTAACGAATGATAATGAGATTTCAAAACGATGCGTGAAATGGTAATTAAAAAAAGGCCGGTACAATAATCATATTAAGTATCTTATGAATTTCCAAATTTTTGAGTTAAATCAAATGAAATCATACTTTCTCTTCTTCGAGTTAAAAACAGGGGACGACGTGGCGGGCTGGAAACTACAAACGGAACGACACGTCCACAAACGACCGCAACTGCAGCCTCTCCCTCTCTCTAAACCGAAGACTGGCAGAGCAGCCGTTGCTGCAGCCTCTACTTCACTCCCTCGCTCCCTTCTTCATCGTATCATCTCTCCCCAAGAAGTCATTATGGCACTGGCGAGTGTGCATGGCTTGCTTCAATGGAGTCCTCCTCTCTCGCCTTTCAAATGCGCGCGTAACCCCAGGAGGGAGCGACCCGTTTTGGCGCGAATCTCCACCGACGACTCCCCTCCTTCCACGCAGGAGAAGAAGAAGTCTCTCCCAGGTCCCCCTTCTTCATCTGCTTATCTTCGATGGTGTTTTTAATATCCCTCGCGAGTGCTAGTACAAACTTGAATTGGGTGGGGATTCAAGTCATTTGCTTGTTGGTGTGACGGTAATTTTGCAGCTACTGTCAGTATTAAGCAGGTACAGCAGATTAACACTTGTGGGTTGGTTTTTTTTGGAATTGGTGATTGCCCTTTTTTGTTCCCTTCTCAAATGCTCACGGGTTGGTTTTTGGTCTTGATCCAGATTGCATTAGTTATCACTGTTGAAATGGCTATTTGGAGAGTGTAGTATCGTTTGAATGGAATATTCGTACTTGAATTGGGTTTCTTTGATGATGTGAAGTTGGGGATTTGGGTATCAGGGAAGCCTGAGGCCGATGTCGTGGTCATCGGAAGTGGTATTGCTGGTCTCTGTTGCGCTGGGCTCCTTGCCAGATACAATCAGGACGTGCTGGTGCTGGAGAGCCATGACCAACCAGGAGGTGCCGCTCACGCGTTCGACGTTAAGGGGTACAAGTTTGACTCCGGTCCTTCTCTGTTCTCTGGCTTCCAATCTAGAGGTCCTCAGGCGAATCCCCTTGCACAGGTAATCTGATTTTTATCACTCTTAAGTTGCCCTATTTTGTTTCTAGCATGAATGCAGTGCAGATTGTTTATGTTTATATAGCCACTTTTCCATTGGTATACTCCTGTATTGTTTCTACCTCTAGATGATATGAATAGATAATGACATTTGCTTATGTATCAGGTGTTAGATGCATTAGGGGAGTCCATCCCATGTGTTAACTATGACTCCTGGATGGTGTACATACCAGAAGGTGAATTTTTGTCACGTATTGGTCCAACAGAGTTTTTCAAGGTGGATCTTTCTTTTCCATGTGGTTTTGTATATCTATATTATCATGCTCTGTTGGACTTAGCTTTAGTGCTTCTATGAATATATGAATGTTGTATCAGTTTTAAAAGTGATACCTAACCAATTGCCAGATTCATCTATCTAATTGAAGATTGGACAGAATGGTGATTTATAATGTTCTGCTTAATATGAACTGCAGCTGAGCCCAGGTTAGGTTAAAACTAATGGTGCTCAGTCATCAAGTATACGCATGCTAATGTGGAAAAAGCTGGTCATCCCTATTGGATGGACAATAAGGTAGCTTAATACAGAGTCCTTAATGCCAAAATGATTCATGATGCAAGGCATGATGGTGCAAATATCAAGGGGAAAGAATGTATTTACATAGATTTTCCCAGATGATGCCAAGTGTGTCTGGCATGAGCTGAACAGGATTAACTTAAGCAATGGAAATGGTCACTGTGGCCAAAGATGACTACTGAGCTGTTATGGTGAAAGCATTCATTGAGTGGATTACCATGGCTGAGAATGTGAAGATTGTCATTTCCTTTAGGGGCTCTAAAGATATGGACATGCATAACCAAGATACCTTATGAAGGAACTTTTAGTTACTTGTAGTGAAAGACTGAAAACTTTTTGTTTGAGGTAGAGAGGTCTTGTTTGGATTGAACATTACCTCATAAAAGTGTGGACAGATCTCCAGTCTAATTTAAGGAGCATCGTAATCTGCCTCCTAGGCTGAATTGGATAATTTACAAATTCAGGGAACATTCAAAGAGACAGCTGTATGCATAGAATTGACTTCTATTCTAAAGAGAAAAACAGTATTATTGCTTCTTATGTTCTTGTAAGCATTTATGTGGGTCCACTGATGGCAATTTGTGGACCTGGTAATATAGTCTCTGTAGATCTTCAGTCAATGTCCATGGTGTTATAAATTTTATAGTATGTTTCTGCTTATACTTTTAATTAAATCTTAATCCAGGACCTCGAGAAGTATGCAAGTCCAAATGCTGTGCAAGAGTGGAAAAAGCTCATGGTATCTCCTGTTCTATTCTGTCTAATTTGTAAAGAAAGAACTATATGGCTTTGTAGATTCCAATGCCAAAAGAAGATTTTAGAATGGCTTATAAGCAAAAGTACTTACTATTGATGTTGACCCCCCAATTGAGATGTTAAAGTAAATTGGAAACTCTGAATTTAATGCTTGTTTTACAATTTATCAGTGAAAACATAATGATATAGCGGTACTCTTACTTTACAGTTTATCTGTAATGAATGCAATTGTTTGAATTTGAAGTATGTGCATCTTTTTCTGTTAAAGCTTCATCTTTCCTTATATAATATGAATTTGCAGGATGCAGTACTTCCATTGTCTGCAGCTGCGATGGCTTTGCCTCCTCTATCTGTTCGTGGTGATTTGGGTGTCCTTTCCACAGCTGCCGCTAGATATGCTCCTTCCTTGTTGAAATCTTTCATCCAAATGGGACCTCAGGGTGCTATTGGTGCAACAAAGCTTCTTAGACCTTTCTCAGAAATCATTGACTCATTGGAACTGAAAGATCCTTTTATAAGGAATTGGGTGGACCTTCTTGCCTTTCTTCTTGCAGGGGTGAAATCTAATGGTATACTCTCAGCAGAGATGGTAACTATGATGTTTTTAAATATGGAAAAGTTCCTAAGCTTGGTCATTGTTATCCTTGGAATGTCCATGTTCTCTTTCACGAACTTATTTGATACAAGTTCTGCTTGTGTAACTAATTCTGAGTGAATAAGCTATTCCTGTTGTTACAGGTTATGAAATTATTGGCCCTAGTCTTCTTTTGAGAGTATCTTATGGTAGTTATATAGATTGTGATCAATTGATTTGCAAACTTTAAAACCTCAAAGCATGCACTGTGTTGCTCAGTAATTTAAATCTTTTGCCATTTAATAAAGTTTTAGAAGTTAAGTATCTGTTACAGAATAATTTAGGAGGATAGTTAATCATTTGGAGGTTTTATATTCTACCACATTATGCAGTGTTGTGAGTTGCTTTCAGGTCTTGTTTACTATCTTGCAGAAACTACCACTCCAGTTACTTCTTTAGTACACATCAAATGGTTATGCTGAATCCTGATGTTAACAAGAGAGATTTTCTCCTTACTATGCAGTTATTCCTGCTGTCCTTAACTGATTAATTTCTGAGTTCTTGCATGTAACCTCTCCTATTTGAAGTTGCTAGCTGGCTGGTTGTTTTTCCACAAATTACTTGGATGCCTGAAATATGTGTCTTGCTTTTCTTTTACCTTACACCCACTCTTCTGAGGAGGTGACACCTTATATCTGCAATTTTCAGATATACATGTTTGCTGAGTGGTACAAACCTGGTTGCAGTCTTGATTACCCTCTTCATGGAAGTGGAGCTATTGTCGATGCCCTTATCAAGGGAATGCAAAAATTTGGTGGACGGATATCTCTCAGGAGTCATGTGGAAAAGATAGTTGTTGAAAATGGCCAAGCCATTGGAGTCAAATTAAGAAGTGGTCAAGTGAGTGGACTTTTCAGAGAAACTTCAAGACTTTAAAAATTGTTTAACTAGATTTTATCATAAGAATGGTACAAATTAAACAACTGCATCTGTGGATATTGCAGTTTGTGCGTGCTAAGAAAGCTGTTGTCAGCAATGCGTCTATGTGGGACACTTTAGGTTTGTTACCTGAGGACGTTATCCCAAAATCATATTCAGACAGGGTTAAGAGGACGCCCCAGTGTGAATCTTTCATGCATCTTCATCTTGGTTTTGATGCTGAGGTGAGCATTGCCAACATTATAGGGGACAGTTTTCTCAGTCCCACTACTGCTTGATATTTTTGCAGGATGCCAGATGTCTTTTTTCTTTTTATACTCTCTCAAGCATTAAACAATTGAGGGAAAAAGGTTCTAGCATACATGATGTGTACACTTCATACTCTGTAGGTAACCACATTGCAACATATTGCACACTTTACCAAGTACTCTAATTCTGCATCCGCTCATTTTTTGATCTTCCTGCTGATGAAGGGGAGAAGAGAGAGAGGCCACTTACTATAGATGTTTCTGGCAATTGCACCTCATGTTCCTTGCTGTCTTAGCATCTAATTATGAGTTTCTTGTCCTGCTTAATTCATTTGGGAAGCTATTCAGAAAAGTTTATTCCCTCTCAGGGTGTACGTGAGGATTTGGGAATTCATCATATAGTTGTGAATGACTGGGAAAGAGGAGTTGATGCCGATCAGAATGTTGTTCTATTATCTGTACCAAGCGTACTTAGTCCGGATCTGACACCGCCAGGGAAACATGTTTTACATGCATATACCCCTGGTACAGAACCATACGAACTCTGGGATGGACTTGACCGCAGGAGCCCTGAGTACAAGAAACTGAAGCTTGAAAGATCAGAGGTATTTCTTCTTGGATCTGCTCCTCCTTGTCAAATAACTTTAGTAAAACTTTTAATTCAAAGTCAGAAAGACACTAATTTGTGCATTAATCCACCAGGTTATGTGGAGAGCTGTTGAGCGTGTACTTGGACCAGGATTCAGCCGAGACAAATGCGAGGTGAAGTTGATTGGAACTCCATTGACGCATCAAAGGTTTCTTCGTAGAAACAGGGGAACATACGGTCCGGCTATTCAAGCAGGTAAGGACTCTTTCCCCGGCCATTCAACCCCTATCCCTCAGCTTTTCTGTTGCGGCGATTCTACTTTTCCGGGCATCGGGGTCCCTGCTGTTGCAGCCAGTGGTGCTATCGTGGCCAATACATTAGTTTCCGTGACTCAACACTCGGAGCTTCTTGATGCTATTGGGATTTGATTGCTCCTGTAAATTTCCTTCTTTTTACCTCATAATTACCGATAGATGTCAGTATCGGCCCGATCATTAGATCTTATCTAGTGCTTCCTCGAAGTCCCTTAATACGCTCTGTAAGTTCTTTCGATTGGACGACTTGTATTTACAGAAAGAGATCAGGAGGAAACGTACATTGTGAACTGTAACTACCAAAGCTTAATTTGTACACTGGAATTCTATAACATGACTGTTGGGTGAGTTTGGCATGCGCTAATTATGTTTATTGCATGATGCCTAAACTTCTTAGGGCATCGTACTAATGTGAAGAAGACAAACGACCTCGGTCTTGTCCTTTGATCATATGACGGATAACTATAATCTTCGTTTATTTCATCTGATCTACTTTCTAAACTGTTGCATTTTTTTTTTTCTAATTTTGGAGTGCTGAACTTTCAATTCAATTAATGGAACCATCTTATCCACGTGCGTTGAATTGAACAAGACATCCCCAATAAGGGAAGGTACAAGGCATCCAAGAGCCAATTGGGCATAAAATAATGAGATTGTCACAACTAAATAAGGCAATTGTCCATTCACTCAATTCCTTGAGGTCAGAACGATTGACCATTTTTTATGCTAAAATGGTTTTATTTTGAAAATAATTTTCTGATTGAGGTCAATCTCGAGAAGATTATTGTATTTAATTTAGAAATTTGACAGTAAAATTTAACAGAAAATCAAAAAAAATTTTTGGGTACAATAAGAGATAAAATTAAAGTTTAGGGTTTTTTTTTTAGACTATAACTAATAGTCATGACTCTCAACGATGCGCAATTGGATGAAATGTCAATGTATTTTTGGCACAAATTATCTGCTCAAATTATATATCAATTGCATGTAAATTGCTTGTCAATTTAGATATAGATTAAAAGCTTGGACTTTATCTATTAACAAAACTTATAGAATTTTTGTGATAATACAGACATAGTAATAATTTTCTTGAAGTTTCGAGGCATCTGCTCGAAAAATAAGCTGGTGAGTTCGATGTGTGGAGATTACCATATGTCGTGGGCTACTTTTTGAGTACTCGAAAACTTTATTCAGTTCTTCTTAAAAGAAATGGTAAATACTACCAAAAACCTAAATTATGCCTCCAAAGATAATTTTATCCTGAACTTTTTTTTTGTCATCAAAAACCTCAAACTATGCCACTTGTGATAATTTTACCCCGAATTATATCAATTGTGACAATTTTACTCCAAACTTTTTTTTTGTCACAAAAAACCCTAAATTATACTACTTAGGACAAATTTACTCCAAAGTTTTTTTTGGGCTGAAGGGCATTTTCGTCCTTTTTTATTTTTTTTCTCCTGATAGAAGGAAGCCGGCGAGGTCGCCCTCGCCGGCATTGGAGTGGGGCGAGGGCCGCCCAAGCCAGATCCGGCGAGGGCGACCCTCGCTTGGGTTAGGCGAGGCCCGTTGGAACCTCGCTTGACTCCGATGTCGATGAGGGTGGCCTCACCGGCTTCCCTTTCTCAAGAGAAAAAAAAAATAGAAAAAAAAAATGACGAAAATGCCCATCAATTAAAAAGTTTAGGGTAAATTTGTCATAAGTGGTCTAGTTTGGGGTTTTTGATGGCATAAAAAAAAGTTCAGGGTAAATTTATCACAAGTGACATAATTTAGAGTTTTTGGTGGCAAAAAAAAATTCAAAGTAAAATTGATACAAATGGCATAGTTTATGGTTTTTGGTGGTATTTGTTTTAAAAGAAATATTTATAGAAATATGTTTAGCAAATTTTTTTTTTTCGAGCAATTAAAAAAGAAGATTAGACCATACTTGGCAGTGCTCATTATTTTTTCTTTAGACAAAATCACGAAAAATTCCAAATTTTATTCAAATTGGCATATTTATCTTAAATTATTTTATACGACATTGAAAATCCTAAATTTGTACTCATGTGGTTTATTTTTTACAAAATTTTACTTGTGTAACACATTTACCTTAACCTTTTTTTGTAACATGAAAATTCCAAATTTCTTCTCTGACACTAAATTTTTGGTGTCACAAGAAGATAAATATGTGATATTATACAAGTTTGAAGTAAATGTGTCATATATGTATAAGTTTGAGATTTTTTATATTAAAATTTTTTTTTGGATAAATGTGGTTGGAGATTTTCTTTTTGGCTTTTATCTTCTTCTTTTTTTGGGTCGAATGGCATTCCTCATTTGCATTTTGAAAAACAAAGGCAAATTCTAGGCACCGATTAATTCAAGAAAATTTGGAGAGAGTAGAAAGCAGCCAAAATTTCAGAAGCGCCTCGACCTTTCCAACAGTCCCCGTCATGCCCGGGCAGGCCCAGATCGTTCTCGAATTCTCATACGTTTCCCCACTTCTCTATATTATTCTCTCTCTTCGTCTTCTTCGCTGCTCACGCCAAAACTAGAAACCGCAAATTCAAACCCCGCCAAAGAAAGAGAAGGCTATCTCATTGAATTACTGATCGTTTGTTCACTGCAAATTCAAAGGAGAGAAGAGAAAGAACAGAGAGAGAGAGTGCTTCATCTTGATTGCTCTGTTGAGGTTTTGCGCTTTGGGTTTGCGTATTCAACCGCTGAAATGGCGTCCTGCGCGGCTCAAATCCACGGTCTGGGTCTAGCTCAAACTGGGTCGTCTTCAAGAATTCCCAAGAGAGCGAATCGGCGATCAAGTTCGTTGTTTTTCGGGGAGTCTCTCGATTCAAGAAAGGTCTCGTTCTTGAAGCTGACCGCCAAAGGTCCGAGTACAAGAAGGAGGAGCAGCGTGGGACCAGTGAGAGTGGTGAGTGAGAAAGTGGTGGGCATCGATTTGGGGACGACGAACTCGGCGGTGGCGGCGATGGAGGGAGGGAAGCCGACCATTGTGACCAACGCCGAGGGGCAGAGGACCACGCCCTCCGTCGTCGCTTACACGAAGAGCGGCGACCGGCTTGTCGGGCAGATAGCGAAGCGGCAGGCCGTGGTGAACCCGGAAAACACCTTCTTCTCGGTGAAGAGGTTCATCGGGAGGAAGATGTCCGAGGTGGACGAGGAGGCCAAGCAGGTTTCGTATAAGGTGGTGAGGGATGAGAATGGGAATGTTAAGTTCGAGTGCCCTGCTATTGGCAAGCAGTTCGCTGCTGAGGAGATTTCTGCTCAGGTATAGTCTATTGTAGTCTTTTTATTAGTTCTTTTGTGTGTGTGTGTGTGTTTTTTTAATAGCTGCAAATTGGAGGATATCTTGTTGATATGGCTGTTAATAATTAGTGTCCTGCCATCATATATTTGTTGGTGACTTGTAATCATTTCATGTCATTAACGAAATGTTTTGGCGTGTGTTTATTAGAAACGAGTGAAGACCTGTCAACTCATGGTAGGTTGGGGTTCTTCGAGCTGTTCTCAATTGGTTAGTCGTGGGTAGGCTGATAGAACTCCTCTGAGATATAAGATTAGTGTGAAGAAAGATTGAGGGCTTGTGGTTTTGTTGCTGCAGTGTATGGTAATTCAATTTGCAATTAGAGGAAAGTTGAAGGCTATGGAAACAGGACAGCTGCATTTACTGTGAGGCCAAATTCAAAGCTTGTGTGTTCTTCTCAATTGTAGGTCAGGGGTCGTGGGATACTGATCTTGATTGCCGGTTCATGTAATAAATTCTCAGTTAAAAACAGAGCTTAGAACATTTAAAATTAGGTCAGTTGGAGCTGTGTGCTTAGCTGGTGGGTCTCTTTTTTGGTGGATCGAACCGTGGGACAAATTGCACAGCGGTTATCTTGTTCAGGTCTTTAAAAGGGAGAGTCGTTTGCTTAAGAGCGGAATGCCAAATTATTCTTTGATTTGTTTATGGTCGTGTGATCTTAGCTGATAAGTATAATATTGTGAAGGTCATAAGCACGGGCTGTACACTCAAACTTCAACGTTTGAATGATTCAAATCACGATCTATGTTTATATGTGTTGACGCGGTTTTATTGTTGTGATACTGGAAACTGGTTTCTTTATTCACTTAATGTGCTGATTGATAGTTTGCTTGAGTATATGATCTAGATACTGAATTGTAACTTCATAATACATTGGATATAGGTACTGAGAAAGCTTGTGGATGATGCTTCAAAGTTCCTGAATGACAAAGTAACTAAAGCAGTGGTCACTGTTCCTGCTTACTTCAATGATTCGCAAAGGACTGCGACAAAGGATGCTGGACGTATTGCTGGCTTAGAAGTGCTTCGCATTATTAATGAACCAACTGCTGCATCGCTGGCGTATGGGTTTGAAAAGAAAAACAATGAGACCATTCTGGTGTTCGACCTTGGTGGTGGAACTTTTGATGTCTCAGGTACACTGATAGAAATAGAACATCACAAATGCCTTTATTTATTCCAAAAACTGGGTGAAACTGCTTTGATTGTTGTTTGCTGTCTCTTGTGTGTGTGATCTCGTATGAACTTCATGATTCCACTTGCTATGTAGTTCTTGAAGTTGGAGATGGAGTCTTCGAAGTGCTTTCAACATCTGGAGACACACATTTGGGTGGCGATGACTTTGACAAGGTATGGATGAGCTTTCTTGCTATTTTTTGACTGTCACTGTTCCCCTTACACAATTTCCTTTTTGTAAATGATATTAGTTCTGAATATTTGCGAATTATGCAGAGAATTGTGGATTGGATAGCAGCAGACTTCAAGAGAGATGAAGGTATAGATCTTTTGAAGGACAAGCAAGCCCTTCAAAGGTTGACTGAGGCTGCTGAGAAAGCTAAAATCGAATTGTCATCTTTAACCCAGACGAACATCAGGTATTAGCATGATCTTGGAGGAATGCATATGCACCCCCTCTTGGACTCTCTATCATTCTTGACACTGATGACAATCTTTTTTTGTCCAGCTTACCGTTTATTACTGCCACTGCGGATGGACCAAAGCACATTGAAAAGACACTGACAAGGGCCAAATTTGAGGAGTTGTGTTCGGACTTACTTGACAGGTAGATGATTTGTCTTGTAAGTGGAAAGCTATGTCTTGTTGTGAATGCTTTAATAATAAGGTATCTGAGAGAAAGAACTGCATCTGTGGGTTTGTTTTCATGCATCCCGATGCTTCATGGCTTCTATAGTTTTTGTATGTAATTAGGTAATTTTGATTGCAATAAATGCTTTTTATGTCATCAATTTGTTGATAGAACTTATGTTTCCTGTGCAGGCTTAAAACACCAGTTGAAACTTCTTTAAGAGATGGTAAACTCACCTTCAAGGATCTGGATGAGGTTATCCTTGTTGGAGGTTCGACACGTATCCCAGCCGTTCAGGAGCTTGTACGTAAGATGACTGGGAAGGAACCCAATGTCACTGTCAACCCTGATGAGGTTGTTGCACTTGGAGCTGCTGTTCAGGTTTGTTAAATATCTTCAAAGAATTCTCTGTATATTCAATAATCAATGTTAGTTTGTACTCACTATGAACTGAAATTCTTCACCTACTGCTTTAATCTCAGGCGGGTGTCTTGGCTGGAGATGTTAGCGACATTGTTCTTTTAGATGTGACACCTCTATCTCTTGGTTTGGAGACACTGGGTGGTGTCATGACCAAGATCATTCCAAGGAACACAACTCTCCCGACTTCTAAATCAGAAGTTTTCTCTACTGCGGCTGATGGTCAAACTAGTGTTGAGATCAATGTCCTCCAAGGAGAGAGGGAGTTTGTGAGGGATAATAAATCTCTTGGCAGTTTCCGCCTTGACGGTATCCCACCGGCTCCTCGAGGTGTCCCTCAAATCGAGGTCAAGTTTGATATCGATGCCAATGGAATTCTCTCTGTTACTGCTGTGGATAAAGGAACTGGAAAGAAGCAAGACATTACTATTACTGGTGCCAGCACTTTGCCTGGTGATGAGGTACAGTCATTTCATAAATTGACAAATGAAATCGGACATGAAGTTGTGTCATCTTAATCCATGTTATCTAGTTTGATTTTACTGATGATGTGGTTGTTCTGGTTGATTGTTGCAGGTAGAAAGAATGGTGAAGGAAGCGGAGAGGTTTGCGAAGGAGGACAAAGAGAAGAGGGACGCCATAGACACGAAGAACCAGGCAGACTCTGTGGTGTACCAGACCGAAAAGCAGCTCAAGGAGCTGGGCGACAAGGTTCCTGGCCCTGTGAAAGAGAAGGTCGAGGCCAAATTGAAGGAGCTCAAGGACGCGATATCAGGTGGTTCAACCCAAGCCATCAAGGACGCGATGGCTGCACTTAACCAGGAGGTGATGCAGCTTGGTCAGTCCCTGTATAGCCAACCTGGTGCTGCTGGTGCAGGCCCAGCACCAGGCGCCGAAGCCCAGTCTTCGGACTCCTCCAGCGAAACAGGCCAGGATGGAGATGTCATCGATGCAGATTTCACTGACAGCAAGTGAGAGAACAGAGGTTGGGTGTCCTGTGGTTTCTTCAGCTCGTCTCGAAGTCAGGTAAATGATCATCGCCGGATGAAATTTTACAGTTAAACCTTTGGGTAGGAGGAGTATATATGTGTACAGGAAGTTAGAAGATGGAAGTTTTCTCTTTTGTGATTTTCTCCTGACTAAATGGTCTGGTATAATATAGGGAAATCTTATGGGCAAGTGAGATGTAGAGATTTTGTGCTCGTGAAAGCACGATGCAGGTCCAGCTTCTAGTGCAGTTGCTCGGCGCGTGTATATTTTTATGTTTTATTTTTTCTCATTATATATATGTGTGTGTGTCACATGATAGGTCTTTCTAATAGCAGGGTAAAATTTCGACAATATGATTTGTCTAAATTAATGTTTTATCAACTTAAAAGAGATTTTTAATTTGACAATGGATCTATTATTTTTCATTTTTTTGGTTACCCAAAATAAATTTTAATAAATTTGAGTTTTTCCTCAATTTTTTCATTATTTATATTTCATACCACATCTCTAAAATAAGCCTTAGAAAATTTGTTAGGGTTTGAGACATTATAGAATTTTGCCCCTCGACGTGGAGAATAATGAAAAGTAAATAAAATGTTAAAAGTATAGTAAAATAACTCGATACAAATCATGCAAACAATATTAACATGGCCTCATTGTCAAGTGACGGCAACCATGAGCTTAGTTCAAATTGAGTTCCACTTATTTTTTAAATGTTTAATCTTCTAAGAAAAAAGTAAATTTTAAGGCGTCCACTAAAATCCTAAAACAAATGTACACCAACTAAAATGGAACTGAGCTAGTTTTACGCTTATTCTAATATTAAAATCTATCAACCTAATCAAGGCTCTCTCTCTCTTTTTACCGATTTTCTCATTTTTCTTCTGTTCATGTCAATATTTCCTTTTATTCATTCTGTTATCATCTATTCATGCTCCCATCGTCTTCTTCCTAGCAGTCCAGAAACTTACGCTAGTGAAGTTAATCTCTAAACACTATAACCTCAACAATGGACCATATCTACCCTATCATAACTCAGGAATGATACAGTTCCCCGTTAACCACCTCCAATCGCGGGTAGTGTTTACGTTCCAGTGATTATCTCCAGTCACTATAGACACAATCAGTCTACAACAAGCTCATATATACGGGAAGAGTAGAAATACTAGGGTCCAAAACCCTAGCAGCGTAGACCATGAACATTAGCGGGGACAAAGACGTAAGCGAATGACTCCACATCACATTTTCACCAACCATTGTCGCAAGCCATTGTAGGAACATGCAAACAACAAAGATCTGTGAAGTCAGAGCAACGAATCTCAAAGGAAAACTCCAATAAACACAACCTATTTTAAGCAATAGCTAACATGATTTCTATCTTCCAACACACCATGGTTCAAGAAAGCGATGTGATCCATTCATGAACGAGTGACTCTCAAATATCCTTTGAGTCCTAGTTTTTTTTTATTTTTAGTAAGGCTAATTTAAGAAGAAATTCCTAAGATTGCATGGGTAAGGGAATGCTGGATTATATATGTTCTTTGGTTTCAACAATAGCAATGAGTTACTCTTGGTGAATGAGAAATGTTTTGAAGAAATTATGCTCCATGATTACGAATCATTTAATAGCATGGAATTTCACCAATCAATCATCGGACTCAATAACAGCAGAAGGTGCTGTAACACATGGTGAATGATTTCATCAACACGGTTATCTTCAAAACAGATGAATAATAAACATCTAGATTTATCGCCGGACACATTAACATGCTAAGAATCACCAAAATAACATGAAACTTGGTTTTGCTCAAACAAAAACAAGATATTTTTAAGTGTATGTTCTTGATCAAAGGGACTGAGACAGAGTATTTGGATCTAAACTTTGTCCATGAAGCAAATCAGAAGACAATGAGAAATTATTCCAATTATTCGCATAAAAGACAAACAAACAGAGAACATATGCGCCACAAACATGATTCGGAACAAAATAGAAGAAAAATGGGTCCAAGGGTTCTCTTTTCTCCTCTTATGGGCCTCTTGTTGATTTTCATGGGCTAAGGTGACTTTCATAATGTTTATGGCATGGGCTTGCAAATTGTATTGAGTTGAATCGAAGTATGGGTTTGAACAGATTTTAAATGAGTTGAAGCCTTATCATTTTCTTATTGGTTATTTTTAATATTATTTCTTATTTTATATTATACATGACTTATTGGCAAATATCCAGGTGTTTACTGATATTTATGCCTTTTTCAATAGCCAGGAAATACTAGATCAAATACACAACATATATACAAAAGAAAAGGAAAATTTGAATATAGAATGGGGTAATTTTGAGGCACGGTTGTAATGAAAAGACGTAAATGATTCAACATAACAAGTATCAAAGTAAAAGGTTATTGAATAGCAAGATAGTCTTTTGCATTTTCTTTTTCTTTATACTTTTAATGTTGAATAACGGAAAGCCCATGGCATTTCAAAAGATAGAAATGCTGATGCATTTCT
The DNA here is from genome assembly GCA_014182845.1 of Corymbia calophylla. Classification (NCBI taxonomy): domain Eukaryota; kingdom Viridiplantae; phylum Streptophyta; class Magnoliopsida; order Myrtales; family Myrtaceae; genus Corymbia; species Corymbia calophylla. The sequence goes on along the minus strand of CM024699.1, from coordinate 1,523,409 downwards.
TAACTGCAAGTATCAATAACAATTCTTTTGGTTTCAATAATTCAAAGGGAAAGTAAAAGGTTCTTATTCAATAAAAACAAACTCTAAATCTCAAGATGTCGCTCCTGTCCAAAAGGAGAAGGTCATGGTCATGAGCACAAGGATAATAAGGTAGGCTAATAACGGACTCTAGGACATTACATGTCCAGACAGACATGACTATAGAACTATCGTCATTGCTTAGATGCGGTTTACCATATCAAACAATCAATAGATAGAAGATTCAAGAGCAGGGGGACATATTCAACTTTCCTTCCCCACAACATGCAAAGAGAGCTATCTTCAGCCCCAGGCGCCTAACACTTTTATTCAGCTTAATAGCATTGCTTCGTGGCTTTGGGCCATTGTCGTATGCAAATTCACTTGTTAGATTTCACACACATCATCTTAGTAAAACAGACCTTTACAATAATCAGGTAAAACATAACCAAACCTAGGGCCACGCCTAGCGTTGCTCGACTGATTACCTTATGTCGCCATGATTTTTGCCCGTTCCACTAACCTCACTAATTGTTTTCACTAAGCGCGTACCTTATAGATCAAACTATCCACACAAGCTTCTTAGAGCAGTAAACACATTCAACATTCTAAAACCAGGGGAAAACAAAATAACCCATTCGATGAGAAGATAGTAATGTATCAATGATTTCTCATTGTTCTAGAATAATTTAGATGCTTCTTAAAACAGTAAATGAAATTCAAAATTCAAAGTGTTATTCAATAAATAAAGCTATGAATAAAAAGATCTGCAGCAAACACAAACATCAGAAAAAACCTGCTGTGGTTTTGCAAGCTGCCACCTCACGACACGATGAACAAATCCTTTCTAATAGGAACATCAAAAACATCGCAGCTAGCCCTAATCTTCACCAAGAAAGTTCGTCACTGGAACTACGAGATCCTGGTAAAGTCCTCTAAGAACATCTTATGAGTGAAATACTACAACAACTAAACATAACGCTAATATGTCCCCATCGTAATGCAAATATGACAGATAATCCACCACAGAATAACCTGTATTCACTTAACAATTCTGCAAAACATTTTAATACATGAAATATTGGAAGAGATGTCTTCTGGAGGTCTCCAATAACATTACGAGTTTTTGTGATTAATGCAGGAGGTTGCTATATCAATCTTGGATCACCCATTCCCCCACCAACGAGTATCATGGGCTTTGGTCATCCCCGTCAAGACCGAAATGCTCTCTCAAGATACTTCTTGATATATTACCAAACCCTTTCGCTACTTCTTTCATCTCCTGGAGTTTACAGACTTCCTGCTTAATTTGATTATCCCTATTCAACACGACATTCAGCAAGTTGTCGAAGTCATCTGATATTTCTTTACAAGCCAATTCAGAACTCTCCTACTCCAGCTGCGGGTACAGATTGTAAAGATAACCTTCTGAGTGTGAAGCTGTTCCTCTGCAATTCTATATTCGAGTCTTCTGACTTTCTCAGTGACTGGAGGACCATATCAATCTCTTCACCGAGTCTCACAGATTGAGTCCGATGATGAAAAATAATAAACTCGTCCGCCGATGCATGTCTACCTTCTAGAGAAGGATTTCCATTATCAGTCATAGCTGTGTATGATGTCCAGCACCCGGGTGAACATCAAACTGTGAATAGCTTATCCACGTAAATGAGCTCCTACGTGCTCGCCACGGATGCCTCAACAGCTCATCTTAACATCATTCCATGGTGTCGGTAAGTGATTAAGGCCTTTAATCGTTATTGGAAAGGAAATAGTAGCAATTAGGGCTTGAAATTCGAAATTAGTGGAGATTTGTGTGGCAAAGTCCGATTTTTGAGTCACTGAGCTGCAAATTTTTATGGGAATGATAATTTAGGATGTTACAGGTGGTATCAGAGTCGACTCCCGACTGCGTGTGGGGCCACAGCAAGGACGTTGTGCCCGAAGGGAGGGAGAATGTAACGGCTAGGCGACGGTGCACAGGGAGGAAGGATGGCGGTGCGTCTGTGCCTCGGTCCTCAGACGTGCGCAAGGGAGGGGGGACATGTCTCTTGTCCCACATCGCCTAGGGAGGGAGTCTTGGACTAGGGTTCTTTACTTGTATATACGCATTTTCTGGGTAAAGCCCACAGAACAAAACCGTGCAGGCTTGGGGCCGAAGTGCATAATATGTGTATAGTGGCGTTGAACAAAATCGTGCGGGCCTGGGGCCGAAGTGCATAATATGTGTATAGTGGCTGTAACATCCTGAAATTCGAGCCATTTGAGGGAGGAATGAACGTTAATTTCGCCAATGCATTGTTGGTTGATCTCACTCGGAACTGATCACTCCTGAGATACTGACCTTGAGGGGAAAGGCTAATGAGGACAGAACTCGTGCGACTAAACAACTTGACCTGGGAAAACGACTTGACCGTGAGACTTGCGTGAGGACGATCCTGTAGTCATGCAGGCCGATTTCAGGGACGAATAGAAGTCGATTCGCGGACAGAGTATAATGGGACGACAGGTGATTTCGTTTACTGTTATCGAGCCCGCGAACGACCCTATGTCGATCCTTGGTAATCGTGTACTTTGAAATAAGAATCTATCCTTCGCAATTTCACGTAGTCAAGGACGTCCAAGTGTCGAGAAGTCTTGAACGTGAATTAGCCCGAGTCGGTTACGCGTGAATCCTCAAAGCCGCCTGTCAGTCTGAGTAGTACCAAAATGGCATTTGGACGAAATTGACATGGCATGAGAATCTAGTATTGGACTTTGAATTTTCGGGAACGTTCGAGAAGGACTTTTGGACGATACTTCTTAGACGATCGACGCCGCTTAGCCGAGTATTTGGAAAAGGGATTTTCGGACCAGAACACGAGCCTACGAGGACATGGGCCGGGCAAGATCGGTGTGGGCCTCACGCCCAAGGTGGGACAGCCGCCATGGAAGGCCCGAGGCAAGCAAGTGAGCCCGTTGGGCCAAACCGACAATTTACCCTCCCGAGCTCGTTGTCTAATCTTGAGCCGTTTCGAGCCCAACAAATTCCCGAGCCCGTTCCTATTAATTTTCCGGCCTTTTTCCTAGGCCCGCCCTTCATTTTCAGCCTAAGGGCACATTGGGAAATGTGCAAGGTGGAAATGACCAAAATGCCCTTGGATATTTTGAAGAAAAGTCAAAAGGAAGAAAGAAAAGATGAGGTCATTTTCTTGGCAAGTGGGGGCAAGCATTAATAGCCTTTATGAGGCCTATCTCCAGCCTTCACTTCACTCTCTCTCTCCTCTTCATCTTCTCCAAAATCGCAGCCCCTCTCTTCTCTAGTTTTCCTTCCTTCCTTCGTTTTCAGTTCGACCTCTCACCGAAAACTGAGTTGTTCATGCCCTTCCCGTTGGAATCTCGGCCCGTACCATCAGCAGTTACGTTCAGAAGACGAAAACCGTTCAGATGGCGTCGGCCGTTCGCCGAACGGAGTCGCCGGCCGTCCTGTACGGCCGCCGGAAGTTGCTGCTCGCCGGACCGTCACTATTCCGCCTGCAGCAGCTTTGTTCCGCCTTTTCCCCTGTTTTTCTCCCATTCCAGCCAAACCACCACCCATACCAGCCACAAGTGGTTCCCCCTCGACCCCCAGGTGCCGCCGGTTGCTGGCCCGTCTCTCGTCGGAGCTCCGGGCAGCCCGTTCAACTCCGATCAGCTTCTTCCTCCTCCAGTAGTGCAGTTTTTCAGAGTTGCAGTGGGGATTCCGAGTTGTTGCTGCTGTGTTGAGCCCGAGACCACCTTGGATCATCATGGTAGAGGTCCCCGGGTGTCGGGTTCGTCGCCGCCGCCGCGTCCGCGTCTTCGGCCCGCTTAACGGGTGAGTTTAGCTCCTAATCCCTATTTAGTGCCTAAACTTGCTTAGGGTTGAGTTAATTAGTGGTAAGGTTGGATTAGGATGTTTAATTAAGTTGTATTAGCCCTAAGACAGGTGGTTAGATAGATGATTAAGATTATATTAGCTTAATTTTGCTTATTAAGCTTAATTTTGCTTAATTTGGTATTAATTATGTTTTGTGATTAATTAAGCATGATTTGCTTAAATTGGTTGATTAATTGTTTTAATTAATTTTTTGTTTAATTTTTGGATTAAATGTTTTAATTAATTGAATTACGGAAAAATCACTGTTCATAATCACTGTTCACGAGTACTGTTCACGATGACGACAATGATGTTCACGGCCTTTGTTCATGCATAAGTTAAATTTTGGCTTATTTTAATGTGCTCTTGATTGTTGTGATTAATTGAAGTGCTGATGGTTAATTATGCTCGTGAATATTGATGAAATGCATGATCAAGTGTTGGTTGGAATTTGGATTTTTGGAATTGTCGAGTGATACCGCATGACATATTACGTGGGTTATCTGAAATGGCATGTCGCATGAGCATGAGCGCATGAGCGATGTTGCATTCACGACCAAGCAAAAGCAAAGACAAGAATGAACTGTTTGCTGATGTGTTGCATGGTCAGATTAAAGTTGATAGCCCGGTTGAGTCGGATGACCGCCAATCCCCATTGGGGTTGTGCCGTGACCATTGGGTCGCCTGACAGTGGTCAGATGCGGGGCTGCGGCAGTGAGCGGGCCCCATGCTCCATAGGGAATGCCGTCGATGGGAGAGAGCCCGTGACGTCGCCGTGCCTCATGGGGGAGGACGATGCCTGGTCTTCAACCGGTAGACCGCCAACCATAAGGTTGTGCCGTGGCCCTAGTGGTCGTAATAATCGGAGCATGTGTGAGTGTGAGACATGAGAAAGCTGTGTGAGATGCTCTGATTATTCGCATGCTCTTAAGGTCGTGATGATTTGTGGTACGCACGCATGAGTTGACAGTCGTGTAGGGTGTGGCAATGGCCAGGTGAGATCGCTTGTGGTGCGACTCGCATGTGATTGATGAATTGTGTCATCTAACGGCCATGTGCCTTGATTGCGTGTATTGTGCTGAGATTTAACGTGCAGGGTATGGCATACCGGGTAAGGTTGCATGCGAATCGAATGGTGTTTATTGATTGACCCTGGTGGTTGTTTGATTGCGGGTTGTCTGTTGTCTGTTGTGGGTTGAGTGAGAGGTGGTTCTAGAGAGATACCCCGGGTTGAGTTGGCGTACTAACCGGGGCTTAGGGGGAGAACTCGCTGAGATTTTATCTCAACCCGTCGTGGTTAACCATTTTCAGGCCCCTAGAATGGCGTACCCGCAATGGAGGATCCTGCCCCCACTCCTCCAGTGATCGACCCGACGGAGTTTGAGTCCGATGGGTCCGAGTGATGATGGTGTTGAACCTGAGGGTTCTTCTTGTTTAATTGGATTAGCCTAGTTTCTTTTTAGTTTGGCTTAGAGGATGGATCGGCCCTTTTTGTCGGGCTTGTAATTCGGAAACGATCCTCCGTTGGTTAATCCAATGAAGATGTATAAATGAGTAGTTGCTGTTGTTCTTGCTGTTCATTCCTCTATCCCTGTTTGATTGTTTGTTTGTCTGGGGATGGTTTGTCTTCCGCTTGCGCATAATCAAGATAAAATGAATGGTCGTCGATGGGTCCTGGGACGTCGCTTTCAATCGACCAAGGTAATGGGGTTGCCGCAAGCTCGAGAGTCGGGGCGTGACAGTGGCGTTATAGGCCGAAGTGCATAATATGTGTATAGTGGCGTTATAGCCAAACTCCCCCTAAGTCTTTGATGAAGAGCGAAGCTTATGAAGTATTGAGATATTATTTTGTAAATGCCTACAATACCCTAATAACCTTCCACACCTCACTTTTATAGTTAATTAATGTTGTATTATTTGATGTTCTAACATATGACCACATATTTTTCTGTCGGTCATTAATGTTCATGACGGGATAATGCGCTGACAAGTCGATTATATGACACTATGAACCCTTCCAAGTTCCACCTTGTCACTCTATATGTGGGCAACTACTATACCGGTCTACAGTAGTTACATCTAAAGATGTGACATGTTATCTACCTTATCCACCCAAAGCCCTCCTAAGTTCTTAGGTAAATAGTTATCTTCCCTACCTTGGTGGGAATACCCCATATTTTTACATCCCAGAGCTCAAATAAAATAGTCTTAAGTACGTACTCAGATCTCTAATTAACATTGTATTATTAGATGTTCGAAAATATGACGATATATTATTCTGTCAATTGTTGATGTTCATTCGGCTTGGAGAATAAAAAAGATTGAAATAATCCTTGCTTTTGTACAATGTGAAATGAAAAGGGCTTGGTTTCGCCTTCTTCAAGTTTGATTCGCATTTAGTTTTCTCGTATTTCTTTCTATTTCTCTTGTCGCTTCACTTGTAAGGATGCTAATAACCAAGTTTGTATGTGTGTGTATAGATATTATATATAAGATATATATATATATATATATATATCTTTGTTCATGTAGATCAAGATTTAACAAGTAATGAAGGCGGTCAGCAATCAACATCTGGAGATTCATCCATATATCGCTTTCCCATCCCATCCCTTGCCTTCACTTAGTTCTTCTATAATGAGGATGACAGCTCGGTTAAATTCAAGTCCAAGAAGCTAATCTCATGAATTAGATAAGATGCAAGCCGAAGTCCTGGGATTCTTATAAAAACTACAGTCATTCACAGGAAAAAAATTGTTAACAGATATGAAATTCACCTTTAAAAACTTGCAATTGGGTCGAGAGATATGGAATTTTTCGGTTAATGATACGTCATTAGCTGAAGTGGTCGAATAATGACATACGCAACAAAATGACTGGTGATCGGGAGTTGGCACATGGATTGCAAAATTTACGTCATATGCCTAATTCATGACTCTACACGAGTAAATCCGCTCATTGAATCATTAACATGGCCAAATAATTGTTCATTCGCAAGTTTTTTCTCCTTTCATTTTTTTTTTTTACTATTTTAAGTGATACTTGCCTGATCATATTAGTACACAATGTATGATTTCTTCTTCCCTCGTTTCCCAGTAGAATAAAAAATCGATTAGAGGAAATATATGCATTCGAAAATGAAAATATAATAGTTTATTAGAACTCTTTATTAAACCTTTTTTCTCCCACTTTTCCAAACTCACCTATTAATACGTAAGACAAGTCGGGCCCTTGGGATAATGCATTAATCATCGTTTCAATATTTTTTTTATTCCGTTTCTTTTCAACCACTCCAAAGACAAATTAGAATTTCGTTTATTATGGGATAATATTCCATAGTCTATAAATTTTAGTTTAATGTGTAATATCATTCTCGAAACTTTTTATGTTGTTCTACTCGATTCCTAAACAATTAGTAGTCCATAAACTTATGAAAATGCTTAAAAGTTAATGCATTGAACATTGGATCAAAATTATGGATCATGTTGAACATATTAAAAATCATAGATGATTCTGCATAGTGATATTGCATATTGAATTAACGTTCAAACATCACATCATATAAATTAAAAATTTAATAATCACGTTGCAACCTCTTTCTTCAACTATGCCATTCTTTTTATCTTTCTTATTGATTTACACATATAATGACGTGTGAATATCACATATTAAACTAATGTTCAAACGTCACATTGCATAAATTAAAAATTAAATGATCACGTTGAAACCTTTTACTTTAATTATGGCATTCTTTTTCTTTTTATTGATTTACACATATAATGACGTGTGGAACTTAGACTTTTCTTTTCTAATCAAAATGCTTTGTTGAAAGGCATGAAAATCCGAGTCACTTAATACTTATCAAATTAATCGGTTCAAGAGATGGCAGTTCATCTAACAGATTTGTATTGCTAATGCCTTGATTGGATTGATGGATCGTCATATTCTAATAACTCCGAAAGTTCTTTGAATTGAAACAAATAAAGAAATGCATGAAGAAGAGGAAAGCTTGGATGGATGCTTACAGAAGTTCAATTTTTCACGTTCTCTCCTGAAGCTCTAAAGTAGCCTCATAAGGCTTAAACCACTATTTTAACGATTTCTGCATTTGCATATCATTGGCCGGACTTGTTGACTTAGGCTGATGTCTCGTAATAGAATTTATTCCATCTATGAAATCGCACAACAAAATTTCCATCTTATACAGCAAAGCAAAATCACGGTGATGCCTCTCCAGACTGAGAAAACAAATACAATTAGCTAAGTGCTCTTCAGGCAAAGCCACTGGTCCAGCATGTTCGATTTGGCTTCAAAAGACCATGAGCATGGTGATGCAAAGTTGCAACAGGTACTTTGCTCCAGGCTCTCCTGTCGTACCTCCAAATAAGATTAGAAAGTTGCAACAAGACCGCTTTGTTTCTTGTCCTATTAAACTCTAGAGTTGATTTCGCATTCCATACTCATCTTTTGATTTTGCTTTGTTTTCTTCTAGTAGCACTGTCACAATTCACTTGATGACATGGTCAAGCCGTAGCCAAGACCAAATTGTTGGGATGCCACTGCCACCGTCATGGGTTATCACTAAGGCTCCATTCGTTTTACAAAGAAAAACTTCCAGGAAAATATTTTTCGAATTTTCCGATGTTTGTTTCACAGAAAATGGACCGGTCGGGGAGAACATTTTCCATCAATAGGAAAAAAGTCTTATAAAATAGGGGAAAATATTTTACACTTTTCAAGTTGGGGAAAGCATTTTTCTTACTCTCTCTAATCTCATATCACTATTCTATTTGAAAGAACAAGAATCCGCTTCCTTCAGGTCACCTCCCATTTTTGGCATACTTCTTTATGAGACCTATAGCGGTGGAAGTTCGCTCATTAAAGAGCGCTATTCAGCCTTGTCAAGTGAAAAAAGAGAATTCGAAACCCGAAGCGAAGTACCATTTTCTTCTTAGAACATAAGCTCTATTGTCACAATAAATTATAGGTGACTGGGTAGGGCAGATGGGGAAAGAAGGTACTCAATCAGAGAGAAAGGTAAAACCAAAGAAAGGCTTCTTTGATTCAATTGAAGGGTGTGAACACATTATCTAATCAGTTTCCATGGGAGAGCTAGTTGCTTCCCAAGGTCATGGAAAGGTATCGAAAGAGACTTTAGTTGAGAAAAGACTGTTCACGGAATAGATCTAGTTGTGGTTGTTCAGGTTGAAGTGAGATGATCATCCGTATGCTTGATGGACCCGGGGGAAGTCTTTACTTTCTTTTTTTTTATTATGCACGTAGAGGGTATGTATACCGGAAAGTAAGGTTGGGTCTCCACAATCTATTTTCATAATCTTTTCTAGTTGGGAACCACCTCTACCCCACTAGTAGGATGACCAAGAACTGATTCCGCCACAACCTTCACTATTCTTTCCTTTTACCTATAAAGCTCAATCCTTCCTTTCTCAAAAAAGGCCATTAAAGAAAGTGGATGGAGAGTAAGGATACAAACAAATAGCTCTTGCTTGAAATAGAGAGAAGAGAGAATGATTTTGATAACGATTGCTTTAATGAAATGATTGAAGTTCGGATTTTGTTGAACCGGTATGTCTTGTTCCCTCAACTAAATGGGATAAAGTTACTTTTCTAAAAAAAATAGATAGAATAAGGCTCGTGTGAGATGGATCGCTTAGTATAATTCCCAAAGAATCCACCAGGACAATAAAATATAGGAAAGGGTAAGGGAAATGAAAGGTAATGCTGATTGAACAGTGTGATAAGCTACTAGTTCTTCAACTGATAAATAGTTAATTGATTGCAAAGGCAAGCTAGCCACTCGGGAGAAGCACCAAACGAAATATATAGATCAGAAGGAAAGTTGCTCCTACCTAATAGCAAGATAGAGGTCTTAGCCCAATATAGACGAAAGAATCAATCAGTTAGTTGTAACCCTTGCAAGTAGATAATTGAAGAAGTTGGTTCAATGAGGCTTTTTCAAATTGTCATTCTTGAATTGCATTTCCCGGTGAAAGCAGTTGATTTACTTAAATCCAATTTTTATAGTTGACAAATGAGTATGACAGGAATCGATCTTTCTAGAGTTACTTGCTCCACCCCAAATTCGTAACCTCTTCAACAACATTTCCCTTCGACCACACAATCGGTGAAATTTTGCCTCTAATTGAAGGAGTGAGAGAACCCTAAAGAACGAGTGAATACGGTGGTTGTAGTTGAGAATGTTATGCTTGCTCTAGATTGCAATAAATAAATATAATACCCTATATGATAAAAAGAGGAGATCGTTTGCCCTTCCGGGCTACTTTCTATGAATGAAAGTGGCAAGATGCTATTCTTATTCTTTGAGTTCACAAAAGACTAAAACGGGTGGTATTGAGATATTGAACCACATTCAGAAGACCGTGCCTGCTCACTCTTGTCAGAGCCTTCTTCTCCAAAGAGACACACTTCTAGGGGAGTGGGGGCTCTCTACCAAGATTCTAGAGATCCGGGAGAAGATGTTACATTAGTCTAGAGATAGAGTTTAGTCAAAATCAGTCTACATCCATCACATCATATGGAATGAAAGAAAAAAGGTAAAATACATACATCAGCGACGGTGCGATCTTCAAAGTGAACCAAATGTATCAAGGAAAGGGAAAGAAGAACTCTTAATTATAACCATCATTTTATGGTGGTAAGGCTTCTTTCAAAGGTACAGATCGGGAAGATAGTGAAAAATGCAGACAGCTACAAAGGATGAGGCAATCTTAGATTGTTCATGTTCAGACACTGCCTTTTGTTCATCACCCGTTGAGAAGGTTGTAGAAGAGGTAGCATTCGCAAACCAAAGCAAAGCCTACAGGGGATTCTTCATAGCATAGCAAGTAGGAAGCAGTAAAGATTGCAATGTAGGTGCTTCACCATGAGGCAATGAAGATTGAAATAGATAGGATGTTGAGATTGAGGCCCCAAAAATGCCCTTTCCTTTGGAGTTGGGGCTCCAAATTTGACTTTATCGTGCCTAAAAGCTCAGTCACGTGGTGAGTCAATCAGCAGGCGGTGGAGCAATGAATTTCATTTCCACACATCCTGGAATTGCCCCTATTGACGGTCATGCTCGAGAAGCCTAGTTTGAACATTCTTGCTACAATTACTAGGGAAATGGCGGTTACTAACCTCTCTTCTTCCTTTTTTTTTTTTTTAAAAATTCGAATTTTAATTATTTTATTTTTCTTTTAATTATTTTTTTCTTTTCTTTTACCTTTTTCACTTTCTTCTTTAGTCGACTGCCAGCCCAACCGAGCCTTGAGCTCACCGGTTTCGAGCCTCACCACTTGCCGAATTGGCGAGTAGTCGGCAAGCGACAAGCTCCAGCTTGCCAGATCATGTGAGCCCTAGGCTCACTGTAAATCGCTAACTAGCCAATTTGGTGAGTCGCCAGCTCCCTAGCTCTAGTGGAGCTCGAGCTTGTCTGGATTGGCCGACCCTCGAGCTCACCAACCCATGTCTAGGTTAGTCAGTGGGCATCCTGCAATCACCGAGGCACACAGTGGGGGAGGAAGGAGCAAGAAGAAGGAGGAGGAGGAAGCCGCAAGAGGAAGGAGCATGAAGAAGGAGGAAGGAAAAGAAAAGGAAAAAGAACAAATAAAAATTTGATTTGTTTAAATAAAAATAATTGAAAATCCAATTTTACAAAAATTAAAATTAAATTGGTAATTTTTCTCAGAAAATCAAATTAGGTATTGAATGGTGAAATATATTTTCCATTTCATTTTTAGGTTTCAACCGAACATTGAAAAATATCATCATTTTCCTGAAAAATAATTTCTTGAGAAACATTTTCTAGAAATGTGATATATTCCGCGAAACGAATGGAGCCTAAATGTCATTGTGAGTGTAACATCCTGAATTTCGACCCATTTCGGGATAGATGAAATGGTTATTTTATCAATGCACTGTTAGTTACGTTTACTCTGAATTGGCCCCTCACGAGTTAACTAACTGTTCGGCAAGGCAATTAAGGATCAATACGCGCATGACTAGTGAATTTAATCAGGGATAGGCCACTCGACCATAAGGATCAAAGAGGAATAATACTACACTGTTGCAAGCCAATTAGCGAACGGAAATAAATCAATTCGGCAAAAGTACGAGGTTGGATTGCAGGTGATTCCGCACGACTTTGATATTAATTACGAACAACGTTAAACCGATTTTCTTTTGGCCTTGTACTTAGTGTGAGCAATTAACCCCTCATAATTACATGACAATCGAGGATCGCCCTGATTTGAATATGCACGATCGTGGATTGAAAAGCTATCAATCACGGGTCAAACGCGCGAGAACCCCTAAACGCCGCCCGAAAGTTAGGTCATACTAAAGTCGCGATTGATCGATGTTAACCACGAATTTCAATCCGGTATCGAACTTTTAAGGATGTCGAGACTAAAATATTGGACGTTGCCTCATTGATTCTCGAATTTATCGGTAAACCCGAAATTATTGGAAAAGGATTCAACGGGCCGAGTTTTGGAGCCAAATATTTGGGAATTTGTGCTTCAGGGGCAAAAAGACCAAAATACCCCTTTCTAGAAGCTTGTTTAGAATGTCTTATTCTCTTTTCTTTTTCTTTTTCTTTTCTTCCCCTCATCTTCCTGCACACGTTTTCTCCCCCCCTTTCTTTTGTTGACTCACGGTCAAAGCTCTCTCTCTCCTCACCAATCAACCCCACCCCACGTCCTCTCTCTCCCTCTCTTCTTCGGTTCTTTCTCTCCCAAAACAGCAGCATGAGCTGCTGTGATTCACCTAAATCAGCCCCCCTCGCCACACGCCGGAGCCACCACACGCCGCCGGAGAGTCCAAACCGCGTCCCGGCATCGCCCGTCCATGGGCCGCGCCCGTCGCCGTTCTTTCTCACCGAATCGGAACCACCCTGTTGCCGAGACCCATTTTCGTTGCCGCTTGTCTCGATGTTTCGGATGTAGCCACGCGTCGCCCTCGCCGCCGCCATCGCGCCCGTGTCGTCGGAATCGCTAAACCATGAGTCGATTTCCTAATCCCTTAGTTATGGGTTAATCTTGCTTAGGAGTAGTTTAATTAGTTTAATTATTGATTAGTGCTTTGGATGATAATTGATTAGCATTAAAATATTATTTGATTAAGCTTGCTTAGTGTTAAGCATGGTTAGAATAAAGTAATCGCGATTAGATTAAAGTAACCGCGGTTAGATTAAAGTAACTGAGGTTAGATTAAAGTAACCGTGGTTAGATTAGTTAACTATAGTTGGGTTAATTAACTGCAGTTGGGTTAGAATAGTAACCATGGTTAGTATTAATAAATATTATTATTATTTCAAAAAAAAAATATTTATTATTTTCGGAATTATTAATTAATTAAATTAATTTATAATTTCGAATTATTAATATTGTTATTACTATTCATTGCTGAAAATTAATTATTTTTGGGAAAATAATTAATTGTGAGTATTTATGGGAAATGGTTTTAATTGAGTAATTTTGTGGGAAAATTACTATGGTCTAATTTTCTAATGTCACTAGTATTTATATACTACGTTATCAAATGACATTGATTTATTAAAGAATGATTTTATTAAATGAAATTATTTGGGTTGGATAATTAATTATGGGATTGGAAAATAATTATAAGTATTTTGTGGGAGTAAATTATTTTATGGGAACAATCAACTATAGCATACTTCTTAAATGAGTATTTTTTAGTATAATTATAGTTTATACTTATTTTGGGATAATCGAGTATTGATGGGAATAGTTGATTGTCGTAGTTGTGAGGACATGTGCTTATTTATTACTGAAGATTAAGACGTGTGGTTGGGCATCGTATTTATTGAGGTACGTGATGATTTTGGAAAAAAATATGCAAGTAATGTGATGTTAATTGGTCGGAATTGATTGTCAGACTATGACTTGAACTGCTAATTGTTACAAGTTTCTTAAGTGATTGGAATGCTGCTGTTGTGCGTGATTGCTGGACACTATTGCATTTCATTATACGTGTGCCAACTGCAAAAGCATGTTTGCGTGAGCACAAACTATATGTGCATTCACGACCGAGCAAAGAAATGAACGAATTGATTGATGATGTGTTGCATGGTTACATTAAGAGGAGAGCTCGGCGTTGCCGAAAAATCGCCAATCCTTATGGGATTGTGCCGTGGCCGTTTGGTCGCCTGACTTCGGTCGGATGCCTGACGGGGGACATGTTGCGGGACTGCGGTAGTAGGCGGGTCCTATGTTCCTGTCAGTTGCGGGACTGCGGTAGTGGGCGGGTCCTATGTTCCTGCCAATTGCGGGACTGCGATAGTGGGCGGGTCCTGTGCTCCTTCGGGAATGTCGTCTGAGGGAAGGGATGACCCCTGACGTCGCCGTGCCTCGAGGTAAAGAGGACGAAGCTGGTTTAGCTAGGAACCGCCAACCATAAGGTTGTGCCGCAGCCTTGGGGGTCGTAATAATCGGAGCATGTGTGGGTGTGAGATATGAGAAAGCTGTGTGCAATGCTCTGATTATTCGCATGCCTCTTAATGTCGTGATGATTGAAATGACAGTTCCTGCAGGTTACGTGTGCCAAGGCCAGGTAGGGTCGCTTGTGTTTGCATCTACTTATTGAACTGTCGTCTAATAATGTTGCTTGAGGTGTGGTATGTGTTCTTTGCCGGAACTAGGTTGCATGATTAGACTACCCTCGAGGCGAGTAAAATTCCTAACCGAGGCTTAGGATTTTGACTTACTGAGATTTTATCTCACTAGTTGTTGAATAACAATTTTCAGGTCCGAAGGATGAAGGATCGACGCGTGTTACGGCTCGTGGCCGTTTTTGAAGGGAGTAGATTAACCCCCGCTTGTTGGTTTCATTGGCTCGATAGGAAGATGCCCGTGGTAAGGGCTTGTACTTGTAAACTTCCTAGGGTTAATCAGTAGATAAATAAAGCAACACTTTGGAATGTGTTCTTGTTGGGTTTTCCTGCTATCCCTGCTTTTGTAATTGACTGGGGATTGTGATTCGCTTTCGCATGCGTTTAATTTAAAAGATAAAAATAACGGTCGGTGACGGATCCTGGGGAGTCGCAAATTAAATGACTACAAGAAAACAGGAGTTGCCGCGTGCTCGAGGGTCGGGGCGTGACAGTGAGTAATCTCACCTAGGTGTTTAGATCATATCCCGTTTTATTTCGTGTTTACATTGCACATAATTTACATATGTCACATTTCACAAGAATAAAAAAATCATTCATGGCACATTGTAGACCTCTGTTATATATTAGATTTGCATATTATGTCATCTTGAAAAGAACAACATGTAGATTACTTGGGTATTTAAGATTTAGGAAATCGCCACTTGAAGATTTGCCTTTTTGGAATATTTCTTCTTTGCATGTCCAATTGTGTTCATCTTTGCATCTTCAAGCATATTTTTTATTTGCTTATTTCTAAATAGAGGTATGATTCATATTTTATTTGCACCATTAATGGCTACGTTAGAAAACATTAGAAGTTTCATGGCTACGTGTTTCAATAAATATGAGAGCAATGTGATTGCATTAATATTTAATCAATATACCTGTAATTTTATTTTGATAAATCACACGTAACTATATAAAAAAAAAGACTATAAAAATCACTTCTTGCATGATTAGTAATTTTATGTTGTATTTGCCTTATATCTTATTTACCCTCTTAGGGTCACATTCTTGACTGTGTCATGTTCAATTTTCATTCATTTTATTAAAAAAAAACAAGAAGAAGAATATTCTCATACTTGTTAGAAGCTCGCTTTAGGAATGTAATTTATATAGAGTGCATTACATCTGCATATTCATGTTTTATTGATACATTAGAAAAATTTAAATAGAGTTTCCATTTACTACTCACGGGTTTGTCTCAAGGTGTAATAACAAACTATTATGCTAATTTTACCCGATATGGCTTGGGTTATTTACCTTTCGGTACTTTAATCGTTTCACTATTGATTGCTTTGATTTTATTGCTCAAGCAATTTTGTATGGATACCTAGATGCATTTTGGAATATATAGAAAACATTACTTGAAGTAAGTTTTCATAAAAGAGAAAAAGGTACAAAAAATGAAAATAGACAAATCAACATAATCTATGTCTCCATACCCACAAATCTCTTGCTCGCAAAAATTCGGTTATGTTCGTTATACGAAAAATATTCTGTTTCCGAAAAATGTTTTCCAATAAATCATTTTCCAAAAAAAATGATGATATTTTTCGGTGTTCAGTTGAAATTTAAAAATGAAGTGAAAAATATTTTTTACCATTTAGTATCTAATATGATTTTTTTGGGAAAATTACTAATGTAATTTCAATTTTTATAAAAATTAATTTTTTAATTAATTTTATTTTTAAATAATCGAATTTTTCTTTTTCTTTTTCTTTTTCTTTTCCTTCCTCCTTTCTCCTCCTTCGTGTTCCTTCCTCATGCAGTTCCTCCTTCTTCTTCTTCCTGCTCATTCCTCCACCGCCGCGTGCCTTGACAGTGGCGGGCCAATAGCGAATGCGATCCTATGGAAAATGAAAATTAAAAAAATTAAAAATTCGAATTTAAGAAAAAGAAAAAAAAAAGAGGTTAATAGGGTATGAGATAAGGGAGGTAGAGTAAGGAAAATGTTTTCCCTAACTTAAAAGTGGAAAACATTTTCCTTTATTTCGAAAGACTTTTTTTCTTTTATGGAAAATATCTTCCGGACTGGTTCATTTTCCGTAAAACGAACACAAAAATTCTAGAAAACATATTGTTGGAAGTTATTTTCCGTGAAAGAGACCTAAATTTAAGCTTGTTTTGACCGATTCCGATTGCAAAATACCCACTGGCTATTTTTGGCGATGGATCTCCGCCAAGTGAACCCGCCAATCGTTCTTAATGGAAAACAAACACGGCGTGAATAAATATTAGGTAGACTTTAAACGGGTGGGTTGGGTCGGGTTTGGGTCGGGTCATAAATGGTCCGACCCAAATTGACCCATTAATCCGTTTATGACCAATTTAAGCATAGTATAAAATTTTTGACCAATACCCAACTCAACCCATACCCAACCCATACCCGACCCAACCCATATTGTTAAAACATTTCTCTATCTAACTAAATGTAGGAAAAATTATTCTTATAATCTTTTTTAAAGATTTTAAACTTATTCAAGTTCATTAACAACACATGTATTTTAGTCTTTTTAATTTTTAAACCTATTATATATACACATGTCAAAATGGGAGTATAACCCATTTATGACCCATTTAAATATTAAATGGGTCAAAATACCCACTTGCTATTTTTGGCGATGGATTATAAAAAAAGCCGCCATTTATGAACCCGCCAATATTTAAATCCGCCACAAACAAACGCAGCGTGAATAACTGATTCAGAGGGTATATGTAGCACCCGTCGACTCATTCTGAAAGGTCTCACAGCATATCACCTTTTTTAGAAGAGGGTGGATTACCTGTGCAGCAGAAAGAAAGTTATGGAGACCAAGATCGATGATGAGCAGAATGATCCGCTTGAGAATAATGTGTTTGGGCTGATGATCGTTAACGGGGTGATGGTAGCGATTTCTTACAAACTGGCTGCCAACCCTCCCCTGTCCATTGTGGCTTACAACAACGGAGTCTATCTTTCATATTTTAATATGTTCAACACCCTTACTTTCCTCGCATCCCTCACGGCGATACTGATTCTAGTCGGTAGCCTCAACTGGGGTCGGTATTGGTTCGTCAAGCCTCTCATCCTAACCATCCTGACGTGCATGGCCATCAACTTTACCATCAGCATGAGAGTTAATGGTGCGACGCCTCGCGAAGCTTCTACCTTGATGTCGAACCCGCAAGTTCAGCCCTCCTGAGTGTGCCTTGCAGCAGTTGCCCGGTTTAACTTGCATTCGCACATGTAATAAGTTAAATGTAATAAGAGTGAGGAACATGGCAATTAAAGAACTTGTTTCTCAGTATCATTCAGTCTCCTTCCAGTTCAATTTCCCCTGTTTTCCCCTGTTTGTTTTTTTTTTTTTGCTATTTTTTTTAACTTGACTTCTTGAGTTGATGAATCCTGCGACTGCGGTTATGATTTCAAAGTTAGCAATTGTTCAATATCTGTTCTAGACTAGGGCACACCGAATGGGTTTAATTATGGAGTTTAAGAATGAAGGCTGCAGAGTTGCATCGACTTCCACTTCGAATGTTTGGTCCGTTCTCCAGTGCAAGGTTAGGAAAGATGTCGAATGACAAAAGCTGTTGTCCTATCTCCCCCTCCTTGATGTGCTTCCTTCATGTATGTTCTCCACATTGGAATCGAATGTGGCTCCGGAATCCGAGAGTGAGTAAAAATGTCGAAAGACCATGCGCTGCTGGCTGTCCGCTGGGCTCAGGCACACATGCCACGTACATATATAGCCCCATTCGCCTCCCGGGTGCTGAACTAGCATGCCTCTGGATGGTCGGGGTGAGCCTCTCTGCTTGCCACCGTGATTCGAAACAAAAGAGGCAATCGGATCCCGCCATATGAACTCCCGACGATGGACCCAAATTCACGTCGCTCCGTTTGATTTATCGTCACATTGGTGTTTGTTGACTAAACTTATACGTATTTATACAACGGCTAGTCAGTTGAGTAGAGTCTTCATTTCTCTCAACAACCTTCTTTTATATATTTCAACAGAGCCCTGACGATTTGCTTCCATCAAGCTTAAGAATTCATTCTTCTTTCATTTCTTCCGACAATTTCTGTCTTCTTCTAAACCAACGCCTTCGAGCAAAGTGACTGAATTAGTTTATTGTATTCGTCAACCATTAGGCTGCTCTTCGCAACTCTTCATCTCACTAAGTAATTCAAGGGCCTTATCGAATTCTCCGAGTTTTCAATAGCAATGGATGAGCGGATGGTAAGTCACTGGTGTCAGCTTAGAGTGGTTCCTTTTGGCCTCTAACAGGACTTCCCCTGGCCTGATTCCTCTCACCACTGTTTGCATAGTGATGACAGTATAAGTATAAACGTCTGGTTTCAATCCCCGAGCTTCCATCAATTTCAGCAACTTCCTAGCTAATCCCATCTCCTTAGCATTTGAGCAACTACTGATCACATAGTTAAAAACTGCAATTCCTGGAGCTGGTCCTTTGGCAATCATCTTATCGAGCAAGTCCTTTGCCCCATTGAGATCTCCACTCCTGCATACGCCGTGAATGACAGCAGAAATGGCTTAATAGCATATTTTCGGGCCTCCTTTTTCAAGTCACCCAGCAACCCCCAACCTAATTTTGCTGTCTGATCCTCTTGACACAACGAGGCAATCCAAAAATCTATACAGGATTGAGGGGAAGGGGAGTTGCCGTCCTTGGCGGCTAAATAAAATGAGTAGGCACATTGGCTTTCTTCCCCTTGCAAAGCCAAGATATGATCTTCCCGAATTTATCGCCATCGAGCAAATGTCCCCCATTAAGCATCCTCTCGCACACGTATCGTCAGGAACGCATCCAAATTCATCAAACCTGTCGAGCACCTGGAGTGCAGCCTTCCCTTGGCCCAACCTTGAAAGCAAAAGCTATCAAAGGATTGAGAACAGCCACGTCCAAGCCGCCGTTCCCCTTTTCCCCAACCTCCTTGATCAAATCCCACAACAAATACGCGTCTCTCTCTTAAATCACCACCAGCACAAATGCACCGAACGAGAGCTTGGAGAACAGGGGTTGACGAGATCGACCGTGAGCATTCGAAAGCGGAATGCTTGGAAGGAGCCCCCCTGAAGAAACAAAGGACATTGTCGCCCGCAAGCAGCGGTGTCTGGAGCAGCACCGTAATGACAAACTGTGGGTGCAGAGTCAAGCGCAGCTCATTGAGGGTCGACTCCAAGGAACCGTCGGCAGCGCTCAGCAAGAGAGACAACACGCCCTCTGACTGCTCAGGGTTGATCTCATCAACCCCCTCCGTGCCACCAACGCCGCCCTCACCTTCTTCTCCTTCAGCTGTGGAATTGCCCGTCATCTGGCCATTGGCATTCACGTCGAAACGCGGCGCCTCATCATCAACTCTGATCACCTCACTGGAGTTGAAAGATTGGTGGGAGATGGATCTAGTATTCCAATTCAATGGAGCTTTGGGTAGATGAGGGAGCACGGGTGAGTGGCTGTCGAAGCAGGAGTTGAAGGCAGAATCGCCGGAGGAATTCCGGGCGAATGCAAAGTTGTTCCACTGCAACCGGCGCGGAGAGAACGTCAGCAAGGTGTTTCCTGAGTTATTGTCGTCTCTGGTTTTTGTTTATTAGAAAACTGCAGTTTTCTTGGGAGAAAATTTCAAATATATCCCTGAATAGTGATAATTTCTCAAAGTCCCCAAAAGTCGGCTTTGTTTCAAAATATCATCGGACCGTAGCAACTTTATTTCAATGAAACCCCTGGCTCATCACTGGTGAAAATAAATGCCGGCCGACAAATGCGTGCCCGTCACTCGTGCTTTTCACGCCTTTTCTCAAGGCATTTTGATCAGAAAAGAAAAGTCTAAGTTCCACGTGTCATTATACATGTAAATTGTTAAGAAAGATAAAAAAAACATGCCATAGTTGAAGAAAGAAGTTTCAACGTCAACATTTAATTTTTAATTTGTACAATATGACATTTGAACATTAGTTCAATATGTAATGTCTTTCTGAATTTTAAATTTGTTTAACATTATTCCTAATTTTGATCCAATATTCAATGCCATCCTAATTTTGATTCATAAATTTATAACTATATTAAATATTCACCAATTGTTTAGGGATAGCATGGAACAAATTCAAAAGTCTCGAGGATGATATTGTACATCGGCCCTCCCCTGAGGTTCTACCATTCTTTTCTTTTTTTCAGTTTTGTTTTTTAATAAAATTTTAGGTTTTTTTAGTTTTTTAATCTATTTTAAATAATAATTGAGTTAAAAAATAAAAAATTTCATGTGGAAAATATAAATTAATTTTAAAATGCCATGTTAGCATTTTCCATTAGTCAAATTGACGGTGTTAACTTTTGGACTTGATTACATCAATTTGACAAATTTTAAGATTTATTTGCACTTTTTACAAATTTTAAGACTCAATTATATTTTTACGATAAGTTTTGTGACTTATAGTGAACTTATCCATTGATTTTATATTTGGACAATCATGGCAACAATCTTGTTCCTTGGAGCCTCGCAGGCAGCGCACTGTGGCTCATTCCAGCACTAAAGTCGAGTTCAAGTGCCTCATAGACACTACTACCGAACTCATTTGGCTTGAGGCTCTATTGCAAGATCTCCAAGTGCCATCTCAGCGGCCTCTGGTTTTATGATGTGACAACATATTGGCAATCTAGTGTTTCATGCTCGCACAAAGCATATGTAAATTGATTCCCATTTTGTTCGCGAACGGGTTAGTTAGCGCATGTTCAATATATTTCTACTTTTGATTAACCTGCTGACATTTTCACCAAAGGGCCCTCCGCCTCTTGTTTTCACCTCTTGCAAGCCAAGCTTACTATGTGCTCACCCAAATCAGCTTACAGGACCGTGTCAAAAGAAACATTGCCAGCTAAGAGGAATAATCCAAAATCACCCAAGAGATATCTCTCTTGGATCTTCACAGTGATTAATTGGATCAATCTATGATTAGAACTGATACACGTAGATTAGGAAAATATACTCTTTCTTTTTATTTATCATTCTTTGTGTTATACATTGGTTCTTTTGTATAAAAAAACGTATAGCTCTCAATATAGTAAAACTTTCCTCAAGGCAACATTCTACCAAAACCTATCTTGCTCGATTTTTCATAGATACAACTCCCATCCTTGGAGTCATGAGCCAATCACCCTTGAGCACTAAGGTATTCTCTGCTAACATTAGGCCCAAGCTTTATCTACCACTGCCAATTACCTTAGACAGCAACAAAGACGAATCTGAGGTCTATTTTCGGCGATGGCGGTGCTGATGAAGTATGGAATCTATAGATAGGTTTGCTAACACGAACATTGTCCTGCTCTTGGAGAGTAAGTTAGTGCTTTCTATTTCGCAACTTGTCCTAGGAAGCTCTTGATAAGGATGATGTGATTGCGTGGGATGATTGGAACACGCAAGTAACAGATTATGTATTTATGACCTAAATGGCTATCTTACTTGTGTTTTTAGCTTGAATTCACGGATTGATTTCATATAAACAATATATGATTCATGTAATGCTCTCTTGCATGCTATATGCTTTTAAGTGGGCTCTTGATTGATCTCTCCATCTCTCCGCGCCCACCCTCACTTCCCGCGCTCTCTCTCCGACAGGATGATCCTACGTTCTCTCTCTCTCTCTCTCTCTCTCTCTCTCTCTCTCTCTCTCTCATAGTGTCACATGTTCCCCCTCCAAATTTCTCCAAACCCATAGGAGCTACGAAGTGAAGCTTCGTGACCGGTAAGGCATGACAACAACGAGAGGATCGATGTCAATAGGTCGAGAATGTTGGGTCATAGTGATTGTATTAGGAATTTGAAAATGTGATGATAATTTGTTTAGATGATATAGGATTGGTCATGTGCAAAAATCGATGGGGGAGCTAAGGCTACTTTTCTAAACAAATGGTCACGACATGTTAGAATGAGTCATGTTGAAATAATCTATACGTCTTATTTAAGAGGTTTAATATGCAAATCAAATAGGGGTAGATACAATTAGTAATGGCTATGCAATTCATTATATTGCTATTGGCAATTATCTAAATAGGGAATGCCGATATTGTTTTCTAATCATCGAGCATACATAGAATTGCCCTTGGTTATAAAAATCTCAACCAATGACACTCGACACGTTTGAGAAAGAGTTGTTGAAAAGCATCACTTTGATTGTTGTTGATAGAGGCCGAATGTTTCATTTTGTTCTTAAATACCAATTTGATATGTCCTTGAAAAAAAAATGGACGGTTTCTATAATGACCCAAAATTTTTCCTATCAACAATTAATTGATATCATATCATCATGAAATTAAATAAATAAATAAATAAATGTTCGAGATGTTTAATTTTTTTAGCATGCCATTCATTCTAACGCAGAAATTATGAAAATATTATTTACGATTGTAGCTAGTTAGGATTGAAATTGGTTCATAAAAAATAAAAATAAAAACGTGCATAACGTTATAAGACGGGCATGGGTCTGCACTCTGGCAAGGTCTCCATGCCGAATATACAGCCGCATTTCGCTGGCAGCGGCAGGTGCTTCGAGTTCCAGTCCTCCTTCGTGCCGGGGTTGATCTATCGCGTGGAATTATTGGCCCTCTGCACCACCCTTTCCAAGGACGGGTACGGAGTCCGTACCGTTGAGCACTTGCTTTCCGCTCTGGAGGCCACTGGTTTGTCGACCTCAATGCTGGAGATTTGCGATGTCGAGGTCTGTGCTATATGTTTGTAAGTTGTTTTGGTAAATAAGGTTTTCTTCCTTTTTTTCTTTTTTTTGCTATCAATATTGCATTTTGTGGTGCATCTAATGAGAAAATTCTCAAGGAGTGTGAGATTATACTTACGATTGTTCATTCCATTGAATTTGTCCGCTTGGTATTACTTAGGGTTGGTAATTCTCTCAATGGGTAAGGTTAGGATTTGTGAAGATTGAAGATTGCAACATTGATCTATTGAGCAACTTGACAAACTTTGTGACAACCTAAACAATTGTGTTGTCTTCAAGCATCCAACATGAATTTCTCCCAGTAATTTCTTAAGATACTCTCACATAGTATCATATAGTAGCTTTGTAGTTTGCATCTCTGCATTATCCACTCTGAATATATAGTCCTTTGACTTGCGTATGACTTCCGAGCTAAGTTTTGCTGATGCTTCACAGATGCTCCATATTGTCCCTTTCTCTTGTCGGTTAATTGTAATGGAAATACATCCAAGTCTTTGATCAGACTAATTCTTCTTTCAGAAAGTTTTTTTTTTCCCTGATAAACTACAACAGTGAAGGCCTTGAGCATCGTGATAAAAACTCCATTGAGCTAGTACATATGCTACTCAGTTTCCTTATTGCTTAGTCCAGGGTCTCTCCCATCAAGGGTTGTAAAGTAACCTCAGTCTAGAAAGTATATATTTTTGTCGCAATGTAGTTTTAGTACGAAGTTTCCCCTCATTGGCGGCTTGCTCTGTCAAATGCATCATGTCAATTAACAAACATATATCTATGTTTGATCCTATAGTTTCAGTGCACGGCAAAAAAGGTTCAGTGCTTGTTCCAATGTCAGTTTCTGCGATGCAAATGTTATAGAGTCAGATGAGAACACGGAGATGATTTGTGATATTTGTTTTGCAGGTTCCTATTTTGGATGGAACAGCAGGTGAATGGGTGGAGGAAATAGGAGGGGTTGGTTTAAAGGTGGCGAAAAATGCTTGTGGCAACAGTCTTGAGAAAATGGCGCCATACTTGGATGAACCAGTGCATGTCTGGAGGAATGATTCTTTTGTGGTTGCATTCCTCTCATCACAGGTCCACATCAGTTGTGGGATCAACTTTCCCCATGTACGTATCTTCTTTTATACAATAGGCTGAGGCCATGCCTATTGTTGTTAAAATGGCAAATGCAACGATAATTTCTTAAAGCTTTCCAAACTATTTTCTTTTGTGAATGAAGCTTTTGTTAGCTATGGAGTTATTCAAGTTTTTTTTTTTTTTGGTCGTGAGTTATTCAAGTTCATCTGCTTCTTTCAACAAGTTCAAGGAGATACCAAGGGGAGGGGCTAGTTATAGTTAGAATCATGAATTGGGGAAGCATGGGCCTTCAAATAACATGGATATTGCGAAAGTAGTTCTCTTTGTTAGACAACAACCTTTTCTTATTTGAATTCTAATTGCCCAAAAACCTTCCAGATTCATCATGTGACAAGATGATTTTAGTAATGATAGTATGTAAGTCTACGGTCTATTTTTGGCTAGGAACTTCTCTTATCAATTGCTTATCATAAGATAGCAATGCAGAGATAACGACATTAACCATAGTGATATCATTAAGATTCTTAAGTTGATTGGCAATTCTTCAACTAAATTTTTCTATGAAAAGTTTCCATTACATGGAGATGAAAACTCCATAACTATGGGTTTACTCGTTCAATCTAATGAACTCTAGGATAATGTAATTTCCATCATGGCTCTCCACTTATAGCAATTCTCTTCTTGCTGTTGCTCTGTGCTCCACTTTCCATTTTCCTAGATCAGGAGAAGTTATATCTCCATCTCCCTAATCTCATGTTCAAGTCGGCAAATGTATTTTGTGCATGGATGCACTTCTTCATGTGTATTCGTACTATCTATCACACTTATCTGAAATTGTCTGGGTTGCTAGCTTGATTAATCTGACTGAATCTTTTCAAGTATATTTTGAAGTGTGAAAGTGGCCGTTGAATAAGATTGGGTTTTTTTGGACCATTCAAACCCTTGTCGTGTTGCTATTCGAAGTAGTATTTCTCAGCCCCAGATTCTCTTCTTGTGTGTTGCTTTTGGAACCACTATACTACCACCTTACCTCATAGCCATTGGAAGCTAAATCTGTGATCTCTTCTCATTGTAGCTACATGTGCATCAATAATGGCTAAACGGTAAATGTGAGGTTGAGAGAAGCTAAGCAATCAGATGAAATGGGGTCATCAAATGCAATGCGATGTTTGAGTCATTAAGTGATAGCTCTATTTTCCATTATTATGTTGGTGATGCAGGTCCCATCTATTGTCTGCCAGTGGTTCTCCGCTTCTGTTGAATACGACTCCTTCTATGAAAGGGAAATTACTCCTCCACGAACCTTTTGCATTTACGAGAAGGTCTGCTATTTGTCACCATGGTCCTCGCCACTCATTACAATCCATGTCTTACTCTCATGTGCATGGATCTTCCCTTCCCTCACTATAATATAAAGATTATACTTTACTCTAGTGAGACGGCTAAACACACACACTTTTTTCTTTCAATTACAAAACATACCTTTCCTAATTTTATTTTTTAATCATGATTTTGATAATTGAAAATTTTGACTTGTAAAGTCAAGGCAGTCTGTCAGTCCTTGCCCATCTACATAACTTCAGTTGTCACAGCTTTGATTAAGAAACTAAGGGATACTAAATCGTCTGTAGCGAGGATCTCCCTTACGTAGTAACGAATGAAATAACAATCTTGCATATGTTAATATCCATCAGATAAAATAATGAGGTCTATTACTAGTTTGCATGCCTATAAAATACTACTGCTTGACAAATCATTATAATTACCTTGGCTTACATTTTGTGTTGGTTTATTGTACCTTTTAACAGCTAAAAAGAAAAGAGTAACAGACTATACTGGCTTGGGTAGAGTTCAGGCTCGTTTGGATCAGCTGACCCTCAAGCTCACCAACCCATGTCTAAGTCGATCGGTGGGCATCTCGCCATCACTGAGGCATGCAATGGGGGAGGAAGGAGCAAGAAGAAGGGGGAGGAGGAAGCCACAGGAGGAAGGAGCATGAAGAAGGAGGAAGGAGGAAGGAAGGAGGAAAATGAAAGGAATAGAAAAGGAAAAATTAAAAATAAAAAAATCGATTTGTTTAAATAAAAAAATTAAAAATTCAATTTTTATAAAAATTAAAATTACATTAGTAATTTTTCTCATAAAATCAAATTAGATATCTAACAATGAAAAATATTTTTCACTTCATTTTCAAGTTTCAACCGAATATTGAAAAATATCGTCATATTCCTGGAAAATGATTTCTTACAAAACATTTTCCGAAGATGTGATGTTTTCTGCGAAACAAATGGAGCCTAAATGTCATTGTGAGTCATCACACCTAAGTGTTTAAATCATATTCCATTTTATTTCATGTTTACATTGCACATAATTTACATATGTCACATTTCATGAGAATAAAAAAATCATTCATGGCACATTGTAGACCTCTGTTATATATTAGATCTGCATATTAGGGTCATCTTGAACAGAAAAACACGTAGATTACTTGGGTGTTTTAGATTTAGGAAATCGCATCTTGAAGATTTGCCTTTTTAGAATATTTCTTCTTTGCGTGTCCAATTGTGTTCTTCTTTGCATCTTCAAGCATATTTTTTATTTGCTTATTTCTAAATAGAGGTATCATTCATATTTTATTTGCATCATTAATTGCTACGTTATAAAAAAAATAAAAGTTCCATGGCTACATGTTTCAATAAATATGAGGGCAATGCAATTGCATTAATATTTAATTGATCACTTCTGGCATGATTAGTAATTTTATGTTGCATCATCATCACAATAATCACAAGAATATGCCTAAAATGAATTAAGAAGAATTTAGATTTTATTTGCATATTTGCCTTATAGCTTATTTACCCTCTTAGGATCACATTCTTGATTGTGTCAAGTTCAATCTTATCAAAAAAAAAAAAAAAAAAGAACATTCTCATACTTGTTAGAAGCTCGCTTTAGGAATGTAATTTATGTAGACAGCATTACATCTGCATATTCATGTTCTATTGATACATTAGAAAAATTTAAATAGAGTTTCCATTTATCAATCACGGTCCCGTCTCAAGGTATAATAACAAACTCTTACACTAATTTTACCTAATATCTCTTGGGTTATTTACCTTTTAGTACTTTAATTGTTTCACTATTGATTGCTTTGATTTTATTGCTCGAGCATTTAGGTAAGAGAAAAAGGTATGAAAAATGAAAATAGACATATCAACATAATCTATGTCCCCATACCCACAAATCTCTTGTTCGCAAAAATTAGGCTCCGTTCAGTTCATGGGAAATATTTCATTTCCGAAAAATATTTTCCAGGAAAATGATAATATTTTTCGATGTTCGATTGAAACTTGAAAATGAAGTAGAAAATATTTTTTACCATTCAATATATAACATGATTTTCTAGGAAAATTACTAATGAAATTTCAATTTTTTTTATAAACATTAAATTTTTAATTATTTTTATTTTTTAAAAATTGAATTTTTATTTTTTCGTTTTCTTTTCCTTCCTTCTTCCTCCTTTATCCTTCTTCTTCGTGCTCCTTCCTCCCGCAGCTTCCTCCTTCTTCTTCTTCCTACTCATTCCTCCACCACCGTGTGCCTCGACGATGGGGGCTACCCGGCAACTGACCTAGACATAGGTCAGCAAGCTCAAGGCTCGCCTGGATCAGGCGAGCCGAGTTTTGCCGAGGTTGGCGAGCTCGCGGCTCACCATATCCAAAGCTCGCCACTCGCCATATCGACCAGCCAAAAACAAGTGCAAGCCTATGGAAAATGCAAATTAAAAATAATTCAAAATTCAAAATTTTGAAAAAGATGAAGAAAAAAGAGGTTAATAGGGTATGAGATAAGGGAGGTAGAGTAAGGAAAATATTTTCCCCAACTAAAAAATGGAAAACATTTTTCTCTATTTCAAAAGACTTTCTTTTTTATGGAAAATGTCTTTTCCAACTAGTTCATTTTCGTGAAACATACACCAGAAATTCTAGAAAAAGTTTCATTAGAAGTTATTGTTCGTGAAACGAACCTAAATCTAAGCTTTGTTGTCACTGATTTCCGGTTGCAAAATACCCGTTGCCTATTTTTGCCGATGGTTCTCCACCAAGCGAACCTGCCAATCGTTCGCCACAAACAAACCCAGCGTGAATAACTGATTCAGAGGGTATATGGAGCACCCGTCGACACATTCTGAAAGGTCTCACAGCATATCACCTTTTTTAGAAGAGAGTGGCTTACCCGTGCAGCAGAAAGTTATGGAGATCATGCTCGATGATGAGCGGAATGACTGGATTGAGAATAATGCGTTTGGGCTGTCCATCCTTGCCGGGGCGGCGGTGGGGGTGACGGTGGGGAATTATTACCTACTGGCTTCCGACCCTCCCCCGTCCGTTGTGGCCCGCAACGATGGATTCGATCTTTCGTGTTTTATCAGGTTCAACACCCTATGTTTCCTCGCATCCCTCATGTTGATACTGAGTCTAGTCGGCGGCCTCAGCGGGAGACGGTATCTGTACTGGCTCGTCAAGCCTCTCATCCAAACCATCATGATGTGCATGGCCATCACCATCATCTTCTGCGCGAGACACCTCGTGGAGCTTCTGCTTTGATGTCGAACCCGCAAGTTCAGTCCTCCTGAGTGTGCCTTGCAGCAGTTGCCCGGTTTACCTTGCATTCGCACATGTAATAAGTTATATGTAATAAGAGTGAGAAACATGGCAAGTTAAAGAAGAACTTGTTTCTCAGTATCATTCGGTCTCCTTCCAGTTCAATTTCCCCTGTTTTCCCCTGTTTTTTTTTTTTTTTTTTTTTGTTTTTAACTTGACTTCTTGAGTTGATGAATCCTGCGACTGCGGTTATGATTTCAGAGTTAGCAATTGTTCAATATCTGTTCTAGACTAGAGCGCACCGAATGGGTGTAATTATGGAGTTTAAGAATGAAGGCTGCAGAGTTGCACCGACTTCCACTTCGAATGTTTGGTCCGTTCTCCAGTGCTAGGAAAGATGTCGAATGACAAAAGCTGTTGTCCTGTCTCCTCCTCCTTGATGTGCTTCCTTCATGTATGTTCTCCACATTGGAATCGGATGTGGCTCCGGAATCCGTGAGTGAATAAAAATGTCGAAAGACCATGCGCCGTAGGCTGTCCGCTGGGCTCAGGCACACATGCCACGTACATATATAGCCCCATTCGCCTATGGTCGGGGTGAGCCTCTCTGCTTGCCACCGTGATTCGAAACAAAAGAGGCAATCGGATCCCGCCATATGAACTCCCGACGATGGACCAAAATTCACGTTGCTCCGTTTGATTTATCGTCACATTGATGTTTGTTGACTAAACTTATACATATTTATACAACGGCTAGGTAGTTGAGTAGAGTCTTCATTTCTCTCAACAACCTTCTTTTATATATTTCAACAGAGCCCTGACGATTTGCTTCCATCAAGCTTAAGAATTCATTCTTCTTTTTTATTTTTTTTCCGGGTGGGTAACGGCAATTCGAACCACTATTGCTGGGAGCGAGCCGAGGACGTGACGACCCCTAGAATCCCTTCCTGGCAAGACCGCCGCTGCCTTAGCGGTCTGGCCTTACAACTTCTGGCTTTTCTATATCAAAAGACAAAACTACATGTCTGAAAGATGAGTCCTCATTCTTGCAACTTGAATGTGCAAAAAACCGCTTCGAACATGTCACTCTTTCTTCCCTACTTTCTTGAGCTTTCATTTACATATGAAGTTTGAAGGTCGCCATCTCTTTAATGCGCATTTAGCTGTTTTGCTGCGTAAGGAACGGGACTGGTGATTGGTGAAAAACAGAGCCCAAAGAAAGAGCTCCAAAGAGGTGGTATCAGAGTTCTCAAAGTATGAAACCAGAGCATTGTCCTTTACTTTAGCCCATTTTGATGAATGAGAGGACTCGGCAGACATGCTCATGGAAGAGAAAAAGTTACCTCCCCTCGTCTCCGAACGATGAAAAACATGCAGCATCTGTACAAAGAGTTCACCATTAATTTACGAAAATCTACTTTTTCACAGGAAGTATCCATACCGACCACATTTTAAAGGAGTCGCCATCGAGTATAATCCAGCTCCTCATCAGTAATTTACTAGTAAAACTTGGTGCTGCAGTACAACCAAATGCGTTTCCTTTTAGCAACTGATTCAACTCCAGTGAAAGGAAATATTATGACTTCTAAAAACCAGATGCAACACATGCTCTCTCAAATCTTCTTATTTTCCTGGGCAAAATGGAGACAACAAAAGCACATTATATGTCTCTCTTAACCGGGAATGATCTGAGTTAAACTTGTTACCATCTCCTGACCGAACTGTAACATCTTGTATCTAAGCCACAGAAAGAGAACTGCCGATACTATGTCGGGCGATGGTTTCGGTCAAAAGTCCTATGGTTGTTGATAGTCCCAGAAAAAGGGACTACGTGGAACAAAGGGTTCAGCCAAACATTCTATTTGTAGTTCATATAAACTAGGAAGGATGTCAAGGTGTGCCGGGGCTTGACCAGCCAGCCAGTACCAGTAGTTTAAGCTAACAGCTGTTAGTTCTCAGGCGTCGGCCACTTCGCTTTCCAATTCTTTGGCGGGCTTTTATGAGCCCATTCACGATTCCATTTCTTCCGACAATTTCTCTATCTTCTTCCAATCCAACGCCTTCGAGCAAAGTGACTGAATTAGTTTATTGTATTTGTCAACCTTTAGGCTGCGCTCCTGGACTCTTCATCTCACTAAGTAATTCAAGGGCCTTATCGAATTCTCCGAGTTTCCAATAGCAATGGATGAGCGTATGGTAAGTCACTGGTGTCAGCTTAGAGTGCTTCCTTTTGGCCTCTAACAGGACTTCCCCTGGCCTGATTCCTCTCACCACTGTTTGCATAGTGATGACAGTATAAGTATAAACATCTGGTTTCAATCCCCGAGCTTCCATCAATTTCAACAACTCCCTAGCTAATCCCATCTCCTTAGCATTTGAGCAACTACTGATCACATAGTTAAAAACTGCAATTCCCGGAGCTGGTCCTTCGGCAATCATCTTATCGAGCAAGTCCTTTGCCCCATTGAGATCTCCACTCCTGCATACGCCGTGAATGACAGCAGAAAATGGCTTAATAGCATATTTTTGCGTCTCCTTTTTCCAGTCACCCAGCAACCCCCAACCTAATTTTGCTGTCTGATCCTCTCGACACAACGAGGCAATCCAAAAGTTTATAAAGGATTGAGGGGAAGGGAAGTTGCCGTTCTTGGCGGCTAAATAAAATGAGTAGGCACATTGGCTTTCTTCCCCTTGCAAAGCCAAGATATGATCTTCCCAAATTTATCGTCATCGAGCAAGTGTCCCACATCAAGCATCCTCTCGCACACGTATCGTCAGGAACGCATCTAAATTCATCAAACCTGTCGAGCACCTCGAGTGCAGCCTTCCCTTGGCCCAACCTTGAAAGCGAAAGCTATCAAAGGATTGAGAACAGCCACGTCCAAGCTGCCGTTCCCCTTTTCCCCAACCTCCTTGATCAAATCCTGCAACGAATACGCGTCTCTCTCTTAAAATCACCACCAGCACAAATGCACCGAACGAGAGCTTGGAGAACAGGGGTTGACGAGATCGACCGTGAGCATTCGAAAGCGGAATGCTTGGAAGGAGCCCACCTGAAGAAACGAAGGACATTGTCGCCCGCAAGGAGCGGTGTCTGGAGCAGCACCGTAATGACAAGCTGTGGGTGCAGAGTCAAGCGCATCTCATCGAGGGTCGACTCCAGGGAACCGTCGGCAGCGCTCAGCAAGAGAGACAACACGCCCTCTGACTGCTCAGAGTTGATCTCATCAACCCCCTCCGCGCCACCATCGCCGTCCTCACCTTCTTCTTCTTCAGCTGTGGAATTGCCCGTCATCTGGCCATTGGCATTCACGTCGAAACGCGGGGCCTCATCATCAACCCTGATCACCTCACTGGAGTTGAAAGATTGTGGGAGATGGATCAAGTATTCAAATTTAAGGGAGCTTTGCCGTAGATGAGGGAGCACGGGCGAGTGGCTGTCGAAGCAGGAGTTGAAGGCGGAATCGCCGGAGGAATTCCGGGCGAATGCAAAGTTGTTCCACTGCAACCGGCGCGGAGAGAACGTCAGCAAAGTGTTTCCTGAGTTATTGTCGTCTCTGGTTTTTGTTTATTAGAAAACTGCAGTTTTCTTGGGAGAAAATTTCAAATATATCCCTGAAATAGTGATAATTTCTCAAAGTCCCCAAATGTAGGCTTTATTTCAAAATATCATTGGACCGAAGCAACTTTCGTGAAAATAAATGCCGGCCGACGAATGCGTGCCCGTCACTCGTGCTTTTCACGCCTTTTCCCAAGGCATTTTGATCAGAAAAGAAAAGTCCACGTGTCATTATACGTGTAAATTGATAAGAAAGATAAAAAAAAAAAATGCCATAGTTGAAGTAAGAAGTTTCAACGTCGACATTTAATTTTTAATTTGTACAATATGACATTTGAACATTAGTTCAATATGTAATGTCTCTCTGAATTTTAAATTTATTTAACATGATTTTTAATTTTAATCCAATATTCAATGTCATCCTAATTTTGATTCATAAATTTATAATTATATTAAATATTTACCAATTGTTTAGGGATGGCACGGAACAAATTCAAAAGTCTCAAGGACGATGTTGTACATTAAACTAAAATTTATGAACTATTTAGACTATTATCCCACATATAAATGAAATTTTAATTTGTCTTTGAAATGGTTGAAAAGAAAAGGAATAAGAAAAAATTATTGAAATGATGATTAATGCATTATCCCAAAGGCCCGACTTGTCTCACGTATCAATAAATGAGTTTGGAAAAGTTGGAGAAAAAAGGTGAAATAAAGAGTTCTAATAAACTATTATATTTTCATTTTCGAATGCATATATTTCCTCTTAATATTTTGGTTTTTTTTTTTAATATGAACATAAAGGTTAATAGAGACAAGCTTCATAGTAGATACAAGAATTTCATATTTCTACTTCTTTTTTTTTGGTCTCTCCACATGTACGATGTACTAATAATATAAATGTTGTGTTATATTATTGAACACGAAAGATATAACAATATAAAATTTATATACTAATAATACAATAGTGGGTGTGTATCAAAATTGTGTTAGCATGGCACCTACTCTATAGTGTAAAATTACTTCTATATAATTTAATAGATTTTGTTTCAAAAATTTAATTGATCGCTCTTTATTAATTCGATCCCTATTATAAGTCAGTACTAAAGGCAAATAGGCCTTAAGTCACATGCATTGTATACCAGTTTTTGAATGTGCTATAATTTAACTTTTGAGCTAAATATAGTCACAGCTCAAACGATTGAATTTTTTTACCCAATATGTACTAGATAGTACATGACTATATTTGTTTACCAGACAAAAATGAACCTCGTCAATGACCATCCTTATTAATGCTGAATGCTAAAAGCCAAATAGGTTTTGTAGAGTCATGTCCTCCCCATAAATTCTGTAGATGGCCAAATAGCCCTTTATTAAACAAAATTATTTCCATGACAAAATTAATTTTAATTCGTATGATAGCCACATTATATCCATACAATTTATCTAATAATATTAAAATGACTTTAACACGGCACAAATGTGACACATGAAAATTGTCTACATCAACATTGGGTGCCACGTAGGACGCCCTTGATGCTCACGTTAGCAATTTTCAAACAATTTTGCTGAGGCCAATCATCGGGAGAAGGGACAGAAAAGAGGATGGCATGTGCATGGAAAACCATACTATGACTAGACATGTAGAGACAACGGTGTGGATGAAGAGAATGACAACTGATCTTCCTGTTGTTCCAAGACTCGATCCAACGAGTATATGTCTATCAATCGCTAATCAATGTAGTGGGCATAATAAGATCAAGGCAACACCGGCCCATTGGGATGAAATGGTGAACTACAAACTATCATATGCTGAAGAGAGTGCACTGCCTCTTCTTCTCCATTGTCATTAGCATTATTTTCTTTTCAATATGGGTGCACTCCCTTTCAAAGTGGATGATAAGCATGGTGATTAGTGGAGAGCTAACTAATAGGTTCACTTGCTAATCTCACTATGCATGTATATAGACACACATATTTGTCTTATTTTTGAAAGTCAAAGTTAACATTAAAGTGCAACATCCTTTGTGTCAACATTTTAGATCTCTCAATACCTCTCTCCACATGTAGGTCGGATGAGAAAGACGCTTAAATAAGATTGGCTTTTGAACAAATTACAGGGTCAGTCCTAAAAGTTGTCGCCAAAAGGTTGTCCGAACAATCACGTTCCCAATCCATTATTATTATTCGGGCCGGGTTTTGGCGATCGTTGGGTGGGCCCACCCTAGGTGGTAATAAAGTGCTTTGCCCAGGCCCGTGTAGGCCCAAACCATAGGCTCGTTTTGGTGCTGAGGCCCACCCAGCAGATGGGCAAGGTGCGCCAGACCTGCCCAACCTGAACGACAAAAAAAAGTCTAAATGATTAATATAGATGGATTTTTAGAATTTGGAAGACAAAAGGAAAATTTAAGACAAAAAAAAAACGGTACAAATAGATTGATTACATGTAAACATCTAAAAATCGAAAATCCCCAGCAGAAACCGATATAAAGAAAATCATTTAAATAAGATCAGCACCGAAAAAATATGAGGAAAGAAAAAGGCAAAAGAAAGAAATCGAGTAAAAGAGGCGAGAAAACTGGGGAAGTTAAAGACGGAGGGAGAGTTGAGAGATGGAGAGATGGAGAGATGGGGAGGTAAGAGAGAAATTTCTTGGTGTTAAAAGGTTCAGGTTACAATTTTCTTAGGATTTGAAAATTAAGGGCTCCTCATATTTTAGACGTATCACGGGAGAGCCGGGCCTTTGCTTTCATACTGCCCAGGCCAAGCCCGCATCCTCCGTCTAAGGCTTTTTTTTTGTAAAATAGGCAAGATGGTCACTTATCGAACGGCCAAATTCATAATTAAGTATATCCATTAAATCGTTTGACATGAGCCAAATGTATTTTATCTTTTAAATGTATATTTCGCATCCTACTCTCTCCTTTATTCTTTTTTATTTATTTATAATTTAGGTGATATAACTACATAATCTAAGTGATGGTTGACAAAACCAATACGTTAAGGCAAGTGATTGAATTGGAGAGAAGTGAAGGGAGACGAAATATTAAAGAGTTCAATAAATTCAGGCAATTATCCTTTTCTGCTTGACTTTTTTTACTCCAAATCTATGTCCACTTTGCCAAAATCTATTTCGAAGCCGAACAAAATGCAAAGCAAGTTTTTCACATTCCTACCTAATAATCTCTGTTTTTCCCTTTTATATTAATAATTGAAATTTTAAGATAACATATTTCTGGGTTTACAATAAGTTGAAAATGAAATTCACATTTGATTTGTTTTATTATTTAACATTTATTTACTCATTTGAATTCATAACTATTCAATAGTGCTTTGTGAAATATCCATATGGCATTTCGAAAGTGTCCGAAAATGGACGTATCAATGAGTGTAAAATGATTCAACTCATGATTTTCAGTCTAATCATTATGTATATCGTTCCTCCAAGATCCCAATACTTTAATTGCTTTTAGTAAAAATGGGCATTGGGAAAAACAAAATGAAAAAGTGGAAAAATAAAAAAGAGTTTGAAGAGTTGGTGTATGACGGGAAAATTTAGGATGTCTAGTGGAACTTACCTCTTTATTTTAGTTTTCTTTATATATCTCTTTTTCTGTTTTCTTGATAAGTATGGCGACGATGGGGCAAATCTCTTTATGATCTCGATAAAAATAGACGACAAAGGCCCTCAGTTTTTGCTCTGAAGAGTTTTTTTTTAGATAATATCTTTTTCTAGTGTGAATCCCTGGAAAATAAATCATATTTTTAATGAATAGCCCAAGTTTGTACGTGCTCGATCATAACCGAAGGGCCCAAGATTCTAGGTCATTCTACTAAGAGCAGATTCAAGGTTTTCAACAAAATAAAACGAGCTATGGACCTAATCGATTTCGACGGTAATATCTTTGTTGATAATGATTCATTTGTTTATTATTCGAGAGAAACAAGCAACTCCAAGACCATTAGAAACGGGAAAGCAGCAAAACTCTGATGACAAAAACCAAAATACTGTCGCAATGGTTTTTTGAGAGTACTATAGCTGGTTTTGATGAACGTGGGTACTATTCGAGAGGAACAAACAACTCCAAGACCCAAAAAGGAAAGCAAGAGGGAAGAAACAGAAGGTTGACGACATTCTGCATCAATGAGTTTTGACATTTTGACCTCAATAAACAATCCTCCGAATGAAACCTGTTCATGCTTATATGCTACAGAGAGAAAATGGAACTTTCACATTGACTAGGTCTGTATTATCATTGCCAGTGGATTCAACAAGACAAATTGTTCTCTTGAAGAGTAGCTTCTACATAGTCCCAGCTACATGTAATTGCAATTGAGAAAGTTAACTCATTCATAATGCATGACATACCAGTCGGCAAAATCGCCCCAAAAGAATTCATATGTTTCTCTTCCGACGTCTCCGAAGAACAACTTATCATAGCTTGTGGTGACCACATCAATAAGCAAACACAGCTTATTGACTGGAAAAGTTGAAGGTGTCGGACTCCATTTGCTTCGACCAAAACAAAAAAAAAAAGACTCCATTTGCAGTAAGCAACATGAACCAGCGAAAATAAAATAAAAAATAAAAAAATAATATTCTGAACTTGCTCACCACCCAACATTCTGGTAAAGGTAGCCTGAGCAAAGCCTCCTCTTGGTCATACTGGAAAATAGGAACAAGAGCAGACATGTTTTGGATTACATGATAGGTCAGGAATCACCCTTCTAATATATATAAGATAGCAAAAGCAAATGAGATATAATTTCAGTATTCAACCATAGCTACATAGAAAGTGTACCCAACTTTCGACTCCAAATTCACAAGGTCATTAGTTGACGAGATGAACAATGTAGAGATGCACCGTTAATGGCTTCGGGAACAGATGAAAGCTCGACTATAGCACCGATTCCAAGCGACTTTATCAGATGAAGATCAAAGATTAATCCAACAGAAATATT
Organism: Corymbia calophylla; assembly: GCA_014182845.1. Classification (NCBI taxonomy): domain Eukaryota; kingdom Viridiplantae; phylum Streptophyta; class Magnoliopsida; order Myrtales; family Myrtaceae; genus Corymbia; species Corymbia calophylla. The sequence goes on along the minus strand of CM024699.1, from coordinate 1,485,887 downwards.
ATATGTACCTATGAGGGTTTCTAGTCACTCTAATATAGTTTTTGAGCCCATCCATCGGTGGCCCTAATCTTAGCACTCTCCACTCACTATTTTTGGGTATTCAGTAGAAAGTTTAACGTCCGGAGGAACTCTTGATGTGCCCATACCACAACTATAGGGACAAGAAAATAGAGTGCACCATCCCGGAGCCACCAAACCACACGGGTCAAATACACTATATCGGATGTATCATTTTAGCATAAAGCAAAATGTTTTAGAAATCAAACTTTAGTCACATATAGATGTGTATTCGAGGAATATTCATGCTACTGACCATTTAATGTGATAAACAAAGGACAAGATAAACTTTGCTATTCAAACATTAGCTCTCAACACCTATTGAGCTCTCCCTATATCCCTTTTGGTGATAGTTCTCCCCTCAAAACCATAATCCAAAAAATCCCACACACCCACCCTATTACCCATGGCTACTCCGATCCTTTCCCCACCAAACTAGTATTCTACAATTCCTCTTGAAGATGGTTCACTCGAGGGTTGCTTCTTGTCATAAGGAATAAGGCAGTATCGAGTCTCCCTTTAGATAAAACCCACTTTCCTCTTAGGATCCACAGCTTTGAACCCAAAATTGTTCTGCACAGAGCTCCCTTCACTCCATCATAGAAGCCTATCCCAAGCCTGCCCGTGTAGATTTCTTGTAGAATTATGAGTATAGCCAGGTCAATGATGGACGGAAATCAAGAAAACAACCTAACGATGGCAGCATTATGTAAGAAAATGAGTGATATGTGGTGTTAGGTAAATTGCAAGTGAACAATATTGACAAGTAATAAAGTGATGAGTGTAACATCCTGAATTTCACCTATCTTGGGATATATGAAAGGGTTATTTCTCAATACATTGCTAGTCATGACTATCTTGAATTGATCACTCAATGGTAACTGACTTCTTTGGAAAGGCAATTAAGGATTGATATGCATACAACCAGTGAATTCAATCAAGAATAGACCGCTAGACCATAAGGATCAAAGAGAAATGATACCATACTATTGTAGGCCAATTAGCGAACGGAAATAAATTAATTCAGCAGAAATACGAGATCGGATTGCGGGTGATTCTGCAAGACTTTGATATTGACTATGAACGACGTTAAACCAATTTCCTTTTGACCCTGTACTTAGCATGAACAATTAACCCCTTATGATTACATGACAATCGAGGATCATCTTAATTTGAAAGGCACAAATGTGGATTGAAAATATTCAACCATGAGTCAATTTCGCATAAAAATTCCTAAAAGATGCCCAGTAGTTTAGGTCGTGTTAGAGTCGTAATTGATGGATTTTAATCCCAATTTTCAATCTAGTTCCGGATATTGAATTTTCAAGAATGTCAAAACTAAAATATTGGACGTTGCCTCATTGATTCTCGAAATTATTGGTGCGCTCGGAAATTATCGAAAAAGGATTCAATGATCCAAGTTTTAGAATCAAATATTTGGGAATTTGTGCTTCAGGAGTAAAAAGACCAAATTGCCCCTTTTTAGAAGCTTGTATAAGATTGTCTTATTATATTTTCTTTTTCTTTTTTTTTTCCCCCTCCTTCGTCTGCACGTTTCCTCCCCCTTTGTTGACTTTTCTTCCCACTCATTTCCTCCTCACATTCACCACCAGCCATCCTCACTTTTCCTTTTGGTTTCTCTACTTTCCCTCGAGTTTTCTTTTTCTGTTTTGCTTCAAAACAGCAGCTTGTGCTGCTGTGTTTCCCTCGAACCAGCCACCATCAGCCATTGTCTTTGCTACCTTACCATCGTCGAGAAGCCGGCCAACCATCACTGGACCGCCACCCCCTTTCTCTCTTTTTTCTCTTCCGTTTTCCCCTGTGTTCGGCCCGAATACTGCTGTTTTTGGCCCTGCTGTTTGCTGCTGCTGCTGGTCAGAGTTGCTGCTGCTCACCGGAGACGTTGGCCACTATCTGGAGGTTAGCCGACTGCTGTCCAGCCACCACCGTCGTCGCCCAGCCCGCCAGCCGCTTTTCTCCCTCTGTCCAGCACAAAACAACTTCATTAGAAGCTATTTTGCTGAGTTTTGGCCGCCGATTGTCGTTCATTATTGTCCTTGACATAGCCATGCATAGCCCTCGTCCCCGTCGTCGCGTTCGTGTCGTCGAAATCGCTTAACCGTGAGTCGATTTCCTAATCCCTTAGTTATGGGTTAATCTTGCTTAGGTTAGTTTAATTAGATTAATTGTGCTTGGTTAATGATTGGTTAGTTTATTAATTGTGGCTTATTAGACTAAGGCTGATTAGGGTTAGATTAAATGACCATAGTTAGTAATAAAGTAATTATGGTTAGGATTAAAGTAACTAAGATTAATTAGTTAATCATGGTTGAGTTAATTAACCCTAGTTGGGTTAAGTTTAGTAACCATGGTTAAGTTTATTATTATTTTAATTAATTTCGGATTAGTTACTGTTCACAATTACTATTCATTCAGCATTATTCATACGGAAGCAAATTTTAGTCTTAATTTAATGCACTCTTGAGTGTTATGGCTTGTTTAATTACTGATTGTGAATTATCCCCGAGAATTTTTTTGGGGTGTACGTGATTGTTGTTTGGTTAGAATTGAATTTTGGATTTGTTGATTGATACTGCATAACATTATACATGGGTTATCTATAATGGCATGTCGCATGAACATGAGCGATGTTGCATTCATAACAGAGTAAAGACACGAATGAATTGCTTGATGATGAGTTGCATGGTCATATTAAATTGAGAACCCGATGTTGCCGGATGACCACCAATCCCTCGGGGTTGTGTCGTGGCCATTTAGTCGCCTAACTTCGGTTGAATGCTTGACAATGGTCAGTTGCAGGACTACGGTAGTAGGCGGGCCCTATGCTCATTCGAGAATGCCGTCAGTGGGGTAGAGCCCATGACATCGCCGTGCCTCAAGGATGAGGACAAAGCCTGGCTTAGGCCAGAGACCACTAACCATAAAGTTTTGCCGTGGCTCTAGGGGTCGTAATAATCGGAGTATATGTAGACAATGTGATTTGAGAAAGTTTTGTGCAATGCTTCGACTATTTGCATGCCTCTTACTGTTGTTGTGAGGTGATTGACAGTTTCTGCAGGTTATGTGTGCCAAGGCTAGGTAGGGTCGCTTGTGTTTACATCTGCTCATCGAACTTTTGTTTGATAATACTATTTGGGGTGTGATATTGTGTTAACTGCCGAAACTAGGTTGCATGTTAGACAACCCTATGGTGAGCGAAATTCCTAACCGAGGCTTAGGATTTTGATTTACTGAGATTTTATCTTACTGATTATTGTATAACCATTTCAGGTCCATAGGATGGAGAATCGACGCGTGTTACGGCTCGTGGCCAGGTAGGGTCGCTTGTGTTTACATCTGCTCATTGAACTTTTGTTTGATAATACTATTTGGGGTGTGATATTGTGTTAACTGCCAAAACTAGGTTGCATGTTAGACAACCCTATGGTGAGCGAAATTCCTAACCGAGGCTTAGGATTTTGACTTACTGAGATTTTATCTTACTGATTATTGTATAACTATTTCAGGTCCATAGGATGGAGAATCGACGCGTGTTACGGCTCGTGGCCGTATTTGAAGAGAGTAGATTAACTCTGGCTTGTTAGTTTCATTGGCTCAATAGAAAGATGCTCGTGATAGGGGCTTGTACTCGTGAACTTATTAGGGTGAATCAGTTAGTTATTAAAGCCATACTTTTGAATGTGTTCTTGTTGGGTTTTCCTATTGTCCCTACTTTTGTAATTGACTAGAGGATTGTGATTCGTTTCCACATGCGCTTAATTAGAAAATAAAAATAATGGTCGATGACGCACCATTGGGACGTTGCATCTAAATGACTACGAGAAAGTAGGGGTTGCCACGTGCTCGAGAGTTGAGGCATAACAACCCCGTCGATTTTGGTATCAAAGCTTGGTCAATACATTGAGTGATAAGGTGCGATGGGTTTTGGGATAGTTAGTTAGGAAAACACTGCGTACTTTGTTTGTTTATTTGATTCTTTGGTTATAAGTGGGTCATTCACGATTTCTAATTTCTTGTGGAATTGGAAATAAGGTTTATTTGATAATTCTATTAGACAAACGATCCTAATTCGAGAGCTCTTGAGGAAGGGCAATCGAAGGATGGGCTAGTGCTTAAAGAAGAGCACTAAGGGATTTTACATTTGATGAAATCCTACAAGCGTTGGAAGCCTTGGGTATTGAGATAGGGCAGCAAGCTTAGACTCAAGCTGTTGTTGCCGTTGCTGCCGTTGTTACTGCTATCTTGCCTAGTAAGTTCTATTGGTTGAAAAGGGGATTAACGATCGGTCAATGTTTAAGTTGGTTGAACCGTTCCTAGAGTTTGAGTCGTCCAAGTCCGTTAGGACGAGTTATCCTAGTGTCGCAACCCTCTGGATCAAGGAATTGGAGTAAGCATTTGCATTGCTGGAATACTTAGAAGAAGATAAGATAGCCATGGCAGAGTACCAATTGCAAGGTAACGCTAATACGTAGTGGGAAGTGACCCAATAAAAGGTTTTGCCCAAAGGTACGATCCTCGAGTAGAGTGCCTTCATTGAAGCGTTCAACACGAGTAGAAGGTAACTAAATTCCTGCAATTTCGTCAGAATCATTTGTCGATCATGCAATAGGAGGTTAATTCGTAGAACTCTCGAAGTATGTACATAGAATGATTGGGAATCTAGTAGACCGAGTCAAAAGGTCAATGATGGTTTGAAATCAGAAATTAAGGATTAGCTGATGCCCCTAAACCTAAAGGACTATGATGGATGGTACAAGGGAGCCCAACTAATTGAAAAAGATGTGGTAGAATGAGTAATTGCATCTGGATTGTGGTTTGCATTTCATAAGGTTAATCATCGGCTTGGGAAGAGGCTGATGACAGGAGGAATGGTGTTGGGAAAATTAGTATATAATTGAAATGCCAATTGTCGATTCTATAGATGACAACACGAGACAATTACGTGTTCTGTTAAGAAAGGATGTGTTTTTGAGTGTGACTATCAAGGTCACGTTGCGAGAAAGTGTCTCATTAACCACCAAAGAAACAACCTCAATAGTCGCAAGTGAGACAACTAGCTGACAATGCCCGCAAAACAACTTCAATCACCCTTTGGTGCAAGAATAAAGTATATGCAGTTACCAGGAAGGAGACTGAGGATTTGCAGACTGTGACTACTGGTACAACTCCCCAGTGTGATAATGTTGCTTATGTGTTAAGTGGTTTGGGAACTACACAATTGTTTATAGCATACTATTTTGTTAAGTTGGTGAAGTTAAGATCGAAATCATTGGAAGCGGTTCTTAACAGGTTGACCCAATTAAAGGATGAGGTTGTATCCGGTAGGATGTTCAGATTATACGATGTTCATTGGCAATCAAGAGGAATTGATCGATTTGATTGTTTCAGCAATATACGATTTCTATGTGATTGTTGGAAGGGATTGGCTTATTAAGTATCACGTTACAATGGATTGCTATTGGAAAGTAATCCAATTTAACCCATTAGGTGGGGGTTAGTTTCGAGTTTACTAGAATCAAGGAGGACTCTTGATCCCTTTTGAATTCATCGTTGGAAGTAACTCGTTTATTGGATAAAGGTTGTTAAGGTTATTGGACGACCGTGTTCAGTACGTTAGTTGAGGAATCAAGGATGGATCGTTGCACTTATGCATCGATTACCGATAGCTCAACCAAAGGATGGTCATGAGCAAGTATCCATTATCAAGGATGGATGACTTGTTTGACCCATTTCAAGGAGCTTTGATATGTTCTAAGATAGACCCAAGGACGAGTTATTAGTAGTTGAAGATTAAAAAGGATGATAAACTAAAGACGACATATCATGTATGATTTGGTCGCTACAAGATTACCGTACTGCCATTTGAATTAACTAATGCGCCAATTGCTTTTATGGATTCGATGGATTGAGTAATTAAGGCATATTTGGATCAATTAGTAATTGTGTTTGTGAGCGATATATTGTAATATTTGAGGAATTTAGAGGAACATGAACAACGCTTGAGGATGGTGCTATAGACCATTCGAGAGTATAAACAGTATATTAAGTTTAATACGTGCGAGTTTAGGTTTACTCGCGTTGTTTTTGTTATCATGTGATTTTAGATGAGGAATTACTATGGATCCACCAAGATCAAGGTAGTCATGAATTGGCCAAGACTTAAGACAATGACAAAAGTTTGAAGTTTTCTAAGTTAGATAGATTATTACAAACAATTCATAGAAAGGTTCTTTACGATAACTACGCCTCGATACGAAGGTTAATGAAAAACGTAAGAATTTGAATGAATGGATAAGTGCGAGCATAATTTATAAGAGCTTTAGTATATGCTGATTACTGCACTAGTTTTGAGGATTTAGTCTAGTATCGAAGACTATAAGATTTACAGTGAGGTGTTGTATAAGGGATTTGACTACGTGGTAATGCAGCAAAGAAGATCGGTCGCTTACGCGTCACGACAATTTAGGTCATTAGATTTAATGGAAGTCAGATAAGTTTTATCTTAATGATTTGAGGAGTTGTAAATATGTGATCATAAGAGATGATCTCTTAAATGGTGATAATCTTTGATAAGATTTACGATTGATGATTTATTGCTTGGAAGTCATAGATTCTATAAAGGACTAGAGTGAATTGTTTCGAGAGATGGTTAAGATATAAATTTACCTAAGGTGGATTATTTTGGAAGATAAATAAGATAGAGATTTGAGGAATGGATTTTTTTGTCTTCGGTGGATTAAGAATTAATTATCCCTTGATACTAGGTGAATGAGTGGTGAAATAGCATTATCGATGATTTCTTTTCGTGGTATTAAAAAGGATTTGAAGAAGTACCCGAAAGCTTTTGGTGCAATAAATGACATTTGATTTGCACTAATCTTCAAGTGATTGAGGTGATATTCTTGGTTTGGTTATTAAATGGACGTGAAAGGAATGTTGAAATGAAAATTGGTGACTTGTGAAATTCAAATAGCAATTTGATAGAAATTCGGTGAATCAAATTCAAGTGTTGATAAGTGACCCCGTGGAAACGAGCTCCAGGGTTGACGAGCTAGATAAAGTTTTGTACTTTGAGGTGCTTAGATGAAGTTAAAACCATGAGCCTCGGTATGGGACGGGCTAAACCAAATAATACATTTATGAGATAGTGTGAGTCAAATGGACTTTTGCTAGTATTGGTGCAGCTTGAAGATGCCCGTAACGATTGATCCGACGAGGGTGGGGAGTGGTTGTCGGGGCCAAAGTGCTTGAGCAAGGAGCGACTCTTAGCAAGCTTCTAGGATATTGAAAAGGGCAGAAATGAACTGAACTACAGACTGGCAAAAAGAGAATGCTTGTGGAATAAAATTTATCCGAGTGGTATGGTAGAAATATAGTCAAACTTATGAAACTCCAGTCTATTGGAACAAGGTTAGAGAAAGGACGATCAATGGTTTAGAAATTGTTTGGCAGTTAATGGATATTGTGAAGATATTAGGGACAGGCAAAGGACAACGCAAAGCTGACAGAAAAACACTACAGACAAAAGACTAAGACCGTTGGATTATCAAGTGCAATATTGTTCTTTCCTTAAGGTGTTGCCTATGACAAGGACATCTCGATTGGTTAAGAAAGGAAAGTTGAGCCCTAGACATATCGAACCTTTTAAAGTTTGGAGCGGATAAAGATTTTGGCCTTATATGGATAAAGAAAGTAATTTTAGGCACCATCGGTGCCTTTATCCAAGTGGTATGTGAGGATGAAGCCGCTGGTCCGAAACGGGAGTTCAAATCCCGGTAGCAACAGTAGCCGCGTGGTAGAAAAAAGAAGAAGAAGAAGAACCAACTTTTTACAACTTTCATTTTTGCAAAAGTGGACAAGCGCTTAGCCTTTTGGGAACCAAAGACAAATTGGGCAGGATTGGAAGTTATTTGGCAGCACTGAAAGTGTTATGAGACAGAATGAACGACTTGGGAAAGTGAGAATGCAATGAGGCATCAATACCCTCATCAGTTTAAGGATGTAGAAAGTCTCGCAAATTTTGAGGACGAAATTTTGTTAAAGGGGGAAGAGTTGTAACATCATGAATTTTGACCCATCTCATGATATACAAAAGGGTTGTTTCTCAATGCACTGTTAGTCACGTCTACCTTGAATTGATCACTCAATGATAACTGACCTATTCGGAAAGGCAATTAAGGATTGATATGTGTATGACCAGTGAATTTAATCAAGGATAGACCACTCGACCATAAGGATCAAAGAGGAATGATACCACACTGTTACAGGCCAATTAGCGGATGGAAATAAATTGATTCGGCAGAAATACGAAGTCGGATTGTGAATGATTTTGCACGACTTTAATATTGACTGTGAACGACGTTAAATCAATTTTCTATTGGCCATGTACTTAGCATGAGCAATTAATCCCTTGTGATTACATGATAATCGAGGATTACCCTGATATAAATATGAATGAACCGTTGATTGAAAATATTCAACCACGAGTCAATTTTGTGTAAAAATTCCTAAAAGCCGCTTGGTAGTTTATGTCATGTTAGAGTCGTAATCGACGGATTTTAATCCCGATTTTCAATCCTATTCTGGGTATTGAATTTTCAAGGATGTTGAGACTAAAATATTAGATGTTACTTCATTGATTCTCAAAATTATCGATGTGCTCGGAAATTATTGGAAAAGGATTCAACGAGCCAAGTTTTGGAGCCAAAAATTTGGGAATTTGTGCTTCGGGGTAAAAAGACCAAATTGCCCCTTTCTTTCCCCCTCCTTCTTTTGCACGTTTCTTCTTTGCCCCCCGTTGAGTTTTCTTCCCCCTCACTTCCTCCTCACGTTCACCACCAGCCACCCCTCACTTTTCCCTCTGGTTTCTCTCCTTTCCCTCTTGAGTTTTCTTTTCTGTTTTACTTCAAAACAACAGCTTGTGTTGTTGTGTTTCCCCTGAACCAGCCTCCATCAATCGCCATCCTTGTTGTCTTGCTGTCATTGAGAAGCCGGCCAACCATCACCGGATCGCCACCCTCTTTCCTCTCTTCTGTTTTCCCTTGTGTTCAGCTCGGTTACTGCTGTTTTTGGCCCTGCTATTTGTTGCTACTGCTAGTTAGAGTTGCTGCTGCTCACCAAAGGTGCTGGCCACCATTTGGAGATCAGCCATCGCTGCCCAGCCCCGCCAACTGCTTTTCTCCCTCTATCCAGTGCAAAATAGCTTCATCAGAAGTTGTTTTTCCGAGTTTCGGCTGCCAATTGTTGTTTGTTGTTGTCCCTTATGAAGCCATGCGTAGCCCTTGCCGCCGCCATCGCGTCCATGTCATTGGAATCGCTTAATCATAAGTCAATTTCATAATTCCTTAATTAGGGGTTAATCTTGCTTAGGTTAGTTTAATTAAATTAATTGTGTTTGGTTAATGATTGGTTAGTTTATTAATTGTGGCTGATTAGACTAAGGTTGACTAAGGTTAAATTAAATGACCATAGTTAGTAATAAAGTAACTATGATTAGGATTAAAGTAACTAAGGTTAATTAGTTAATCATGGTTGAGTTAATTAACCCTAGTTGGGTTAAGTTTGGTAACCATGATTAAGTTTATTATTATTTTAATTAATTTCGAATTAGTTACTGTTCATAGTTACTATTTATGATTATTGTTCACGCGTACTGTTCATGAAATAATGTTCACAATTAATGTTCATTCGGCACTATTCATACGGAAGCAAATTTTAGTCTTAATTTGATACGCTCTTGATTGTTATGACTTGTTGAATTACTGATTGTGAATCATCCCCGAGAATATTTTTGGGCTGTACATGATTGTTGTTTGGTTAGAATTGAATTTTGGATTTGTCGATTGATACTGTATGACATTATACGTGGATTATTTGTAATGGCATGTCACATGAATATGAGCGATGTTGCATTCAGACAAAGCAAAGACAAGAATGAATTGCTTGATGATGTGTTGCATGGTCACATTAGATTGAGAACTCAGTGTTGTCGGATGATCGCCAATCCTTCGAGGTTGTGCCATGGCCGTTTGGTTGCCTGATTTTGGTCAGATGCCTGACATGGGTCAATTGCGGGGCTGCGGTGGTGGTCGGGCCCTATACTCCTATTAGTTGCGGGGTTGCAGTAGTGAACGGGCCCTATGCTCCTTCGGGAATCCTATTAGTGGGGGAGAGCCCATGACATTGTCGTTTCTTGAGGATGAGGACGAAGCCTGGCTTAGGCTACAGACTGCCAACCACAAAGTTGTGCCATGGCCCTAGGAGTCGTAATAATCGGAGTATGTATGGACAACGTGATTTGAGAAAATTTGGTGCAATGCTCTGATTATTTGCATGCCTCTTACTGTTGTTATGATGCGATTAACAGTTTTTGCAGGTTACGTGTGCTAAGACTAAGTAGGGTCGCTTAGGTTTGCATATGTTTATTGAACTATCGTCTGATAATGCTATTTGGGGTGTGGTATTATGTTGACTGCCGAAATTATGTTGCACATTAGACTACCCCGTGACAAGTGAAATTCCTAACTGAGGTTTAGGATTTTGACTTATTGAGATTTTATCTCACTTGTTATTGTATAACCATTTTCAGGTCCGTAAGATGGAGAATCGACGTGTGTTACGGCTCGTGGCTGTATTTGAATGGAGTAGGTTAATCCTGGCTTGTCGGTTTCATTAGCTCGATAGGAAGATGCCCATGGTAAGGGCTTGTATTTATGAACTTATTAGGGTGAATCAATTAGTTATCAAAGCAATACTTTTGAATGTGTTATTGTTGGATTTTCCTATTATCCCTGCTTTTGTAATTGACTGAGAGATTGCAATTTGCTTCCATATGCGCTTAATTAGAAGATAAAAATAATAGTCGGCGACACACCTTGGGAAATCGTATCTAAATAACTACGAGAGAATAGGGGTTGCCGTGTGCTTGAGAGTCGAGGTGTGACAATGAGTGAGCGTCATTCCCACTAGGATTGTTTTTTTATTATCCAATTACTTATTGAAAGTGATCAATAATGATGAGTAAAAAGTAAACTAAACCAATTAAAAGACTAAAATATTAAAGAGTCAAAACTTAAAGAATTCGAAAGCTAATTAAAATTGTAAAGTAAAAATAATCTAAAGCAAACTGAAAATTAACAAAGCCAATTATCAAGATTTTAACTAAATCATAAAGCGTTAGAGCATTCAATTTCATTTAACTATTCATAATCAATTTTCTTAACTTGTCATGCAATAAATTAATTTTCAATTGTGTTGGCGAAATTTCCCTAAGATGAATTACAAGCCGAGCTCGGTCTAATAATCCCTAATTAGGTATGTTAACCCACACTAACCTTAAATGAATTTAAACTACCTAAAAGCATTAAGTTCTTATGGAAATTACCGGATTCAATCTAAGTAGTTCCAACCTAGATCTATTGCCGCAACTAGATAAATAACTTAGTCTACCTTGACCTAGATTTAATTTATGATTTAATATCACTAATGCGCATACACATAATCTCCACATAGTATCAATCATTCAAAAGTTGACCAAACTTCTAAAAGCATTAAAATCATGTAGAGAATGTCACAATCAAAGCAATTTCTATTGCATGAGAAAATCTTTGAAAATCAATCAATTATTATTAAGATCCATTGTAACTCTAACAAAAGAAATTTAGAATAATGATTTTATTATCAATTGATTAAGAATGAATGTCCATATGCACATGTCAAATAGTATTAAGGAAAATTTACGGTTTTCAATGCACCAATTGCTCTTGTATTATATAGAATTATTATCTTAAAAGAAAAAATTGCTTGAACATAAAGTCTTATAATTTATGAAAATAAAATTCATAATTATAAAATAGAAGTTTAGGCTAATAGTTTCGGTTTATATATTTATCATTAAATGCCATGGAATACCTCAAGATCGCTTGAAGACATAGACTAAAAAAACACAAAAACTTATTTTAGATTTTAGGTTTTAGGTTATAGATTCCAGATTCTAAGTTCTATTAACCTAAAACCTACAACCTCATGGTTGAACCTATCATTTATTCTGTATATCTTGAAACCTAGAACCTACATGTTCTAATAGGTACAATTTTTCAAGATTTTATGTTTTACCCTAGAGCTATGCTTCCTCCTAGAAGAGACTTTATTGAGTGAAATAATTTTTGATATCTATTTTAGAAATAGAAAAGTAATAAAATTTTATACTATCAATTTTTATTTCAAATTTATTTTTGGAATAAAAGTCTATTTTATAAATAAAAAAAATTATTTTATCAAACAGATTTTTATTTAGAATGAAAAAAATAATTTAAAAAAAAGGAATTATTATTAAGCACGTCTTAATATGTTTGGGAGTGTTGTGTTTGGGTTTGAATTCAATTTCGCGTTCGGATCACGTTTGGGTAGCATTCGGGTCGGCTCGGATCGGGTTTTTCCCATCCCAAATTTCGCCTCGTGCTGCTGGAGCCGTGCATCGACGCCGCCGATTCCGTAGATTAAACCGCCGCCGCCGCTGAGCGCTGCCGTCGCGTTCTGGTATCAACTCGACCGTTAAGCCTTTGCGGGAAGGGGTTCTCTAAATCCTCCGATTCGTCCCTCTCCTCGCCGCTCGGTTCGGTAGGTTTTCTCCTCCAATTGCCCTAATTCAGCCATTCACAAGGGCGGCTGCGCCTCCAACTCTAGTTCACGGCGGTTGTCTTCCTGCAGAGGTCCTCGAATTCCCGGTCCGCTTCGTCTGGAGTTTCGATTGGAGCCTGCCGCGTCGTGTTTGGAAACCCTAGTTTCGAGCTTCGACTCGATGGCTTTGGGTTTTCCTTAGATGGGCGCGTTGACGATCAACAGGAAGCGCGGAGATTAGTTCTCGAGCTTGAGCAACGGAGAGCCGAAGCTCCACGCTTCGCCGGGTTCTCACGCCTTGAAGAGGCAGAGGCTGTTCACCCTGATGCAGCAGTCTCCTGGGCGCGCCATTTCTTCGAAGAGCGCTATCTCCGGGATCTCCAGATACCCGGAAGCTACGAGCAAGTTGCACCGTGAAGTCCATGCCTCGATCAAGATGTTCGGCTGGTTCTAGCTCATGGAAAGTAAGAAGAAGGATTACGGGATACTTGATTCTGATACTAGAAATTGTATAACACTTGGCAAGTTTAGGCTTAGTGTTTTCTTGTTTTGATTTCAAGGAGTACCTAGTGAACCCTTCATTCCTCTTACGGAGGAGGAGGAGGCAGAGGTTCAACGGGCACTTTCAAGCAACCAGTATGAGTATAGACAGAATTTTTGCTCTAATCGGTTGCCAATATATTTGATGTGATAATATCGGGATTGGCATGTGCAGGAGGAAGGTTCTTGTGAATCATAAGAAATCTGGCATTGAGATCACAGGAGAAACTCTGTCGTGCCTGAGACCTGGTAAATGGTTAAATGATGAGGTAATTTCTCATGTACTGCATCCTCTTTTTGATAGAATTTTTCATTTATACTCTGAGAAGTAAAGCTTATTGTAGTAAGGGTTTATGCTACTTTGAAAGAAGGTTGATCTTATAATGTTTCATCAGACTTGACCCTTTGATGATTGAATGCTGTGCTGGAATGTAGTAAGCTCTTTATTTGTTCTTACATCCTTCCTTCACAGGTCATAAACTTATATCTTGAGTTATTGAAGGAAAGGGAGAAAAGAGATCCACAGAAGTTCTTTAAGTGTCACTTTTTCAGCACATTTTTCTACGAGAAGGTTGATTCCTGACTGTTGCTATTTAATTCTGTCACAACTAGCTAAGTTTCTTCTTTAGTCTTGGTCCTGGTCTCTCCCCTTATTATCTCTCAGCTGTCATTGTGTGCTGTATGTACATCAAAAGGGTTTGGCTTTAGGATTTTTTTGGGTTCTTAGGAGGTTTCTAGGGCAGGATTAAGCATATCAATGGATTTTTAAACTTTAGTTTTCCCTAAAAAAATTTTTGCACCCAAATGCCAAAGGATGCTTGTTGTGTTGCTTATGGAGAAACCTGCATTTTCTGCTATCCAAGCATATGGTTTCATTGACTGGAAAAACTTGTCAATGCTTTGGGATTTTATTGACAGACTTTTAATTTACATGTTGAGTTCCAGTTAATAAGTAGCAGGATCGGGTATGACTACGAAGCTGTTAGAAGGTGGACTACCCACAAAAAGTTGGGTTATAGCCTAATCGACTGTGATAAAGTAATGCCCTGCCGCACTTTACTAATATTTTTTTTCTGTTACAGCACCTCACAAATTTTTACATTTTGTACTCTTGATGGTAGATCACTAATTTTGCCTTCTGTTTTAGATATTTGTGCCCATCCATCAAGGGGAACATTGGTGTCTAGCCATCATTAACAAGAAAGATGAGAAATTTCAGTACTTGGATTCTCTTGGACGAACGGATCTTCAAGTGCTGAACCCGCTGGTATGCTTTGTGTCTATTAAGATATGATTTTTAATTTGAGCTGTTTGTGTTATTTTGAAGAGAGAGCGACAGGGAGGAGGAAAGGGGTAAGAGATGTAGTGGAGAAAAGGGGGTTGGGGGGAAGGTGAGAGTTGGGATAGGGAAAATGATGAAGAGATCAATTCTCTTTTGCCACATTTTTGCCAATTGTAGCTTACAGTAATCTTAACTGATGTCTCAGACCAAATACATCGAGGATGAAGTGAAGGACAAGTGCGGGAAAGACATAGATGTATGCTCATGGGAGCGAGAGTATGTTTCAGACTTGCCTGCACAGGAAAATCGGTGTGTACTCATTTGATTTCTTTATTTCAAGGTGCCCATAAGTAAACTCCTTTCTCCATTTATTTTCCTCTACAATTATATTTTGGTTATTCACATACTTACTGTTAGGAGAAGTAACGGCAATGGGGATGTAAAAGAACAGCAAAAAGAGCCTAAAGCAATGCTGGAATTGAAAAGAATTGAAGTTGGAACAGGAAAAGATATTCTGGGGTTAGAGAAACAACATTACTGAATGGAGAAATGAAAAGTCACTTCAAGACCTACCTATACTTTGGTTACCTATGTAAGATGATCTCTACCCTTAATTAAACATAAACAAACTCTTCTCTCAACCATTCAACCTCATTAAAAGTCATCTTACTAAGGGCCTGTTTGGTAATACTTCCGGGAACAACTGGTTCTGTTTTTTTGTTCCTGAGAATAAATTTGGAACATAAATTCGTTTGGTAAATTTTTTGTACCTGGGATCAAATTTGTTCTCGGGAGTAGATTTGGAATAGAATCAAGAATAAAAAAAAAATTGCTTCTTGCTTCTGGAAATAATTTTGAGAATCCATTTTTCCTCTCCTCTTGTTTCCTCTCATCTTTTTTCCCTTCCCTTTCTTCTTCTTCTTCCTCCTCTCGACCCATTGCCACCCCATCACCACCCCATTGCTGCCCCCGAGCAACTGCCGCCGCCATCGCCGTTGCCACCGGCAAGCAACTGGGCAAGGTCAGGCGAGCTCGCCGGAGCCTCGTCAAGCCAGGGCGAGGTTTGGCAAGCTCGCCGGAAGCTTGCCTGGTCACTAGCGAGGCTTGGCCTTGCAGATCTGGGCAAGGCTCGACCTTGCCCAGGCGGCGCGAGGTCGGCCTCAGCCTCACTGGTGGCTGGGTGAGCCTCACCTCGCCCAGATTTGGGAGGTGAGCCTGACCTAGCCACTGGCGAGGCTCGGCCTCTCGCTGCCTGGGTGAGGCCGAGCCTCATCGGTGGCTAAGCAAGCCTCCGGCAAGCTTGCCGGACCTCGCCCAGCTGCTCGCTGGCCACTGCTGGTGGTGGCAGCTGCCCAATAAAAGAGGAAGAAGGAGAGAAAAGGGAAAAAGAAAAAGAAAAAGAAAAAAGAAAAAAAGAGAAATATAAGAAAATTATAATGAAAAGTATTAAAAAATTAAAAAAATCAAAAAATTAAAGACTCCTACCAAACGCATTTCTATTCCGGAATAAAAGTTTTGAACAGTTTATCAAACAGTTTAAATATTTAGAAATTGTTCTCAAGAGCAGAATAAAAAAAAAATCATTTCTGATCAGAAATTATTTCCGAGAGTAGAATCGTTACCAAATAGGCCCTAATATATAAAAATTATTAATCCTAATAACAGAAGAAAAGATATATAAAGAAGAAAACCGCTTAAAGTACTATAAATGATTTTGCTCTTGCATCAAGAAGTCTATAGATAATGAATTGTATCTGTAGTGGATGAAATAAAATGATGGCTGAGATAACCAATGTTTCTGGAAAGTGGGAGGCAGAGGAGTGAGGACTTTCTGATTAATTTTTTTTTATTTTTATTGTATTGTTAGCATATTCCCATGTAGTGAGCTTCTGAACATTGTCAGAAATGCGAGGGCTTATATATAAATGTGTATAATTCATTTTTTTTCAAGATTTCGGGAGTATATAGTGAAAGTCTCAGTTAGATTGAGTGTGCTTCAAATCTTATTATGAGCAGAGTGTTGGAAATGATCTTTGCAAGCCAAAAGATGACCTTAGGTAGTCGGTAATCTTTGTTGTACTGGTTTCTCAGTTGCTTTTGCTTGCTTGCTTTGGTGGAATCTTTTATCTGGAGCAATTTGTATAGGTTTCCTTGTTATTGCATTGGAGGAGGACTTACCTTTACAAATTTACCTATATTCTACGAGCAGGTTTGACTGCGGAATGTTTATGATCAAGTATGCTGATTTCTATAGCAGAAGGTGGAAGCTTTTTTTCAACCAGGTGAGGCATAAAGTTGGGCATGGACTAGTTATACATCTATGAATGCCTGCTTCTTCTTTGTGCATTTTGAATCGTTTTTCTTTATTGCCCTATTCATCTTTTGATGATCTGTAATTTTGCAATATGCCTGTTAGTGTCGGCACAAACCTTAATGGGGAGATAAGTCGAATGCTTATTGTACCATAGGTTATGTACCTTGTCAACAGCAACTCAGATAAGATAATGTGACCTATGCTAGAGGCAAGATTGCATAGGCTTGCAATAATATCTACTAGGCCAGGATTGCCAGAGGTTCAAGCAAAGACTAGCTTATAAAGTGAGTATAGCTGATAGATTTTAAGTGTTATGGAAGATGGAGTGAAATGAGTATGCTTGTCAGAAGGCTTGTTGGTGGAGGTGCCCATCCTCACCATTTTGTGTACATTTAGTATTTAGGGCTTTAATGGAATGACTTGATATTTTATTTCCACTCATAGTTGTTGAGTTCTTGGAAAGACGGATGAAGACTCAGATGCCTCCTCTTTTTACTCTCCTAGCTTAGTTTCCTGGTGTAAATTTTAACACATCATGGTCATATGGATACAGTTAATGCACAGCTTGAATGGCTATTCTGCTTATATATTTGAATGATACTTGAAGGGATTTTTTTTTTCCTTATGCATTGTATTGAACTTTGTCACAGGAGCAAATGACCTATTTTCGGCAAAGAACAGCAAAGGAGATTTTGAGACTAAGAGCTGATTGAAAGATATGATGCAAATGCATACGGATTCAAATTTGAAGAGTTAGGTATTTAATGACAAATTCCTTTTGGTCCAAAGCCCTGGGCAAAAGCCCAATGAAGTTTTTCATACAATTTCTATGTCTTGAAGCCGACGCCGTTGATAACACTGTTAAAGCATATGGTTTACACTGAAAGAAAGGGAATTTGTACATACATAGAATAGAGCACTGCTTCACGAACAATGAGTTGCAGCGTGCAAAGGTCAATAGACATCTCATTTTTGAACTGCTGTCAGCTTCATCTCGTGATAATCTTTTTTTTCCCCCTTCTCTCCTTTCTTGTTAACCTTGTAAATGGGTATCATTTTGTGCTTGTTTTTGTTCTTTTTTGTAGATTTACCTCTGTGGAGATTAGAAAGGTACTGAATGAGTATTCCTTGGAAAACTTTGTGGAATGTTGGCTGCATATTTGCCTATCCTGAGTCGGGATTGAATTGGAAGGAAGAGCTGCTTATTATATGAAAGCGTCAGCTGGGATATAACTGCATCCAACGCAGGTTTTAATGTAGTCAATGGTCCAGATTAGGTTATACTTAAAAGATTTGCGAATTGCATTTTGTTTTCAAGTGTTATGGGAACTGTTAAGTTTAATATAAAATACATAGGAGCACTAATATTTTGATGTACACTATAGAGAGGAGTACCAATTTTTTTTATTTGATTGGCTGAAGTAGGCAAGAAAATGTCGGGCTTGTTTTGGTCGCCTAAAGTCGACGTTTCTAGGGCTGATATTGTAAATTGTGCAATCATGAACCTAGATTTCCTTTGAAGTTGTACGTGTTATGACTCATGCTCTCGTATTCAAAAAAAGGGAATTTTAGAGAGAGAATGTGGTTAAAGAGAGAAGCTTTTGAGGATGAATATTTTTAAGTACTTAAATAGATGGATACAAATGAGGTGGAGAATAGTCTTACGATGAGATTAGTCCATGTGTTATATAGCTCATGAGGTAAACGATTTTCAAATCGCGGAGCTTTTTCAAATTGTTTACACAATGACCAAATGATGAAGGTACAATTAATTTGATTGCATTGCCTCTCGGTGAGGGAGACATTGTTAACGCCAACGATGGGAAAACTAAGATTCAAGTGCTGAAAATCTAAGTATTTAATTCGTAAGTATTGATAAATTTCAGTGCTAAAACATAAAAATTAAAACGTTTATCCAATGGTAATGGACAATTAACATCTGAGCACGAAGAATTGGATAGAACAATGGTTATTATTGAAAGGTTATCATTGATTAGGTTTTGCCAATCAAGTGATTTATTTTTAACAAAATCTCATTAAGTAGATTTTTAATTTTTGGCACTCAATTATGTTATGAATTGTCATTCTCCCTGCTCATCTGATCGGTGCTTGATCTGCCAAGCCGGACTCGAAGACTAGCTAACCTCGCCAACTTCAGCAACCACACCAAAGTGGAGTTGGGTCACGTGGTGGTTGGCACGGCTGCCTGGCTAGGCCAACTCGACAAGTAACTTCATTTCTAGTGTCCAGTCCCACAAGGAAGAGTGGTGAACTAATTTGGAAGTAGAGATTATCAACGTGCAGGCATATTAAAAGTTAATAGGCGGGTTCGGGGCAGCCCAAAATTTCTACATAAAACATGTAAAATAGACAGTTTTGGGCAATACGATAGGCCCGATCTATTGGCCGGGCCTAGCTTGAATATTTCCTGGAGTTTTTATGTTACACTAACTTTTTATTTATTTATTAAAGCTCCGTTTACTTAACAGAAAATAACTTTCGGGAAGAATTTCTCGGTGTTCGTTTCATAGAAAATGAACTAGTTGGATCCCGATAAAAAAAAAACTAGTTGGAGAAAACATTTTTCATCAAAGGAACATTTTTCATCAAAGGAAATAAGTCTTCTAAAATAGGGAAAAATGTTTTTCGGTTTTCAAGTTGGGAAAATATTTTCTCACTCTCTCTCTTATCTTATACCCTACTAGCCTCTCAAATTACCAACCAATAATTATTTTTGAAGGTGGTATTGACCTGCTTCGGATATCTTTATAGTGTTGGTAAACCTTAATCGATTAAAGTTCGCATGGCATGTGCAAAAGATAATTTATATGCAGCCGTTGTCAATGGAATTATTGGTGTGGCGATGGATGGAAGAGCAAGAGGGGCTTACGATGACAGATGGGACTATAATGAAAAGTGATTGGCTGCCCAGCTTCGCCAGGGAATCGCGGTGAGTATTCATTCATTTATTGATGAATGCCACAGCAAACCTCAAAAGCGGAGAGTCCCTTCTTTTTCCAATGCTTCCTCCTGTCTCGTGCGGGTCAGAAACCCCAATTCCACTCGGTCTTCCCCTGTCAGAACCATCATGGCAGTCTTCAGAAAATGAAGAAAATCTTGTTCTTACTTTTGGCAATTGAAGGAAAACCTGTGGAAAATCAACTCTCGAAAGAGATGAGTATCTCGACCCAACAAATATTCGTAAAAGAGACGGAATGAATGAATTCTCAAGCACCTGTGTTTTGGCGTAGATTAACTTGTAAAAGCGTGATGTGATGACAATGGAAATCACAAAGGCGAAATAGCCACAGCTCCTCTGGGCTTGTGTGGCATTTGTTAAGAGGACACGGCCCAACCTAGATTATGAATATAATCTAATAGATTTTCGACATTTCCTCTCCAAGAAGGGAGGGAAAGAAGGCATTAGTAAAAGTCCAGTTGATAACTTTATGTATATGGAATCTAAACCTACTGCATTCTTTCAAAACTAAGAGGAATAGAGAAGAAGTTGGGAGATGCCTCTAGTTATGGCAGACTTACCTTTTGTCTCCAGTTTCTTATAATAATTTGCAGGTAGGATTACTTATGATAGTCATGCCGTTCTTTGTGCATGAATCCACCTTAAAATTCTTGTGTAAATTATTCATTAGAGATCATAATTGATTTCGGGTCAAAAATGGTTTGACTTAAATTAGATCATTTAACATGTTTTGCCCATTGCAAGTCGAAACACGACTCTATTGTAACCATACGTCAATCTTCATGTGGCGAAAAATGTTCATCCAATAGGATTGTCGATAGTGACCAAGACAATGAAATAGAGACCGGCCGATAATCAATCTTCTCAAAGAAGAGATGCATTGGTGGGAGTGTAAACGTCAAAACAAGCACCAACGACTAATTGCGTATTCAAATTCAGCAAGAAATAAATAAACTAGAAACCGCATACCTAGGGTAATCAACTTGAGTCACCACTTCAAGATTCTAACAAAATTGAGTGAATCACTTATGCAATGGTTCATCCTCCTAATTGACTAATATATAAGTTACAATTGATGTTGATTGCCAAAATTGATCTCGGACTCTCCTACATCCAAATAGCCCCAATAGAACATCTCTGGTGAGAGATATATTGTAATACTCAGTTCAACACTCAAGAAATCATGTTCAATAGGTCAGTTTTGAGCAATACAATATCGAAATGAAGTGATAGGAAGTGTTGGCAGTTTGTAAGTATAATTGTCAACCGTTAGGGATGACATTTGTTTATCAATAATTCAAGTTGTACTTGAAAAAATATGATCTTAGAGAGGAATAACTTACTGAATAACAATATAGCCATCAGTAAGTGACAAGAAACAAGTTTCTTGCATTTGCTTTCCAATCATGACTTAGGTCTTTTGAGCAAAATAGCATGTTAAATAAAAAAATTCTAAATCTGAGAGGTCAAGCATTTCGTATCATATAATTAGAATTTATTTTTAAAATGATGTATATATTTTATTCGAATTTAGCTAAAATTTGACAAACATAAGGGAAATTTGTGACCTGATTGTTTAAAAATGTGGTTCGATTTTAAAAGAAAAATGCTGGTATGGGAAATTTCCAAGAATTGAACCGAATACAATCATGCTATTATTATTATTTTTTTTTGGCTTAAAATTTGATTGTTGTGATCTATCCTAAGTAATTTAGATAATTAGAAAGTTTTAAATTTGACAAAGTATGCTCGTGATAGGGTGAATGAGATGGATTGATTGAATTAGGAACTGTCCATATTAGACTGATCGATTTGATCCAATTTCTAAAAGTATTGATTCAGAACGATTCCTAAAAGGGGGTCACGACGGGATTCCGGTTCTTTGTACCAATTAATTATTTATTATTCTTTAAAATAATACTGACTAACACTCCGGCGATGATAATTATCGACGGCAATGATGTGATGTGTGAAAAGTAATCCTAGAAAGAGAAAATGCCTTCGACCAGAAAAAAAGATAAAGAGAAAAATAATGCCCGGTGGAGATAGAAGCAAAGAGAAAGCAAATTGCTGCTACGAGGAAAAGGAAAAAATCTGCAAAACCCAGAAACGGGGACCCATAAAGTCAAACGAAAGACCAAAAATCGAAGCTCTCAGAGAAATCTTTGGGGGAAAAGAAAAGGCACAGTTGGGAAATCGTTGCTGGTGTAGGGTACTATTACGATATGGGTGAATGTCTTTTTCGTGTAGGAAGACATTTGACAATTATTTATTGATGAAGTAGGGTACTATTACGATCTAAGAAGAGTAGACATGTGGGCTTGTTCAATGTTTGCCTGGGCAAAAGTGAACGGTAGAGAGAGCGACTTCTCGATGAGTTCCGATGAGAAAACAGAAGAGATTGTGTGCTTTTTCTGACACTGCAATCGACATGGATATGCATCAAAGCGAGAGTCCCTCATTCCTATTTGTGACCTTTGGAGCTCTCAGGTGTGTGTGGGGCAACTTTATTTTAAGTTTTATCCTACTTATAATCGTCCTGTTTTCAAAAGCTTTAGTAACATGTAAAAGAGGTTTTAGAAGATTTACTACATTTAATTTAATGATATGAAATAGTCATATCAGTTTTAAATAAGGGCTTGAACTCACCAACTGTGAAGGGTAATTTTGTCTTTTTAAAATTTTTAAAATTTCCTTTTTTCTTTAATTTTTCTATTTTTCATAAAAAAAACAAACTAAATAAAACTATAACTTTAAAAAGAAGAAGGAAAAACACAAGCAATGGCCCATCACTTGTGGGTAGTATCGCTGGCGGTGCCTAGTCGATAGCCCTATCCTTGGCGCCGTTTGTTAGCCCTCACCTCTAGCACCGGCTATGGGGCGGTGGCCATAAGTAGAAGGGGCCCTCCTGCCTGTGTTTTCCCTTTTTGTTTGAATTTTTCTTTTTTTAAGTTTTAATATAATTAAATTTAAATAGTGTTTGGACAAAATACCTTTAATCGGCCGAAATTTTTTTGTAGATCAATGAGCTAGCGAGGGTAGGCCCTTATTTAGTCCACTTTAGGCCTTTATTTGGAATTTTTCCTAAGGCTTATGAGATTATTATCAAGATATGCACAATTAAACAAGACATAAAACCAATAAAAATATTTTAATTATCTCTAGTATAGGAAAATATCCTAGAAAATCATCCTAACTATCTCTAATATCCTCCCTCGAATTTAAAAAAAAGCTAAGGACAGCCTATTTGTCTAGCCTTTCAATATGGTGGTGTAATGATATGAGAAATGAAGGTTATGAATCAATGGAAAAACATCAAGCGGCCAACACAACTAACTTCCCTAACTAAAACTATAACTAAATGAATGTGACTGGCGTTGTAATAACCAAGATGATTGGAGAGAAGTGGCAAGCAGCTAATGCGGCTGGCTTTGTTTATAAAAGTAACTTGCTTCCTCAAATAAGAGAGCTTTGTACACTTTGCAGCAAGCATTGTGTGTCGAGTAAATAATGTTGAAATCAACTTGAGTGGACGGTGTTAACACCTATTTGAAAAGAATGAGAAGAAACATAAGGCTAGTCCAACAATCTCGACGACCAAGCTCACATCCCTAATAGCCAGACTCGATCTCATGCACCCGAGCCCCAATGCCCGACATTTGAATATGAGAGATAAGATTGAACTAAATATGTCTCATATGCGTGTTTGATAATTTTCCTATAATAGATATCGGAAAACTACTTTCATATTATTCATAAAACACAACCATATATAAAATAATTCTTGAAAAATTGTTTTGGCCGGCATCCTTTTCACTTCTTATATGACTAAATCCACTCCATTTGCTTTAAAAAGATAAATCTATGCTTAATCTTTTAATTGCAATTTAAAGTAATAATTTTCACTTCTTTTTTTATTATCTTATATTTTTCAATTTAGAATCTAGTCACCATATCTCGCCATCGCTATCTCCGTTAGTCTTACTGTACATCTTTGAAGAGATTTACTCTCACGTGGTCAAATCTTGGGTAAAAGAAACTCAAATGAATCTTCTCTCTCTCAAGAAATTCTTGAATGAGTAAATGACAAGGCTCAATCTTTATGTATAGAATTGAATTGGGTTTTAAATCTTTTGACTAATTTGATCGAATCTTGCACTTTTATCAAAAGATAAAATTCATCTAAATTTAAATAAGTAAAAGATATTCGATGTTTAAGCATGTCTTATCATGTTACATCAATTATAGATGGAGTGGATCAATGTTTGAACACTATATTCATTTGACAAAAGTTAATGTTGTATAAGTCGAGGAGGACTATAATTGAGTTTCGAAATATGATCCATTCGTTTAAATAATGTTCAACAAAACAGATGCTCCTCCGACAGTCCTAAATTTCCTCCTAAACCTTAGCAAGCAACTCACTTGTTCGAACTCATTGAATCCCGAAAAATAAAGTGGATTCGTGGTGCCCTTGCTCTCTTACACACTCCCCTTCCCTCTACCCCCTCCCCCCGGGCTCCCCGGGGCCTCGAAACTCCACTCCCCGCACTTTAGCCAAAAAATAACAAAACTCTACTCTCTCAGATAAACGTGTTGAAATTATTAAAAAGCCAGTTGATTTATCCTATACATCTATTGATTAAGAGCCAAAACTTTTATCTCTTTTTTTTTCCTTATCTACGTACATCCTTATCATTTCAGTGAAGCAATGTCTTAAAAAGCATCCACTATCTTATGGTAAATCCAGATAATCTTGACTTGACAATTTCTCGGAACCATCATAATTCTTATTGCAGATTAATTAATTAGGTTCATGTCTATCATGCTATAAATTACTACTTTGTTGAAGCCATGAATGATGTATATTATAACGGCAAGAGATGCAATATTGTACTTTGGAATTGCCAATAAAATCATAATTTGGGCTTTAGTACACTTTTATTCTACTAATTACTTTGAAAATTCCATGATCAATGCTGAGATCTTTCTTTCCGCAGCAACGTGCGGAGTTTGAAGCTAGTATAATCATACCAGGTTATTGTTTCGGCCTATGTGGTCAAGTTACTGGAGGTAATTAAGATATTTGAAGAGTGGTACTTCATGGACTGTATTTATATCTAAATAGGTCCAATTGGTACTTATTTAACATATTCCCATCTAGTGACTGCACATATACTAGTTTCAGATGCTCTACATTAGAGAGTGTCTATGGTTTTGGCGTGGATTTTTTTAATAATTCTGATCGGAATGAGAGTCATAGACGAAAGTCAGCCTACTGGTCGACATAACCTTGTAGAATATGTTCGGCCAAATCTAGGAAGGAAAAGAAATTTGTACAAATTGATGGATGCAAGTCTTAAAGAGCTCTTAGAAGAAGGAGGCCAGATTGCTTTTAAGTTGGTTGCTCGCTGTCTTAGCCGAGATCCAAAAGCTCGTCCCCGGATGAGTGAAGTTGTTAAAATTTTGAAGGTTTTCCAAGATCTTCCACATATAAAAAGTTCATCAAATGTTCAGTGTTAAGAGAATCAATCAATCACCGACAATCACGAAATCTGCAACAATCAGGCAATCAGCAATATTCTGGCTCCACTAAAGATGGTAACACCAAAGAAGGAAGATTGGAAGAATCAAGCAAAAGAAGGAAACCCGCAACACAATCTCTACCAAAGAAAGAAACAAATTGACAGAACCAAATCCCCACAATCAAGCATCAACAAATCACTACATCGATTTTCAATCGATGAATTGTGTTTCCTTTCAAAATCTCCTTAATCGTAGACATCGTTCTTCTTGTGAAAGTCTATAAGTAGAGCCTTTGTAATTGTGCAAAGCACAGACAAAAATACAAACACCAAAAGATTACTACACATTCCTTCTTCTGTTTCCTTTACTCAATTCTTTCCACAATATCCTATTATTCAACATGGCATCAGAGCCTTCTAGCGAAAGCACTCGATCCAACAATAACACAACTTCGTTATCTCAGAAATAACCAATACCATTGCCCTCTCACATCTTACAGCTCCAAATTCAACACCCAATCTTCACTCCCCACCCACCATAGGAGAAAAACTCACGGGGCAAAACTATCCAATGAAAGCCCAAATTACCCCATATCTTCTTGCGGCAAATCTCCTCTCTATTCTTGATGGCTCAGAACCAGCTCCTCCGCAACACATTCTACATGAATCCAATAATGGCTCACTTGTGCCCAATCCTGAATACAAGGCATGGCGAATCCGTGACTCAATCGCGATAGGGTGGATTCTCAATTCATCCACCTCCCCTGTTGTCGCTCAATTGACAAACCACACCTCTGCAGCAACCATCTGGAGATACCTCTCTGACTCCTACGCTGCACAATCAACAGCACGAGCGTCAGCTTTGCGACTTCAATTTCAATCCATTACAAAAGGAAGCCGCACAATAACAGAATTTCTTCACGAGGCAGCCACCATCGCAGATCAATTAGCCACCATTGGAGAACCCCTATCAGCAAACGAGTACCACACACACATCTTTCGTGGTCTTGGACCAGAATTTTCTGGTTTAGACACGGCAATTTCTATCGTCTCTCAATCAGGAGCACTCTCACGTGACGCCCTTCATGGTTTGCTACTTCAACATGAAGGAAGATTGGAACTCAACAAAATGACTTCCAATACCCCTCCACCTGCTGCTTTTGTTTCTCACCAATCAAGACTCACGTCTTCGCAATCTAAAGGGGGCACTCAAAATTTCAGCCAACTAAATGCAAGCCCATCCAACACTAGTCCAATTTTGCCGACACCAACAAGGGCATCCAACTACCGGCCGTTTGGTGGAGGTGGAAAGCGTCAAAATTCAGGTCCATTTTGTCAAATATGCCAACGACAAGGCCACCGAGCAAACACTTGCAAGCAGCGGTTTAATCCCCAGTTTACTCCACCGGCACCACCTCAGGCACATTATTCAGTCCCAATCGGAATTACTCAACCCGTAGCCTACTATGCATCACCTGCCAATCCACCTTCTCGCAATGGATATTCGCCTTTGGTATCCAGATTCTGGAGCCACCCACCACATCACCGATAGTATTTCCGGCCTCTCCCAGGTCACTCCATACACTGGGAATCAACAATTGACTGTGGGTGATGGAGTTTCCCTTCCCATCACTCACACAGGTACATTCGTGCCCAAAACAGGTCCACAATTTCGTCTCTTAGATGTCTTAGTTGTTCCTCATATTACAAAAATCTGCTTTCGCCTCTAAATTTTCGCGCGATAACAATTGCGTCTTCTTATTTTACCCCACCTCATTTGTTGCTCTATGTGTTCATACTGGTCAGGTATTCCTCCGAGGTCATCTTGAGAATGGCTTATATCGGGTCTCCACTTTTGATGAGTCTCCGTCAACCTTCCTTAGTTCTTTCAACTTATGGCATCAACGCCTAGGTCATGCGTCATCTGATCGAGTATCTCGTTTGCTTCAATCCACACAAACAAAATTTTCTAAGTCATCTCCCTCCCGATTACGGCTTGTGCTCTTAGCAAGAGTAAACGCCAACCCCACCCCCCATCCCCTTCTAGAGCTAAATTCCCCCTTGAACTTGTTCACTTTGATGTCTGGGGACCATCCCCCATCGTCACTTCATTTCGGGATATAAATATTATGTCTGTTTTATCGACGATCATTCTCAATTCACTTGGTATTATCCTTTCACCACTCGTGACCAATTTGTAGAAATTTTTAAGGCATTTCACATTTGCGAAACTCAATTGCAAAGATAAACTTAAGACAATTCAATGTGATGGCGCACCGGAATTTCATCGCTCTACTGAAGTGCGAAATTATCTCCTCCAAAATGGTATTCATCAACGAGTATCGTGCCCATATGCTCTATTCCAAAATGGCGCTGCTGAACGCAAACACCGCCACATTGTTGAGATAGGCCTAGCTCTTATGTCTCACGCTTCAGTTCCCTATAAATTCTGGGAATATGCTTTTGAAACTGCAGTGCATCTAATAAACAGGACACCGACTCCTCTCCTCAACAATCTTACACCCTGGCAGACATTGTTCCAAATGCCACCAGAAATTTCACACCTCAAAGTTTTTGGGTGTGCAGTTTTTCCATATTTACGGCCCTATGCCACTCACAAACTTGCCCCAAGATCACGACGTTGCATCTTTCTTGGCTATCCTTCAGGGTATAAAGGCTATCGCTGTTATTGCCCACAACCGACAAGATCTACCTTGCGGGTGATGCGGTTTTCGATGAACACACATTCCCATTCGGTGATCCACCATCTTCATCGCCATGCTCGCTTCTCCACCTACAAGTGTAGTTTTGCCTCTTCCACCGTTGGCCCAGCCTCTACCACCGACGAACGACTCTGAACAGCACTCCACATCTGCAGTAGTAGATTCTGACTCTGGATCCTCACCATCCACCTCATCAATGTCATCTGTAGCTCCCTCCACAACTCCGGAGCCGGACACTTCCAACTTCTCTACTTCGGAAACTTTGGCCCCGACACATCCCATGGTCACTCGGTTGAGAGATGGCACGATTCACCGGCGAGTCCTCACAAAGAATCAAACTTATGCTTTGACTGCAGGTACACAGGCTCTTGTCGAGCCTACTTGTTTCACGCAAGCTTCTCGAGATCCAAATTGGCGTGCGGTATGGCGGCGAGAATATGATGCCTTAATCAACAATGGAACTTGGGAACTTGTACCAGCACCTTCTCATATTCGCCCTATCGGCCGCAAATGGATTTACAAAATCAAGCTCGGGTCGATGGCTCACTTGAAAGGTACAAGGCTCGACTAGTTGCCAAAGGCTATCACCAACAACCAGGGATTGACTATACAAAGACGTTCAGCCCCATTGCTAAGCCAGTCACCATTCGCACAATACTTGCAGTAGCTTACTCTCGAGGCTGGCCCATCCGCCAACTAGATGTATCCAATGCGTTTCTTCATGGCCACTTATCTGAAGAAGTCTACATGACACAACCACAAGGATTTGTTGATCCCCAACGACCAACTCACGTCTACCGTCTTCGACGCTCTCTGTGTGGCTTAAAGCAGGCACCACGCGCATGGTACCAACGGCTCAGTTCATATTTGCTTAAAATCGGGTTTTCTGTATCTACTGCGGACTCTTCTCTTTTTATTATGCATACTCCACATTATAGCATTTTTCTGCTTGTCTATGTGGACGATATCATCCTCACAGGGTCATCTCAGGCTCCTCTACAATCCTTACTTAATTCCTCCAAGGTGAATTTGCCATCAAAGACCTTGGACCCCTTCATTATTTTTTGGGAATGGAAGTCCAATACACTTCCACTGGCCTTTTACTCAATCAAGCCAAGTTCACACAAGAGATCCTGTAGAGGTCCAAAATGACTGAAGCTAGAGCTGCTCCTACTCCTTGTACCACTGATGAACCATTATCCGCTCACTCTGGTGATCCTATGCCTGATCCTGCACTTTATCGTAGCATTGTTGGAGCTCTTCAATACCTCACCCTCACACGCCCAGATATAGCTTACTCTGTGAACACCGCCTGTCAGTTCCTTCATGCTCCTACCTCTATGCATTGGCAAGCTGTGAAACGGATCTTGCGTTATCTTGTTGACACTCCACATCATGGGCTGCATTTTAACCGCTCATCCTCCACTGCTCTCCATGCATTTTCTGACGCAAGCTGGGCCGGTGATCGTGACGACCGACGCTCGCCTTGGTGGCTTCGCGTCTTCCTTGGTTCCAACCTTATTTCTTGGAGTTCGCGCAAACAACGAACAGTTGCTCGCTCTAGCACCGAAGCGAAATACAAAAGCCTAGCGGACACTACAAACCGAACTCATTTGGATAGAGTTTTTGCTACGTGATCTTCGGCACTACCTTCACATCCGCCTTTGCACTTTGGTGTGACAATCTTTCAGCCATATATCTCACTGCAAACCCGATTTTCCATGCTCGCACAAAGCATGTGGAGATTGATTTTCATCTTATCCGAGAACGCTTGGCACGTCATCAACTCTCAATTCATTATATTTCAACTGTCGATCAACCAGCCGACATTTTCACCAAAGGACTCTCATCAGCTAGATTTCGGATGCTTCGAACCAAGGCGACCGTCCACTCTGCCGAGTCGCTTGCGGGGGATGTTAAGGGAATCAATCAATCACCGACAATCACGAAATTTGTAACAATTAGGCAATTAGCAATATTTTGGCTCCACTGAAGATGGTAACACCAAAGATGGAAGATTGGAAGAATCAAGCAAAAGAAGGAAACCCGCAACACAATCTCCACCAAAGAAAGAAACAAATTGACAGAACCAAATCCCCACAAATCACGCATCAACAAATCACTACATCGATTTTCAATCGATGAATTGTGTTTCCTTTCAAAATCTCCTTAATTGTAGACATCGTTCTTCTTGTGAAAGTCTATAAGTAGAGTCTTTGTAATTGTGCAAAGCACAGACAAAAATACAAACACCAAAAGATTACTACACATTCCTTCTTCTGTTTCCTTTACTCAATTCTTTCCACAATATCCTATTATTCAACATTCATAAAGAGAAAGGGGAGTGATGACAGTGAAATGTCATCTAAGTATAACCATGGGTCAAGGATTCTTTAAATTCCGGACGGAACCAATGCAGATCAGTGCAACCACAACACCAATCTCTGGAAGCCAATGGTTTAACCACAACAATGTGTCTAGAAATGGCTGTCCTTCAATCCCATTTGTTTCCTTTTCTTCTATTCCTTCATTGGTGCAAGAGTCTTGACTTTCATCTGGACATTCGCTCCCGATTCCTACAATGTTGATGAATTAAAATATAATGTGAGTTATCTAGTGTTTGTAAAGCTATCCTTTGAGAAGTGGCAATGAGAAACCTAAAACTAGCAACAATGAGAAGTATGCTTAAGCTTTCATTCCATTTCCCCTTGTGACCTTTCCTCTTTAGCTTTTTTATAATATGGATCGCCCCTGATGGAGGAAATATCATACGCCATGGTTACATATTGTTTCCTGCTAAATTTCTCATGCAAGAATTTTTCATGTTGTTGCATGTCTTCGATGTATGCTGTCATTTCCAATAATCATCTTGTTGCATTTCTGTTTCTCAGGTAACTAGGGCTTTTCGTTCATTTGAGCTACCAGTTCGTCTTCTTCTCTGGTAGATATCAACCAGGATATTATTCGAAATCTTTTGGGCCAACATCTAACGTTGAAACTAGTGTTGAATTTTCTTGATGCGAGACTGACCTTTAATTTAGGCAATTGTTTGTCCCGTGTGGCCCGCCAATATGATATGGCATGGGCTGAGCCCATGGGCCTACCCGGCCCAAGCACAACCTAAGTGGGCCTGTTAACCACTCCTAGGTTAGAGATTGGAATGTTGGTGCCGCGGCGGGTCCATTCCTTCTTTTAATTTTTTCAGAAATTTTCTTTTCCTTTATTTTTTATTATATATTGCTCATAAATAAATATAAAGCGTACATTTTTGTAAGAGTTGCTTTTTTTTTCCTGCTCCTCCTTTCCTTTTTCTTTCAATCTAATCAGAGATATTCTTGCTTTTCTCATGTAAGAGTACCTTTTCTTTTTATAATTTGCAATCAATCTATTAAAGTAGATGAGTTTATCTTTTCCCTTAGTCTTTTAAAAATTTTGGAATCGAATCCAACTATGTGTAAATTATTTTATTTATTCTAAATCTACTAATTGCTTTGGGGCAAAGATTGACAATGCTTTGAAATTGTAATCAAACGCATAATACTCAAATGACCATGAAGATTCTTCCTAATCATTTTCTTGGTCATCAAACATGCAACTGAATGTTGGCGATTCAGAAATTCTCTCACCCTTGGGTGAGCTTCTCTCTATCCCTAAGGTGATAGTTTCCCTTCATCACTAAAACCCTAACCCTAGATTTCTCTCGGATTGCACAGCAATGGCCACAATCCGAGTTCTTTTCCCAGATTAATAGCTGGAAACCTTGGTTTCTTCTCTCCCGTCCTTACCTTTTACTTCTCCATTCCCCTCGTAACCCATTACTTCGCCATTCACCTCGTTACCCACCATGAAGGACATGGGTCACTCTTTTTTGGTGAACCCAGCTTTGATTCCCTCACTCTGATCGCAGATCAGAGCTCCCTTCATTCCCAACTTCAACTCATTGTATCAGTAGTTCCGATGGAAGAGACACGGGTAGATGACCTCCGTGTGCTGGCTCTATGCAAGCGGATGGGGGATTTATGGGCTGCAGATGACTTGACTGTCTTGGATGATCATTCCTCTGAAAATACATAACAGGTAGGTGAATTTCTGTTCTACGGAAAGCTGTTTTCAAAGCCTAATGTGAACTTTTAGGCATTTCTCACTACGATGCGTAAGGCATGGAGAATAGAGGATGTTAAATGTGAAGTAATCGAACCTGGGTTTTATGTGTTCATCTTCAATACGGATGACTAAAGGAAACGAATTGTACAAACCGGCCCTTGGTCTTTTGCCAGCAATTTGCTAGTCCTGCAAGAAGGGGACCCTAACATCTCGGAACATTGCTATGATTTCACCTACTGCTCATTTTGGGTGCACTTAATAGGGCTCCCACGTGCTGCAATTATAGAGGATTCAATCAGGTCAGTTGCTGGTAAACTGGGTACAGTGGAAGCTATTAAAATAGAAGCTAGAAACAATAGTGCCCGAAAAATAGGTAAGGCTAAAGTGCGTTTGAATCTGTTCAAACCCCTAAAAACAAGCACTGTCATACACTTGGGAGGTCGAAAATGGTGGATTGACTTTAAGTACGAATGCTTACCTCACTATTGCTATTCCTGCGGTAGCATAGGCCACTCGCCACCGTATGTCCGCAGATCTCTTATGAAGAATCGGGCTTACCTTAAGATAAACCGGGAAGGTATGGTTCGTGGCTTAAAGCTGAAATGAAGGAACAAAGCCCCTGCTGGCACACATTCTATGGTGTGTTAGATTTACCTCAAGAGGAGGAGGAGATGGTGCCTGAAACTCCAATGCCCTCGGCTGTCATTAACCTGCACAGCCATAAACCCAATGACAACAGCCAAGCAATAATACTATACAAACTAGCAGAACAACAAATAGGGGGTATAGATACTCTAGCACGCAAAGGTAAATGAGTGCAGCAACCACTGGAGCAGAGTCCTTATCCCATAGGTCATGGCACAGGGGTAGGACAACTGAAAATGGAAAAGTCAAGCTCAAAGAAACATGTCACAAAAAAACTGAAACGTTTCACACCTTATGAAAAAAAGGGGAGTCTAGCTAACCTGGTTGACATAGAGAACCTCATGGAGACACCTATTCAGGTGTGGGAAGGGTTACAATCAAGGGCTTTAGTGGCTAGCCCTAATAAGCCACCGCAGCAAACATGAAACTCCTGAGCTGGAACTGTCAAGGTCTAGGCACTCTCTTGACAGTCCAGTCCTTAAGAGCCATAATGGCTCGTGAGAGGCCTAATCTAATTTTCTTAATGGAAACAAAAAACAAAGAAGATGTGGTGGATCGCATCAAGAGGAGACTTCATTATCGATACTCCTTTGTGGTTAATCTAGTGGGAATAGCCGGGGGTCTGGCCTTATTATGGGATGATGGGGTGAAGGTGGAAGTGACCTATAGCTGTGCAGAATTAATTGAGGCAGAGTGCGAAGATCTGGGAAATGGGATATTGATGCATACTTCATACATGCACCAACAAACTTCCAACAACGGATCAACTTATGGCATGCTATTCGTTCCAGAAATGGCTCTTATACTAACCTCTGGTTATGTATTGGCGACTACAATGAAGCATTATACAATTGGGAGAAGGTCGGGGGAAGAGAAGTAGAGAGATACCAGGTAGTGGTGTTCCGCGAGTTCATAGACTCTTGTTCCCTCCTGGAAATTGAAAGCAAAGGCTGTATGTTTACATGGCCCAACAATAGAGAAGGAGATGAGTTAGTAAATAAGAAATTGGATCAAGTTCTATGTAATATGGACTGGAGAATACTATTCCCTCATGCTGAGGTATTTGCCTTCCCCGCGATCGGTTCTGATCATAGCCCTCTCTTTTTGTGTACAGAACCACCTAGAGTACAAAGGCAAAAAAATTTCAGATTTGAGGCATATTGGCTCACTAATCCAGACTTCATAGTAGTAGTGGAACAAGCATGGTTGGAAAGCAGGGGAACTCAGTAGAGTATTGCCAGCAAGACAAACAAAGTTAAACAGGCCCTATGTACATGGAGTAAACAAACCTTCAAAAACACAGCCAAGCAGATTGATGAATGTCGGTCAAAACTTATTGACCTTACTAATTCCACTACAAGAGTTGCAAATATAGATGAATACAAGAAAATAAAAGAACAAATGGAGGGACTCTGGAGGCAAGAAGAAATGTACTGGGGGATGAGATCACACAAAGTTTTTTCATGCCACTACTATTCAGAGGAGACATAGAAACAGAATTACAATGCTGAAACTCACTGAACAAGAATGGAGTAGAGACCCTGTTACTATTCAACAACATATAACTGATTTCTACCAGTCCCTGTATACCTCAGTGGGTTCAAGAGACTATAGACCTATTCTAGATCAATGCCCTACGGTAGTTACTGCGGTAATGAATGCAGAATTAACAAAACCAACTACTAAAGAGGAAGTAAAAGTTGCTGTTTTTCAGATGGGGGCAACTAAGGCTCTGGGCTTAGACGGTCTGAATGGTCTTTTCTACCAAAATACATGGTCTATCATTCATGAGGATATATTCCATATGGTGGAGGATTTCTTTACTCACGGTCGGTTTGATCCCAGCCTCAACAAAACCCCGGATTGTCCTTATTCCCAAGGTGCCATCCCCTGAAAGCATTACTGAATATAGGCCTATAAGCCTCTGCAATTTTAGCTATAAAATAATTGCAAAAGTTATGGCTAACTGTTTGAAGACTTGGCTTCCACAGATTATTTCCCCAGAACAAAGTGCTTTTATTGGAGGTCGCCAAATACAAGATAATATTTTTATAGTTCAGGAGGTCCTGCATCAAATTAGGGTCAGAAAAAGAATGAGAAAATTTGAAGCTGTCTTAAAACTGGACATGCAAAAGGCTTACGACAGGGTAAAATGGGATTTCCTATGTGATTGTATGCTGAAAATGGGATTCTGCGAGCAATGGGTGGTACTAGTTAAATTCTGCATTTCCTCTGTTAGTTTTAATGTAAAGATTAATGGAGATTCAAGCCGACAATTCTTGCCTACACGTGGATTGAGACAAGGTGACTCCCTTTCACCTTATCTTTTCATTATTGTGGCCAATGTATTATCCTCCCTAATGTCAAAAGCTGTGCAAGATGGTTCCATCCATGGTATTAGGCTGAATCCTAAATGCCCTGTCCTCTCACACCTCTTATTTGCGGATGACGCAATATTTTTCTTGGAAGGGAAGGTTTGTGAAGCCCAGAATTTGGCAAATATCCTAAATTGCTACTGTTATGGTTCTGGCCAAGCCATAAATTTAAATAAGTCCGGTATCTTTTTTGGAAAGAGCTGTCCCCAAGCATTACAAAGAAACCTGGCTTCAGAGCTAAGGGTCCCTATAATTGAAAAAACTGGGAAATAACTGGGATTGCCATTAGACTGGGGGCAGACAAAAAAACAAATGTTTACAGGGTTACTAGGGAAGGTAGACAGGAAATTAGAAGGGTGGAAAGAGCAACTTATTTCAAAAGCAGGGAAAGAGGTCCTTCTTAAAATGGTTATCCAAGCTCTACCTACCTATGCTATGTCTATTTTCAAGATCCCCATTTCAATATGCAGGGCAATTGAGAAAAAAATAGCGGCCTTTTAGTGGAAACAAAACGTGCAACGCAAAGGGATTCACTGGAAAAACTGGGACTTACTAAAAACCAGAAAAGATAAAGGAGGACTAGGCTTTAAAGACCTTGTTGACTTCAATCAGGCCATGTTGGGCAAACAAGCGTGGCGGCTCAGCCAGAACCAAGACGCATTATGGTGCCAAGTGTTCAAAGGATTATACTTCTCTAATGCCACTTTCTGGACAGCTCAAAAGGGTCATAGGTCGTCGTGGGGATGGCAAAGTCTACTTAAAGGGCGTGCAATTCTTGAACCTGAGCTACGCTGGGAAGTTGGAGATGGTAAGAGTATCAATATTAGGGAAGACAGATGGCTGCCAATTGGAAAGATAGAAGGGCCTTATAACAGAAACGACCCTAAACTGGTGGTTGACCTAATTAAACCAGGTACTCGAGAATGGAACTCCCCTCTTCTGTTTGACACATTTGATACACCCCTGGTACAACAAATACTTGCAATTCCCCTGAGCATCCATTCACTACCAGACAAACTCATGTGGATCCCTCATAGATCAGGAGCATGTACGGTCAAATGTGGCTACAATAGAATCCGAAGCCTCAGAACAAAACATGCAGAACAACCAGCTTCAACATCATTCCAGGTGCCGCACAAGCTATGGACAGAGATATGGCAACTTCAAACTCATCCCAGAATTAAATTTTTC
Source organism: Corymbia calophylla (assembly GCA_014182845.1). NCBI lineage: Eukaryota > Viridiplantae > Streptophyta > Magnoliopsida > Myrtales > Myrtaceae > Corymbia > Corymbia calophylla. The sequence continues at coordinate 1,449,512 of CM024699.1, read as the reverse complement.
ATGTGGAACTTATGCAATGAGGGTCTCCCCACTAAATGTAATCTCTATAGGCGACAAATAGTACCTGACAATCTCTGTCCAGTATGCGCACTCGCTCCGGAATCTACCGAACACCTGTTTATTCTTTGTGGATGGATTAACACACTATGGTCAGATCTCGGCCTTGGTATTTCCACGGTCCCTACGATGATTACAAGAATAGATAAGTGGGTGTCCGATTACCTTACTTCGGGAGTGTTGACGCAAGACAAAGCCCTGTTTTCCACCGCTCTTTGGCTCACATGGAAGGCGCGAAATGGGTTTCTGTTTCAAGGAAGACCACCGGATCCGAGAAGTATCATACAGGAGGCAACAATAAGTCAAGATCTTTACCGGAGATGGAGTGGAAACAAATCAAAACTAGCAACTCAGCAACAAAACCTTACCAAACAGTGGAGTCCCCCCAAGCGCAGATCGGTGAAAATCAACGTTGATTGCTCTTGGTTTGCCGTTGATCTGACAGGTTCAGTAGCTGGTGTCTGCAGAGGCAGCGACGGCGTGCTCATCGATGGGTTTTCGAAGGAAATCCACGCATAATCGGCTGCAATGGCGGAAACCCAAGCGCTCCGTACGGCTTTGGAATGGTGGACAGCAACTTTGAACTTCACTTCGAACTGGGGAAGACTTCGGGGAAGTCTTCGACGGAGAGAAGACTTGCTGCATGTGCAGATCTCCAGCGATTGTAAGTATGTAGTGGAAATGGTGTTAGGCCAAACAGAGGTAATTTGGGCCTTGCAGGGGCTAATCAAAGACTGCCGCCAGCTCTTGGGCCATCTTCCATGGATCCATCTAATGTTTGAACCAAGGAGTATTAACAGGGCCGTGGATTGGGTGGCCAAAACCCACCGGGCCGGAGACCTCCCTCTTAATTGGGTGTCGATGCCACCACACCCGCTATTTTCACTTTTATGTTTAGACTTTCGTAATGAGTGTATTACTTCCTCTGGATGACAATCACTTAATGAAGTAATTTTATGACCAAAAAAAAAAAAAACATGCAACTTGACTTTACCGCTCATTGTCCTAGAAATCAATTTCATCAAGATCAGAGCAAAAGCAGACGTTCCTACTTAATCGAATGGGAATTTAAAACTGATTACGCATCATTAAGAGGCTAAATGGGATTAATTTTATTCAGAAGTCATGTAATGACGTCGTTCTAAGTCTAAAAGTAACTGCATGCACAAAAAGGAAAAAATATGATCCTGGAGTTGAAATTTGGGTGATTACTTCACGGAGATCTTCATTGGTGAGGTGGTGAGCAATCCTTTCCTCAATATCTCTACAAATTGAAATGGGAATTTTAAAAATTGACTTGGTATAATGCGGTAAAGTTTGAACAATTGTTTTGCCTAGGACCTCCTTATTCGCCTTTAATATTAGCTGTTCTTTCCAGCCCTTTAGTTTACTATCCACCCTAGCTAGAACCCATGAGAACATTTGTTTCTTTGTTTGACCCAAGTTCGAAGGAATGCTTGGATACTTCCATGTTCTCTCAATGATAGGTACTCTTATTTTTGCTGCAATGTTCAATTTTAGCTCCTGGGGACAGCCCTACCCGAAAAAAAATGCCTAACTTGTTTAGGCTAAGGATTGACCTAATGCAAAGCAATACTGATTTAACACATTTGCAAGATTATGAGCTTATCTAATAATGTCATTCTAGGAAAAAAATGGCATAATTAGCAAATAGGAGATGTGAGAATATAGGGTAGTTTGGATTCAACTGAATACCCTTTATACTTCCATTCATCATTGCTCTAGTCACAATGGAAGATAGCACATTAGCCATAATAATGAATAGATAGGGGGATAATGGATTTCCCTACCTAATCCCTTTGTTTGGATAAAAGGCATCACAAGAATCCATATTGACTTTAACTCTAAAAGATACTGAAGAGACACAATATTTAACAAATAAGACCCATTTCTCACATAAACCCATCATCAACATATAGTTTCATATAAAATTCCATTCAATTCTATCATAGACTTGTTGCATTATCTAGTTTGAGAACTGCCTAAAATTTCCGCTTTCTCTTTCTAACCCTCAACTAATGTAATACCTCCTAAACAATAAAAATATTGTCTCGAATTTGTCATCCACCCACAAAAGCATTTTGTTTAGGGGATATAATCTCTGAAGCCAAAGTTTAAGCCTATTTGCTATAACCTTTGCAATTATTTTTAGTTAAAATTACAAAAATTGATGGGCCTATACTTAGTAATACCCTTAGGATTAGTGACTTTGGGAATAAGAGTAATGTGTCTTATTTAACTCGGGGTCAAAAGTACCTTGATTTAAAAAAGAGGCCACTGTTTTGAAAATATCCTTATGAATTACTTACTAGTTGCTCTGGTACAATAAACCATTTAGTCCATCCGGTCTTGGTGCCTTAGTCGCTCCCATTTGAAAAATAGCTAATCTCTCTTTTTCCCTAGCGATTTTCTTGATAAGAGCTTCATTCATCACATAAGTTACCACCATTGGGCATTGCTCTAAAACAAGCTATTAATATCGACTTCCAATTGAGGTATACAAAGATTTGTAAAAATCGGTGATATGTTGTTTAAGGATAAGAGGGTCCCGACTCTAGTTATGTTCATCAAGCTGTAGCATTGAAATTTTGTTTTGTTGCCTTCTCTGAATTGTAGTGGCATGAAAAACCTTTGTATTCTTGTCTTCCCATTTCAATCGGTTGATCTTGGATCGCATGCTCCAATATATTTCCTCTCATCTTCATAATGCTTCAATTTGCTCAACAGTTTTCCTGTACTTCCCCCCTAATGATACCCCCTCTACTATGTTTGTTAAGTCCATGAGTTTTCCCCTGAAAATGGCGATATGTCGAGATGCATTTTTGAAAGTATTTTGACTCCATCTCCCCAAGTCAACTACTATCCTCTTTGTTTTACTAATATTATCCAGCTGGTTCTCCATATAAGCCCTTCAAGCATTTTTAACCATATCTGTACACTCTAGATTTTCTAATCAAAATGTTTTGAATATGAAAATCTTATGCTTTCTTACCCTGGCTAAATCAAAGGACAACATAATTAGACAATAATCTAAATCAATAACGGAAAGTGCAAACACCTCAGCATTAGGAAAATTAACTCTCCATTCTAGGTTACATAAGGCTCGATAAAGTCACCTTTTAACTAGCTCATCCCCTTCCTTATTGTTGGTCCATATGAATGCATAAACCTTTGTTTTTAATATCCATGAGCAAACATGAATCCACAAACTCCCAAAAAGCTACAATCCTATATTGATCAACATCACATCTCCCCACCTTTTTCCATTGATATAGAACTTCATTAATATCTCCTACACATAACCATAGGAAATTATTAGGTAGGTTTCAAGACTGCAAGACATTCCATAGACTAATCCCCTGTTGATAATTAGTAGATGCATGCATAAAGGAGATTTTCATGACTATTCCACTCCCAAGATCCTTACATACCACCTCAATAAACTCTCCAGAATTAAATTCCACACCCATCTTCTCATCCCAAAGCAGTGCAAGTCCACCCATCATTCTCACATAAAAGGAACTAGGCTAGAATAGAATAGATTAAAAGTGATTCTATTTTTGTCGATTTCAAACCTAAAATCAAAAAATTCAAAAAATGGGGTTCTTTGTCAATTTTTGCAAATTTTTATGATAAAGTCAAATTGAAGCTAAGATGAAGTGACTTGTGAGTGTTCATATTTTTCCTTTCTTTTTTTAAAAGGTTGACTAAAAGTCAACATTTTAGTTGAGTTTTCACTAAAAGGTTAACTTTGTGATTAAAATTTTGAATTTTTTGAAAAATAACGTGGCCAAAATTTTGAATTTTTGCAAATTTTTATAATAGGAGTTTGGGTTGGGCCGATGGAAGTCCACGCTTGTTTAGGTTTGGGGCTTTAGGGGAGTTGGGCCTTGAGTAGACCAAGCTCAACTTAGGAGGGCCCAACCCGAGTCTTTTTTAAATGTAAAAACAAAATTTTATAACATAAAAAAAATTAAAAAAATCAAAGGTTGAAAAATTAGAATCTTGATCAAGAAAGCCATAAGGAAAATGAGGTTAGTCTAATGATATGTGTTAAACTTTTTTGTAGGTTAGGAGTTATAAAGATGGCTTGATGGTAAACTATTGTTTTGTAGATGATGAAAATGATGTATATGAATGTATATGAGGATTACATTCAAGTGTTCGTTGATTTCAATGCAAATGCATATTCTACCACTACACTTCGCATACGTGTTAAACTTTTTTGTAGGTTAGGAGTTATAAAGGCACAACTTACAGCAAAAGTCCAAACCGCACTTAAGAGATATCAAAAGGAGGAACCCGCATGGTAATCCTCTCTTCATCCTGCTTGTGCTAATTAGTGATATAGAGGACCATCCGACGCAAATGTAAATAGGGAAACCCTTTTAACCTAATTAGGATGGGAGTCTTAAGCCTTAGAAATCCTGCCATTAGGTGTTGAACCTCACAAGTTACATGTAACATGTGATTGACACACTTTTGTCCTCTTCTACTTGGTTTGTAAGTGTCATCTCAATCCTAGATTACCATCATTTTATAAACAATGTAATTTCCTTTTATAAATATTTTTTTATGTAACAAATGATAATTGATTGAAATGTCTACTTAGGCCTATAATGGATAGTTCGAATGATGCTTCTAAATTTCGAATCATCCTTATCTCGAAAAAAGTCATTTTGGACATGTAGGATACACTCGATAAAAGCAAACAAGACTGTGGAACCAAAAGGTCGGATTCATAAGTCGCCCTGATTAAGGTTCTAGCTCATTTTTGGAATCTAATGACATCCACGTCCGTGTTTGGTAATATTTATGAATAACCCCAACTTTAAAGAGATATGACATTTTCATCGGTAAGTCAATGACTTCTTCTAGGTCGGTCAAATAGCCTATCAGTCTAAATCCCGTGCCAACATTAAGGAAACTTTCGCAGGAAAAAGTCTTCGAGATTACAAATATTATGCGAGGTAACCAAAATGCCCTCCATTTGTCCTATCTATAATGAAACATCGCTAATTTGCCCATGAAGTTTATCCAAAAAGCTAAAGTTCTCCTTTTAGCATGCTTCGGGTTTGTCATCTTTCCTCATATGAGAAAAACAATGAATTATTGAGTCACTTATGTTAAACAAGTATGTCAACTCGAGTAATTTACAAACAAGATTTTATTTAAAACATTTATTTCACTCTCCCACTTTAAAGAAAAAACATGTTTGGTCCTTAAAGCCCGATAGGCATTATCTAAATTTGATTTCTTTCTCATGTAAAAGAAATTGATGGTAACATGATAAATTTTCAAGTTGATAGAGATTTGCATCCTCTTTCTAAACTCCAAGACATACAAAAACTTATTCCTTCATGATCATTTCTTTCTTGATTCGATTTATTGAAACTTCTTACTTCTAATCAAATCATACGGCAAACCCTTTGGGTTGGATTTCCCAAGGCATGCCTTACTAGCAGGCTTGATGACCTCATGCCACTTATGGGACTTATGAGGTCCACATCATATTACCCTTTGAGAATTGTCCGTCAGTATCGAATATTCAAGAAATTTCTCTTCCTTTAAAGTTGGGTTTATATCATTTTGACTTCCGCGACGAAGCTGTAAAAAAGGACCAAATTGAGCATTTGTGGAAAGAGGTAGCAAGGATTGATAACATATTATACCATTATATACCGAGAGACATTGAATGGGTGATCATGAAATTAGAAAGTGAGATGAAATTTTACCATGCCTTAAAGGATTATATAATTAGTTATGTCAAGTCTGAGTTTATGGTGACTATTCCCTATGTCTCTCCGAATCTGACTCCGAAAAAAGCTTGTATGAAGCGCATTATCAAAAAGAAAGATGAAGATTTGGCCAAAGTGGAACGTTTAGCCTAAGAGATCAAATGGTTCCACCAAGCCGTTGAGAAAAACCCGTAAGAGCTAGAATTCCGCGAGTACATTCTATTGGAGCTATTCCTTCCATGCTAGTTTAATGTATGGCGAATGTTTTTTCATTTGTAATCTCTTTTGTCCATATTAGTCGGTGTAATACATTACTACTAATACGGACAAAAAAAGTTACATCTAAAAAAGTACTTGCCATATGTCGAACTAGTACAAAAGGAAAACTTCTATAGAATGTGCTCGGAATTTCTAGCTCTTCAAGTTTTCCTCAATGGCTTGACGGAGCCATTTGTTTAGTTAAGTCAATCATTCCACTTTGGCCACATCTTCATCCCTCTTTTTGACAACACGCTCTATACAGGCTTCTCTCGAAAACAAATTCGGAGAGACATAGGGAATAGTCACCCTAAACTAAAGCTCGACATATCGAATTACATAATCCTTTGAAAAGTGGTGCAATTTCATCTCGCATTCCAATTCTGTGACCATCCATTTGATCTCTCTGGGTATATAGTAGTATAGCATGTTATTAGATTTTACCACCTTTCCTACAAATGCTCAATTTGATCTTTTTTACAACCTCATCATGGAAGTCAAAACGATATAAATCTAACCTTAAAGGAGGAGGAATTTCTTAGAGCATCCGATACTAACGGACAACTCCCAAAAGGTATTATAATATGGACCCCATAAGTCCCAAAAATGGTATGGGATCGTCACCCGCTAATAAAGTGTGCCTCGGGAAATCCAACCCAAAAGGCTAGCCATAGGATTTGATTAGGAGTAAGAAATTTCAAGAAATCAAACCAAGAATGAGATGACCACGAAAGGACAAATTTGTGCATGTCTTGAAGCTTAGAAAAAGAATGTGAATCTTTATCAATTTGAAAATTCATCATGCTTCCATAACTTTTTTTTTAAGCGAGTAAGAAACCAAACTTTGAAAATACCTATCAAATTCTAAGGACCGAACAAGTTTTTTCTTTAAAGTAAGAGAGTGAAATAAATGTTTCAGTTAAAATCACGTTTGTAAATTCCTTGAATTGACATACTTATTTAACAACATAAAGGACTCGATGATTCTTTTTTTTTTCTCATAAGAGAAAAGTTGACAAATTCAAAGAATGGTAAAAGGAAATCTTAAGTTTTTTGGATGGACTCCACAAGCAAATTAGCGATGTTTTGTTGTAGATAAGACAGAGGGAGGACATTTTAGTTACATTGCATAATATTTCTAATTTCGAAGGCTTCTACTTACAAAAACTCACTTAATGTTGGTATGGGATTGAGATCGATTGGCAGTTTGACTAACCCAAAAGAAGTCATCAACCTATCGATAATAATGTCATACTCCTCTAAAGTCGGAGTTACCTCGTACATATTACCAAACATGAACGTGGATATTGTTGGATTCCAAAAAAGAGCTAGAACTTTAATCAAGGTGATTTGTGGCTCCACATGTAGAAGAGAGACAAGGTATCCGACCTTCTCCATAGAGTCTTGTTTGCTTTTATCGAGCATGTTCCATATGTCCAAAAGGTCTTTCTTCGAGATCGGGATGATTTGAAATTGTCGGATGAGCACAAAGAAACCCCCTTTAAAGTCGCCAATTTGAACGACAAAATGCAAACAACTTTTTTTGGTCTAATAAAGAATGTAGACACATTAATAACCTTGAATTTGAGTCAAACAAACCTTATACTCCTGGATTCACCTTAGGGTCACTTCATCAAACATGTGGTGGGGAACGATCTATAGAATGATATAAATCTATTAAAGAACCTAGCTCACACCAAGACCCCCAAAGAATGAGCTAGCAAGGTATGAAATCTATAATTTATGACGAGATCACACTCAGCATATGTACAATCGAAAAAAAAAAGATTTTGGTACACAGCTTGACCCAAGGATAGGGATTCTTCAGCCTACCTTGTTAGAGAGGCATTTTAGGTCATGATCGCCACCTAACCCCTCCCGGCTCAAAAGACAATATTAAGTTTAGGAGTATTGTCAACTTCAGGCCAACGGCCTTCCATTAACTCATACACTTCTAAACTCATATCTCGCACAACATTGGGCGTTCAAAATTTTAATTAATTAATCCCATGCAAAATTTAACAAAAGAGTCGCCACTAGCTTTTAGGGTTGACTAAAAACCTATTAAGATACAAGAAAATATCTAACTATTTATGCAACATTTGGTCAAGTCCTATAATGAGCGAAACCCTCGTTTTGTGTTGCTAAGACATATGCCTAAGGAGAAAGTCTTTGCAATTGAAATGAGCCGAGGAGCCAAGTGATGTGCCAGCGCTACTAATTGAGTTCCAGCATGCAGCTGTGCTGTCAGTCAAAAGGGAGCCTTCCTTTTATCGGAATGAATTAGACCAGGGTTTTTTTCGATTTCTAAAAGAAGCCATTGAATCAAATGCATTTCTTTGGCAACGCTTGAGCCAGAGCCAACCAACTCTGATCCCATGCTGAATCGCCCATTACCTTCATCTCTATAATTCTAAACTCAGGGACTTTGATCACATTAAATTTTTAAAACTAATATCCTTTCGGTACCTGACTTAACAACGTGTTAACTAACGTAGTGCCTTAGATGTTTAATTCTTGTACTGTCTTTCAATTAATTGGTTGTTTCTTTCTTACCCTAGTTAGGTTAGAGTAGAATGAAACAAACCAACCACGCATAACCACCTTCTTATTATAAATGCATGACATTGAAAAAAGAAATGCAGGGTCATATTAGGTAATAAAACATACCAATTAGTTATCAAAATGGTGTTAATAGCAATATTAGCATAATCAAAATCCCCAAACTTTAGATCTTTGGTTGCATAAAAATTGAGAGACAACTCCCGACCCTCGATTGGGCATCTAGCCGACCCCCAAAAATGAGGCTAGTAGCGATTGTTAGATCTTATTTATATTGTCTAAATCAACTTAAAAATAAACCTACCATCATGTAAGGTATGAGCTTTCCAAAGCTCATAACTACAATTAGGCAAACTCAAGCGATCGTGATCCCGAATAAAAGTGAAAAGGACACTAGAAGAGTTAACTTGTGTAAGGCGCTCAATTTGGAGCCACAACTTTTCATTGCTCATTTAAATGCCAAAATCGAAGAACAATGATCATTTAAGTGTCAACGGTGAGAAATTCTGACCCAAATTACATGTGATTTTTTAATGAAAAAACAGTCCAAGTGGCATTTCCACATATACATTTTTCCTCCATGTCATTTATTTATTTGTTTTTAGTTGGTACTGAAAAAATCATTTTTAAAAAAAAACAAGCATTGAAAAATTCATTTTTGAAAACTTTGCACTGAAAAAATTAATTTTTAAAAAAAATTGGCACTTAAGTTTTCTAGGAAAAAGTTAGTTAAATGACATCATTTAGTACCAATGTATTTCCAGCAAGCCACATCGGTTGAAAATATTAATTAAAAAATGTCACATTAGATTTCCGACCAAAGAGATCAGAGTTGGCACTGAATTGATCATATTTCAAGAAAAAGTTGGCACTTAAGTGAGTTGTCGAAAAGTTATGGCACCAAAATGAGTGTCGTACATAAATTAATGCACTTCTGATGTTCTTCTCCTCGAATAAAAAATGAGTGATGACATATGTTTTGGGGAAATGTACCTTGAGGGAGCTATCATAAGTCAAATATCCCTCAACTTTACCTTTGTCCTTTTTTTTTTTCAAAAGAAAAAAACTGGTGTTGAGGTCAAATCATGATGAATTTCACTGTCACGTGAGGTATGAACTTAGGAGAGTTCACGACCATGATTCAATGTACTCGAATGGGTGATCTCAAAAGATGACGTGACGACATCTTTTGAATTACCAACTATTGAGGCAGTTCCATGGTCAAATACTTCTAAATCCGATCTTTACTTCAGTTCTCTTGATGGAAACCACGTAGCGCTGAGGTCAGGTTGCGACAGCCCATCCTCTAAGTAGGGCTGCTTTAGCCAGTCCGAATGGCCCGACCCAACTCACTCTAGCCATCATTTGCGCCAACTTCACGTCAGCTGAACGGCATCATCTCCTAAGCCCCCGCCAAACCTTGACTTCATCCTGTCCAAACGGCATCGTCACCCTCGGTTAGACCAAATTTTAACGCCAGTGCCAAACATCCATTGATGACCAAATTGTTGGACCGGCTCAAAAAAGCCCCCTTTAAAGGCTGCCGATTTGAAAAACAAAATACAGACATTTTTTTTTTGTCTAATGAAAAATGCAGACACATTAGTAATCTCGAATTCAACTCAAACAAACCTTATACTGATGGATTTGCTTCAAGGTCATTTCATCAAACACATGGTGGGCAATGATCTATAGAAGGATATAAATCGAATGGAGAATCTAGCTCACATTGAGACCCACAAAGAACGAGCAAGCAACGCATGAAATCAATAATTTATGACTCGACCACACTCAACATACGTACAATAGGAAAAAGGAAGAAGGTCTTGGTCCCGAGCTTGGCCCAAGGACAAGGATTCTTCGGCCTATCTTGTTAAAGAGGTGTTGCGGCTTATGGTCACTCGGCGAAGAGGAAGAAGGAAGCTCCACGAAACGTCGTCAGAAATGTGAGCTTCGACGGAGGAGAGCCAAACGAAGGTTTGGCTTATGGGTCCCTTCATCTAGGAGAACAAGAACAGACGGGGGTGTGTTTGGTCATGGTCGCTCGGCAAAGAGGAGGAAGGAAGCTCCGTGGGACGTCGTTGGAAACACAAGCTTCGAAGGAGAAGAGCTAGATGAGGGTTTCGCTTCTTCGATACTTCAAATGTGAATCGTGTGTTCCAGCATGAAGTGACCCTACTCAAGAGTTTACCAAAGATCTAAGATTGGACGATTGATAAACGATAGGATTTTGGATACTTCGTCACTAGCAGACGCGACTAAGCAACGGAAGATGCAGAGAGAAAGGGAGAGAGTACTTGAAGAATTGGGTTCAGTCTAGATTCAATTCAGCGATTGATCCTGACGCTTTAAGAAACTTCCTATTAACTCTGATAACAAATACGGCAATAGAAAAAAAAAATATTTAATTCCTTAATAATTTCTTGGTAAAAAAAATTCTTTAATAATTTTGACCAAAACAAATCCTTGTTGATGACTTCTACTTTTTTGTTTTTCAATGTTATTTCTAAAATGATTTTTATTTAAGGTGAGCTTCTTGAAATCTTTTAAAATATAGCTATAAAGATGCACACTTATCACATTTATTCAAGAAAGAGACATTCCAAAATAACGTAAAATCACCTTTATTGAAAATCTTTGAATCAAAGAAATTGACAAAAACACATAATGAAAAATTGAAATTGTACCACACACATATAGAAAGAGAAAATCATTTTGAGGTTCGAAATTCTTCACAAGGATTTTATTATTAAGAAAGGCTCGTGCTATTTTTATCCTATTTTCAGCTCCCGACACCTCTCTTTCACATTGAATTGACTGTATTATCCTTTGCAGACCACACTCTTGACATAAGATTATTTCTTGCATTTTTTCTTCTTTTTCTTTTATTTCAATTTTACTAAAAGACAAAACTACCCACATCCCTTTCAAATAACTATTTTTCACCATAGTCGCTTCTTCCACACGCATTACATTCAACATTTCCTTCACTTTTTTCTTCTTTTGAAGTTATTTTCTATTATTGCTATATAAGCCAGCACAGTCCTTAACTAGAACTAAAATTAAGGTCTAAATACGCTTGAAAGTTCCTAAAAACTGTTGACATGTGAGCCTCTGTTTTTGAACCAGTAAAATAGTATTCAAATTAAGCTAAATTCGTCAGAATTCATGTTCAAGGAAGGATGTCCAATAAAGCCAAGCAATATCTAGCTAACTTCAACACGCTCGAGGCATTAGAAAATAAAAATTCAATGAGTAACCACCACAAATTCAAAAAAATTCCTCCTCATATGACTATAGCAGCAGGACCAACGTAGTACTAAATCAAGATCAAATCACCGTCACAAATGCAAGTATGAGATGAAGAACTCCAAGAAATCATTTTGCTTGTCTTGTAGCTTCAAGCTACTGTTATTCATCTTCACAAATGCAAACAACAGTAAGTAACGCCAAAACCTTTGAACCTCAAAACCAACAAGCATTTGAAAAGAAGCATATGAGAATTTCACCCATATAGATCACTCCAAATCATGCAGAGCCTCTATCTCCACAATGAAGCAGACATCCAAGTGCTTGCATTGTCGGGTTCAACAACTATATAAGATCACCAAGCAAGTGTCTATGATGTTGCAATTTACCACAAGTGAGGGAATCATGATTTTCATTTCCACATATACTATCAACTAGAGCCTATAATTAATTCCAGTAAAGCCCATACCTCTTTCTGGTGGGGAAAATTATCAAAATAGTTCTAAACCTACTGCAATTTTTCTAATTTAGTCTTAAACCTTTTTTTTGACCAATTCAATTTTAAACGTTTTGCAATTGTATCAATTTAGTCCACTCGGCCAATTTTGGCTAGCCAACATTGTCATGGACCCCGGCCGATGCCGGCCTTCCGAGTGACGTTGACATGGCCATTATTTTATCAAATTTTTTATTATTTTTTTCTTTTTTTTTTCGTTCTCTCTCTCTTGGACGAAGTGGCCCTTTGATGCCTGGTGGAATTGATTGCTCACCGCATAACTGAGTTAGTATCTGAGCGTGTTTGTTTATCAATTGGGAAATATTAACGAGTGCTGTTAAGCCCATTGCTGGGCCATGTCTAATGTGCTTCGAGTCTGATTACTCTCTAGAATACGTAATTTTGGCCAATTTAGCAGCTTCGTTGTGTTATTGCTTTGCACTAGCAGGCATGACACCGTGACTCTCTTCTGAGTCGAATTACTCTCTCCCTCGAGCACGTCGCTTGTTGTTGCTTGATTGCTTTTGGCTTTGAGAGGAAAGTGGTGTTTGATCCAATACCTAAACGAATCAGCAGACACCACAAACATTTGATGCAAAGAATGTGGAAAAATTTTAGACGGCTCACTGTGGCCAAGTTGATAAATTTTTAAGCATTACTTGGGCTAGCGAAATTTGGGAGCTTTATTGAAGGTTTCCATTTTTCCGTTGGGAAGCATAGGTCTTGTATGATTGTGTCAGTGGTTATTGCTTTCGAACACTAATTGCTAAAACTGACCATTTTGCTGTTTGCCTGAAATTTAAGTACCGTCTTGCATTCTCTTGCACCTGTTAGTTTTTCGAATTTGTTACATTTCTAATTGATGAGTGCTTAAAATCGAATTGCTAGGCTGCCTGTCTATGCAACTTAGCCAGCTTGTTGTTTGGTACCTGGGATTCCCTGGAGAGTAATTTACAATGGCCATTTAGGTCATAAATACATAATATGTTACTTGCATGTTCCAATCATCCCACGCAATCACATCATCCTTATCGAGAGCTTCCTAGGACAAGTTGCGAAATAGAAAGCACTAACTTACTCTCCAAGAGCAGGACAATGTACGTGTTAGCAAACCTATCTATAGATTCCATACTTCATCAGCACCGCCATCGCCGAAAATAGACCTAAGATTCGTCTTTGCTGCTGTCTAAGGCAATTGGCAGTGGTAGATATGGGCCTAATGTTAGCAGAGAATACCTTATATGGGCTCATGACTCCATGTTAGCAGAGAATACCTTAGTGCTCAAGGGTGATTGGCTCATGACTCCAAGGATGGGAGTTGTAGCTATGAAAAATCAAGCAAGATTGGTTTTGGTAGAATGTTGCCTTGAGGAAAGTTTTATTATTTTGACAGCTATATGTGTTTTTGTACAAAGGGACCAATGTATAACACAAAGAATGATAAATAAAAGAAAAAGTATATCTTCCTAATCTACGTGTATCAATTCTAATCATAGATTGATCTAATTAATCACTGTGAAGATCCAAGAGATATATCTCTTGGGTGATCTTCCTTGAAGAGTAAATTGCAGTGATTTGGTGATCTTCCTTGGAGATTCTTGGGTGATTTTGGATTATTCCTCTTAGCTGGCAATGTTTCTTTTGACACGCCCCTGTAAGCTGATTTGGGTGAGCACACAATAAGCTTGGCTTGTAGGGGGCGAAAACAAGAGGCGGAGGCCCTTTGGTGAAAATGTCAGCGGGTTAATCAAGAGTAGAAATATATTGAACATACAACTTGCGCTGACTAACCTGTTCGCGGACAAAATGGGAATCAATTTGCCCATGCTTTGTGCGAGCATGAAACACTAGATTGCTAGTTAGATAGATTGCCAATATGTTGTCACATCATAAAACCAGAGGCCATTGAGATGGCACTTGCAGATCTTGCATTAGAGCCTCAAGCCAAATGAGTTTGGCAGTAGTGTCTACCAGGCACTTCAACTCGACTTTAGTGCTAGAACAAGCCACAACGCACTGCCTGTGAGGCTCCGAGAGACAAGATTGTTGCCATGATTGTCTAGATATAAAATCAATGGATATGTTCACTATGAGTCATAAAAATTATCGCAAAAATATAATTGAGTCTTAAAATTTGTAAAAAGTGCAAATAAATCCTAAAATTTATCAAATTGATGCAATCAAGTCCAAAAGTTAACATCGTCAATTTGACTAACTAAAAATGCTGACATGACATTTTTAAATTAATTTATATTTTCCACATGATATTTTTTTTATTTTTTTAAACTCAATTCTTATTTAAAAAAGATTAAAAAAAAAAAAAAAAAACCTAAAATTTTATTAGAAACAAAACTTAAAAAGAAAAGAAAAGAATGGTAGAACCTCGGGGGAGGGCCGATGTCACTCGAACCTGGGTGCCTGAGCCCAAGCCTTATGAGGGTTAGCAAGCCTCACTTGGGGCTAGCAAGGCCTCACCCTTGCCAGGCGAGGGTCGGTCACTCTCGCCCAAGGCCAACGACTATCACAAACCCCTCTGGTAGTAGTTGACGGCGGTAAAAGCGCCCACCGATGAGGCTACCATTTTTTCCTTTTTTTATTTACTGTTTTGCTTTTTAAATAAATTTTAGCTTTTCTTTTTTAATTTTTAAATCTAATTATAGAAAAAAATTGAATAAAATAATAATAATGCCATGTGGAACATAAAAATTCATTTAAAAGTGTCACGTCAGCATTTTCCGTTAGTAAAATTGACAGTGTTAACTTTAAAACTTAATTGTACATTTAGGACTTGATTGCATTTTTTGTAAGTTTTGGGATTCACTTACACTTTCACGATAAGCTTTTGAAGAACATATCTCTAAAATTAATGGTGCTACTTTTTCTAGCCATATCTTTAGAACTTCAGGGACTTGATTCAAAGCTTGTCCCTCAGGCAAGAGAATTACCAAGAAAAGTCATAAACCTATTGCAGTTGTATCAATTCAATCTTAATCTTTCTTTTTTTTTGAAAAGTCCACAACTCGCCGGGCATTTATACAAGACCAAGGAAAACCCTAGACATATGTCGGGTAATGAATGAATATTATAAAAGACAATGTCGGATTGGAAATCGACCATCCTCCACCTTTATGTCTTCGGGTCACCACCTCCAAAGGATTGCCATTCGGGACCTATCCTAGCTCTAATCTAATGTCAAAACTAGAATAAAGGTGATACAAGCAAGTAATACATGGAAAGACAATTTAGTAATCATAATGATTCATATCAATGCACTCAAGGAACCTAAGAAAAGCAATTAAGCATCCACAAATGGGCTAGGGGTGGGCCTTTGGTTGTACATGCAACGGCCTTCTCAAGACATCTACCTTAATTCATATAAAACAACTTATAGCCATTAGTCATCATTTGCATTCACAAATAATGACTAATGCTATAAAATTCCCTAGCTTAGGTTCTAAGTGATACCCAAGATAGCCCACGAACTCATGCATTGCACATAATCCATTCATTTAGAACCACACGCATAGAAAGAAAGCATGCATTCAGGCTAAAAGGCACTGGTTCTCAACCAATCCACCGAGTGATCCAACAATTCAATCACATGCGCCATCAAATATGATCATGCAATGTATAACCATGTTAAGCAAGACAATCGATCATAAAAAGTGTAAATCAGGCGATGCCAAGATCAATTTGCGAACAACTTGCAAAGAAAAACATAACCTCAAAAGGTTTGCCAAGGAGGACACAATTTCATTGAAATCATAAGACAAGTTTTATCATCAAGTGAAACTTGGTCGCAAACCAATGCACTCCTAATCAAGCTTCACAGACGCTCCAAACGCGAATCGATTTCAATGGATTTATGTCAAAAGAAAGATGGGACCATTGCCTTCAACTTTTGAGTTTTGAAAACTTGTAGGGAAAGGCCTTAACTTCATTAAAATAGCGAAGCAATTAGATGTTTCAAAGAACTTGGGTGCAAACCAATGCACTGCTAATCAAGCCTTTTAAAATATCCTAATGAGTTCCGATTTTAACAAAATTAATGTTAAATCAAAGCTTAAGATGTACCCAACAACTTTGGTGAAGAAAGCTTTTCCAAATTGACATCACATGAATTTATAGAATTTTCAGAGCAAGCAAAGGTCAGATTAGAAAATCAATTTTTAAAAAGCCCTGCAACTTTGGGAGGGTTGGCAAAATACTGAATCAACTTTTAATTTTCTAATTTCAGCTGCTCATCAATCGTCTCGAAAAATGCTCTTTCTCTATCCCTACTTTTCCCTAGCCATGGCAGCAGCAATCCACCCTCCCCCTGACTAGCTCAGGATACCAAAAGGATGCTAGAGTCGCGGAACCAGCAACATGGCCCACATTTCGATGCCCTAGCCTGTGACACCCCCTCTGCGCAGTGGATTCCATAGCTGCTTGCCTCTTCGTTGTCCTCCTACGTGCCCTAGACCTGCGGACCCAAAAGCTGCGAGTTCAGTTTTCTCTTGCAAGGTATAGGGTATAAACAAAATAACCCACCTCTGAGCTCCCTTCATTCCCTGCCCTAACCCCCAAAAATTGAGTCTACCTCCAACCCCGGATCAATTTTCGACGTTTCTAGTTCCCCAAATAACACCAGGTCTGGAAAAATTCCTGCAATGGAAGAAAACAGCCTTCGAATGGCAGCTCTCTGTAGAAAGATGGGAGATATATGGTCTGAATCGGTGATTACTGAGCTGGATGAGGAAGTTTCTGCAGAAGAACAACAGGTAATAAACAAAACCCTGTATGGAAAACTGTACTCCAAGCCAAATGTAAATGTCCAGGCATTTATTAACACAATGAGGAAAGCCTGGAAAATAGAAACAGTACAATGTGAGGTTATAGAACCAGGTTTCTTTACTTTCCTCTTTAGCTCAATAGAGGAAAAGAAACGAGTTCTTGATGGTGGTCCATGGTCATTTGCTAGTAATTTATTAGTTTTAAAAGAAGGGGACCCCACTATTCCGGAGCATTGCTATGAATTTACACATTATGCATTCTGGGTACACATGATGGGTCTGCCTAGAGCAAAACTGGATGATGCTTCTGTTCGTCAAATTGCTGCAAAGCTGGGAGAAGTTGAGGAGATAAAAATTGAAGCAAAAACATCAAACTCTCGCAAAACTGGAAAGGCAAAAGTCCGGCTGGACCTGTCCAAACCGTTGCAAACAGGAACTCTGATCAGTTTTGGTAACAAGAAGTGGTGGATAGATTTTAAATACGAAAGGCTCCCTCATTTCTGCTACTCTTGTGGGAAAATTGGACATTATGCAAACTTCTGTCCCGAGGTGCCTTATGAAGAATCAGGCCTACCTCAAGATAAACCGGGACGATACGGATCATGGCTCAAGGCAGAAGCAAGAGAAAAAAGCCAATTCTGGAAGGCTTACTATGGTGAGCTGGAGAATTTGGCTGATGATGAAGTTGTTGCCTCCACCCCCACCCAAGAACTCCCTGAGGAAGGCCCAAAAACAGCAGAAGAGGAACAAAATCAGATGGCTATTGTCTTAGCAAAACCTATTCAGATTGGTACTATCACAAATATGGAGGGGATAGAGCAAAATGAAGGTAACAAAGGAAAGAGAATCTCCCCAACTCTCTTACTTTGTCACAATACCGCAGAAAGTGGCTCAAGTTCGGGGCAATCAAAGAAAGGAAAAACTCCTTACAAAACCCCGGCACAAAAGAAACAAAAACGTGCTAGTCCATATGAGAAGAAACATCCTATTGGTATAGCAATAAATGAAGAGCAACTCCTGGATACCCCGATTCAGCAGTGGGAAGGGGTCAAAACATGGGCTTTGGTGGCTAGCCCTAATAAGCCACCACAGCAGCGATGAAGATCTTGAGTTGGAACTGTCAAGGGCTGGGCACCCCCTTGACAGTTCGTCACCTTAGAGCCCTAGTGGCTCAGGAAAAGCCCAATCTGGTTTTCCTGATGGAAACCAAAAACAAAGAACAAATTGTTGAAAGGGTCCAGAGAAGTCTAAAGCTTGCTCACTCCTACCTCATAGAACCGATTGGCATAGCAGGGGGTCTAGCATTAATGTGGGATGAGGAGGTGAAAGTGGAAGTACAATCTAGCGCGGGGGATTTTATTGACATAAAAGGCACAAATTGCAGCAGCGGAGAAATCATGCGAATCACGTTCTTACATGCCTCCACGAATTTCCAGGAGAGACAACAATTGTGGCACACTTTGAGCTCTACAACTCTCGGCAACACCCTCCCCTGGTTATGTATTGGAGACTTTAATGAAGTCCTTTATCACTGGGAGAAGGTCGGACGCCGAGAAGTAGATCGTTATCGAATTCAGGCTTTTAGAGATTTCCTAAATAACTGCTCTCTAATGGATATTGAAAGCAAGGGATGCGCATATACCTGGTCAAACAACAGAGAAGGTACTGACCTAGTGAAGAAGAGGCTGGATAGGGTAGTGTGCAACCTCGAATGGCGAATCCTGTGCATTCATGCTGAAGCATATGCGTTACCGGCTATAGGGTCTGATCATAGCCCGATCCTCCTAGACCTGGACAAGAAGCATAAAAAAAGGAAAAGGAGCTTTAAGCTAGAGGCATTTTGGCTGGATGACCCAGACTGTGCAAATTTAATCAAGCACCTATGGAATGCAGAAAACACACGACAGGATCACCTGGTAGGAAAGTTAAAGAAGGTGGTGGCAGCAATGAGTGAATGGAGCAGGAGAAAATTCAAAAAATGCTAACACACAAATCACACAACTGAGATCACAGCTTATGCAACTCACAAATGCGGCTGATGAGGAATCAAATAGAGAGGATTTTAAAGCTCTAGTCTCTCAAATTGATCAATTATGGCGCCAGGAAGAGATGTATTGGGGCATGAGGTCCCGGATAAACTGGCTGAAATGGGGAGACCAAAACACCAAGTATTTCCATGCTTTGACCATTCAACGGCGTCAAAGAAATAAGATTACCATGTTGAAGATAGATGACCAAACCTGGTGCCGTCACCCAGCAGTCCTAAAACACCACATTCGAGACTTCTATCAACAGCTCTTTACTTCAGGTGGGCACCAGAAGCTATCAGCCGGTCCTTGCCCAATGCCCCCATGTAGTCTCGCATGCCATGAATGAGGAGTTGATAAAACAAGTCACAAAAGAGGAGGTTAAAGCGGCTGTCTTCCAGTTAGGAGCTACAAAAGCATTGGGACCGGACGGTCTACATGGGATCTTCTATAAAAAAAAACTGGTCAGTATGTCATGAAGACCTTTTTAAAATGGTGGATTCTTTCTTCAGCCGAGGTAACTTTGACCCAGAACTCAACAAGACAAATATAGCCCTTATCCCAAAAGTAAAAAACCCGGAAAATGTGTCCTAATTCAGACCCATTAGCTTGTGCAATTTCAGCTACAAAATTATTGCAAAAGTCTTGGCAAATAGGCTGAAACCGTGGCTCCCTAGTATAATATCAACGGAACAAAGTGCTTTTGTGTGTGATCGACAAATTCAGGATAATATTCTCATTGTTCAAGAGGTGCTGCACCAACTACGAATCAGGAAACGCAAAAGAAAGTTCCAGGCTGTCCAGAAACTTGACATGAAAAAGGCATATGATAGAATTGAATGGGATTTTCTCTGCGACTACATAAGGACCATGGGTTTTGCTGAAAAATGGATCCAATGGATTTATTTTTGTATATCAACAGTAAGATTTAGCATTCTGGTTAATGGAGAACCCTCTATGGCTTTCACCCCTTCGAGAGGAATCAGACAAGGTGACCCCCTTTCACCCTATCTCTTCATCATTGTAGCAAATGCCCTAACTGCCCTGTTGTCTAAAGCTGTGGAAGATGGCACTATAAAGGGGATAAAGTTGAACCCTACTTGTCCGACCCTATCCCACCTACTTTTTGCTAATGATGCTATCTTTTTCCTGAATGGGACGGTAAATGAAGCTCAAAATTTGGCAGGCATCTTAAACCAATATTGTTATGCCTCGGGACAGGCCATCAACCTAAATAAATCGGGTCTTTTCCTAAGCAAGGAATGCCCACAGCAGCTAAAACAGAGTCTCTCAGCAGAATTAAGGGTTCCCCTCATTGAAAAGACAGGGAAATATCTCGGTATCCCATCGGATTGGGGGCAAACTAAAAAGCATATGTTCAACTAGATACTCACAAGGGTAGAGAGTAAGCTAGAAGGGTGGAAGGAGAAGTTGATATCAAAGGCAGGGAAAGAAATCCTCCTAAAAACTGTTATCCAGGCAATCCCTCAATATGCTATGTCTATTTTTAAAGTCCCAATATCCATATGTAGAGCAATTGAAGCAAAAACGGCAGCTTTCTAGTGGAAACAACATGCAGCAAAGAGGGGCATACACTGGAAAAAATGGGATGTTTTAAAATCCAGAAAAGATCGTGGAGGACTCGGGTTTCGGGATTTAACAAAGTTCAATAAAGCCTTGCTGGGAAAACAAGCCTGGAGATTACTTCAAACACCGAATGCCTTATGGAGCAGAGTTCTAAAGAGTATCTATTTCCCAAGCGGAGATTTTTGGGAGGCACAAAACAAGAAACAAGCCTCTTGGGGATGGAAAAGTATATTAGCAAGGAGAGAAGTTCTGGAACCACATACTCAATGGATAGTTGGAGACGGGAAAAGCATCCGAATAAGGGAGGACAGGTGGCTGCCCTTAGGCTATCTACACGGCCTAGCAAACCGCCACGACCCTTGTTTAGTGGCTGACCTAATTCACCAACAACCGAGGACATGGAATACTAGCATACTAAACGATATGTTCTCGGAAAGTGTGGTAAAGGAAATTCAAGCAATACCCCTGGGGCTACAACCGACACCAGATAAGATAAGATGGACAGCAAATTACTCGGGGACTATACAGTCAAAAGTGGTTATAACAGTATCCATAACAATTGCAGGCCATTATCAGCAACAAATCCCACCTCCTCCTACCAGGTACCTCATGCTCTATGGACAAAAGTTTGGCAACTCCGTGTTTATCCAAAAATCAGACTTTTCCTATGGAGAATATGCAACAACGCACTCCCCACAATAGAAAACCTATACAAAAGGCAGCTGCGACACGATCCAATTTGTCCCCTTTGTCGCAAAGCACCCAAAACCATGGAACACCTATTCATCTTATGCGACTGGACAGCGAATATATGGTCTGAACAGGGCATAACCGCAGACACAAACCCATCACACATCAGCCGCATGGACAAATGGATCTATGAATTTCTTACCGCAACACGAGACACATCCTCGAGAGCTTTGTTTGCTGGAATCCTGTGGCAGATCTGGAAGCAAAGGAACGCAACAATTTTCCAAGGCCGACCACCTCAGCCGCGAGCAGCCCTTGACACCGCCCGAATAGAGACTTCCCTGTTTGCAACATGGAACAGGAATCAAAACATACCAATAGAGGAGGACGAAGCTGCTACACGAACCTGGATTGCGCCGCAAAAAAATGAGCTAAAACTAGATGTGGACTACTCTTGGACAGAGACTTCACTCACCGGATCTGTTGTGGGTGTCTGCAGAAACGAGGAGGGGGTGCTCATCGGAGGCTTCGCGCGGACAATTCAGGCGCCTTCTGCAGTGGTCGGCGAAACCCTAGCTCTGAGGAACGCTTTGCTGTGGATTACGGAACAGAACAGAACAACACTCCAACCAGAACTGAACTCCCGAAGCTGCCTTTTCCCACGTGAGTCAAAAGTAACGATCTCCACCGACAGCCTCCCTGTGTTCAGAGGAGTCACGGGCTTGGACAATCCCTCTTGGGCGGCCCAATCAGTAGTTGCAGATTGCAGGGCCTTGTTGCAAAGATTGCCTTGGGTCCAAGTACAACACAGCCCACGTGAGAAGAATCAAGCTGCAAATTGGACCGCAAGAGCCCATCGTGATCGAATTCTCCCGGCGAATTGGCTTTCGCAGCCCCCTTATCCTCTTTTGCAAATTTTATGTATGGACTTCCCCCTTTCACAAACGCACTTTATGCGACTGTAATGGAAAAGTCTTATAGTTGATAAAAAAAAAAACTTTTAATTTTCTAGATAATCAGCCAAGTCGGCAATCACTGAAATAGAGCGCTCAATATATGTCCAACACAAGCAGACCCAGAGCTCATCTCAATCTAGGATTTTTATAGCAGATCAATCAACATATGAGGAGCAACTCTCAAGAAGAAAGCATCCTAAGATTTTGAACACATCATTTTATAAAAATGCTAGAATAACCAAAGGTCAATCAACAATAGAACAGAGCAACGGGGTGTATGCATGATCTAAAGGCAATTAGCCCTACCAATTGATGTTCAGATATTTTTCAAGTTTTTATATGTTGTAGATATGAATGTCATGAACAAATTTCATCAGAGACTCAACCCTAGAATCAACACCTAGAAAATCAGCCAAAATTAACAAGCATATGGACTCACAGTTGCAGAACATGCATTCCAATTCCATGCAACTTCCATATTCAAGTTCAGTTTAGCAAAAAACTGTAAACATAGCAAATGATGGTCAAATCATGCAATCTTGGTGTCATTGGAAGGCTTGAGATGTCACTTATAAGTTCACAAAAGGTGACAAGTTCAATTAAAGTCATTTTCCAGATCAAATAAAGATGATATGCAAGAGGTCTAATCTGGACAAGAACATTACAAATTGTGTATGATTCTTAGGCCATTAACGAAAATAAACGATGCAGAAATTTCATCAAATGTTAGTATGTTCTAGAGATAGATGTTATGGGAAAAATTGATAAGACACCTAGTCCTAGATCAATGCACAATAAATCATAAAAATTCATGAAACCAAATAGGTCGGTCAACCTAAGCATGGTAGAAACATGGCGTATTGCAAAACAGAATACTGACTTTGAAATGGGTTATTCAAGTATGCAATATGTCTTTTCAAAGCTTGAAATGTTTTTTACAAATGTCCAGAAGGCATCAAAAGCAATGGGACACATTAACAAGTTCAAACGAAGATAATCGTCTAAGAGGTCCAATCAATATTAGAAAAGACAGGATATGGCAAAAACAAATGCAATTAATTCTACTTAGACGACATGCTAAATTTTCAAAATTTTAATGCGAATAGAGTTAGATGTCAGGATTAAACCTCACGAAGACACTCAATTTGAATTCAATATGCAAAAAACCATACAAAACTGTTAAATATAATAGGTCATTCGGCCAGAACAATTACCGCAGCCTCAACTCATATTACATATCGTTAGAAAGCTAATAAGCACATTAGCCAACTTGAACAAAGATATTCATCCAACTAGTCCAGTCAAGCCATCTGAATTGTAGATCAAGCCCTGACCAAGCAATCATCCAAATATAGATCATCATAGCCTATCATCTACCATCCATGATCATCCTAAACCAAAACCTTATCTAAGATAGCATAGAATCTCATCCTAAATCGAGCTCTAGCCCCGATTGCCTAAAGCAATCTCACTTTAGGGAGTTACCTTGATGATTATCACACAAACAAGCTCAATCGAGCTTAGATCGAACCACACTAGAACTCAAGACACGTCAAGGGGGTTCGGTGATAGTTAAGGACCACCGTACGTCACCAGAACGGGACCGAAATGCTGTTGATCAGTTGCTGGACAAGAATCAAGACTAAACTCGCTGAATAGGACGCCAAATGAAAATTGAGATGATCAAGCGAGTTCTGATGACTACAAAGCTGAGTTCCAGTCACCGGCATGTCAAGGACTCACCAGTGGACACCAAAAGGATAGTCGAAAGGCTAAGGACCACCAAATAACCGCCAGGAAGAAAGCATTGATAGAGACGGCAATATTGCAGCCCGATTGGGAATGGGGAGAGATGGGAGGACCTGGCAACTCGCAAGATGGCGGATGGTGACAGCTAGGTTCGTGAGGGAGTGGTGGTAGCTTATAGGCGTGGAGCATCACCGAAAATGGCTCGGCGATGGTGGTCCAACGCGATGAAGATGAGGCGGTGGAGAGGGAAAGAGGCGGTAAAAGTCTTTGAGGGAGAGAGAGATGGGCAAGAAAAAAAGAGGAGAGAGAGAAGAGTGAATTCAAATCTAATTATGGGGCCCTCTTTCAAGTTTTGGAGGAAAAAAAATATTATACCTCCTTATGAGAGCCGATCATTCTTGGATTGATCCAAGGGTTATGGATTAATCTCCCTAGCTAACAAACTTATCTAGGCTTTAAGTATGCTTAAAGGAGGATAATAAATTTGCACATGCCTAATTTCAAGGACCATCATGAAACATTGACAAACAATTATAATCGATTCAAAGATTAAAGCTCAATCCGAGGTTATTTTTGTAATTTCACAAAATGAGGGGTAATTTTGCAAACCCATGAAATGAGAGCATGAATAGGTCAACCATGGGGTAGGCCACATCATGGTGGTCACTAGCTGCTGAAAATGGCCAAGCGGACCGTTTCCACCCAAAGCCAGTTGGACCAGTCCAAACCGCTCTTGATTGGTTTTGTCGGTCCTAATTCCTTTATTGTACAATCTGGTCTCCTAGGGACTTAATTGAGAAGAATCTTTAGTCGATTAAGGAACAAAATGAGCTAATTTGTACAATTTCCTATCTCGAAATGCAAATTGGTCGAAATTGAACCTAATCGATACCATGGGCATCAATTGGTCCAATCACTAATACTCATAGGGGGTCTATTACATCCAAATTGATACTAAAATAATGGTATAACTTTTATGTCAAAGTTAAATTGAGGGCCAATGCTGAAATTGAACTTTAAATCATGAAATTAATGTTTAGTCTAAAATGGGTGAACTAATTGAAGCTCATATCTAATGAGCTAAATCCATCAAATTGAAGAGTTCCAAAGTGAATTTGCCAACATTGGCCCCAAATATGTATTCAAATTTAAAAAAAAAGAATTATAAGGAAGTGTTAGTACACAATTCATGAATAATTGACTTGGACTCCTACTCGTCAAATCTCGAAATTGGTTGAATGAGTCAATATATAACGACTTATAAACTGGAGATTCTTCTTAATACGATCTATCACAGTCTCCTTATTTTTACTTTCCATAGGAAACCCAAATTAAGCCTCTCACGAGCCATTGAGGCTCTAAGATGTTGGATTGTCAAGAGAGTGCCCAAATCTTGATATTTTCAGCTTAAAAGTTTCATATCTTCTTTGGTGGCTTAAGGCTAGCCACCAAAGCCCCTTCATGGACCCCTTTCCCACATCTTGATTGGTATGTCCAGAAGCTTCTCCTTATCAATTAAATTTATCTGAGATCCCCTCTTTTCATAGAAAGCAAAGCATTTCTATTTTTTTCAGCTTGTGTTTTCAGTCTAGCTTTCTTTGTTTTGGCAAGTCCTGTCCCTTTTCCATGTTCTGTTAAGGTCTAGATTCTCTCCTGAGTTTGCTAGACTCTTTTCCCCTTATTTGGGGTTGCTTATTCCCTCATTCTTGCATCTTCAACTAGCTCATTTACTGCTGGATCATATATGATTAATGCCTAATTATTTGGCCTTGATTTGTCATTGTTCAAGTTCTCACCCACAAGGGACAAAGGTGATTTGAGCACAATAACATCTTCTTTTAGAGATAGATCAATATCATCATAGAAATTCTTCCAACATGAGCTGAATTCTTTCACTTCCACCTTAAGCCATGAGCCATACTTCCCTGGTTTATCCTAAACTAATCCAATCTCCTCATAAGGTATCTTCGGACAAAAGTTCGCATAGTGTCCCATGTACCCACATGAATAACAGAAATGAGGTAACCTCTCATATTTAAAGTCTATTCAACATTTTCTACTTCCTACATTGATGACAGTGCCTGTTTTGAGAGGATTTAATAGGTTCAATCTAATTTTTGCTTTGCCAATTTTACAAGAATTGGTGTTTCTTGCCTCAATTCTAACCTCCTCAACTATCCCTAGTTTTGCAACAATCAATCTCACCGAATCCTCCAATACTACAGCTCAAGAAAGCCCCAACAAGTGCACCCAAAATGCATAGTGCAAGAAGTCATAGCAATGCTTCAAAATATTGGGGTCTCCTTCTTTTAAGACAAGAAAATTACTAGCAAAAGACCAAGGCCCATATTGGAATACTCCCTTTTCCTCTTCCACCGAATTGAAAGTGAATAGAAAGAACCTAGGTTAAATAACCTCACATTTAACATCCTCTTACTTCCAAGCTTTCTTTATTGTACTTAGAAATGCTGGAAAATTAACATTCGATTTATAGAATAGCTTGCCATACAATAAAAATTCACTTTCCCGCTTTTCTTCCTTAGGAATTTCAGCATCCAACTTTGTGACTTCATCTACAACCCACAAGTCACCCATCTTTTGGCACAGCACCATCATCCTGAGATTGTTCTCATATTCGCCTTCCATTCTGTACTAGTTATAGCTCAATTTGAAGTATAAAGGAAATGCTAACACTAGTTTTACTATATTTTGTCTGGGTTGCATAATTTGGGAGATGGAGTGAAGTGAGCCCTAGTTGGATGGAGGGGTAGGCACTGGAACCCTTTGGAATGAAGAAGCTTAGTATTGAATGAAGAAATAAGAACCTAAGAAGGGAAGAAGACTGCACCGTTGGATCGACCAAGGAACTTTGCTTCAAGTTACCCCCATTGGGTTCAACCCCTGGATGTCCCTTTATCACACAGGCGCCGCATCTAATTAGATCAAAGCATGGGGAGGATCTTAACATTGAATGATATGTTTTAGATGTGTAGGAGCCATATTCTATCTATTATTCCTTTGTAGCAACTCTTCTCTCCTAACTCACACTCAACTTCAACTTTGTTTGAATGCAACTGTCCATCAAGCGCGCGCGGAGAGAGAGAGAGATCACATATAATGTAGGCCTTTTGACATCAAGAATCATAATTCCATATTTCAAGAGCGCTTCCTACATTATTCAATTGTTTTTGAGCCCTTCATTTTTGTAATCCTTGAGATGTGTTGATAGAGTAAGTTTGTACTTAACTGTGAGATAGTGAGCTCTCTTGCTTGAATATACGCAGCACCTACTTCAAGGAGAAATGTTTGAATATGAGCAACACTTACATTTATAATTTCTCATTGATTATTTAGAGGAATCCAACCAATAAACTATCATATGAGAGAACAAACATGGGCTTACACCAAGCTGAACTATTGTGATTTCTATATGCCCTATTCTCTGGCACTGATCATATTCATTGCTAGAATTGCTTAATAATATCATAGTCTAATCATATTCATATTTTGTTTTTCACAATCACATTCACATCATTTTTGACAATTTTATTTATGCATTATTTTGTCAAATATTTTAAATCATCTATTTACCCTTCTATAGGTGACATGATATTATTAGTTACTTCACATGATCTCCGTCATCCGCGTGGTGCGATCACACAAGGGGCTTGCACGTGGATGTCTCTAGGTCCAACGCTGCTGGCAATTGGAACTTCTGGCCGCTGAGCCCGTGGGCATTGTACCTCGCCCAGTCACCTTGTCCACCAGGAGCTGACCCGGATAGCCTAGGTACGCCCCAACTCGCAAACACTATGTGCACCGACACTACCCTTAGTGGTGCGTCTGCTGGGCCCTGGAAGTACCCGCTACGAAAGGGTTTCGTGACGATGCCAACGAGGAGCATTGCCAGGTTGATCGCCATGCCGTCAGCCTGTGTGCACGGGTATTTACGGGTCGAGTGCATACCTAAGCTATCCAGGTCGGCTCATGGTAGACAAAGAGCCCGTTTGGTTCAGCATTCCCAAGGGGCTTTCAGCCCCGAAAGCCCCTTGGGAAAATGCAAACCCGTTTGGCTCAGTTTTTGGGGAGATGCGGTGCATCTCAAGTATCCTTAAAGTCCGCTTAGCTCAATGCACCTCCAAAGGTGCATTTGCAACTTGCATTTTCGGAATGCATCTTCCCCGCGTGGTCGTCGGAGCGACGACCACCGGCCACCCTCCGGCGACCGCCGGCCACCCTCCGGCCACCCTCCGGCCACCTTCCGGCCACCCTCCGGCGACCGCCAGACACCCTCCGGCGGCCGGATCGCGCCGGGTCAAGCTCCAGCCCGGCTAGATTTGGTCGCGGAGAGCTGCTGAGTCGGGCGACCTCGGGCGGCGGTCGCTGGGTCGCCGGACCCGGGCGACGCAGCCGTCGCCCGGGTTCGCGACCGGCTGAGGCGGCGACCTTGGGTGGTCGCGGGCTGGGTTGCGCGACCCGGGCGGCGCCCGAGGTCGCCGCCTCGGGCGGTCGCGCGACCCGGGCGACGGCGGTTGCGAACCCGGGCGACGGCGAGTCGCTGGGTCGCACGGCCTCGGGCGGGCGGCCGAGGTCGGGCCGTCGCCCCGGGTCGCCGGACCCCGGCGACCGCCGCCCGAGGTCGCCCGACCTCGGGGCGGCCTTTCGGCGGCCGGATCTGGCGCCGCCGGTCGCTCGCGCCCCCGAGATCGCCGCCGGAGGGTGCCGGGAAAATGAATTTTAAAAAAAAAAATTATTAAAAAAATTTTTTAATAAAAAATTTCGTAAAAGTCCTTAGCAAAATGTAGTATTCACCAAACGGCATTTAGGCCAAAATTATTTTACAATGCAAAATTTACCAAACGGTATTTACATTTCGGAAAACCCTTTAAATTTCAGCGAAACTTTGCGTTTTCCCAAAGTGCATTTCCCCAAAAGCAAACCAAACGCACCCAAAGTCGACTGGGGCGAGCTACAATGCCCACGGGCTTGGCAGCTAGAAGTTCCAATTGCCGGTGGTGTTGGACCAGAGATATCGGCGTGCAAGTCCCTCGTGTGATCGTGCCAGGTAGACAATGGAGATCATATGAAGTAATTGGTGATATCACCTAGAGGGGCGGGCCGTACATCGGCTGGTGGAGCGGCCATGCGCACTGCCCTGGGGATTGCGCTCCGAGCTCCCAGACGAAGGCGGACCAGGGCCGGGACGATCCACGCAAACCTGCACCGGATGCAGAACCCCACCACAGCAAAGTCCGCCACCAAGAGGACAACAGTGATGGTGCTGGGAGCGGCATTGAACTTGCCGGCGAGGGCGCGGAGGTGGTGGTCCGTGAGGGACTTCCCGAGGGTGCAAGCCTCGTGGAGGGCTTGCCTCCCGACGACGAGAAGGTTGGCGCTGCCGCCCTTGTACTTCTCGGTGGTGTGCCACCGGGAGGAGGCGGAGGGCAAAGGGGAGTGGGCGGCGGACCCGAGGGAGGGGATAAAGTCGAGCATGATGGAGCGCTGTTGGGGCAGAAGCGACCGTATGAGACGAGGTCGACGGTGATATTGCCCTTCAGAAGAGCTCCGTTGTGGTACTTGAGGACGAGGGGTTGTCGCTTGACCAGAGCGGCCGTGGAGGGGGAGGAGATGCAGCACGAGAAGAGGAAGAAGAAGACGACGAAGAGATTGAGCGGGAGAGTGAGAAGCCATTGTCGTGGCCTTGAAGCTTTGAGAGAGAGGGGAGAGAGAGATGGGAGAAAAATTATGAAGAGAGAAGGTATTTTATACTGTGAAGAGGAGGAGAGGGAGACAGCTGGGAGAGAGTTAAGTATTTTAAAATACAAATATGCATCTTTTTACTTTGTGATTTTAATGTTGATCAAAATTCGCCTTCTTTCTTCTGGCAATACTCAAATTTATTTTCAATACATATATTTAGGATAAGAATGGTGCAAATGTCATAACTTTCGAACGACGCAACTTAAGTGCCATAACATTTTTTTTTTTTTGCTCACTCGAGTATCATAAATTTGAAAAATCGATTACTTGAATAATGACGATTTGCCTCACTAGAAAATTCGATTTGTCAGAAATGTATTCAAATGATTGATAGTATTTAAGTGAGCGAAAAAAAAAAGTTATAACATTCAAATAACTGTTATACGAAAGTTATGACACTTGTATTGTTTTTCTTCCTATACATTTATACTGAATATGTAAAGTTAAAAGGTCAGCTTAGGTATGAGATTCTTTGTGTTTGATGGTGCAATTAAATCAGATATTGTGTCTACTCCATTATACGTAGTACATATAAAAGTTGGTTATTTTTTGCCATTGGAACGTGAGACTCCTACTTGAACTTGAATCTATCGTCATGTGCAGTTTTTGTCATTGGATTTTACAGGAGTCACATAATCACATTAATTTTGATAAAAGGGATAAATAAATAATCTCATGTTGTTATAAAGTTAAATAATCCATACACAACAAAATAAATTAATAAAAATGCATTATACAAGATAAAATGAATTTGAAACGTAAAAAACTATGGACCTCCTGCTCGTCTGTTGGATAACCTTTTAAGGGCCAAAACATACAAAATAAAAATAAATAAAAAAATAACATCTACATCTCTAGATAAAACCAGCTTTGTTTTCTAAATAATCCAAAGAAATGCATGAATTCTTCCTCTTGCATAGAATTGGCCATTATTATATTATTTGTCAAGGGATTCTTGGTAGCAGCTGACATCACTAATGACGATGACTTGATATTTATTATTATTAAAAAATGCAGAAAAATATTTTCATTATTCTCGGAAATTTTAAGTCGTAGATTGTCATGAATAGCAAAATCATTAACCGATACAAGCAATTGTTTTAGGAAAATATGTTGCAAATCATCTATTTTTGACAAACAAATAGAGTTTTAATTTGGATTATTTTCCCTTATAATTTTTAAATAATCCATTAAATTTAAAAAAATATATAAGTTACCACGTAGGATCATCTCACGAGAAAATAATCGGCATCAACGTCGAAGGGGATGCCACGTGGAGAGAAGCAGTTGGTGGGCGATGTGGGGATGGGAGTCCCTCTCCATTTTCTCTTGAGGGGCTCTTAGGGATGACGTCGCGGTCTGGCTGTTAGAGGGAAGCTCGCAGTAGCTTCTTGATGGCGACCCTGAGACTTTAGGGACCCTGGACCACCCCGCTCTCCCCAAAAAGTTTAATAAAACATAAATTAGGTAATTATTATGTTTGATTATTAAATACAAAAAGGTCAAAGAAAAAAATGGTAGAGGTAACATGTTTTTCTTTACAAATATGTCCACACAAGAAATTTTGAATTTTACAATCTAGGCAAATACCATAAAAAAGCCAAAATTATATTCCTTAAAATATAAATATCCCAAACTCTTAACTTTTGTTTACATCACAAAATTTGCCAAAACTTATACATGTGATATGTATACCTATTTTAGTTCCATTTAGAATATATTTATCACATTGGTATAAGTTCAAATTTTTTTATAAAAATCACATTCGGCAAATTTATGGTTTTTAATGTCACAAAATATGTATGGGGTAATTTATGGCTTTTTTGTGCCAAATTCTAGGGGGAAGTTGTCATTTCTCTTCGATTCTTTGCTCTTTCCTTTGATCTAGAGAGCACAAGATGATCTCAATTCCACACCAGTTGCTTTCTCTATCTATCAATGTCGCCCCCTCCCTTCTCCCCCCTCTCATAATTTCATACCCTTCCAAAGAAAGGGTTAGGAGAAAAGATAGAGTTTCTAATTGAGGACATGAATCGCTCCACAACTTCAATCCAACGTCAAGTTTGTCAACCCATGATCATGCGTGGTCGGGATTCAAAACAATCTAGAGAGCACAAGATGATCTCAATTCCACACCCGTTGCTTTCTCTATCTATCAATGTCGCCCCCTCCCTTCTGCCCCCTCTCATAATTTCATACCCTTCCAAAGAAAGGGTTAGGAGAAAAGATAGAGTTTCTAATTGAGGACATGAATCGCTCCATAACTTCAATCCAACGTCAAGTTTGTCAACCCATGATCGTGCGTGGTCGGGATTCAAAATGATCTAGAGAGCACGAGATGATCTCAATTCCACGTGCGTCAGTTTCTCTATCTTTCAATGTCCCCCCCCCCCCTCTCATAATTTCATACCCTTCCATAGAAAGGGTTAGGAGAAAAGATAGAGTTTCTAATTGAGGACATGAATCGCTCCACAACTGTAACATCCTGAAATTCGAGCCCTTTGAGAGATGAAGGAATGTGAATTTCGCCAATGCATTGTTGGTTGATCTCACTCGGAATTGATCACTCCTGAGATACTGACCTTGAGGGGAAAGGCTAATGAGGACAGAACTCGTGCGACTAAAGAACTTGACATGGGAAAACGACTCGACCGTGAGAATTGCGTGAGGACGATCCTATAGTCATGCATGCCGATTCTAGGGACGAATAGAAGTCGATTCGTGGGCAGAACATAATGGGACGACGGGTGATTCCGTCTACTATTATCGAACCCGCGAATGGCCCTATGTCGATCCTTGATAATCGTGTACTTTGAAATAAGAATCGATCCTTCGCAATTTCATGTAATCAAGGACGTCCATGTGTTGAGAAGTCTTGAACGTGAATTGGCACGAGTCGGTTACGCGTGAATCCTCAAAGCCGCTGTCGGTCGAGCGAGCACCAAAATGGCATTCGGGCGAAATTGACAAGGCACGAGAATCCAATATTGGACTTCAAATTTTCGGGAACGTTCGAGAAGGACTTTTGGACGATGCTTCTTAGACGATCGGACGTGCTTGATTGAGCCGAGTAATTGGAAAAGGGATTTTCGGACGAAGAAAACGAGCCTACGAGGACGTGGGCCGGGCAAGATTAGTGTGGGCCTCACGCCCAAGGTTGGACAGCCGCCATGGAAGGCCCGAGGCAAGCAAGTGAGCCTGTTGGGCCAAACCGACAATTTACCCTCCCGAGCCCGTTGTCTAATCTTAAGCCGTTTCGAGCCCAACAAATTCCCGAGCCCATTCCTATTAATTTTCCGGCCTTTTCCTAGGCCCGCCCTTCATTTTCAGCCCAAGGACAGATTGGGAAATGTGCAAGGTGGAAATGACCAAAATGCCCTTGGATATTTTGAAGAAAAGTCAAAAAAGAAGAGAGAAGATGAGGTCAATTGTTTGGCAAGTGGGGCAAGCATTGATGGCCTTGATAAGGCTTATCCTTCAGCCTTCACTTCACTCTCTCTCTCCTCTTCATCTTCTCCAAAATCGCAGCCCTCTTCCCCTTGCTTCTCCTTGCAATTTCTGCAGTTTCTGCTTTGGACCTCTCACCGAAATTTGAGTTGTTCGTTGCCTTCCCGGTGGAATCTCGGGCCGTGCCACCTATCAAAATGTTCAGCATAGAAATTCCGTACTGTTCACGGCGGCCGATCGCCGAACGGAGCTGGCGTCCGACCCGTACGGCGTCCAGAAGTCACCGGTCCTCCGTCCGTCCCGTCAGCTAGCGTCGCCCCCGCACAGCTCCGCCTTTTCTTCCGTTTCTCTCCATTTTCGACTAAACCACCGCCCATCCCAGCCACAAGTGGTTCCCCCTCGACCCCCAGGTGCCGCCGGTTGCTGGCCCGCCACTCGCCGGAGCTCCGGCAGCCCGTTCAACTCCGATCGCTTCTTCCTCCTCCAGCGGTGCGGTTTTGAGTTGCGGTGGGGATTCCGAGTTGTTGCTGCTGTGTTGAGCCCGGGACCGCCTTGGATCGTCGTGGTAGAGGTCCCCAGTGTCGGGTTCGTCGCCGCCGCCGCGTCCATGTCTCCGGCCCGCTTAACGGGTGAGTTTAGCTCCTAATCCCTATTTAGTGCCTAAACTTGCTTAGGGTTGTGTTAATTAGTGGTAAGATTGGTTTAGGAAGTTTAATTAAGTTTATTAGCCCTAAGATAGGTGGTTAGATAGATGGTTAGGATTAGATTAGCTTAATTTTGCTAATTGTGCTTAATTATTGCTTAAATGAGGGTTATGTGATTTTTGTGATTAATTAAGCATGATTTGATTTAATTGAATTGATTAATTGTTTTAATTAATGTTTTGTTTAATTTCTGGATTAAATGTTTTAATTAATTGAATTTCGGAAAATCACTGTTCACGGATTACTGTTCACGAATTACTGTTCACAGCACTGTTCATCCAGAAGCTAAATTTAGTCTTATTTTGATGTGCTCTTGATTGTTGTGATTAATTGGAGTGCCGATTGTTAATTATGCTCGTGAATATTGATGAAATGCGTGATTGAGTGTTGGTTGAATTGAATTTTGGAAATTGTCAAGTGAGATCGCATGACATGTTGCGTGGGTTATCCGAAATGGCATGTCGCATGAGCATGAGTGATATTGCATTCACGACGGAAAAAAAGATATAAATGGATTGCTTGGTGAGGTGTTGCATGATCACATTAAATGAGAGAACCCGTTCGTTGGGAAGACCGCCAATCCCTATGGGGTTGTGCCGTGGCCGATGGGTCGCCCGACTTCGGATCGGATGCCCGACGGGGAGGGGTTCTATGTGGGATCGCGGTATGGGGCGGGTCCCGGCCTCTGTCGCAGCGGGGCTGCGGTAGTGGGCGAGTCTTGTGCTCCTTCGGGAATGCCGTCTTGGGAGTGAGCCCTTGACGTCGCCGTGCCTCGAGGTAAAGAGGGACGAAGGCTGGTTTAGCCGAACCGCCAACCATAAGGTTGTGCCGTGGCCCGGAGGAGGAGGGGTCGTAATAATCGGAGCATGTGTGGGCGTGAGACATGAGAAAGCTGTGTGAGATGCTCTGATTATTCGCATGCTTTTAATGTCGTGATGATTGCATTAATTATGGTACGCACGCATGAGTTGACAGTCGTGCAGGATGTGGCAATGGCCAGGTGAGATCGCTTATGGTGCGACTCGCATGTAATTGATGAATCAGTATCATCGACGGCCATGTGCCTTGCTTGCATTGTATGAGATTTGACGTGCGGGATATGGCATACCGGGTAAGGTTGCATGCGAACCGACTGTATGATTGTTGGTTACCCCGTCATTGTTGGCTGTTGTTTGGTTTTGGCTTTGTCTGTTGTTGGGTTGAGTGAGGGGTGGTTACGGAGAGATACCCCGGTTGAGTTGGCGTACTAACCGGGGCTTAGGGGAGAACTCGCCGAGATTTTATCTCAACCCGTCGTGGTTAACCATTTTCAGGCCCCTAGAATGGCGTACCCACAATGGAGGATCCCGCCCGCTCCTCCGGTGATCGACTCGACGGAGACGAGTCCGATGGGTCCGAGTGACCGTGGTGTTGAACCCGAGGGTTCTTTGTGTACTGTTGGATTAGCCTAGTCTTTTTGGTTTGGCTTAGAGGATGGATCGGCCCTTTTTGTCGGGCTTGTAATTTGGAAAACGATCCTCCATTGGTTAATCCAGTAAATTGAATAATTGAGTAGTTGTTGTTGCTCTTGCTATTCATCCCTCTATCCCTGTTTGATTGTTTGTTTGTCTGGGGATGGTTCGTCTTCCGCTTGCGCTTAATGAAAGATAAAATGAATGGTCGTCGATGGGTCCTGGGACGTCGCTTTCAATTGACCATGGAAATGGGGTTGCTGCGAGCTCGAGAGTCGGGGCGTGACAACAACTTCAATCCAACGTCAAGTTTGTCAACCCATGATCGTGCGTGGTCGGGATTCAAAATGATCTAGAGAGCACGAGATGATCTCAATTCCACGTGCGTCACTTTCTCTATCTTTCAATGTCCCCCCCCCCCCCCCCTAATTTCATACCCTTCCATAGAAAGGGAAAATCAAATCGAGCGATTCCTTCTTTCTTCTAACTTTGAAAGATAGATAAGATACTATCAGCGTTAGGAGAAAAGATAGAGTTTCTAATTGAGGACATGAATCGCTCCACAACTTCAATCCAACGTCAAGTTTGTCAACCCATGATCGTGCGTGGTCGGGATTCAAAATGATCTAGAGAGCACAAGATGATCTCAATTCCACACACGTCACTTTCTCTATCTTTCAATGTCCCCCTTCCGCCTCCCTCATAATTTCATACCCTTCCATAGAAAGGGTTAGGAGAAAATAGATAAGAGTTTCTAATTGAGGACATGAATTGCTCCACAACTTCAGTCCAACATCAAGTTTGTCAACCCATGATCGTGCGTGGTCGGGATTCAAAATGATCTAGAGAGCACAAGATGATCTCAATTCCACACACATCACTTTCTCTATCTTTCAATGTCCCCCCCTTCCCCCTCTCATAATTTCATACCCTTCCATAGAAAGGGTTAGGAGAAAAGATAGAGTTTCTAATTGAGGACATGAATCGCTCCACAACTTCAATCCAACGTCAAGTTTGTCAACCCACGATCGTGCGTGGTTGGGATTCAAAACAATCTAGAGAGCACAAAATGATCTCAATTCCACACGCGTCACTTTCTCTATCTTTCAATGTCCCCTCCCCCCTTCCTTCTTCTCTCATAATTTCATACCCTTCCATAGAAAGGGTTAGGAGAAAAGATAGAGTTTCTAATTGAGGACATGAATCGCTCCACAACTTCAGTCCAACGTCAAGTTTGTCAACCCACGATCGTGCGTGGTTGGGATTCAAAACAATCTAGAGAGCACAAAATGATCTCAATTCCACATGCGTCACTTTCTCTATCTTTCAATGTCCCCTCCCCCTTCCTTCTTCTCTCATAATTTCATACCCTTCCATAGAAAGGGTTAGGAGAAAAGATAGAATTTCTAATTCCGCACCCGTTGCTGAGTTCCCATATCGATTTTCACTAGGACGATTTAGATTAGATTCAATTAGACTAGACCCTATAATTTCTTCACTTTGCTTGATTGGTGGATGGGCTCTTGCATTAATTTGCACAGCTACGGTCTACATTCTGCACCAACGCTCTCTTCTCTCGTCATCCCCATCACATCTTTTGTCTTGTAGTTTTAGGCAAAAGCCTCGAGTCCCACGAAACGCATTGATGATCGACGCCATCCGAATCGAGAGTGTTTGGCTCTTAAAAGAGACTCCGACTTTTCTACTTTGGATTTTGAGCATGGGCACTCCTAAATTTTAAGAAAATATCATAACTGTCTATATTATTGCTCTTGTGACACGTGTAACCAATGTATAAAAGATAAACATATTTTCTTATTAAATATACTTAATAATTATCTTGAAAGTGTGGCATTTCGTTTTTCAAAATACTTTTGACTCTTCTTTTTTTTTCAAAAAAGGTCTTGCTAGCGAGTACTTTAAGAACACTTCATAAGAATCCAAATTGGAGAAATCAATGTTCAAAGCCTGTTTAAAAACATTGAAGAGTGAAAATAGATTCTCTTTTTATGATGTAATAAATAGAAATGCCAAGTTTCAAATCACAATTAATTACATCTTTTCAAATGTCTAGGGATGCATTCAAATTCCTTAAAATATAATACATCTAAATCAATTTAGCCTTTTGGGGTTAATACCATAAAAAGATATAAATATCCCAAACTTCTTTTGTGTCACGAAAAACCATAAATTTGCTTAGTGCAACATAAATACATCAAAACTTTTTTTGTATTATAAAAAACCCCAATCTTATACTAATGTGACCAATATATCATGGATGGAACTGAAATAAAAGGTATATATGCCACACATTTATAAGTTTTGATATTTTCATGATAAAAAAGAAAAGTGTAGGGTATTTGTGCCATTATGGGCATAGTTTGAGGTTTTTTGTTGTTGTATTTACCATAATATTATGTACATCTTTAAAGAGAGAAAGCTTAAGCTTAATCGCACTCCGGTCGACAATATGAGGGGAAGTCAGAGATTCGCGCAGTTCTGGTCTAGCAATGACAAGAAGGACGAGTTACATCCTCGGAAGCGTCGCTCCTCAAAGAATCCTATGGAGAGCGGGGCCGAGTCCAGCAGCAAGTGCCAGAAGACGGTGAAGCTCATGGACTTATACAAGGATGAGGACGGAGACGAGCCACGGAAGCGAGTCACTCTGGCAACGGTTAGATATAAATGAGTCTATCGTTGTCAAGTTCACTGCATTCTTAAGCTTCGAGCCGACTCTGTTGCCATATTCTTGTCATATGTACAAGTATGAATTTTGTTTGACATGTCCTTGCAAGTGTGGCTGATTATCTAGATCTGACTCTATAGTGTCTTCAGTAAAATTCAAGTACTCAAATTTTCCTTGAAGTCTTCATCTGCATTTTTTTTATGCCTTCTGCTTCTCTATTTAGCCTCTTTCTTTGCATCCCTTATCACGCAACATCTTCTTACTGAACTTTCTAAATTCTGTCATCAAGTTTTTAAAAAATATTGGACGAACTTTCTAAATTCTGCCAATTTTTCCTTCAATGCGGTCATTTTAATGCGTATTTCGGGTGCTCCAAGAAAGCATTCTCTTTGTCAATACACTTACTTTTAGAACACGTCAGTTCTTCTTTGGATAGGGCTGCTACTTGACCACTCGATACTCGATTCAGTAAAGCACTGCCAGCCCTATTGTCATCTTATCGGATTTATTTACGTTGCTTCTCGTGAATTTGCACTAGATACTAGACTTCCTTCTCTATTACATCTATTCTGCCTATATCCTTCGATAAAAACTCAAATAATGTATCAAGCTTCACCATTATGGATACACATGACAGTAGAATCGCTTCCCTTTTTCCATTTCTTGGTCTTCAATTGCACTTCTGCGTAAACTGCTTCCTGTTTTGGATTTGTAGTTAGTATGTTCCTTTGATTGACTTGAAAATCTTAATATCTCATTCCAAAATTCAACTTTCAGGTCATTTCTTCTTACCGACCAAAAAAGAAAAGAGTCATTTCTTCTTAATTTTTGTCTAAGAGCACTATATAGTCTATATCATTACTGGAAAGTATACGCTATAGAGTAACCCATAGTCATACCTCTCAGAGTCTAATGACCACCCATATATGGTCCACTGCCACTAAACTGTCCGGCATGCTGCGCTCTACCAACTGCACCTTGAACCATTTTTGCTGGTTTGCATATCCAGTTTGACTTCCATATCCTCCTCCACCTGCTTCAAAATCTGGAAAAAGTAAAGCATTACGCTATGTTTTAGATGATATATTTGTTTCTATCGGTTGATCACAATTTGCTTGATTTTAATATTGTAATGTGCCTGCGTATAGATCTAGAACTGCTGGGGTTGCTTATCTTGGCAATATTTTCTAGTTATATATAAGGTCTCTAAATGGGGTACCTATATAGAGTAGTACATGGATGCATGTAAACCTCGTTCTTGTTGCTTAGATTCTTGATAGTGGCATGCACCAATAGAATTTTATGTCTACCAGTGTGCTCGCTATAGTATTCGTGGTTAATCCCGACTAGTGTCCATCATTGAATGGAAGAGAAGTGTCATATTGTAAGGATATTTCACCTCTTTGCAATGCAAGTAAAGGTCTATATTTTCAAAAAAAAAAAAAAAGAAAAAAGGTCTATATTTTGTGCAGCCTTGCATTCACTCCTCTTATAGGGTTCAAATCAATCTCCATATCTGCCAGTGTTCTGCTTTGATTGCTTATCGACTCTGAACTTGCTCCTCGAAGAATCCTGTGGAGAGCGGTGGTGAGTCCAGGAGCAAGCGCTGGAAGCTGGTGAAGCTCGTGGACGTACATGAGGATGAGGACAAATGCGGAGGTGAACCTGAGGCTGATCAGGAAAGTGGGCAAGAGGCGAAGCCGATCGGCGAGCCGGTCAGGTTTTCCGGCGAGGGGACGGGGCATAGGAGCTATTATGAGGCATTTGAATACAAAGGAATTCAATACGATCTCGTGAGTAATTTTCTTTTTATCATTTTAATTTAGTAAAATATTGTTCTCGTGCTTCTTCTTTTTCCACTCCAGAACACATGTTGGCATTCGTTTGCCTGCTTGTTCATTGTTGTTTGACGTTGTAATTTGGACAAAGGTATGCACGGCTTTCCCCAAGAAAATTTTCTCACTGAATTGACAATTAACTCCCCTTTATCGACAAATTGCGTTCCTTTGGTCTATATAAACATTTAGGCTCCGGTTTTAACTAAAAATGTACGAGTCTTCCAAAGTTAGTAGCCGAAACTAGACAAAATAGGTCTATTCCTCTGTCGGAAGGTGTCGCAGCATGCGCTACTCATCCGGTCAATGGCGGCATAATTGCTGGAACGGAGGTTCGGGACTGATCCACTTGTTATTTCCTTCGCTAGTAACTAGCCATTCGTTATACATCAACTCCATATCTAGCTGCATTGGTTTGGTTCATAGCACTTTGTATCTGATTTTTTTTTTTTCACCTTACTTGTTAGATCTGCATCTTGCCTGTCATGCGTAAACAGTCCACTATTTCTTTTTCCCTTGTATATTCTTCTTGCCCTTTCATTTTGTTATCGAGCGACGGGGAATGGCATTGAAATACGTCTTGCTTTCGTTATTTAGTAAATGTTATTCTCGTACTTTCTTTTTCCACTTTAAAATACTTATTGTCATTCGTTTGCCTGTTTGTTCAGTCTTGTTCGATGTAATGTGGACAAATGTATGCACGGCTTACCCCAAGAAAATTTTCTCACTGAATTGGCAATTAACTCAATCTTCTTTTCCATAGAACTAATCCAAGATAAATTCTTAGACAACTTCATGTTATGATCCTATTTGGAAAAATATTCACCTCTCCCCTTTAAGCAAATTTGGAAGTCTTTACTTTCCTTTTTCAAACTTTTGTTTGAACTTTTCTTCTTTTCCTATTCATTCAGGAGGATAATGTGCTTGTGCTCCCCGTTGAAAGAAGCCATCATCCGTATGTGGCTATTATCAAGGTAAACTATATGTGAAAACTTTGTTTCTTTGATAACTATTGTAGAAAAGTTTATACCTTCAGTTGCTATTATGCTTTGTCAAGCACTATTTAATTAGCTACTCATCATCTGATCATATAGGATATTGCACAAACCACAAATGGATGCATGATGGTCACTGGACAATGGTTCTATAGACCTGGAGATATAAATAGGAGTTGGGAGTGCCGGGACAGTAGAATGCTCTTTTATAGTTTTCATCAAGATGAGGTTCCCGCAGAATCTATAATGCACAAGTGTGTGGTACACTTCGTTCCAATTCACAAGCAATTCCCTAATCGAAAACAAAATCCCGGTTTCATAGTGCAAAAGGTTTACGACACTCATGAAAACAAGTTGTGGGATTTGACTGACAATGATTATGAAGACAACAAACAACATGAGATAGATCTTCTCATTCAAAAAACCTTAAAACGCTTGGGAGATCTCTCGGATATCAATAGAGAGGATGCTCATGCTGATCAAGAAGACCAATTGAAGAGAAAAAGGAGCTAGGGCTGTCAATGGGTTGGGTTGGGTTTTGATATTACCCAACCGGACCTGAATTATAAGGTAGTGTGTTCCGACCCGATCCGAACCAACCCAAAAAGCATAATACACAAAGCAATAATTCAGGTTGGGTTGGGTTTTGGGTTAACTTTTTTCTTTTGTTCACCTTTTCTTTTATCGCCCAATGAATTTTCCATTGGGTTCGCGTTGCCTTGGACTATCGATTACT
Organism: Corymbia calophylla; assembly: GCA_014182845.1. Lineage (NCBI taxonomy): Eukaryota > Viridiplantae > Streptophyta > Magnoliopsida > Myrtales > Myrtaceae > Corymbia > Corymbia calophylla. The sequence continues at coordinate 1,407,733 of CM024699.1, read as the reverse complement.
ATCTCGCATGTGAAGGAATTTATCCTGCAACCTTTCTCCTCAACAATTATATTGGGACCGTCATGCGGTTTTCCATACAATTATATTGGAATTATTACTTGCCTTAATCTAGTAAAAGAGAACCTTTAAAATCTGCCATTGCATTTTGGGTTTTAAATTATGATCAGGAAATAAGTTTATGAGATTTAACATGATGCACGTATGAATGAAATGTTTCCATAATAGGAAACAGTTACTATAAATTTTTCGTTTGCTAGTTTTAAGAGATCAACTCAACCAAATCTGGAAGCATCGCAGTACATTGTCTCTACTAAGTTCAAATAAAGTGAAATCTATGGTAGCATCCCATGGAAATGGAAATAGGAGATTATTAGAATCAAGTAATTCACACTGGCCCCACAATTGCCTTTCAGGCCGATGGGGTTCATCATTCACACCCAACTAATGGAGTTGTTGCCACGGCCACAATTTGATGGAGTAACTAATGGCAAATGATGCAAAAACTTGATTGCAGAAATTGAGCAAATTGGATGACTTGATCACACAAACAAGAAGCTACAAGATGAAGATGACAAGACACCACGAGTTAGGGGGATAAAGAATGGACGTAATCCAAAATACCAAACTTTGCATCTTTCTGTAGATGCAAGAAAGAAAAACATTACCAAAGCAGTTAATACCTTGAACCCCCAGCAGCACGATACTTAATGTGGTACAGTGCACCAGGTTCTTCAGAATATTAAACTTCCTAATGACGAAATGAGATCCATGTCAAATATTATGAACCAAAAAGAAGAAATGAAGCAGTAGAGTTAATTACTCAATAAAAGATAAAAGAAATTGCTAGGTCAGAAACTGCAGTCTGTAGGTTAGGAGACCAATTAGCCATATATGACCTTGAAAAAAACCACCTCCTTCATTTGTCTACTTAAAGAACTTGCATCTCCACTTGCATGCCACAGAATTTATTAACCAGCAGAGATTAAAAGACAGACAGGGATTCATATTTCTTATAAATCATGAAGTAATCTATAAGGATACAATTTTATGAAAGGCCAAATCTAAGCGACAACTCGTAGTCAAGCAGATAAAATATGCTTCAATCAGATTAGTTTTCATTCTTGGGTCATAAATATCACAGAGAATGCAGAGGTTGCACCTAGCAGTCTCTTTTTTATTACTTTCTGTCAAGAAAGAGTAATGTGGCAAGTTGTGAAGCCAAAGTTAAAGTGCATGAAAACTTAGTTGCCTATTAAACTCCAGTTTTCATAACTTCCATATAATTCCTTGAAAGTTTCATTGGCCTTTACAACAATCCAATTACCGAGGATGCTTAAGATACCAAAGCCAAACGTTTACACGAGGTAGTTAACACAGACCGTATTAAGTTCCATAGACAAATAGATGGAGAATAAAATTCATATTGGGAGAAGAATAAAGAATTCGCAAGATAGGCCCGAAACTGATTAACAAAGAAGAAAAGAAATTAGATGGAAGCAGATGTAATGGTCCTCATTTTCAGCAAGAATTGAATATCATGGTCATTAAGTAGAGCACCCACTTAGAAGCCTACCATTTAACCAGCTTTCAATAAAACTCACATTGAGAAACACACAATTGGACCCAAACTCTGTGCACTTAAATAAAGAGATTCTGTTGTAGTTCAGTGATTGCATCATAACATAATTCCATTGATATGTATGATATACCTTAGAATGAGAGTCACAAGAGAACAACCATCAAAAGACTTCCATTCAATTGACGCACATCATAGCATAACACCTCATATAGTTTACAAGATATGGAAAAGGATAGAGAAGCATCAAAAAAATTTCTATCTCTTATGATTCTACTTGGTTAAAAACTGCCTTACGACTTAGCTGCTCATCAAGGGTGCATTGTCTAGACCAATCACATGAAGCACCAAGCCTTTTTATCCATTTCGTTATGGTTGTACCGTACCTAAATATCAAGGATATATAAATGTTTAAGGGAAGATGTGACGAAAATTAAACTATAGTAAAAGCGCACAGCATCCATGTCACAGTTAGTACAAGAAGAGAACATTTACAACCACAACAAGACTACTAATCACAGAACACTAACTAATCCTAACACCAACGAGGTCCACAATTGCTTTTGCTGGCCATAAATAGACTTTAAAAAGATGAGATGGAAATCGCACGCTCCCATCTTCATCTCTAAGGTTGGCGAAAAATGCAAGGCCGAATTATGAAAATAGCAAATGCAGGCTACCACCATAATTAAAAATCATCAAAATAGTAGTTTCAGTCTCACAACCATGGAGTAGCAATGAGGTACCACTAGAGGCATTACAATCAAGTTCAAGAACAGTGATTCTTTTGGCGCAAAGTAATTTCCATTACGATAGAATAAGGGCACACATCCAAATGTCAAAGTATGTCAATTGCTTGTACGAGGAATATTTTGGAATTAAATACATGTATACTCTTCCACCAAGTAACTTAAAATTTTCTGTTGGGATTTTTAACATAATATCAAAGCCAAGTTTAATTTCCCACATTACATTTAAAATTCGATTAGCATCCCACTCCTCATGTTTCAACTACAGCTGTCATTCCCTATCCAGTTTGCACATCATAGGTTGTTTAAGTATCTCACCTTTCTTGTTTACAAGGTTCATCAATGTGCCTGTCAACACGTATCCTCCTTCACTTAATATATTAAGCTTCTCAATTGGAATTCTCCAAATAGAAAAATACTTTTCTACTAAAGTTGAGAGAGAAGTGAGGCAAAGCTAGGGCATCACAAAGGGAGTTTGGAAGACCAGCTAGAACTCCTTGTTTAAGTAATTACATGCAGCACTACAAAACCAAGATTCCTTAACAACTAAAACAAACAAGCTATGGGCGTTACATGTCAAGGGTTGGTAAGGTTTTGCATGGTGTGTCAAATTAAACACATTCTCCGCCACTTATTCGAGGAAAATGAAGAAATCCTGTTCTCACTTTAGGCAATTGAAGGAAGACCTGTCGAAAACCAACGCTCGAAAGAGATGAGTATCTCGACCCAACAAAAAATCGAAAAAGAGACGAAATGAATGAATTCTCAAGCACCCCTTTTTAGGCGTAGATCAACCTGTAAAACGCAATGTGACGACAACGGAAATCAGTAAGGCAAAACAGCCACAACTTCTCTGGGCTTGTGAGGCATTTGTTGATTGGGCACAGCCTAGCCTAGATTATGAAAATAATCGATTTAGATTAACGAGACAATTCAAACGGTCTATCAAAGATAAAGATTTTTCTCTTCTCAATTTAACACAGTTGTCCTTGCGTGACGCGACATTTTGATATTTTATGTAACTTAAAGAGGGATTCAAAGGGAATAATTGGAAATATTTGGGGGGGTAAATGATGATATCTAGTGAATGATTTACACAAGAATTTTAAGGATGCGTTTGCTTCGCGGAAATCGTACCATTTTTGGAAAATATTTTCCAGGAAATCATTTTCCATGAAAATGATTAGTTTTCTTGTGTTTGATGATGTGATTGAAAATGTTTTCAAGTGTTTAGGTCGCATTTGGAAAATGATTGAATAACATTTGAACTAACAAAAAGGAATGACCTAAAGACCTCATAAAGAGGGAAAGTGTTTTTCCCTTTCCATGCATAGAAATTCATTTTCCTAAAATAATACATAATATTTATGTTAACTGGAAAGTATTTTCCACTGACCAAATCATTTTTGGAAGAACAAACAGCGGAAAGTCCGAAAAATACTTTCCAGAAAACTACTTTTATTGAAACAAACGCACCCTAAGGTTGATTCATGCATAAAAAAGTGCTGTTCAATGAACTTAGTCATACCCTTTGAGCTTGACCGAAGCTATCACGTGATTAGTATGTGCCTTACCCAATTAAGAAATGACAACACAAGAAGAGTCAATGGACCACACATGTTTGAAATGGAAGAGAGGACAAGATCGAGATATCGAGAGGAAATAAAGTGTATGAAAATCGGCAATATGCTCAGCTGTTGACTATAACACATTTTTCTACCATTAAAGCATTACAATTTTGAGTTTCTTATGCCTTTTGGTTGTTGTTTCCAGGCAAGTTTGACTAATTTTCGGTGTCTACCAATATGCTTGAGATTATTCTGTCAAGAGACTTGCACTAAGGAAGGGTGAGAGAGATGGACACGAAAGTTCTCTTTGAGCCCCCTTCTGTTATTCTGATTCTCTATTTATAGAGAAGTCCACGTTCCTTTGGAAACTTGACCCCTCCCATGCCCTGTCTTTCATTGCTTCACTCCACCTTTGCTGCACTTCTGCCCACGTCTTCTTGTCCCTTTCTTTTTCTGTCCTTTTGCCTTTGGCCCATGCCCTCTCTTTCATTGCTTCACTCCAAAGTGTATTGTCTTAGATCATCTAATTCTTCCAAAGATTAGCAAGTGCAATACCTAATCCGGATGAAAGACTGGCTTGGAGATGATACCAACTGAGAATCAATGATCCTCAATTGACTTGGGTGCATCTCACTTCCTAACTTGATTGACTAAGTGTCACATGTGATGTTGTTATGTTGTTTATGATCCTAGAGTGTACTTTTTTTCTTTTTTTTTTGATGACCCAGGGAACCCCGCACCCCGCCGACAGCTAGGGGAGTAAACCCTGGGGGCTGCACGTGCTAGCCACCACACACATGCAACCAGGTAAGTCACCCTATGACGAAGCTGGGATTCGAACTCTCGACCTTTTGCGAGAGGAAGAGAGCGCGAACCAGCAACGCCACCCAGGTGGGTGGTATCCTAGAGTGTACTTTAACCATAAAAAAAACAAAAAAACAAAAAGGGAAAAGAGATGTCACAAATAAATCTTAATTTTTTTTTAAATGATTTGAGGGCCATATCCTATTTGACTATTTTGTAAACCACTTTTAATGAATTTAGCGTCGCTTTTAAGAAATTTTTGGAAACATTCATTAATTAGTTCATGGCATTAAATAGATAAATGAGGGAAGACAATGCTGGCCGCTTTAATTCAATTGCCCCTACTAAAGAAAAAACAACTCCTTATACAATTCACTCGGGAAGTCAATGTAAGGAGGATCAAATAAAAGTACTCAAGAGTATTCCAGATACAAGAAAAAGTGTCAGAAAAGTCCTAAACTTATTGCGTTTATGCCCATTTAATTATAAACATTTTAATGTGTCAATTAGTATCAATCATAAACCTTTTAATGGTATCAATTTAGTCAAAATTAGTCAAAATTAGGTAGAATGATTGAATTGGTACCAAATGAAAATGCTTAGATTGATATTAGTTCAAAAGGTTTATAACTAAATTTTAGCATTGCGAAATGAGGTAATTCTTTGTTCTTTGGCTTGACAAATAAGGTAAAAGAGTTTTTAGGAAAATTTTTTTGAAGGGTGAGAAAGAAAAATTATATATAAGGGTGTGGGACCTAATTAAACGAAAAAATGATAGAGGAGGGTCTCGTGATCCCTATGGGTAGGAGTGCCGGCAGTTAATTGTCAAGAAGAGGGAGTGGAATAGTGTCCCTAGCAAAGCAAGAGAGAAGAGGAGAGCAATAAATTTGGGTTGTTCATAAAGCAGTGAGAACAATTTGAGTGTTTTAGGAATTATTATTAAGTACGGTGGTGGCTATGCGAGCATCCCCAATCGATTCTGCTGGAATATAGGCTTTGGAGAATGTTACGGTAGATTGTGTTTAGGGGTGGATAGTTCAAGCTCTTTATAAGTTCTGCTTAGAACCTATTCAAGAACAATGTTTCAAATTTTTTTTTCTAATTTGAAAAGCTAATGAATATCTTCATTAACCTTAAGAATCTCTTTTAAGCGATTACTCATTATTTTATTTTAGCTGTTAATTTTCTTTGGAATAATTTTGCCCATTGTTTTCTTTCTTTTCTGTGTCAAAGAGAACTCACTTAATGGAAATGCAGCAAATCCCAAGTGACCATTTTCGTTGACTTTCTTAAGAAAAAAAGTAGAGGAGTTTAGCAGTGGAAATGGCACCGTTAGCGTTGAAAGAATAGCGGTGCAGTTGATCAATTCCCATATATATTATATTGCTGTAAGTATTTTAAAAAAAAAAGGTTGAAGTTGTTGAGGATCATAGATACAATGCAGAAAAATCCGCAATCATATGGAGAAAAGATTGAGTTTAGCTATTATTTGGATAATTTTGCGAGTTTTTTTCCCTCCACAAAAAAAAAAAAAAAAATCACGTGGAGAAAACCTTGTCATGACATCTTTAACATTTGGCCATGAGCGTCCTTTGCAAATGTGCCAAAAGACAATGAAAGAATAGAGCTTTCATTCCTTCCTCCGCATGTTTTTGTTCCGTCGCAAGACTTGATCCTATTAGAAGTCAAAATGGATGTACAAGTCTTTTCGTCGGGGAGTTTGGTGGATGAGTAATTATGAGGCTCATTCTTTAAGTACAAATTCCATCCGAGTTTAAAAATTTTATACTAATTTGATTGGATTTTGTACTTCTAAAATAAATAAAAAATCCAATGAGTTTTAAATATTTTATTCAGTTTGATTATGTCCTAAACTTTATGTTGAAATAGTACATTTTGAGGACATAGCATAGCAGCAATATTCAAGTGACAGCCAGACAATTTGAAGTAAAGATTTTAAGTGACATTGCGACGTGTTATGTAGCACTCAGACAATTGTTTTTGCAGTTCTTATATGGTTTTTAGATAAACCATATGCTCCTATTTTCCACTTTTAATTCGTGCCCGTCTCCTTTTAATTTTCTTAGGGGTTTTATAGATGGTTTGAAAATTAAAGTATTTTATTATTTTAAGAAGAAATTCAAAAGGGACGTTGTGGTCCTTTTGTGCAACTTTCTTTGGCTTTGAAATGAATCAAATTTATTCTATCTTATATATATAATATCTCACATCCTACTCTCTCTTTGATTCCTTTTTTTTCTTAATAATCTAGGTAATATAACTACATAATCTAATTGACGATTGACAGGCTTCAGTATGGGAGGGCAAGTGTTCGTATAGGAAAGAAGTGAAGGGAGACGAAATATTAAAGCGTTTGATAAATTCGGGCAATTATCCCTTTTTTTGCTTGACTTTTTTGACTTCAATTTTATGTACACTTTGCCAAAATATATATCCAAGCCAAAGAAAATGCAAAGCAATTTTTCCACATGCCTACCTAATAATCTCTATTTCTTCTCCTTTTTATTAATTATTGAAAATTTGCGATAAATTTTTTCTGGATTTACAGTAGTTTAAAATGAAATTCTAATTTAATCCTTTTTAATATTTAACATTAAACATTTATCTGTTCATTCAACTCATAACTATTTGATAGTGCTTCGTGAATTATCCAATTGATTCTATATTCTTTTGATATTTCAAAAGTATTCAAAAATGGACATATTGATAGGTGCAAGTCAATTCAATCCATGGTTTTATCTAATAATTACGTACGTGGTTCTCCCAAGACCCAATATTTTAATTGCTTTTAGCAAAATGGGCATCAGGAAAAACAAACTAAAATGGGCAGAAAAATAAAAAAGAACTTGAAGAAATGATGTATCACAGGAAAAGTTTAGTTTTCTTTTTTTGTGAAATTACCTCTTTAGTTTAATTTTATTTAAAGATCTCTACTTCTTCTTCTTCTTTTGTCTTAATAAGTATGGCAACGATGGGGCAAATCTCTCTGCGATCTTGATGAGGATAGATGACAAAGGCACCCAATCTTTGTTCATAAAGAATTTTTTTATATAATTTCCTATTTTGACATGAAGCCCAGATAATAAATTATTTTTTAATAAGCGCTCTGTTTGTTTCGCGAAAAAAATATAGTTTTTGAAAAATATTTTTCTAATAAGTCATTATCTAGGAAAATGACAATATTTTTCGATGTTTGACTAAGACTTAAAATTGAAGTGAAAAACATTTTTCACCATTTGGTATTTGATTTGATTTTCCTTCGTACACTTCTTTTAATCAATTTTTAAAATTTTTATTCTTCATGTTCTTTTTTATTTTTATTTTTTTTTAATTTAATTTTTAAAATTATTTTTCATTTTTTCTTTCTTTCCTTTTCTTTTCCTTAACCAGTTGTCGACCATGGAAATGGTCGGCAAGCACGCCATAGGGCGGGAATCGGGCCTCACGCCCCCTAGCAACACTCAAGCCTCGTTGCCTTATGATGATGCTTGAGCGTTGTCGATCTGTGAGGCCTAAGTGTTGTTGTTCCCTTGTGACGCTTGAGATTGCTAATGGCCAATGACATGGTCAAAGAAGAAGGAAAAAGAAAAAGGAAAGCATAAAAAATAATTCGAATTTTAAAAAGTAAAAATAAAATAAAAAATAATTAAAATGAGTAATAAAAGAAAGAGTACGGAAAATGTTTTCCACTTCCTGAAAAGCGGAAAATATTTTCCTCTATTTTACAATATTTTCGATGGATGGAACATGTTTTCATTGATTAGTTTATTTTTTGTGAAATGAATGCCAAAAAATTCAGAAAATATTTTCTTGGAAGTTATTTTTTGTGAAATGAATTGAGCTTTAATAGTATAATTCCAAATGTACTTGATCATAAAAGAACAGTTTTTTTTTTTTTTTTGCACTTCTTATATGGTTTTTAGATGAATCATATGCTTCTATTTTGCACTTTTAATTCGCCTATGTCCTTTTAATTTTCTTAGCGGGTTTTATAAATGGTGTGAAAATTAAAGTCTTTTATTATATTAAGAAGAAATTCAAAATGGACGTTGTGGTCCTTTGTGCATTTTTATTTGGCTTTGAAATTAATCAAACGAATTGTATCTTATATATATAAAATATATTTCACATCCTACACTCTCTTTTATTCTTTCTTTTTTAAAATCTAGGTAATATAACTACACAATCTAATTGATGATTGACATACTTCAGTAGGGGGCAAGTGTTCAAGTAGGAAAGAAGTGAAGGCAGACGAAATATTAAAACTTTCGATAAATTCGGGCCGTCATCCCCTTTTTCGCTTGACTTTTTCAACTCCAAATTTATGTCCACTTTTCCCAAATATATTTCCAAGCCAAAGAAAATGCAAATCAAGTTTTCCACATCCCTACCTAATAATCTCTGTTTCTTCTCCTTTTTTATTAATTATTTGAAAATTTACAATAATTTTTTTCTGGATTTACGGTAGTTTAAACGAAATTCTAATTTAATCCTTTTTAATAATTAACATTTATTTGTTCATTCAAATTCATAACTATTTGATAGTGCTTCGTGAATTATACAATTGATTCAATATTCATACGATATTTCGAAAGTTTTTGAAAATGGACATATCAACGGATGCAAGTTGATACCACCCACCTGGGTGGCGTTGCTGGTTCGCACTCTCTTCCTCTCGCAAAAGGTCGAGAGTTCGAATCCCAATTTCATTATAGGGTGATTTACCTTGCATGGTTAGCACGTGTGGCCCCTAGGGTTTACTCCCCCGGCTATCGGTAGGGTGCGGGGTTCCCTGGGTCACCAAAAAAAAAAAAACGGGTGCAAGTTGATTCAATTCATGGTTTTTGTCTAATAATTACATATGTGGTTCTTCCAAGCCCCAATATTTTAATTGCTTTTAGCAAAATGGGCTTCGGGAAAAACAAAACAAAAAAGTTAGAAAAATAAAAAAGAGCTTGAATAAAATGATGTGTCACGGAAAAAGTTTAGGATTTTCTTTGTGAAATTACCACTTTATTTTAATTTTCTTTAAAGATCTCTCTCTTCTTCTTTTTTGTTTTTTTCTCTTAATAGGTATGGCAACGGTGGGGCAAATCTCTATGATCTTGATAAGGATAGATGACAAAGGCATCCAATCTTTGCTCCGAAAGAGTTTGTTTTATATTATTTCCTTTTATGGTGTGAAGCCTTGGATAATAAATCATTTTTTAATTAGGTTCCATTTTTGAAAAATATTCTATAATAAGTCATTTTATGGGAAAATGATAATATTTTTCTAGGAAAATTCCAAAAAAGAGCCCCAAATGCCTTTAATTTCTCAAATAAAGGCTCAAAGTTGACATTGTTTCAAATAAGGGCCTAAAATGATCATGATTGTTTCAAATGAAAGACTAACCTTGCCGGTCACCGACTGGCCACTGCCCAACTAAATTTTCCAATCAATCAATGACATTTTTGTCATTTGTCACTTTTTCTTTTTTTTTCTTTCCTTTTTTTTTTCTTTTGTTTCATCTTCTTTATCATCGCCAGTGGCCGGCTAATCACCGGTGATGCCCACAGAGAGCTGGGTGAGGGTTGCCCTCACCCAATTCGACAAGGGCCACCCTCGCCAACCACAGGCAAGGGATAGGCGAGGCCGTCTCTTGCCTTGAGGAGGCTGCCTTGCAGCCATCCGTGAGGTCGGCCCTTGTCGACTGCGGGCAAGGCCGACCTTGCCAAATCTGGTGAGGGTCGGCCACCCTTGTCGGCCCTAGGTGAGGGATGGGCGAGGCCATCTCTCACCCTAAGGGAGGCCGCCCTCGCGGTTGTCCGCAAGGTCAACTCTCATCGGCCGCGGGCGAGGCCGACCTCGCGAACGGCCACGAGGGGCGGCCTCCCCTAGGGCAAGGGTCGCCTCGCCCATACAAGGCCGTCCCTTGCCGGCCATCGACGAGGGTGGCCCTCACTGGATCGGGTTAGGGCAACCCTCGCCCAGCCCTGTGTGTGCTTCACCGGTGGCCACCTCGGCATTAGTGATGGAGAAGAAGATGACTAGAAAAAAAAGAAAGAAAAAATAGTAAATGACGAAAATGCCATTGATTCTTGGAAAGTCAAGCTTTTATTTAAAATAGATATAACCACTTTAGACCCTTATTTGAAACAAGATTCACTTCTGGCTCTTATTTAAAAAAGTGACGATACTTCAAGCTCTTATTTAAAACAAAGTCAACTTCGAACCCTTATTTTTGAAATTGAGGACAGTTGGGGCCCTTTTTTGGAATTTTCCCTATTTTTCTTTATCCGACTAAAACTTGAGATTTAAGTAAAAGATATTTTCCACTATTTGATATTTGATTTAAGTTTCCTCCATACACTTCTTTGGATATATTTTTTTTTTTATTCTTTATGCTTTTATTTTTCTTTTACTTTTTAAAAATATTAAAAAAAATGATTTTTTTTTCTTTCATTTTCTTTTCTTTAGCTAGTCATCAACCAAAGTGATGGCCGACAAGCATTGCCATAGGGCAAGGCTCGGGCTTCATTGCTCTTTGGCAATGCTCAAGGTCTCATTGCCTTTTGATGATACTCGAGCGTCGTCAATCTGTGAGGTTTGAGTGTTGCCATCCTCTAGAGATGCTTGAGCTTGTTAGTTGTTGGCCATCGGTTAAAAAGAAGAAAAAAGAAAAAGGAAAGAATAAAAAATAATTCCAATTTAAAAAGAAAAATAATAATAAAATAAGAATAATTAAAATGAGTAAAGGAAGAATGAGTCACTTTTTGAAAAACGGAAAATATTTTCTCCTATTTTATAAGATTTTCCTCGATCAATTTATTTTTTTATGAAACGAACGTCGAAAAATTTAGAAAATATTTTCATAAAAGTTAATTTTCATGAAACGAATTCAACCTTAATAGTCTAAATCTAAATGTGTTTGATCATAAAAGAACAGTTTATTTTAGGAATGCCAACGGTTTGATTTGGGTTGAGTTTCTTGAAAATCCGAACCGTATCTGACCCGGAGCGCTTCGGCGTTCTTCTCCGATGGCGAGCGGGAGACCCTCCTGGGGACGGTCCTCGTCCACCCGTCCCTCCGCGTCCACGACCTCAAGCTCACCATCGCCCAGCAGATCGGGGTGCCCCCCTTCCCCACCAGTTCGCCGTCTTCCTCGCCGACAGCCGTGACGACCCCCACCCCACCACTCGCTCGGTCGTCGTCACCGACAGGTTCGCCGCCGCCGCCGCCAGCTAGGTGGGCGCCCGCTGCTGCTTCCTGGTCGTCCTCAAGCGGTCGAGGAGGGAGAGGAGGAATTGCGGGGGCAGCGGCGATGGTTAATCAGTACAAGGAGATGCAGGCTAAAAAACAGAAAGGGAAAAAGGGTGAGAGCTGCTCGAGGGAGAGACGGTGAGAGTTGTTCGTGGGAGGCAGAGAGAGGGAGAAACCCGAGCGAGAGTGAGTCCGAAAGGGAGCGACTCAGTGAGAGCAGGAGAGAGCTTCCGCCGACGCCCCGGCCGCGCGCGAGCTCCGCCGACGACTCCTTCCGTTCGACACCCGCAAGCCGAACTGGTAAGCCGCCCTTTTTTCCTTCCTTGTTTTGGGCACGACGGGCCGGAACTCGGGGTCGACCGGCTCGCGTGAACCCCGGCACCTTCCATTTTGGTTCTTGTTGTCTGTTTGGCGTGAGTTGAGGGCATGGTCTCGGGCCCTAGTTGAGCCAGAAACCTCACGATTGGCGAACCCCCTCAACCGTTCGATAAATGCCTAAGATCTAGTTTTCGTCCTCTCTTGTTTGGCCAAAATCAAGTGTCCTAAGTTGATTTTTTTTGGGGGTGGCGTTGTTGTGTTTGGTGAGCCGGGTATCGGTTGTTTCGCCATATTCCCACCCTGTTCGTCATTGTTCTTCTTGTTTGCGCTTGGTCGAGGTCGCCTCGGACGGCGATGTTGGGGCCGGCCTAGGAACGACGGCCTGGGCGGGAGGGTTGTCTTCTGGGTAGCCGAGTGATTCTGCTTGGTCCGCGGCCGCCATAGTGGATGGGCGTCCAAGTGGCTCCGTCGTGGTTGTCGTCGGAGCGTCATCAGTCAGACGAGGGCCAAGTGCTCCGCCGTTAGGGACGGTTGAGGTGAGGCCTGGGGGCGTCCTTGGCCGGGCAGCGATGGGCGATATTATCGCGGGCGTGGAAGAGAACCTGCTGTTCAGGAGATGGGGTGAGTCCAAGTTGGACTCAAGGCTTGGGGGGCCTTGTGTTTGTCATGGGCTGAATTTTAGGGTTGGGCTTTGGGTTTAACTTAGGATTCTTTTGTGAGCTTGGTTTAGTCATAGGAAGCTTGGGCTTATTACTCTAGCTTCGGCTTGAACTTGATTCGTTAGAGTTGGGCTTAGTTAAATGCTCGAGGAACTGGGTTTAATACCATGAGGTGAGCCCAATTCGGTTTTTTTTTTTTTTTGCAATTGCAGCCTCCTGATGTGTAAAGCCCATTTCGCGTCCTTGAGCCTAGGTCCCTGTTGCTTGTGACAGCCCATTTTCTAGACTAGAAAATTTGCATTAGAAACAGACAATATTAATAACTCCCTTAACCAGCACACAAGCGTGTTCAAGAGAACACGCATTACTTGTTCCAAGGAAATTTTTGTGGGCTTCTTATTTCTGCTGCTTTGAATCCATGGGCTCATCCAAGTGACTGTAGTAAATCTCTCTAATGGCTTTTTGGTTTGACCTGCAAGGTGTTTCCTGGTAATAAGTTCACTTGCATTCCAGAGTATATTACTTGACATAGACTTCCGTCCTTTTATTATTCTGCCTGAAAAGTGTCTTTTCCATCTTTTCAGGCAGGATATTATTGCTCGGAAGGTTTGAGATGCAATCCTTCAGTTCAAGTCTTCAAGACAGTATAATTGACTACTGCAATTGGAAAACATAAGAGTCTGCCACAGCTAAGAGATTGAACATTTCAGCTTTTCCCTGATCCCATTGTAGTAAAAATAAAACTATATAACCTAGCAGCAATCATAGGTTCATACGAGTTTCATTCTAATATAAGCTAAATTGGGAGTGTTGTGGCTCTTTTTGGGGTGTCTTACTGATAAACATAAACTTCAATGCGAACATGGTTTACTGGCATCCTTACTTGGAATATCTGTATGACTTTGAGGTTGATGGTTCTTTGGCAATTGTCTGACAAGCATTGCTTGGTTCATCCATAGTAACATAAATCCCTTTTTGTAGGGATGATTACTTGACAATAGCTACTACTCGTTCAGAAACTTTGTTTGGTGATATTGCCATTGCAGTCAATCCTAAGGCATATTAGCTTTGATAGGAAAGCCCAATTATGGAATTGACTAGAGGCCAGGTGTTTGGGTTCTTTGTGACATGGAATGTAGTAGGAATTAGTTTATTAATGGTTGAATTTAAAATGTAATCTTTAGCTAGCTTCTTATTGTTCTTTATTTATTGCTTAAGTCTTTACAGGAAATATTCTCGAGATCATTCGGGTCAGCCCAGGCAGTTCACTTTGGGTAGTCTTGGCAATGACTAAAGCTAAAAGTGATTGCATTGTTGCAGGATGCTAGATACGATAAGTACATTGGTTGGCAGGCAATTATACCCATGACATATGGCTGTCATGTTCCAATTATCTCAGATAAGGTAAAAGCGTTCATTGTTCCTTCAAATTATTAGAGTTGTCTTTATATAGCATACTATGTTTTCCTGAATCTCCAGTGAAATTAGGGAAATTTTGTGATTAGTTCTTTGTTTAACAGATGAAAAATCAAATTTTGACTCTGAACTGGGCCAGGTGGTGTAATTAATTCATAAAGTGCTCATTGAAGACAACAGGATTTCAGCAAACATAAGTGCATTAAAGAAATACTGTATCCATAGTGTCCATAGTATTGAAAGGAGCATGTTGGTCCAATATATTATTGCTGGTATCTCAAGAATGTGAAATTTTAGACCATCCTGTCCCTTTCAGTAAAGATCCTCTTTTAGGCCCATTGGTTTCGCCCTCTTTAAACAATCCACATAATAGATCAAGGTGTCAATGGGTTGTCTATTTCTGGCTTTTGTCAAACCTCTAATGATGCCTTTGCTCTTCAATTACTGTCCTTGCTACATCCCTTCAAATGCAAATATATGAAAGAGCTGCAACCCGCAGCTGGCTGTCCGAGAGCATTGAAAGTAGCAGGTGGTTACTCACTCTTCATTCTGTTTCTCAAGAAATTTTTTTTTTTCTGTGACACCAATCTGGTTCTTGCTAACCATTCTGAAAAAATGGAGTTGGATTCCTGCTTCCCAGTCTTATGAATTTCTGGCCAAGTCAACCTCCTAGATTTGCCATCCTTATTGAATAATTTGGGACATGACTGAATTGGCTTTCTTATAATAGATTTAGGATTTTTTGGACAATTTCCTTCCGATTTTTGACCCACCTGAAACATTATTGGTTGTCCTTCAAAAGTTTATCCTTTTTTTCCTTTTAAACTAGCAAGGCGCGTGTCCATCCCTTCCTAAAACTAGAATTTATTATCAGCCCTACGGATGGAACGACTAAAGATGTGTCCAAACTTGAGTAGTTACACCATGAGATGTGGTTACCAAAGAAAATTAATCATCAAGAAGAATATTTGATTACACCATAAGACAAATTGTTCGTTACTGATTATTGCTCATTATATGAGTATTGACACCCAAAGTTTGCCCATATCGTCACGTGCCATTCATGTGTATAAAAGTAATGAAAGTCGTCATGTGCCAGTCACAAGGGCAATGAATAGCCAAGATACGTAAGAATATTCAGTTAGGGGTCGATGAGCTTATGGATATAAATATATGGTTCAACGGCAAGACAAGGATTTGCCACATGTCCAAGTGATAGCTCCTAAGCACTTTCGTCTTTGGACCATCTTCCCCCTCTACTTCTCTCCCCTTCAGATTTGAAGTGGTAATGGAAAAAAGATTAATGGAGGTGGGCGAAGAAGAGGAGGGAACAAGGTCAACGGACATGACCCAAATGAGAAAAAGCATGCATGTCTTCTCAAATATCGACCTATAGCAATGGGCTGTAAATGGCCACACATTGTTGGTAAGCTTGCAGCAGCAGCATGTAGCTAATTTATCTCTTTTCCGGTGGTATCTGTAAATTTATGCATCTGGCAGTGAAATCATTTCTCACTCACACAGTAGAAGAAGCTTCTCGATATATTAGTCAGAATACAAACTAGATGTTCTATCCCTATTTCTTGGTAATAATAATGAGAATACACCTCAAACTCTGCCTCAGTTTGCGGTCAACTGATATTTAGACACGAGTTTTGAAACAAGGTAAAAACAAGAAAATGTATGCAAAAATAACTGCGGTCTCATGCTCATTGACATTACTTGACAAGACTCTTGACCAATTATGACTATCTACTAATCTAACAACACCATACACATAAAAATTTGTGAGAAACAACTCTTCGGAATCGAAAACCATTGATTTGCATGGTGTGGACGAGCGGAATAACGACCATAAGATTAAAGCATAAATTAAACTTAAGACATGTATAGACCAAAATAGCTCATGCTTCTCTCCTTTTTGCTATGTAAAACAACAGCCCAATTGCCTCCCTTGAGAGACCCTTTTTACCACCACACCCGGGAATCCAAAGTTCGGACTCTTAGTTTATCCAGTCCCAAAAAGGGAGTATGCCGCAGGGAAAACATCTTGGCCGAAAAAGCCAATACTTAAGAAGTGAAAAGTTGCAGCTGAAATTTGGATTTGATTGGGAACTACCTGTCCTAAGGAATATCTGCATGGGATTGCTGGGAAGAGAATACTTACCTGATTAGATCAGCAATAGATACAATTTTCACGTTCTCCCACTGCGCCAATTCACGAAGCCTAGGTAATCTTGCCATGGGGCCAACATCACCCACTACCTCACAAAGAACTGCCACAGGTTCCAATACAGATAACACAGCAAGGTCAGCAGGAGCCTCTGTATGCCCAGCTCATTCCAAGACAACCTCTCTATACTTCAATGGGAAAAATATGTCCCGGCCTGTTAAAATCTTCGGGTTGGTTTTGAAATCTTCAGACCCAAGAGCCAAAGCTGTGGTTGCCCTGTGAAGCGCTGGTACGCCTGCAGTTGTCCCATACTTTGCATCCCATAGCAACGTTGCTTAACTACCATCCATTACAAGGTGAGGGAAGAGATGATTAAAGAAAATAACTAAGCTGATTCAAGGCCATTAGGAAATCAAGAATTCGAGAAAACAGTATAGTTCTACTGAACTATGAAAGAAAATGCCCGTTATTCATCATTGCTTTAGAAAATTGATTACCGAGAATACTTCCCAAATCGAGAACCTCTACCGACTGTGGACAAGTACCAATCCAAAGTGTCTTACTCTATCCTACCTGAAGAAACCAGGACCAATCAATTATGTTACAACTAAGATTTGAGGGGGAAAAAAAAACTCGACGATTGAAATATAGTTCAGGGGAATAAAAACACATACCGCGGCCACGGCGAATGTGGTCCGAAGCTTGTCTTCATTCTACCTCTGATGCAGAGGAAGTTGCAAGCGCTCCAAATCTTCCCTTTTCCATGCTGGCACAACCAATCCCAAAGTGCCATACTTCACAACAAAATGCCATTAGCCTCAGGTGCTGCCGTTATAAGATCACCCTCAATTCTGTCTGCCCTCATCGCTCTTCGGTATCACTGCAGTTGAATCAAACGAAAGACCGATTCGTGAAATTGGAGAACTGGAGCAGCAAAATTGGAGAATTACGAGTTTCGGCAAACTCGGCATGAAACAAGGCCGCTCGGATCTTCACCATGAAGGTCGAACATCAATTGGAGTTTGAAACAAGGCCTTTTAGGCAATCCATTAGAATGACATATACTGGAAGGGCTAACAAGGCTTACTTGACTTCAAAATTTGAACCTCTCTCAAAATAAGTTGATATTGGCAACTTGAGATATTTTGAATCAGTTGATATATCCAATAACAAGCTATTAGGTGACATCCCTACTAGCATATCCAATTTAGACTTTCTAAGTCATTTGGATCTCTCCTTCACTAAATTTATCTGGTCTTGTTTCATCAAGTAAGTGAACCACCCGGATGATCAATCTATCCATATTATCGCGGCAAGGATGGACTTTGCGGATCTCCTCTTTTGAGAGCATAATAATATGGATAGGCAATATGATCACAATTCAAGTGAAGATGAAGCTAATGAAGGTGATTGTTGTTAATTTTTTCTACTCAATTTTGCAGTAGCATTTATGGGTTTTTGTTGAATATTATATGTTAATCAATTTTGGAGGATGTTCTATCTTCAAATAGTTGATAGAATTATAGAAAAATTATCGATCGAGAGGATGATTACCATTCTTTGGTTCAAGAGAGCTTTTCAATTGCAACTACACAAATAATAAGAAGTTATTTGGTAAGTTATATAAGTATGTATGAATATATTTTCTAGTCATATCTCACTTTCCTGGCACTCATTTATTTTGTTGATAGTCGTTGCTAATTGTTCCTACCATTTGTTCTCCTTTTTCATCGAGGAAGATTGCCATTGAAAGCTTCAAGTAATAAAGAAGTTTTTATGCTCTTCATCTATTTTGTGGATAGTTGTTGCAAATAAGCAAAATCTGAAACTGTTGCTTCCGTATCATGGATAGAACACTCTTTTTTCTTTCTCCCAACATGAACAAAAGCCCCAAAACATTTCTTTTCAAAGGCTTCCAATGTCTTTGGGCCAAAGATTTCTTTGGTGGGGCCCAACCCAATTTTACTCTTTGCTAACACCGTTCCAACTGTTTCCGCGATGTCTTGACCATTTCACGCATCTCGTAAGGCATGGCTTGGAATCTTTAAGTCGCTTTAGGTGGCAAGTGATCAGAGGATGACTTAAAGAAGGTGTTAATTTCTTCTTCTTTTTTTATACATTTTTGTAAATAAAAAAATATAATATTTCTCGATGGAAATGCAGTAATAGATGAAAGTTCTCAGATTCATTTTGAATAACAATGGTATCCTACTCCTACACTAACTTCGTCTCTATGCTTTTAAATGCACTCTTTGTCATTCAAGCCTTGAAGATCAGTCACTCCAATGCCTTAACAAATGTAAGTTGCGTTGGTGCTAAGAGGGGAGCTCTCGCCGATCCTTTGAGCTCTCATGGTGGATCGGCATTGTTGCAAGTGGAAAGGAGTCAAATGTAGCAACAAACTAGTCACATCTCAAAGCTCAATATTGAGGATTGCAGTTTGGGAGGAAAGATACATTCTGTGAATTGGAGAATTTGAAGTGTCTAAATCTCAGCTATAATAATTCCAATGGTCATCTACCCAATCAATTTGGGAATTTCAAAAATCTTGAATTCCTTTATCTTTCATATAACTCAATTTCACGTCCTATTTCTACCATTGTGGGTCAATTATCCTCTTTGAGATGTTTTGACCTTGTTACAACATTATCGACCCGATCTTTCCAACTTCAACATAAACTTCATCAACAACGGATCTTTTAGGTCGTCCACTTGTACTATCTCTACATTAGGACATTTTGCGACCTCCTTTCCAATGGATCACATGTTGGGTTGTCTTTTAGTCCAAACATCTACATACACCATAATAAAGATTATACTAAGGATAGTTTGGACATTATCAACAGTCACTTGGAGATATTTCTCCAACAAGTCCAGTGACTGGCTAGCGCTTCCCTAAGGCCAATTGTTGGAGCCAAAGGAGGGAGGAGGAAAAAAATAGAGAAAGAAAAAAAAGGAAAAAGAAAGAAAAGACAAAAAATTAATAAAATAATTCGAAAAATAAAATATTATTAAAAATTGTCGTCAGCATTAGCAGGCGGCCATGTGAGTGCTAGCGGCTAAGCTAAATTTGGACAGATAGATTGAATTGATACAATTACACAAAATTTAAGACTCAATTGACTGAATCGGCATAATTTAGGTTTAGGACTTTTGGGTAATTTTCTCTATTAGTAAATTATGTTATTAGTCCGTTGGGGGTCCTCCCGCACTCTCCAGCCGCCCTCACTTTCCTTTCCGAACCAAGGCATTCGAAATCACCAATACCATCAAGATGGAGAAGGGCAGGAACTTGGCAACGCGAGAGTTGTGAGCCATTCTTGTATTTGGGGATTGCAGGTGACAACTTTTCTCTAGTTTAGGACTTTGCTCTTGTAAGTTGGTGAGTGGGGAGAAGTCAGGAACATGACTCAGTATATACACACAACGCAAGCCATGAAGAAGGAAAACGAACGGAAGTATACTCAAGTGTAAAAATTGACACCGGTAGATATATAAATGCTTAAATGCCAAAACTTCCACTTAAGTGTCAATGAGGTTGTCGGAGAAATTCGACGTGGCTTTCTTCTCTGATTTTGAAACGTGCACATTTAAAAGAAGTTTTGGCACTCATGGTAAGTTTCGGCACTCATGGTAAGTTTCGACACTTGGGTGTCTGCACCTACGTGGAAAGGAACTGAAAAAAGATGATGGGTTTTGGAATAGTAGGGTGGTTGAGTAACCCTACTTGCAAGAAATTTGGAGGGTTTGTGAGCTTGGCTTGTGCCTTGAAGAGGGTAAAGAGGTCAAATATAACTGGAGGCATTCGAATCGAATGTTTCCCACTTATGCTTGCTGGTGCAAAAACCAGTGAGTCTCCCTCTCATCAGACGACACATGGGTTCCTCCTTTTGTTCAATTAAAGGGATTAACATTGTGGGGTTGGTGAGAATGGGAAGGATCAATGGTGTGAACATGCAGGGTTTTGGTCCTTGAAGTTTCTCTATCTATTCTTGCTAAGCATGCGAACGTAAAGTTTCATCCATTATTTAGTCTTCCCACTAAGTGTTTCGTTGGATCACAAGGGTGCATGCCCTATGTAATAAATAACAAACTATTTACAACAGTAGCTAACTGTTTGAATGCCGTGAATAGAAGGTAAAGTTTTTTATCGAGTGAAAAGTTTAGAAGGGCTAAAAGAATGGCTTAGAGAAGGGCTGTGCAAGGAAAAAGATTGATAGAATATTCGAAGAAAAGTTGGTGAAGAAACTTTGGGTAAATATGATATAGGTGTAGCCGGTCTTCTTTTGTTTCACAAAGACGAAGGTCTGGCTAAATCCATGTGATGAAGTGCCTGAATGCACAACTCGAATTTGGAGTAATAAGTGGCTTCGACGTAGGTTCTGTGCACTGCACTCCATGATGTGAGAAATCCAACTCAAATTGTATCTTTTAAGCACATTGGTCCGTTATTTAGTTACCACGCCAATCTCATGGCTCATGGGTTTTTTTCCTCTCTGATAATGACCTGGGTCTTCAATGGTTGAACATATTTAATGAGTTGCACCTGATTAGTATATGATGTGAACATTAACGCTGTTAAGTAATAGGTAATCTTCAAAAGTGCACTGTGGCATATATCTCCCTCCCTCCCTCTCTCTAGTAAGGGGTTTAGTCCCTACTCCCTCCCTCTCTCTCTCTAGTAAGGGGTTTAGCCCCTACTTGGACAAGGTCGATATGAATATAATTCCATTTTTGAGCATGTTTCTTTATAGAATCTTTATTCAAGAGTTGTATGGAAGAGAAAGAATTTGAAAGGGGAACATCACGTTCTTCGGTAGCAATAACGTAGTCATTTTTCCCAAAAATCTTCCACTTAGAATGCTCATAAATCTGAGTAATTTTTACTTTAGGAATGATCCAATTTTCTATAGATTTATTAAAATCTTCTATGCTAATCTCTTCTCTATTTATAGGACCTTGATCTAAGGACATCTGTGATATAGAACTAGAAGAAGACATGGATCTTCTTGAATTTATTTTTGACAAAAATTCATGACCTCATGATTCATTTGGGAAAACCGTGCCTTGGTTGGGATGTTTTTTTCAGAGAAATCTGGTTCATAAGGAAGACCTACTGCATGACTTTTTCTTGATCAAAAAGCATTAGGAATGGTAGAACAAATGGAGTTTTTTATACAAGATTCAAGTTTAGCAATCTTTTTTTTGATGTTAGGATCTGAAAGATTTTGTTCAATTCTTTTATAATCGAGATCTTATATATATATATATATCTAAATCTCTTATTTCATTAATTTTTTTTTATAGAAAATGCCCTTGGCAAGCAGCTCATTAAGCAAAGCTCACAGTTTATGTGTACTTGCTATTTTGTGTAAGGGAACTCATTAATAAGATAGCTTTTTTGTTGAAAACTCTTTCAGCCACCAACACCACTACTCGCCATTACCACTACCCGAGTCGGTGTCGCCACCGTCAGTAGTACTTAGTGTTGCCGATGCGAGCAAATCGAGCCTTACCACCGCTAACCACACTCCGCCTCACCATCGGAAAAAGAAGAAACAAAGGCGAAAAACGAAAACAAAAGGCGAACGAAATTTCTATGTACTGAGTTGGAAAAAGTGAAAGACGTGACCGTCCACATCATCAACTTGACCTAATTAGTCAGTCCATCTCAGTAAAAATCAAGTGACATGCGCTTAATTTACCGGAGGCCTAACATTGGGCCTAATTTTGAAAGTTGGGTACTTAGTTGAATAAAGTTAAAACTCAAGTCTTTGATTATGCAAGCCTAATTTTGAAAGTCGGGGTGCTTAGTTGAATAAAGTTAAAACTTAAGTCTTTGATTATACAAACGAAAAGTTAAGGCCCTTACAAGATCATACACCTACAAAATATAAATATCTTTGACTTTTCAAATATGGATCACATATTGTACAAATTTAATCCTTGTAATTCATTCGTGTAACAACTATATCTTTTCTCAAGAGGTATTTGAACATTTTTGTAGCTTACATAGTTTTAATTCCCCATTTCCTTGAATATATTTAAGGTAGCCACCCGCGATTACTTCTTACTTCTCCATAATATGACACTTTCTTCAATGAATACACAATATCCGGTAATTGGTTGTCTTGTATTTAATATGACGTCTTTCTAGTTTTAAATCACTAACCAATAATAGAAAAATTCTTCGACTAGTAATAAATTTTAAAAATCTCGACGCTGCTTCCAAATGTTTCTTCTTTGGATTTCCCATAAATTGGCTCAGAGTGTTCAAGAAGGATGTGATGTCTCCTCGAGTAATTATTTAACATAAGATTCTACCCATTAATCTTCTATATTGGATGGTGCGCGCTCATTTGACATGGGAATTGTCTCATCCACAAATGCAAGTTTAGTATTTTGCCTAAATTGCCAGAGTCATGGCTCTAATTCAAGCTGAATAGTTTTCCTGACCAATAAATAGTTCAGAGATCAAACTTATACCTGGATTATCAGTTGCAGTTGGATGAATATAGAATTGATGATTATCATCATGAAGCCTTCTTGATTGATTATTTGTTACTTTGGATTCATTGGAAGGAAGCCATAAGGATCTTTGATGGACAATGGAATATGAGTTTGTGAATACTGTGGCGAAATGATTTAGTGCTCTAATAACTTATTAAAATTTGAAATGAGTCAAATTTAAATGTGAAGGCTAAATTTTTTCATCATCTCTATTTTTATATACCAGAATGCCAATATATATCGGTGAGCAAAAACAACACTTTCACAATTCAAACCCAAACATTTTGACAAGTATGTTAAATAAGTTCAAGAAAAAATACGAAAATACTAGGAAACGGTGAAAGAGTTGAATACATCAATCTTCAAGTGAACATCAATTTTGCTTGTCTGTCAAAGATATTTTGCTAATCATCTTCTACTAATCAAATTGCTGCTTGTCATTCAACTTAACAAACTCTTATTCTAACTCAAAACAAAATGGAAAGCTTACCTTTGATCATTCCTATTTCTAAGGGAAAAATGGGCGATTCATCAGTTTACGGACTGCAAAAAGATTAAAAATAGGATTGAACGAGAGCTAAATCAAATTTCATGAGAAGACATTTCTATCCTCCTGCGGAGAAGTGTTGCGAAGACGTCAGATAACATGAGGAGATGATTTTGATCAATGATACCTATTACGAAAATTTGTGAACTTTTGGAAGACATCAAATTAAGTCCGTCATTGATTGCTGATAAAGCAAAAGGTTGATATAATTGACCAAAGAAAACTCAGGTGAAGTACCATTTTGGTTCCATAACTCTTGTGAAAGTGCAATTAGGTGTTCGAACTTTTTTGTACCATCAAGTTTTTATGGTCATTTTAACTTCTGTACTGAGTCTTCTAACTCATTTAGTCCATACAATCAAGTCATTTTGCCTTGAAATATATTTTCTGTATATATGTTTCATTTATGATTCATATTTTTTCTTACCTAAATTTGTTCAATTAATACAACAGTAATGCAGAAAAATTTGTTTATATATCTCAAATTATAGGATAAAATTCGTTAATTTGTATGTATATCAATTTATTTGATTAATCAAGTTTCTTTATTATTGCTTTTAATTTTATTTTAAATATAAAATGAGAAAAAAATTACAAATATTCATGTCTTGTTTTGAAAATTTTCATGTATGGCAATCGTTTAAATGGTATATAGAAACATTCTACTTTCTTTTTTTTCTTCTT
The DNA here is from genome assembly GCA_014182845.1 of Corymbia calophylla. Taxonomy (NCBI): domain Eukaryota; kingdom Viridiplantae; phylum Streptophyta; class Magnoliopsida; order Myrtales; family Myrtaceae; genus Corymbia; species Corymbia calophylla. The sequence continues at coordinate 1,383,464 of CM024699.1, read as the reverse complement.
TTTTTATCGGTTGAAAACAATGAAGCAGAAGAGAAGAATTGTAAAATTTGTGTATTTTCAATATTTATAATGAAAATATATCAATCTATTCATAAAATTTAGGAAAAATTCTAAATAAGGATTTGAATTGCCCTTATTTTCTCAAATAAAGGTATGAAGTCAATATTGTTTCAAATAAAGGCTTTAAATAAATGTAAAATGAATATTGTTCCAAATAAAAGTTTCAAATAAAGCTTGAATTACCCTCATTTTCTCAAATAGGGCATTAAATAAATATTATTTCAAATAAGAGCTGAAATAGCCATATCGCCTCAAATAAGAGCTTGAACTCACTAGCTATGAATGGTGATTTTGTCTTTTTAATTTTTTAAATTTTTCTTTAATTTTTCTATTTTTCATAAAAAACAAACTAAAAAAAACTAAAACTTAAAAAAAGAAGAAGGAAAAACACAAGCAATGGCCCATCACTAGTAGGGTAGTAGCGTTGGCGGTGCCTAGCCGACAACCCTAGCCCCGACGTCGCTTGTTGGCCCTTGCCTCTAGCGCTAGCTATGGGGCGATGGCCACAAGTAGAAGGGCCCTCTTGCCTGTGTTTTTCCTTTTTGTTTGAAATTTAATTTTTTAATTTTTAATATAATTAAATTTAAATCATGTTTAGACAAAATACCCTTAATCGATCGAAATTTTTTGTAGATCGATGAGCCGGCGAGGTTTAGTCCACTTTAGGCCATTATTTGGAATTTTTCCTAAGACTTATGAGATTATTATCAAGATATGCACAATTAAACAAGATAGAAAACCAATAAGAATATTTTAATTATCTCTACTATAGGAAAATATTCTAGAAAATCATCCTAACTATCTCCATTATCCTCCTTCGAATTTGAAAAAAAGCTAAGGGCGGCCTATCAGTCTAGCCTTTCAATATGGTTGTGTCATGATATGAGAAACAAAGGTTATGAATCAAAGGAAAAACACCAAGCGGCCAATACAACTAACTTCCCCGACTAAAACTATAACTAGATGAATGTGACTGGTGTCGTAATGGCCAAGATGATCGGAGAGAATTGGCAAGCGGCTAATGCAGCTAGCTTTATTTATAAAAGTAAGAGCTTCGTACACTTTGCAGCAAGCATTGTGTGTCGAGACGAATAATGTTGAAATCAACTTGAGTGGACGATGTTAACATCTATTAGAAAAGAATGACAAGAAACAAGATTAGCTTTAGATAGGCGCTAGGGTGTATATTACACTTGATCTGATGTGCACTTTGATATGACTAGGTTTGATACCAAGTTAAATACAATGAAGCGAAAGTAGTAGCATAGGATGGGAGGAAGAACACTAGGAGTGCCAGAACTTTTATACGGCGCTTACTTTGGTGCCAAAACTTTTTTTTCGCTCATTTGAGTGCCAAATTGAAGTGAAATCGTTTAGTTAAGTGTCATTTCCAGCCAAAAGTCATACGTGGATTTTTTTAATGATTTTCCATTTTTTTTTTTAATAATTTTCTATTTCCAACATGGATTTTTCAATTTCAACGTGGATTTTTTTCACTTATCTTGTCTCTCTTCTTCTTTTTTTCTTCTTTAGGGTCTCGCTGGCCCTAAAGAAAAAAAAAAGCAAAAAAAAGCAAAAAAAATCAAAAAAATTCCAAAAAATTAATAAATATATTAAAATATTGTCCACCGGCGGCCACGTCAGCTTTTCCAGCGACTAAATCGGAAATGACACTCAAGTGAACTTTTTTTTAAACTTGTGATACTCAAGTGAGCGAAAAAAAAGTTTTGGTACCAAAGTAAGTGCCGTACAAAAATTAGGGCACTCCTAGTGTTCTTCTGCCTATGGGATGCAAGCTCAACAAGAGAATTATGAAAAGTGACAATCAAGCGTACCTCGCTCGGTCTATCCATTGTCACTTCTTTGATTTCAGGAGACTAGTCTCCAGCCCCATTTCTTGGATTTTAGGACACTCTTCTCCTCCTTCGTACATACTTACATCCGGAGGAGGAACGCATGATAACTGTTGTCTTCTCCGAATGGCACATAACTAAAGATTTTAGGGTCTAGGTTATCCATGCCTTCTCTTTTCCTAAGGTCTGCCATGAGAGATAGAGTGAGGGAGAAAGAGGCATCTAAAATCAGTATTAGAAGAACAATGTCGTCATGAGTCATTAAGCGAAAATTCGGATCAACTCCATGATAATGTATTTTAGCAACATGAACAGAACTCGATTGTGCGTATAACCGAAACATGGGATGGAATAGCAACAGAATCAAGTGAGATGAAGTAACGCATATCAAAGACCACTTCAATTTCACCTACATATACATACATTCCTATATCTCCTTGCAAAATTTTGATGTATATATCGATAAAGAATACACCATCCTATGTATAAGCTTTGTTAAATAATCATTTTAAGATAATATTTCAATCAAGAATATACAAAATTGAAGTGTAATACATGTGCAATATGCGTGTAATACATGTGCAATATAGGTGCAATCTTCCAACCATATTGTGAAATGACGTGAGATGTGGGGCTTGCGGGCTAGGGAGTAGAGCCAAATTCCCTCCAAACTCCTTTAAGTGAGAGAGGAGACAAACTTAAAGAATGCCTATAGGAGCTTTAAGGATTGAACCTGTCCTCCTTGAAACAGTTGAGAGAGAGGAACATTTTGGCGAGAAGCATGTTTGTAAATCCCCTAAGGTGAAGGACTCTATGGACAACATGAGCAAGACTAGGGTCCATCGTCTTTTGGGTGAATGGAAAAAGAATGAATTTGAACAATGCTAAAAGGAAGATTTTGGCATCTTGAGGACCGGGGCTTGGGAGAAAACTATGGAATCTTTGCTCAATGAAAATACAAAGGGAGGCTTTTTGAATTCCTACTAAGAAGTATTTTGATCGCGGGAGGTGAAAGTCCTAAGAATTGACTCAAGAGCGGGATAAGATCTACATCTAAGGGAGGATCGACAACACCAAATGAAGGAACATTACCCATAATGATTTCTAGCTCTTCTAAAGTCGAGATTAATCTGTGGCAACCAAACACAAATTGTTATAAGAAACTAGAGACAAAAAGATTAGTCTGCCACTTCGGCATGGGCTTCCATCCGTAGGAATGCAAACTTGGTTCCTTGGGCCTCTTTTGTTTGGGACAAGACACTAGCCCCTAGACACCAATTCCTTCTTTGGCTTATCTCCAAAAACCGGCTCCCTACGCAGGTTTTCCTTATGTCCTATGGAAGAATCCCCAGCTCGGTATGTGCTTTTTGCAATTCTAGGCCTGACTCAATCAACCACCTATTTTTTGACTGTCATGTCCCCCATTCCCTGTCTTCTCTTTGGGCCACGAAATGTAATATCCCATGGACCAATTCTTCTTGGATGGAGAACCTCCAATGGGTTCTTGATGTTTTATCGGGCAAGGGGTTTTTCCGGGAGATAGCATGTTTCTTGTTTGGGTCTCTTTGCTATATCATCTGGAAGACCAGAAATGACATTATATTTCGTGGCCGTAACCTGTACATCCCTTCCATGAAGCTACAGCTCTTCAAGGCGGTCAAGGATAAGGCCCTTGCTTTCAAAAAGGTAGAAGACAACTTCAGGAATAGGAGGATGCAACGTAGTTGGGGGTTAGATCCATGTATTTTTGATGTATAGCTGCTGTTGACCTAGTGCTAGGACTTGTTGGGCCCCTGTGGCATTTTGCTTCTAGCTTGCTTATGTTTCCTAACATTGTGATTGCGGTACCCTGTCACTCCATTGACATGTTGTCTAGTTGAGTGCTTGTTGGTGCCGTTTTCACCTCTTTGTACAGTTCTTTGATCGATTATCTATATACTTACCTTACCAAAAAAAAAAAAAAAAAAAAAAAAGATTAGTCTGCCATAACTAGAGGCATCCCCCAACTTCTTCTCTGTTCATCTTAATTTTTAAATGATGCAGTAGGTTTAGATTCCATATACATGTCTACATGGACTTTTACTAATGCCTTCTTTCCCTCACTACTTGGAAAGGAAAGCCTGAAAATCTAATCGATTATTTCTCATAATCTAGGATAGGCCGTGTCCTTTCAACAAATGCCTCACAGGGCCAGAGAAGTCGTGGCTGTTTGCCTTTGTGATTTCCATTGTCATCACATCGCGCTTGACAAGTTGATCTACGCCAAAATACAGGTGCTTTAGAGTTCATTCACTCCGCCTCTTTTTCGATTTTTTTTTGGGTCGAGATACTCATCTCTTTCGAAATATTTTCCTACAATTGCCAAAAGTAAGAACAAGACTTTCTTCAGTTTCCTCGATAATTATTTATCTTTTTTTCTTGCTCTGAAGAGTGCCACGATGGACTCTGATAGGGGAAATACCGAGTGGGGTTGGGGTTTCTGACCGGCACTAGCCAGGAAGAAGCCTCGGCAATAAAGTCTTGAGAAAACTCCTAGTTTTGATGTTAACAAATCATTTTATGTAAGAAATTATACATTTCTTAAGAAGGAAAAGCCACAGGATGGCGTATGCTTTTGAGTCTGCTTGAGGCAGAAGGAAAAGTATAAGATGTCTCTGATTCTATTCGTACCAAACGGAAGAACCGAAGAGACGTAGCTTCTGAGTCTGACGGTACTAGACGGAAGATCCGAATAGACGTAGATTCTAAGTCTGACCGTGCTGGACGGAGAACTTAAGCAAACTCAGAACATTAGTCTATTAGACTCAGAATAAGACTACAGGACCAGATTACCAACGGTCAAGTATTTCACTTACTTTATTTATATTGATTCTGTTGTATCAAATTGATTGGCAAGATTAATCAACGGACAACTTTCAAAGAAGAATGGAACACTTATGGAAGCCTGAATTCTGATTGTATGGGCGAATAGAATCCAAGGGGATTTGATCTACCTTCAAACAATCAAAAAGACTTGCCTTATAAAGTCTGTCCAAGAAAGGGAAGACTAAACTCTCAAGGAAAGAGCCAACGGTCGAGTGTGGCTTGGAGAGTATATAAGGATAGGATGAGACCTAGGAGACTAGATAGGATTAACATATTCCAAAGCTCGATTCTGTTCTTCATTAGTTGTCTAAAGTGCGAAATTGAGTGATCATAGTGCATTACCAAAAAGAGTGACTTTGTGAGATATATCATCACCAAGTGCTAACACTCAAGAGTATGTAATCACCTTTGATTATATAGTGAAATCCAGTCTATTGGCTGATCGCCTGGAGAGTGAACGTAGGCTTGTCTAAAGCCGAACCACTATAAACTGTATTTGCAATCTTCTCTACTCTCTCTATTTAATTTCTGTTTGTAAATTGCAAAAGATTGATATTGCTTGCGCATAAAGTTCTTCTACACCTATTCACCCCCCCCTCTAGGTGTTAATACTAGTTACAACATAAAGGAGCTCATGACTTTTGAGGGTTTGTCGTGGCGTTCATCAATAAATACTCATCGCGGTTCCTTAGCGAAGATGGGCAAGCAATGACGTTTTATTATAGTCCCATTTGTCATTGCAAGCCCCTCTTCCATCCATTGCCACGCACCAAGAATTCCATTGACAACGTGTGCATATAAATTATCTTTTGCACATACCATGCAAACTTTAATCGATTAAGGTTTAATATCTGTATCAGGCCAACACCACATTCAAAAGTAATTCTCGACTAGCAATTTTGGCATTGCAAAATGAGGTACTTCTTTGGCTTGGCAAATGAGGTAAAAGAGTTTAAAAAAAAAAAAGTTAAAGGGCAAGAAAGAAAAATTATATATAATGGTTTGGGACCTAATTAAACAAATAAATGATGGAGGAAGGTCTTATGGTCCCCGTGGCCAAGAGTGCTAGCAGGTAATTGCGAAGAAGAGGGAGTGTAGTACTATATCTAGCAAAACTAGAGAGCGAGGAGAGCAATAAATTTGGTTCGTTCATAAAGCAGTGAGAACAATTTGAGTGTTTGAGGAAGATGAACATGAAATCTCTCTCTCTCTCTCTCTCTCTCTCTCTAGTCTCTGCATGCCCGATTTGACGTGCCTAACCGAGCAATCTCTCTCTCTCTCCCCCCCATTATTATTAATTACGGTGATAGTTATGCGAGCGTCCCCAATCGTTTCTGCTGGAACTTGGGTTTTAGAGAATGCCAGGGCAGATTGTGATAGGGGAATGAAAATCATGTCCATTCAGCAGGGAGGAGCACTCAATCATAATCACTAGCCATACGGATATTGCCCATCATCATTACTAACTTTTAGTGTTGGAATAAGTATTTATCTATTCGTGACTTTCATTCTAATCCAACATTATCTAATTAGTGTTATTAAACCAATAGATTTTTTGGACATTTATTGTGTTTAATTTAATGAGAGGAAGTCTTTGTTTTTCCAAATAAAAGTGCAAAAGCTTTCACAAGTAGTAAAAGAGGTTTCAGAGGATTTAACATGTTTAATAAATAAAATTTATTTTATAATTCATAGTAAAGAAAAAAAAGAACTTGAGAAATAATTTTAAAGTCTCCCATTTAATTACAAATATCTTACTATATAATGACCTTTAATAGTGGAAATTGAACTACGAATAAAAGTTATATGATAGAAAAAACTATTTTGACAACTAGGTAAACCCATCGTGTTTCATAATATATATTAAGGGAAGTTAATTAGGCTATACACAATAGTACCTGATATTATCAGCATTCAATTTGAAATGTACGTGTATGCAATAATTGACGCCACTTGTCACGGATTGAGTAGAGGCAAAATGGGCCTTTTTATTTGGAATTACTCCCCCGAGGCTTTTAACTTATCAAGCATCTTTACCCGTGAAGCCACAATCATAAGAAAAATGGAAGAAAGAGAATAGGCAATTGAATCATAAACTAATCTTAATGAATTGCTTGGCCTTAGTCTAGACGAAAGACCCGACCAAATGGACCCAGAAGTGCTCAATGTGGTGGCACAAGAGCTAAATTTGTCTCCAACCATGTGGCCTTGCACGGCTGCAATCGGGGTTGCCATAAAAAAAGCATAGAATTGCAAGCAAGACTTTTGGTGGAATGTAAAGGCATTTAGACTAAAAGGGTTTTATGAAATGCAAGTAATCGGGGTGGCATAAGAGCTAAATTTGTCTCCAACCATGTGGCCTTGCACAGCTGCAATCGGGGTTGCCATAAAAAAAGCATAGAATTGCAAGCAAGACTTTCAGCGGAATGCAAAGGCATTTAGACTAAAAAGGTTTTATGAAATGCAAGTAATGTTTGGTAAAGTATATTTTAAAAATACATTGAAAAGTAACTTGGATGTAAATGTCGTTTAGTGAAAACTACAATTTGTAAAGGATTTTGCTAATTTCATTGTTATAAAAAAACTCAATCTATTTATTGGTGGAAGTCAGCCACCGCCAACGAGCCCAGTTGACTGATGGTGTTGGGGGACGCGAATATGCGAAAAGTAAAAGTAGGGAAGAAGAAATAGGGGCAAGTAGGAATTTTTATGTGGAAAACCCTTCCAAAATAAAGAAAGGGAAAAACCACAGTGCCGCACTAGGCAAACTCTTCACTATCAGTATCAGCGTTACAAGCTTAGGGTTACAAAACTTCAGCGTTACAACTATAAAAGAAATTGCCCTATTTATAACAGAAGTCTAGGGCATAGATAATTAAATATGGAAATTACATGTATGCTTCTATTTCCTTTAATATCTCAGGATGGGTGACCTACTGGGAAGTGTCTACCCACAATAATATTTTTCTCCATCAGACTCCACAATTCCATCAATCTCCCATTTGGAGGCTGATATTCAAAAAACAGTAATAATCTTTTATAGTCTTCATCTTTTCAACTCAAATTGTCCTAGTATGGCGGCCCCCCTCATCACTTACCATGGAGCCCAACTGAGGCAATGCACAGCCTCAGTTTTTCAGTGGTGACAACCTTTGTTAACATATTTGTTGGATTTTTTGCACCAAGAATCTTCTTTAATGACAATGTCCCGTCATCTATCAACTGACGAATTTGATGATATTTTAACTCAATGCGTTTTGTCCTTGAGTGAAATACCGGATTCTTTGCAAGACAAATAGCACTTTGATTATCACTGAAAAGAACATTGTTATCTTGCTCTTTGCCTATCTTCTTCAGAAAATTTTTCAACCAAATCATCTCCTTACCAGCTTCAGATATAGTCACATACTCTGTTTCAGTGGTTGAGAGAGATACACAAGTCTAAAGTCTAGACATCCAACTAATTGTAGTGCCACTTAAGGTAAAAACATAACCCGATGTGCTTTTCCTATTATCCAAGTCACCACCAAGATCTGCATCAACAAAGCCTTGTAAAATTGCACTATTTTTCATAAAACATAATGACATACCTGAAGTGCCTTTCAGGTATCTTAATAACCACTTTACAGCTTCCCAATGTTTTATTCCTAGATTTGCCATGTATCTGCTCACAACTCCCACTGCATGAGCTATGTTTGGTCTAGTGCACACCATTGCATACATTAAACTGCCAACAGCTGATGCATAAGGCACTTTAGCCATATACTCCCACTCTTCATTCGTCTTTGGTGACTGTTCCTTTGAGAGCTTGAAGTGACTTCCTAAAGGAGTACTTTTGGGCTTTGCACTCTGAACTTCGAATCTGTCAATCATTTTTTCAATGTACTTTTCTTGAGATAACTTTAGAATTCCTTTAGATCTATCCCGCGTGATCCTCATCCCAAGAATCTGATTCGCTGCGCCCAAGTCCTTCATCTCAAACTCTTTTGACAATTGTTGCTTTAGTATGTTAATCTCTCTCTCATGCTAAATCCTGCAATGAGCATATCATCCACATACAACAACAAAATAATATAGCAGTCATCAAATTTTTTGAAATAACAACAATGATCCATGTCACTTCTAGTGAACCCGTTACCACACATAAATGTGTCAAATTTTTTGTACCACTGTCGAGGAGCCTGTTTCAAGCCATACAGACTTTTCTTCAATTTGCAGACATAATTTTCTTTTCCAGGATCTTGAAAACCTTCCAATTGTACCATATAAATATCCTCCTTCAAATTACCATGGAGGAATGCAATCTTAATATCTAACTACTCTAGATGTAAATTCTCTGCAGCAACAATACTCAATACTGACCTGATAGTAGTCAATTTCATAACTGGAGAAAAAATCTCTGTATAGTCAATTCCTTCCTTTTGCTGAAACCCTTTTACTACTAACCTTGCTTTGTACCTCTTGCTGCCATCGGGTTCTTCTTTGACCCGATACACCCACTTGTTCTGCAATGCCTTCTTCTCATCTGGTAATCGAGTTAACATCCAATTTTTATTTTTCTCGAGTGAATCCAACTCATCCTGCATTGCTAACTCCCACTTAATAGAATCTTCAACCTGCACTGCTTCCGAAAAATTTTCTGGTTCGCCAGCATCAATCAAAAGCAAAGAATGCAATGACGGAGAATATCTCTGTACAGGTTTATGTGTTCTACTAGATTTTCTCAAAGTGGGATCAGGTGTACATGATTCTTGTTCAACAATCGTTTTAGGAATTTCAACCAGAACACTTTTAGAATTATCTTCCAATTCAATCTTTGTATTCTCCACCAAATTTTCCTTCACACTAAATTCTGCCACGGATTTGTCCTTGTACAACATATTTTCATTGAACGTAACATCAGCAGTTCTTATTATTTTTCTATTTTGTTCATCCCAGAACCGATAGCCAAAATAATCAGAACCATATCCAATGAAAAAACATTTTTTAGCTTTTGCATCAAGTTTATCTCTATTTTCAGAATCTACGTGGATATAGGAAACACAACCAAAGACTTTCAAATGCGAGAGACTTACCTTCTTTCCACTCCATTCTTCTTCTGGTAACTTAAAATCAAGTGGAACCGAAGGTCTCCTATTAATTAGATATGCTGCCAAATTAATTGCATCTGCCCAAAACATCCTGGGTAATCCTGCATGCAACCTCATACTTCTTGCACGCTCATTCAGAGTTCTGTTCATTCTTTCAGCAACTCCATTTTGCTGCGGTCTATTGGGAACAGTTCTTGTCATTTTGATTCCATTCTCTGCACAAAATTGCTTGAATTCCTTGCTATCATATTCACCGCCATTATCAGACCTTAAACATTTAATTTTCAGGCCAGTCTCATTCTCCACTTCAGCTTTCCATCTTTTGAAAATAGTAAACACGTCAGATTTATTTTTTAGAAAATAAACCCATACCTTTCTAGTGGAGTATCAATAAATGTGACATAATAGCCCGAGCCTCCAAGGGAATGCATAGGAGCTGGGCCCCACACATCTGTATGCATCAACTCTAATTTTTCTTTCTTTGGTTCTTTTCCAATCTTTGAAAAACTAACACGTTTATGCTTACCCATAACACAATCTTCACATTGACCAATATCTATGGACTTCAAATTAGGCAATTTTCCCTTAGATGCTAATATCTTCATTCCTTTTTCGCTCATATGTCCAAGCCTGCGGTGCCATAATTTAGAATCAATTTTGATTCAGCAATTGCTGCAGTTTCTCAATTGATTTCAGTCACGTAGAGCGTTCCTGACTTTGTTCCACGTGTTGCAACCAGAGCACCTTTAACAATTTTCCAAGAGCCATCCCCAAAAATAGTCCTATAACCTATGCTGTCTAACTGACTTATAGAGATCAAATTTCTCTTAAGTCCTGGAACATATCTGACATCATGCAACTTCCATTGATATCCGTTAGTAGATTTTATAGAAATATCACCATTTCCCATAATATCCAAAGGTTCATCATTAGCAAGATAAACATTTCCAAATTTTCCAACAACAAAATTGTGCATTAATTCTTTGCATGAAGTAGAGTGAAGCAACGCACCTGAGTCAAGAATTCACGACTCAATTGGATTATCAATGCTCAAAATTAAGGCATCACTATTTTGAGTCTCTTCAAAAGTTACATTCACAGATTTTTCTTCCTCTTGATTTCGATCTCGATATTGAATTTTCTTCTTTGGAGCTCTACAATCTCGTTTTAGATGTCCCTTCTTTTCGCAATTCCAACAAATAATTTCACCACATTTGCTTCTCCCTCTGGACTTTGATCTACCATGGTACTGGTTTCACCCACCTTGATTGCTTCTCCCTCTCGCCTTCAATATTTAAGGTAGCACTCGAAAATTCACCCGATCGAGGGGAAATTGACCGTGGGAAATTGACTGTGTTTTAGTCGTGTTCCACTTGCTTTAACTAAAATTAATTTGGTCATTTTCTTATTTAGTTTTTCTTACAATTATTTGATTCTTATTGCGATTGGTGATTTGTTAGGTGTTATCCAATTAGGAAGATTGTCGTGTCGAGGATCATAACAATAAAAAATATTGATCCGAGAGACGTCGGATTAGATTTTTGATTATTGTGATTTTCCGTCTTAGGGTCGTGATGTATTGCATGATCATATGGTTATGTTTGTTGCTTGTGTTGATTTTACATTAGCTAATTTTCTCAATAATAAAAATAAAAATACAAAAAATTCACATTGCATTGCATGGTAGTTTGATTGCATGATAGTTTGGTAGCTATGTTACATCTTAGATTTACAAAATATTTTTAGATGAAATTTTCTAGTTAGACTTAGCTTAGTTTCGGATTTTGATAAAAAAATAAAAAAAAAGATCATGCCTATGCTATGGCAAAATACATCATCCATCTCATATCATATAGCACATGCATATTTAGTGTCATATAATATAGATTGCACACATGTTACAATAGTTTTCAATTAACACGTCATTAGAGCTAGGACATTTGAATTGCATATCATATGTCGTTAGAGTCAGAATCATGCATGTTAAATCTAGATTAAAATCGTACATAATTAATTTTACAAAAAAAATTAAAAAAAAAATTAGATGTCATCCCATTTAGAATTTATGTTTAGGGCATGCATTTTTAGTTATAACTTATTTTACTTTAAGGTTGATCATGATTTCTATGTTTATTCTCCTGGACCTGCTGAATGTCATTGATTGTGATCCGCATGACCACTCCTTTCCATGTTAGTGGCCTAGGTTAAAATTAACCAAGACTACTTGCAAAAAAAAATCTTTTTGAAACTTAAAGAGAAATGGTACCGAAAGGGCGCTAGTTCAACTTAGCGTAACCATGTCCCCGAACCTATTGAATCTCTGGTTTGCAGAAGTAAAGTATTCTCCCATACTTTACTTGGGTTTCTAATCAACCCTAATTGATTAGTGGCGGCTCCTAATTGAATAAAATTGCATGTTTAACGAGGTTAAATTTTGAGTACCAAGGTGCGGTTGGTAGAGCTTGGGAGAGTCCGCACTAAGTTTTCGGACTTAGTAATCCATTAGTCTTCCTTTAGTGATTCACCTTCGGGAAGGTCGCGACAGCTTGGCGACTCCACTGGGGACATGAGTTAAAACTCGTAGTGGACATAGGCCTGTTTTTTCTCTTTTCTCTTTTTTTTTTTGTTTGGCAGCATGGAGACTAGGTACGCTCTGACATGAAGTGTTAAATGTTTTTGCAAAAAGGAGTTATAAGGGGTGTAGTGTTTGCTAACATTTTATTTTGTAGGAAGGTGCTGAGGTTGAATGTTTTTTGCTCATATTGAAGTGATATTTGCATTATTAATTGATGTGCATGATTTTTAAATGGTTTTAGCACTACACTTTGCACACACTACCTACCGTCGGACCTAGACCGCAATTAAGGATATTAGGATGGTGTTGAGAAATTATCCAACCTTGAACGCGATATTGCGATGTAGAGGTTGCCTTTCTCAACTCCGAATTTTGTTCTCGCTGTCAAAATGTTTATCCTTGTCTGCAAAATCGCAGACTATAGGATTTTCTTTGACCAAGCCGGAGTTAAGAGGACCCGACCTTTGTACGCGAGACTACGACTAGTCGGATCATTCCTCTTGGCTCTAATTTGCTAAGCCCTATAGTTTAGGTGTCAAATCTCACGTCACATGTGTATGTCTTTGTGATTGCCATTTTTCCTTCATAAAGTAAGTATTCTTACCTTACACTATGCAATCTATTTACTTTATCATTTTTTTTTTGGTCCATGACAAAAGGTCGATTGTGAGTCTTAATCTTTATACAATGGGGAGATCCGATGTTCAGTTCGTTCCAACTCCTAAGATTGAGCTCAAGGGGTGGTGGAATAGTCTAAATAAGGAAGGCCAAGATTATGTGGAGTCAATACTTGGTCAGCTCATACCCCTTCTGGATATTGGAGTCCATAGTGGTGTCCTACAAGCAATATCCCACTTTTGGTGCCTTGAGACTACTACCTTCATCTTTGGTAAGAATGAGCTAACTCCAACACTTGAAGAATATAGTGTTATCATGAGAATGCCCCTCGGGATTGAACTTGTTAGGCCGCCTCTCGGTTTAGAGCCCACATCAATTTTGTCTCAATTTTTAAGAATCAAAACCGATGAGGTTAAGAAAATTTTGAAAGCTAATTGCAATGCATGCCCTTTCTCCTTTTTGGCTAATCATTTTTCAAATCAATCTTCAATGCGCCAAAAAAGTAGGATATTCATTTTAGCATTCTTTGGATTTATAATCTTTCCTCATAGAAAAAATGCTATTAATCCTTTGATTGCATGGGTGGTTAGGCAAGCATGTGCCGGCATGAATTTTATAAACATGATTTTAGCTGAAACATTTTTATCCCTCAACCGTTTTAAACAAAATGGAGGAAAAATCATGAGTGCATCTCTTGAACTTTTACAAATTTGGTTTCTTTCACACGTGAGGGAGTTTGGTCATTTCATGCGTCGAGGCGAAATAAAAGGTTCTAACAATCCAATAAAGAGTTTTTCAATCTTAGAGAAAAAGTATACTGGAAAGTCATATTCTAGCTGGATAACTTTTCTAAAGGATCCGGATCCCAAGGGCTTCTTGTGGTATGCTAAATGGTTTCATGTTGGTGAGGCTCATTTTTGTCATAAAAAAGATGATCCGGTTCCATTGTTGGGAATCACTGGTGCAACATCTTACCACCCTTATAGGGTAGCCCGCCAATATCGTGTGCTCCAAGATATTCCACCTCCTCTTCGGATGGACCTATTTCGAACTCTCTTCACGCGTAAGGATCATGAATACTTGGAAGAGATCAATCGTTTCGAAAGCGCATGGAAGGAATGCCAGCAAGAAAAGATAGTGGTGCCCAAAAGGTTGAAAGGAGAAGAGAAGATTTATCACGCCTCGGATTATTATATCCATCACCACAAAATTCCTACAGCTCTACTCCCTGTTATTCCCGAGGTTACAGTGCAGCTCACTCGTAAGGCGCAAATTGAGCATCTTAAAGAAACGGTGGAAGCGAAAGAGGCTCACATCTCTGAGTTGGTTTGACAGAACAAAAAGCTTCAAAAGACAATGATCTCCCAATTGTATATAGAGAAGAGTCACTAGATTGTTTTTAGGTTCATGTCTAGGAGTTCAATTTCAACTTTAGAGTGTTATTTCAATTTCAAATTGATGTTTTAGGAATTTAATTCCCTAGGGAGTCATTTTCATTTCTTAGATTAATGTCTTTGGAATTCAATTTCACTTAATAAAATGCGCGATCGATCATTGTCATGGATCAATTCCATTTGTCTTGATACTTACTATGTTTTTTTTTTAACATCAGGTAACATTGATACAACACGGCTCGCCCGAGATCACCTATTCGTACCCATTCTAGAGCAGCAATGGCCGATAACATTGAACAAGCGCGTGCTACTGAACAAGCTCGTGTCGCTGTCCTTGAAACGGAAATGAAGCAAGTCCTGAATGTCCTTGAGCAGCTGTCTAAACAAATGGATTCCCTCAAATCGAGCATTGTCCCATTAGCTCCACAAGTTGAAGTGGTGTTACCTCAACAACCTCCTATTGGTGATTCGAGAGATAAGGGCAAGAATACGACTGCAATTGGCCCGTCAAACTCTAGTGATGCTTCTACAATCAAAATCACCAACATGCCTCAAATTGTTGTTGATGATGAGGTACAAGTGATGCATCTAGTCGTGTCGAAAAAACCGAGCAAGAAAAACGCTTGGCGAAAATCGAGGAAAAGCTTAAGCAGCTACAGGGTTCAAAATGCCAAAGCCCGACAGATTTGTCTCTTTATGCAAAAGTCAAAGTGCCGAAGAAGTTCAAAATGCCTCACTTTGAAAAGTATGATGGCACCTCTTGCCCAAAGATCCATCTACAGACTTATCTGGTCAGGATGACCCAATATGTTGACAATGTACCCCTGATGATTCAGTCGTTCCAAGCAAGTTTGACAGGGCCGGCATTACAATGGTACATCATGAAGAGAATTAATCTCTTAGAGACTTGGGAGGATTTGACTGATGCTTTCTTCAAGCAATATAAGTATAATATTGATGTTACTCCGTCCCGAGAGGATTTGATTCGTACAAAAAAAGAAGAAGACGAAATCTTTCAAGGCATATGTCATGAGATGGCGAGCCGTGGCTTCTCAAATTAGTCCCGAACCGACGGAGAAGGAGTTGATGGATTTGTTTATGAAGACACTACCGCCTGAATATCTGAGCCGAATGCTTGGCTCGACTGCTGAGTCATTCAATCAACTAATCCCTATTGGTGAACGAATTGAGATGGCCCTGCGTGATGGATGGGCGTCCAATCAAACCAACTCGTATAAGAGATTCTCAGCCAAGAAAGATAAGGAACCCATAGCGGAGGTTAATGCAGCTTATGTCCAACCACCTCGCTCCACCCAGAACACCCAGCAAGGAGGAGCACAACCATTTTATGGCCAACAAAGAATTCTTCCGGGCGTCGCTTCACACCGCTTCCTAAACCTTTGTCCAAGATTTTGCCGATCCTCCAAAAGAAAGGGTTGCTCGCCAAAGAGCCTAAGCGGACCAATCCTGAGCGTTTCCCCAACTACGACTCATCCAAGACATGTGATTATCATATGGGGGAAATAGGGCATTCTGTTGATGATTGCTATACGCTGAGACACAAAATCCAAAATCTTTTGGATGCTAAGGTGGTCTCCTTCCGCGATGTACAACCGCACGTCCAGAATAACCCACTCCCTGACCATGCGGAAGGTATAAATGCCATCTTCAGTTTTGATGTTGGTAGGAAGAAGAACTTGAAAGTACATGTGGATGATGTTTATAATAGTTTAGTTCGTGCTGGGTATTATTCAGAGACAGAAAAACCTACCATGTCTCAGAAGAAACAAAGAGTTAAGGCAATGTCCAACCAAGGCATGATTGCATATGTGAACCATTCTGGCATAGTTTCAACCATCACTCCAATTATTATTGATCTGGAAGATGAGATCCCAAGTGAAGAAAGAGAACATAACAAGGCCCTTTATATCTCGATGATGAAGAGTTAATTCTTGATGTTACGCAACCCTATGCGTATACAAGTGTCGGAATACTCTAGTGGCCCGCGTACTCATTGATAATGGATCGCTTTAAATATATGCCCTCTAGCAACTCGATAAACATCAAAAGAAATGCCTTGGGTATGATTTGGAGAAAATTCGTGGGGTCCATTTTGTTAAAAGATCAAATTGCCTTCTCGGACTAGGACCTCATATGCCCTCTAGCAACTCTAAAATGGGCATTTGATGGGACTAGGAAAGAAGCAATTGGAGAAGTTGATTTAGACGTGCAAATAGGGCTAGTGCTATTCAATGTGGTTTTCCAAGTTTTGGATATACCCACTGCGTTCAACTTCTTGTTAGGTCGTCCATGGATACATGCAGCAGGTGCAGTTCCTTCAAGCCTTCACCAGAAAGTGAAGTTTGTGGCACAAGGGAAGATTATTACAATCTAGTGCAGAAAATGACGAGGTCGAGGGAATGATCGAATTGTTTGAGGAAAATTTAGTGTTCGCCATTGATGAAGCTCGAGAGTAGGAGAATTTTAATTGTGTCCACTACTCAATCCGGCATACTCCTTAATGAAGCTCGAGAGTAGGGAATTTTTAATTGTCGCATACTCCTCTGCGCAGGAGTCTTTATTGCTTTCTTAGTTTGCATGTTAGGATTTCTCTCATTCTAGCAATGTAATTTGCTTTTCGTCCAATAAAATACATGAAAATTTTCATGTTTTGAGGGCATGTTGAAGTACACCAAACTAGCCCTATGATGAAATCCTACCAAAAAGAAAACGGCGTGGAGCTAATTCTGAAGGCTGGGCTTCTTCATGTTCTCTCAAAATTTTCCAAAATAAAAATATTTTTTTCAGCATGCATCTTGTTCACCCTGTTTGTCTTTCTAATTGTTTACTTTATGTCTCAAGCATGATCCTGCACCCATTTGCTTTAATGAAGACAAAGCCTCGAGTGTATAATCATGCATGTTTTACTTTTGCAGGGGCAAAAGATGGATGGTGTCTTTTATCTTTGCAAGGAACCCCTTCAGGCTCCCTTACAAAGAGGGGCAAGACACGGACACCTCTTAGCTCTGACTTCAGGATTTGATGTTTGTTGCTTACAGGAATAAAACCTAGTTGCTTTATCATCATGAAGCGTTTTCACATGATAGTTTGCTTGTTTAATCCGCCAATTTCACTCTAGATTTGTCAAAATAGACAATCCAATGAATGGTGTGGAAATGTTTGAATTTGCTAGAATGTGAAAGGCAAGCCTTATCCTATACACAATCCCTTGTATATACATTGTGAGATGAGTGTGAAAAAATCCATGTCGGCAAGGTAAAGGGTTTTCTCGCGAAAGGGACGACAGCTAAAATGACGAGAGGCAGTTCATTTCTCTATCCTAAAACACTGCAAGTAAACCTTTGTTTAACCCTTTTGGGCCTAAACACTCGGAGAATTTCTTTCATGTTACCCCTGTCCCCATATTAGAGCAAATGGAGGTAAGCTGATAGATAGAAATATTCTTGCTCTCATTTGCATCAAACTTCAGGTGTTCTTATTTCAGATGAACTCATACGAAATTTAAGTGCCTTAGGATGACGAAGAGCGTTCATTTCTCTATCCTATACACTTATGTCCATTGCATCGCCCGTTTGAGCTTGCAATCCCATTTTTCATATGAAACCAGTTGGTAATCACCCCTACACTGGGGCAAGGTGACCATTCGAATAGTTGATCTAGAGTGCCAATTGAGAATGAAGACCTCCTAATACAGAATGCCCATGAGAGTTTGTAAAAAAAGGTGATTGATGAACTAGGGGGCATTAAAAAAGCAGTGTGCCTGGTAAAAGCAAGGCCGATGCCCATCATCATAAAAAAAAAAAAAAAAAAAAAAAAAGGAAAGTGAGGAGTCAAGCAGCAGACTCTTGAGGCCAATGGGGGGGCATTTGTCAAGAAGACAATCCATGGCTAAGAAGAAAGCCGATGATAATGTCTAATGATCACGAACTCTCATCCCATTATAGACATCTTTGAGCCTGACATATCCTTTCTTTTCTCAACCCATGAACCCATCCTACATTGTGTCCCTCATAAAGTCTCTTCAGATTAGGGCACTTGAATTAACATAGGGATTCATATGTTCATAAGCTTCGCTCGAAGAAGTACGAGCAATGTTGTTTCTATCTTGTTTCACAGGATTCTTGACTTGTAGACCCGGAGATGATAATTGAAAAATATTTCTTCGATGGCCATCAAATTTTCCTTTGCTAAGCCATTGACCAAGCTCACATTACAGTCCTGGTAAAGACCTCTTAGATTGGTAAAATCGTACCGCTTGCGAGAAAGCTCAAATCCTCATTGACAAGATGATGGTAAGATCGAGTGATTCAGATATTCCTGCATTAATGGTCGGGACAAATAGCCCTTTTTCAGACTAAAAGTCTCTCATCTGGCATTTTCAAGAAGTCCACACCATGAATAAAAATTGTCTTGATGATAAATCTAACCAATGGAATGTGGAGATGAAAGTATGAAAAAATATGCATGGGTCTCCTTAGGTTTTAATACCCAAGAATGGCTTTGATTCTCTATTTTGCTGTTAAATGCACACTTGCTCTAATCATGTTTGACATGTGGGTTTCTTCAGAGACCAAAGAGCTCCTCTTTGAAGCCTTGAGTTCATCCAAATACTGTTAAATCTTCAAAATACCTGATGAGGATTCCAGGTATCGGTTCTCAAGTCAAATTCCTAATGAGAATTTCAGGCGTCTGTTTATCAGAATTTTCGAGTTTCTGATAAGAATTCCAGATTCTTGTTTAGAAACCCGATGAAATTTCCAGAGTCCTAAAACTTTTTCAATATCCGGTGAGAATTCCAGATACTTGAACTTTTAAACATCTGATGTGATTTCCAGGTGTTTAGTGAATATTTTCAAATGTCTAATGTGAATTCTAGATGTTCGAACCTTTAAATACCTGATGTGATTTCCAGGTGTTCAGTAAATATTCTCAAATGTCTGATGTGAATTCCAAATATTTGAACCCATAAATATCGGACGTGATTTTCAGGTGCTTAATCTCTTTTGAAATCTGATGAGAATTCTAGATTTTCAGATGTTTTGCAAGTTTCATGGAAATCATTTTGTACCCAAGTATGCTTTTCCAAATCTCAAGGTAAGGGACGACAGATATGTATTTATTTATTTTTTTAGGTTAAATGCATTGTGAGCACCGTTCTTATTAAGATCATTGCACCTGCATTGCATTTTCTTTATTGCATGACCCTACATTTCAAAAATGGGAATCCATTCCTGATGAAGGTTACCATGTGAGCATTTGCATATTCATTCCACATTCATCGCATGATCTAAATTTAGGTGTTATTTATCTTTGAAGGAAACCTCTACGAGCTCACCTTCAAAGAGGGGTAACTGTTAACACCTAAATTTAGATTATTCATCACATATATATATTAAGCATTTCATTTTGATCTTTGAAAAGTATTTTTAAATTTTGGAGCCATTTTTCGGTTGAGCGGTTTCAGAAAATCATCATTTGTTGAGTGAATATATGCTATAATCAAGGGGAATATTTGCTGAATAACAAATTTTCTTTTTTCTCTATAAATAGAGGCCAGAGGTGAGACGATTGAGAAAGGACGGAGAGGCTGGAAGAACTCGAGGAAAAGGGGAGAACGGGGGCCAAAGAAAAGGAAAGGGAATGCTGAAAAAAGAGTGGGGAAACGTCGAGAGAAAAGTGAGAGTGGGAGTCTTGGAAAAAAAAAAGTGAAAGGAACGTGAGAGAGAGAGTTGTTTGTTCGTTTTCTTGGAGTACCCTTTCCGCACCTACAAATTCAGCCACACCGTGTCCGACGCCGCCTCGACGAGTTGCCGCTGCAACGAGCCGCTGCCGTCCAAATCTTCAACACGAGCCACTGCTGTCTGAACCTTCAACACGAGCCGCTGTTCTCGCTCGTGTCCGAACCAAGACGATCCCACGAAGTTTCTGTTCTTGCAGGTTCGTTGGCCGTGAGCCCACCATGGCATGCCCGAGCTCGCTGCTTTGGTCATCGTCGCGAACCGTCCGAGTGGCTGCCCAACACATCCTGCTCCGCTAATCAACTCATTGCCGTCGGCGTTGCTACCGTGGCTCGTTAATGCTGTTAACCAGCCTTTGGTCGAATTTGTTTTCATTTTGCCGGTCTTCACGGCGTTGCCCAACGTAGACATCCCCAAAAGAAAGGACGACGGTCAACCTCGAGGGGAAATTGACCGTGGGAAATTGACTGTGTTTTAGTCGTGTTCCACTTGCTAGTAGTGTATCTTGGTGCTCAGCAAATATCTTGCATATTTGCTTTCTTGCTCACGGGATCCAACGAATTCAACAGAATTCTTGGATCCAATTTGTTAGTCGCATTCTCCAAGATAAATCTCTGTTAAATCAGGTAGTTTTCTTTAACTAAAATTAATTTGGTCATTTTCTTATTTAGTTTTTACAATTATTTGATTCTTCGGTGATTTGTTAGGCGTTATCCAATTAGGAAGATTGTCATGTCGAGGATCATAACAATAAAAAATATTGAGCCGAGAGACGTCGGATTAGATTTTTGATTATTGTGATTTTCTGTCTTGGGTCGTGATGTATTGCATGATCATATGGTTATGTTTGTTGCTTGTGTTGATTTTACATTAGCTAGTTTTCTCAATAATAAAAAATAAAAAAATAAAAATTCACATTGCATCGCATGATAGTTTGATTGCATGATAGTGTGGTAGTTACATAATATTTTTAGATGAAATTTTCTAGTTAGACTTAGCTTAGTTTCGGATTTTGATAAAAAAAAAAAAAAAAAAGATCATGCATATGCATATGGCAAAATACATCATCCATCCCATATCATATAGCACATGCATATTTAGTGTCATATAATATAGATTGCACACATGTTACAATAGTTTTCAATTAACACGTCATTAGAGCTAGGACATTATCATATGTCGTTAGAGTAAGAATCATGCATGTTAAATTTAGATTAAAGTCGTACATAATTAATTTTGCAAAAAAAAATTCAAAAAAATTAGATGTCATCCCATTTAGAATTTATGTTTAGGGCATGCATTTTTAGTTATAGCTTGTTTTACTTTAAGATTGATCATGATTTCTATGTTTATTCTCCTGGACCTGCTGAATGTCATTGATTGTGATCCGCATGACCACTCATTTCTATGTTAGTGGCCTAGGTTAAAATTAACCAAGACTACTTGCAAAAAAAAAAAAAAATCTTTTTGAAACTTAAAGAGAAATGGTATCGAAAGGGCGCTAGTTCAACTTAGCGTAACCAGGTCCCCGAACCTATTGAATCTCTGGTTCGCAGAAGTAAAGTATTCTCCCATACTTTACTTGGGTTTCTAATCAACCCTAATTGATTAGTGACGGCTCCTAATTGAATAAAATTGCATGTTTAACGAGGTTAAATTTTGAGTACCAAGTTGCGGTTGGTAGGGCTTGGGAGAGTCCGCACTAAGTTTTCGGATTTAGTAATCCATTAGTCTTCCTTTAGTGATTCACCTTCGGGAAGGTCGCGACAGGATCATAAATTCTTTACTATTTTTAATTTTGAGACAAAAACAAAAGAAAATTATAAGTAGAAGATAACACTAAAAATAAAGTCGCCCCACACACACTTGAGAACTCCAAGCGTCTCAAAAAAGAACGAGGGGCTCTGTTTCATCAATTAGGTTAAAGAGGAGAAGAGGCCATTCTCTCTCTGATGTAAATCCAAGTGGATCGCATATCAGAAAAAGCACGCAATCTCTTCTCTTCCGTCATGGGGACTCATCAAAACTCGCACTCCCCACCGTTTACCTTTGCCTAGACAAATACTGCACCAGCCCACATGCCTCCTCTTCTTAGACGGTGGTACCCTACTTCATAAAAAAATGGTCAAATGTCTTCTTACAAAAAAAAAAATTCAGCTATATCAAAAAAGAGTGACGTTGGGATCATTAGTAATGATTCAGTGACCATGCCGTGGGGTAATTGAACCGTACTTTTTAAATGTTAGAGATTGGTAAAAAATTATAGAAATAATAAATTTAAGAATTCATGTAAGAAGAAAAATTAAATATCAAACAAAATAATAATATTTTATTTCGCGAACTTTCAAATTCTCTAATTTTGAAAAATAAATTCACTAATCT
The DNA here is from genome assembly GCA_014182845.1 of Corymbia calophylla. NCBI lineage: Eukaryota > Viridiplantae > Streptophyta > Magnoliopsida > Myrtales > Myrtaceae > Corymbia > Corymbia calophylla. The sequence goes on along the minus strand of CM024699.1, from coordinate 1,360,868 downwards.
CTCTTGATTTTGATTTTTATGTCAAATAAATAAAAAAGAAAATCAAATTACAATGTGACTTAGGGAGTAAGAATGAATATGAGCCTGATAACAAAATTTTTTTATATTTTGGTCAGAGGTAAGAATTCTATTCAAAAAACAACGTTTCCAATGTTTTTCCTATTTAAACACTTAATAAATATCTACATTAACCTTAAGATTCTCTTTTAAGTGATGTTACTTTCATACTCATTATTTTATTTTAGTTGTTAATTTTCTTCGTAATAATTTTTCCTATTATTTTCTTTCTTTCCCATGTAAAAGAGAAAACTTGCTTAATGGAAGTGGAGCAAATCCCAAGTGACAATTTTCGTTTAGATTTTTTAAAGTAAAGGAGTTTAGCGATGGAGATGGCACTGTTACTATTGAAGGAGTAACGGTAGTAACAATGCCACCAGTTGATCAATTCCCATAAATACTGTTGTAAGTATCGTGAGAAAAAAAAGTTGAAGTTGTTGGAATCATAAATACATAGCAGAAAGATATGCAATCGCGTGGAGAAAATGTTTAGTTTAGCAATTTTTTTGATAATTTTGCTGGTGTTCCTTTTCCCTCCACAAAAGAGAAATCATGTGGAGAAAACTTTCTCATGACATCTTTACCCTTTGGCCATGAGCGTCCTTTGCAAATGTACCATAAGACAATTCGTTCCTCCCTCCGCATGTTTTTGCTCCGTCGCATGAGTCGATCCTATGAGAAGTCAAAATGGATGGATGGCCGTGTCAGGTCCACAACAGTGATGTACAAGTTGGCATTTCAGTCTCTCTCTGTCCCTATCTGTTTTTATTTGGGGAGGTTCGCAGATGAGTAAATGATGAGGCTCATTCTTTAAGTACAAATTCCCATCAAATTCTAAATTTTTTGACTAATTTGATCGGATTTTACACTTTTATAATAAAAGAAATTCCGACTGAATTTTAAACATTTCAATTGGTTTGGTAATGTCCTAAGCCTTATGTTGAAAAGTACATATCAGCAATTTTTAAGTAAAAATATTAAGCGACATTCTAACAATTTAAGTAACATCGGACTTTATTTTTTTATAGTAATTCTTATATGGCTTTTAGATGAACCATATACTCCTATTTTGCAATTTTATTTCTTCCCCGTCTCCTTTTAATTTTCGATGGGGTTTTATAATTGGTTTGAAGATTAGAGTATTTTATTATTTTAAGAAGAAATTCAAAATGGACATTGTGGTCCTTTGTGCATTTTTATTTGGCTTTGAAATGAATCAAACGTATTTTGTCATATATATAATATTTCACATCCTACTCTCTTTTTATTCTTTTTTTTTTTTTTCTGATAATTTAGGTAATATAACTACATAATCTCATTGACAATTGACAAACTTCAGTATGTGAGGGCAGGTATTCAAATAGGAAAGAAGTGAAGGGAGACAAACTATTAACGCATTTGATAAATTCGGGCAATTATCCTTTTTTTTGCTTGACCTTTTCAACTCCAAATTTATGTCTACTTTGCCGAAATGTATCTCCAAGCCAAAGAAAATGCAAAGTATGTTTTCCACATCCCTGCCTAATAATCTATGTTTCTTCTCCATTTTTTATTAATTACTGAAATTTTAGGATAATTTTTTCATGGATTTACAGTAAGTTTAAAATGAAATTCACATTTAATATTTTTTAATATTTAACATTTATCTGTTCATTTTGATAGTGCTTGTGAATTATATAATTGATATCGTATCCATACAGTATTTCGAAAGTATACAAAAATTGACATATCGATGGGTGCAAATTGATTCCACCCATGGCTTTTTGTTTAATAATTACGTATATAGTTCTCCCAAGCTCCCAATTTTTTAATTGCTTTTAGCAAAATGGGCATCGGGAAAAACGTAATAGAAAGGCAGAAAAATAAAAATAGCTTGACGAAATGATGTATCCTGGAAAATATTTAGGATTTTTTTGTGAAATTACCTCTTTATTTTAATTTTCTTTATAGATCTCTTTTTTTTTCTTTTCCCTTTAAAAGTATAGCGATGATGGGGCAAATCTCTCTATGATCTTTGATAAGGACAGACGACAAAGGCACCCAATATTTGCTCCTAAAGAGTTTATTTTATGTAATTTCTTTTTCTGGTGTAAAGCCCTGGAAAATAAATCATTTTTCTAATCAGGCTCCGCTTATTTTGCGTAAAATGTAGTGTTTTTGAAAAATATTTTCTAAGAAGTCACTTTCTAGAAAAGTGACAATATTTTTCAATATTCGGTTGAAATTTAAAATTGAAGTAAAAAATATTGTTCGCTATTCGGTATCAGATTTGATTTTCCTCTGTGCACTTCCTTTGATCATTTTTTTTTGTTTTTATTTTTTTAAAATAAAATTTTTAATTATTTTTTCTTTCTTTCCTTTCTTTTTCTTAGTTGGTTGCCAACCACGGCAAGATTGGCAAGCATTGCCAAAGGGCCGGGCTTGGGCCTCCCCACCCTGTGGCAATGCTTGAACATTGCCAATTTGTGAGGTCCGAGCCTTGTGGCCCTCTGGGAAATTATACTAATATTTTAAAAAATTACTCTTGAAATTGTCTCATTTACAAAGTAAATTGTACCTCTTGTTATAAATAAATAAAAAAATCCCAACTCATTGAAATTTATTGTAATTGGATAAGAAATAATGCCAAAGAGAGAATTGAATAATTCTTTATATAATTGTATATTGTAATAGAGAGTACATGAGCCTAAAATAAGTTTTATTATATGAATATCTAAAGTATTAAAAATATAATATCAATTTTAATCAGTCACGAATATACACAACCAATAGAGATATATAGAATCAAGAGAAATATCATAATTTTACCTAGATATCCTCTAAAACTCAAGGTCATTTAAATGAATTCAATTGAAGTTTGAAGAAAACATCCGAAAAAACGCATGCGTGGACATCGACATGCCTGCTTACGTGGCTATCCTATGTGGTCGCAGATGTGTACAAACAACACAGTAGGAAGATTCGTCGTGACGCCAAAGCGGTTTGGTGTGCTGAGGAGAGAATCGCCCGACGTTGACATGATTGCTTCCGTGATTGTTGTCTGTTGTTGTGGATGTGTGCGAACTACACAGCAAGAAGCTGTCGTCACGATAGGACACTGTTGTGGCTACTGTGCAGGCTACGCAGCAAGAGTTTGCCATGGCTGGCTACGTAACCGCAAATGGCCGCTAACATCACGTCAAGGGAGATGAACAATGTCGAGGATTGACGTCGGGAGAAATATTAATAGCTATATGCACGCTCCCTTCTTCGATCGAAAGGTGTGCATCCCATCTCTTCATATTTTGACCAAAATAGCCATAGGCACGCTTATTGCAGGGTAAGTAATAATATCTCTTTGCGGATTTTTATTTCCTTAGTTTTACTAATTAAAATGCGTTCATCACTTGTAACTTGATCCATCAAAGTAAAGCCACTAGTGAGAATTCATTCTGCGACCTTATCAAATAGATCATCATGATCAGGCCAAATTGTCAAATTTTTCATAACTATGATCTAACGCATAACTTTTGTGAGCTGGTTAGTTTACCAAGCTTAGAGGAGTTAGAACTCTTAGTAGGATCCTTCAAAAAGATATGGCACCGTGAAACTCCTGCAAGTTCCTTTTGCGGATTAGCCACCCTCACTTTTAAACATTGCTCCGACCTACTTGACGTCTTTCCTTCGACGATCACAAGGAGACTGCACAACTTGAGTAGAGTCAACGTTTTTGAATGTTCCACCCAAGAATCAGTGTTTGATTGTGGATCCCTTGATTCAAATACGCAACAAAAAGATTGTATTGCTCCTCAAATTGGAAGAAGTTTGCGTGAGTAGAGAAGGAAGGCTGAGACACGTGGTAATGAGTGACCCCAAAATGATTTTGGGTTTTCCTAGTCTAAAATCTGTCAATGTTTACAGTTGCTCCGACCTGAGATAACTCCTTCCCTAATTTATGGCCACAACTCTAGATAAACTTGAGAGCCTAGATATTACCAATTACCAACGAATGAAGGAAGTGTTTCCCAAGGAACAAGGTGGTCAATCAAAGATAGGACATATGAGTTTTTCTTGCTTAAGTTCCCTAACAGTCGAGGAGCTTTATAACTTGACTAGTTTCAGTTCTGGAAGTTGTTCATATGATTTCGCCTCCTTATGATATCTAAGAATTTTGTCGTGCCGTAACTTTGGAGTGTTCATCCCAAATCGTGCAAGTGTCGAGAGGCCATTTGGTGTGATGGCCATGGAGGATAATGAATCGCCACAACCGTTGTTCAATGAGATGATTTACTCTTTCCCTTGCTATAATCATCCAAGTTCTTGCATTTTCATGTTTAGAATATGTGATGCAATAATGTGTCCAACCATTATCCTCTCTTGCATTATTCTTGTACGGGCACTTAATACAAAGAGCTATGGAAGTGTAACAATCCAGTCCAATAAGAACAGGAGTGATCGTTAGGGCCAAAGAGGTCTCGGACAAGCTGTGACTCTAACCCTAAATTGGCGTGGGGATAGGAATGTACCAAATCCTATATCACTTGATTGTAGTGAGGTAATGTGCTATATAAAGAGTAACGTTAGTCTTAATAATCAACGAGGCCTTTTCTGGCAAAGCCTAGAAGAACAAAGCCATATGAGCTTCAACCCAATGCAAACAATATCATTGGCAAGTGGGGCTAGATATCAACCCTTACAATGTTATCAAAGTTAATAACCCAACCGATAATTTGAGGTTTGGGGATGAACCACACGGAAGTTGGTGGGCCTATAATGACCCAGTTCGACGAAGACGAAATTGATCACCGGGACCAAGGAGGGCTTGAATAAAGTGCGGCTTTGACTCTAGGATGGCGTGGGTGCAAGAATGAACCAAATCCCACATCACCTAGGTGTGGAGAGGTGATATACTTTATAAGGAGTAGCACCATTCTTAACTATCGACAAGGTCTTTTCTAGGCGAAGATCAAAAGAACAAAACCGTGTGGGTTTTGCCCCAAAATGGACAATATCATTGAAAAGTGGGGCTATAGGTTGGCCCTTAAAGGAAGAATCAAATTTGCTTTGATTCCTTTTGCAAATTGGAATCCCTCAAATTGAAGCACTATGACAATCTCTTACTTTATCTCGAGATCCCATAAATGATTTCATCCCGTTTGATTGAGATCATACATGAAAGTCATGAGACAATTATAAAGAGTGGTAAATTGTCAAGGCTGATTTTGCATTATTTCGAAAATTTGAGGCAAATTTGGTAGTACTGTGGTCTTCCAATTGGTACGACAAGTGTCTTCTTTGAATTACCTCGAGTTGCAGAAATTCAGTAGTTCTTTTATCTGAGAAATACTCTGCGGAATTCCCATCCTTGGTATTCTTCAGCAGAGTAAGATGTGGAACAGAGTCGGACCTAGACACTGGTGACCGGGAGCTTCGAACTCGAGAATTGAATAATGACACAAAGTTGATGTCATTATCATTAGGTGAGATTCCAGTAAAAGTCAACTTTTAATTGACAATAATCTTAATCCATTAGATGCATCGGTTAACTGCTTGTTATTCTAATCAGCACTTTGATTTTTTATTCGGACCATTTCTCGGTGAGCATGGCTTATCTAACCAAATTCCTTTTCGTGTAAGTTGGATCACTTAAAATACGACAGATTAATCTTCTTGAATTATTATTTTATCTATTTTACAGTAAAAATAACTTTTGAAAGAGCTCTATCTCTGCTTAATTTCAAGAACTGAATTTATATCATGCTCATTATCCACACATGCATGCCAATCTCTTGAGAAAATATTTAGTGGTTTCAAATCACCGTATCAACTATTGAAACTTCTAAGAGCCCTTGATTTGCTTATCTAACATTCTCCTTCAATACCAAACTATGATGTCCACAAGGACCAGTCTAGTCGATAAATTACAAAAATTTTAGTACTCAATTGCATTATTACGATAAATTTTAGAATTTGTGGTTTAATTTTTATTTTTATTTTTTTGGTGTTAAGTAACTAATGGCATTATGGCTCGCAAAGCATAGGAAAGTTAAACCAATGATTTTCATATGAAAATTACAGATTTTCTTTGCACGAAAAATTGTAAGATAATAAGGAGTAAGATTTCCACATTTCTCATTCCCATGCTTTCACATTATACAACTTGTTTCTACTCTACTTTCATATATTTCAATTAATTAACTATTCAATTGAAGAAGTCTACCTGACTGCTTGATGGTAATCTATTGATTTTGTATATTACCAATAAGTTTTTCAAGAATTCAATTGATTAACTATTTTAATAGGTCGGAAATTCACTACATCAATTACAAAGTACTCATATTACAATATTTGAGGTGTTCAACTAGAGAACTCTTCATTGTTAACCGATGCTACTCTTCGTTTCACATTATCATTCATGGCCTCTCAAATAGGACGATAACTATATTTAAGAATATTTGTTCTATATTAGTGTGTTCTTTGACCGGGTCGCATTGAAAAGTTTCTTGGTAATGTATGTTTTCATTTGAGTAAGTACTTTTTAAACTTAACACTACGAAAAATAAGACAATTTATTTGTCTTGACGAAATATGCTCAATTAAAGTCTCCTTCAGTTTGAACTATTTTCCAAGAGAGATATTTTTTTGTATAATTAGTCGCACGAATTATATGTATGTATGTGTGTGTGACCGTAATACGTGTTACAATGACCAAAGGAGGAGAACTTAATGAACTCGAGTTTTGGGCATAATTAAAGACAAAAGGTATTGTCAACCAAATCACTTGTTCATATACTCCAAAGCGAAATGAGTCACCGACAATTTGCTTTTAAAAAATTTGGATGTCCATGCTAATTCATTTTGGCATACTTGTGTTATTTTTATGTATCTATTTTTATTTTACATTGCAAGTCCTTTCTTAAAACAAAATTCCCATTCTTACTATTTTAACAAAAAATTCTATCACTTAAATATTTTCCTTTCCTCTTTTATTTGGATGCATGTAGCTTCTTAAAAATAGCATGTAACTCCACAGTAGTCGGACAGCCAACAATGTTAGTACTAAAGCATAGATATCAAGATTCTCAACCATTTCTTTCGGGCTAGACTCCGGTTCGGTCATGTTCACCTTCGTTCTTTTTTCTATGTATATAACATCACATGTCGTAATGGAGTCAATTTTATAAGAATTGATAAACATCAATATTTTTTCATACTCACAAAATTAATTTAACTATTTATTACCACAAATTTGATGGTTTTAGTTATGATGTTTATAATTATACTAATATATTGAAAGGTTCCTCTTGAAATATTTTCAGTTGTAAAGTCAATTGCACTTTTTGTCATCAAGAAATTTTTCTCTAAACATATTAAAACTGAATGCACTTAATGAGCAAAGGGCACTTTTATTATCACATATTACCAACAGATTTTCCTATACTTTTACATTTCTCTTGGCAAAGCTCTTCAAATATTATTTGAGAAAGAATAATATTTTAATATAAAGATGAATGAATTTAATGTGCTTAAAGTCAATTTTGGTATAATATATTAGATTTTTAGGCTCCATCAAAAATTCAAAAAATTGATTTCGACAAGTGTTTAACTAAAAATACACTTTTAATAATATCATTTATTTTTGGGAAAATTCAAAAAATGGCTCAAAGTACCCATATTTTCTCAAATAAGAGCCCGAAGTGGACTTTGTTTTAAATAAGGGGCCCGAAGTACCATTATTTTCTCAAATAAGAGCCTGAAATAAATCTTGTATTAAATAAGGGCTTGAAGTGGCTATGTCTATTTCAAAAAAGGGCTTGATTTTTCGGCGATAAGGGTATTTTCGTCATTTACCATTTTCCTTTTTTTTTTCTTTCTTTTCCTTTTTTATGGTTTTTCTTCCTCTTTGCCGATAGTTGATCAACCACTAGCGACACCCACAGACAATTGGGCGAGGGGCTGCTTCGCCTAGGGAGGCCGCTCCTCACGGCCAACTACAAGGCCGGCGAGGGTCGTCGAACCCTCATCGGCCACGCAGCTTGGCCGTAGGGGTAGCCTCCCTAGGTGAAGCCGCCCCCAACCGGATCGGGCGAGAGCAACCTCGCCCGGCCGTGCGGGGCATCACTTGGTGGTAGGCCGGCCGCCGACAATGAGGAAGAAGAAGAACTAGAAAATAGATAAGAAAAAAAGAAGAAGATTTGGACGAAAATACCCTTGACCGGTCGGAAAATTTAGCCGACCAGCAACCAGCGACCAACGAGGCCCTTATTTGAAACAATCATGACCACTTTATGCCCTTATTTGAAACAAGATCCACTTCATGCCCTTATTTGAGAAAATAAGAAGAATTAATGCTCTTTTTTGGAATTTTCCCTTTATATTTTTTTGTAAGGTTGTTTCCTTCTCGATAAACCCGGTGGGGAAGACCCTACGAATCCATGACCGACAAGGCTAGCAAGATTTTTTTTTTTTTTTTTTTAATGATCTGAAAAAGTTGAATCTTTTCCCTCTAAGAGAGAGAGAGTACACGTCACACGTGTAGAATTACCTAGTCTCAAGCACTTCATAGAAACTAATTGTGGGTATTATGTGTGTACAAATGTATATTTGTAAATCATTTATATTCTATGAATGAACGTGTGGACTAAATTCCCATGCATCGATGTCAAGGACATCAAGTCTAGAAGACTTGAGAACGCCAGGTTATTCAGCTTGGAGCTTCCATTAGTCTCCATCCTTCGTCATTTCCATGTAATCGAAATTAAATCGACAGAAGTCTATTAAGGTCGTTCTGCACGCATGTGACACCGAGGCACTTTTCATCTTCCCTCGAACCAATCACATAGCAATCCGCGCAGATAACATATTAAACGATAGTCTCAATGCGAACATTCTCCAGCAAAGAGAGCTTTTAGGTGAGTCTCCTGTGAGAGAAGTATTCAAAGAACATATTACATTCGCTCTAATTTAGTTTTAAACTTTTTAATTTAATTAATTTAATCAATTTAATCATACACATTATGACGATTTGTCAATTTAGTTATTCCAATCAATTTTGATCAGAAATTATTGATATGGATGCCGACAGTCCTAAGATGATTGGCATTGACATAGATAAATTTTCTAATTTTTATATAATTTTTTATTTTATTTTCTTTATTTCTTTCCCTTTTTTTTTTTAATAAAATTCCTTGCTAGTTCCAAGAGAGAGCTAGCTGATCCTCACCCAAACAACCACTAGGTAAGGGCTTCACGGCTCTCGCCAAATTTGGGCAAGGGCGGTGACCCTTGCCTATGATTGATGAGGACTTATAGTCCTCGCCAGATCTAAGCAACGGCTAAGGAAAAGAAAAAAAGAAAAATAAAAAGAGAAGAGAAAAATTATAAAAATTGTCCGCTTCAACGCTTGTTGTGCTTCGTAAGACAGCTAACATCTACTAATATAGATTTTTGACTAAAATTGGCTAAAATAATTAAGTTGACAAATTATCAAAAAGTTTATGATTAAATTGGCCAAATTAAAAATTTTATATCTAAATCGACACAAATGCAATAAATTTAGTAATTTTTGATAATTTCCCCTCTTTTATACGATTGGGATGCTTAGAGCCAACAATAACCCTTTTGGCTTTACCTCAGATTGGCACTTTTAAGTTCATTGTAGACTTCTGAACAAGAAAAAAAAGAAGTTCATTACAGACTAGAAGACTTTTTGACTAAACTCGATTTTTTAAATATTTTTTTACATTTAAGGTTCCATATGTTTCATAAAAAATAACTTCAAGGAAAACATTTTTCGAATTTCCTAGCGTTCGTTTCACAGAAAATGAATTCATTGGAGAAAACATTTTCCATGAAGGGAAAAAAGTCATCTAAAATGGAGAAAAATGTTTTCCACTTTTCAAGTTGGACAAAACATTTTCCACAATTCTCTTAGTCCCCACTTCTTCTTCTTTATTTTTTCTTTTCTAAAACATTCGATTTTTTTACTTTTTTTTCTTCATTTTTTCTCCATTTTTTCTTTTTTTTTTCTTTTCTTTGTTTCTTCTCCTTCCTTAGTCGATCATTGGCCATGGCAATAGCCGACAACTAGCCATAAGCAAGCCTAAGCTCACTAGATTAGTGAGCACAAGCCTCGAGCTTGCGGTTGGCAAGCTTGCCAGATTGGCAAGCCAAAGATCACCTATGGCCTGTCACCATGGCCCGCGACCAACCAAAGAAAAAAGAAAAATTTAATAATCGATTTTTTAAAAAATAATAATAATAAAATTATTGAAAAAGAGTGTATGAAAGAAAATATTTTCCGTGCTGAACAACGGAAAATATTTTCCACTTCATTCTTAGGTTTCACTCAAACACCAAAAAGTTATTACAATGTCTTGGAAAATGACTTTCAAAAAAATATTTTTCGAAAATATCACATTTTCTGCAAATTGAACGGAATCTAAAAATTAACCTTTGGTTTGAAGAAACTTCCCATGGCCTTATTTCTTGGTTTTAACTTTTGAGGTCCATCCTTTCTGTCACTTCGGTTATGGCTTGCGCTTGGACTAGATCACGAGAGAGTAATTTCTTGTTGGTTCCTCAACTTCAATGTGAATATAACATATTAAACTTTTTAATCTTCTACAACCATTTCCGGGAACAAAAAGTCTTTTTATGGATCACAGTACAATGAGCTTTATATTAACTCTTAGTAACCCAAAGGAGTTGAATTAGCAATGTGCGTGAAAGTAGTTGACCTATGATATCACGACAGAGCACAAATACTAACAAGATTATTTTTTCATCAACAGTTCAAGGTTGGGATTGAACTATCAGACAAAGGGTGCTTTTGGCCATGCGGAGGAGTTAGAGGTTCAATACATGACAAGTGGAGCAATGTATCACTTGGTTGGTACAATAATATAAATTTTGATTAGGTGTGATTGCTCCTAGTGTTTTAAAAGGTTTAAGGTCGTTTGGATTCAAAGCTGAAAATCTTAAGCGTCATCACTCATTACATGTTGGTGAAAGAGTCGTTAAAGGCCACGAAGGTGAATAATGACATCACACTATATCGATAGATCGGCAGCCACGGTATTGCCCAGGTTCAAAGGGGAACTCCTTGATTTTGACATATTTCCCGTGCTTAGCAATCTCTGCACAATCAATATCAAAAAAATAAAAAAATAGAGCGGTTCGGTCGGTGTACGAAGGCCAGTCGAGCAAAGCTTCATGGGCATCGATCGTGACATTCGGCGAAACGACAAATTTACCTGCATTTGCAATCATGAAAGAGAATAATTATGGCGCCAGCTCTCAATGATTTCTTGACAACATTAATTTCGATTGGATAGATGGTTGCGCCAAGCCTAAAGATGGCGTCGTATTAAGTGAATCTACTCTAGCACGTGACGCTACCACATCAGAGTTCACCCCTCTAATGGTAGAAGCACTCGAGTAATCATTCAATGAGGATCTACAAGAATATCTAAACATCACATTACATCAATCGATGAATATTAGATAATGTGATTTTCGTCTTTCATTATTGCTAATATGTTACACATGTTGATTAAACTGAATAGTATCTCATTCCATTGTCATTCATTTTTTATTCTACATATTCTCATCAAACAATAAGTTATTATTCAATGCTATACTACATGATCTAATTACATTAAAACTTTTCAAAATAAAAAGGCAAACTAACTAGTCCGTGATTAGAGGTATCAATATGGGTCATAAACCCATATTATAACCCATTTTTAGTTAAATGGGTCAAATATGGGTTAAGTGAAAGTTGAATATGGGTCAAATATGGGTTAAGTGAAAATTAAATATGGGTCAAATATTGGTCAAGTGAAAGTTAAATATGGGTCAAATATGGGTTGAGCGAGTTATTAGGTAGATCCATCATCTCTCTCCTTCCATCCCCCTCCTTTATGCGTTCTCGACCTCCGTTCCGATCGGAAGAGGTTCACTCAACAATAATTAAAAAATTGATTTTTTTTTAAATTATTTTCCTCAAACTATTTCAATTTAGAAGTATCCACATTTTTTATGTACTAATTTTTTATTATTTAATTTACTTTATAAATTTGATATGAAATTTTTATTCAAATAATTTATATGTGAAAAGTTTAAAGTGGACTAAATAAGTGAGAGTAGATTTCTTAAATTAAGTTAAATATTAATATGTATTGGTAATATGGATTGGATTGGATATGGGTTATCAAATTTACATTGCATGAAAATGGGTCAAAACGAGTTAAATGGGTCAATGTGAGTCGGACCATTTTCGACCCGACCCACCCATTTGACACCCCTATCCGTGATTATCCTCATCATCAATCAATCACAATCGTCATCATATCATTATTATTATAGTTAAGTTTTATTGATGATGAGTTTTCTTTTATATTAAAAAAATTATGATGCATTTAGGAAATGGCCTAATCCGACTTAAGAATCATGTAGCAGTTCGTACATGCTTATTGTACGGGCAATTGGCCATTGGTCGAGACCCGACAACCCCTGTTGACCACTAGCTAGCCATCTCCCACCGTCCCCAGCCCTTCCTAGAGAGATGGTGGAGCGGTGGCGACGATGGCTGCAAGCCCTCACAATTTTCTTAATTTTTAAATTTAGCTAATTTTTTTCATATAATTCGGGGTTAGGACACTAGGAGTGCCATAACTTTTGTACGGCGCTCACTTTGGTGCCCAAACTTTTTTTTCGCTCACTTGAGTGCCAAATCAAAGTGAAATCGTTCAGTTAAGTACCACTTCCGGCCAAAATGCATACGTGGAATTTTTTAATGATTTTTATTTTTTTTTATTAAGTTTCGACGCCGACGTGGATTTTTCATGCAAAACGACGCCGTTTCTACTCTTTTTGGAATTTTTTCGATTTTTTTTTGCTTTTTTTGTTTTTTTTTGTAGGGCCGGCGAGGGTCACCGGTGACCCTCGCCGACCTGGGAACCTCGCCCGGGCCACGAAGGCCCGGGCGGGCCGCCGGAGCTCGGCCGGCCTTTGGTGAAGGCCGTCGCGGCCTCACTCGTGGCTGGCGAGGGTCTCGCTAGCCAGCCCAGCCTGCGGCTGCGAGGGTCTCGCTAGAGATCTAGGCTAGCTGACGAGACCCTTGCCAGCCGCAGGCGAGGCCATGACGGCCTTCGCCAGCGACCGGCCGAGCTCCGGCGGCCCCGCCCCGGGCCTTCGTGGCCCAGGGCGAGGGTTCCGCGGCCGGCAAGGGTCACTGGTGACCTTCGCCTGACCCTCGCCGGCCCTAAAGGAAACAAAAAGAAAAAAAGCAAAAAAAAAATCGAAAAAATTCCAAAAAATTAATAAATATATTAAAATATTGTTCACTGGCGCCATGTTAGCTTTTCCGGCGGCCACGTCAGCTTTTCCGGCGGCCACGTCAGAAGTGGCACTCAAGTGAACATTTTTGAAACTTGTGGCACTCAAGTGAGCGAAAAAAGTTGGCACCAAAGTGAGCGCCGAAAGTTATGGCACTCCTAGTGTACTTACCCCCATATAATTCATATAAATTTTAGATTCAAGAATGAGATTTGGGCCAAAACAGCAGCATTTTACCCTAATACTTCATGTTTTTGCCACACCATCATCACATAGGTTAGAGAAAATGATAATAAAAAATCACGTTAGATTTTCTATTAGTAAAGTTGGATGGAGTTAATGAAATAACTCCATTACACCAATTTGAAAAAAAATACAATTTTTAAATTTGGACAACCGGTGTCCACGTCAAATTTTTTGACAAAATGAATCGATGATAGCACTCAAATCGATTTTTCAAATTTATGATACTTAAGTAAACAGAAAAGTTATGTTTCTCAATGTAATGCTATACGAAAATTATTGCACTCCTGCTATACTTGTCCCAGGAAGTGAGAAGAAACAATTTTTCCGTGGCACAATCATTTTGTAATTGTGTCAATTCAGTCCATCTAACCAAATTTAGCCGACCGGTATTAACATGGATGCCGACCGATGCAAGCATACAATTTTTTAATACTTTTTTCTTTTTTCTTTTCATTTTCCTTCTTTTCTTTCTCTTTTTTCCCCCTCCTCCCTCCTTCCTCTTGCTCTGACAACCAGCCAAAGCGGCGGCTTAGTCGCTAGACCGACATGGCCTATCGATGATATTGTTGGATGTATATTTAAAGACCAATGCTAGATAAAGAAGGAGGAGTTGGCGATTGTCCAATGCGATTGATTTCAGATGGACCACGTTACTACTTTTGGAAACATGAAGTAACCTTATAATGAATAGTAAGTATATTGAAAATAGACCTCTTCTACAACATCCTCCAGAACATTGGTGTTGCTGAAACGATGCAGTAAAACAAGTTTTTGCTCCGAACAAATTCATGCGACCACGTGTAACGGACTAAATCAATTAGAACTTAATAAGTGGGCAGAAAAAAAAAAAAATTCTCTCGAGAAAGTACTGCACAAACCCCACAAATTTACGAGACTAGATCATCGTTTACTATGGTCCGGATTCAATTTGGCACACGACGGACCACGTCGGAAAGAGGTAGATAGGGTCGTTATTGCACCATGGCGACAGAACAGAAGACCAAAGTGGACAAGGAACAGATGAACCTCCAAGGAGAAGAAGAAAACGTTGTAGCGTATGGGCTCGTAGCAACATGGCGACAGAGACCAAGATGGAAAAGCACATGGCTGCCATAACAATCGTTTATTCAAGATTGGCAGCACACGCTCTGTAGTAGTAATCTCGGGAAAATTAATTTATCAATTCTAATGTTATTATACAAATGTCAATTTAGTCCTAAACTTTTAAATTTTGTCAATATGATCCCTTTGATAAATTTTCACCAGAAATTACTGACGCGGTGGTTCAGTCATCTCCAGCCACATCAGCAATTTTCAACGAAAAATTGACCAGAAGGACAACATTGGATTCACACAAAGAATTAGGACTACATTGGAAAAATTGAAATTTTTAAAAAATTAATTGGTATATGCACAACAGGTTTAGTAGGACTTATTGGACAACTTCCCCCTACAAATTCCCATCATGGATTACTTTTGAAAAGTCGCTAGCTAATAAAATTAATGTGATGCACAAATAAAACTAATGCCATCTAATGAAGAATTAATTAACGAAGAATTGAACTAGTGTTTATTAACCAAAGAAAATTCTTGGAGGGTACAACCGAACGTTGAGTTCACAATCCTTTCGAATCCAACGTGATATGTTGACATAATACCTCTTATCTTTTATCGGTGCAAAAATTTCATTAGTACGTTGTGGGAAGTATACTAGCGTTCCTCTTGATATAGCATTTTCACGAAAGATGTTCTCATTGATTCGAAACCAACCAATGTCATTGGCATACTTCTTTTTTCGACCCACGTATTGCAAGAAATCGAACTTCGAACCTGTGACGGTAAAATACATAGTACTTCTATGCATGATACGTATATGATACATGTATTTTGCTAAAATTTCCATCTTTCGCAAATTTACTAAAAACACCCGCTTGGACGATTTATACACGCATTAAACACATTATCATATTCTATTATTTGCTTAGATTCATAACTAATTTTATTTTCATTATCATTCACGCGTCTATGAGCATTTACATTGAAAAGTAATTTAAAACATGTTAGATATGATTTATTTTTATTTTTGATTTTATCAATATCCGTCCTCCTAAAGATGTTAAATGTAGTCCTTTCATGCCAAAAATTGAAGTTCATGTTTGTCTTCTGGATAACTCATCGATTTCCAAGACATCCTTGCTAAGATTCTCAAAGGTTTTAAATTCCAACCACACCCCTCCCCCCCCCAATAGGTACAGAAATTTTAGATATTTCAAAATTTGAGAACATTATCCAAAAAAATTCTAAACCTATCGGATATTAATCAATTCAATCGTAAACTTTTCGATTTTATCAATTCAGTTCTGAATTTTTTACGATGTGTCAATATAATTCTTACATGTCTCCTATACTTGAGATATTCAATTCCACTTATATTAGCAAAATCAATTGATAGTTCATATTAACGGCTACATCACATGACATTTTGATCTCAAGGTTTGGCCTCATAGGGAAAGGTTCAGGTTTAGTTACGAGGACTCGTTCGACCATAGGGTCGAAATTGTGGTCGCACAACTTGTCTCACGTGGAAGGAGCACAAAATACCGCCGCCGCCCAGTGACGATCCTACATTTTCTCTTTCTCCTCTTCCTCGTCTCATTCGCGGGCATCGTTGGCAAACTTAACAGCACTTTCTCAACCCAAATCAAATCTCGAGAGATTGATATTTGCGGTGGCAGCAAAAGATAAGGGCGAATTCAGTCGAGCATATCACGATCGCTTGACCGAGGCCATTCAAAAAAACGAAATCTATCCCGAGAATTCCTCAACAGCAGATATGCTCGTGAAACAACATGAGAGAATTCCTCAACAGCCTCCAACAGACGCCTTTATTTAAGTGCTGCGATTGCTTCTGAACGAAACACCAAACACAAACCTCCTCATACAAGCAATGGCGTCTTCAAACTCCAGTACCAGCTCTAGCCCCACTCCTAGGCAACGACGCTCCCGCTCCAGCCTTAGTCCCAGCCCGAATCCCAGTCCGATGGCTCCCAGTCCGATGGCTCCGATGGTGCATTCCGAACACCAAATCCTAGAAGCTATCCAGGAGCTATCAACAACTATTGATGGTTCCAATGCTTCCAACACCCGAATAAATTATGCATTTCAATGTGCCATGGGGGCGTCGATCACCACCTTGATGTTGGGTCTCGGTTAGTGTTTTTTTTTTTTTTTTTTTGGCTTCACTTGACGTGGAACATTATAGCGATAATTTATATATATATATATATTTTTATTGACAGTGATAGGATTAACCAGCGAGGGGGCCGCATACGTAAAGAAGGACAAACGAATAGTGGATCTGCATGTTGACGTCCAAGCAGGAGTTCTACATGCATGCTCCATATTTGGGGCAGTCATAGTGAGCCCCGTGGCTGATTGGTTGGGCCGCCGCAATTCGGTCAATTTGACGGCGTTTGTCCTTTCCCTGGGGACGCTCGTGTTGGCAGTGGCCATCCAGGATGCTCATATCCTGATCGGCCGCGTCATCAGCTATGGCGGAGTCGGGTTGGCACTTGTAATCGCCCCCGTTTATATAGGGGAAATTTCACCCGCCAAATTCCGCGGCTTGCTGACATCGTTTCCGGAGGTAGTAGCATATTTTTGATTTATCTATCTGTAATTAGTTTCTCTTTTTCTTATTAAATAACTATCTCTTTGTTACTTGTTTCAGCTTTCTATCAACTTTGGCATCCTCGTTGGCTATATCTGCAACTACGTTGTCTCCAAATTCGAGATCAAAATCAGGCGTCTTTTCCTGGGAAGCTTAGGAGGGCTGCTAGCAGTCCTGCTTACTATTGTGGCCTATCTTATGCCAGAGTCTCCTAGGTGGCTCGTCATGCGACGCCGCTACGAAGAAGCAAGGTATCTTTTAACCAAGATTTATAGTTCTGGGGCAGAGGCTGATCGCCGACTTGGCGAAATCATAGAAGTTGTGCCGAGCACCAGGCAAAACCTGTGTCAAGAACTTCGTAGCCCAGCATCCTTCGTCGTACACGCACTGGTTTGTTCAATCGTAATCAACATCATTCATCAAGCTTGTGGCGTGGAGACGATGCTGGTATATAGCTCTCGCACTTTTAATATAGTAGGCGTGACCTCCGCCAATATGAGTCTTTTCTTGCCCATCTTACTCCAGCTTGCCAAGACCTTGCCTACTCTCTTCACAACCTTCCACCTAGACGTTATTGGGCGACGGAAGTTGCTGCTAGGCAGTCTTCTCGCGATAATTCTATCGCTCGCCGTCCTCGGTACGTGCTTGACCAGTATTGACCAGAGTCACAAGAAGCCCGAATGGGTGGTTTACTCGTGCATTTCATCCTTGATACTGTACGTAGGATCATTCGGAATCGGCATAGGCCCGATTGCATCGGTCTATAGTTCTGAAGATTGCGAGCTCAGGGGCATGCAATCGGAGTGATAGTGAACCAATGCACGAGTGCAATATTGACATCATGGTTCATTCCGTTATACCGGGCGATTGGCCTTGGCAGAGTCGCCTTCCTATTCATGGTGATGTCAATCTTAGGGTACATGTTCGTCTACTATATCATGCCAGAGACCAAGGGCAGGACTCTGGAGGAGACGTGGCTGCTGTTCGGGCAATTCTTAGGATGGAGATCTAGGGGCACAGAACTGGAGACAGCAGCTGGGACCATTGAAATGACCCAGGAGGGGTCAAGGAGGGAAGAGGGCGAGGCATCTCATCACGAGTAGATTAGACAATTTAGTTGCTTTCTAGCTTTAATTGTTTTATGGTATAATGCAGTTTAATTTGCTTTTCGAATATTAGTGCTGATTAGGAAATAAGATACTCCTTGTGAGTGAATTAATGTGATATTTGGGGGTTTTTTCTTTTGCTTTCTTGCCATCCTGCATACTAAGTATTTAACCAGATACTATTCTGGCTAGATAAATTTAATACAATGCACCAAGGGTATAAAGCCATGTACAAGAAGAACTCGAGAAAACAAACGAAAAAGAGCTAGGCTCTTCTGGTCCGATGAAATATTTGTGTTCAAGGCACCACTAATACCTTGTCGTCTAGACCTGAAATGTTTGTTTGAGACCTTAGAGGGTCTCAATTATATATTGAGTTCCGACAAGATAATTATGTGCTTAGATTTGTTTGTCCTGCAAGTTTCACTTGTCATCTTCATGATAGAGATGTTCGCTCCTTACGAGTTGCTATATTGTTTATGTCATTAACTGTTTTTCAAAGTTTTTATTAAGTGCCAGAGGTTTCAGTTTACAAAGTCATTTCTATAATTTGTTTTTCAAAGTTTTTACTTAAGACGTCACTAAGAATCGATATCTATAATGTGTAAAAGTGAAGATAATGCAAGCAAGCAGAAACACTTGGATCAAAATTGTAGTTCCATCGACTTGTTCTTCATGCACTTAGGAGGCCTAAGGTTCCCAGCAGTTCAGGGGATTGCTTTTCTTAAAAAATAAGCATGAGGATAGATGCGTACAATGTAGCAGACCCTTGTCATTACAGAAGTTTCAGCCCAATGCATAGGCTGCATCACTCCGTGATGTATTTCTCAATCACATAAAAGGAGATAGGCGAACTAACATGCTGAATTTTGAAGCAAGGGAGAAAATTTGCATATTCTGCTCCACTCGGGAATCTCCAATTTGGTTTCTTTATTGATGCTTCGTTTTTAGTTGTTAATGCCCTACCGCTTCATTTACCTATCCTCTTGATTGCTCCTCCCTGATTTGATGCCAAACATTGTCATTTCTCTTCATCAAAAGTGGTCTTTAAATATGAAATAGCTTATTTATCACATTAATTTCTTGCGGTCAACAGTACAACATCGAAGGTCTAATTCCAAAAGAAATGAGCAAGTAAAAAGGCAGCAGAAAATCAAATTGAAGCGGAATCTGGTACCGATGAATGATCAACAAAGCATTACCAGTTTACCACCGCCACAACCTTAAGTTAAATTGGCATTTACTTAGTAGACTACTAAGAGGAGGAGTGAGGAATAAGCATTATACCCAGTGCTATCAAGCCTAACTTGATAACCAATTAAAGAATCCTTGGAAACTGGGGAAACCTTCACAACACTCTCGCAGCAACCCTTTCAGCTACAGAAATAGCCTACAATGAGAAATCAGAACAAAAGTGACTTCTCCACGACACTCCGATATTAGTGTGCTAAGTTTAGAAATGCCATTAGAATTTGATGACAGGAATAAAAACGAACACAGAGTGAATTTTCCACCTAGGTATTTGCTATTAATTTGCAATTAAGATAAAAGTAAACAAGCAGATGGTTAACTAAGTTGTCCTGTGGTAGAAGACAATGTTTTAGAAGTATAAAGACACAAGAATGAACACCAAAGGCTGAATGCTTACAGAAGCATGATAAAAGGTATGTTTCCTCTACTTCACATTCTAGCCCATTCAGGGTCCATGCATGTAGAATAATACATTTAGACATCTTGTGGAACATTGTTAAGTCCAGTACACGAGATAAAGATGGTTCAGATCAACACTAAGATTAGCCAAGAGAAATTGATCCATCCTGTGTCTAACCTGCAACCTTTTTCACTTAAATTAGTGGCCACATACTACCGATATCATGAGGTATGAGATTTGGAACAGGGTAGGCTGCGTGTAAAGAGCAGAGTATGTAAGGGATAGCCTTTGGTTCATTAACTAGGTTCAGAGGTACTTTTTGAAGAATAGTTGGGTTATTCACCGTGTCAGACAGTTTTTTGTGATTATATTTGCTTTAAAGTTACAAGGTGCAGTTTAATCGAATAAAGGAGGCCACCACTCATTGAACTTGCTTCCAACAAATCCAAAATCTTAGGTCAAAAGAACGTTCCAAAATAAGCTATATACATTAGTTGTCATCTTTTGACACAACTCAAGTCACAGTTACCACTCAATTATACGAGACAGAATCATCTGGAGGGTTAATCAACAGGACTCAGTTTGAATCAAATCAAGTAACTTGATATTAACACTGCCAATTTGAATTGCCCAGTTTTGACAACATTGATGCGGAATAAGTACAAGGAAGGTAGCATTATCAGGAGAAGGAATGGTTCAGAGCAAAAAGGTATAGTGGAGATGAGAGAATCGTATACATCAGTTGGAATGGAGCTTACGATCACTCGGGAGCAAAAAATGTTCACTTCAAGTATTTGAGAACATTTTTACAAGCAAATCAAACTTTTAATTAGGAAAAGGAAAAGGTAAAGCTAAGAAGCCAGTACAGTATTCATCCTCCGTAAAGGCAATCACTTCCACAAGAAAACAATAGATTTGAACCATGAAACTGATACACACTATGAAGCTTGCAATCCTTACGATTGATTTTATTATGATACCCATAATTAGTCCAGATGAAGATGATAAGAGGACAGGCACTATTTACTGAAAAATAGGGTGCAGAACTGCAGATATAAATATTTTGGAACAGATCAACATTTGCTGAAGAGTAAATAAGAAAAACAATCTACTGACCTTGTATTTCTGCATTTTCTTTTGACCCTCATGTTCCTTTTGCAGGTAAGAACTCTCTGCTTCTTTAGAGAGCCCTACTCCTGTAAACTGGTAAAGTTAGACCATATAATATATCTCTGCCATGCTTTCTTCATTCATTGTGATCCCATTCTTTAATAAGATTGTAAACAGCCTTAATCAATTGATGCGAAAGCGTTGATGTATGATTTGTTATGACAAAATAAGACAATTGCTAAAGGAGCACCTGCTTTTCTATGCATAGAAGTCCATGGCACCAAAAATCTCTAAGGTTGATTAGCTACATCATTTATAGTGAATATCAGTAGCACTAGTTACAAGCAAACAACTGCCCATCCAAAATCCAGAAATTCAAGACGTGCACAGATACATTGACATGCCAGTACCTAATGAGATATTTTCCACCCATTAGCAATCTTAAGGTTAAAAAATGCTCACATGTACTGACAAGCTAGTACTTAGATTAGATAACCTTAGCAGTCCAATTTACCCACCTACGTATCTATCATAATCTTAAATGAAAGTTTCATAGAAAATTTGAATGGAAAAATCATAGGAAATATTTCTTTTCTCCTCTGGGCCTATCCTGCCAAATTTGCATTGAGCAGGGAAGTTGGAGGAGTTCTCACAAAGAAGAATATGAAGATAGGGTAGTTATCGTACAGGGAACTCGGCATCCACTCTATTCTAAATGTCCCAAGATCCAATGTGTTAAACGACAACTACTGCATCATGTGGCACGTCAAGTGGTTCAAATTCTCACATCATCATCAGTTCTACACGAAATAAATACAATCACCGATCTTAAAATCTCAAAGTCGTGTCCACTGCAAAGGGCCAGAGCGCTATGGCAGAAGGGAACGGTTCTTTTTCCCATGTGAAAAACGCGTAGCTCGTTTCCACCACAACTGAAAAAAGATATAAGGACCCAAATTCAGAAGAAAAGATATGCATATACAAAGTCATGCTCCAAGAATTTCTTTGACCAATCCAAGGCAAACTTGAAAAGTCGATGACATCTACATGAACATTCGACTGGCAGATAAAACAACTCCAACCAGATGAAACAAAAGGTAGGTAGTGAAAAAGAAAAGAAAAAGAGCTGGACTTGGCTTGGGCCAGTGCCCTATTCAAGAAAACGTGTTCAAGCTGACCTGTTTTAAAAAATCAAGAAGTGCAAAGAAGAGAAGGCTGCAAACAACAAGTTCCATCAAGTTGCAAAACATCATTAGAACATGAGAAGGCAACACTGGAATAAATATGTGGGGGTGGAAGGGTGCCAAAATAGGAACTCATTAGCACACCGAGAGAAAATGCAGTTTCCTTTTTTGGTCAGAGAGAAAATGCAATTGAAAATGCTCATTTAACACAGAAGTAGACTATTGAACGCACAAGAGCAACATACTTTGAGCATCTTCATCGCTATTTGCACTTCTTTTTTTATAGCATCAGGCTATTGAGACTTTTCCTTAAGAGATCTATCAGTGACGTCCACCGCTTCACTTGATCTCAACAATGAGTTCACAAAATCAGCTCTTCTATCTTCCTCACTAGCTTCATTGTTAATTGACTGCTCCCCTGCATAATTTAAAATGTCAATACAACAAGTGCTGCCAGCAGATAGAACGGTTACGAACATCCTGATTTCAAATGGGCTTGCCCAGTATCATAGGTGTGCTGATTTAGCTCAACGTGCACAACAGAATATAATCCAAAAGACTTAATCTTCATACGGAAACATTTAGAATGGAGAAACACTGACCTTCCTCCCACCGCAGAACAAGTGAGACATACTGTGATTATAAGATGAACAGGAATATCTGGAAACAGGTGACAGAGAGCATAGGCTGCAACTTTATATTGCCCATCCTGTCAAAAGATCGAAGGAGGTTACACTAGCAAAGAGCAGCACTATTATTTACATGAACTAAAAGCTCTTTCTGCAAGAGAATTGGACCTTAGGTCAAAGTGAGAACATGCTTGAATAACTAAAACGGCCTTCTAATAGCATTTGATGAATCAACCAATGCTAGAGGAAAGAACGTGCAAAATGATGCAAACTAAGTATAGGCAAGAGGGCGCTATCGATACCCAATGTCCCTCTGTCACATTATTAGAGTTCAACCGCTAGGGTATCAATGACTTTCAGGACAGTAGGTACAAACTGTCAGATCAATCAACACAACCACTTATATGCTAAATTGAAAGAAAAGTAACACTCAAAGCAGCTAGCTATTTGTTAAATCCCAAAGCCAACTATAAGATATAAGGTCTTCTTATGTGATTTTAAGATCAGGCAAGATTAGAAATAAAAGGATGAGCATAGCCCTCCAAAACTTAACATAGATCCAACAAACAAAAGAATGCTCTGTTTTCGAGAATTGACTCTGCTCAATTGAAGCTATTCTAGGTAAACAGCTTCCGAGTTCCTCTCAGGAAAGAAATTCTATCTGGTTAAGCATGATTGGTGCCATAGACAGCTCTATTTCTAGTGGTTGGTACGAAAACCAATGCGAACTCTCCATGAAGGATTGATCTTTTGAAACATATCAAGAAGGTATAGGATTCTTTTAGCAGTGGATCAAATTCCAGGTAGGTGAATGGATGTGCAGTTTATTTCCTCTCCATTGTTTGGTGCAGCATATCTCCTCTTAGATCTAGGTTTCCTTCTCTCTTCTCCATCACTAATGATTTCAGACATTCAGAGTGTCAGTTTTGCTCACGTTTTTTCCTTCCTCTCTGCCCTTTACAATATCAAACTTGGCAATTCGGGAGAAAACAAGCATCTTCAGTGTCTCCCAGCAAAGTCTTCTAGGTTAAAGCAGCATACCAGCATTTTCATGCCTAAAGAAACAAAGTCACATGAGAGCAGACATATCTAGAAAGAAGCCACAGATCCGTGTATTTGGCAACTTTCTCCAGCCAAAGCAAAAGTTTGGGAAAGCAATTGCATAAATGCATCTCAACATACTCATCTCAAAACAAAGTCACATGGATCGGGAATTGCGTAACAGCCGAGGTCGCCGCCGGACTCCCTCCGACGGAGGATGCGCGATGTAGGAAAATATTAAAGAGATGTCGGGTTAAGGTTCTTTTCCCTAACCCAAGCACTCGCGGAGTTGAAGCAAGGAAACCGCTTGGTTACCGCTTGCTTCAACCGGCTTTCGGCCCTCTCGTACGAGCTCAAAGCAGCCGAAGAGCAGTTCGAGGGACCAGAGGCAACTCTCATACAATATGGAGAGATTAAGGAGAGGGAGAAGGTGACTCGCTTCCTATTAGCCTTAAACAACAGCTACGTACCTTTTTGCTCGCAGATCTTCGCCGTGGAGCCGGTGCCACCGATCGGCCATATATTCCCGCTGGCTGTTCAAGAAGAAAACCAGCGGCTTACGACCGCCGGGCTGGGCATGAAAAGGGAGAAAGCGTTGTGCTTGCAGCGCCGGCGAGGCCCTTGGGACGCTCTCACGACGACTTTCGCATGCCACAGCGAACAGCGAGCAACTAGAACAGCCAATTCAACGGCCGGGATCAGAAGCTCAAATCGGACGACATCCATGCAACTAGAACCGACGATGGAGATCAGAAGCGAGGGCATGGATCGAATAGCCCAAATTCTGGCTGATCCGACGGTCCAGATAAGCGGCGAAGACACAAATCCGGCTGTTCTCATTTAATGTTCTATGGAGCTAAATAAAAAGGGCTGTATGGTACCACGTCATCATAAAGAGAGGGAGGCTTAAATTTTAATTTTAAGGGTAACTATTATGAATATTGCCAGTATCCACGTCATACCATTGAAACATGTTTGAAATTACATGGTAAGCTCACTGACAAATAAAATAAAGGAAAATAATTTTCTATCTATCGGGTTTTAGACAAAGCTCATCAACCAGTTTACCTAAGATCAATATCAGCACATCATGAAGGCACTGAATTAGTTGAGCACAATTGACAAGACTGCAAATTTTCTAGGTACTTCAATATGCAAATCTAATGATATTTCAGTTGATACATGGATTATTGACACAGGCACCGGTGACTATATGATTTGCAATAAATGCTTGTTTTATGATGTCCGTACAAAGCCTAATTCCTCCACATCTGTACAGCTTCCAAATGGCATTGTTACTAATATCAAAAAAATTTGCATTGTTCAACTCAACACAAATATTTTCCTAAAGAATGTTCTATATATTCCTGAGTTTGAATTTAATCTCATATCTGTTTCCAAGGTCTGTGAGGATAATTATTGTCGAGCCAATTTCAATTTCGAAGATTGTTCCTTTCCGGATCTTTCGACAGGAAAGCTTATGAGCTTGGGTAGAAATGGAACAAGGTCTCTATTTCTAGATCAACTTTCCCAAAAATTTTGATTTATCCACATTAAATAATAGCACATCCTCTAATGCGATTGCCATAAATAAAATTTCCCTTTCTCATAACTGTCTAGGTCATAGTGCTCGTTTTTCTTATCTTGTTTGTAAAATATGTCCTTTGACGAAACAATCACAAGCGCCATTTCCAACTAGTATATCTCATGTCACTAGTGCTTTCTCATTGATTTATGTGACATATTGAGTCCTTATCATACACCACACCATGATAGATCTCGTTTCTTTCTCACTATAGTCGATGATTTTTCTTGTGCCACTTGGATATTTCTCATGCAATCCAAGAGTCCGACATTTTCATATATGTTGAAATTCTTGTCCATGATCAAAAATCAGTTCGATAAAAATGTTCAAAGAATTCGCACAAATAATGGAAGTAAATTTTTCTCGATCGAATATAATCTTAATTATCCTCTCAAGAAATATTCCATGAGACTTCTTGTGCTTATACTCCCCAACATAATGGCATTGTTGAACGTAAATATCAATGTCTTTTAAAAGTTCCTGAATCTTTTTGGAAAGATTGTGTGGTCACGGCAACCTATTTAATTAATCGCATGCCAATTAGAATATTAAAAAGATGCACCCCATTTGAAATGCTCTTTGGGAAGCAACCAGAGATTGATTATCTCCAAGTATTTGGTTGTTTTTGCTATGTGACGAATTTGAGACGTCGGCATAAAATGGATCCTCGTGCTCTTCCATGAGGATGTATTTCCCTTCTAGGAAATGACATCTCCACATGGGCCGTCAATGCTACAATTGAATCATCGACAATTATTATCAATGGAGGATATTTCTACGAATCCACATTACGGATGCATTTGGTATGGCATTTAGAAAGCTCCTTGGGGAAATGCAAAGCAGTTTAGCCTAAAGGGCTTTGAGGAAATGTAAAAAACTGTTTGGTAAATTCTGCTTTCAAATGCAACTTTGAGAAGAATACTGTTTGGTAAAAAACACATTTGAAAAGCCCATTTGCTGATTAATTTAAGTTTTTTAATTTTATTTTATTTAAAATTAAAAAAATGGAAACATTTTTTAATTATATTTTAGAACAATGTTAAAGATGTCATGTGAACAATTTTATTAAAAATGAATTTTTTTTGCTAAAAAAATCAAATGAAAAAATATTCACGTGCTCTATTTTTCAATAATAAGAAGAATACTTTTATTACAACATAGTAACATATGCTTTAAGAAAAGAAACTCATTGTTCTTAAAAATTACAAGTGTCCTTAAAAATTACAAGCATCCTTAACTGTTTCCTAAATTCATAGCTATTTCATCACGTAAACGTGCCATATCATATGCCACGTCATCATTTGAAGCATTACTATCCTCATTTTTTAATTATATTTTAGAACAATGTTAAAGATGTCGTGTGAACAATTTTATTAAAAATGAATTTTTTTGCTAAAAAAATCAAATGAAAAAATATTCACGTGCTCTATTTTTCAATAATAAGAAGAACACTTTCATTACAACATAGTAACATATGTTTCAAGGAAAGAAACTCATTGTCCTTAAAAATTACAAGTGTCCTTAAAAATTACAAACATCCTTAACTGTTTCCTAAATTCATAGCTATTTCATCACGTAAACGTGCCATATCATATATCACGTCATCATTTGAAGCATTGACATCCTCATTTACATCACTGGAATCCGTTGTATATAAATTTGGATCTAAATCCACTATATCAAAATGCGCATCATTGACAGCATTTTTTTTGTATATAATTGTGCAAAGTCATCGCCGCTATCACAATCTGCACTTGCTTTGTATATGGATAACTTGGCATACTTTTTAGAATTTTCCACTTCTTCTTCAATACTCCAAAAGCTTGCTCAATTTCTGATCATAGTGAGGAGTGGGCACGGTTGAACACTTCTTTATAACCTGTCGGTTGAGGACCTCGTTGAAACTTAAGTAAATGATATCTAACTTCTTTGTATGGTCCCAAATAACTTGTGGGATTTGGATATCCAGAATCTACCAAATAATATTTACCTACACAAAAATATTGTAAAAATAATCAACATATAACAAGTACATATATTAATATATAAAAACCATTAATTAACGAACCTTTCGGAGGATGAGGAAATTGTAAATCACGTTTTTTAATGGCTTCATAAAAGATACGAGCATCATGAGTTGTTCCCTCCCAGCCGGCCCAAACAAAAGTAAATTCCATGTTAAAACTGCACACGGCCATTAAATTTTGCGTCGGTGTTCCTTTTCGACCAATATAACGAAGTTGGTCACCTGTAGGTACCATCGTTGGAATATGTGTACCATCTATTGCTCCAATGCAATCCTAAAACAAGAACACAAATATTATTTGCTTTATATTTAGTGTGGAAAAAATCTTGTATTATCGTAACTTATCTTAAAATATATAATCGTAACTTACCTTAAAATGTGGAAAAAATCTTATATTATTCCTGATCTTCTTTGGAACTTCCCTAAATTGCCGATCAGATGGTTGAATCAAATCTGCTCCCATTTCACATACTTTATCCAAAACTAAGCTAAATAGTTTGGATATGGTTTCCCCAGAATGTTGAAAACGCTCATGTGCTAACTTGTTACCTATATTATGTCCTAAAATATGAAGAAACAATCCTAGCACAAGCCTTGTGTAGGATTCCATGTGATGCTTCCAGCAGCAACAGTATCTCAAACATTCTATCCAACAAAATTTGAAGATTTGGATGTATGCATTTTATTCTAAAAGCTCTAACCTTAGGATTTTCCTATTATAAGAAACATTTTCGTGAGTTATATAAAAAGAAGGAGAAGATGAACTTAAAAAAAAAAAAAAGAATGGAAAAAAAATATGAATTTTCTTCTCCCACCATTCATCACTTGCATCAATGGTATTCTTTTTGGGATCCCATCCTAATCATGTTTCCTTTAGAACCAATGTCCTCCATCTTTTCCAATCTTCCTTAAGATTATCCCACTTACTCTTCATTTGACCTTTATCATACTTTTTGCCCCTTAAGTCCTCAAACTTCTTAATTATAACTGTCCATCCATCTCTTTTGTTATTTGTAGGATGATTGCCATTGTCAATTTGTTCAACGCATAACTTACAAAAGGTTTCTACATCTTCAGGGTTCCAATATGCCTTTTCCTTGGATGAACTTGCCATCTACTAATAAAGCAACATAAATAAATGTAATTTGAGCTTTTGCCCGTGAATACAAAGAAGAGAAAGCAAGCCATTTGCTATGAAAGTAAAGTGAAAAAGGCTCAAAGTTCGGAGAATGTTCCCATCCCTGCCCCTCACTTGGGCCCCACTCCCCCGCCCCCTCCCCTCGACCCAAGCCCTCATATCAAGGTGTTCATAGAATTTGCAACACTAAAGACTACTCTCTCTCTCTCTCTCTCAAAATCTTTTTTGCCACCGCCCCCCAAAAAAATCCTATCTATCTATCTAGAATAACTCTTTTTTGAGGACATAAAGTATAGTTAGTTGGTGGCGAACAGGTAAACCATAAATAGCAAAAGGCACTATCGCACATATGTGCATCCATAATTACCCAATATTTAAGAAATCAAAGGACTATCACACTTACGAAAAATCAATCCAATCCTTGAAAAATCACCTCTAGTCCTTATTGGACCAAAAAAAACACATGCAAATACTTTAAAAACAGAGTAATCCCATAAATCTTCAATTGCTTTCCCACTTGGTCACAAGTGCTTCATAACACCCATGATCATCCCACTAAGGTCTGACCAAAAAAGAAGAAATCCCACTAAGGAGTGGATTTTAGCAGCCTAGACATGTAACTCCCAAATACGTCATTCATCTAAGGACAGAAAGTTTTTTGCATTGGGAAACATAAGTTAACTTTTTTCTCAGATTTTTAACAGGGGATCAAATGACATAAGCCATACGTTCGAGCTTTCCTAATTCAAAGAAGTGGGAAGATACATGATGTAGAACTCGAATTTTAAGCTGCAATGCAAATTTTGAAATGGTAATTGAACTCATCCATTATAAGCCGACTGATGTTAGCAACCTTCGAAGCACAAGGGTAATATATAGATTACCATATACCCCCACAACATAATGCTTCCCCTAAATCAGAACAAAGTCAACATAAAATCTAGCTCCAAAACAGATGAACAGTATTAAAATAAATGAAAACGGTTGGCCACCCAAATAACAAGAAGGAAGACATAGAAGAAACAGTCGTCGTCAAAAAAAAAAAAATTCACAACCCAACTTGCAATCTCTAAGCCATTAAAACCCCACCAAGCGGACACAAGAACCATCCCTGGAGATCAAGAAAACAGGGGGGCAGAACGACAAAAGCCCCATTTGACCATGTTTTAGAAGCAACTAATGGATAAATATGAAAGATTGAAAAGCATAGGCTCTTATAAATATCCACGTGCCAAAAAACAGTTAAGGGTTCAACAAGCTTTTTGTCCCAGAAAGGCACAACTAAAAATACATGCATAAAAAGAGCCCCCAGTAGAAACAAATTCAACCAAGCCCAGAGAGAAAAGTTATCCTCAATCCTCACCTGTTAAAGCAGCATGTCAACCAAAATTTTTTTGTATCTTCTCCTTTTGATCTTAAAAACCACATTACCACGACAACTGATTCAATACTCTTAACTCGACATACAGAGACATGAGAGAAGCCCCCAATTAATTTTTTCCTATCTTTGTCATAAACTATTTCCAGGATAGCAATTGAGGGCCAATTTCACCAGACACAGGAATTTGCTTTATTACGTATAACGCGTCAACAACATTGTACAAGTTGGCTGCACTTTTGACATTTGACAAAACAAAGCAAACCCTCAGCCTTCGACAAATGTTGGTTTTGCACGTAAATTACCCTACCAGATAACTTTGCTCGCACATAAACCAGATGATCAAAATTACTGAAACACAAAATCAAGACCACTCAAAGACAACCAAAGAAAGGAAAATTGAAGTGCAGTCAAGAACAATTGCAAGCATACCGGATATGGTTTGCCCTCCAAGGTGCGCTTGATGCTAATTTGCTCGTATGGGATTCTGAGCACTTGATGTAGCGGGTCGAGCGAGCAACAGGTCGAGCGAAGGCCGAGTTGAGCAAAGGCCGGGTCGAGCAAAGTGCAGTAACCGTCGCGAACAGAGGCTGCGTCGAGTAAAGGCAGAGAAGAGCAGCTACCGCGAGGGAGAGAAGCACATTAGGGAGAGGAGGCTGAACTGCAGAGGAAAGAAGAAATGGGCCAAATACTAGGGTTTCCCTTTTTAAAAAAGGGTAAAGGTGGATTTTCAACAATGTTTTAAGGGTAAAATAGACAACTCATATATTTTCATTAAAGGGGGCCCTCAGCATTCCGAAAATGCTGAAAGCTCAAAGCAAGGGGGGACTTGCTTTGAGCTTTCAGCCTTCCCAAGGCTTGCTTTCACTTGAAAGCTCCTTGGGAATGGGTTGCCAAACGCCCCATATTTTCCCGAAGGGGCTTTGGGGCTTGAAAGGGCTTTCTAAATACCATACCAAACGCACCCTACATTTTGATTGCACTAGATTAGTCATGCTTCAGTTCATGCCCTGTGACGACACCCATTGAATCCCATGATTTCTTCACTAAGTGTCCTGAATCTTCCTCTGTGATAAACAAATCACCCATTTCATCGCCTTAGCAGAACAATAATGGATACCAATCATCACCACAATAGTAGCACATTGAATTATCATCCCTAGCTGCTGAACAAGTACCAGTTCATGTGCCCAGAAGTTCAAGAAGACAGGTTTAGCCTCCAACATGGACAAATGACTATATATGTTCTACTTTGAAAACTCTAGATAAGTAATATCCGGTGTCTTCTCATGCTTCCTTCAATAGATTATCACTAGAACACATGTGCTGCATAAGTAGAATATTTGAAGAACATGAACCATCTTCCTATGAAGAAGTAGTGCGCGACATTTGATGGCAAAATGCCATAAAAGAATAATTAGCTACTCTTACAGAGAATAATACTTGGAATATCGTTCCCTTACCTCTCCACAAAAAGCCCATCGGCTGCAAATGGGTGTACAAAATAAAATATAAAGCATATGGTTCACTTGAGCAATGCAAGGCTTGACTCATCGCTAAAGGATTTACACAATGTGTAGGTTTTGATTATCACAAGACCTTCTCTCCTATTGCAAAAAGAAGTCATTATTCACTCTTTTCTATCTGTTGCTACATTGCGTAATTGGGAATTATACCAAATGGACACGAACAATGCCTTTTTTCTTGGTGATCTTGATGAAGATATAAAACTTTCACAAGGATTACGTAGATAGAGGGAATCTCGAGTGTGTTGTCTCCGCAAATCTTTGTATAGACTCAAACAAGCTTCTCGACCATGGTATGCGAAATTTGCTACAACACTCATGAATGTAGGATTTCAACATTTTAAGTATGATTATGCATTGTTCACGTGGACCAAAGGTACTTCATCAATCTGCTTGTTAATTTATATCAATCATATACTTATTATAGGAAATGATGATGGCGCAATTCGAGAGCTCAAAAAGTATTTGCATATGACCTTTTATATTAAGGATTTGGGACCCTCTAAATATTTTCTTGGCATTGAAATAGCTTGATCTACTACGGGAATTTATCTCAGTTAGCGAAAATTTGTTCTAGATATCATATTATATGCAGGATTATCAGAATGCAAACCAGCTACTATACCTATTGAACATAATGTCAAATTGACAACATATGAATATGATGCAAGCTCTTCTTCTCCAAATGGGGATCCATTGCTCAAGGACCCATCTAGATATCAGCGACCCTGTAGGAAAATTAATTAATCTCACTATGACTAGGCCTAATATATGTTGTGCAATATAAATACTTAGTTCATGCACAACCCAAAGTAGTCACATATGAACGCAACAACGCAAGTTGTGAAGTATTTAAAAGGATGCCCAAGACTTGGAATTTTGTTATCTTGTGACTGCAACATGAAAACGATGGCTTATTGTGACACAAATTATGCCACTTGTCTAATGACAAGAAAGATAAAACTACTTGAGCTGATGTGTATATATGAAATAGTAAGATTTATTGAGTTCAATTCATAGAAAATTACATGCATCACGCGTTAATATTATTTATGTTTTTTCTGCGAAAGATAAACCTTTGGCTAGTTGTGTTGAAGTACTTGGAGGGACTTCCGGCGGCGAAAAAAGTTATGGTTGATGATAGAGACAAGTGAGTTTTGTTTTTTGTGAAATATTTGCAGCAAAATCGCGGACTGCATCAAACAGAATATGAGTATAAAATAAACCAATAACTTGCTTGCTTGAATGCTCAACTGAAAAAAATTTGATTGTACATTACCAAAAGGAAAATGGCTTTTCAAGCATGATGAGTAATGCCTGCTCATTGGCTACTCTTATTGGCATTTCTCTGGATGGATATTGTCTCAGCCACAAGCTACAAGCCACAAAATAAGAGCATTTAGAAATCAGCAAATTTTAGGACGATGATAGTGTCCCTAGGTGCCAAATTGTGATATATTATTTTCTTGATGCATTTTAGATTCATGTCACTCAAATTGATACAACATTTTCAAAGCCATAGTTCCATCATGGTGGTGGTGGGAAGCGCCCGCATTAAGGGAGTGAAGGAGCATATATTAAGGGAATGAAGAAGCCAATTCACCAACATTTCCTATCGCATGCAACACACATGCAACCATTCAGGAAGAAAGGAACACATTCCGAGCACAAACTTCCCACCATCAGCATCAGCTTTGACATGTTCGGTCGGATCGAACGTCCCAGTTGGGATCCTGGAGACATTAGCTAATTTGCCAAAGCAATAGTTCACATTACTCCATAAAATTTAGCCAGTATTTTGCAACGATGAATATGGAAGGTTGCAATGCCAACGTCCTTAAAGTTTTCTTGTACTCAATAAAATTATTCGAGATAAATTTGTCCAATTTAGGACTTTTTTCACGACAACAATTAACTCTAATATGATGTCACATCTCGTGCTAGCATTTCTATTTCTACTTAGAATCCTTATTCAAATCAATAAAAGTCATTTACTTCATATTTTTTACTACTTGAATATTCGCAACTCAGTTCCTTAATTTTCATGAAGAAAAAGGAACTTCATCCAAGATTAAATGGCAATTGACCGTGCCAATTGCACTAAAACAAATGATCTCGAAGGTTACCTTTAAAACGAAGGTGACTGGCATGAAATGTAATCAAACGCAAGGCATGCAATCCCAAAATTGGGATTTTTGTTAATGGCAATACTAATTAAATAATTCATTAATTTTTTTCAAAAAGGATTAATATTACCAAAAACTAAAAAGCCAAAACCCTAAATCGAACCACAAGTTACCCCTAAACTAAATTTTTTATCACAAAAAAAAAAAAAAAAAAAACTCACTGTGATAAATTTACCTCCGTGACTTTTCATTAAATTAAACAAGGGTAAAATCCTACATTAGTAAAAAATTTACTAGTGATTTTTAGTTTTTTCTTTTTTGTGGTCAAAAAAATTAGTTAGGAGTAATTAAAATTTTTCATTTTTTGAAAATTTAATGGTGAAGGTGAACACGAAGTGGTGAAAGCCAATGGGAGAACATGCAAGTACGAACCAAAAGAGGAGGATTTGGAGGGGGAAGCTTTGCTGCCTTCTAATGAGATCGTAGCATGAATTGCAACTCTCAATATATCACCATTAAGTTTTTTTTTGGGGGGAAGCTGGAATGGACCACTTTATGAGAAAAAAAAAAAAATTTTGCAAAGTACAAAGAACATTGACCCCAAATCGCAATATGTTTTGAACTATGAATTATGCTTGGTTTGCTTATTCGATAAAAGGAAAATGGTCCCACCCCACCATAAAAGGGATGTAGATTGATGCAAGTTCTCAACAATAGCTAAACATTGGAAAATGAATACCCCTTAGGGAAAAAGGATGCCAGATCAAGAGAAATAAGAAAGTTCAAGAAGAGTATGATGTCTACGAAAAATTATATTTGAATCTTTCGACGATTCAATTGTAAAGAAGGAGGCCAAATCATTTAAACTTCTAGGGTTATAAATAGCAGTAAAATCATTATATAACCATAGTTTTCTTTAACGCTTTTTTAAATCAAAATTAAATTTCATTTTGTCTTATAAGGATTCGAATTATTGTTTCCTCTATGGATCAAGTCTTTCAACTCTGTCCCTTTCTCAACACTTCCGTATTGATTTCGATTTTCCCCTTTTTTTGCCAATTTAAAATAAATGAAGAATTTGTGCCCCATTCTTACGATCCAGGGGGGACAAAATTGGTCTATTTTTAAAAGTCATAAAAATTTGAAAAATTATCAAATTAGTTAAGTCAAAACCTTTTTATTTTAAATTGTGGAACTCGATTTTATTTCTTTCTGTTTAAAAGATATGGCTTTGGGCTCGTTGAGTCATAAAGTTTGTGCTGTTCATTTTAGGCAACTCAAATAACTTTTTTTACCTCTTTAATATTTTCGGCGGACAAAATAAAAAGGACACTGAGAAAATATCTTTTACTACAAATAAAAGACAGAAATTAAGTCCCAACTCCCCGTGCTTTTCTTTCCTTGCCATTTCCGAAATTTGTCTTTTGAACCGCCACGTCATCGCATCCGCCTTGTGCTGTAAATTTCTTATTTTTCTCCTTTCCATCTCACCGCAACTCGAATTTTTAAAACGACTTAAACCGGGAAGACAAGTTGGTTACAGACCATTGTACAAGTTCACCAAGCAGAAACTTTCCCGAGTTCCACGTTGGCCTGGGCGCGGCACTAGCAACTCTTCCACCCAACCAAATCCATATGAGATTTTATAGGACTAATGTCAACTGTTCTAAAAACTTAAGCTATTAGATAAATGATTGATTTATTATTTAAATATTCTAACTGGTCAAACGAACGGTTCCTGTTTTCCATCATCAATCACACCCGGGTGACTTAACATTGTTGGGACCCCACCCTTACAAAGGTTTTGCTCCCTCCAATTCAAGAAAATTCCTCTTTTTTCTACACTAAATCATGAAAAATATCTTCAATTTCCACTCTCTATGTTTCATATATATTAAAAATGATGAATCTTTAATTTCCATTCTTCGCGAAACAAACGCAATCATCAATTCACATTCGACATTTCATGTCAAGAATCGCCTGGCCTTAAGGCGATCGAAAACGATGCACGCGAAGGTCAATTACGGTAACCTCAACCTTCGCCATGGAATTTTGTACCGAGCTTGATTGATTTAACGTATTCTTTAATCAAATAACGTGGTAGGAAGAAAGAAGAGCAGCGAGTCATGGGATAAAAGTTTGGTCCGTGATGAATATAGTAAAATGCCAAGACTCGCAGGTCAAATTCTTAGGACTCATCAAATAAAATAAATAAATAATGTCAAGAGGTCCGTACGAAATTCGAACGAGGTTGTTCTATAGTTTGGCATTCCCACGGCATCAAAGTTCCAAATCCTTTAATTCTACTTTAATCTCTAGTACATGTACATACATACATATTATGAAGCAATTTCCTCTCTTTTTCCCAAATTGCAAGTGCTCGTAAGTCTAGTCATCTCATGCATGACCTCGATTGAAAAAAAAACAAGTCATGAATTTATCGCATTATTCAAAATATCTTACATCGTTTGTCTAGAGGATTATATAATATTTACGTTTTGTGATCTTCCTCCACCCTGTAAAGCTAAGCCTTATGAATTTCGTGAGTACGGCCTAATCGCGGGAATGGTGGGGCAATCCAATCGGGTTTCGGGTCGGGCGATTGTGAGTGCCAAGAGGGAAAATAATTAGGGAAAAAGATAAGATTTTGTGGGAATTTGGGAGACTTTTGGATTCGATCAATATCCAAAACCAAAAGGCCAAGAAAGCCAATTCCACCGACACCAACATGAGATTGATTGGGGGTGGGGATCCGCAGGAGAAGTCCGGGAGCTCCGGGGGGCAAGCCATCGCCCGAGACAACGCCGTGAGTTACATCGTAGGGTTTCTAAAGCTTCCGATTTCATTGCTATTACCCTTTTGCCCCTTCACCTTTCATCGGAATAAATGCTCATCGCTTTTCTCTCCCTCGCCATCACCGAGGCCTTCTACATCGGTGCCCCCACTGGTCACCGAGCTATGTCATCGCCGTCAATGGGTACGACGCGTTGTTGGTTGCTCGCTTGTTCTCTGCACTGTGGATGAAGGTCTCGACGAGGAGGAAATTGTACATTCCGATAGCATTGGTTTTTTGGGGATGCCTCGTACTGATGCTGGTCTAGGTTCGCTGTAAGAAAGTTTGAGTTCTCTGCTAAAGTGGGTGGGTGTGATTTAACTTCACTTATTTGTGATTACATTAGGAAGTAACTTGACGTAGATAGCACAAAGTCTGAGCTATAATGTTGTTCTGGCTCGACAAGGTTATCTTCACGCGGGTCCGTGTATGTGTGGTAAAAGTTCCGATGAAAATGATTTGCACAAGAGTCCTTCCTCTGCACCCGAATGAATTTTTATAAAATTTTGTATATTTTTACAAAATAAATGGATATTTAAAAATATCGACTCGATGTAGACTTTTAACATTATTCTAAGGACGTGTATGCTAGTGCTCTTGAAGTATTTTTTACAGTCGCTATTGGTTTTGGTCTTCTAGTAAAATAAATTTTTATGATTAGCCATTTGTGATTTAGACCTTTTGTTCTCTCAACCCATGCCAAATGAAACCAGAGATGATTTATGGACCTAATTGTTTACTATGAAACGTGTATTACCAATTATTTTCCTTTCTCGCGCCCCTATTATAATTGGATACAATGAATGCGTGGAGTGTAATATGGTTTTTTCGTTACATTCATGCTTCAATAAGCAACAACAAATTTTGTCATATTGACGGTGAAGATTGGATTTTGATTGCACAAAACTTAAAAAAAAAAATAACAATTAAGGTTGAGTTTTCACCCATTGATACGTTGAAGATATTAAGCTCATGTCAGACAAGAAATTTAATATTATTGTCGTTCTATAAGAAAACTACTTAACAATCAGGAAGTTTACTAGTTGTTAATATCACGAAGGACTTAAAAAAAAATGAAAATAAAAGAATGTATATATTTAAATGTAAAATCTTAAGTTGATTGGATGGGATAGCTTTGGGGGCGCGCGGCGAGGGGAAGAGCAGAGCCACGTGGCAGCGCCCCCGGTTCACTTTGGACGATCCCATGATGATTGGATGTTGGTCCAATAGAGAAGGTGTTGATGTCTCCCATGATGATTGGATGTTGGTCCCCCCATAGAGAAGGTGTTGTCATCGGGATGGGGAGATGACGAAAAGGTTGGCTTCCTGCCACTTATGCAAATCTTCCTTTTGTCTTCTTTTGCCTTTTGTCTTTTGTCTTTTCCACGTGACATGTGGTGGGGGCAACAAATCAGATCCCGAGTGAAGACAAAGATGGCATTTTCAATGTGTCCTCTCCTCCCATTGTACGGGGACAAAAATAATAAATTAATTGCGACCACACTTGAACGACAACTTTAACAACTTCTTCTTCTTCTTCTTTTATATTTTTTAATGTGTTATATATCTGTTGTAACACGTGCTCTATTGACATTTAATTTTTCTATGGAACATGTTGAAATTATCAAGAAGCATAAGGCGATTAGTCTTTTCAAATCGAGGTTACGTCGGACGTCGTGAGGGTACAATATTCGCGAAAGTAATTTTACCCCTCAAGGGAAGTTCCATGATAATATAAAACGATCATTTGTGCTATCTAAATTAACTATTTTCCATCTTTAAATCCAAAGAACTCGAGTAGGGAACTATTGCAGATTATGTTTATTAATATGAATTGACCTCTTGGCAAAACATATCGTTCACTTTACCTCGGATAGAATCGATGAATGTCCTATTACTAATGACACAAGGAAAATAACATAATGCTATCCTAATTCAGCAATCATTTTGTTTGAGCTTTTTGTTCCGATGGAGGAGGATCTTCCTTACCGAAGCTCTAACAAGCATGTCACTTGATGATGCAAATAGTCATGAGATGAGCGAATCACACGATATGCCGACGATCAACCAACTGAAAAATCACGCCACTCGATGATCAAAATCTAATCATCCAATGTTATGTAATTATAGATTAATACTAATTTGCTCAAAAAAAAAAAGAAAGACCTAGAGCTAAGGTTAGCAATCAACGATGGAAACTTCGCAGCGTTCAATGTATGAAGTTCTCACGTCACTTGAAATCAATTCTTGGAATATGATTTTGAAAAGTAAATAGGTTTAACCAAGGATCGAGATGCTAGTTAGTGATCCAATTTCTCATTTTTTAATATCTAAATAAAAAATAAAAGTATGCTTTCTCATTGTACTTTAAATGCAAGAAAGTTACCTCTTTCGTATGTTTCAAGTCATCGTGCTATCTAATCTACCATAGTTAACTAATTCGATTTATATTAGGGGTGAGCATGGTTCGGATGGGCGGTTCCCACTCCAAAGTATCTTGATTGGTCCTCGCTAGTTTAAATTTCTATTTTCCAGTTATGTTATGGCATAATTTGTGATATCCATCCTATTTATAGTCGATCCACGATCAAGTTTTCCTCCTATTTCTTGGACTATTTTTCTTTGCATAAATGTTCCAGTAAATCGTACTTATGTTCTAAATTTATGTTACACTTCACACTAATAGTTAAAATCCCCCTTCATGAAGATACACGTCATAGTCATGAATATATGTAAAACGAGATATTGTCTATATGATAATTGATATTTCGATCATTAAAATATGCCTGATACTAATTATAAAAAGTTATATATATATATATATATATGTTTGCATCTATGACACTTACTAAGTCAAAAGAGAAAGTTGGTCAATTTTCGAAGTACTACTTTTTTTAATTATTATCATGGATGTAAGCACTGTTTAAAAATATTTTGTTTTTGGTCGAATGGGCTAATTTCTACGCCGGAGCGGATCAGGACAGGACCGTCGTTTCGGCTTATCATATCTTAGCTTTCCTTATTCTTGTCGACCCTCTCACTTTCTCTCTCTCCCCTTCTCCCTGAGATCTGCGAAATCGCGGTCTCTGCGTCGGTGTCGTCATAGAACCTCGGCTGTTGTGCCTCCACCCGCCGTCGCCTCACGCCGGCGGGACATCGCCCGAAGAAGCCCTCCGGTTCCGTACAGGATCGGGCCTTTTCCGTTCGTCTGTTCTTCTTCTTGCGTGCTCCTGCTGCTTCTCTTGTTCCGAGAGAAGGAATCGTTCGGTTTCGGTTCAGGTGAGGAGGACCCTTTGGTACGTCTTCCCATTTTCGTCTTCCCCGTCGAAAACCCACTTAAAAAAGCGCACGGGTTCCTGGAAATTTCTGATGGGCTGTTCTTTGTTTTTCTTTTACTTGAATTTCTTATTAAATCCGGTTTGGCTGATCCTCTTTTCATAGCGACTCGCGAGTCGGAACATGTGTCTTTTATTTCGACTTTTGCCCGTCTTTAGTTGATGCCCTGCACAAGTTTTGATTTTGTACTGAAGGGGAATGATTAGATGGAAGAAATTTCTCGTGCCGCATTGTTGAAATCTCTGTGATGCTGCAGTTTCAGTGTTTTCGGTTTAACAAAGTTTTTATTTTTTAATTTTTTTTTAGCCCAGCGCATCCCTAATTATCTAGAATCTGGTCTTGTTTGGTCTTAATGTGACATATAAGCACGTCCATTTGAATTCTTATGTAGTTCTTTAACCTTTATTGGCCAAAGCATAAGTCCGCGAGCCGTTCCAATTATTTCTGGCGTTCAGATCACTGCTGCATTTTCATCCGTTAAGGAAGAAAGGACTGCTTGATCCGCTTCTTCCCTTCCTCGGCCAGGTGAGCTTCTCTGAAGACTCACTCGTACTCTGTCTTCGTGGTTGGAAAAAGAAAAATATTAGTTCAAGCAATGATACTGCATAATATCATGTGTTTGATAAAATAGTACTGACGGTTATTGATGCCAAAGTCTGACTGTAAGTGGGTTTGAATGGATTGTTCGTAGGAATCTAAACCCTTTTCCGATTTTGCCTGACAAAATTCTAAAGGGATTGTTTGTATTAAGAAAGCGGATATTTTCAACGGCCATGCCCGGTCCCTCCCTTCCCCCCTCTCTCTCTCATATTCTCATATTCAATTCATTGTTGAAGCTCGAACAAAACCAGCTCAAGAGAATCAAACCAAACACCTCAAACATCAGTTTCTTGCTTGGAGATCATTCATTGGTTCTTCTGGATCCTTTCTAAAATTATAATATCTTGCTATATTCTGCGAAGTATAATACTTGATTGATATTGCAATGCAATCACACAATTTGCTCTATTTAAGACAAATTATATGAATCTTCCATTTGCTCTATTTAAGACAAATTATGTGAATCTTCCATGCAATAGGATCTTCAACTGAGAGCAGCTACACGCCTAGACGCCGAACATTTTATGAGATGGTGAAAGACATGACATATTACAACATCCTCGGTGTGAGCGTGGATGCTTCTGCGACTGATATTAGGAAGGCGTATTACCTCAAGGTACCTTTGACCAAGGTTGGGAGGAAGGTTGTGCGTATATGATGAAATTCTCAGTTTTTGTGTTGTCTCTCAGGCGCGCCTGGTTCATCCAGATAAAAATCCTGGAGATCCAAAAGCAGCAGAAAATTTCCAGGTCAGTTTGATTCTCTTCTGTTTTCAAAACAAATAAAAATTTTGTTTTACTCATTATACTTTCGATGTTTTGTGAAGAAACTTGGGGAGGCCTATCAAGTACTTAGTGTTCCCGAGACGCGTGAAGCATATCACAGGCATGGAAAGGCAGGAGTTACTCAGTAAGTTCTCCTGAGCAATAATGAGCTAGACATCTTAACACCTCATTTTCTAGCACATGCTTTTCATTGGATAACAAGTACATTCCAAAGTCCATTAAAAATGTAAACTCAACTATTCTATTTAGCATTTTCAGAGATAATGGTCTTCTTCTTTGGGTATACAAATATATTCAATGAAATGCAAGTGTCCATTAAATAGTGTTCACAAATGGGTTTGCTGTATTTCTTAGCTCTTTGGGTTTAAAAAAATGCTGAAATTGCTTGCCTCCT
The DNA here is from genome assembly GCA_014182845.1 of Corymbia calophylla. Lineage (NCBI taxonomy): Eukaryota > Viridiplantae > Streptophyta > Magnoliopsida > Myrtales > Myrtaceae > Corymbia > Corymbia calophylla. Next base: position 1,319,127 of record CM024699.1, on the reverse strand, counting down.
AGCTGTTTTGAGTTCTAGCCTCTAAAAGTTAACAGCTGATACAAAAAGTTAAATAATTTACCTGCGTGGATAATCTCTGATGAGTAAGTGTTTTCATTCCTTTTAATGTTAGACTTTTTCTCTAGATTCAATTGATTTCTATGTCCATTTTATGATTCCTTCTGATTTCGTACTCGTTTTTTTCTCATAAGCAAGAAAAAGGAAAAGGAAAAACAAATGTTAAATTTCTTAATGATGTTGTTCTTGTCAGGGACAACATGTTGGACCACTCAGTTGTGTTTGGAATGCTTTTTTGGGAGTTACTTGTTCAAAGATTATGTTGGGCAACTTGCAATTGCTTCTTTAGTAGGGATTGAAGCTGAAGAAGATTCCCAGGATCCTGTAGTCCGTTCGCAGAGAGTTCAGCAAAAAATGAGGGTACCGTTTCTGCTACATAGACACTTCCTTTGATAAACTGCTCGATATATTTTTAATGCTTCCAAAAGTCCACCCACCTGCTGTACTTGTCGGTATTTGCGACTTATTTGGCCTATTTCTCCATTTCTATGGTGCAGGCACTGCAACAAGAACGGGAAGAAAAACTTACAAATATTTTGAAGGATCGCCTTCGGCCTTTCACTGAAGGTCAAACAGAAGAGTTTGTGAAATGGGCAAAGTCAGAAGCAATACGCCTCTCTAAAGCAGGTAACTCTTCTTCTTCAAAATATATATATATATATAGGACAGAACACATCTCTCCTTCAATCCTTGCTTCATTATTTATTTATTAATGATACATGCATTGACATTAGCTGTTTTCATCCACAGCTTTTGGAGAAGTGATGCTCCATACCGTTGGGTATATCTACAAGCGAAAAGCTTTAAAGGAGTTGGCCAAGGATAGACGATATATGAAGGTCGTGTTTCTAGGAGGATGGATTCGGGACAAAGGGCACTGGCTAAGATCGCAAGCAAAGGTAGCTTCAGGTATTTTGTCGGGTAATGATGCATTTCCCTTCTATTAGAACTTCTACAACAGTAATGAACTCGTATATCTTCTTGAATGTAGGTGCTGTGAAATTGATTGATGAAATGGATGAGCCAAGACAGTTTAATGAAGGAGAAGACAAAAAAGAAATTGATCTGAAAATTCTCGAAGAGAAGAAGGATGCAGTTGTCAATTCAGTCTGGAAATTTAACGTGGTTGATATAGAGTCAACCTTGTCGCACGTCTGCCGGGCGGTGAGTACTAGATCTTTAGTAGCTCAAAACGATATAAGCTTGGGACCCTATCCTTGGCCAGCTAATCACGACTGATGATATTGGAAAATCTGGAACTTTTTGACTTCAAACTTGCATTGCTTAAGAAATCTTAACTGTTCTTTTTGTTTTCTCATCAGGTTCTTAAAGACCCTAGTGCTTCCAAGGATGTTCACAAGCTCCGTGCGAAAGCTTTGAAGAAGCTTGGGGCAATCTTTCAAGTAAGTCTCATTTACTTCCATTAAAAGTAGTGTACTTGATTACAAGAATACATTTTCAGTCTCGATATATGGTTAAGCTTGTCCCTTACTTCTCAGGGTTCTAAGTCTGCTTACAGGAGAGAGAATAGCCTGCGACATGAGGGTGACGCAGATGAAGCTTCAACATCGTAATGATGGTTAGTTTAAGGTATGAGGTTCTCCTCCCTTGCTCTGTAAAGAGGCATGTCAAAAGTTTGAGTGTGAGTTGAAAGTTAGAGCCAGGCAAAAAAAACAAAGTGAAAAAAAAAAAGCGGGTGCAGTTTATAATTTTTTTAGTTCAACATTTATTTTGTGCAATTTTGCAACAAATATTTTCTGATCGATAGTTTTCTGCTGGAACTTCGGCTTTAGTGAATGTTGCTGTAGATTGTGTAGGGGAAAATCTGTCCATTCAGCAGGGGCACTTATCACTTGCTATATCTAGTAAGAGTGAGTCCAAACCCAGAGTGGGTGGCCCATATATTGGAAAGAACAAGTGTGCAATGCTGCAATAGGAAGTTCATTAAAATCCGATGTGATCTCCAAGAAACTCCATAAGGACACCTAGCTCGAGATTATTCTCGTATGCTAACAAAAGTTAGTGATGACAAGTCAACAGGATGAGAAAAGGAAATGGTTCAAGTTTGTACCAGGGCCGTGGTTGCAGCTCAAATATGGCAATGAGAGACGTGGACCGAGACTTGGCCAATGAACGTTGCCATTGCTTCGAACATCAATACACCATACATGTACATATGCTGCAAGTTTCGTGTGAATATACCTGTTGTAGGGCGTCTTACGTGGAAAAGGTTAATGAACCATTCATTCTATTACTGGTTAAGTGAGATTCATGCCTCTGATGCAAGGCACGAAGCTGCCCTGTCAGCCTCGCTGATGGAGTTTGTTAGTATGAGTTTCGATATAATCATAATCAACATGTTACCTTGGAGCATGAATTCCTTGCTTTAAAAAATTCTCCTGTCTAGAGCATGGGTGGGATCAAGAAAGGCAAACCATTATGACTCAGATTTGCTGAGTCAACCAAGGGTTGGTTGCTTCTTGTTTGTTGTTTTATGGAGTTTAATTACTAGTCTTCCTTCGCAGCATCCCCACACTAATTGCTTTTCGTCCAAAAATCCCGCTATATTTTCGTTACAATTGTTGGTTTTGTATGTGATTGCTCTTGAAGTAGTTAATTCTGGCTCTGAAATTGTATGCCTTCATATGTGGTAAATTTATCTCTTTCTGCTATGATATTACTATGCTCGTACGAGATGGTGCTGGCATTAAGATTGATCCTGTTGGTGATTTGAGTATCGAAGTATAAAAAATTGGTTCAGCTAGTTTTGGAAAAGTTATAAGCTAAATAATCTTTGATGTGTTTGAAGACTAACTTGGATTTTTTATTGGTTTGCAATTATTTTTGGGTATGATTAACTTACCAAGCCTTCTTTTATCCTTAGGTATGGCACGGGGTTCTGTATGCTTCATCATTATCCTTTGGCTGTTAGGTCATTCTGCTTCATGCTAAGCTACAGCGATCCTGTCTATAGTATTTCATTTGATGTTTTATTAGAGGTAAAGTTTTGGGCCATTCTATATGTTAGTGAATGAGGACGCAGACTTTACATTGAATAATGTCGCATTGAGATTGCGGTTGGCATTCAATTATGTTTGGATTCCTTACGACACGGTTGACACATTCCTCCTGCGGGGAAGCAAGCGGAGACAATGGCACGAGTCTTACATATACTGGAAGATCCAGAGCGCCATTCGCGCAAGGTCTTCAGAATTGAGAGGGCTCAAGCCGAAGAGCTGGCAGGTGCAGCGTATGAGGAACAAGGACTTTTGGGCCGGTCCACTCGGAGAGGATGTGGTCTCCGAAGTCAAGGCCGTGCTAGACAACCATGCAGTGGGGTGGGGATTGAAGAAGGAAGAAAGATGATCTTGTATTGACATGGAGGGGGTATAACGTATGCTTTTGGAACTGCGTGGTTGCCTGCTTGATGCTTCATTAACTCTCTTTCTTTTTTATGGATTCAGGCTTTAGTGCTATGTCGCAGCTTATTAAGTAGTTTCATGAGTCATCAATTTATTTAACTCAATGTTGACTTTGCCAGTCCTCTGGACTTCTTCCACGATTGGAAGACCGAGAGACGTGAGGGATCAATCAAATGTTAACCTTCGACCATCTCTCTCTCTCTCGCTCTCTCGCTCTATATATATATATATATATACTTGTTCACATGTCCATGACTGGATGACGACTGCATTAAAATGCTTGTAGACAAAACCTGATGTTTGGTATTCTTTTTCTCTGACGAAGAGAAACGAGGCTGTTCTTCCCATCAGTGTACGATAAACACAATTTTGTCTTGACAGAAACATCTCCAATCTAGAAGGGCTTGAACTGTGATTTCTGGTTGCTGGTTTTTAGAGATGTTTGAAAGGAATCAGTTTCTTGTTGCTTGAATCTTGTATATCCATTTCGTATGGTCAATAACTCAACTTTCTTTGGCTGAAATCCACGTGATTGCTAATTACAGTTGCCGGTTTTGTATGTGAGTGCTCTTTAAACCAACCTACAGGAATGCCGCTTTTGGTCCAAATGTGTGTATGTGAGTGCTCTCGAAGTAACTACAGTCGCTTTTGGTTTTGGTCTTCTGGTAAAATACTCTTCTGTGATTAGCCATTTGTACTTTAGACCTTTTTGTTCTCTTGTCCCTTGCCGAACGAAACTGGAGATGATTTATGGAACTAATGACAATTTTGAGGCGCGTATTACCAATTTTTTTCCTTGATTTGGCCACAATGAATGGAGGGAGTGTGGGAGTTTACAGTAACCTCTTCCTTTGAGGAAGAGTCTGTTGAGAACCTGGAGAAGTAAGACAGTGCATATGGATTGTTCACCCACATTCTGGTAAATGGCGGCCTCCTGATGCTTATTATGTTTCCATTATAAAATTTAACTTCTCTATAAGAACTATGGAGTCCAGTTGAAAGATAGACGCTTTGATGGTTTTTGCAGAAGTAGTTGGGCAACCTTTCGGGGTTGAGTTCTTTGCTCTAGCTATGGGTTTCCCAGCTTAAATGTGACATATTTTGATAGCTGAAGCAGTCAGCGCACAGATCAGAAAGTGGAACTGGAATGGACAGGGTCCAATTTCGAAAGCCAGAGTACTGTAAAGCTGCCGTCACAAGATTGAAGATGAAGAGCTTATAATCTCTTGATTGGGATGGTAAAGCTGTAAAGAAGTTTTTGCTTGAGACTCTTGTATTATTGACTGACGCAGCTGAGGCATGATTACTATCTGTCTGGAGAAAATTGAGGATCCGTGAAGATCTATTCAGTGCTTTGCTTACTGGGATGACTGAAATTGCTGTCCCCATGTGTGGACAGCAGCTACGAGTTTTGCTCATTCCCTTCAAGCTGCTTGTGCCGACTGCACGTGCTCGGGTGTTTTTAAGAAAAAAATTATGCTTGTTAGCATCATCTAATCACAATAACTTTGATTGATGCGTTCATCCATATCATTCTTTTTCTGGGACTACAATTTGCAGCAGGTTGATGCATGGCCAGTAGCCATAGAGCAATGATTGACAGTGTAATGAAGGCAAGCTGTGAAATGATTGAATATGGTTGGACCATGCATGGGGCTCCTATAGCCACTTTTATCATGGGATTAGCGGTGAGTGTCTGGGACAGGAATGATTATGATGAACAGTTTGGATGAATATCAGTGAGTCATTGATGAGAATAAACTCATTATTGATAGCTGCGCCTACTGTACATGCTTCTTGTACATAATCAATATTTGCCGGATAATACTTGTATGTTAGATATGAACATGTTCTCCTTGAAATATTTGGGTGTCATAGGTTGGAGTCCGCTTGAGTTTTATTGTGATATGCTCATCTGTTTGGTGACTGTATAATTTGATAATGTCCTAGAAGTGCCTAAGTTCTCATTGTGGGGATCTTACCTGGCAATGTCAACTACCAGTCCTTTTTAACTCTGTTCAGTATAGTGCTTCTTTGGGTATTTTTAAATTTTCTTTTCTCAATTATAAGCATATTTGTTTACATTTGTATGCAGTATCTACTAATTTAAGAAGCGGGCAGTTTTTCTGTGCAACTTAACTTAATATGCTTACTAGATTTGAGTGTTGTTATTAGCAAGTCTGAAGTTGTGGATATGATACTGCCACTTTTTATTGAAAATTTAGAAGGGGGTGGTGCTTCAACTCCTGGTTTACTGTGGATTTGGGTGTGGGCCTCTCCTTTTGAGTGCTTATATGCTCGTATGTAATTGGAATGTTACCCATAAGTTTGCTTTATAAGACTGCAAGGTTCCCTCAGTAGCCTAGGTTCTCAAACTTTTCTTCTGCCTTTTGCTGAAGCCACTTGATGCTGCGTCTCATATAGCAAGTTTAGGCTTTGAAAAGTTATTTCATGAGACGGTGGTTTTGATGACAAGAAGCTACTTGAACAAGCTTTTGAGTTTAGGGTCTGCTGAAAGCATAACATTGCCCCGAGAAGCCACAACAGGACTTGCTGAGGTCTGCACAGATTCCCTTAGTATTCTTTGCAAGTTATACTAGGATAATCTGTCGAGTTTGTAATGTTATGATGTGATTTACTAAGTGGATTCCAGCTTATTCAACGCGATGTTGAAAAATATTTAACTCCAATCATAAGATGCTGAATCTGGCAGATCACTATTATCAAATGTTTTTAGCTCCACAGTATTTGCTCAAAAGCAAAGTTTTTATGTTTAATGCTCTCTGCAAAAATATTGTAATGTCAGGTGATTACTTTGCTCTCAAGGTAGCTAGCTCTGTGACAAGGCTTGGAGATGAGTTGGACATATTGCTCTCCACAACCCTGGTAGTTGTAGAGGAAGTGGCAATGGGAAAGCTGCTGTAACCCACAGGGCTGCTCTTTCTTCTGCTTTGGCAGGGTGATGGTGGAGGAACGAGCACAATGTCAGTTACGATAGTCTGCCTGTTACATTTTGCAGTTAACTTTTGTGTCTGTCATTTAGAGATGTGGGATTTTTTTTTTTTTTCCTCAGCTTCAACAATTCAGTTAATACCATGTAAATTTTCTTAATCTGAAACTTTTTTTTCACTTATTTTGCAGGTGTAAAGGCCACATATCTTCTTGCAGTGGTGTTTTTGGAAATTATACGGTGTAGCAGCAATGGTGGCATTCTCAATGGAAGCGAAACCTTGACCTCTCCTAGAAGTGCATTCCATTGTATCTTTAAATACCTGAAAATGCCAAATCTTATGCCTACAGTCTCCCACTGTCTGACAGCAATTGTCCATCGGGCATTTGAAACAGCAGTGCATGGCTGGTACACTTACTTTCTTTTGGAAATGAGACTCCCTTCTAAATCATTTACCAATGCAATTTAATCATATGAGCATATCTTGGTGCTGTAGATTGTTCCATTTTATGTATTCTCTCTTCCTGTGGAATTATAAGTATACTAAAAATTTGTTTGTAATTCTGATAAATTGATCTATTTTGTGGTTGCAACTTGCTTGTAGGTTCTAGACTTGTAATTTTCTTCAAGATTGTTGTCTACAAAAAAAATTACTTGCACTGCTACTTGGGTGGGGTCTCAGACTAACTTCGGAAAAAGCAGGTTGGTTGTGCTGAGGAATTAGAGTGACGAAGGTGAATTAGAGAGCACCGTGGTACTAGGTACGTTAGGATCAGAGGGGAATGCCATGTCTGGTGGGGCTGTGTAGACATGGACTAAAACTTTTCAGCCTCTTCAAACCTGAAGTGTTTCCTTACATCTTCAGGTATCTCTTTTCCGGGGGAAGATTCTCATCAAGCCTAATCTAGTTATGGGGCTTAATAAGGTTAGCTTATTACTCTGAGTGATGCTTTTCCTTATTTGGAAAGAGCTAATAAATTCAGGATTTCTATTCAGCATGATTTTGGGATATCTTAGTAATTGGAAAAAGGCTGGGTTATCTGTTTGAAATTCTTTAATTGTCAGTGCAATTAAATTCTTCCACATTAGTCAGTGGTGCTGCCACATTATTCAAAGTGGTGCTGCCCCTCTCTCTAAACGTGTACGCACACATGCAGCTCTATGCAGATTAACATGTACTGTGCCTATCCGTATGTTTGTTTGTTACCTATCAATGTGGATCTGCCTTTTTATTTGTCGATCAGCAGGTGAAAAGTACTGATCATTTACTCTGGGTTCAGGAAGATCGGATATCTGACACTGGCCTTGGGGAAGTGACACGAGATGCATGCCAGTTTTTACAAAAAATGTGTGTCTGACCGGGAGGAGTGCATTCAAGCTTATGCCATTAACTTGTCAGCATAGAGACGAGTTTACACAGGTAGGCTGGTGCCGTAAAACTTTCTAAGTCATTTAGTTCTATTATGTTTGATTCTCTCTTTGTTTGCATGGATAGCTTAACTAACAGATTACACGCATGTAGGTTCTGAGGATTTCGTCTTGTTAGATTCCCTGTTAATTTCAGTCAATGATGGTTCATCCTCTGCTCTTGTGAATGACATAGCAGCAGTTCGGTCATTGTACCAACAAGTTGTGTTGGAGTGGATCATTAAATATCTTTGGTATGCTCCATGTACTACCCAAGGCCTTCTTCAGGTTGATCTTCTCATTGCAAAAGCACTCCTCAATTTTGTTTCTTTTGGTGATATTTATCATACATACTGATAAGATGCTTCCAAATTTGGGTTTGGTGGTGCTTAATGAGCTAAATCTGGCATAAAGAATCTTTATCTTTTTTATTGGGGGTAGGTTGGGGCGTGGGTGAATTTTTCTGTGCAATAAAAAAGCATTTGGCCTTTTGAGCTAAACGGTTATTTCTAATCATGTAAAGCATTAGCTTAAAAAGTGCTCTTTTTGGCTTGTGGCTGCCTCATGGTGAACTTCTCTTTACTTATGCCGAGATAGGGAAGACATATGTGACTTATTCTTCTAGAGTAGAGCAGCTGTTTCCTTCTCATTCATTGTTGCTTGTTTTACAGGTTATTCGCTGCAGCAATCTGGAAGAGCTCTCGCTCCCTGGTCGAATGTTGCGGGGAACTAAAAAACTTACATTGGTTATAAGCCCAAGATGTTCAACCAATTTTCGAGAAATGATGCTTGGGACCATTTATCCACAATGAAGAAAAGACACCTTAGTTCTGGTTGGACCATCCAACTCGGAGGACTAGGTCATTCGAGTAAGGTTACGACTTTAACATGTCTTGGCTAAGTTTGGTTTGCTCCGTTAAAGCGATTGTGTTGTGTTGGGTGGTGAAATGTACCTCAAGCTGTACGGGGCTCAGAGTATGGATTTCTATCCGGTGCGATTTGATGTCGCCATGTGTTTATAGTGAAGACCAAGCGCAACAAGGCGGCCATCATGGTTGTTGAAAGGTAATGGAAGCGGCCGTGGTGGTGGATGTGGTATCGATGGCAGTCACGCAGATGGACTTGCCCATGACTTGATCGTGGGAATATTGGCCCGGTGACTTATGAGGTGAGGCCAATCACTTGAGAGGCATTTGGTAGATATTTCCACAACTCTGTCCTGATTTCACATAAGCATGATATAAGTCGCGCTGCATAAGCAGAAATGAGTCACTGCTGGACACCTTTATCTTTCAGGGAGAGTTAGCGGTTGCGAAAAACCCTTGCCTGCATCCTGGAGATGTCCGTGTCTTGAAGGCTGTTGATCACCATATGGTTGATTGCATTGTTTTTCCTCAGAAAGGAAAGAGGTTAATTTCTTTTCCTTCTACTGCGGGTACTCATTTTCCTACTATGTGAGTTCTTCTCGTTCCCACCTGGTAACATTCTAGGCAGTTGAGTCTGGACGCATTTCTCTCTATTTTTTTCTTTTTCAATTTTTATTGTCTTAAACCTCCAGTCTCAGCCAACCGTTTGCCCCAACAAAAACAAAGAGGAAAAAAACCTCAGCCAACCGTACCTTAGTGGGTTTATTGGGTAATTGTCATTATTTTATAAAAAGATGGAGAGTGCACTAGTTTGTTCATTAAGATACCATGGTGGCATTGACAATGAGTATGAGATATACTTTGTTGAAGCTATAAAGGACAGTATTCAGCGTGTGAATGAACTGAATGACGTATCGGCATTTTCTTTATTTGGACATGTATTTATTTGTATAGATAGAAACATTCATGTAACGGGGGATTTGTACAAACAATATGTGGACTTTTGCACAAAAGATACTGTACGAACAAACCCATGCCATCCATCTTAGACACCCATATGTTAGCAGATAAAATCATGGCGACATTACTTCTCAACTCCATTTTTTCCCTTTTGTTGGTCAACTGGCATCTTTGGCTATAAGTGGAACTTGACATATTTCTTCAGTTGTGATTATCATCGTAGGTCTCATGTTATTTACTTTGTTAGATACCAAAAAGATTGATTTATCCAGACTCGCTGCACTCTCCTACTTTCTCTTTTGATTTTAGATGGTAAGTTTCATAATTACGAGCAATCATGGAATGGGTCTAGATTAGAATTCCCTGTTTGTTCATGCAAGTTCCTGCCCTGTACCAGAGAGCATTTACGCATAATCTACATGATTTTTTGATATTTTGCTACTAAACTCCAGGCCGCATCAAATCAAATTGAATTTCAGGAAGTGATCTGGATGGAGATATCTACTTTGTTTGTTGGGATCCTCATCTAATTCCTCCTTGTTTTTGTCAACCCATGGATTATACCCCAGCACCTTTCGCAACTCTTGATCATGATGTCGCCATCGAGGTATACATTGGCCACTAACAAACAGCTACACCTGTTATCTCTGAAAGCACACGCGTGCTTGCCCGTCATCTCATTCCTTTGAAAGGACCACACTGATGTAGTTTGCATTCATATTGTTCGAGTGATATGCTTATATGCAAAATATCTTATATGAGGCTGTTGAATGAGATCAATGACTACTGACCTAAAAAAGGGATCGATGACTTTTAAGGAACAGCCACGATGGTAATTTAGTCTGGTTTTCTTTTACCCAGATATACCATATTCTTTTGACAAGCAATATGAACAGAAATTTTGTTAAAAACTTGAGTTGAATGTCCGATGGTTGTCATCTTTGGCATTGACATTCCATGTTTTTTTGGTTCTTCAAATAAATTTGTAATCCTAAAATACAATAGGTATCGTGGAATAAGCAAAGTTCTGGTACTTCTGAATGGAGAGTTTCTATGTGCAACCATTAAGTCATCTATCACGAAAACCAATAGATGCACAAGTATCAGACATCACTAGATCCACTCATAGTTTATGATGGAATGAGATAAATGAAAGCTAGATCATAGGGATGGCACTGCTTAAATCAATTTCGTGGGGAACTCATTTGGCAATGTTCGTTACAAAGCAGATATTTGAGCATCTAGTCTGTTTTATTAGCATTGTGGAGTTCTCGTTGCTCAGCATGTGGACCTTGTAGTACTTTAACTCGTTAAAGAAAGTGCCCTTCATTTCCGTATGGTGTCTTCAAACTATAAATTGCAAAGTACTTCTCATTTGACATCTCTATATTAGTTTCATTAGGAACTTCATTTGTTAGCATCTTTCTGCTAATATGTACCTTCTGAGTGGATAAATAATAAACTCATGCTAACCCAATTTAATGTTTTATCATCCAGGAAGTCATGTAGTACTTTGCAGATTACATGGTCAATGATAGTCTAGGGGTTCCGGCACACTCTCACATAGTGTTCGCAGATAAGGAGCCAAGGAAGGCGTGCGGCAAATCGCGTACTGAGCTTGCAGAGTTATTTTCCATAGCAGTTGACTTCCCGAAAACTGGTGTTCCTGCTAAAATTCCATGTCATCTGTGAGTTAGAGAATACCCAGACTTCATGTAGAAGCGCACCTATGAGTCTCAGCATGTGATTGGGAAGCTTTACAGAGAGGTCAAGGGGATTGCACCATACACTAATTCAATAAATTCCTTCACAAGGAAAGTTGCTCTGAGCTCCTACGATTGTAGAATGGAGATAGAAGGCTTTAAGGACTATGTCTTGGAAGCTTTCGGTACAAACTTGAGTATGACTGCAAATTGAGGAGGTTGATGCATTATTATGATATGAAAACCAAGGCTGAAATGCTGAGTGGGAATATCTTGACGAAGTCGAAATATTTTGATAAAAGGAGATCTGGAAGGTATAAATTCTGCTGCAAGTTCCTTGAAAAAGGAAGCCAGGTCATAATTCAATGATACGGAGTCAGGATCAGCTTCAGGTGGTGTTAATATTTATGCAAAGGCATCAGCTTGGTATCATGTCACCTACCACCCGAAATTCTGGGGCCGCTATAAGGAGGAGGCTCATGACGGTCACTTCTTAAGTTTTCCATGGTGTGTTTATGACAAGCTTCTTCACATAAAAAGAGAGAGGGCTTCTATAGAGAAGTTAGCAGAAATCAGCATTTGACTGCAGATTCTAAGTTAAATTCTTTGGAGCATTTAAGTATATCTTAGATGTACGTCTTCCATGTGAAAAGAAATGTTTTGCATTAGTTGTCATGTAAGTTCCACGGACATGCTCTTATGGCATATATCAATCTGTAATAAGTTTGGTACTGTTGTGTATTAACTTTTGTGTGAATATAAGGAATTACTTTTTATCTCAGTGTCGTAGTTATGCAGGTAAACTTTCCAATGTCGGTACTAGTCTATTAAATGAAAACAGCATGCATGTCGCCATATTCTTTCCAGCGAAAGTTCTTTGTCCCCCTATTGGATTTCTTTACCAGGATTCTTAGATAATCATTGTTCATTCCTTTAGTTTCTCTATAGGACTGCAGGATGGGATTTGAATCTCTCGTGAAGCATTTTATAAGGCACTCATCAGCTCTTAACAAGTGATTGATATTAAAATGGAAATGCTGACACTGAAATCACAACTAAAGATCATTCAATCTAGATATAACTGAGTAATTTAGGTATTGGTGACTTTATTCTAGTTAATCAAATTTTAGGGTAGTATAGTCATCTTCACAAGATGCATCAATGGCATTTGAGAACAACGAACATTAGAGTCTCTTCCTTGTAGCTCAATTCCAGTAGGTGGTTGAAATCCTGAGTCTTTTCCACAAGATATCGAAAGAGTTCATCGACGATCTTGCTTCTAAACTGTTTGCTGATGATCCCCTCCAGGCCTGTCCTTAGGTGTATCACAATCTCCTGTGCATTGACTCCACCTTCATACCTCATTTGGGTGTTGAGCAGCTCCATCTTCTCCATGTAAAACTACCGTCCATTTTGACTAGTCGTGCAATCTCCGACGGAGATGCAGGATGCAGTGGCAAGTTGAAGCAATCCACTTGCTCTTCACTTATTATTCCCCACAGTGAAAAGCTCGCCCATTTGTGACTTTCCGTTAATTCAATGAAGTCAAGAGTTAATGCAGTCTAATGTTCATCTCTGTGATAGATGACTATCACGGGAGAAAACTTTAATGGCCTGAAATTTCTGGATTAGAAGAATAGCGAAAACATTATTGAAAAAAAGGACATTATTATAGTCACGTATTTTAAGAAACTTGGGTAGAGCTTCGGTTCTTGGATGCGAGACTTCCTCGGTGGTATAGTAAGCTTTCCATTCCATCTGGAGTGGATGAGTATGGGAATATTGTGCGACTAATGTCTGCTTGTGTACTTATTTGGACATATACAGGATTTTGCATATATTTGCATGCAGGATTAGGTTTTGCATCATATATAACTCATGACTAATGCGATGTCAGAATTTCCATGAATAAGTACTTTAGTGCATATCTAGGCAATTTAGATTACATTATTATTCAGTTGTTGGCCCTGCATAAGTCACGTGTCATAATATGGAATATTGAAAAATAATAATATCTTGCATGTTAGTAATCTTAGATAGCATTTTCATAAAATAAAAAAAATCACATAAAAACAATGTCAATGGGGATCTACAATTGCCTCCTAAAATCATGGGAAACATGCACCAACTCCCCCCCCTAAAGTCCCTTATTTTTTTATTACTGGTACAGAATCATGTCCTCAATTTCACTCTTTGTGGAATGCTGATTTTCGCCCATGACCGACGGGGGGCTTATAGGAGTAAGGAGAAATATCAATTTGTTCGTGACTTAAAAATAAAATTTGCTACTTTTAGGACATAATCGAGCCTATTAAACAATTATTTTTTTTAGTCATTTATAAAAATTAATTAAGGAAAAAAAATATTTGAATGGATACATCCCCAGATCAAAGAGAAAGGGACGGGGTAGAAAGACAAAGAAAGAGACCGACACTTGATAGACATGCCCAACAGCCAACTGGGGACGGTCACCATGGTGGACCCCACCTTTTCTAATTTTCTTGTTGGCTTTTTGACCTTTAAATGGATAGAGTGGTGGAACAAAAACAGACCTATGCCATAAAAGATCTCCACTCTCCAGAGTTCTAAAAGGGCAAAATTCTATTTCCTTTTCTCTCTTTTCATATTTTAGATAAAAAAATCAATAAGGGGCATCCGCGTAATTAACCCGCATCTCCATCTCCAGGGCCACCTCTTCAAAATCAAATCTCCCGCCCAAACCCCACCCCAGAAAAAAAGAATATGACAAACTAAAAAAAAAGAAATTATAAAATAACAAATTAATGCATATATTATAAAGAAAAGGAAAAACATGAAAATTTTTATTTTTGATTTAGGGTCGAGATTTAGAATTTAGGGGTTAGCATTCTTTGATGATAATAATAATAATAGGGAGGGGGAATTTAAAAAAGTTTCTTCTATTTTAAATGGGATTATTGGAAGAAATTTCAGTTTAGCATTGTTTAAGGTTTAAGAGAGAGGAAAGTAGGTAAGGTCAAACCAAAGATGGATGTTTCTTTGGATGACCATAGGAGTCCGGCCGTGATTTTACTAAATGGAGTGGGGGAATGTGCTTCGTCACTATTGCCGCCTAGTCAAAGGGAATATGTGCCCCTCCCTTGGTTTAACCATTAATGCTACTCTCTCCCATAGATAAATTGTTTACATTCAAACCAAACTAATTTGGTTTGGTTTTTAATTGGTTTTACGCTTTTTTTGGGAATTCAATATAGGATTCAGACTTTTCCGAAAAATAACATGATAGTAATGTATTAGATCCGAATCGCTCTTTCTTGCAAATTAATTCCATGCACTGATGACCAAACGCCCACGAGGAAGGGCTTGCCTCCCTCAAGACAAAAAAGAAATAAAAAAGCAAAAGAAAAATCAGAAAAATAATTTTAAAAAAATGTAAAATTTGTTCAGGTAGACTATAGTTGTAAATTTTCAATTTATAATATGGTTGAGGATTAAGTTGGTCAAAAATTTTCAAAACGATTGAGGATTAAATCTGTCAAATAAAAATGATTAGGACTAATATTATTATTATATGTGCCATGCCAATCTAGCCACCCTAATTCAACAGAAAAAAGAAAGAAAAGGAAACCCACTTCTGGCTCACCACTCGCTACTCAGCCGCCCTTCACTTGCTTTGCTCAACTTGTAGTTGTCTTGGGTCTCTATTTACTCTCTTTGCCTACCTAGCTCGACTTGTTGAACTTGTAGTAGTCTCGGGTCTCTATTTACTAGCCTCTCCCTCCCCTCGCTCGCATGGTGATTTTTATGGTTTGTTGCTTTTATCCATGTAAATTAAATTTCCATTGTTTCCTTCTTTTATATTTATATGTTTGATATTTATGTAAATTTACCAAATGTAAATTTCTGTTGCTTATTTATGTTTTATATGGATTGCTGTTGATGATTTAGTTGCTCAATATATAATTTGAATATGTTTGTACATTTAAGAATACAAACAATGTAATAAGATTATTTAAAAAATTAAAGGAAATTGTAAGTCATAATTTGACAGCCACATAGGAATAGAAATTCTGTAAACTATCTTAGAGAAATTGTTCTTGGAACAAGGTTACCTAGGGGAAAAAAAGTTTAGGATAGATCTAGGATTTTTTTTTTTAATTCTCCCAGTAGACACCAAAGAGATGTCGGTACATATCCTCTTTCAAAACGAGTGATGCATGATAAAGATGCAGTCTTTGACTTTATTTAAGGAAATTGGACGAGCCCTTAAACGCCTAAGTACTATGCTCTTTCTGAAAATCAAACTGCTTGGATTGGATTGTTCTTGCTCTTGCTTGGATCCGGCGAAGCCACTGGAACGTTGGCATGAAAAGCAGCTGATTGGCATGTGGGTTCACCAAGCGATTTCAAAGAGAGAGCTGGACAATCCTTGGAGTCATTGTCAGTCTCAAAAAGACTCAACGGAGACATACCAACTGGTTCATCTACACTAACGGGTTCCTTAGGAAGCAAGGGAATTGGCTTCAGGACTTGATGATGACATATCTCTGGAGTCTTATTTTCCACAGAGGTTATAGTCGATGGCCAGATTGAAAGAGGCACTTGTTCGTAATAAGCAGGGAAATGTCCAGGAGTGGTGGACAAAAACACATTAGATGCCAACGCAGTTTTGACAACATCTTTGACGGATTCATGAGATGTAAGCCATTCTTCCAAACTTCATTATTTCTAACGGTTGAATTTTGAAGGACACATATACACTGATGAAATTCACTTTCGCAATTGAGACACCTCCATAAAAGCGCTTCTTGGCAGTTCATCCCTTATGGGGTTATTAATTGACACAGCAAGGGTCCAACGGATGATGTGCTTCACCGAGTTAGTGCTGAACGTCGGAAGCGCCATGTTGTAGAAGGAAAAGCATACCATATCATCTAGAGCCCTGTCAAAAAGGGCAGGAGCGTCTCTTTCTACAGCTAATAGTAGCCTGCCGAATGAAGTACTGCTGGTGCTCGCACACTGTTCTTGATGATCGAGCCGTTCGTCAGCCTCTCCCTGAAGAGCTTCACGCCGCCGCAGGCGGGGCAGGTCCGGGAGTTGAGGCTGTTGTTGCTGCAGTGGGGGAGCGAGCGCTTTCCCGACTCGAACAGGTTGTTGCTTTGTATCTGTGTGAGTGAATGGAAATGGAGCAATTTCGCGGATGCGAATAAGATTGAGAGAGAGAGAGAGGGGGAGCGCGCGCGAAGAAAAATGCAGGGATTGCATTGCGGGTTCGTTGGAAGGGATGAAGCGCGAAATGACTATTTTGGGCCTCGGTGTCGCTTTCTTAGCTTTCACTCTTGGATTATCTTTTGCAAGCCAATTCCGAACCCAAACAAAAAATGAAAAAAATATATTCAAACTTTAGGCCCATTCCCATCGAATCAGACCCTCGATAATGATTTTACGATTTTATCATTTCCAATGGATGGGAAAGAATAGAAAAATCATTAGTTTGAACATTTTGAAAAAAAGGAAACTACCACCAAAAACTCCAATTTATGTCACTTGAGATAATTTTATCTTCAACTTTTTTCGTGCCATAAAAAAACCCAAAACTATGCCACTTGGGATAATTTTACCCTTTTTTTTGCGCCATAAAAAATCCAAAATTATGCCACTTGAGATAATCTTACCATAAACTTTTTCTTTTGCTACAAAAAACAATAAACTATACTACTTGGGACACATTTACCATAAACTCTTTAACTTGAGGGTATTTTCGTCTTTTTAGATTTTACTTTTTTTCTTTCTCCATCTTCCCTACCGGTAGAGGAAAGCCGATAAGGGCGGCCCTCCCCAGCGTCGAGTGAGGGTGGGTGAGGCAACCCTTGCTTGAGTCAGCAAGGGCATCCCTCGCCTAAGTTGGCCCAAGCGAAGGACGCCCTCGCCAGAACTTGGAGGGGCAACCCTCCCTGGCGTTGAGCAAGGGCCGCCCTCGCCCAAGTCAGCCCTCACCCTAGGCAGGCAAGGGTGACCTTTGCCCGAGTCGACGAGGGCGTCCCTCACCTGAGTCGAGCCAAGCAAAGGCAACCCTACCCAGTGTTAGGCAATGGTGGCCCTCACCCTAGGCAGAAGAGGTGGCCTTCGCCTGAGTCGATGAAGGTCGCCCTCGCCAAATCCGATGAGGGCAACCCTCACTTGAGTCAAGAGAGGGCCGACCCCATCGGATCCGGTGAGTGCGTTTCTCGCCAAAGTCGAGCATGGGCCGCTTGCCAAATCCGACGAGGGCAGCTCTCGCCCGGTCAGGGGCAACTCTCCCCGACCAGGGCCACCCTTGCCCAACTCCACCGTTAGCAAGGGTGGCCCTCACTGGCTTCCCTCTGCCGACCATGGCAAAAGGAAGAGGGAGAAAGAAAAAAGAAAAAGAAAAAGAAAATGCCCTTTAGTTGAAGAGTTTAGGGGAGGGTCGTCCCCACTAGATTCGGCGAGGGCTGCCCCTGCTGGATCTGGCGGGGGCAGCCCTCACCGAATCTAGTGGGGGTTGCCCTCGTCACCTTGGGCCAGGGCTGCCCTTGCCCGATGCCGGGGAGGTTTCCCTCACTAGATCCGGCAAGGGTGTCCCTCGCCTTGGCTTGACTCAGGCGAGGGACGCCCGATGTCAGGGAAGGCCGCCCTCACCTGCTTTTATTTGCTAGCAGGGAAGAGAGAGAGAAAAAAAGTAAAAAGTAAAAGATGAAAATGCCATTCGGTTAAAGAATTTATGATAAATGTGTCTAAAGTGGCATGGTTTAGAGTTTTTTGTCATACAAGAAAAGGTTCGAGGTAAAATTGTATCAAGTGGCATAATTTGGGATTTTTTGCGGCACAAAAAAAGTTTGGAGTAAAATTATCCCAAGTGGCATTAGGGGTGTGCAATTGGACCGGGTTTACTCGGAACCCGGACCGAACCACCCGAAAAACAGGGTTAGGAACCGGCTCCTGGTTAAACCGGTCCAGGAAGCGGTTAAACCGGTCCGGGAATAGGGTCCAAGCAAAGACCCACCCGAAACCGGTTTTAACCCTGTTAAAAAAAATAAAATTGTCTCTCTGTATAGTGCCTTTAAGTCTCTTTGTTTTCAAAAAATTGTTAAAAAAAGAAAGCTTTTATCTTAATCAAGTTAAATGAGAATTGTTTTTAAAGAATTGTTAAAAAGAACCGTTGTCATGCATTGTTTTTCTTTTTCAATGGTCACACCTTCAACTATTACTATAGTCACGGGACAAGTACTACTAACTATTGTAGCACTAATTAAAGCATCCTCAATCCAACTCAAAAATATATCCTCTTAATAACAGGTTTAAGCCGCATACACATAAGGGCGTGTTAGATCATATCGAAGTATTTATGGGAATAAGACTAATATTAGATCCATATTTGTTGCTAATGTTTATACACTGTTAGGATTATTACTTTGTCTTATAATGTTAGGAGGATTACGTTATTCTTTTTTCGTGAATTAATGTCAAATTTGAAGCCGTATAGGATATCAAACGGTTGCAAAACAGGTTCCAATGAAATCGGGGTTGAACCCGTTCCCACCGGGAAAAACAAGATCGAGTCCAAAAAAGGGGTCTAATAAAAACAAGGTATGGTACAGGGTCCAAAAAAGAAGAACCGATTATAACAAGGTTGGGTACAGGGTTCAGGTCTGAACCCTACTTATCCTGGACCCGATCACCCCTAAGTGGCATAATTTAGAGATTTAATCGCACGAAAAAAGCTCAGGATAAAATTGTCCCAAGTGACATAATTTGAAGTTTTTAGTCATATTTTCCTTCTTTTTTTTTTTTAAAAGACGAAAAATTGCTTTAAAGGTTTGTTTATTTTGCGACTTCCCCTCAAAATCATTTTCGAAATAAAATATTTTTACCTTCGGTGATGTGCTGAAAGAAACAAGCACGAATGAATTCGTTTTCGAGTGTTCGGATCTTTTTCCGAATCATGAATGGGTTTTCAAAGCACATTGAAAACATATTCCGATGTTGAAATACCAACATGCAATATCGCACGTGCTCTTTCTTATTTTCTTTTATGTGATTCTCAGTATTTATTAATTTCTATTTTAGCACGGATATAATGTTGCTTATCGATCAATATCAAAGCAATCTAGACTCCCCCTCGTATTGTCCTACCTTTGATTGGCTAAATAATTATGCATTTGAATCAAAGAAATATAATTTCCTCTTTTTAAAAAAGAAGAAGCTAACATCTTCCCATAAATATCGAACCAAATTGACCATAAGGGATAAATTTTTTGTTTGGTAACGTGGAATTTTCAGTCACGTCTTCCATACCTGTTTTTTTTTTTCGTGGGTTTGAGGATTATCTCGTCACGATGCCTGCCCACCGTACACGTGTCCGGGGGCCTTCGGCCAATCACGATCCACCTCCTTTTTCCCATGGCCATCTTCCTCATGGACGGGGAATAATAATACTATGCTGTCTTCAAATCCGATCTAATAGATCATGTACACACAGTTATAATTATCACGAGTAGACATTTCTATTATCTGTGCCATCTACAAATCCGATCTATGCCGTCTACAAATTCGAAAAATGTCCTTTACGCTTTCCATCTATGCTGGCTAGATTGCCCAATCAAGGGTCAAGAGTATTCCCTTGATTCTTACGGAACCAAAGTTCATGCATTTGGAAACTTGAGCTATTTTAGCATTTATATTAGCCCATTTATACAGATATGGAAGAGGGGCCCGTTGCCATTTCGGTAATTATCTATGATGATTAGGCTATTATTTTTATATTTTCGTGCAAATTTAGTGAAGCATCAAGAAATGATCATGCATGGAGGGTCCGTTCGTGCACTATACTAACTATCAAAGTAAAAAGAAAAGCAATCAATCAACTAAAAGATGTGAGTGCAAGAAAGTAAACACCCAAGGTAAGCATATAACAAGCTATTCTAAGGGCATCAAAACTAAAGCCCGCACCTCATTGGGTATTTATATAAATTTGAAGGAGAAATTATCAAAAAAATCATAAACTCATTGCGATTGTGCCAATTTAGTTTTAAATATTTTTTTTTCCAATTCAATCTTAAACATTTTACGATTTTGCCAAATCAGTCCATTGAGCGAAATTTGGCTAGCCAATGCTGACATGGCCACCGGCCAGCATCGACCGTCCAACGAACAATTTTTTAATATTTTTTCCTTTTTATTTTCTTTTTTCTCTCTTCTTCGTCTTGGCTTCTTCTTCACGTAGTGGCTGGTGAGGCTTCGATAAGGGTTGCTACCCACTGGGTGAGGACCATGAAGTCCTCATCGGCCACTGGCACCGGTCGTGGCCCTCACCCACCCTCATCGATAGCTTTGCCCACCCTCACCAATAGCCTTGCCTACCCTTGCCGATAGCCTTGCTTAGATTCGGGCGAGGCTACCTTGCCCGTGGCCCGGCCATGGCTAGGTTGGCCTCGCCCGTAGCCCCAAGCCTCCCTAGATATGGGTGAGGTCGCCGATGAGGGTGGGCGAGGGCCACGACCCTCATTAGCGAGCTTCACTGGCCACTAGGTGGAAAAGAATCCAAGGAGGAAGAAGAGACCAAAAAAAAAAAAAAAAAAAAACGGGAAAGAATTATTAAAAAATTATACAACGGACCCAAGCATCGGCTGATGGCCCCATTAGCACCAATTGGCCAAATTTCGCCGAATAAATTGGATTGTCATAATTACAAAAGCTTTATAATTGAATTGGAAAAAAGAGATTTAAAACTGAATTGACACTATATTTAAAACTTTTTTTGTAATTCTCTGGAAATTTAAATGAAAAAATTGAGACATATGTTGGAAATGAATTGCACAACAAAGAGCCGGCGCCATCGTCTTCGAATCTTGTTGGTCACGTCCTGTTAGGGTCGTCTTAAACTTAAACTAAGCTTCACATGCCATTCACACAATGCAAGCAAGAGCAACCACATGAACACCAACAAAAGCTACACATGCCATATACACAATGCAAGCAAGGGCAACCGTATGAACTCAAACAAGTGCAATATCAAGACAAGTCATGATCATGAAGCACGGGCCTCGGGGTCAATCTTTGAGGTTCATGCATATCGAGCCACCTTAAAATCGCTAATTGATTCATTAATGATCATTAATGCTTGGCCATCCTTTACATTCATAAGCAATAGTCAAGATCTAAGTAATCCCTAATTTAGGGTCAAGGTCTTTCCATTTTGATTTCCCACGTACATCTAGAAATCCCACGCATATTCATGAAATGAAACATGCACTTAGGCTAAAAAGCTTTGTTCATCACACAAGCAAACAAAATGGTAAACCTAATAAGGGTCACTTATTCATTATTATGAGAAATTAAGTCATTTGATGTTTAAAAATGACTAACCAAGTAAACGATCATCAAACAGAATGATCCAAGCATGGTTACAAAGCATAAGATGTCTTCTTCAAAAGTCATGAGGGCCATTTTAAAACCAATTCAGACCCAAGAAAACCCGAAATGAGCGATTTATCAAAATGGGACCCGACCAACATTCATGTCCAAAATCTGAAAAATCCGTTAAAAATATCAAACGGTCTCAAAGTAGCGCCAAAAGTTTTTAGCTGTTAGAAAAAGATTAAGCAACAAACTTTGTATTTTGGGTTTTCGCAAATTCCCAATGGAACATTTTTGAAAAATTCAGTTATGGCTTAGCAATCATAACCAAATGGATTTCGGTTGCAGCTAAACTCTAACAGAATTATTTTGCAATTCGCCCCTCAATATTTGCAATTAAGGTGAAATTTTTGTGTAATTGCAAATGAGACCCCAAGGAAAGTTTTTCATGTTGAGTATTTGCAAATGAGGACTCAAATGTTGTCAAAATTATGAAACACAATTGATAATCCTAGAAGATGAATTTCAAGATCCGGGCGCTAATCAAGCATGCACACTAATCGGACCTCAAGGATGATCAAATGAGCTTGAAATCCAACAAAATTAGAGTCAAATGGAAGCTGAGATCATTAGCTTCAACGTTGGTGAAGGAAGGATTTCGAAATTTTGGTCACAAAAACTCGCAAAAGTCAGATAACAACGGAGGTCAGTTCTGGAAACCGGTTTTCAACTTAACCACCGCACCTTGCCAAGATCATGAAAATAGCCAATGAACTCCGTCTGATCCCAAATTTTTATATGTTGTGGATATACGACTTTCATGAAGAAAGTATTTTCAAAATCTGAACGCATCATTTTGTCAAAAATCGTGGACATACGAACATTCATTAAAGGCAGAGTATCAAAACAGAACAAAATCAACTTTCCAGAACCTGACCCGATTATGCAAGGGGCCTTTGACAGGGAAAATGAACTTCAAATCAAGGATATAATATGTCAATGGAAAGCTTAGAGAGTCTATTTGATTTCATTAGGTGAACACTTTTCAAAATTTCATCATCCAAGACCTCATATCCACCATAGCGGAAAGTCAGTCTAGAATCAGCATGCAAAATCCAGAAACATGATTCGACAAATATTGGCCAATCAATCTTCTATCAATCATTTCAGCTCAAACAATCATCATTCTAAGACATTTAGGAGCATCGATATGTAAGTCTTAGCCCCAGTTTCTGAGTATCGAATCCAAGCATCAATCTCAAAACCTCGCTTCATCGGACTTGACAGTTGGAGGACTACACCTTGGTCATGGACTCCTTTGAGTTCAAATGAGCTATTCGGCTGCCAAAGATCTTCACAATGGAGCCGAAGATAGCTCACTAGGTCTACATCAAATCACGAGAAGGATGAATGTCAGAAAATTACTCAAACAAGTTCGGAATGATCAACAGAAGGAATCAAGGAGATAGAGGATTATCGGGGGAGGGGTCGGGGGAAGTTCAGCCAAGCTCTGGCCACTGACGGCTCGAGGACAGGTCGGCAAGCCTCGTCACGAGCTCTGGAAGGCTAAGGACAATCGCCGGTCGAAGGAAGAGAGAGAGAGATAGCGCACTTTTACGGCATCCACGAGTTCCTTAATGGGTTCGTGCTCAAGAGCCCAGGGCATCTTGAAGTGCTGCAGAGACTCCTTTCGGGAGCTAACAATCAATACCTGAGAATTTATTAATCACTATGTCAATTCATAGCCAATGAACTAGACTATAGAAAAACTAAAAGCAATTTAGTTCACATGATAAGCGAAATGATGTGTTTCGCTACGTTTGAGTCAACAAGCCACATGTTCTTACGAGTCTCTTCCAAAGGAGAACCCGTCCCCATCTAGCACAATGAATAAACCGCAGCAATTTAGAATTGATTTCTCCCCAAAATCCTCAAATCAAGATTTGAAGAATATAAATAATTCGATCTAGAGGATAAACCTGTTTTGACATCTCAAAGGCTACCAGTTCTGCTATTCCAGTACCAGCCTGCAAGCACAATCAATCATGCTGAGACAGTTGGAATACATTGGATAACATGTTACAACTAGATTAAAAACGTGCTGTGAAAAAGAAAAGGGGTTCTTCTCCTTATTCCAAGTAGTTCAAATATCGCCACAAATATGCTAAATCCCAAATAGTGAAGGCTCAAAAGAATCATCAAGACTAATAGACTAGCAGGTCTACATATGAAAACAGTCGCATTGTGAAAAAGAAAAGGGGTCTTCTCCTTATTCTAAGGCGGCGCAACCAGCCTTTATCTAGTCTCTTTTGTCAATTGTTCCAGGACGTCCTTTCACTCAACAATTAGAAAGGCGTCAAACAAAAGAAAGCGTGATACGCACAGGTTAGATCCAACCTCTCCAGCTCCGGGAATAAGAACCTGTGATCAGCTAACGTTCCACCAACTAATTTTTGAGCTGCAACAAGCCCAGGAAGGACTACTCATGCCATTCCCTGTAGAGGAAAGTAATTATAAGCACAGTATTAAGGCATTTTCAACGCTTGATTTTAGTTTCTCTCATCTGGCACAACACATATAAACTATATTAAATTTTTTTATGAAATTCTTTTGTAAATAGACTAAACTAATAAATTATTGTCATTAAACTAATAAATTAATATGTTTCACCGTTAAGATTTGGTTTTACTTCGGTCTTTTGATTTTCTTTCGATGAAACTCCTTTAATAACAAACAACACAATCAACACAAATAAGTTAATTTATTTAATGAATTAAGAAATTTTTATAATAAATTAAGAAATTTATTTATTTAATGAATTAAGAATTTTTTACTTTTTTAATTTTTTTCTAATAAATTAGTTTTTTTGGTTTGATGAATTAAGAATTTTCGACACATATAACAACACATCGACTACAAATCACTCGACCAAACTAATTTGCCCAAGACGTCTTTGTAAATTCCATTAGGGAGACTAAATTTATTATTTTTATTTGATGAATTTCAAAAAAAAATTTACAACACGTCCACACAAATAAGTGTCAGATGGATTGAATAACAAGCAACTCTTTTGTAAATTTTATTAACATGCCCCACTCTCCATATAATTTTTTTGATTTGATTTTTTTAGATGAATTTCCAATTCAACAACACATCAATCAACAATTTCCCCTAGCAATATTCCCCAAGTTTTTGAATAACCAGCAACATCCCCTAGCGATATCCCCAATCATTAGGATTGTTTGTAGAAGTTTTTGAATAACAAACAAATTATTCTCTTCATTTAAATTTTTTTATTTAATTATTTTTGTTTGATGAATTAAGAATTTTCTTTGCACGACACATGTAACACCACGTCACATCAACACATCACATCGACTCCACTAAGTTAATACTCGACCAAACTAATATGCCCAAGACGTCTTTGTAAATTCTATTAGGGAGACTAAATTAACATCATCAATTGACTAACTTCTCCATTTAATTTTTTATTTTATTTTTTTATTTAATGAATTTCGAAATTTTATTTTACAACACATCCACACATGAGCGAACTATATATATATTTAAACTAACTAAACACATCACAATACATTAATACATGGTGGAAACTAACTATTATGCAAAATAATCTATAGCATGATAATCTATAAGTCTAAAGACTAGTCCATTGGGATTTTAGTTTCTCTCCATTTAATTTGATTTTTCTTTTGATGAATTTGGAATTTTCTTTCCAAAACAACACATCAACGACACATCAGCAAAAGTTTTTGAATAACAAACAAATTCTCAATCAGCTTATCTCATATAATTTTTTTTTTCACAACACATATGACAACACATCTATATATTATGCCCAATCAGAATAATATTTTGAATATTTGAATAAATCTTTGTGAATTCAATTAGTTCTATTAGGAAACTAAATTAACATCATCACTCTCCATGTAATTTTTTTTATTTGATGAATTTCGAATTTTCTTTTTCACAACACACGACTAAACTAATATAATATACCCAACTAGATTTTTTTTTAATATTTGAATTTCGTAAATAAATAGACTAAATTAACATGATCAACAAAACATGCCCTAGAGAACAACACAAAATTTTAGTTTCTCTTCATTTAATTTTTTTCTTTTATATTTTTTGTTTGATGAATTTGGAATTTGCACAACACAGCACAAACACAACAACAGGCATGCACGTTGGCAATGTTTTGTAAATAGACTAAACTAGATTCGAAAATTTGTTGAATATTTAAATAACTATATCTGGAAGACTAAATGTGACTAAATTTACATGATGCTATATATAGCGGGTGTAAGGAGACTAAATTAAAATTATGTTCATTATGTTCTATGAAGACCTGGGATTTTAGTTTCTCCCCATTTCTTTTTTTTTTTATTTGATGAATATCGAATTCTCTTTTACAAGGTATATTATATATATTCTTTTGTAAGTGGACTAAACTAATATGCTGCAACCATTAGAAATTAGGATTTTAGAAGTTTTTGAATATCAAACAAATGTCTTTTTAAATTCCATGAGACCATTGGGATTAGAATTTGGAATTTTCTATTCATAGCACATCTATATATAGACTAAACTAATGGGCGTGGAGATTTCTTATATGTAAAACATTCAATAAGAGATGTACAAAGGATTGAAATATGTGATCATCGAAAAAATTGATGTGATGCGTGCATTTTTAAGTTTAGTTTCAATATTAAAAAAAATTAAGCATTTGAGATCATCTCGTCAGATTCTGAATATTTGAATAACAAACAAATGGAAGACTAAAAGGAAAAAGAAAAGGCAACAGGAAATCATTTCCTTAGACAGGCCCCTGCCTATTTTTAACAACCTCTTCTAATCAACCTCTTCTAATGGTACCCTCTCTTCCAACTATCTTCCTAAAACAACCTACAATAACAGCAGGTTTTAGTACATAAAAATAAATAATAAATAAATAAAAGAAGAGTTCATGAGATGAATCAGATGAAGCAAAAAGGGAGGGAGGTCGACTGTTTTTGAGTGGGACGGGGTTGGATTCACGCGGCATATGTGGAGGCAAAGCCTTCCAAATCTTCTCCCATGTTATTTTTCATCCCAACTTTTAACAGA
This sequence comes from Corymbia calophylla, assembly GCA_014182845.1. Taxonomy (NCBI): domain Eukaryota; kingdom Viridiplantae; phylum Streptophyta; class Magnoliopsida; order Myrtales; family Myrtaceae; genus Corymbia; species Corymbia calophylla. The sequence goes on along the minus strand of CM024699.1, from coordinate 1,292,279 downwards.
ACCAAAGTAAAAAAAAAATATTTTTCTTTCTCTTATTCTTTTAATGTGATGTGGCGAGAAAAACCGAAATTTTTTTTGTCTCTTTTTAACATTTTTCCTTCTGTTCCTCGGAGCCTAACCTATCCAATCAAAAGAAAATCAGAGGTCGAAGGTGGCGGAGAGGAGAAAATATTGGCTGCAGCTCGTTTGCCAGCGTGGCAAACCGGAGGCTGCTCCGGAGCACGACACGTGTCTTTCCGTGGGTCCGGGTGTCAGACTTGGTCAGAGAGGAAAAAAAAAATTTGAAACTGCGCGTTCTCCTCTCCCCTCCTCTGCGCAGAGTCCCCCCCAATTTTTTCAAATCGAGCGCGGCTTCTTTTCTCTCCCCTGCACTTCTTCGTCCGACTCTCTCTTCGCGCCCGACTCTCTCTCCCTCCGAGCCCGACCGCCGACCGACGACAACCGCGCACGACCGACAGTCCCCCGCTCGGCCCCTCTGTCTCCGATTCGCGACTCGCAACGGCCAGCGATTCTAGATCTGCCCCTTCTCTCTCCCTCCGAGGCCCCCAAGCCGTCGTTTGACGGACGAGCCACCACGTCGCCTCCAAGGCCCCCTTAAGTGCTCGATCGTCCGTTACCTCCGCCGTCGTAAGTCGCTGGCCCCTCCCGGCGCCACCCCTCCGGCTGAGCCCTCTCTCTCTCCCTCTGCGTCACGACCGAGCCCTAACCGTGCAGCCTCTTCCTCCGCCTCCGCCGACCAGCATTGAGGACGCCGCCCCCATTGCCTCCCCCTCCGCCTGTACGATGTAGGGTAATTGCTCTAATTTTTTCTTCATGGACATAAATTGCCCTAATTTCTTTCATAATTTTGCTGTGTTCCTGCATTTTATTTCCTTGGGTGTTTGACTTGAATAGATATTGACATTGGGTTCACGTGCTTGGAGCAATTTGTAGATTCCTCGAGAATGCTATCTAGTGGGAATTTCTAAGGTCAATGGATTCTATGTTTGTCACTTTCTGTAGAAGCAGCAACTTTTGGTTGAAAATGGTTCGTTTTACTTGTATCAAAAGCCAAAAGCAGAGACCTGGGGACAAAAGTGAGACTTAAAGAACTTTTAAGTTTTAGTATCCACTGACCTTAGCAAATGAACTGCTTTTCTTTGCTTTTTAGTCGGACCAAATCTCCATCTAGCTTATTTGCGTGTTGGAAAATATCAGGGCTTGCAGAAAGTTCAATGCTTCTTGGCCCCTTAAAAGTATGTTTTCTTGTATTTGTACGTTTAGCACTTGTTCGTAACTTGAATAATAGTCAAATTATGTGCTTTCGGTTCAGTCCATGTTGTTTTGAGCCTCTGATGTGCTTTGTGAAAACCTTTTTATTCGGTGGAGTCCAGTCGATCTTGAGGGACTCTAGGTACATGTGGCTTCCTTTGCTTGTCGGGGATCCTATGGATAGAACCCTCGAGTACAGTTTTGGGTTTCCTTTGTGGTCGAGGGTGTCGATCTATTGGCATAGGAAGTGGAGGCTTCTTAATGGGTCGAGTTCATCAACAAAGTAATGGTGCTTTTCACAAGGAAAAGATAAAGGATCTGTGTATATCATCTGTCTTCTTGATCATTCTTTCATTGGCTTACATATCTTCGTGGCTAGAGGCTAGAGAAGCTTCTGGTTCAGAGCTTATGGTGGTAATGTGCTGAGCGGACAGCATTGTTGGTGTAGTTTGTTCTTTTTATACGGTCAGGCGATGTGCATATTCCCCGAGTATATCTTTACATATGAATGTTGTTTTTTCACGTATTTTTCAAGCAGTTAAGCAAGCAACTCAGTTGGTGAAGTTCTGAATAATTGGCTTTACTTGTTTTTCCATCTTCCATTGCCCTTCGATTTACATAGACATCCTAGAAGGAGTTGGGAGTGCTGTGACTTACACTATACGGACCAATTTGATGCATGACTGGTTATATTGACGCGAGGTCATTTGGTATCTAAAGATGTCTTAGCCTCGCTTGAGGCAAACAAGGAGAAGAAGTGGTTAATTTCGATTTCCATTTTCTGTTTTCTGGAAGTAACTTTACTTTTCACTCTTCGGTAATATTGATTATTATTAGGCCTTAGACAGTGCAGATGGATTTAAGAATACCCATAAAATGCAGCATTTTCATCGTTGAGATTCCAACTGCTTTATTAGGAGCCGAGATTGACCATGCTTCCCTGCTTGAATAAGTTTGGGGAGATCATGTTAGCTAAAAAGGTAAGCGTCTTGGGATAATTTGTGCATTTGGTTGCAAATGAATTGTCAGCGATCGTTTTTCCACATTCTCGTCGGTTCGCTCTCATAGCACTTCCCCTCTTTGGTTATTTCCACACTTCCACTAATTCAGAGACCCTCGTTTTGCAGATTGAGAGTTATGTGAAAACATTCCCTGGTGTTAGTCATGGATGGAGCGTGAGGTGCGACGACAACAACGAATTTGCTTTCTAGACTGCTGAAGAGGGCAAGAGGACATATCGAATTGGTTTTTGAAGCATGTCAAGCGAATAGAAAGGCATTTTAGAAGAATATGGCGAGGGAAATCAATAAACGGTGTTGTCAATCATGAATTGATTTGTCAACATTGACAGGTGTGTGCATGCTTTGAATGATTCTTGAATTCTTTTTTGACCAATTTGATGATCGACGAATTTCCTGTTTGAATTTCAATTGCGAATTATTGTAAATCATACTGCTCCTATATAGTAAAGAATAGCAAATTCTTGGCATTTGTGTTTATTCAGCTATGAATGATATAGATTTTACAAGAACAAAGTACCTACCTAGTCTCGGGCAAATAGGAACGTTTTTTAAACCATTCAAAATCATTGGTCCGAGTTTCTTTCTTACTCATATTTTTCACCATGCCGAAAGGGTGAAATCTAACTCCCGCAAGATGTCTTGTCCAAAACAAAGAAGGAAATGCTACACTGTCTTCTCTAATCTTACAATAGAAAATCCAGAAGAGCTTCTAAGTACCTAGTGCACATAAAGAACCTTGCAACAAATATGTGCTTTTCAGACCGCAAAAGACTTCCACTTCATTCATCCCACAAATAGAATTCACATACATGTATAGAACATGTCAAACTCATCAACAGCCCAACCAACATATTCACGTTAGCCAATTCTCAAAACATGCCAAAGTGCACTTGAACAACCGAAAGAAGTTAGCTGCACATGTCTTGGGGCATTACACTTTTGTTCATAAACTATGGTTTTGAGATATTCCTCTTGGATTAACTTTGCACTTGATTTAATCTTGCTCAAACAAAAGAAGTCAGCTAATCCATGAATTAAGGTAGCTTGAGTCGACAGCAAGTTCCTAATGGACAGAAGTTCTCCCTCTAAATCCGATATCTCTTTGGATGTTCTGCAAGAGGAACAATAAACAAAAATCAAATTAGCAAATTCCCAAATTAATCAACTGCCTATCATCAAAATTATTTTGCTGAAGGATCTTTTGGTACCATGATAGGCTTAGAAAACAATGGGCTAACATGCATTGTTGGTCACCCCTAATCCAGTGAAAGATGAGCTTGTGAAGTGAATTCGTGAATGCATAATTAGCATAAACACTTCTCCACATTTCCTCAGCACAAGTTTTCTTGAGCTCCAAGAGGTAGGAGCATAACTGTCTTATTTCCTGCAAGAAAGTGACAAAAACTTAAATTAAACATTACACACATTGATTGTCCATATAACATATAGTGAAACATTGCCACTCAACATAAATTATCCGTGTTCTTTGTAGCGTTCCATCCTGGTTTTGATAAACAGACTAAGTCTTACATGTACCAGTTTACCCTGTAATGGGAGGCGATGGAAGTATGATAATAAAAGCATATCATGTCTCAAACCATTGATTGCATAAGAAAATTTCAAAGTATGTAGTTGGAAAAATAAAACAAAACACTACCAGTTAAAAGTAATACAATACGGATTTCACACGCATTCTATATTTCTCTTAGGCACTTAGGGTCTAATAAACTTGATCTTTATACCTTTTAGTGACTTAGTCGATTCCATGAATGTTAACTTGAGTCACTAAACCTAAAAAGGATAATATCTTAGTACTTCTCAGCTTCTTATTAAGGTTTTCTTGTTCAGGAACTGAATCTGTCCAAAGAAAAGCAGTTTATTTGCTAAGGTCAGTGGATACTAAAACTTAAAAGTTCTTTAAGTCTCACTTTTGTCCCCAGGTCTCTGCTTTTGGCTTTTGATACAAGTAAAACGAACCATTTTCAACCAAAAGTTGCTGCTTCTACAGAAAGTGACAAACATAGAATCCATTGACCTTAGAAATTCCCACTAGATAGCATTCTCGAGGAATCTACAAATTGCTCCAAGCACGTGAACCCAATGTCAATATCTATTCAAGTCAAACACCCAAGGAAATAAAATGCAGGAACACAGCAAAATTATGAAAGAAATTAGGGCAATTTATGTCCATGAAGAAAAAAATTAGAGCAATTACCCTACATTGTACAGGCGGAGGGGGAGGCAATGGGGGCGGTGTCCTCAATGCTGGTCGGCGGAGGCGGAGGAAGAGGCTGCACGGTTAGGGCTCGGTCGTGACGCAGAGAGAGAGAGAGAGGGCTCAGCTGGAGGGGCGGTGCCGGGAGGGGCCAGCGACTTGCGACGGCGGAGGTAACGAACGATCGAGCACTTAAGGGGGCCTTGGAGGCGACATGGTAGCTCGTCCGTCAAACGACGGCTTGGGGGCCTCGGAGGGAGAGAGAAGGGGCAGATCTAGAATCGCTGGCCGTTGCGAGTCGCGAATCGGAGACAGAGGGGCCGAGCGGGGGACCGTCGGTCGTGCGCGGTTGTCGTCGGTCGGCGGTCGGGCTCGGAGGGAGAGAGAGTCGGGCGCGAAGAGAGAGTCGGACGAAGAAGTGAGAGAGAAAGAAGTGCAGGGGAGAGAAAAGAAGCCGCGCTCGATTTGAAAAAATTGGGGGGGACTCTGCGCAGAGTAGGGGAGAGGAGAACGTGCAGTTTCAAAAATTTTTTTTCCTCTCTGACCAAGTCTGACACCCGGACCCACGGAAGGACACGTGTCGTGCTCCGGAGCAGCCTCCGGTTTGCCACGCTGGCAAATGAGCTGCAGCCAATATTTTCTCGGCGGAGAGAAGGAGAAGGTATAATCTTCTCGTACCCGCAGGGAAAAAAGAGAGGGAACTAGACAACCCGCTCATTTAATGGTATTTAGAAAAAATCAACAAAATCGTGGGAAACATACACCAACTCCCCCACTAAATTCTTTTTTTTTTTTACCAGTACAAAATCATGTCCCCGATTTCACTCTTTGTGGAATGCTGAATTTTGCCTGTAAACGGCAGGGGCTTTACAAGATTAAGGAAAAATATCAATTCGTTCGTGACTTACTTTTAGGACATAATTGAGCCCATTAAACAATTATTTTTTTAGTCATTTATATGAATTAATTAAGGAAAAAATAGATTTGAATGGGTACATCCCCATATCAAAGAGAAAAGGATGGGGCAGAAAGAGGAAAAAAGAGACCGACACCTGACAGACATGCCCAATTGCCGACTAGGAGAGTCACCATGGTGGACACCACCTTTTTTATTTTTCTTTTTGGCTTTTCGACTTTTGAGTGGATAGGGTTGCAGAGCAAATATCTCCACTCTTATTTTTTCCTTCTAGAGTTCTTAAAGGACAAAAGTCTATTCCCTTTTCTCTCTTTTCATATTCTAGATAAAAAATCAGTGAGGGGGCATCAGTCTAATTAACTCGCATCTCCATCTCTAGGGCCACCTCTTCAAATTCAAATCTCCCACCCAAAGCCCCCAAAAAAATACGACAAATTAAAAAAAGAAAATTATAAAATAACAAATTAATGCATATATTTACAAAGAAGGGGAAAAACATATAAATTGTTATTTTAATTTAGGGTCGAGAATTAGGATTTAGGGGTTAGCATTTAATAATAATAATAATAATAAGGGAGGGGGGAAATTTAAAAAATTTCTCTTATTTTAAATGGGATTATTGGAAGAAATTTCAGTTTAGCATTGTTTAAGGGTTAAGGGAGAGGAAAGGAGGTAAGATCAAATCAAATCAAAGATGGACGATTTCTTTGGATGATCGGAGGAGTTCAACCATGATTTTACTAAATGGAGAGAGAGAATGTGCTTTGTCACTATTGCCACCAAGTCAAAAGACATATATGCCCCTCCCTTGGTTTACTTATTAATACTATTCTCTCCCCTACGATGATGAGGTGCGAGTATATGTCCATAGATAAAATGTTTACATTCAAACCAAACTAATTTGGTTTGGTTTTCAATTGGTTTTACGCTTTTTTGGGAATTCAATTTATTATTCAGATGTTTCTGAAAAATGACAAGGTAGTAATTGAATCGCTCCTTCTTGCAAATTAATTCCATGCATTGATGACCAAACGCCCACAAGGAGGAGACTGTCTCCCTCAGGACAAAAAAGAAAGAAAAAACCAGCACAAAAATCAGAAAAATAATTTTAAAAAATGTAAAATTTGTTTAAGATAGACTACATTTGTAACTTTTCAATTTTCAAAATGGTTGAGGATTAAATTGGTCAAAAAAATTCCAAAACAGTTGATGATTAAATTTGTCAAATAAAAATGATTAAGACTAATAAATTATTATATGTGCCATGCCAATCCGACCACCCTAATTCGACCAAAAAGAAGAAGAAAGAAACCCACTTCTTGCTCACCACTCATCACTTGGCCATCCTTCGGTTGCCTTGCTCAACTTGTAGTCGTCTCAGGTCTCTATTTACTCGCCTCTCCCTTTTATGGTTTGTTGCTTTTACCCATGTAAATTAAATTTTCATTGTTTCCTTATTTCATATTTATATGTTTGATATTTATGTAAATTTCTATTGTTTATTTATGTTTTATCTAGATTGATGTTGATGATTTAGTTGCTCAATGTATAATTTGAATATGTTTGTACTTTTAAAAATAAAAAAAGATGTAATAAGATTATTAAAAAAATTAAAAGAAATTGTAAGTCATAATTTGAGAGCCGTATGGAAATAGAAATTTTTGTAAACTATCCTACATAAATTGTTCTTGGAACAAGGTTACCTGGGGGCCAAAACGAAAAGTTTAGGATAGATTTAGGATTTTTTTTATTTTGTAATTCTCCCCGTAGACACCAAAGAGATGTCAATACGTACCCTCTTTCAAAATGTGTGATGATGAAGATGCAATCTTTGTTTTAATTAAGGAAATTGGACGAACCCAAACAAGGTCAATGTACCTATCTTTGCGAAGATGTACATGGTATAGTCCATTTGCGCATGTCACGGTTGATGAAAGGTAATAGAAGCGGTGGTCGTGGTGGATGTGGCATTGATGGCAGTCACGCAGATGGACTTGCCCATGACTTGATCGTGGGAAAATTGGCCCGGTGACTTAGGTGGTGAGGCTAGTCAGTTGAGAGGCATTTGGTAAATATTTCCACAAAACTGTCCTGATTTCACATAAGCATGATATAAGTCGCGCCGCATATGTGGACAAGAATTTGATAAAACAGTTTGTAACTTTCTCGATTCAGTGATTTGGTTGAGACAGGGCTTCTTAGGATTCAATGCTATGCCCGAATCGTATATAATGCCTATAGCTAGGCATAGAGTTGATCCTTATGGATCCAATTACCTGTCAATAAGGTGCGGCAGTGATAGCGAGCTAGAGAATAAGGTGGAAATATGTAGATCTTTCTCAACAACAACCGAAAAGTGAGGTTTTAATGCTTTACAGAGCTTGTGAATACATTTAAGAGTATTTGATAAAAGTCAATGCTCATAGACAGAAGGGTCGGGAGCACGCAGCATTCTTGTTGACAAAGTTCTGACATGGGTCAGCTAAAATCACCGAATGAAATTCAGTTCCAGCTAAGGGTCAAGAGTGCTGTACCAAATTACCAGCTTAATATTTTGAAAGATATAATAAATCAAGGTTGAGAGTTGTCGCAATGCAAGAGAACAGGTAAGAAGAGGGAAGAGAGAATAATGTTAAAGTAGGACATAGGCATAGGCTCGAATATTTTCATTTCTTGATATGATACATCTCGGCGGCCCACAAGTGTCAGGTCATACAGATGCTTTTATGAGGTACCAAGTGATAAATAATAACCGTCACTCGCTAACAATAGTTCCTGTCCTAAACTCCAGCAACCATAGATAATCTCCCTTCCGCCACATCCTGATAGAAAGACCGTAATCTAGACGAGGAATGAGTTTATGCACTGTCTTCAAGACTTAAAAAGTTACTCACAAACAAGCAAAGCCTTTTTCCTGGCATATTTCCCCCCAATTTGCCAATGGCTGCGTTAGTGTGGACAGCTAGCTTCAGCTTCCCGCAAGAAAAGGCTAACTAATACTTTTGCTCGAAGCAGTGAGAACCCTCCATATTGATGCAGCTCTACCCAACATATGGTTTTCATCACAGCTGAATCCTCTGGTCAGATAGCAACTGCTTCTGAACATCGTGCGTTTGGTGCGTCTTCCCAAAATGGTGAATAGTTAATGTCACCCGCAGGGATGCCTCTGGGTGCAAGCATCTAGACATCTTATAGTGATAGACCACTTAGCTGCTCTTATCAAGACGTTTCTTACTTTGCTTTGAGCAGAATAATCTTAGTATGATGTTGAGATGATCCCTAAAGCATTTAAACTGCTGCCCTTAGAGTATTTCATCTAGGAGAGTAAGAACATATTCTATGGTCTAGTTCCTTGCATTGTGGCTGGGCCTTTAATCTCAGACATCTTGAGCACAGTTAGCCAATCTTGCTTGCAAGCTATAACAAGCAGCGTAAAAACCCAGCATGCAGTGCATGGCCACTCTGTGATTATATAAAAAAGTTATCATTTAACATTATAAAGATTGCATATCACAGTTTACAGTTATTGCAACTATACATAAGTACAGAACTATGAAGCTAGTGAAAGCATGCTCCATGTCGAAAATATAATTACCCATGTTGCCTAGAACAGAAGAAATGCGGCCAAAAGGAATGTTTCCATGTTCAACTTTCTGTGCGCTTTTATCAAAAGAATAGCATAGAAGGTTCTGAATGTGAGGATCCTAGTTGTAATACAGAATAACTAAATGGGGATTGAAAGGGAAAACTGCATGTACACCCCCCTTGCTTTGGGTGCTAGGTTAAGTGAGCGAGTGTACAATATTTGATGATGTTAGTCGCTTCATATATTTGATTTTCGGTAGATTCCATAAAATGTCAATGCACCAACAATGCCCACGATACTGCCATGAAGGACATTGGCAGGGGGAAATCCCGTTGGAAGTTTGTCAGAGGGGTATCAACAACTTGTCAAAATTGCAGGGACTGACACAGCTAAATATGAACCCAAGGGGCCTCTAACTAAAACACCCAAAATGAAGGGACTCTATGATGACAATTATCCCCAGTCAAAATTGCCAAACAATGCCCTATTGCTACAAGGGCACTACGAAGAGAAGATTACATCCAAATGTACAACTGAAAATTTATTGTCTAGTTCCTTGCTAGACTGGGCCTTTAATCTGGGATATCTTGAGAACAATTAGCCAATCTTGCTCACAAGCCATAACAAGCAGTGTAAAATCCCACCATGCGGCACATGGACACTCTGTGATTATATCCAAAAGTTAGTATTTAACATTCTCGAGATTACAAAAGTATGACGTACACCGAAAATTTCTAGAGATCAAGTATTTAATACTCTCCTTTACCCCATCCCAATCCCTCGTATAATTCCTAAAATGAGGCTCTGTGCTTCCTCTCTCTACATCCCCAGCTATTTTGGGAGGGCCACAGGTGGTCTTTTTTCGGTGTTGTGGGAGAAAGAGAGGGGTCTCCATTGGCAACAGTGATTCTGAAATGCTCGAGAAAGTTACTCACAAGTGTGTACCTAACAAATAAGCTGCAGCAAAAGGCATCAAGCATCCCATCAAAGAAATAAACTTGAGTCCACCCGAGCCGACTACAGGGGGGGTTAGCCTGGTTATCTTAACAATGCGAGTCTTCCTCCGTGTATCGGAAATCTTAAGCAAAACCCATTAATTATTATTTGCTATAGGTAGCATTGACAATTGGGATCATCAGAAAGCACAAACCCAGAATTCATGCCATATGCTAAATTAATTACTCCATGCAAGGGAAAATGATCTTCCATTTTTCTTAAGAAACCAAACTGCCAAAAGGATACTTAAATATCCAGGGAACATCTCCGCAACCAACGAGACAGTGAGAGATAACCCAGAAAGTTGGACAAAATCAATGCCATCCATCTAAATATCTCACATATGATGTGAACCTAAGTCATGTAGGGCTACCCACTAAGGTTAAGCATACCCGAATATCTCGTATACAACTATGATAAGGCAATATCATTATGTTGCATCAAGTTCTACAATGCATCTACTTTATTGAGATATAATGTCTTATGGTCAGTACAATTCAGATATCTAATTTACGATGAAATTTATAAGTATTTATGAGTATCTCAATTGGTACACATCATTATGCACCATCATAATCACCTTAATATTTGCATGTAAAAGTTTACATATTGTAATTTTTCCTTCAGCAGGAAAAAAAGAAGAAGCATATAATCCAATTTGTCAATCTTAGGTTGCATGAAAATCATGAAAATAGTGAAATGGGTCTAATACCTTGTAAGCTCTTGACTACTGCACCGTGCAAAAAGAGAAAGATCACCAATAAGACCCAAGGCCTTATGGCTTCATCATCAAAATGCAATGGCGGGTTTAAACAACCTTTATCTGCACTGTAGATGTTACTGGAACGCAACATGTCAATCAATGGAGCAAAAAAGAAAAGTACGCTGCCTGGTTTGGTTTGTTGCTTCCAAAAGTTTCGAAAGGCAACCATGGGACATTACGCGGCAAAATGTCATGCACTGTCTTCCAACAAAATTTAAGCATTTCTTCTTTGAAAATTCAGGTTCTAAAACTAACAGTACCCTTGTTTCAGCCATTCACTTAACTCACTAGGGCAGAAAAAAAACAACATAAAAGAGGTTCCAAGGTCTCTTTTACAAACGAAGGCATTTTCTAGTGAGCCTCCTTTCATCAATCCGCTACTGCACATTTACTCTATCTAAGAAAATATTGCAATTTGAGTACTGGTGTTAGGTGGAAAAGCAAAAGCTAAGGGAGATCTTCTGCTGGAAACAAGGTCCGTATCATTCAAGGCAAATGCAAATATGGGCCACTTAGTAACAGGCAAATAGTTTCGTGGAAAAAAAGAAATTCTGTTGCCCAAATGGCACAAATTATGGTAATAAGACAAGTGCGTTTACCAAACAAACAAAAGGCGTAAGTGTATAAGAAACAAACATGATAATATTCCCAACCGATGATTTTATAGCAAATTCATACTTCTAATAGTATTCATAAGTCACCCAGCATTGCAACAATCCTAGTCATGGGTGGGCAGATGTGAAATTTGCATACTCAGTCCATCAAATTTCTAGACTATGCCAGTTCAAGCAAATATATATATTACAAACATGGAAGGAAACATATCAACATGCAAGGAGGAATTTTATATTTCGTTTACTCTGTTACTCTTCTTTTTAGTTGTCAAAAGGTACAATAAACGAACACAAAACACAAGCCAAGGTAATAGATGCCAACATTTTATTTGATGGATATTAACAGATGCGAGATTGTTTTTTCATTCATTACTGCATAAGTAATACCCTCACTACAGTTAATTTAGTATCCCTCAGTTCCTTGATCAGTGCTGTGACAGCGGAAGCTGTGTAAAATTGTAAATGGGCATGGACTGACAAACTGCCTTGACTTATAAGTCAAATTTTCCAGTTATCAAAATCACGACTAAAAATAAAATCAGGAAAGGTATGTTTTGCAATCGAAAAATAAGTGTGTGAATGTGTTTGGCCATGTAGGTGCACTAAAGAATAAGCATTTTCTATTATAGTGAGGGAAGGGAAGATATGCATAGGAAAGCAAGATATGGATTGTGATGAGTGGCGAGTGCCATGGTGGCAAATAACTGACCTCCTTGTAAATGCAAAAGGTTTGTGAAGGAGCAATTTCCCTTTTATAAAAGGAGTCATAATTCCATAGCTAACAAAATCTTCACAAAAGGAAATAGTTAAGATAGGCTTTAAGAAATTATCATGGCAGTTACCATTTTAACAAAATCAGGTAAACCACTGGAAGAATGAGAATAAGTAAATAGTCAAACAACCCACCAATGACTCTTTTTGAGCAAGATTATCAATTGTTAAAGAAGAGGGAATAACTTCTGTGCCTTCCAATAGGCAAAGCCTCAGCCTATTGTATACAAGAAGATATGTACATGTGGAAAGTTGATCCCACAACTGATGTGGACTGGTGATGAGGGGAATGCAACCACAAAAAGAGTCATTCCTCCAGACATGAACTGGTACATCCAAATATGGCATCATTTTCTCAAGCTGTTGCCACAAGCGTCCTTCGCCACCTTTAAACCAACCCCTCCTATTGCCTCCATCATTCACCTGCTGATCCATCTAAGATAGGAACCTGCAAAACAAATATCACAAATCATCTCTGTGTTCTCATCTGATTCTATAACATTAGCATCCCAGGCATTGACCTTGGAACAAGCACTGAACCTCTTTTGCCGTGCACGGAAAGTATAGGATCAAACATAGATATCTGTTTGTTAATTGACATGATGCGTTGGACAGAGCAAGCAGCCAACGAGGTGAAACTTCGTACTAAAACTACATTGTGACAAAAAACAGATACTTTCTGGACGGAGATTACTTTACATCCTTGATGGGAGAGACCCTGGACTGAGTGATAAGGAAACTGAGTAGCATATGTACTAGCTCAATGGAGTTTACATCATGATGCTCAAGGGCTTCACTGTTGTAGTTTATCAGGGGAAAAATACTTTCTGAAAGAAGAATTGGTCTGATCAAAGACCTGGCTATATTCCTGTTACAATTAACCAATAAGAGAAATGGACAAAGTTTGTCAAGTTGCTTGATAGATCAATTTTGCAATCAATCTTCATAAATCCTAACTTCACTTGTTGAGAGTATTACCAACCCCAAGTAATACCAAGCAGACAAATTCAACGGAAAGAACAACCATAAGTATAATTTCATACTCCTTCAAAATTCTCTCGTCAGATGCACTACAAAATGCAATACTGATAGCGAAAAACAGAAAACCTTTATTTACCAAAATGACTTACACAAACATATAGCACGGACCTCGACACCGCGATCTCCGGCATCGAGGTCAACAACCTTGATCCGGCAATTGCCGGACACGGGGTGGCCTCCAGAGCGGAAAGCAAGTGCTCAACGCTACAGACTCTGTTCCCGTCCTTGGAAAGGGTGGTGCGGAGGGGCGATTCTTCCACGTGATCGATCGACGCTGGTACGAAGCAGGACTGGACCTCGAAGCACCTACCGCCGCCGGCGAAATGCGGTTATATCTTCACCGTCGAGACCTCGTCGGAGTGCAGACCCATGCCCATCTTCTCTACGCTTCCGGTGAGCGCCATGCTCGAGAGAGACGAAAAATGTGAGGGCGCCATGCTCGCGAGCGCCAACGACGGTGATCGTGTTAGAAATTTCAGGATTTCCGTTTTTCCAACTTTACCCTCTATTACATCAAGTCAAATATTGTTTGACCTCAAATTAATAATATTGACATATTATCGGAATCTCTTGGATTTCGAGTTTAAAGAAATTTTAAGTGAAAAACAAGCAAAAAAATGTATAAAGTTAAAAATAAATTTGAATTCAACTTATACCGTTATGTACAATTATTTTTTAATCAATTTCAATCCAAACTAGCTATGATCGTATGAATAGCAGGCTAAAAAAATAATGGTATTATTTCAATCCTAAATAATATTTTTGCAATTTCTGCGTTAGAATGAATAGCATGCTAAAAAAAAATAAAACATGTCCAATATTTATTTATTTGTTTGTTTATTTCGCGATTATATCAATCAACTATTGATAGGAAGAATTTCAGGTCATTATAGAAACCATCCCTTTTTTTTCAAGAACATGTCAAATTGGTATTTAACAGTCGAAACATTGGGCCTCTATCAACGATAATCAAAGTGACGCTTTTCGACTAACTCTTTCATGGGAGCCTTAATGCATGAATTTGCAGGGGACATCATAAAGTTTAAAATGCCCAACCAAAGTAAGGAAAGAAATCCTAACACTCGAGCACACAATTCGGAACCTCTCATATATAGTACATGCTAAGTCTGTTGACTTGGATTTTGTCAATTGTCTTTCTTCTTCTTGCCTAATATAAAACTGTTTAAACTGTCTTTCTTTTTTCCATTTTTGTATTGAGTTTTTGTGCTTCGGTTTGAAGCTTTAGAACAGAGTTCTTCCATTTAATTATTTTAGAATTATATCCCCCCTTAGCCTCTGGTCTAATTGGATTAACATTCCTTTCCCACTTCAAGTTGTATCGACCTCTCAGGGTACGTGGGATTTAATTGTTGTAAGTGAGAAGTCATCGATTGTCTTGTGTAACTAATTTAAATCATGGAATGTAAGCTAACCTCAGTGATATCGCGTCAATGATTGTGTAGTTATTGGATCCAAAGAGAAAAGCTCGTTAGGTAAAGTGAAATCTATCCATCAACGTATTGACAATCATTATTTAATATCTCCATATTATATTCCATGTAGGGGATTAAGCATCAGTTGGGCAAGAAGTAGACGTTATTCTTTAACTTATGGTTCTCCCACTTAAAATTCGATGCATTGATATTTATATTCCTCTAAATCACGAGCTTTTTATTATGCAAACTTACTATGTTGAGTGCCTGGCCAAGCTCTATATTCTGAATATGCCACGGTTCTTTGTCAATGTTTAGAGAATAATTTCTCGATTCCTTGAGAAGGCAACACTGGAAAAGGTTCACTTCTTTTCCCTCTGCACATAATTATCATGTTTAATGCATAGTTTCTCTCATTTAGCGCAAATTATTCTTATTTTGGCTGCACATGATTTATCCATCCTCCGCACCTTCTTTCCCCCTTGGTAAGAAGATAGCATCGCTATAAGCACCAAGGGGTGCAAGCACTTCTACAATGGGAGCTTAGGAGCTGAAAGGAGATCTCAATCACGAGATAAAACATCTACAATGTCAATAAAACCATATGCATCAACGAGTAATTCCACTAAGCGATTCAAAGGCAGAGACTAGAACCACACCCGTCAGTTGGAAACCAGCCAATTCCTGGCTGTGCCCAATTACCAGCCACCTTCCATTTTTTATTTTTGTCTCAGTGCTCAACAGAGCTGCGCTTATGCGGGTGCTGCTGGGATGATTGCTGATCGATTGCAAGGCTAGCAGCAATATGTTTCTTCTCTCCGGGCGGCTGCGGATGGACTGCAGAGAAAGAAGCAGAGGTGCTAGCTGGCGCTGAGATAAATCAAGTGAGACTGAATGCAAACAAGGTTCAAGATCAATTTTCTGAAAGATGAGTTTTGCGGGAATGTTGGCGAAGTTGGGATTTTTGTGGATTTGATCGAGAGGAAGAGAGGCGTGAGAGCAGTTCAAGCTCTGCTTTTTTTATATCAGAAGCGACGGGGATGAAGAACAAAGTCAAAACAGCTCCGAGGTTGGTCGGTCAACAAAGCTCCGCGTCGGACAGTGCCAGTGAGAATGTCGTCGTAGAAGATGCAGAAAAATGCCACTCTAGTGACGAAAAGTTGGAGAAACGCGGCTCTGCTTTGAAAGCAGTGCTTTCAGGTTTGAACCAAGACAGAACCAGAGCTGAAATTAATATATTAAATTATAAGTTTATTTTGATGTTGTTATTGATTACTGCTTGGTTAACGGGGGAAGCAGAGGTTGAGATGATGAAGGAAAGATTCTCAAAAT
Organism: Corymbia calophylla; assembly: GCA_014182845.1. NCBI lineage: Eukaryota > Viridiplantae > Streptophyta > Magnoliopsida > Myrtales > Myrtaceae > Corymbia > Corymbia calophylla. Next base: position 1,276,339 of record CM024699.1, on the reverse strand, counting down.
TGCTTCTTGGAGAGGACATGTCGGGTTCCGGAAATGGGGTCAGTACAGCATTGGCCATATCAAATGCCATTACCTATCTTTGTGGTATGTTGCCTATTTGGGATTTGTTACCAACTTCTTTTTCATTGCTGTGGCGTATTGGGTTAAACATTGAATTTGATCGCTCAACTTGTTGCAGAAAGTGGTTTCTCCACCTGCACTGCTGATTGAAGGACAACTGGTTGTTTGAGAAAAATAATAGCGAAACCAGTTGTCACATGTGAATTCCAAATAATGGTGTAATTGTTATTAATTTGCAGGATCATGCATCTTTTACTTTGTACAAGTTATAATGTAAAAAGGTACAGCTGGTTTGGTCCAGCATTGTTCAGAGAATTTTTTAAATGGTGCTATTTTTGATGATTGATCTTTTGTTTCGTAACTTCGTTTGTGAAGCCATCCTGTTTGGGCAACTTTGGTGGTTAGAACATACTCCTCCGGAAAAGAAAGCAATGTGGCGAAGACAGATGGAATGGCTTCTTTGTGTTAGTGATCACATTGTTGAGTTCACTCCAACATGGCAGGCATTCCCGGATGGAAGCAAGCTTGAGGTAAGGCCATTTGCTCGTTAAATTGCAACAATGAAATTGCATCCTCTGACAGATAAAAGCCTGTTTCTTGCCATCCCATTTCTCTAGTGAGTTCTAAGTCTTGATTAGCGCTCGAATTCTCCACTCTGCTACGATGGGGATGATTTTTTTGCTTTAGCTGCTTCGATGTTCTGTAGGCATAAGAATCATTGTGGTTGTTAATAACATTTGCACTTGAAGAATGGCAAACGACAGCAACAATCGTTGCTATAGAACCATACATGTAAAATAGTCTCAATTCATGAACTCTTGTACCCGAACCAAGCCGATTTCACAAAGCTTCTATTTTTGGTAGTTTTGTTGGCCGTGAGCCTGTCGAATAGAAATCTGATTTTATTCATCATGAGCATCCTTCTCGGTGCTTTGAAGGGTGATCTCACTTTCAATTTTTTTTTAAAATTTACGTTTCAGTAAAAGCAAAAAAAATCGTGAAAAGAATAAAACCAATTCCACACGTTAATATCTACATACTGTAGGAAAAAATTATTTCCATACTTAAGCTATGAGATTTTTTTAAAAATAAATAAAATGTTTAGTGGGCAACAGAACTTATGTTTCCCCTTTTCCATGCCTTACGAGGAGATTTGTCCACCAATCTGGCGGCTATGGTGGTCATGGCGGCCATGGACGGTGAGTTCGAGTTCCCAAAGGCCATGGATTGCAAGCTCAAACAGTGAAAGAAAAAAAATATAGAGGAATAAATGTCAAGGAAGACAACGGATCTCGAACGCGGCCATAGATGAGACAATTTTCTTTAACACGGTCATGGACAAGCGAGACCGAAGAGATGAGATGACAGAGAGGGTTGGTTGCCCGGCAATGGTTGCCCTGGACGCGGCGCCGACACTTCGCCAGTGGCAACGGGGAGGGAGGCGGAGAGGTTGGGCTCAAGGTGGCTACAAATGGAGGAGGAAGCGTAAATTAGAGAGAAAAAAAATGAAGTGGATTAAGATTTTTTATTTTGTTTAATTAAATCCACATCAACATACATGTGTCGTTTTGTAATTGATTCATGGTAAAAAATGGGCTTGCAAACCACTAATTTTTTCCTCATGTATTTGGGATCGCTATTCCATATATTTATTAATTTATTGCTACAAAAATTCACCTTATTTTTTTAATAAAATTAAATAAAAAAGTAAAAAGGTGAAAAGGAAGAGAGCATGATAAGTGTACCCCCGACACGGTATAATGATCATTGTTTCGTCCCACTCTCTTGTCTGTTTGTGCGTTATCTCCATTATCACCTGCTGTAGCCATTTTCATTAGCTGTAGCTCCTCCAATTCAAATGGTTTTTTATATCATCCTTATTTTTTGGAAAACAATACCATAAAAAAAAAAAACCCCAAAAATGAGGCAACGTCCCAAATTTTTGTACAAAAAAACCCTTAAATTTTTGTCATGCCGGTACACATTTAAAGATTTTGGGGACAAAAAAAAGACGAAAAATTATCAAGTCAAAAAGAACCTGGTGCCTGCCAATACGCTCGAGATTGCATTCAAGAGGAGTTAAGTAGCAACTCCTAACTCTGGTACGGAGAATCACTCATTTTGTTGCAGAGGATATATACCTTCGATGAGACAAGTCTCGAATATCAAATACCATAAAATCCATTAATATGAATAATTTAAATCTTTTTATAGTTCCTGCTCAATATAATCTTTCTTTTCTTGATATTTGACATGGTTGTCTTCGCAGTGCGATGCGACATTTCACCATCTTCTGTAGTTTAAAGAAGGATGCGAAGGGAATAGTTGGAAATATCTTGGAGGTAAATGATGATCTCTGATGAATAATTTACACATAGAATTTTAAGGTTGATTCATGCACAAAGAAACGTGTGACCATCATAAGTAATCTTATCTGCAAATTGTCATAAGAAACAAGAAACTAAAAGATAAGTTAAGTCTGCCATAACTAGAGGCATGCTTCACTCACATTGAAATGCCTCAAAGACAGTCATGAAAGTGCCCTACAGCGCACGCTAGCTCAGCAAGCGGATGATGGAATTGCTCCTACATCGGCAAGAACAAACTTCGGCATACGATGTCACCACCCCAAACAATAACGAAAACTCTAATCGGTGTGCTAGCCGTTGATTGTGAGGGCAGTAGTCTAGTTTTGAGTACTGAGCGTGGGGAGGAAGAAGAAGAGGGAAAGCAATAAATTTGCTCCGTCCATAAAGCAGCGAGAGCAATTGAATGTTGAGGAAGATGTACCAGAAAGCTCTCTCGCTGCTAGTCATCCCCCATCATTATTAATTACATCTGAGATACCAAAACAAATCCTAGCTATATACAAAATAATTTACAATATATGATTATCTTCAGCTTACCGAAGAGGACAGCTCCTGTAACAAGTAAATTTCAAATAATTATACTATGTAACAATTGATTAAGAAAAAGAAGGAAATTTTAATAGCCAAGAATGGATCATGTGATAGAAGCAATGACTTTTTAAACTCGAAAATACAATTATTAGTGATATTATGGATGTTAGCAATATTATGATATTTTATCTTATTTCAATATCTATTTTGATTATGCTTCATTATGCATATCTGATTTAATTTCCTCTTTCTAAGCCTATAAATAAGTTTATGTACCCTTTTCAACATATTGAATTTTCATTTCATTTTTTTATTCTTATATATACATATATATTGTACTTATTTCCTTTCTTTCCTTTTATTTTTATTTCATTTCTTTTTAGTTGAAAAATAAATAAAAAATTACATATTAAAAAAGTAAGAGAAAATATCCTAATATTGCTAACATCGCTAGTATCACTAACAACAACAACAAATGCCAAAATACAGGCACCCCAATCACCAAGCCCAATATTGAATTGGCTACAAACGCAAGCATCATTCGCCAATTAGCTTTATGGAAGAATCCAAATACACTAGGAAAAATCAGATCGATATCCTCGTCCATCCAACCCATCCAATTTTTGACTACTAATACCAATCGAGTGAAGCCATGAGACATTTGGAATCATAAAGCACACGCACGTGGGACAGCAACATTATCAGCCCGCATCAACAAAGTGAAATGACAACACCTTACCCAAAATATTCCAGGCACAAATTTTCATGTGATGTGGTGTAGCTTGAATAATCAACTTTTGAACTTGAAGTTTCACGGATAGACCATGATCGATCTTCGTCGCCAAGACAGTTTGCTTCTTCTGCTGTTAACGTCTGACATGACATGCATGAATTCACTCTTCGGTAATGTTGCTCGCTTTGAGACCATTCGACTTAGTGGAAACGAAAATAGCATGAATTGAAAGATGGAGACAGAACGTAGGCGTGCCACGCTCGAGGTGCCCATAGATAACCTCTCAAAATTCAATGTCAAAAGGTCCTTACAAAAAAGGCTAGTATGGATTTAAATAGCCTAAAAATCCTAAAGAAAGAATCCTAATAACAGGTGATTAAAAAGCTATTCGAAACAAAGTAAAGAAAATCCCTATGTATATTATCAAAGATCTAGTTGGATAATTCAACGGGAGATAAAAGAGTGCCAAACACTCTAAGTGTCAAAACTTGGCACAATGGGACATTTAAATGTCAAAAGTTCAGAAAATGTATATTTAAGTACCAAAATCGGGAAAAAAAAATTGATCACTTAAATGTTAACGATGAAAAATTCCGGCCAAAATGCCGATATGGCATTTTTCTAATGAGATAAGTGCAAAATGAAGTCGTTTTTATGCTAACGTGATTAAATAAGCCCAAAACAACATTGTTTGGCCTAGGATTAGAATTTTAATATGAATATTAATTAAATTAAATTAAAACTAAATTTATATTGAAAAAAAGATTGCAACACGCGTTTAGCGAGGGTTGGTCAGGGGTTGTTGGGCTTGGCTGGTGTTACTGATGGCGGCCCTTGGCTCAACTAAGCAAGGGCTTGCAGGCCCTTGTTGCTATCGACCGAGTTGCTAGGCCTTAGCTGGCCACTAGCCAGGGCCCAACAACCTTGGCTGATGCTTGCTCAACTAGTGTCAATCCTTTCTGACGATGGTGGAGCGATGATGGTGAGAGCTATGCAAGCCCTCGTCGAAGCTTGTTGCAGATTTTTTTTTAATTTAATTTAATTAATATTTATTAACATTTAAATTCGAGGCAAAATGACTTTGTTTTGGCTCTTCTTTGCTGACTTGGCTTTCTATGTGTCACATTAATAGTTGATGTGACAAGCATTTATTGAGTTGATTACAGATTGACATGTGTATTGATATGAAATTATGTCAAGAAAATTATAAATCTATCCAAATCATTAATTTTCCCTCTTCTTCCTCTTCCTTTTGTAGCTACCTTTGAGCACAACCTCCAAGCCTCCTTCGATTGTCCCACAGGCAAAATAACTTGAATTGCATCCAGGCTGACACTGCCATATTTGGTTTGCTCTATCTTATTCTTCCCTAATCTCTACAGTTTTGAACTTGAGTTAGTATGGCTACTTCATGGATTTCGGTAACCTTCTCAACAACTTTGCTACTAGGCAGGACTGCCACAACGAGGCGGTGGGCTCAACCATGGAGGTTGTGGTGGATGGGGCGGTGGAGACAGCAGGCTGGATTCTTCATGGATGGCAGGGGGGAGTGATGGCTGAGGACAGAGGAGGATGAGATAGAAAAATAAGGGATTTTTTTTTTTTTATGCTAACTTTACGTCCACATGTCAAGTTGTAAAAAAATCAATAAATAAATGCACACCAAGTTAGTTGCCAACGTGGAGTTATGAAAACTATAAATATTTTCTCCTAAATAATGTGTTGATTGCCAACACGTGATCAATTCCCAAGACCGGGAGCCAAGGGCACAAGGAAGACATCTATCATGCTGATAATTCATGATCTTGACACCATTAAGTAGTGAGTCAATTCATTATAATGTAAAGAGTCTTAAAGAGAGTTTTGCTATTTTCTTTTTGTGGCTATGCCTTCCATGACTTGATTCTCACGATTATAATCACTATCGAATTAGGTTTCTTATTTCATAACAATGAACACTTTTTTTCTCCCTTTTATATATTGAGGGATTTCATTAAGGAAAACATAATACTCCATACTAATAGAATCCTATCCATAGTTCGTGCATCACTTTTACCATCCAACGTTGCTTGACTGGCAATGACCGGAGCGGTTAACAATTTTTTGACTGCGATCGAGTCACGTGCAATGGTTTCCGTCAATCAGGAAAAATGGCCTTTTCACCTTAGACAAAAGAAATGTTGACTTATTAAAGGTTGAGTTAGGCCGGTCCATTGTGGATTTTCCATTCAAGCTTAGGCCATTAAAATGTAAAAACTTGTCGATAATATCAGAAAAGATCTGTTTAATTGACTTGACCACGAATGATAATTACTGTACAGAGAAATACAATTAATTTTGCTATCGCCTGTCCTCGACGAAGTAGGAAAATGGATGTTTGATTTTAAAATAGGAAAATAGGTCGGATATAAATGCAAATGCCAATACTATTGGAATTTTTTTTTTTTTTTAACCAACATGAGGTAACAGGAAAATTAAAGCCGTTTTCTAACATACAGCATCGCGCTTAACTCGTATTCTGCACTTATGGACGCATTTTCCTTATAATATAATCATTTGACCATATAATGCTTTACGTCCAGCATAACGAAAGCGAGTTACAAGTAGTGATATAGCATACCAATGTGAATTGCTGACCATATACAAAATGGATTTTACGCAGCTAGAGCCGTTCATTGAAATTCTTTTCTGGAATTTGCCCATCATGCATGTGGGAAGCCGGACTAAAGGCGAGCACACAATAATCGCTTTCCTTCGTTGGGGAGGTTCGCTTCCCTCCAAATTCACTTTGATCATTTGTAAGATGTTCGATTCATAGGTAAATTTAACGTTAAAAATTAGTTAATGATGGGAAATTTGGTGTTAACTTAATTTTTTTTGGCTTAGCTTCGACCAGGAAAAACTATTGAATAAGGCTAAAAGAGGAAAGGTAGATAAGCATAAGAGTATATTACTGTAGAAATAATAATAATAACAGCCCGATTTTATTGGACCAATTTCGAAGAGCCTTCAACGATCTTCTTCTTCTCCATGCCCAAACCCACTTCAATTCGCAGGAGCAGAGGTCACATGAGAAAATATTCAATAATATTAAAGTGCGATGAGAAAATATTTTCTCTGTAAGAGATCTTCCTATTTGCTAGCCTAACGACCACCGTCATCCAAGATGACGACGGCGGATTGTGGGCTGCAATTTCCATTTCAAAAAAATGGGCAACCGATTGAACTTTTCTTGGAATTTAAACATGGACATTATTATATTCACGAACCTTAATTAATTTAACAAGGAAGCTAGATAAAAAACAATACACACCCTGGAATGAAGGTTTTGTTTTTTTATTATTATTTAAGGAATAATATCACCATCATTCCTTTATTTTTGTCCAGAAATCAAAACCATCCTTTTATTTTTTATTAAAAAATATGCCTCAACCTTTTAGAAAATGTCATCATATAGGTCTTTCATTATCGACATGGATTATAGAATCAATGATATAGACACTATTGAATACATGCATCACGTTGAAATACACATGTCATGTTATAATTCGATGAAAATTATTACGAGCCTAAAAGGCACCACATCAAATAGTATAAGAAAACAAAATTGAGAGAGATGTAGGACCATTATGGCCACCTTAGCTGCAAGCTCAAGCTCTAAGCTTGCAGTGGCCACAACTAATAGAGTTTCGAGTTGGGAAGCTTAGGTCATGGCTATTCAATATAAGCCCATGGTTATGACAGCTCAATTGGTGGTCAAAAATGGCTACAAATCATAATTTTTATATTATTAGGAATGTTTCTTGGGTTTTTTAAAAAAAGGTTTCTCATTTCATATAATTTTTTATTATACTCATATTGAGAAATATTATTGGAGGGGATTAAAGGAGATCCCATAATTGAGATTTCATTTCAAATTTAACTAGATGTTACCTTGAGAAAATTAAAGGCAGAGAAGGCACCGCCTCTTTTTCAGGAGAGACAATACCGTTCTATAATCATTTCCCTTTTTCAAATAGAAAATGAAATTAATAAGAGTGAAATATTTTTTTTTACTTTATTTTTTGTTTAATTTATTAATTTTTAATTTGAGAAAACCGATGGGACTTCCAGTTTTCTCAAGGAAACTGGGTTTCCTTGAGAAAAGTTGTTTGGGCCCGGGGGTGGGGCAGGCACTTAAAAGGCTGTGGATAAGGAAGTAAAAGAAATTGCCATCGAAAACTGAAACGAGAAAGTTGAAAAGACGTGGGTTTAAAAAGTCAATCCGTGATGATAGCGAGTAATGATTGTTTAGATTTCGTAGGAGATTGTGAAGATTCGAAAAGATAAAACTCTTTAATTAAAATCGCACATTTTAAGGATGCCAATTAAAGCCACGTGAAGTATGAAAAGTCAATCGGCAGGTGTAGAACTCCAGCTATATCAGGAAAAAGTCACTGAGTAAATGAACGTGTAAAGCTAGAACAAGAGGTAAGTATGTTCATCGACAGGATCCGAGACCACAGGGCATAAAGGACTAAGGAGGCCCTCGACGGAAGTCTGAATGCCATCAAGTCCTTATCGAATACGGTAAGCTCGGAGAGACATCTGGCTTTGATGGGCCGCTGACGGTCCAGGCTTAATTTGGAGTGGCTGACTTCCTTAAGGGCCTTCTCCAGCTCATTTTCCGCATATTGAGAGCGGACCAAACCTCAGTTACGTGGAGTGGTTGGCAGTAACACGGCGTTCACCTTCAGCCAATTGCGCTTTCAGGACGCTGAACTCTTCGAGGAGCTGGGTATCACTGTCGCTTAGTGCTTGGAAAGTGACCGAGAGTTCGTTAGTTTTGTCCCTCCTCCTTTTAAATATGTCAGATAGCACTGCCGACCCCGTTTGGTCAAGGTCGTGTTGCAGCTGGTCAATGTATTTCTCGAAGGCATTGATTCCTGAGAAGAGCTTGGTCATCAACTCTTGGGACAGGTATCGATTTTGCATCGACTTCAGTAGTCGATCCAAGAATCGTCAGTGATGTTGTTCCAAGGCCAGTGTTGACACTTAAATTTTGATTGATCATTCGTAATTTAATGCACAAAAATTTAGGGATTGATTTTAACCCCTAAACAAAAAATATTAGGATTAAATTGCATAGTATATAGTTTTAGGAGCATTTATTATTGCATTCGCATTGGACATGTGGCAAATGTGCTTTAATTGATGGTTCTAAGTTTTAATTTAACAAATTGGATTAAGCTCATGGTGAAAGAGAATTTGGCTAGGCCCGTTAATGGGTGATGAGTTAGAATATGAGAATATTCCCGGGAATATGAGAATGTTCCCGAGAATATTCACATTATTCTTTCAATATTCAGGGAAGGTATCAGATGAAATATTGAAAAAATATTGCACGTTGGATACAAGGACTAAATATGCAACGTGCAAATTTATCGTCTTTCCTTAAATAGCATAGTTTTCTTACCTATAAAAAGGGGGGCACATACACTGAAGGGGACACAAAAAAAATTTGAGGGAAGCGCAATAGAGAGAAAGAGGAGGCACGGCCACAACATAGAGAACAAACGTTCTCCGCAAGAGAGATTTGCGTAAGAGAGAGAAAAAGAAGAAGGGGAGGTTGTATTCTGCAGGTCTTCGAGCCCAAGCCACAGCACCTCCAGCCTCCAATCGACGACGCTGCTGCTGTCCCGACTGCCCGACGTTGCTGCTTGACCAGCCCTTCACCATGTTTTCTTCCTTTTGATGCCGAACTACGCCAGACGATGCTGTTGCTGTCCTGAGTGTCGCCACATCCCTGCTCGCCTTGGCTGACGTGACCCGACGCCGTTGTCGTGGTACCAGAGCTCCACCACCTCGACGTCGCTTGCTGCGTGGATGTCTACGCCACTCGCTGTTGCCCGACTAGGACAGAACCGGCTGCCGCATCGGTGACTCGCTGCCGTCAAACCTTCGACGTTAGCTGCCGTTCCCGTTTGTGTCCGAACCGAGTCGATTCCACGAAGTTTCTGTTCTTCCAATTTCGTTGATTCTGCACCCACATCGAAGCAGCTCCTGTCGTTGAGTCCAGCGAGTCCACCGTGCGGACGGTCCCTCCATTACTCCGTCCTTTGTCTTTGCAGAATCCCACCAATCCCCACAAGGTAGCGTAGCCGAGACATCCATCGGCCAGCATCGACACGTCTTCACTCCACCAGTACCATGGAGGACAAGTCCATGGAAGCGGACAAGTCCATGGAAGCTTATCCATACTCGCGGTCAAAGACGAGTATAATTTTACATGCATGCATGTTGACTACTGGACCAAGGATTTGCTGGTGATCACCATCCCATCACCGCAAGTCGTCCTCGAGCACCAATGTGAACTCTCGTCCTCGTGAGCCATCCGCCTTGAAGCATCGTTGATTGCGATCCCCGCAATTTGTTACTCGTCCGAACTTGGAAAGAATAGACAAGGTAGGTAAAGTTTCTATCTAAATTAATTCTTGAATATTTTGTTTCTTCGTTTGAAGTATTGCATGCTTGATTGAATTCCGATTGAGTGAGGTCGTTGTGTCGTGTTAAAAAATCACAATAATAAAAAATATTGAGCCGCGAGACGTCGGATCAAGTTTTTGATTGTTTTGATTTTCTATCTTGGGTCGGGGCTAAATTGCATGCTTTACATGATCGGTTGCATTATGTGTTGATTTTTTTAATAAACTTACAAAAAATGCATAAAAAAATCTTTTGATAATAGGGTAGATTAATGCACTTCATGTCAGGCTAGTCTTATAGTCTACATTGCATATGACGTAGATGCTTAGGAAATTTCACTAGTTATAAAAAAGAAAACATAAAAATTGCCATGCTCATGTCATGTAGAATTAGGTCATCTTCCATGTGTCATCTAGTCATTGCATGTTTAGGGTCATTCGAATACGTGACATGCTAGGATAGTTGCATTAAATATTTTCTAGCATTAGATTAAGTTAAATAATTAATGTCGCGTGACATATAGTTTGCATATTAGGTTGCACATTGCATGCTATTATAGTTAAATATTTTCGTACGTCATTACATGCATTGCATGTTAGTTTTATGCCTCATTAAATAAGAGAAAATCCAAAATTCGAGTGATTGCGTATTAATTAGAAATCACTTTTAGGTTGATGTGATTTTCTAACTAATATTGCAGATGCTTTCGTTGCTTCGAGGTAAGTATTTCTTCCTTATGCTTGCAATTTATTTATCACTTTGCTTTATTGAGTGTTAAATAATGATTGCGCACTCGCATGATCACATTGCATGTTAGGGAGTAAATTAAAATCAATGCAAACTGCCTGCAAAATCATTTTGTTCAAATAAAAGATAAAAGGTACCGGAAGGGCGTTAGAGAAATCTGACGTAATCAAGTCCCCGATCCCATAGTCTCTGGTTCGTAGGAGTGAAGTAACTCTCCCGTACTTTACTTGGGTTTCTAATCGACCCACCAAAAAATAGATTAGTGGCGACTCCTAAGTAAAAATCATTGGTATGTTAAAAAACTTAAACCCTAAGTCACGAATTGGTATGGGCTTGGGAGAGCCCGAACTAAGTTTAGGCTTAGTAATCCATTAGCCAAATCCTAGGTGGTGCACCCGAGGTGAGGTCACGACAGCTTGGCGACTCCGCTGGGGACTTGAGTTTAAACTCTTAGTGGACTTAGGCCAATTTTATCTTTTTTTAAAAAAATTGTTTGGCAGTGAGGATACCAGGTACATCCCTAACCATTTGAGGTGTTAAATGTTTTTGCAGATGGGAGTTATAAGGGGTGAAGTGATTGTTAACCCTTTGTCTTGCAGATTGGAGTTGTGAATGAATGTTTTAAATTCAAATTATTGAAGTGTTGTTGTGAATTTAAACTGTTATGCATGCTTATGCATTTTCACTACACTTTGCACACACTACCTGCCGTCGGACCTGGACTGCAATTAAGGATGTTAGGATGGTGTTGAGAAAGATCCAACCTTGAACGCGAGACTGCGATGTAGAGGTTGCCTTTCTCAACTCCGAAATTTCTTTCTTGGTGTCAAAATGTTTATCCTTGTCTGCGAAACTGCATGACTATAGGATTTTCTTTGACCAAGCCGGAACTAAGAGGACCCGACCTTTGTACGCGAGACTGCGACTAGTTGGATCATTCCTCTTAGCTCTAATTTGCTAAGCCCTATAGTTTAGGTGTCAAACCTCATGTCTCATGCGTATGTTTATGTGATTGCCATTTTTCCTTCATGAAGTAAGTATTCTTACCTTACACTATGCAATCTATTTATTTTATCATTTTTGGTCCATGACAAAAGGTCAATTGTATATAGAGAAGATTGTTTTTATTTTCATGTCTAGGAGTTCAATTCCAACTTTAGAGCGTTATTTCAATTTCTCAAATTGATGTTTTAGGATTTAATTCCCTAGGGAGTCATTTTCATTTCTTAGATTAATGTCTTTGGAATTCAATATCACTTAATAAAAGTGGCTAGATCTTTGTCATGGACTAGCATGTTCCATATGCGATGCTTATGTGTTTTCCTTTCTTCAAATTAGGTGATAACGGAGCCACTCGTTCACCCATCATTACGAGATTGAAAGCACGAATGGCTGAGCAAGCTGAGTTGCGCGAACGTATTGATAAAATGGAATATCAAATGAATCAATGCTTCGCTGCAATACAACAAATGACAACTGAGTTTAAGGAGCTCCGAGCAAGTTCGAGCCCAGAAGTCACACCTCCTGGAACTACAGCACTTAAGCAGAAAGTTGATCATGGCCTGTCCAATGAATTGGACGATGACATGCCCCCCTTAGAAGATGATGATGTCATTGTCGTGGAAGGAAATGCCAAATCTCATAAGGTCTTTAAAACAGAGCAGGATGACCGCTTTGTGAAGCTTGAAGAGAAAGTGAAACAATTGCAGGGTTTGCAAAGTTCACTCCCGATTGATTTGTCTGTTTATGAGAAGGTCAACACGCCAAACAAATTTAAAATGCCAGAATTTGAGAAGTATAATGGCACTTCTTGCCCGAAAGCTCACCTGCAAATATACCATGTGAGGATGGCCCAACATATCAAGAATGAACCCCTTATGATCCAGTGGTTCCAAATGAGCTTGGGCGGGCCCGTACTCACTTGGTATATCATGAAGAACATAAATCTCCTCGACACTTGGAATGAGGTGGTCGATGCATTTCTTAAGCAATACAAGTTCAACATGGACATTGCACCTTCCCGAGAAGACCTTGAGCGGATGGAAAAAAAAAGAAGAGTGAGTCGTTTAAGGAGTATGCCATAAGATGGCGAAATTTGGCCCCCCAAATCACTCCTGAGCCCACTGACAAAGAATTGATGAAGCTATTTGTCAAAACCCTCCCTTTTGAGTTCGCAATCGGATGGTTGGCAAGTATGTTGAAAACTTTAATCAACTCATCCGAGTAGGCGAACAAATCGAGATGGGGCTGAAGGAGGGGTGGTTTAATGAACCGACCTTTCCAAACAGGAGGTTTATTGCAAAGAAAGAGAAAGAGCCAACCACTGAAGTAAATGTTGCATATGCACAACCGACCTCTAATAAGCCTCCGATCGTTCATGTCCCTAGGAATCAGCAAGGTGGAGGCCGCCCTTCTGCATCACGACAATTCACTAAGAGGCAGTTCTCTCCACTTCCTGGTCCTCTATCTCAAGTCTTGCCGATCTTGCAAAAGAATGGGCTGCTCTCCCATGAACCGAAGTGGCCCAATGCGGAGAAATTCTCTAACTACGACCCCTCCAAGAAATGCGAGTATCATATAGGAGAAGTGGGACATTCAACTGATGAATGCATGACCTTGAAGCACAAAGTTCAAAATTTATTGGACACTAATGCATTCTCATTCCGCACCACCCAACCGAATGTCAAGAGGAACCCACGCCTGAGCACGAAGGCAAGGTAAATGCCATATTTGGATTTGACGCTGGTCAAGTCAAGAATTTGAGAATGCATGTTGCAGATGTCTATAATGGGCTAGTAAAGGCTGGATACTACCCGAGTCATGAGGCAATTCCCCTATCCTTGATGAAAGAGAGGGTTGCTATGATGGTGGAGGCCGGTATGATTGTGTATGCTGACTGTACTGGCATGGTCTCCACTATATCCCAAGTCATTATTGATTGGGAGGAAGAACGGGCTGCGCTGAATGCTAGTAAGGATGAAATCGATCCACTGCCTATGGATATGTCACACCAAAAGGATGTGGAACCATTTACTAAGGTCCCGGTACACAACGATGGAATGGATGATCCGATACCTCCAGGAGAGGAGAACCTTGATGATGCATTGGAAGGAATCATTAACCTATTTGATGATTTCCTCATAGGTGCCATTGAAGAAGAATCTTCGGAGGAAGCGGGCGCTAGCCCACACGAGTAACTTGTTCATCATTTTCGCATATTCCCTTGCGTGGGAATTTTTTACTGCATTTTAGGGATTTTTCTTTTCTTCTTTTTCGCTTTCTTTTAGGGCTTGAATACCGCATTTCCCATTCAATAAGATGTAATTGATTGATGAATTTCAATAAAATTACAAGTTTTGTTTTTAGGGCATGATGGGGTACACCAAACCAGCCCGGTGACGATATCCAACCGATAAAAGAAAAGGAAAATCCAAGGAAAATTCTGAGGGCTGGGCTTCATTGTGTTTCCTCACCCAAAAGAAAAATTCAAAAGAAATTTTTTTTGGAACCATTTCCAAAATTATGCATTCCAGTTGGTTTGTTTATTTTTCTAACTCATTTGCTTCATGTCTCAGAGCATAATTTTCTTGGCCTAAGGAAATAACATCGGAAAAAGGCACAACAAGTTGTAATGAACCCATTGACTTGATTGTTATTCAATTAGGTTGAGAGCACAATTCCAAAGAGTTAATGTGGGGCATCTCTTGTTGATACTTGAGATATCTATCTTGAAAATCCAAGCAAAGTGTCCTACATTTCTCATCTCCCAGAGAAAGTGAGGGGTAGGTCAAAGGAGGACCATCTACCTTTGATGAAAGAGGTATATCTCGTCCCTAAATATAATTAATTCTGGAATTCACAGTTTGTTCTTTTCCTTGCAGGTGACGGATTGAGGGGATGATAGATTCTGGTAATGACCCAATTGAGATAAAATCTCAATCCAAGCTGAAATGGATGTTCAATTTGCATTCTCTTGCATAGTGTCCTATTCATGCACATTCTACACTTGTGAGATGAGTGCAACAATTTCCATATCCACAAGGTAAAGAGTTCTCTTGCGAAAGGTATGACAACTGAAATGATGAGGGGCAATTCATTTCTCTATCCCAAACACTGCAAGTGATCCATTGCTTAACCCCTTTGAGCCCCATACACTTGTGGAGATTTCTTTCAAATTAGCCCTGTCAAGAACCATCCCATATCGGGGCAAACTGGAGGTAAGTTGGCATCACGTGGTGAGAAAAATAGATAGAAATTCTCTTGCTCTCACTTGCATCAATCTTTGAGTATCTTATCAGATGAACTCAAACAATAATCCAAGTGCCTTAGGATGACGAAGAGCGTTTTTTTTTTCTCTATCCTACACACTTATATCCATTGCATAGCCCTCTTGAGCCTACAAATTCATTTCTTTGAACCCAGTTGGTGATCATCCCCCACACTGGGGCAAGCAAAAAGTAATCATTCAAGAAACGGCATGGTTCAAAGCGCCAACAGAATGTGAAGATCTTCATAAATCCAAATGAAAGACTGAGGCATTATAGACAGTATGTCAATAGAACTAGGGGGCATGAAAAAGCAATGTGCCTGGTAAAAGCAAAGCCGGTGCCCATAGACATAAGAAAAAAGAGGGGCAAGAAAAAGCAGTGTGCCTGGTAAAAGCAAGGCCAATGCCCATAGAAGAAAATGAAAAAGAGTCAAGATAGACGACTATCAATGGTGAAAAGTTGATTCCCAATGGAGTGGTACTCAAAGAACTCAAATGCAAAGCTTTTTACGGTTAATAGAGCCCATTTTGAAGACAATCCTTGATGGTGAAGATGAAGACTGGCAGTAATGCCAGGATGATCACCAACTCCCACCCATATACACACATTTTGAGCCTGATAATCCTTTTATTTCTTAACCCGTGAACCTAGCCTACGTTACGTCCCTTATAAAGTCTCTTCAGATTAGGACACTTGAATTAATGTGGGTGTTCACATGTCTTAAGCATTGCTCAAAGAAGTGCGAGCAAGATTAAATCTATCTCATTTTGCAAGGTTCTTGACTTGTAAACCCGGAGATGATCGTGGAATATTATTTCTTTCAATAGCCTTGACTCAAAGAGTCCCCATTGTTAAGCCGTTGACCAAACCCACATTAAGGTCCCTATTAAAGACCTCTCAAATTGGTAAGGTCGTACCGCTTGCAAGAATACTTGGACCCTTGTCGATATGATGATAGTGAGACGGAGTGATTCTCATAAAATAGCCATTCTGAATGAGAGTGAGTGAAAGTCCTTTCTAACTCAAAGTCTCTCATTAAGCATTCTTAAGAAATTCATGTCATGAGTGAAAGTTGTTTTGCAAGATTCTTCTCCCTAGTGGCAATTTGGTTGTGCAAACATGGCAAAATCATTGTGCATAAACTTTGATTGAATTGATGAAAACCTCAGTGAACTTTGAAATGTGCATTCTAGAGTAGCTCAAATTGTCTACCTTATTGATGAATGCATATCAGTTTTTGCTCTAATCGTGTCTGACAGATAATACTTGACGTTCGAGTTGCTCTCTAAAGCCTCGAAATTCATCCAAACATTCTTGAATTTTATTTCTACAGGAAATCGACATGGTGTGATTCCGTAGCCTGATGTCTCTGTTAATCGAAACGGCGTGCTCATCAACTTGGCGTTCTTCTGTAGCCTAGAGTCGCTTTCTCTCGGCGCCTGCTTTTGTAGCTTGGAGTTTTCTCATCAACTTGGCGTGCTTCTGTAGCCCAGAGTCATTTCCATCGACATGACATGCTTCTATAGCCTGATGTCCCTCTTAATCGGCATGGCGTGCCTCCATAGCTCGGAGTCTCTTCATCAACCTGGCGTGCTCCCATAGCCTGGAGTTCCTTTTGATCGACCTGGTGTGCTGTTGTAGCCGAAAGTCTCCTCATCACCTTAGAGACATTTTCTCAAGGGATTAGAAATGTTGCTAGGTGAGTATTAAATCTCTTTGAGTACTCAAAGCAAAACTTGAGTAACTCATCCCCTAAATGAAATTCGAGTGCTCGAGGCAAAATTTGAGCATCTCTCCCAATTTTCAGAAATCGAGAGTCTGTGATTTAAATATCCCGTCCGAAATCTTTCAATCAATTGTTGACATCTTAGTAATGGATCTAAATGTCACGAACTCTTTTGGTTAAACATTTCATTCTGGACATGAATGTTCTTTGAGCTTTCTCGTTATACCTTAGTTTGGATCTAGGTATTTCGAGTCATTTTAATCCAATATTTGACTCACCCAACATTGAGCATATATTGGCTAAGTTGTCTTAATCCAATATTCATCTCACCTAACATTGAGTGTTTATTGGTTAAGTTTCTCAATTCTTGACATTTCAGTCTGGATCTAAATGTCTCAAATCTTTTCATTGAACATTTCATATGAATATTCTTTGATTTTTCTCGTTATACTCTAGTCCGGATCTAAGTATTTCGAGTTATCTTAATCCAATATTTGACTCACCTAACATTGAGCATCTATTGGTTAAGTTGTCTTAATTAAATATTCATCTCACCCAACATTGAGTGTTTATTGATTAAGTTCCCCGATTCTTGACATTTCAGTATGGATCTAAATGTCTTGAATCTTTTGATCGAACATTTCATTCTGAATATGAATGTTCTTTGATTTTTCTCGTTATACCTTAGTTTGGATCTAGGTATTTCGAGACATCTTGTTCCAATGGTCGTCTCACCTAACATTGAGCATCTGTTGATTAAATTCAATTGGTTGCCTCAGTCTGGATCTAGGCAATTCGATAAACATTAGACTCTTCAAGAAATCTGGAATGAAAGCCAGATGCTTGTGGAGCAAAAATTCATCACGTACCTCAAGATGCTCTACCGTACTAATTGGTAAGTAACTACAGGTACGCTTTCTTTTCTTTTCTTTTCTTTCTTTTCTTTTTTTTCTTTTTCATACTTTGCATTAGCTTTTCCATGCATCATATCATATTGCATTTTAAAATGGGATTCATTTTCCCACAAAAAGATAACATTATATTGCATATGCATGGTCAAAATTTAGGTTTCAATTTATCTTTGAATGCAACCTCTGCGAGCTCACCTTCAAAGAGGGGCAGCTGTTAACACCTAAATTTTGATTGATCATTCGTAATTTAATGCACACAAATTTAGGGATTGATTTTAACCCCTAAACAAAAAATATTAGGATTAAATTGCATAGCATATAGTTTTAGGAGCATTTATTATTGCATTCGCATTGGACATGTGGTAAATGGGCTTTAATTGATGGTTCTAAGTTTTAATTTAACAAATTGGACTAAGCCCACGGTGAAAGAGAATTTGGCTAGGCCCGTTAATGGGTGATGAGTTGGAATATGAGAATATTCCCGGGAATATGAGAATGTTCCCAAAAATATTCACATTATTCTTTCAATATTTAGGGAAGGTGTCAGATGAAATATTGGAAAAATATTGCACGTGGGATACAAGGACTAAATATGCAACGTGCAAATTTATCGTCTTTCCTTAAATGACATAGTCTTCTCACCTATAAAAAGGGGGGCCACACACACTGAAGGGGACACACAAAAAAATTGAGGGAAGCGCAATAGAGAGAAAGAGGAGGCATGGCCGCAACATAGAGAACAAACGTTCTCCGCAAGAGAGATGTGCGTAAGAGAGAGAAAAAGAAGAAGGGGAGGTTGTATTCTGCAGGTCTTCTAGCCCAAGCCACAGCACCTCCAGCCTCCAATCGACGACGCTGCTGCTGTCCCGACTGCCCGACGTCGCTGCTCGACCAGCCCTTCACCATGTTTTCTTCCTTTTGATGCCGAGCTACGCCAGACGACGCTGTTGCTGTCCTGAGTGTCGCCACATCCCTGCTCGCCTTGGCTGACGTGACCTGACGCCGTTGTCGTGGTACCAGAGCTCCACCACCTCGACGTCGCTTGCTGCGTGGATGTCTACGCCACTCGCTGTTGCCCCGACTAGGACAGAACCGGCTGCCGCATCGGTGACTCGCTGCCGTCAAACCTTCGACGTTAGCTGCCGTTCCCGTTTGTGTCCGAACCGAGTCGATTCCACGAAGTTTCTGTTCTTCCAATTTCGTTGATTCTGCACCCACATCGAAGCAGCTCCTGTCGTTGAGTCCAGCGAGTCCACCGTGCGGACGGTCCCTCCATTACTCCGCCCTTTGTCTTTGCAGAATCCCACCAATCCCCACAAGGCAGCGTAGCCGAGACATCCATCGGCCAGCATCGACACGTCTTCACTCCACCAGTACCATGGAGGACAAGTCCATGGAAGCTTATCCATACTCGCGGTCAAAGACGAGTATAATTTTACATGCATGCATGTTGACTACTGGACCAAGGATTTGCTGGTGATCACCATCCCATCACCGCAAGTCGTCCTCGAGCACCAATGTGAACTCTCGTCCTCGTGAGCCATCCGCCTTAAGCATCGATGATTGTCATCCCCGCAATTTGTTACTCGTCCGAACTTGGAAAGAATAGACAAGGTAGGTAAAGTTTCTATCTAAATTAATTCTTGACTATTTTGTTTCCTCGTTTGAAGTATTGCATGCTTGATTGAATTCCGATTGAGTGAGGTTGTTGTGTCGTGTTAAAAAATCTCAATAATCAAAAATATTGAGCCGCGAGACGTCGGATCAAGTTTTTGATTATTTTGATTTTCTATCTTGGGTCGGGGCTAAATTGCATGCTTTACATGATCGGTTGCATTATGTGTTGATTTTTTTAATAAACTTACAAAAAATGCATAAAAAAATCTTTTGCATAATAGGGTAGATTAATGCATTTCATGTCAGGCTAGTCTTATAGTCTACATTGCATATGACGTAGATGCTTAGGAAATTTCATTAGTTATAAAAAAGAAAACATAAAAATTGCCATGCTCATGTCATGTAGAATTAGGTTATCTTCCATGTGTCATCTAGTCATTGCATGTTTAGGGTCATTCGAATACGTGACATGCTAAGATAGTTGCATTAAATATTTTCTAGCATTAGATTAAGTTAAATAATTAATGTCGCGTGACATATAGTTTGCAAATTAGGTTGCACATTGCATGCTATTATAGTTAGATATTTTCGTACGTCATTACATGCATTGCACGTTAGTTTTATGCCTCATTAAATAAGAGAAAATCCAAAATTCAAGTGATTGTGTATTAATTAGAAATCACTTTTAGGTTGATGTGATTTTCTAACTAATATTGCAGATGCTTTCGTTGCTTCGAGGTAAGTATTTCTTCCTTATGCTTGCAATTTATTTATCACTTTGCTTTATTGAGTGTTAAATAATGATTGCGCACTCGCATGATCACATTGCATGTTAGGGAGTAAATTAAAATCAATGCAAATTGCCTGCAAAATCATTTTCTTCAAATAAAAGAGAAAAGGTACCGAAAGGGCGTTAGAGAAATCTGACGTAATCAAGTCCCCGATCCCATAGTCTCTGATTCGTAGGAGTGAAGTAACTCTCCCGTACTTTACTTGGGTTTCTAATCGACCCACTAAAAAATAGATTAGTGGCGACTCCTAAGTAAAAATCATTGGTATGTTAAAAAACTTAAACCCTAAGTCGCGAATTGGTATGGGCTTGGGAGAGCCCGAACTAAGTTTAGGCTTAGTAATCCATTAGCCAAACCCTAGGTGGTGCACCCGAGGTAAGGTCGCGACAGCCAGCCTGTGAAAAATGCCGTTGAAGCAAGTCCATAAAAGAAAATAAGTAAAATCAGGGTGTCACGAAATACATAACCTCCATAAGAGAAAGGGTGAATGGTCACCATTATCGATTCCGTAGCTGGAGTTGAATCAGTAGCAGCAGGAACTACAGGATATCTTTCAGCTGGTTCTGATCTGACCGAAGTTGTGTTCACACGTCCTTAATGGACTACTACGTCCTTGGTAGGCAGACCAGATTCAGGGGCAGCGGAGAAGTCAAGGGCAAATTAGTCAGTAAAGGAGTAAAGCGCCACAGGAATTAAGGTGCAAGAGCGGGTGTCATAACCAGGCTCGATGTTGGTGGCTACAGCATTAACGAGAGCCACAGAATCGCACACCTCTTGGTCATCGATTGGGAGGTTAACAGTTCAAATTAAGGCGCCAATTACATCAGCTGACGAAGATTGTACGTCAGCAATCTCCTGGGCTGCCTTCACATTGAGCAAATAAGTTAAGACTAGTCACCCACGCCTTGACTCATCCTGACACAAAAGCAAGTGGAAAATGAGAGAAAAAGTTTTCTCGTATATATTATCTATAAGTACATCGATGAATTTATAATGTAAGAATGAAAGAATCAAAAAGAAAATTAAAATACATGAATCGCTATTTTACTATTTACTGTACTAATCAACGATTGACCAAATCAATCACAATCGGAATTAGTCTCAAGATCTTCAATCATATTTTCAACACTCTCCCTCAAGCTGGTGACCTATATATGTCGAGGACACCTAGCTTGCTTAACAGATACTTGTGCTGTCTCTAGCATAATGGTTTAGTGAAAATATCTGTAGGTTGTTCCATTGTTTCGATTCCCTTCGTCACCAGGACTCTTTCTTTGATTTTGTCCTGAGTGAAATGACAGTCAACTTTTATATGCTTTGTTCTTTCACGAAAAACTGGATTTGTTGCCAATTTTAGTGTAGCATCATTATCACAAAACAATTTACTTGGTCCATTGACCTGTATTCCTAAGTTTGAGAGTAATTTTCGTATCCACACAATTTCGCAAGTAGCTTTCACCATGGCTTGATATTCTGATTCGGCTGATGACAATGACACAATAGACTGCTTTGTTGAAATTCATGACTTTCCCAATTTTATACAAAAATCAGTGATGGATCTCCTGGGCAAGTAGCATAATCTGTGTCATAAAATGCTGTCATTTTCATATTATAATCACGAGATAAAAATATACTGAGTCCTGGACATCCCTTCAAATATTTCACAACTTTCAAAGCTGGATCCATATGCGACTGTTTTGGCATGTGCATGAACTGGGTGAGTATTTACACCACATAACATATGTCAGGTTTTGTCATGGTAAGGTATATCAACTTTCCAACAAGTCGCTAATATCCTAACGGATCTCTGAGCAATGTATCCTTGCTAGGTGAAGAGGAATTTACATCATACTCATATGTCGTTAATTTGACATTTTGTTCAATTGGGGTTACTGACAACTTGCAACCTGATAAACTTGCTTTGGAAATGATTTCCAAGATAAGTTTTCTCTAACTAAGAGAGATTCCTTTATCAGATCAAGCAATATCAATGCTAAGAAAATATTTAGGAGGTCCCAAATCCTTGATGTGAAAATTGAAGTGCAGATATTTCTCAAATCTTGCAACATGAGAATCATTATTTCCCATAACCAGTATATCATCAACATATATTAACAAATAAATTGATGAGCTCCCTGTGGTTTGTGTAAATAGGGCATAATCATGCTTAGAATGCTGGAAACCTGCATTGATTAATGCAGCAATGAACTTAGCATACCATTGTCTTGATACCTGCTTTAAACCATACAAGGACTTAAGAAGACAACATACTCGAGACTCCCCCTGTCTGCGTAGTCCTTAAGGAAGGTCCATATAAATTCCCTCATCCAGATCACCATGAAGGAAAGCATTGTTCACATCCATTTGATGCAAAGACCAATTTTGTATAGCCGGACAGATAAAAAAGAACGTACAGTGACTTCCTATGCTACTGGAGAAAATGCCTCATGATAATCAAAACATTCTTTTTGGGTAAAGCCTTTAACTACTAATTGAGCCTTGTATCGCTCAATAGAACCATCCGCCTTAAACTTGATCTTGTATACCCATTTGCATCTGATCGATTTTTGATATGGGGGTAATGGGACAGTATCCCAAGTATGATTCTTTGTGAGTGCAATAAAATCTGTCTCTACTGCATGCTGCCACCTGGGATCTTTTGCTGCTTCAACGAACGAAGATGGTTCACGTTCTTATGATATTTGACTGATACAACACATATGTTGTGGCGATAATCAGCTAAAGGAAACATATGAAGAAACATGATATAGAGTACCTGAAGAACTTGCTGTAGAACATATATTGTCTTTTGTCCACATAGGTGGATGAGTCTGTCGTCCAAAACGTCGAGGTTGTTCAATTATATTTTCAGGAACTACTGATGGTTAAGAATCAATCCTTGACATATCCATTGAAAAGATGAAGAAATTTCTTCAGATAAAACAGGTGATTTTACTTTTGGACTTGAAGGTTCCATTGGTGTTGACATTGAAGGTTTTGATGTCATAGATGGTCCTGGTGCAATAAGAAATCCTGATACCATGGATAAATATTCATCAGATAGAAAATGCTGATTGTTTTCTGATGAAGTATCTTGTGATGGAGACAGCATCTCTTTGAAGGGGAACACACCTTCATGAAATATGACATCCTTGCTTGTAAAAAAATTCCATGTGGAAATTTCCATAACTCGGTATCCCTTTTGAAGAGGAGGATATCCCATAAAAACATATTTGGTTTCACAGGGACTCATTTTGTCCTGAGGACCCACATTTGTTGCATAACACAAACAACCAAATACTTTAATGTGATAATTATATGGTTGTTTATTGTAAAGCATTTCAAATGGAGATTTTCCATTAAGAATTCGAGTTAGCATGCGATTAATCAAGTAGGCTATTGTGATCACACAATCTCCCCAAAAATTTTCAAGAACAAAAGCTTAGTACTTTAGTGCATGGGATACCTCTAAGAGATGTCTATGCTTGTGTTCAACAATTCCATTTTGTTGTGGAGTGTAAGTGCAAGAACTTTCATGAAGTATTTCGAGAGTGAACAACAATTTGGTGCAATCAGAAGTGAAGAACTCACACCCATTATCTGTACGGATTTGTTGAACAGATTTACCAAATCGATTCTTAATTAAGGAAAGGAAATTTGATATATAAGTAAACGTTTGGCCATTTGACTGCATAAGATATAACCAAGTGGCACGAGTATAGTCATCAACGATTGTAAGGAAGAAACGAGATCCATCTTGATGTATGGTATGATGGGGACCCTAGATATCCATGTGAAGTAAAGAGAAAGGATTTTTGGCTCGAGATGTGCTAATTGGAAAAAATGCTCGAGACTATTTAGCTAAAGGACATATTGGACATTTTGGATGTGGAAACCGTGCATTGTGACCCAGTTGTTGATGAAAAAGGAGATTTTTATTTTGACTAATCGCATTACAAGAAATGCTTTTATTTACTAATTCTAAATCTCCCAGGAAATTGATCCAAAAATAAAGTCCTCGTGCCATATTATCCAAGCTCATCACTTTGCTAGTCGAATGGTCCTGAAAGACACAACTTTTGGAATTGAATATGGCATGACAAAAATTGTCCATACATAATCTTGAGATAGAAAGAAGATTAAACTCAAAATCTGGAATATATAAGACATTTTTGAGGATAAAGTTTTGACCAAGATGTACGGTATCGATTTTGGTAACATGAGTAATGTTCCCATTAGGAATATGTTCCGTAACAGGGATTGTGTGTTTTTATGAATATGAGAGAATAAATACTCATTGCATATTATGTGGTCACTAGCACCTGTATCGATAATTCATGCATCAACTGAAGGTGAATTCTTTCCATATAAACTTGAGAATCCTGCCGTACCATCATCACTACTCTTGAGCTGGCTCAATACTTGAACAATATTCTCATATTATTCTTTGATGATCATCTGATTAGGTGTTCCACCTATTTTCTGTGTAGAAACCTGATAAACTGTGGATTCCTTGCCTTTTTTATCATTTGGTCTCCCATGCAATTTTCAACATGTATCAACAGTATGGTGTGGACGTTTGCAATATTCACAATATTTATTTTTATTTTTCAAATTTTGTCCACTAACCTTTCCTGCTGACGTGGCATTTCGTGGGCCATATGATTCCCTATAAATTGGTGCTTACGTAGCGTGATAATGGCCATCCAATTCGGTTGAGAAGATGGGCGTCCGTGGGCTATTTGATTGAGAGCGTTGATCCCAACCATCCACTCTTGCGATATGATTTGAACCGTCCGGTCCAGCTCCCCTCCCTCGACCGTTGGATCCAGCACTTTTATCCCAACCGTCCGATCCTGATTTGCAATCCCAGCCATCCATTTTTGAAGACCTAGGGTTGTTTTCATCTTTTCTCCTTGCCGCAGCCACGGTTGCCTTTCCTCCCATGGTTCCAGCAGCTCCAACGCCTCCACCAGCTCCAGTCATCATCTTCGTTGAAGCGAAACCAGATGGAAACGCCGTGAGGCTTATTCCTTCACCGACTTGAGCTTGCTCAGTCGCATCAACCTGCTAGTTTTCTTCCTGTATAGCTAGCTAGAAGATTCACCCGAGCGGTGGTTAAGGATCCTTCACAAGAATTTGTGACCGGAAGGCTGAGTAGGTCTCATTGAGGGTAAGTAAAAATCTGGTGGCTTTCTCTCTTCATTTATAGCACAATATTGTCGAAGAGTAAACATCTACTGTTCACGATTCTCTCTATTTCGAGCGACTGAGTCACTGTTCCTCTGCCGGCCACCAAGTGCGATTTCGGTGGCCGCCGGCGACGTTTCTTGCTGGAAGCTGGAGATTTGGCTCGCCTTCCCTCCGTCTAGCTCCCCACTATAGGATTTCTACGAAGCGAGCTCCCTACTGGTATGGCTTTCTCCTCCTAGGGCTCTCGGGTTTCATTTCTGGTATGGCTTCTGCGCAACCTGTTGTACCTGGGATGGGTACTGAATCTCGGGGGGTTTCCTCCCAATCCGAGCTAGGTGGAGGTAGTAATCGTGGTCGAAGCCGGAGTAGGCCGGTGGATGGCCGTCCTTTGGCCCACGGACGTCCTGTTAAAGGAAAAACTGTTGTTAGCGCCTCGATAACCACTGATTTACTGTCTGCAGGTTCTGATGATACTTCTCGTGGCTTCATTAATGGCCCTTATGCTGGTAGTTTACATAGGGCTAGTGCTGGAGCTTCGGTTGCCTTGCCTCAGAGTAATGAGGGTCCGTCGGCCTCTCAAAATGGGGTAAAAGTGACTCTGCCTCAGGTGCGCCAGGATGCTGGGTCACGTCCTCCCCTTGCCCGGTCATGGGTCAATGTGGCTAAGACAGCCATTAAATGATATAATCTATCATTCGTCAAACCCACCCTTGTTGATAACAGGTTGGTGGCCAATGCAACTGAGGAGGTGCTGGGCGCCTCGGACCCCCTGTGGCTTCAATGCCTTGTGGGGTACTTTGTGGGGAAAAAACTCTCCTTTAAGTTGGTGGAAACTGCTCTCAAACATGCGTGGGGCGATAGGCTGGTGGAGGTCAAGGCTAATGACCAAGGATTCTTCTTTTTTCATATTCCAGATCTTGACTTTCGTCGCAAGGTGCTGGAGGGAGGGCCTCTAACAGTGGCGTGTGTCCCACTTATGCTCCAGCAATGGCATCCAACGATTGAGCTTTCAAAGGATCGGCATTCTACAGTCCCGTATGGGTTCGCCTCAAAAACATCCCATTCGCCTTGTGGTTTGCCCTCGGCATTAGTGTGATGGCCAGTGTGTTGGGCAAACCTCTTTATGTTGATCAACGCACCGAATAGATGAAAATGCTTTCGTTTGCCCGTGTATGCGTTGAGATCTTTGCCACTGTGGATCATCCAAACTCGATTGAAGTTCTCATCAACGGAGCTATACGTAAGGTTGAGGTTGAATACGAATGGAGGCCAATTTGCTGTAATGAGTGTGGCCTTTTTGGTCACAAGTGTCCACCCAAAGAAACTGAGGGGAGGGGTGTTATTCCAATGCTTCGGCTCAACAGGTAGGGCATCCACCGCTGGAAACAGATCAGATTGGTGTGGCTGTGGGTTCTGTTTCTGCTGAGTGTGTACAGGATAAGGGAATGGCTGCGGGTTCTGTTGCTACTAAACCAAGTATGCTGAGGAATTCTGCTCCTCCTGAGGAGCCTAAGTTAGGTTGGCAGAGCAGTAAGTATTCAAGAAGAAAGGCTGTGGGCTCTGGTTCTGGGGGATTTCTAGAGGCTTCAACTCATCTCGTGGGTGCTGGCTCGCCAACTCAGGCCTGCTCCTCTAGAATTCCCAAGAGATGTCCAAATGAGGCTGGCTTCTCAGACTTATCTGGTTTCTCTACATCCCCCTCTTCTGATGGCGGTGAGGATGTAGGTGTGGAGCTGGGCAGGAGTTCTGATGAGGAGATTCAGTTGACAAGTGACCCTAAGGCATCTCAGCAATTGCCCCTTAAGCTTGCCTCGGCTTCTACCCATTCAAAGCAGAAGCTGCCTGCTGATTCTGCTTTGCTACCTGCTGATCCTGCTTTGCTGCCGGTTGCCCATAGAGGCACTAGTCCTAAGTTGTCCAAGAGTCGTCGGCGTATTGGTAGGCGTAAGTAAGCCCAGGACTGTTTTTTGCTAATTTTGTTGTATGAATATAGGGATATGGAATATTCGTGGCCTAGTAGACCCGGTTCGTCAAACGGAAGCCCGTAAGCTTGTGCGCACCCATAATTTATGTTGTTTAGGCATTTTGGAGACTAAAGTACATGCTAGCAATTTTGGAAATATTTCCTCTAGCCTTATCCCGGGTTGGCACTGGATTTCTAACTATGATTTTTCACCTCGAGGTCGGATTTGGGTTGGTTGGGACCCGATCGGGGTGGTTTTTGATGCTATTCTAGCCCATGGACAAGCCATACATGGCAAATTATCTAATTGTAGTACTGCTATTTCTTTTGATTTGTCTGTTATTTATGGTGAGCACACTTTTGTGGCTCGTAGGATGTTATGGGCAGATCTTGTTTAGCGGGGTTCTTCCTTATGTGATAGGCCTTGGTTGGTGGCGGGTGACCTTAATGCTATCCGTGACCCTTCGGATAGGGTGGGAGGTTCGACAACATGGATACCTTCCTTTGATGAATTGAGGGATTGTCTATCTCAGGCTTTTTTGGATGACATGCGTTATGTCGGGTATCGGTATTCTTGGTCGATCTCCTCTGGGACAAATCGTAAACTTCGGAAGATTGACAAAGTATTGGTTAATAGCAAATGGTGCCAGGTCTTTTCCTACTCTGAGGCATCTTTTTTAGCTCCTGGCATATCGACCACACGCCTATGATTGTCAAGATTACCAATCCGGTGTCAAGGAATAAACCGTTTAAATTCTTCAATTTCTGGATGGAACATCCTGAGTTCCATTCCTTAATTACTCAGGCTTGGTCTGATCCAGTGCAGGGTTCTCCCATGTTCCGGCTTTATGCTAAGTTAAAAGTGGTGAAGTTCATGCTCAAACAACTGAATAAGGAGGTATTCTCAGATTTATCCTCACGTGTTGAGATTGCTAGAAAGGCTCTCAAGGCCACTCAAGATGCTATCCAGCTGGAGCCTCACAATGGTGTTCTGGCAGACCTTGAAAGAACCCATTTTCGAATGTTCTATGAACTCAGGTCTCAGGAAGAATCATTCTTCCGCCAAAAATCCAGAATTAGATGGTTGAAAGAAGGTGACCACAATACGAAATTCTTCCACCATTCGGTTAATAATCGGCACATTCGGAACAAAATCTTATCTATCCAGGACAACATGGGCAACTTGGTCTCTGATCAAAAGGAGGTACACTCTATCTTTGTTCGATATTTCCAGGATTTGCTTGCACCGGTGGAGAGGGCAGGTCGTCCCTCTCTCATAGACATAAGGAGTGTGCTTGATTCTGTTTTACGGGAGGACCAGGTGCGTAAGTTATCCAGCCCTGTTACTTCCACTGAAATCCATACTGTTATGTGTTCTCTTGCTGATAACAAAGCCCCGGGGTCTGATGGCTTTAATCCTGAGTTTTTAAAAAAGAATTGGGATGTGGTGGGCCAGTCTGTTTTGGATGCTATTATGGACTTTTTCCACTCAGGGAGATTGCTCCGAGAGGTGAATAATACCATAATTGCACTTGTGCCTAAAACTCTCAATGCTTCTTCACTGGGCGATTTTAGGCCGATTGCATGCTGTAATACGGTCTATAAATGCATTACTAAGATCATCGCTAATAGAGTAGCTGCGGTCATCCCTTCTCTAGTGGGGCCATACCAGAATGCCTTTGTCAAAGGCAGGAGAATCAGTGATAATATTTTACTTGCGCAGGAGCTATTTAGTGGCTTCCATATTGAGCCGTATCGTCCCAAATGTGCAGTGAAGGTCGATTTTCAGAAAGCCTACGATACCCTTGACTGGGATTTTCTTGCATTAACATTGGAAGCCTTTGGCTTCCCTAGATGGTTGGTAGACCGTATTATGATTTGTGTGCGGACTCCAAACTTCTCTATCTCCATTAATGGTGAATTGCGGGGTTTTTCCCAAGTGGTAGGGGTATGAGACAAGGGGATCCCATGTCCCCCTATCTTTTTACCCTTGCAATGGAGGTCCTCTCTGGGATTATATCAAGACAGGCTCGTCTTCCGGGATTTAAATTCTTCTGGAGATGTAAATCCACCCGATTATCTCATTTATTTTTTGCCGATGATGTCTTCTTGTTCAGTGAAGCCTCGATGGGGTCGTCAGTGCGCCTCAAGGAGGGTTTGCAGGTCTTCTCCTCATGGAGTGGTCTCCTTCCGAACTTGAACAAAAGTGAGATATTCATAGCTGGTGGCTCCTCAAATACCCGAGACCTCATCTGTCAGGTATGGGGTTTTCGGTTGGGATCCCTACCTGTGAGGTACCTTGGAGTTCCTATCAAAACTAAGAGATTGGCCAAAGCGGATTGCAATACCTTGGTTAGTCGTCTTACTTCTCAAGTTCACTCTTGGACACATCGTTTCTTGTCATTTGCGGGCCGTTTACAGCTTATCAAGTCGGTCCTCCATGCTGTCCAAGTTTACTGGGCTAGTATTTTTATCTTGCCTTCTTCAGTCTTGAAGAGCATTGAACAAATATGCCGACAATTTTTATGGAAGGGTCCTGCACTAGGTTCTGGAGGTGCTAAAGTGGCCTGGGAAGAAGTTTGTCTTCCTAAAGCCGAAGGTGGGCTCAGGCTGCGTAAAATTAGGGAGAGCAATAGAGCTGCAATGATGAAACACATTTGGCTATTATTTACTGACAAGGAGTCTCTCTAGTGCAAGTGGATACATGCTACATATTTAAAGAACAAGAACTTTTGGACGTGCCCTATGCCGACAATTTGTTCTTGGGCTTGGAGGAAATTATTGGCCTTGCGACTAGTAACTCTTGGTTTTGTGAGGTGGCGGGTTGGCAATGGACTCTCTATCTCATTATGGTTCGATCCTTGGCATCCCCTAGGTCCACTGAAGTCCTTCTTCTCTAACCCTTTTATTTATCGATCTGGCCTTACTAGAGAAGCCAAGGTCATTGATCTGTTTACACCAGCGGGTCACTGTGTTCTACAACAAATACAAAGCTGGCTGCACCCCATCCCGCAGCTCAATAATCTTCCGGATGAATTCATTTGGCTGCCTACGGGTAAGTTCTTTATGGCTTCTACTTGGGATTCTATTCGGAGTCGGGCCTCGCGTGTGCCATGGTCATCTTTTATTTGGAACAAAACCATTATACCACGGCACCAATTTTTGCTATGGGTGATGGCTAGGAATCGTCTCCCTACTCAAATGATGTTACTTTCATATGGTTGTATCACTGGTGTGGTGTGTGCTTTCTGTAAGACATGCCCGGATTCCTTGGATCATCTTTTTTTTGGATGTCAAGTTACTCGTGCCCTCGTTGTTTTTTGGGCGGGCAAATGCAACTTGGCTTGGCCAGGAGGACCGTGGCAAAATACCCTTGATTGGGTTAACCTCAATCTGGTCGGCAAAGGATTTCAGCAAGAGATTTCCAGGTTTTCTTTTGGAGCCCTTTGTTACATAATTTGGAAGTCTCGGAATGATGCCCTGTTTAGGGATAAAGCGATCTTCACTCAAGCGGTGAAGCATTACCTATATAAGGCTATCAAGGACAAGGTGATGGCTACCCTACCGGTTCAAGATAATCCTGTCAATAGGCGACTACAAAGAACTTGGGGTTTAGATGCCTCCATTTTTTATGTGTAAAGTGCATTGTTGTAATCCTTTAGATGGCTAGTGCCGCGTATGTTGTTCTAAGCCTTAGACTTTGGTACCTTTTCACTCATTAGATATGATGAGTGTAAATGGGTGCTGACTTCTTTTGTTTGTACAGTTTGATGTTTGGAATGGATACGTACTTACCTTACCAAAAAATATATATATATATATATATTGTCGAAGAGTGGCTTCCGACCCTTCTAATTTTTCTTCAGCTGCTTCGATTTCATTCCACAAGGTTGAGAGCTGATTGTAGCACGCGGTGATCGAAAGGTTGCCTTGCTTTAAATTTGACAAGGCTTGAGTTAGTGTGAATAAGCAAGCTCGATCTAACTTCTCATACATTTCCTGTATATTGTCCCAAAATGTCTTTGAATCCTCTGTCAGAGGAAGGCTAGCTGCAACTTTGGGTGTCAAGCAATTCCTGATCCAGGTGCGAACTAGTTGGTTGCACCATCGCCAATGCCTCTGTAGTCGCTCGTCGGTTGGAAAAGGGACAATGCCGTCAATGAAACCCTCTTTGTCCTTGGTGACAAGAGCTTGCCGGAGGTCACACGCCCAGGAAGCATAGTTTTCTAATCCGGTAAGTTGCTGGCTGATTAGGCGTAGTTCCAGCTCATCCACCAATGCGGTGTAAAGTGGATCTCCAAGTTTGGGGTGGCCGCCGTCGTTGAATAGAAAAGGATATGGCATGAACCCGGGTTGGAATATCGGGTAGGGATCTGTTCCCTTGCCAAGTATGGATCCCGGTCTATAACCTGGATTCGTTTGGGCCGAGTCATCAATCGGGTTAGCCCCTCTACTATTGGGCTGATCTAAAGATGGGTATGGGGCCCATGACTGTCCCGGCCCAGTTGCCCACTGGCCTTGGATGGGATACTACTAGATTGGTGGAATTGTCGAAGCCCACTAAATTGTTGGGCCTAGGATCTGGCCCTAAGCATAAGGGAATTGAACTGAAGGCTGCTCCTCTCCGGGTGAAATATCTAACTGGTGGGGATTGATTACTCTTAGTATTCCCATTCTTTTCCATGATAAAATTTCAGAATTTCTAAATGATTTGCTGACCTTCTTTGCAGAATGAAGTTTGCAAGGAAGGGTCAGAAAGAAAAGAAGAAGGCAATTTTGAGAATTTGCGGAAGCTATGTTAGGAACGGTGCTCTGATACCATGACACAAAAGCAAGTGGAAAATGAGAGAAGTTTTCTTGTATATATTATCTATAAGTACATCGATGAATTTATAATGTAAGAATGAAAGAATCAAAAAGGAAATTAATATACATGAATCGCTATTTTCCTATTTATTGTACTTATCAACGATTAACCAAATCAATCACAATCATAATTAGTCTCAGGATCTTCAATCATATTTCCAACACATCCCTCTGATTTTCAGGAGCGGGCAGATAAGTTGAAGGTGCACGAGCTGCAGTTAAGTAAAAATGTCAAAAAGATACATAGGAAGTGGTAAAAAGCAATCTTAGACATTTCGAAGAACATGAGGCGTAAGGTAGATAGAACCTTATAAAGCTTTCCTTTTGGGTGTGCTAGGGGAACTTGAAGAAGGCTGATCTTCACTCTTTTTGGTTTACGGGGGGGAGGGGCTTTTAGTTTTAATTCTGCTGATATTGGATTCGAAATCCTCCCCAAACTCACTAACTTGTTAGAGAGTCCACCAGTCGGCGAATTCGTCGGTGACTTCAGGATTGGGCTCTAATTCGGTGATGACGAGTCTGTCAAAGATGGCATTGTGATTTGGTAACAGCAGTTGAATGGATGGGCTTTGCTGGATACATAATGAGTCCTTTGCCAAAAAGAAATTCCCTGGAATACAAGATGGGCATCGGGATGCCGAGAGTTATCCCGAATTGCCGTGCACAGTTTAGAGGGGAGTAAACCTCAAGACCAGGTTTGAGTTTACCCTTTATTGATAGCTTCAAGGGGAGATAGACAATAGTCAGTACCGAAAGCCAGAGCATCTGCATCTCTTTAGAAAAGGAAAAATCAAACACATCTACAAATTCAGGCTGGGGAAGAGGGCAAAAATCAACATGAGTCGAGAATACCATGTTAGAACCAGCGAAGGAAATATCGGAAGGAGGAGACGCCTGCAGGGGTAGGCTTAAGCCTATAGCTCAATAATCAACATTCTCTTGCGTCTGGAAAAATAGGGTATAGCCTTAATTTGCTGGAAGGGCAGGGCTTTTTTAACATCGGAGAACAAAGAGGGAAAATAAAGCTTTAACTTGGCCTGAAGGACACTGTCTCCTCACTCAACGACACGGATGGATGGTTCAGTCCCCAGTAAGAACGGCAAGAACAACGCGGCCAAGCGCGAAGAATCTACCTACGGCAAGATAGAAGGCTAAATTCGCTAAAGTCCCTAGAGAACTTCAATGCTGGATGAATGAAAAAAAATACTTTTGACAGTCAGGAAAGAGAGAAGGCCGCACGTTCCTTCTGGGTAAACTCACCAGAATCCTTGCGGTAATGATCCGAACAAGCGCTGTAAGACATTTCCGTTTTGGGACCAAAAAATGAGTCAGTTGGCTGAGTTGCGTTGCACGTATCTTCTCCCCAAGGACCAAGCCCGGTAATGACGTACAAATCAAGGAGAGAGAGGTAGTCGTTGGGCCCTGAGTGGAGAAGGAAACACTTGGTAGATGGGGACAAGAAGAT
Organism: Corymbia calophylla; assembly: GCA_014182845.1. NCBI lineage: Eukaryota > Viridiplantae > Streptophyta > Magnoliopsida > Myrtales > Myrtaceae > Corymbia > Corymbia calophylla. The sequence continues at coordinate 1,242,634 of CM024699.1, read as the reverse complement.
AGGGAGATCGTTTAAGAGCATAAATGATAACCATTTTGTATTTATGTTTTTCAATTTTGTTACTCCCGAGAATAAAATTGAAATAGAAATTCGTTTGGTAATGCGATATTATATTTCTATTTTCAGGACAAATTTTTACTTACTTATGAATTCAAGGGTGTTGACTCGTGATACGATAATAGAGTTACAAATTCGAAATCGATATGACTCGTCGCTTATTTAACTCTTTTATATTAGAAAAGGTTTACCTCAAAACATTTTGATTGAGATAAGAAAAAATATAAGTAGTAAGTGCAAATAGAATGACAAAAAGTAAAGAGGTGACAATGTAAAGAAAGGTATGCCACTCAAAAAGTAAAATGACGAGGATAATAGAAGAGAAACACATACTTCATCCAAATCGTGGAGTATGAGTTCACGACATCTTTCTCTATCTGACATTCACATAAGACCTTTCCTCCCTAGATCTGTTGGACGATTCCATGGATAACAGAGATCATAACCTCCGGTGTCAGTGAGCAAACAAGCACCATTAGGCGAGATCATCCAAATACAGTCATTGCAATCATCCCAGTCCCTCTCTTGTTTATATATATCAAACCATTCAAATCGATCTGCCCATGAAAAGCCGCAAAAGAACAAGGTCCCTCCAAAGAAATTGGCTGTGAATGAAAATCCCCAGAAGCGCGTTATACGATGGATTCCGAGATCATCGTCCTTGGATTTGCAATGAACAGTTAGAGTAGTATCAGCCGGCAAATTGTTGTTGATCTCAATATATGTCTTGCCCGAAAATTGACCTTCTACACAACTATTTACAAATAAAGAAGAAATAATTATGAGCGGGGCTAATGTCTTCATCATTGTAGCATGTATTGCTTCGACATCAACATCATTAAGCTATTTAAGGATGACCCAAAAAACAAAATAAAAAACAAAATAAAGGCTATTAAAGGATGAACAGTATTAGCATAACAGTCACCGTTATTATCGGAAGTAACGGGGGCACGTGGGCCATGAGTTGTAACGAAGAGAAAAGGGCGACTACCCGTTTCAGATTGCAGAATTAATGACCTTCAATTCTTCATGTCAAAATGTCTTTTTTATTTTATTTCATTATGTATATAAAGATTGTGTCAAATCCTCAATCTTTGTTGGACATGTGATAGTTTTATGAACATATTTTTTTGCATCAATAAACACTAATGTGACAATGCTATATGGAGAAGCAAACCAATTACAAATTGAGAATTTTTAAATTTTAAATTAAATATTGGTTGTACTACATATCACGTAGATAATGCATATATATGATTGATTTGTTTCACCATAACATCAATTGGGTAACAAATGTATATGATATTTGTCGCGACCTCCCCGAAGGTGAATCATCATGGGAAGATTAATGGATTACTAAGTCTGAAGACTTAGTGCGGACTCTCCCAAGCCCTACCAATCGCAACTTAGTACTCAAAATTTAACATTGTTAAATATGTAATTTTATTCAATTAGGAGCCGCCACTAATCAATTAGAGTTGATTAGAAACCCAAGTAATGGGAGAATACTTTACTTCTGCGAACCAGAGATTCAATAGGTTCGGGGACATGGTTATGTTAAGTTAAACTAGCGCCATTTCGGTACCCTTTCTCTTTAAGTTTCAAAAATATTTTTTTGCAAGCAATCTTTGTTGATTTTAACCTAAGCCACTAACATGGAAAGGAGTGAGCATGCGTATCACAATCAATGACATTCGATAGGTCCAAAAGGATAAACGTAAGAATCATTATCAACCTTAAGGCAAAACAAGCTATAACTAAAAATGCATGCTCTAAACATAAATTCTAAATGGGATGACATCTAATTTTTTGGATTTTTTGTAAAATTAATTATGTATGACTTTAATCTAAATTTAACATGCATGATTCTTACTCTAATGACATATGACGTGCAATTCAAATGGCCTAACTCTATTGACATATGTTAATTGAAAACTATTGTAACATATATGTAATCATGACCCTAAATATGTATGTGCTATGTGATGTAAGATGAATAATATAACAATGCTATATGCATATGCATGATCTTTCTTCTTCTTCTTTTTCATTTTTTTAAATTTTTTTGATTTTTGATTTTATCAAAATCTGAAACTAAACTAAGTCTTATTAGAAAATTTCATCTAAAAAAATATTATATAAATCTAAGATGCAACCTAGCTACCACACTATCATGCAATCAAACTACCATGCGATGCAATGTGAAATTTTTTTGTATTTTTATTAATGGTAAAATTTACTAATATAAAACCAACACAGACAACGAAGACAACTATATAAACATATAACTCATCACAATCAAAGATGGAAGGTTACGATATTCAAAAATCTAATCCGGCTCAGTATTTTTTATTATTATGACCCTCGACGCGAAAATATACCTAACGAATCACAAATCGCAATAAGAACCAAATAATTGTAAAAATAAATAAGAAAACGACCAAATTAATTTTGATTAAAGAAAACTACCTGATTCAGAAGAGAATTATCCTGGAGAATGCGACTAACAAGGAACGATGCCAAGGTCCCAATGATGAGTTCTCAAATAGCATGAGAATTCGTCTAATTCAAGTCATTACTTTCATGACGGCGGTGGCTTGCGATGAGCGATGCTGAAGAATTATGGTGATTCTTAGCAAGACCGAAGAAACCTGCAAATAACTCAGATTGGATCCAAGAATTCTATTGACTTCGTTGGATCCCGTGAGCAAGAAAACAAATATGCAAGATATTTGCTGAGCACCAAGATCGCCACTCTCACTTTTCTCTCTGTTGTGGCTGTGTTTTTTTTATGTGTGTCTGCTTCAGTGCGTGTGGCCCTCTTTTTATAAGTGAGAGGATTATGTTATTTAAGAAAAGATGATAAATTTGCACGTTGCATATTTAGCTCTTGTATCCCACGTGCAATTTTTTTTCAATATTTCATCTGACACATTCCCTGAATATTGAAAGAATAATGCGAATATTCTGGGGAACATTCTCATATTTCTGGGAATATTCTCATATTCCAACTCGTCATCCCTTAACGGGCCTAGCCAAATTCTCTTTCACTATGGGCTTAGTCCAACTTGTTAAATTAAAGTTTAGAACCATCAATTAAAGCCCATTTGTCACATGTCCAATGCAAATGCAATAATAAATGCTCCTAAAACTATATGCTATGCAATTTAATCCTAATATTTTTTATTTAGGGGTTAAAATTAATCTCTAAATTTTTGTGCATTAAATTACGAATGATCAATCAAAATTTAGGTGTCAATAATATTTTATGTCAAATTAACTTAGAGGTCTGTACCAAAATAATGTGATTTAGACATGTAATATAGAAACGTTCATCCGCCTTCAAAAACAGATATATTTACACATGCTGGGTAAAAGGAATTTGTGCCTAAAATTCATTCGTGTAGAATTTCCCTGATGTCGATTGACCTAGATGGGTATAACTTATTACTGTGAGACGTTTATTTTCTTTAAACATAAATGACTGATAAATCACTCAGTTGATTTCCACGTTTCTAAATTACATGTATTCATTGCATTGTTTTGAGATAGACCGTTTAAATTATAATCGAGATAAACAGATTGTATACATATGTTACACAATTAATCTTGTGGGGACATAAACCAATCACATATTCATATTATGTGTGTGATATGCATCACAACAAATTTATGCATTTAGAATTGAAATTTCTCAATTTGTGATTGAATTGTTTAGTGCTTCCAAAACATCAAATATGTTCGTGAAACTATCACAGATTCCCCAACAAAAACTGAGACTTTAGACACAGTAATTGTATAAATTAAAATCCACAAAACAATAAAAACATGATGACATGAAGATTTTTGGGATGACATGAAGAATTGAAATTAGTTAAATTCTGCAATATATGACTGCGTAGTTGCCTTTATCTCAATTACAACTGGTGGTTCACAAGCCACCTTCACTTTCAATAGTAACGGTGACCATTGCTTCCAGTAAAGGAGAATAAAGCATCTGCTGGAAAATTCTAAAAAAAGTTGTAAATCTATTTACAGATACCAATTTAAGTCTAAACTTTTTAATTTGACCAATTAGTCCTAAATTTTTTGAAATTTTGCCAATTTAGTTTAACCATTTTTGACTAGAAGCCATTGATGTGGACCTATTTTTTGCAACTTAGTAATTTTCCTTTCTCTTTTTTAAATAGGCTAGGTTAGACATTTATAGGTTAATTAGCTTAGGTTATGGCCAATAAAACTTGTTAGACTTATCTCGTTTGGTTTCTGATGGACCCCAAATGGCTATTGGCGACTCCTAGAAATACTTAGGCTTAAAAGAACTTAAATTCAAATATCCAAATGTCGTGTGAGATAAGGGCTTGAAAGAGCCGGTGTTCATAACTGATGGACCATTTGAACCGTCTTATGGGTGACGCCTCCAAAACCCTCAAAGTGTCCCCAACCTTGTCGTCGGATGTGCTTTGGGAGGGTCACCATATACCTCATCTTATAATGGCAATTGCTCCTACCAATGATCCACTGCTCTTGTCAAGATTCATTACTCCTGTCAGCCATCTGGACTTCTATCTTATGGTTCGTTCAAGCATATCGGTGATTATGACTCTACCTAGTTGTTCACTTTTCCATGGTCCTTCCAAATTTTACCGAGCATCCCCGTTTTAGGGATGTTCACCTTTCTATGATCCGTCCGAGCTTTACTAAATATGCTTGTTCTAGTGTTGTTCACCATTAGGTCAATCCAACCGTTCACCCGATTTTGGTACCTTCAAATCAACATGAACATTCCTACTCTTCTCGACTTGTTCACCTTCTATCAAGGTCCTTCTAGTGTTCATCTTATCTCAAGGTCCTTCCAACTTGTAGACACCTCAGCACCCAATTCCTTGTTTAGGCTTGATAGTGGTAAAGCACTACTCATATCAGCTCATCTTGTGCTGGTTATGACATCATTTGCTTGGCTTGTACATAAATAATATGTTACTACTCAACCAATACACACGAGTGGCTTTTGATTGCTTTGTCCTCTAAATAAATTCAGGTGTCTACACATGGATAATTCATGAAGTATGATAATGGGTTTAACTCAATTCTATCACACATTAATGGCTGTACAAGACTTAGCTAGTTTTTGCAGGGCAAGGATGCTGAAGTGATAATGAAATTCAGGAGCACCCCCAACAATCGTGAACAGTATCGACTAATGAGGGATGTAACGGAGAAAAGGTTCATTCAAGTGACCCGACTCCATCGTTGTGGAGTGCACCGTATCCTTGCTGCAATTCATGGTCTACAAAATCTGCTAGCTGAGAAACAAGGAGTTCATGATGTTTTTATGTAGCTGGAGCTGGTTCGGTCACTGCTCAAACCTTTGGTTTGATCCATAAGCATTACTTCCGGCATAAGTACAGCGGGAGTGCCAAAACTTGGCACAAAGGGGCACTTAAGTGCCAAAAGTTACAAAAGTACACTTAAGTCCAAAATCGGAGCAAAATGGATCACTTAAGTGCCAACGGCGAAAATTCCGGCCAAATTGCCACGTGTCAATTTTCCGGCGACTTAATTTGCTGACGGAACATTTTTTTCAAAATAAAAAATCCACGTGGCATTTTTTTTTCAAAATAAAAATCCACGTGGCAATTCTTTAAAAGAAAATTGTCCACGTCACATTTTTAAAAATTAAAATCGATTTTATTTAAAAAAAAGGGGGGGAAGAGGGGATCGGCAAGGGCTGCACAGCCCTCGCCGATCCCCTCCTCCTATTTTTTTTTTTTTTTTTATAAATAAAATCGATTTTATAATAATATATATTTTTAATTATTTAATTAATAAATTTTAAAATCCACGTCAGCGCAAAAACGACGTCGTTTTGCGCTGATTTTCGTCGTTTCAATTTCCGGCGAGCCACGTAGGCAAAAAAATTAATAAAAAATTGCCACGTAAGATTTCCGGCGAGGTTCCGGCGACTTGGCACTTAAGTGATCCATTTTTTAAAAAAGTGGCACTTAAGTGTACCTTTTTGTAACTTTTGGCACTTAAGTGTCCCTTTGTGCCAAGTTTTGGCACTCCCGCCGTACTTATCTCCATTACTTCCCATGCTTGAGATATTGTCCACAAACTGTAGTGCTGTAGCCTACAAAATCAAAGTATCACAATTTTTATATTTTGTTGAATAACTGATGCTAAAAGGAAAAAGCTACTTTTTTTTTTCCTTCTTTTCCTTAGTTTTTGGTAGCACCGGGACCACTAAAGTGGCATGCAACAAATGTCGCTCTTGGTGCAGCTCTTGGAGTTGTAGTTTGCTTTCCTCTTGGTAAGTATACGATTGACATCGCGTCAAAAGGACTTCAATAAAAGCTTGCTTGTATTCTGAACTTCTTTATAGACGACAAGATGTCCTAATCAAGAGTCAATTAGTTAGTAAAAAAACAAGATATCCAAGGAGGTTTCCACGAGAGAATTGTTGGAAATTTCCTATAACGGGCTTATATTAATTAATCAATTTTCTATTTTAAATAATCGGATTAATGGATATTCCAATATGTTTTAAACCCTCAAGTGATCTTATTGAATTGAGTTTTGGCATCTATTAATAACGGGCCTAGTTGAGCAGTAAAGTGTAGGTAATTATATTTAACTGAAGCCCGTAATGGGAGGGGCCCAGTTGACACACTATTGATTAGGGTTTGCTTAGTTCCCTCTCTAACCTATAAAAGGGTAGGTCATACCTATCAGTTGCTTAAAATCCCATTAAAGCTGCTATACCGAAATAGGTCATAGAGAGGAAGATCTGGCATTTCAATAGATCACTGATTACATCAGTTTGATCTGTTTTTCATCAAGTGAGACTATAGCTCAAACATGTACATTTTAATTCTGCTGTGCGTATAAATTTTGGTGTTTTACAGTCATATATAGATTTAATTATTCTTGATTAATTAGTTGTTTATGTAGAGAATTTCTACAAGAATACCTTAGTGAATGATCTCCAATACAATTACATTTGGAAAAAGAAATGAAACTAATGTCTAATGAGTGATAATTGCACCTTCTACTCTTTGTAAAATAATGGCAATTCCATATTATTCTCCTTTAGAAGGAGGTGTGAACACCTAAAGTGTCAAAACTTGATACAAATGGGCATATAAATACCAAAACTTCCAAAAAAATACCAAAATTGGAGAAGAAAAGATTCTAGTATTTTCTGTTCCCGGGAACAATTTGATACGCATGGTAACACTTCTATTCTCGGGAACAATTTCTGCTTAGAAATGATTCTTTTTTATTTTGTTCTCGGGAACAATTTCTGAGCATTTGAAGGCGTTTGGTAACTATCCAAAAATTTTATTCCCGTGATAGAAATGCGTTTAGTAAAACCTTAGAATTTCTAGTCCAAAATATTTTCTTTTAATTTTTTAATGATTTAAATACATTTTTCTTTTTTTGACTTTTTTTTTTCTTTTTTATTTTTCCCTTCCTCCATTGTGGCTGGTCGCCGCCGCCGCCGGCGGTGGCTGGCGACCAGCTGGGCGAGGTCCGATGAGCTCACTAGAGGCTCGCCTGGCCACTGGCAAGCTCGGCCTCGCAAATCTTGTCGAGGCCGAGCCTCGCTGGGCCACCGGCGACGGTCGACTTCGCCCAGGAGGCGCAAGGTCAGCCTCACCCTGGCCTGGTGAGGCCGAGCCTCGCCCAGATTTGCGAGGCTGAGCTCGCCAGTGGCCAGCTGAGCTCGCTAAACCTCGCCCAGCCACTTGTCGGCCACCACTGGCGCCAACGACGGTGGGCGGTGATGGGGTGGTGGTAGGTTGAGGGAGGAAGAAGAAAAGGAAAGAAAAAGAGAAGAGAAAAAAAAGAAAGGAAAAAAAACTGATTCTTGAAATTGTTCTTAGGAACAAGAAGCAACTTTTTTTTTATTCTTGATTCCGTTCCAAATCTATTCCAAGGTTCAAATTTGCTCCCAGGAACAAAAATTTTAACAAACGGATTTATGTTTCAAATCTACTTCTGAAAACAAAAGAACATAAAATTTCATTATTTGGCCAGTTACCAAACAGGCCCTTAAGTGCCAACAGTGAGTCACGTCGGAATTACCGACAAGCCTCACTGGAGTTGGCACTTAAGTGTCCAATTTCCAAAAAAAGTGACACTTAAATGTATCTTTTGGAAATTTTGACACTTGTGTATCCATTCATATCAAGTTTTGACACTTCGGATATACCTTTTCTCCTTTAAAAGCATGGTGTTGCGTTAAATTATGTCTTGAATTTGAGCACATGTTCAAAACTCAAACTGATTGGATGATAACAATTTGTCAAACAGAATATGTTAAGAAAGAGATCCCAAAAGTTATTAGAATTTCTTTATTGACGAAGTTTCCTAAATTGCATAAAGGGACGCAAGTATAACGTTTGTGGGGATTCGTATTCTCAATAAAAAGGATCAGAGCATTCACTTGTGCCGGTGAGAGTTTGTTTTAGTCTTTCCCAACTAAAACAAATTTATATTATATTCGTATCTTTTCCTTCAAGCCGCACACTTAAGGCGTGGACTTCGTGGGTTTTGTTGAGATCTCAGGCCGTGACTTGAAGTATAAAAGAGACACGCAGGGAAGTTCTCTCTTGGCTGCATGGATGTTTTTGAACGCGGGGATTTGTGTTAAGAGTCATACATATGTTTATTGTAAATATAATGGGTTTGGGTATAATTTAAGTATGGGAAACACTTGATTATGTGAGTGATTGTAACTTTGATTATCCTATTATTAGTGGACTATTTGTCGTTGGCTCTCCCATGGAGCAAGTAGTGATAATCGGACCGAACTATGTATATCTCTAGTATTTTTTTATTTTTCTTCATTCATTTCTCTAGTAATTTTGCATTGATTTAATTTATTTTTCCTCATTTATTTATCTAGTAATTTTGCGTTGATTTAATTACAAGATCTGAATAGTTTCTACAATATTTCACAACACATTGTTTCCGATTCCAGCAAACATAGCCTAAAATCTTTAGCTCTTCATTCTGGCATGTGGGAAAAGGAGCTTGACCTTCATGGGCTAGCAAAGTATTTTGATGGGTAGGGATACCATCTTACCTTCAGTGACGTGGTAAGTGGGAAATGGCAAGGTTATTAACATAAGAGAAGACAAATGGCTCTAGAGAGGAGTGATTGGGGGGCTAGCGAATTATGGTGAACCTATTCGAGTTGCTGAGTTGATTATCAAGGAGGAAGAGAGATGGAATGAACAAACTGCAGAGACTATTTGATGAGCAGCTAGTCAACGAAATATTACCAATTCCATTGAAGATCCATAATGCATGAGATAAAATTGTATGAACGGGAACTGAGTTGGGCCTCTTCACAGTTAAAAGTGATGGAATTGTGGAGTCTGATGGAGAAATTTTTTTTTATTATGGGTAGGCACTTCCCAGTAGGTCACCCATCCTGAGATATTAAAGGAAATAAATTTTATATTACTGCTAATGGCATAATGTAGTTTCCATATTTAATTATGTATGCCTTAGATTCCAGTTATAAATAGGGCAATTTCTTTTATAGTTGTAACGCTGAAGCTTTGTAACCCTGAGCTTGTAACGCTGATATTGATAGTGAAGAGATTGCCTAGTGCGGCACCGTGGTTTTTCCCTTCTTGATTTTGGAAGGGTTTTTCACGTAAAAATTCATGCTTGCCCTCTTTTTCTTCCCTACTTTTATTTTTTGCATATTCGCGTCCCCAACAACTGGTATTAGAGCCTAGTTTTGGCAAATAGTGGGAGCAAATATGGACGAAGGAAAGGTGAAGATTGATCGGTTCGATGGCAAGGATTTTGGTTTCTGGAAGATGCAGATTGAGGAGATGCTGTATCAGAAGAACTTGCATCAACCTCTGTCTGGAGAGAAACCAAAATCTATAAAGCAAGCAGAGTGGGAATTGTTAGATCGACAAGTTCTAGGTTTGATTCGTCTTACATTGCCAATGAAGCGACAACGGTGGATTTGATGGTGGTGTTGTCTAACATGTACGAGAAGCTTTCTGCATCAAACAAGGTATATTTAATGCGTCGTCTTTTCAATTTGAAGATGGACGAGGGTGCTTTTGTGACAAATCACATCAACGAATTCAACATGATCACGACTCAGTTGAGTTTGGTGGATATCAAATTTGATGACGAGGTAAAAGCTTTAATTTTATTATCCTCTCTACCTGAAAGTTGGATTGCAACTGTGATTGCAATGAGTAGTTCGTCTGGTAAGAAAAAGTTGAAACTTCAAGAAATCTGAGATTTGATTCTTAGCGAGGATATTCGTAGAAAAGAATCTGGTGAATTTTTGGGTACTGCCTTAAATATTGAAGGCAGAGGGAGAAGCAATCAACAAGAGCAAAACCAGTACCATGGTAGATCAAAGTCCAGAGGGAGAAGCAAATCAAGATCTCGTGGTGAAATTATTTGCTAGATTTGCAAAAAAGAAGGGACATTTGAAACAAGATTGTAGAGCTCCGAAGAAGAAAATTCAATATCGAAATCAAAATCAAGAGGAAGAAAAATCCGTGAATATAACTTTTGAAGAGACACAAAATAGTGATGCTTTAATTTTGAGCATTGATAGTCCAATTGAGTCGTGGATTCTTGACTCAGGTGCGTCGTTTCACTCTATTTCATGCAAAGAATTAATGCACAATTTTGTTGCTGGAAAATTTAGAAAGGTTTATCTTGCTGATGATGAACCTTTGGATATCATGGGAAATGGTAATATTTATATAAAATCTACTAACGGATATCAATGGAAGTTGCATGATGTTAGATATGTTCCAGGACTTAAGAGAAATTTGATCTCTATAAGTCAGCTAGACAGCACAAGTTACAAGACTCTTTTTGGGGATGGCTCTTGGAAAATTGTTAAAGGTGCTCTAGTTGTAACACGTGGAATAAAGTCAGGAACGCAAATTATGGCATCGCAAGCTTGGACACATGAGCAAAAAAGGAATGAAGATATTAGCATCTAAGGAAAAATTGCCTAATTTGAAATCCATAGATATTGGTCTATGTGAAGATTGTGTTATGGGTAAGCATAAATGTGTTAGTTTTTCGAAGATTGGAAAATAACCAAAGAAAGAAAAATTAGAGTTGGTGCATATAGATGTGTGGGGCCCAGCTCTTGTGCATTCTCTTGGAGACTCGCGCTATTATGTCACATTTATTGATGACTCCACCAAAAATGTATGGGTTTATTTTCTAAAAAATAAATCTGACGTATTTACTACTTTTAAAAGATGGAAAGCTAAAGTGGAGAACGAGACTGACTTGAGAATTAAATGTCTAAGGTCCAATAATGGCGGTGAATATGATAGCAAGTAATTCAATCAATTTTGTGCAGAGAACGGAATTAGAATGACAAGAACTGTTCTCAATAGACTGTAGCAAAACGGAGTTGCTGAGAGGATGAACAAAACTCTGAATGAGTGTGCAAGAAGTATGAGGTTGCATGCAGGATTACCCAAGATGTTTTGGGCAAATGCAATTAATACGGCAGCATATTTAATTAATAAGGGACCTTTGGTTCTACTTAATTTTCAGTTACCAAAAGAAGAATGGAGTGGAAAGAAGGTAAGTCTCTCGCATCTGAAAGTCTTTGGTTGTGTTTTCTATGTCCACGTAGATTCTGAAAATAGATATAAACTTGATGCAAAAGCTAAAAAATATTTTTTCATTGGATATGGTTCTGATTATTTTGGCTATCGGTTCTAAGATGAATAAAATAGAAAAATAATAAGAACTGCTGATGTTACATTCAATGAGAATATGTTGTACAAGGACAAATCCGTGGCAGAATCTAGTGTGAAGAAAAATTTGGTGGAGAATATAGAGATTGAATTGGAAGAGAATTCTAAAAGTGTTCTGGTTGAAATCCCTAAAACTGTTGCTGAACAAGAATCACGCACACCTGATCTCATTTTGAGAAGATCTAGTAGAATACATAAACCTGTACGGCATTGCATTATTTGCTTTTGACTGACGTTAGCGAACCAGAAAATTTTTCGGAAGTAGTGTAGGTTGAAGATTCTGTTAAGTGGGAGTTAGCAATGCAGGATGAATTGGATTCACTCAAGAAAAACAAAACTTGGGTGTTAACTTAGTTACCAGATGGGAAGAAAGCATTGCAGAACAAGTGGGTGTATTGGGTCAAAGAAGAACCTGATGGCAGCAAGAGGTATAAAACAAGGTTAGTAGTAAAAGGGTTTCAGCAAAAGGAAGGAATTGACTATACAGAGATTTTCTCTCCAGTTGTGAAATCGACTACTGTCAGGTCAGTGTTGAGTATTGTTGCTGTAGAGAATTTACATCTAGAGCAGCTAGATGTTAAGACTGCATTCCTCCATGGTAATTTGGAGGATGATATTTATATGGTACATCCGGTAGGTTTTCAAGATCCTGGAAAAAAAAATTATGTCTGCAAATTGAAGAAAAGTTTGGATGGCTTGAAACAGTCTCCTCGACAGTGGTAAAAAAACATTTGACACATTTATGTGTGGTAACGAGTTCACTAGAAGTGACATGGATCACTGTTGTTATTTCAAAAAATTTGATGACTGCTATATTATTTTGCTGTTATATATGGATGATATGTTCATTGCAGTATCTAGAATGAGAGAGATCAATATACTAAAGCAGCAATTGTCAAAAGAGTTTGAGATGAAGGACTTGGGCGTAGCAAATCAGATTCTTGGGATGAGAATCACGCGGGATAGATTTAAAGGAATCCTAAAGTTATCTCAAGAAAAGTACATTGAAAAAGTGCTGGACAGATTCGGAGTAAAGAATGCAAAGCCCAAAAGTACTCATTTAGGAAGTCACTTCAAGCTCTCAAAGGAGCAGTCACCAAAGACAAATGAAGAGCGGGAGTATATGGCTAAAGTGCCTTATGCATCAGCTGTTGGTAGTTTAATATACGCAATGGTGTATACTAGACCAGACATATCTCATGCAGTGGGAGTTGTGAGCAGATACATAGCAAATCTAGGAATAAAACATTGGGAAGTTGTAAAGTGGTTATTAAAATACCTGAAAGGCACTTTAGGTATGCCATTATGTTTTTTGAAAAATAATGCAATTTTACAAGGCTTTGTTGATGCAAATCTTGGTGGTGACTTGGATAATAGGAAGAGCACCTCAGGTTATATTTTTACCTTAGGTGGTACTGTAATCAGTTGGATGTCTAGACTTCAGACTTGTATATTTCTCTCAACCACTGAAGTAGAGTATGTGGCTATATCTGAAGCTGGTAAGGAGATGATTTGGTTGAAAAATTTTCTGAAGGAGATAGGAAATGAGCAAGATAATAGTGTTCTTTTCAGTGATAGTCAAAGTGTTATTTGTCTTGCAAAGAATCCGGTATTTCACTCAAGGACAAAACACATAGAGTTAAAATATCATCAAATTCGTCAGTTGATAGATGACAGAACATTGTCGTTAAAGAAGATTCTTGGTGCAGAAAATCCAGCAGATATGTTAACAAAGGTTGTCATCACTGAGAAACTGAGGCTGTGCATTGCCTCAGTTGGCCTCCATGGTAAGTGATGAGTGGGGCTGCCGCACTAGGACAATTTGGGTTGAAAAGATAAAGACTATAAAAAATTATTGTTGTTTTTTGAAGATCAGCCTCCAAGTGGGAGATTGATGGAATTGTGGAGTTTGATGAAGAAATTTTTTTTATTGTGGGTAGGCACTTTCCAATAGATCACCCATCTTGAGATATTAAAGGAAATATAGTTTATATTACTACTAATGGCATACATGTAGTTTCCATATTTAATTATGTATGCCCTAGACTCCAGTTATAAATATGGTAATTTCTTTTATAGTCGTAAGGTTGAAGCTTTGTAACCTTGAGCTTGTAACGTTGATACTAATAGTGAAGAGATTGCTTAGTGCGGCACCGTGGTTTTTCCCTTCTTGATTTTGGAAGGGTTTTCTACGTAAAAATTCATGCTTGCCCTCTTTTTCTTCCCTACTTTTATTTTTCGCATATTCGCTTCCCCAACAAAAAGTGCATATAACAGAGAGAGAATGACTCATATTCAGATTACAAGAGAACAAACATCATCATCATTTCAGCCACCTCGTGAATTGTGGAATAGAATTTGGCTCATGAAAACCCCACCCCAAATCAGAATTTTTACATGGAGTTTATGTCATAATGCTCTTCCTACACGAGATAATTTGTGCAGAAGGAAGATATTACCTGACGATACATGCCCCCTATGTAATCGAGAGGCTGAGACAATAGAGCATTTATTCTTGCTTTGTCCATGGACTTCGCAGATATGGGCAAACCCCGCACTACAAATCGAGATTTCACGGAGAGGACTGTCACAAATTGAAGAATGGTTACTAAAATTCAGAGCAAAATCAAAGAACTTTCCATCATTTCAAACCGTGGCCAGGGTTCTGTGGTGCATTTGGAGAGCAAGGAACGATTTTGTATTTTGGCTCTGGCACCCTAACCAAGCGAATCTTGTAGAATCGGCACTTATTATGCTCAGAAAGTGGTGTAAATGGAACCATGAACAACTGGAACGCGATTCAGAAGCCGACAACCTATCTCGAAGTTGGATTCCCCCAAAGGAACGATCTTTAAAGGCGAACTTCAACGGCTCCTTTGTTGAAGGTTTGACCTGGAATTCCTTTGCCTGTGTCGTCTGTGATGCGTCGCGAGCTCAGGTCCAGCTGAGGCCCTAGCTTTACTCACTACTCTCTCTCCCCGAATCCATGAAGAGCAAAGTGGTTGTACTTGAGTCAGATGGTTCGATTTTAGTAGTGAACTCGGTGAAGAGTGCAGACAATCACCCTTGGGAAATCAGTACACTCATCATGGAGGCCCTGTAGAAATTTCTCTACATAAATAACTAATTAATCAAGAATAATTAGATCCATATATGATTGTAAAACACCAAAACTTATATGTACAGCGGAATTAAAACATACCTATTTGAGCCATAACTTACTTGATGAAAAACAAATCAAACTAGTGTAATTAGTGATCTATCGGTATGCCGAATCTTCCTCTCTATGACCTATTTCGGTTTAGCAGCTTTTATGGGATTTAGCGACTGATAGGCATAACCTACCCTTTTATAGGCTAGAAAGGGGACCTAGCAAACCCTAATCAATAGCGTGTCAACTAGGCCCCTCCCATTACGGGCTTCAGTTAAACACAATTGCCTACACTTTGCTACTCAACTAGGCCCGTAATTAATAGATGCCAAAACCCAATTCAATAAGATCACTTAAGGGTTTAAAATATATTGGAATATCCATTAACCCGATTATATAAAATAGAAAATTAATTAATTAATGTAAGCCTATTATCGGAAATTTCCAACATTTTCCCACTTGGGCTACATTAATTATTTTATTTTATTTTATTTTGAAAATGATTTTTATTTTGAAAACGACACTCTCGGGTTAATAACTGAAAATTTATTTTATGTGGCCACAATTTTGAAAAATAATATTCCAATAACGGCATCTCAAAACCAATCCAATCTTATATAACCTCATTATAGGACTATGGCGATCAATGCGTTAAAAAAATACCGCAACACATGCCCTTCTATAATCACATATAATAAGTATTATATTTTCATGGATCATAGGCCTAGTAGTGTAGTAAGAAATAGTGCCAACATGTGATAAAAAATAGATACTATTTCTTATCGGTCCTCAATGTAATTTCTCAACGACATGAAACTGCATTAGTGCAGTTTCTAAACAACATGAAATTGCCTCAGTGCAATTTCTAGACAACATGAAATTGCACAACTATGTCACAATCCAACATGAGATCTCGTGAATTAGTGACATCCAAGTCTCTTTAAACTAAAATTTGTTTAAAGATATTGTTTCATATTTCCATTTCTCAATCAACAAGAGAAGGATAACAATAAAATGATGATCATCAAAAATAAACATTATAAGTTTGTATATATCCAGAAATACAAACTATATAACTCCCACTAACAAAAGAGATCAAAAGACTCTAAAATACCCATATTCTTTACATATTATTTAAACAAAATGAGTCATAAATCTTTTGTTAGAAGATCAGCTAACATGGACTTAGTTCTAATATTCTCAATCACAATGTCTCTCTTTTTGACTAAGTCTTTAACAATATAATATTTGATCCAATTAACATCTCAATCGTGGCATTGTTGTTGTTCACAACAAAAGTAACTGTTTGACACACATAATGCAATATGATCAATTATGGGTAATAAGTAATTCCACAAAATAATTAGTACATTACAAATTCCCTTTTGGGCAGAGCGTATAATGCACCATTATTTTCCACAGCATGAAGTTTGTAAAACAACAAGAAAAAGAATTACATATAATTATCAATGATCCATCCCCTTTGGGCAGACAAATCATTTAAATTATACATCTCCATGATATCAATATATAGAGATAGATAAGGAGAATTACATATAATTTTCAAAGATCTATCCCTTTTAGGCAGAGAAATCCTTTAAATTATACATCCTATTATCTTAACATAAAGGGAAATTACATATAACTCTCAAAGTTTATCCCCTTTGGGTAGATAAATCTTTTGAGTCACACATCCCATTAATTATCTCTAATATATCAATATAGAGGGGAATTACATATAACTTAAAAACATTTATCCCCTTTGGGCAGATAAATCTTTTTGAGTCATACATCCCCATATTTTAATTTTGGAATTTATCTTCATGCAATTTTCAAATTAATATACACAATAACCCCCTTTGGGCAAGTGATTGTATCTACTAATTTTTATTAATAAGGAACTTCAATAATTTACAAACTTTAACAATTTGTACATAATGTTCCATTTAATCATTGCCCAAAAATTCATCAAACAATATGAAGCACTTTACGACATGTGCTTCCCAAGATCATATTGCATTTATCAAACAACAAATTTTGCCACAATTTTATGTGCTTATTTCTACAATTAAGCATATCAGATTATCTAGTTAAACTAAAGTAAGAAAGAATAGATAATCTATGCTAAATTAGAGAAAGTGAATACCGATATTCTATCCCTCATATACTATAACAAATTTCCATAAATTAAAAATTGAAAAATAGGCACAAAATTATTTTTCATGGAATTAAATATGGATAACAATAAATAATTCCAAATAAATATTTAAATATGCCAAAATTAAAATTTACCATACCAAAAAATCATAAATTAAAAATTAGGCATATTAAAAAAAAATTGAAACGGGCCTTGGAGGACCCTACACTTGCCCTACACGTCATTCCGTGCACGTGGGGCTAACAAACTTGGCCGCACTACATCAATAAGCTTTGCTGATATTAAGGCAAACTATTGGAGAATGTTATAATTCATTTAAGACCTCACACTTCACACATGATGGAGGCAAACACATGGAGGAACGCAATCCTGCACTAGCTATAGGCACATGAGCATGACAACTGAAATTTACAATGTCCAAAGGAGAAGTGAGGATAGCTCAAAATCTATTATCTCAGGTGCTTATTCAAATTAGCTTAATCTCATTAACACCAAACAATAGAGAGACTTGAAACCAAACTAATTTGATAGCCTGACGGAGAGATGACGATAACAGTGAAAGATAAAGGGAGCTCAGCACATGAATAAATTTACTGATACAACACTTATTAGCACTACATAACACTATTTTCTCTACTGTATTATGTAATACTAATGTTTCAAGAAGTAGTGGACAATTGACCACTTCTCATACATGGTTTTATATTAGGCATAGACAAAAGCCAAGTGAAAAGCAAGCCCTCCCCACTTATGCAGCCTAAGAAATTAATGAAGTCGATATTTGTTCAAATAGCGACAATGTTACCAATCCTTCATGAAGACTATCCTTTTTATCAAATAGTTTATATTTTAATCACAGCAACCACAAAGTAGGCAAATATAGCAGTAGCCATCTCATCTAGACCGTGAAATTGCTAAAAATAAGTTATTTCTCGCAAACAAAAAAAAAATCAGGGAAAGCAATCTATCATTTAATATATTAGGCACATGCTAGAGTCATGATTGTAACTATAACAATAGGTATAATTAGATCCTCCAAATACATTTGCTAGATAAAGGCTTTTATAACCTTCCAAGGTATAACCATTGTATGAATCTCTCCATCGTAAAAAAAAAGTTAGCCAATTGCAACTCTCCGAAATAATCTACTCATTAAACAAGCAACTAGCATTGACAACCGCAGTCAACCAAGGTCAGCAACGAGAGCAATTATTCTAGATAAAAATTATCCTTTCTATGAAAGAACTAAGCAATTGGTGGGTTCTTTCACAACTTGAAAACAATGATACAATTAACACATATACAAATTGAAGCTCATTGCAAAGCCAAGCACCAAGCAGAATCAGTATCAACCTGAAATTACTAATTGTTTTTGAGAGAACAGATAGAATACCAAACAAGTGCTTAAATGGTCTAATTATACAAGAAGTAGAAAACATCCTTCAAAGCATGATCAGCTGATATGCAACATTTACATCACATGCCTGATGAGCAATACTCACTTACAAATGCCTGCTAAAAAGTTCTTATAATGAAGTTCTAGCCCACAAAAGAAGCCGTACAACCTTTTCTTCCTCATGCCTACTTAACCCAATGAGTAGAAGGCCATCTAGCACAATATGAGCAATCAATTTGCTCCCAGCAATAGAAGGACAAGGATTACCGATGCTTTTTTGACTCATTTTACTATGCAAAATATTACAATTGATAGAAGACAGAACAGAACAATTACTGGCAATATAAGGGTGATTAGCTTGAAGGGATCAGATCATTAACAAAACAAGAATGGTCAACCTACGTCATTTAATCCGATATCAAAAGGGCTCTTAAGCCAATTCCTACGGTCTGACCTCCTAAAATACTTCGGTTAGTATGCATAGTTTCCTATTACAGGCCTCACGTAAAGCGAGAACAAATCACACAAAAGTAAAGGACATTCTCTCTTTGTGCGACCTCCCTCGAATCTTCCAATACAATTTAAATGCCTCATTAACCAAAGCATTCAATGGAGATGACACGTGTAGCCTAAAAGAATCTCCCTAAAATCAGTTCCAAACAATGTCAATGCCACCGATCGCTATTCCAATGAAGTTAGGATATAGAAATTGGCGTAAAGTGCCAGTTTAAGAGCATTAATCAAAAGCAGTGGGTTCATATTAATTGATCACTGCATCCCACCTACCAAAAATCACAACCTTTTTAAGGTGCTATCGATGGCTGGATGGGATAAAAAGAGCCAACACAACATAATCCAAAGCATCTTATCGACCTTCTCTCATAAAAAGAAAATCCAATAAGAAACAAAACTACCGTCACCCATCAGTTCAATTGGAGCAACTGCTATCATTTTACCGACCAAAAACTCGGGAGCCCATCAAGTAAAAAAGAAGAAAGACGAATGCTTTCTGAGCACGCACGAAACCCCGATCTCATCGTGTAGAAACTCCAATTGTGCAATTTGTCGGTCAACATTGCATAAATCACTCATGTATTATAATACCCATATAACAATTTCTAACATTCATCATTCAATCGAAGGAAATTCAAAAATTTTGGAAATCCTTTCAAATTATAAATTTTGGAATTTTCAAAATTTTCGGATCTTACACCCATGGCCAAACATGGGTTTTCTCAAGTTTAAGCTAAAAAACTCACCTAAATGCATCCAGAAAAATTCTAAAATATATATATATATATATATATATATATATATATATATGACAATACCCATGCAACAATTTATAACATACTTCATTCAATTGCACAGAATTTTTTTTTTAAAAAAAATTTAGAACTTTTCAAAGTACAAACCCTAGAATTTCAAATTCGAAATTCTCTCTCAATTATCAACGAAAATATATAAATTATATATGGTTGGAAAGATCTCGACATGTAGAATAAAAACCCTAAAGTTTCAGAATCAATCGATCAAAGAGTCTACATGAAAAAAATAACGACAACATTCGGTTCAAGAGAAGAAATTTCGAATTTGTTCATAAAAAAATAATAATAATAATTTTGGGTTCTACAATCATATATGACTAGCTCTGATACCACATGTAGAAATTTCTCTACATAAATAACTAATTAATCAAGAATAATTAGATCCATATATGATTGTAAAACACCAAAACTTATATGTACAGCGGAATTAAAATATACCTGTTTGAGCCATAACTTACTTGATGAAAGACAGATCAACCTGGTGTAATCCGTGATCTATCGGTATGCTGGATCTTCCTCTCTATAACCTATTTCGGTTTAGCAGCTTTTATGGGATTCAGCGACTGATAGGTATAACCTACCCTTTTATAGGCTAGAGAGGGGACCTAGCAAACCCTAATCAATAGCGTGTCAACTAGGCCCCTCCCATTACGGGCTTCAGTTAAACACAATTGCCTACACTTTGCTGCTCAACTAGGCCCGTAATTAATAGATGCCAAAACCCAATTCAATAAGATCACTTAAGGGTTTAAAATATATTGGAATATCCATTAACCCGATTATATAAAATAGAAAATTAATTAATTAATGTAAGTCCATTATCGGAAATTTCCAACAGGCCCGCCATGTCTTGGGCTAGTCTAAGCACCTTTCTGTAGCCCATTGCTGAAGAGATTCAAACCGAGTAGTGGATTGGCTTTGCAAGGTCGACAGATCGAATGATTTACCTTTGGATTGGGTCACTCATCCCCCTCATCCCTTTGAGATCTACTCTGTCTTGATGTTAAAAATGTGGACTTTGCTGTTTAAGTACTTTCAATTTCAATAAATTATCTTTCGACCCAATAAGTTGAGCGGGAAAATTATTAGAAGTCAAGGTCAAAATCTGATTGTTCCTCTCACATGGCCTACTGAACTAGCCATTGCAAATCTCTTGTAGCCAAATTGCTTTTAGGATCACTCCTAGATCAACACCTAAAATACCATCAACTAAAAAATGTCTCTAGCCGATTTGGTGATCTCATATTTTGTTGAATTTTTCAGAACAAAATCTGTTTTAGGTACTTATGAGCTCAAGGGTGTAGATTCTTGATAATACAGCAGCATTATATATTCAAAACCAAGAATCGTGACATATGAGTTCATCACATCATCTTCTCCATCATTCATTCATATGAGAGGTTTTCCCCTTTACTATGGAGGAGAACTCCAAGAATGACAATCATCGAACCGTACAGTCAATCCGTTGAGCCTACAAGGACCATTGGGCGAGATATTCCAAATACACTCAGTGCATTTCGCTTGGTCCCTGCTTTGCACATATATATCGAACCACTCAAATCGACCAGGCCATGAAAAGCCACAAAAGAACAACGTTCCTTCGATGAAATGGGGCGCAAATGAGAATCCCCAGCTGCGCGTTATATCTTGGATTCCGAGATCATCATCTTTAGATTTGCAATGAACCCTTAAATTAGTTCCATCCGGCAAATTGTTATTGATCTTAACATATGTCTTGCTCCATATACTTTCTGCATAGCTAGTTACGAACAAAGAAAAAATAAATATTAGTGTGGCTGATGTCTTCATCATCGTAGCATATATTGCTCCGATATCTACATCATTAAGCTATTTAATGATGAACAACAGCTGCATAACGTCGCCGTTACTATTGGAAGTAATAATGGTGGCATGTGGGCCACGAGTTGTAACGAAGAGAAAAGGGCAACAATGCTAGCATAACATTCACAGTTACTTTGGGATGAGAATGACGATATCACCCTTTATTTTTCTTCTTATTTACTTGGGAATAAGAATCGCCACGTAAGGTCAAGTGCACATCGATTATAGTATCGTTGCCATGTTAGGCAACGTCAGGACTTATACTAGCATGATGGGTATAAGCATAGCGGGAGTGCTACAATTTGGCACGGATGGACACTTAAGTGCCATAACTTACAAACGGTACACTTAAGTGCCACTTTTAAAAAAAAATGGATCACTTCAATGTCAAGTGATCGGAACCTTACCAAAAATCCTACGTGGCATTTTTTTATTAATTTTCTTGCCTACGTGGCTCGCCGGAAACATTAAGTCGGTGAAAAATAAGCCAAAACGACGTCGTTTTGGCTAACGTGGATTTATAAAAAATTATTAATTAAATAATATTAAATAAAAATATTATTATAAAATTAATTTTATTTATTTAAAAAAAAGAAGAAGAAGGGGATCGGCGAGGGCTGCACAGCCCTCGCCGCCGCCACCGTCGCTGCCCCACCCTCGCCGGAAGGGCGGCGACGGTGGGGAGGGTTGGCCGGGGTCGGCGGCCACTAGCCGGGCTCGACGACTCCGGCCAACCCTCGCCCACCGTCGCCGGCCCTCCCCTTCTTCTTATTCTTATTTTTCTTTTTTTTTAATAAAATTGATTTGAAAATTTTTAAAATCTGACGTGGACAATTTTTTTATTAAAATTGCCAGGTGGAATTTTTTATTTCGAAAAAAATGCTCCGTCAGCAAATGAAGTTGCGGGAAAATGGACACGTGGCAATTTGGCCGGATTTTCTTGCCGTTGGCACTCAAGTGATCCATTTTGCTCCGATTTTGGCACTTAAGTATACCGTTTGTAAGTTATGGCACTTAAGTGTCCCTCCATGTCAAGTTGTGGCACTCCCGGGGTCCGTACATCTAGTATGATGTATCAACACTTTAAGGAGCTCTTTTTTGGCAAAAGAAGTTTGACATTGATAAACGGTAATTGGCTTGTTTAAATTTTAAAAGGAAACCATTGCACAATCTCATTTGGATTTTGCGAAAAAAAATTGATTAAATGATCTTTAATATATAACTTCGGGATAAATGCATTAGAAGTCCAAAAAATTATCAACAAAGTGCAATTTAGTCATAAAACTTTCAAAAAGTGTAATTAAGTCCTAAAACTTAGCAAGAAAGTGCAATTAAGTTCTAAAACTTTCAAAAATGCGATCAAGTCTTAAAATTTGTCAAAAAAATTTAGGACTTGATTGCACTTTCGTGACAAATTTTAGGACTTGATTGCATTTTTTGAAAGTTTTAGGACTCGATTGCACTTTTGTAGTAAGTTTTAGGACTTAATTGCACTTTTTAAAAGTTTCAAAATTCAATTGCATTTTCGTGACAAGTTTTAGGATTTCTAGTACACTTATTCCTATAACTTTTATGGTAGCTCCGAATATCTCTAGAATTATTTGTAAGTTCTTGTTTCGACCTCTTCGGACACTCTTAGGACGCATGGAGGTTAATGGCTAGAGCTAAGCCTAACCTTGGTCCAAGCTCTCTCAAGCCTACCAATTCGCAACTTATGATTCAAGTTTTTATCCTGCAAGTCATTTTTATTCATGAGTCATCACTAATCAATGTGTGGTGGTGTTAACACCTAATTTTTGGCATTTCATTCAATAATTCATTGCATATAAAATTAGGAATCAACCCCAATCCCTATACAAAAAATATTAGTTAAATGGCATATAGCTTTAGAAGCATTTGTCATATGGTTTAGTTATTGTGGCAAATGGACTTAATTGAAGGTTTTTAGGCTTAATTGGATTAGTTGGCCCAAACCCATAAAAATGCAAATTTGGCCAAGCCTATTATCCTTCTTCTTTTTTGTCGATCATATTCTATTTTTACTTTAACTCTATTTTTGCCCTGTCTCTTTGGAGAGTATGGGAATTTAAATCCACATCTAAAGCTAAATTGTCCCCATCCCAACCTCTTAAGAAAATGGAGATTCAAACATTTCACTTTTCCCTTCCCATGTGAGAAGAGTGATCACTGGGGCAAAATTCAATGGTTAACCTATTATCCTTTAAGTGGTTAGTCTATTATCCATTAAGTGCCTGGAAAAATGGAAAATCTATCAAGAAGCAATAAATAATCTTGGCTGTGACAAGAAAGACAGGTTTTGGATGGGAGATATTGGAAAATAGGGGATGATACTGCACGTGAGAGGTGTATTTGGTGTTATTCTTGGGACCAAATATTTTGGTACTGTCAAGGAACTCTTCACGCGTCCATACGCCTGGGCAGAAAGGAAATAGAGTGAAGGAAAGAGACGAAATTAACAATTATAAAAGAAAAGAAGATTTGCTCTCTTTTCTTGAAACCCTACACCATCCATCAATAAAAGAAGAAGACCCCAAGACACACCAAAGGAGAGCATAAGATTGGGAGGGGAGGAGGGGGGGAGGTGTTTTGTTCGGTAAATTCTTTCTTAAGGCCACGCAATAGGGTACATGGCCACTAGAGTGAGACAGAAGTACAACATAAGTGCCAAAACTTGACATGTGAGATACTTAGGCTCTGTTTGGTAATATTCCAATTTCTTTATTTTTCTGTTCTTTTGTTTTTCGAAATAGAAAAAAAACAGAAATCCATTTGGTACGCCAACTGATTTTTCTATTTTCTGGAATAAAAAGTTGTTCTCGAGAATAGATTTGGAGTAAAAATGAGAAGTATAAAAAATAGTTTCTTATTCCTGATAACAATTTCTAAAAACTATTTTTTGGGTCATTACTCATGACCGATCGTCATCCGCCTACCACCGCCCGTCGACCTCCCGTCGCCGCCCTTTGTCACGCGACTAGCAAACGATGAACCAGTGGCCTAGCGTCCAGCAACCAATGGCGATGGCAGGCGACCACCGGCGAGCGGCGAATAGCGGGCGGTGACCCACGATTGGCGGTGGGCGATGATCGACAGCGGCCGGCAACTAGTGATTGTCGATCGCCAATTATTGCCTGCCATTGGTCATCGCCGGTCACCGCCTACCGCCACCATTGAGGAAAAAACAAATAAATTTTTTTTGTCAGTACCAAATGCATTTCTATTCATTTTCTATTCCAAGAATAAGAAATTTTTGTAATTACTAAGCGCTTTATTTTATTCATAAATTGTTCTAGGGAGTAGAAATAGAAAAGAACTATTTCTCAAAAGAAATTATTCCCATAAGTAGAAATATTACCAAACACACTCTTAAGTGCTAAAAGAGTGAAGCAAAAAGACAACACAGGTGCCAAAACTTAACATAAGGACATTTAAGTGCTAAACATTTCAAAAAGTACACTTAGAGTGCATTTGTTAACGCTCCAATTTTTCTATTCTTTTGCTCTTTTATCCCTCGTAATAGAAAAATAATAGAAATCTATTTATTCACTCTAGGGAATAAATTTGGAATATAAACAATAAGTAGAAAAAATGTAGTTTCTTGTTCCCAAGAACAATGTTTGGAATAAGTTTTTTCTTTTTTTTCTTTTTTTTTTTTTTTTTTTTTTTTTTTTTTTTCCTTCTTCTTCCTCTTCTAACCGGTTGCCATTGCCGGCCGCCATGTGCCCGTAGCTGCCACCGGAAGAAGGAAAAAGGAAAAAAAGAAGAAGAAAAAAAATCTCAAAAAATCATTAAAAAATTAAAAGAAATATTAGGTCACAAAAAAAACTTGAGGATTGTACCAAACACGTTTTTATTCTTTTTCTATTTCAAGAATAGATATTTTGTGCAGTTACTGAATGAGTTTTTTTATTAAGAAATTGTTCTAGAAAATAGAAATAAAAAAGAACTATTATTGAAAAGCGATTGTTCTGAAGAACAGAAATGTTACCAAACGTACCATTAAGTGCCAAAATCAAAGAAAAATTGATTATTAAATGGATCACTTAAGTGTTAACAAGTAAGAAATTTAGGCTAAATTGCTAATATGGCATTTTTCCAATGAGATGAGTTCAAAACAAAGTTGTTTTCTGTGATGATATAGTTAGATAAACCCAAAACGTCATTTTTTACACTGACATAGCTAGATAAACCCAAAATAACGTCATTTTTGGTGCTAACATAACTAGATAAGATCAAAGCGACATTCTTTTACTCAAGATTTGATTTTTAATATAAATATTAATTAAATTAATTTAAAACTAAACTTATTTAAAAAAGGGAGGGGGGTTTGATGAGGGTTGCATAGACCTTGCCGCCATTGCCCAACCATTGCAAGGAAGGGCCGACAATGGTGGGGGAGAGTTGGCTAGGGTCATTGAGCCCTAATTCGTAGCCGACGGCTCTTGCTGATTGTCGGCGATAGCCTGTGAGCCATCACCCAGTAGCTGGCAACTCTAGTAACGCTAATGTCTTATTGTCTACATACGATACATTTTAATGAAAACTATTTTTTTAAGAGGTTAATTTCTAATTTTTATGTGATTAAGGAATAATTAGATGAGTCATCAAAATTTACGTGTTAATAATAATGTATATTCTATAACTTTGTGATCCATAGAACTGAACGGACCTTTAGCCAATCCAACGTCAATCTATGAATTTGGGCCTAAGAAATTTCTGCAAGCCCAACGTAAATCCATCGAATTAATCATTGTAAGAAAATTAGCCATCAAGGTTGGACGATATCCGCCTGCACCATGAAAATTGCTAGAGCGATGCATGAAGGCGTTCTTGTTTCATTTCCAAAGTGAAGCATAACGAAAGTGGAACGGCTCACGGTGAATTTTAGTAAAGTAATCCTGAATTCTGAAGGAATGGAAAACCTCATGTGCCAAAAAAATATGAAAGAGCCGAAATTTTTTGGATGAGAAAGGGAATTGCAAGGAGAATTCACACAACTCGAGATCAAGTAAATGCTGCCTCAAAAAGTGCACGCATTGGCCGAAGTGGTTTTTTTCGTTGAATCATAAGAGACGGCAAGGCTCGATCGAAACAAACCAAAGAGATTCGGAGAGGCATTTATATAAATGATTGGCATGCATACTGAAACGAGGGAGTGCCGGCTCGACTGAGAATCAAACACAGGCCTAGGTTCCTAACCAAGCATACCAGAACACACAGCAGCACCAGTGAAGGACCGAAGGGACCAAAGCTCGTGCAAACTGATCGGTCATGAGCTCCAGCCAGATGCCCGCCCCTAAAAACAGAGCACACACGTTCGGGGGAGACCTACCTTGTTCGAGGGAGGCGCTGCGGTGGACAGCAACTAATGGACGGACCTCCAGCGACGGGGAGTTTTCTCTGGTTCGCTCTCTCTTTTCTCTGGTTCGCTCTCTCACGCTCACTCAAGCTCTCTCTATTGGCCTCCCAAAAACAGAGCCCCCTTCTGGTTTGATCTCTCACTCTCTCGAGGTCACTATCTCTGTGGCTTGCTCTCTCTTCTCTCCGGGGCTCTCTCGGCCAGCCAAAAAAACCGAACTCCCCTTTCTGCAAGCGTTGCCTCCTCTCCCTTTATCCCTCTTTCGGTCCTTTCTCTCTCCTCCGGAACGATGCCAGCTTGCCCCGTACCGCTAGATCGTCCTTGCTGAGCGTCGCGCGCGCGACATTCTCGACGCAGCTCTACTTGCTCGTACCTCGTACTTCGTCGTGCTTCCCCTGTTTTGTCAGGCAGCCACCGTCCAAAACGTGAGCTACGGAGGAGGAAGAAGAGCCCGCACGGGCCGGGCCGAAACAAAAGGGAGATGGGCCGCGTGGGGTGGGGGATAAAAAAGGAAGAGAAAAAAAAGGAGGGCCGGGCTGGCCCAGCCCTGATGATGCATTTTAAATTAATTTTTCTTAGAAGATTTTTAACAATTATGCTAGTAATGCTAATGTTCCTAATGTCTATGGATGATGCATTTTAGTGAAATTTTTTTGCTTGAAAATTAATTCCTAATTTTCTGTGCGATTAAAGAATCATCAAATGGGTCGTCAAAATTTAAGTAGCAGTAATAATGTATATACTTTAACTTTATAATCCATAGAATTGAACAGACCTCGGCCAATCCAACCTTAACCTATGAATTTGGGCCTAAGAAATTTTGGCAAGGCTGAACTAAATCCATCGAATTAATCATTGTAAAAAAATCAGTCATCAAGGTTGGACAACATCCGCATGGATCATGAAAATTGCTAGAGAGATGCATGAAGGCATTCTTGTTTCATTTCCAAAGTGAAGCATGACAAAATGGAACGGCTCACAATGAATTTCAGTAATCTTGAATTCTGAAGGAATAGAAAATATGACGGGCCCAAGAAATATGAAAGAACCGAAATGTTATGGATGAGAAAGCGAATTTTAAAGGGAATGTATGCAACTCGAGAACAAGTCAATTCTCCCTCAAAAAGTGCACGCATTGGCCGAAGTGGTATTGTTCATTGAATCATATGCGCACTTTGAAGGATGATCATATTGGTAATTTGGTCTATGATCCTACTCTATATGCCTTTACATCTTCGTGAGGATTTGATCCTTGAGGTTGTACATCTTCCCCTATTATTACACGAGCCAGGATCCACGTACGAACAAAATTAATTTGAGCATTGAGCTAGACAAGGTGCTTGTAACATCCACATGGTCTGATGGACAATATGGTCTACGCTCATGCATATAAGGGATATGCAAGTATATTTCTACTAAATTCCGCAATCAAATCAAATAAGACGTTATTAATCCAATTCTTGGGTTGCCTATAAAGGTTATAATGAGATATCGTGCTTCAGTCTTGGGCATGCCTAAGAATCGTAGCATAAGATATTAAGCTTCGGGTCAAGGCTAAAAATGGAGGTTTAACAAATGGGATTATATAGTGTGAAGATGAGAAAATTATCCTAAAAATTTTGAACTTATTTTACAGAGATTAAATTGGTCCTAAACCTTTCAATTGTGCTAATTTAATCATAAAATTTTTGATCAATGTAATCTTAAACCTTTGAATTTTACCAATTAAATCATAATTTTTTTTTTATGATTTGCAGATTTAATCCTAAACTTTTTAATAAGTTGCAAAATGTAGTACGTTTGATCAATTTTGGTCAGAAATCACTAGTCTAATAAGCATTGGCCATCTCATATAGCATGACTGGCGTTAATATAAACAAGTTTTATAATTTTTTAAAATTTTTTGAGTTTTTTTCCTTCCTTTCTCCTTTTCTATTTTTCCCTCCAATGAGCCAACTGGAGTACTTAGTGCCTTGGCAATGGCTAATGGAGGTCACCAGCCACAAGTAAGGGTTGCCCTCATCGACGGCTGCCTGCCAACGGAGACAAATAAGAAAAGAGGGAAAAAAAATAGAAAGGGAAGAAAAAAGAACGACTCATATAAAAGGATCATTTCAAATTTAATATATATAGAGAGAGAGAGTAGGCATTCCCAACACTGATCGTGTAGAGATTTCGAGTGTAGAAATCCAAGCCACTCTAACAAACAAGCAAAAGATTATTTTCCATTGTAAATTGAAAATTGTGTGAATTGTTCTCTTCTTCCACCTTTTTTCTTTATCAGAATTAACCTACCTTCTATAGGTGACAACCCATAACGGGTGTGACAACATATTTTATATGAATTGGTCTATGCCCCTTATCATAGTAAATTTAGAGTATAAGGATGTTTTATCTGAAGAAGCTCAATCAAGTATAAGTTGATGATCTAGACTATCACCAAATATTATATCAACAATTGAATATACTCTGATAAAATATATGTCATGGCTGATAATACCACAACATTATTTCTAATCCTTTCAATTAATTTAAATTACTGTATCTCCACAAATATAATAAGAGGAGTTAACATAACTCCTATTATCATATAAACGTATGGTAAATATTATATGTAGCCCTTAACCAATTATATAGTCACATTTAAATATAGTAAACAATATTTACAAATCGGTTATTTGTAATAATAGCCCACCTGCGAACACCCATTTATTATTTCTTGTCGAGGTAAAACAAAAGTGGGTCTGGAAAATGGCAAGTGAAAGTGGCAACCTGATCCTTTTCGCTTGGAGTTGTACATTTAGGTATACTAATAACTATGAAAATTACTTTCTCAAAATCATATTGTATAAGCTAGCGACAAGTAATAATATTTCTTAAATTCTATCCATCCCTTAAGATAATCATAATCCATATTCCTAAAATCTGATTATTTCTTGTTGTTTTAAAATTAAGGATAGTATAATGACTTAATTTTTTCTCAATGGATAATCGATGATAATGATAATGATGTAGTAATGACATAATAATTATAATTGAATCATAAATTCACAATTATTAAATTATGTAGAGAACTATCTATAATTAGACTTATGGCTATGTATAAAAATATATGATATATTTAATTTTGGATGAGAAGTCACTAACGATAATATTAATTATATTTCTTAGAAAATTAATTATTTTATAATTTAGCTTTTACATTATAATTGAATTAGTTATATATAAAATATTACGAGCATAAATCCTTATTCAATTTTAGTGCAGGAATCAAGGAGTCCCTATCTTACATGATTGTCCTAGGCCATTCCACTTTAGACTATAGGTTGCTAATAGTTTAAAAAAGGGAAAAACTATATTTAAATGAACTATAATAAATGTGAATTGTTAACAAAAAATTATATGTTGTATATGCAGAATAATTATCCAAAAAGTCCTAAACCTGTTATACGGTGATTATTTTAGTCATAAACATTTTAATTGTTCCAATTTAATTATAAACCTTTTAATTATTAGTCAATAATCCTTCCGGCCAATTTGGTCAAAAATCGCTGATATGGACACCGATCATCTTATGTGGCTTAACCAGCATTGACATGGATGATTTTTCTAATTTCTTTTTGAAATTTTCTGAATTTTTTGTTTTCCCCTTTTCTTTTCTTTCCTTTTTTTTTTTTTTCTATTTCCCTCTGTTGACCTCGTTGAACCTTAGCGATGGCCAATGGAGGTTTCCAGCCATAGATAGGGACCTAGACACCTTCTCCTGCCCTAGTCAAACATAGGTGATCGGGTGAGAGTGGTCCTTGCCAGAGCCCACGGGGGTTGAGCTCTAACTAGTGATTGGAGAGAGCGTATTGCAGCCCTTGATTGTGGCCAGTGACCTCCATAGGCCATTGCCAAAGCTCGATGACCTATGGAGGTAAATAGGGGAAAAAACATAAAAGGGAAAAGAAAAGAAAAGAAACATTGCAAAAGTCTACGGGGCCGAATGTATCATGTAGAGCGGAGTTGTGCTCGTTTAGACAGAAAGGATCTGGAACTATATTGACTCTACCTCAAACGATGAGCTTATTGATTCTAACTTGATTTGGAATTAAAGTATCCTGGTCATAACTTCTGAGATGTTTCAAAGAATATTTCAATCATTTAGAGCCTAACTTCTACGTAGATTAGAGTGTGACCAGGAAGTACGGTTCTGTGTGTAGGCTGACCTGTTCACATTTAATTATAATACGACCAATCCGTATTATTATATATTCGAATAGCCCTTAACTAAAAAGTTTATAGCGTACAAGCATCCATACTTCCTACGTCTCACGTGAAATGGGGCAGAAGTTTATTCATTTTAAGGAAATAAGATCCTTATATAAGTTGAACTTTTTATTCCGTATTCCCACGTACTTAATTATTTTTTGATATAGCTGATGTGATAAACACCCACTAAAAGATGACAGTAGTAGTTTGGGCATTTCGTAACTTGGAATCAAATTCCAAAAATGGTCACTTTGCTATTTGCTCTCGTGATCGGATTTAATAGAAACGAGGGGTCAATCTGCTAGCGCGAGTCCCATGGGGCTCGGGAATTATGCAGCCGGCATCCGACAGGGACCAACTTGATCCATTGGGGAGTCTCGACAGCCAATGTCATTTGGCCAAGTAAATTACGAGCACACGTACATTCGTATATACGTTAATCATATGTTAACAAATATGATAGACAAAGTAGTCTTATGTTCTCTCTACAATGCTTCCGTGCGTGAATGGTAGAATTTTTCGTAAAAGGAAGAAAAAACAGCTCGTCTAAGACATGACATGTAGTAGCCGTTGAGTATTTCTGTCCATGAATATCTAACTTGTCCGGATGATTTTCATGCGTGAAGGAGATCCTTCTTGATGGTGATGGCACGGATAAGGTGGCAAGAAGAACCGCTGAATCACACGATTTCGAGAAAAGTACCAAAAATATTTTAAATTTATTGTATTGATATCAATTCAATTCTAAACTTTTTAATTTGACCAATTAAGTCCTAAACATTTTCACATTGGTACCAATTCAGTCCATACAGACAATTTAGGTTGAAAATTACTAACTTGGATGTTGATTGGCCGACGTAGCGCTGACATGGACATTTTATGATACTTTAAATTTTTTTTGCATTTATTGATTTTTTTTTCTTTTTATTCCCTTCCTCCTTTCTCTTTCTCCTCTTTCCGGTGGCCATCACCGGCCACTAGTCACCGGCCACAGCCATGGCCGATGATGGCTGGCCACACTTGGGCGAGGTCGAACTCGTCAACCATAGGCAAGGGTGAACCTTGCCTAAGCGAGGGTTGGCCTTGTCAGGCCTTGCCCAGGCGAAGGCGAGGCCTGGTGAGCCCAGCCTAGGCGAGGCTCACCAAATCTGGCGAAATTTATATATTGTTTATTTAAATAACAAATATAATTATAAACACATCACTTTATAGCATTAACATTGTCATAATGAGATCCTCCTATTAAACAAAAATTATAAATCATCGAGTCATCCGCCAATATTGGATTGGAGTCTCTCACTAGTCATAATTATATGTGATGATTAAAAGATGTAAAATTGCTACCTAAAGCCTTATCGTTTTCGGACATCTTTTAAGTTCGAATATAGTAGACTTTATGCATTTCCTGTTCTATAATGTGCGTGATGATTTGCTTTGAGTTGTTTTTTCTTGCTAAAACTAGTGAATGCGTATGTCGTGGCAATGATAGGAAAGTGACCCAACGGCAGTGCTCTCTCCGAAATAGAAAAAGCAAGCCACGTCACCTGAATTATTAGTACATCCTATATCACTCGTACATGAAATTTATATATTTTTTATTTATATGTGATCTTATTTAACTTAGTAGTTTAACTTTCAGGTTTGACTTTATAACATGGTATCATAATCAAGTCTTGCGTCAGTATATTTTCAAGCGTATGGCCCATTTCATCATAGTTCACATGTAACTTGGGCGTGAGGGGATGTTAAAGTGCATCCTATCACTTTTTTACAAGATTTATGTGTTCTTTTCATCTGCCCATTAATTCAAGTTTTTAGTTAAGACTTTTTAACACGAACTGTTATATATAGTGACTCTTTATAAGTTTCAAAGCCAAGGGGGTAGATATAGTGACTCTTTATAAGTTTCATTTTGGCACTTGAGGCGATTTACCTTCATGGAATTCTTCCTAGGTTCTTTATGTGTCTGTTGTGGTCTCGACAGTAAAACCCAAGTTGGGTAGTGAGACCATTGGTTAGCATCAGTTATCGAACTATAGGGAGAAGAAAGTAGTCTTGTGCAAATGAACTTATTGAGAAGATCCGTGTCTTCTTCTAGTTCTATATCACAGATGTCCTTAGATCAATGTCCTATAAAAGAGAAGAGATTAGTATAGAAGAATTTAATAAATCTATAGAAAATTGGATCATCCCTAAAGTAAAATTTAATCAGATTTATGAGCATTCTAATTGAAAGATTTTCGGGAAAAATGACTATGTTATTGTTACCGAAGAACGTGATGTTCCCTTTTCAAATTCTTTCTCTTCCATACAACTCTTGAATAAAGATTCTATAAAAAAAAAATGCTCAAAAATGGAATTATATTCATATCGGTCTTGTCCAAGTAGAGGCTAAATCCCTTACTAAAGAAGGCTTAGACACTTCTTTACTCCTTGTCCTAAGAGATGCCAGACTTTTAAAATATGATGACTCCATCCTTGGGACTATAGAGACTAGTCTCTGCAACGTTCCAATCCATTTTGATAGTCACCCCGGTCTTACAGTTTCCCTTAAAGATAAAAACATTTTAAAATCCCTTATTTTACAAATAAAAACTCACAACTATTCTATAGTGGAAGGATCCATTCCTCTTGCTATTATTTACAGAGTTTATTACAAAGTAATGAACTCTATCTTTGGCAATAAAGCTTTTAAAATCAATCCTAAAAGAAAAACAGTTCTTTTGCAAACTGACATTTCTAGAGCCAATACAATAATTCCTAGAATAATTCAATAGAGCTAAGTCACCCTTCTGGAACAATGGGAGTTGGAAAACCATGTCCCCCAACAAATTATTCGCAATTTGGACCCTACCAATATTATCCAACATCCAGAAGGAAGAGTTACTATACAATTCTCTAGAATGTCTTTTGATACTCCTAGAAGGTCCTGTGATATTAGGACAATTCCTTCTTTCCACTCATCCTCTTCCAGAAGATCTATCGATTTGAATCCTAATTTACCTTCGATTATCGTTCAAAATGAAACCCAGTGCTCCTCTTCCCACCAGTATTAGTGGCATTGACAATAGATTAGGAATATCTAGACCAATATACCAGCAAGAACAAAGTCCAGATTATCCTAAGCATACTCCTTCCGAAATGGCTGATCCATAAATCAATGTTTTGACTGAGGAATTTGCTCCCAACAAAGCTCTTTTAAATCAAGAGTTTAATTCTTTTGAAAATACTAAAGTTAGAAATTGGTTCTTTCTAAATTTCAAAGACCAAGCAAAACAGATCAAAGAAGAATATTATTGTTGAGAAAACTCATAGTTTTGATACTAACAAATCATTTTATGTATGATATTTATATAGCTCTTTCAAAGGAAAAGTAACAAGGTGACATATGCTTTAGAATCTGCTAGTGGCAGAAGAAAAAGCATAAGGTGTCTTTGAGTTTGTCCGTGCCAGACGGAAGATATGAAGAGACGTAGATTCCGAGTCTATCCATACCAGACGGAAAACCCGAGTAGACACAAATTCTGAGTCTGACCGTACCAGACGGAAAACTTAAGCAGACTCAGAATGAAACTACATGATAAGATCACCAACGGTAAAGTATTTCACTTACTTTATTTATATTGATTATGTTGTGTCAAACTGATTGGCAGGATCAATTAATGGACAACTTCCAAAGAAGAATGGAGCACTTATGGAAGCTCGGATTCTGATTGTATAGACGAACAGAATCTAAGGGGATCTGATCTACCTTTAATGGTCAAAAAGACTTGCCTTATAAAGTCTGTCCAAGAAAGGGAAGACTGAATCTCAAGGAAAGAGCCAACGGCCAAGTGTGGCTTGGAGAGTATGTAAGGATAGGATGAGACCTAGGAGATAGAGTAAATGAACATATTCCAAAGCTCGATTATGTTCTTCATCTATTGTTCATAGTGCGAAATTGAGTGATCCTAGTATATTACCAAAGAGAATGACTTTGTGAGACATATCATCACAAGTGCTAAGACTCGAGAATGTGTACCTTTGATCACATAGTGAAATCCAGCCTATTGGCTGATCGCCTGGAGAGTGGACGTAGGCTTGTCTAAAGCCGAACCACTATAAACTGTGTTTGAAATCTTCTCTACTCTCTCTATTTAATTTCTGTTTGTAGATTGCAATAGATCGTTATTACTTACGCGTAAACTTCATCTACACCTATTCACCCCCCTCTAGGTGTTAATACTAGTTACATCAATTATGAATACATGTATGAACATGAGATTCAAATACCCTTTTTTGATTGGCTTGAAGATTCCTTTTTGAAAAACAAAGAAATTTATAATTTGGATCAATTTTACAAATGGAAACTACATGATGGCCAAATCATAGAATCCAATCACCCACCTCTTCATCAAATCAAAATTCCACATAAAGACACCGAGGTCATTGCTTCCCCTTTCAAAACTTCCTCAAAAATCGATGGAATAGGAATCAAGAAGATTGTTGAGCAGAATAATTACTCTAACCAACATCTTCATATGATTGGTTGTCGCGACCTCACCTCAGGTGCACCACCTAGGGTTTGGCTAATGGATTACTAAGCCTAAACTTAGCTTGGGTTCTCCTAAGCCTACACCAATTCGCGACTTAGGGTTTAAGTTTTTAGCATGCAAATGATTTTTACTTGGAGTCGCCACTAATCTATTTTTTTGTAGGTCGATTAGAAACCCAAGTAAAGTAACAGGAGAATTATTTCACTCCTACGAACTAGAGACTATGGGATCGGGGACTTGATTACGTTAGATTTTTCTAACGCCATTTCGGTACCTTTTCTCTTTTATTTGAAAAAATGATTTGTAGGCAGTTTGTATTGATTTTAATTTACTCCCTAATATGCAATGTGATCATGCGGGTGCGCAACAATATCTAACACTTAATAAAGCAAAGCGATAAATAAATTGCAAGCACAATGAAGAGATACTTATCTCGAAGTAACAAAAGCATCTGCAATGTTAGCTTAAAAATCACATCATTAATGCTAGATATGATTTCTAATTAACATGCAATCATTCAACTATTGAGGCCTAGGAACTAAGTGCAATGCATGCGATGACGTGCAAAAGTGTCTAACTATAATAACATGCAACGTGCAACCTAATATGCAAATTATATGTCTCGTGACATTAATTATTGGACCTAATCTAATGCCAAGAAATATATTAAATGTGACTACTCTAATGTTTCACACATTTAGATAATCCTAAACATGTAATGACTAGAGGACATGCAATGGATGATGTAATTCTACGCGACGCATGCATGATATAGCAATATGATGCGACCTAGACTACATGACATGCAAGTGATGAAATTTCAAAAATAAATTTCCTAGTTCTAGAAATTATCCAATTCAATTTAGGGATTAATCTAGACCGAATCCTTGTTTATATTATCTCTAACTAGATGAACCCTATCCTAGCATGCAATCTATGTCAATTAAAACATATTCTATCTTTTTTGATAAGAACAGAATATAAAATCCATCACCCAATAAACAAATAAAATCGACGAATCGTATCTCGGACATGAGATCGAATTGGCCGATTTTCCGTGCAATCACGAATCGTATATCGGACGTGAGATCGGATTGTCAATTATGATATGTTAAGAAATTAGGGAATAATCTCTAATTTAAAAGGCTACTTGAAATTTGGGATACTATAGTAGGGAGTCCAATCAAATGTATCCGCAATATTTTAAGTTAGGAAACTAGGTAATCGAACCTAAAATTAGAAAAGATTTTACCTAATCCGTGAATGGTGGATCGGCGTGATTCTTGGCGAAGGGGCGGCTGGTCCATAGCCAATGACCTCGTGGAATCGGCTTGGTTCAGGTACAAGCGGAGACAGCAGCTGGCGTCGGGGGGATTGGACAATAGCAGGTCAGCAAGCTTGGCTACGGGCTGACCAGCGAAGAATCAATGCAAGTGGGAGCTCCTCAGCCAGCAAATCGTCAAGCGCAAAAGACTCCAGCGAAGCAGCAGCGTGTCATTGGTGGCGAAGCAGCAAGGGACGTCAAGGCAGCAGCGTTGCAGTGGTGGCTAAAGGCGTCAGCTTGGTCGAGCAGCAGCAGCCGTATCACAGGTTGGCGTCGAAGGGACTGAGGCACGGCGGTGGCCGAAGTTGCAGCGTCATTGGGCAAATCTTGGCGTTGAGCTGGTCGGGAGTAGCAGTGGCAATAGGGCGGGCGTTGGCTTAGTAGGATCTCGAAGATTCCCCCTTCAAAGAAAACCCCTCTTTTCCCTTTTTTTTCTCACTCTCTCTCTCGCTTTTCTCTCGCTCTCCCCCCGAGCACCCTCACAATTTCGCTCACTTTTGCAGCCGTGTACTCAGTGTCCTCTTCCCCTTGTGTGACCGTCCCCTTTTATAGGCAAGACAATACGGTGCCTTCAAAAAAACAAGATAAGGACACGATGATCTGCTTTCTTATTGTGGATGCACTGAAATATATCTTTTTGTTATTTTCCTATCTTTAACTATGCAGATATATTTTACTTTTTGAACCAACCACATCCATTCTTTTTCTTGATCATGCAAATATATTTTACTTTTGAACCAGCCACATGCAGATATATTTTACTTTTGAACCGGTCATATCACTTCCTTATCTTTGACCATGCAAATATATTTCACTTTTTGAACCAGTCACATCCTTTCCTTATCTTTCACCATGCAGAATCGACCGTCGCAAATACTTGAAAGATTATGCTCCTAAAACTATATGCTATGCAATTCTAATATTTTTTTGTTTAGGGGTTAAAATTAATCCCTAAAGTTTTGTGCATTAAATTACGAATGATCAATCAAAATTTAGGTGTCAACATTGGCAAACAGTTGGATAGGTTAGAATCCTCTATTTATTATATAAACACCCAGTCGAAAGTTTTGAAAACTCCTTTGTTTAAAAATTTTGAATTACCAAAAAGCCCTAGCATAGATTTTGCTAAAGCTTTAGAAGAAAGAAAAATGCTTTCGAAAGGAAAATTGGCTTCTACTTCTAACTCCATTACTTTAGATACTCCTAAAATAGGAAATCTTGTCATAAAAGATACCCCGGACCAAATCAATATTTTGGATCAATCTGATATTGAATCTATTCTTGAAATCAATAAGATTACTTGGAAAGATCAGCAAAAATTATATTATTCTAGAGCCACACCTCCTAATATAGCTTTAGAAGAATCAAGTGCTAATACTCAACACAAATATTCTTCAGGTTCTATCTATGAATGGAACATAAACGGAGCCTCTGAACAAAATCTTTTAAATATCCTAAGCTAAATGGTTATGCTTGCTAATACATATAAAACCATATCCGATACTACTGATCAATCAGTGGCTTATCTTTTAATAGCCAGTTTTATTGGTCAATTAAAGGGATAGTGGGATAACTATCTTACTGATGAGCAAAGATCACAGATTCTTAATGCTTATAAGTTAGATGATAATGGTCGTGCAATTGTGGATGAAAATGATCAACCCATCCAAGATGCTGTGAATACTCTTCTATATTCCATTTCCCAACATTTCATAGGTGATCCTTCACACATTCGTGATAAGAATCTAGATCTTCTATCCAGTATGAAGTGTAAATCCCTCGGGAAATTTAGGGAATACAAAGATATTTTTTTTCCAAAGAGTTCTCCTCTGAACATATTGTAATCAACCTTTTTGGAAAGGAAAATTCCTTGCTGGTCTTTCTAAGCTTATAGGAGAACAAGTTCGTGATAAGATAAGGGAAGAACATAGCGGACAAATCCCTTATGATCTCCTTTCTTATGGTGAACTAGTTTCCTATGTTTATAAAATTGGAACACAATTGTGCACCAACATACGTCTTCAAAAACAACTAAAAAAAGAGCAAAAAACCTCAAACAAAAGTTTGGGAGACTTTTGTGCCCAATATGACCCATCTTTTATAAATCCAAAAAATGCAAAAACTTCTAAATCCAAATGTTCGGACAAATGTGCGAACAAATGTTCAAAAGATTGCTCTCAATGCTCTTCGAAAAAACCTAGGAGAAATTTCAATAGATCCAATAGATCTTACAAT
The DNA here is from genome assembly GCA_014182845.1 of Corymbia calophylla. NCBI lineage: Eukaryota > Viridiplantae > Streptophyta > Magnoliopsida > Myrtales > Myrtaceae > Corymbia > Corymbia calophylla. The sequence continues at coordinate 1,203,191 of CM024699.1, read as the reverse complement.
AAGGATAACAAAAGATAAAATTCCAATAAGATAAAGAAAAATTCTTATAAAAACATTGAATGTTACAATTGTGGTAAAAAGGGTCATACTTCCAAATTTTGCAAAATTAACAAAAAACTTAATAAATTACATCTCGAAGAAGAAACTTTTAATAGTCTTCTCCAAATCATGGCAGAGAAAATAATTCTTAGGGTGATTCTACTACAGAAGATGGCCTTTAGGTTAATGAGATCGAAACCTCTTCGAATCCGATAAGGATGACTATCAAGATTCCTTTGAAATAAATGTTTTGACTGAGGAGGAAGAAATTCTTTTGCAAAAAATCGACTAAATCCAAGATCCTGAAGTTAAGGTAAAATTTCTTAATAGCCTCCAACTTTCCATAGCACCCATACCTCAATCCAATATCCCTTATAACCTTTCTACCATTTTGGAAAAAGGAAAAAAGGTTGTCTCTCGACCTATTTCTATAAATGATCTTAATCATGAGATCAATAATAAAAAATTAGAAATTTAAAACCTTAAAAATACCCAGATTGAAATGCAAAAGGAGATATTAGAAATGAAAACTAATGTCTTTAAACAAAACGAAGAAGATTCTCCTAGCCCTAAAGATCTGGGATTTTTACTATTACTTTCAAAAATAACAAATAGAAAATGGTTAATTCATATCTCCATAAAAATCAATAAAGAATTTGTGTTAAAAACAACAATCATTTTTTATACTGGAGCAAACCTTAATTGTATAAAAGAATGCCTTATACCTACCAAATATTTTGAAAAAAACCACTCATTCACTCAAAACAGCGTTTCGTGATAGGCTTCAAATTAGTTACAATATCCCAGAGGCAGAAGTCATAAAGGATAATGTCTCTTACAAGAACAAAAATATTAAACAAAATATTATACTAGGAACTCCTTTCATAGGATTAATACAACCTTTTACTGTTGATGAAAGAGATTTCCAAACCCAATTTCTAAATAGAAAAATTGTTTTTGAATTTATTAGCAAACCATAAACCCATAACTTGAATACTCTCCATGAACATTCTATTTCCAAGATAAATTGTATAATCCAAAACAAAGAAAACCATCTCCAATTCTTAAAAGAAGACCTCGATCACAAGGATTGAGCAAAATCTTTTAGATCCTACCCTCTAAAGAAAGATTGCTAACCTTGAATTTTGTATAGAAAACTTCATTTGTTCTACCATTCCTAATGCTTTTTGGTCAAGAAAAAGTCATGTCGTTGGTCTATCTTATGAATCGGATTTCTCTAAAAAAAACATCCCAACCAAGGCACGGCCTTTCCAAATGAATCATGAAGTCATGAATTTTTGTCAAAAGGAAATCCAATAACTTCTTGATAAAAAACTTATCAGGAAAAGCCAATCCCTTGGAGTTGCTTTGCTTTCTATGTCAACAAAAATGTTGAGTTAGAAAGAGGAGTCCCTTGTCTTGTTATTAACTACAAACTTTTGAATGATGCCCTAAAATGGATAAGATATCACATCCCTAATAAAAAGGATTTATTGAATAGACTCCATAATTCAAAGATATTTTCTAAATTTGATACGAAATCTAGATTTTGGCAAATCCAAATTAATGAAAACGACAGATATAAGACTGCTTTTACTGTCCCTTTCGAACAATATGAATGAAATGTAATGAATTTTGGTTTGAAAAATGCCCCTTCTGAATTCCAAAGAATTATGAATAATATATTCAATTCATATTTAGATTACATAATAGTCTACATAGATAATGTTCTTTTTTTCTCTTTAAATATTGATCAACATTTCAAGCATATTGGTCATTTCATTAACATAGTAAAAAAGAATGGTCTAGCAGTGTCTCCTAGCAAAATATCTCTCTTTCAAGCCAAAATCAGGTTCCGTGGACATCATATCCATCTCGGAACAATCATACCTATTGAAAGATCGATAATTTTTGCTGAAAAATTTCCTGAATAAATAAGAGATAAAAACCAATTACAAAGATTTCTTGGAAGTTTGAATTATGTCATAGATTTCTTTCCCAATATCAACATAATTTGCAAACCTCTCCATCAAAAGCTTAAAAAAGATCCCCCTTCATGGACTAGTATCCACATTGATGTGGTAAAAATGATCAAGAAAAGTATAAAAGAAATTCCTTGTTTACACCTTGCCGATCCATCTGCATTCAAAATAGTTGAAACTGATGTTTCTGAAATTGGCTATGGAGGAATTCTCAAACGGTCAAAAGACAATAAGGAACAAATTATCCAATTTGTTTCCAAACACTAGAATAATTGCCAAAAGAATTACTCCACTATAAAAAAAGAAATTATTGCTATAGTTTTATTTATCTCCAAGTTCCAAGGAGATCTTTTGAATCAAAAGTTTCTATTAAAAATTGATTGCAAATCTGCAAAAGATGTTTTGCAAAAAGATGTCCAAAATATTGCTTCAAAACAATTCTTTGCCAGATGACAAGCCATTTTATATGTTTTTGATTTCGATATTGAATTTATAAATGGTTCTTCAAATTCATTACCGGATTTTCTCACACAAGAATTTTTACAGGAAAAATACCTACCAAATCCACCGGAAAAGACAAAGGTAAGGAAATTGCCAAGTCTTCAGCGACAAAACCAAAAAATATGACCAATATCAGAAGTTGGTTACAAGCTACCTAGCAACCTTTTAATACATAAAATAGCTAGATTATTATATCTCCTAAAGAGGAACCTTCCTCGCCACCTTCAAACCCCCATTTTTCCATATCCAACCTGTCCCATCGGGACGCCCTAAAGCTTCTTGAAATAGCATTCAATAATCCAGATACCAACCAGGTGGAGGTAAGCCTGAATCCTTCCCCTTTGAGTATCAGAAAGCCAAAAGGAAAAATGACTCTTAGTGAGGTGGTGATTCAGCCTACTAAGGCAACCCCTCCAAGATCAAAGTTTTTTGATAAAATAAATTATCAAAATATGTGCACTGTTGAAAATGGTTTTTATGACGAAGACCCAATTGTCTGTTTAAAAAAACATGTTTTTTGAGAAGTTTAATTATACTCCACACAATCCTTACAAAACGGTGGAGTTTTATGAAAAGATTTTGACATAAACCAAATTTGTCACTTTCAAACATTTTTCTGACAAAAATCATATCAATTACTCCACGGCAAGGATACACAAAATCATTTATCCTACCATGTGGAAACCCACTCCCATAACCATGGTCAAATTCGATACCAAGATCATCGAACCTATACCATACATAACCTCTTATTCATATTTTGATTACCAACAAGCCTGGTGAAATACTTTCCTTAGGAAAAATGCCAATAACACCCATACATGGTTGATCTTTTTCGAAGATTTAAATACTCGCATGATACCCTTCTGGTTCATTCGTTGGTGGGAACATTTTGGACCCATTAGTGATATTTTGCACCCTTTGGTGCAACTCGGTTATAAACTCTTTTCCAGTCAATTTAAACCTCTTTCATATGAAGATAGATTCCCTGACTTGATGCTCTTTTTCATATACTTCCGAGTATCATGGGTTATGGCATTGAATTTCGAATACAAAAGGATCGTTGAATCAGACACTCTTATATTGACCCGAAAATTCAAAGTAAAGTGGTGGGATGGTTTTAAATTTTTTGATAGGGTAAGTGAACAATCAGTCACAGACTGGTTGAGCAAGAGAAACCCCAACCAGAGTTGTTCTAATATCCTCCCGCTAGAAAGAGTTACCCCTTTTCTCCATAATAAGGGATTCGTTTTATCTAAACTAGCATCAACTTAGTCCCAAGATCAACTCAAGGGACTTTTAAAACAAGCAATAAGTGAGTTGGAAGAATCAAGCTCTTCCCACTCTCACCATAGTGGCAACACTAATGAAGATGATTGATATGGCATTAATTTGGCAGAAGATGAAGATTGAAAAAGCAAAGGTGGGACAACCAATGCCAAAGAATTTATCACGTGATTCTGCTCAAATATTCCATAAGTTCTACACAAAGACTCTCACTGAATCTCTGTGCACTTTAGATCAAATCAGATTTCATATTTTGAAATTCGGCATAAAGATTCTCACTGTATCACTGTGCACTTTCAATCCAATCGAGTCACTTCTTACTGTAGACAAATAGTAATTGCTCGTGAACACACTGTTTACCTTTTGTCTGTAGTGACTAGTCTTTCCTATAAATAGACCCTTGCATAGAATAGGAAGGCAAGCTTCAAACTGAGAGAGCCCTTCTACTTCCTTCTTACATTCATCCCAAGAAGATCTCCCTCATCCTGAAAGAGTTCTTCACTTCTTCATCCAACAACCAGCCCTCTTACATTCTCTTTCAAGATCAATAACCAAGTACTTGGTTCTAATCAGTCCTTGGTAAGATTTTCATATTCCCATCTTGCCGTTCTATTATCATAAACCCTTGTTAGATCAATGGTTACAAACCCTATTCATGGTTTGTGAATCAAAAGATGTTTTCTTTATTGCACTTGTATTTCTTATGCATCTTTAAATATCTGTACTTGTGACTTTCAGTTAATGCAATATTTTATTTAAACTTTTCTGTCTATTTAAATTATTGCTCATACTTCACAATCGGTCGATTTAACCGTTTGTGGTTGGTGATTTAAACTTCTTCTTACTGTTTTACCCTTATGCTTACAATTATATATTAAATTTCATTTTACTCAATTATAATTATGCTTCATTTGTTTTTTTTCATCATCACCATTAGTAAATTATTTTGCCAAACCATTAATTAAGATTAAGCTTAAGCTTAAGCTTAATTAAGTCTTTCTTAATTTACTAATCCTCTCTCTAATCACACGCCAGATCCTTGTCACGTTCTATGGTATATATATCGAATGAGAAGGGAAATGAGTACACTTTAAATTTTAGGCATTTTTTTATCCAAATGTTCATATTCTCCTAAACATAGCATTGTATAATTATTAAAAAAATGGACCCTATATTTGTCAATGACTTAATTACGGATAACTTTTATTAGATATCCTCCGCCGAAAAAGAGGTTTGGCTCAATTTGAAAGTACAAGGGCAACATTATACATTAATTACTATTTAGGAGCTATATTAAATGAATTAAAGGTTTATGGACTATAATACACATTAATTCAAAATTTAGAGACCATTAATTTCATTTTCTCATGTTATTTGAATGGTTCATTCGATTAAGTCATTGGCAAGCGAAATTTGTGGGAAAGTACCGAGACCCTATCCCCCTTCGATATCGGGAAAACACGCACACCCCATATGGCTGATAACTCTCGTATGACGGCATTCTGAGAGCTTCTAAATGATTGCTCACTAATGGATATGGAAGGTAAAGGATGCGCATTCACTTGGTCAAACAATAGGGATGAAATGAAAAATATTAAGGAACGTCTTGATAGGGTCCTATGAAACAATCCAATAGCAAAAATCATTCGCCCTACCAGCTATAAGCTCTGACCACAGCCCTCTACTTCTATCTTTGCAAGCCAATAAGGTGAAACGGAAAAACGAATTCAAATTCGAAGCCTTTTGGCTTGAGAATGTAGAGTGTAAAGAAGTTATCAAAAAAGCCTGGGGATCCCTATCACAAGAAGAGAGGATATTTTCCAAAAAACTGCGCACTGTGACTCTTGCGTTAACTAGTTGGAGCAAAAAAACTTTTGCAAACGGGCAACAAAAAATCTATCGACTGGAATAAGAACTACAACAACTCATGAATAACTATGTTAGCCCTTATGAGAAAGTAAGAGTCAAGGGGTTGCAGGGAGAGATTGAAGCATTGTAGAGACAAGAAGAGATGTTTTGTGGGATCACAAATAAATTGGCTTAAGTGGGGCGACAAGAATATCAAATTTTTCCATGCAACAACAATTCAACAAAGGCAAAGAAACAAGATTTCCATGATTAATGACTCCAATGAAAGATGGATTTCCAACCCATACCACATTAAACAAGCTGTTTTGGTGTTCTTTCGTGACCTCTATCAATGTGAAGGCCAAAGAGACTTTTCCTAGTGTCCAAGAGTAGTGACGAATGATATGAACATGAATTTGCTAGTTGAAGTAAATGAAGATGAGATTAAAAAGGCAACTTTTCATCTGGGAGTCGAGAAAGCACCAGGACTAAATAGCCTCAAAGGCCTAATCTACCAACAAAATTGGGAAATTATGAAAACGGACATTATCATGGAGGTTAAAGACTTCTTTAGAACCAACACCATGCTGCTAGACCTTAACAAAACCCTAGTTTCCCTAATACCAAAAATCCAGAACCTCGAAAAGCTATATCAATATCAGCCTATAAGCTTATGCAACTTTGGTTATAAAATTATTGCGAAAGTGCTGGCAAATAGACTTAAACCTTTGCTTCCAGAAATAATTGCCGAAGAACAAAGTGTCTTTGTTGGAGGGAGACAAATTCAAGATAATATTTTTGTGGTATAGGAGGTGCTACACCAAATAAGAACTTAGAATAGAAGGAGAAAATTCCAAGCAATTCTAAAGTTAGACATGAAAAAAGCCTATGATCAAGTGGAATGGGATTTCCTTGAGGCTTATCTAATTAAAGCTGGGTTTGATGCGAGATGGGTAGGGTGAATCATGCAATGTGTTACGACTATATCTTTCAGCATGAAGGTAAACAAAGAGCCACTTCAATACTTTAATCCTTCTCGAGGCATAAAGTAAGGGACCCTCTTTCCCCTTATCTCTTTATCTTAGTTGCTAATGTGCTATCAACACGCATGAGGAAGGCTGTGTTTGATCACAGTGTCAGGGGAATAAAATTGAACAGATGGTGCCTTACCCTCTTCCACCTACTATTTGTAGACGACTCAATCTTCTTTCTGAATGGAAAAGTTTTGGAATGTTAGAACTTAGCATCAATTCTAAACCAATATTGTGTGGCCTCAAGACAAGCAATCAATCTGAATAGATGAAAGGTTTTTTTTCAGCAGGGATTGTCCTCAAATCCTAAAAGAGAATATGGCGAGTGAATTGAGGGTGTTTGTTATAGAGAAGATAGGGAAATATCTTGGAATCCCTTCAAACTGGGGAGTCTCGAAAAAACAAATGTTCCCTCGGATTCTTGGTTGGGTCAGTACTAAGTTGGAAGGATGAAAAGAAAGATTGATCTCTAAAGTGGGAAAAGAAATCCTAATCAAGACAATAGTGCAAGCGATTCCACAACATGCCATGTCTATGTTTAAAATCCCTATTTCAGTTTGTAAGGTGAAAGAGCATAAAATAGCATAGTTTTTGGTGGAAAACTAATGAGAGGAAAGTTGGAATTCACTGAAAAAAATGGGAGTTGCTCAAGAGGAGAAAGAATGGTGGGAGTTTGGGCTTTCGAGATCTACTAGACTTTAATAAGGTCATGTTGGTGAAGCAAGCATGGTGTTTAAGCAAGAACCTAAATTCCCCATGGGGTTGACTATTGAAGGGTCTATATATTCCACTTAAAGACTTCTAGCATGCAGAGAAAGGACAACGCCCTTCTTAGGGCTAGCAAAGCTTGATTCTAGGCAGAGAATCTATTTCCCCTACCACACTGTGGACTGTAGGGAATGGAACCAAAATTAAAACAAGAGAAGATAGGTGGCTACAAAAGGGAATATTAAGTGGTCTAGCCAAAAGGAATGAACCTCAACTCATCTATGGTTTTATAACATCGGAAGAGGGAGTTCGGAAAGAAGCGGTTTTACAATAACATTTTGACGAGCAAACTGTTCAGGAAATATTGGCAATCCATCTAAAACCACAAACAGAACAAGACCAAATTGTGTGGACAAGTACCCAAGCAGGCCAATACATAGTCCAAAGTGGGTATCATTTTATCCAAGATTCATCAGCAAAGCAGACATAAATTGAGGCTTTAGCATCTTACATTCCTCCTCGCACCTTATTGGAAAAATATTTGGAAACTACAAGCTCCCCCAAAGATCAAACTATTCATGTGGATCTATGTCAACATGCACTCCCAACTAAAGACAATTTGTTTCGAAGGAAGATCATACCTATACCACTTTGCCCCTTATGCCACCAGTGCTGCAAAATAGTCGAGCACCTCTGCCTCCTCCGCCCATAAACCAAAATAGTTTGGGCAAATATTGCACTAACTGTCCAAATATCAAGTCACAGGTTAAGTCGGATTGAGGTGTGGCTAATGAACATATCAAAGCAAAAGAACTTACTAGATCTGGCCACTGTTGCTTCAGTTCTATGGAGCGTGTAGAAGGCCGGAATTGCAGCCATCTTCAGATATTAGGCACCGCATGCTAGTGAGGTGGTGGAAACAACACTCTGTGCACTACAAAGCTTCCAAAAATGGAACACAGCGGGGAAAAAAATCAAACCCAGAACAGACCTAACCAACGGTTGGAAACCATCGAGAGCTCATACCTTCAAGGTAAATATTGATGGGGCTTTTATCCCTGGTGAAACAATAGGTTTGGTCGCATGGATTTGCCATGACTCCACTGGCCAATTGTTGAACGGAGACGTGAGATTAGTACCGGCAGCATCTCTCCTTCTGGTCAAAGCATTTGCCTTAGTCGAAGCCCTCAGTTCTTTACTCTGTCCTCAAAATGCAGCTATGGCCTCTCAAGCTGTATTCCCCCTCTCCTAAATGACACCGTCGAGGTAGAAATGGATTATCTGGCTTTGGCCGAAGCAATGTTGAGCTCCCAACAGCTCACATTGAAGGTTCATGTCCCAGTCCAAAAGTGTAAGGATATTTTGTCACGTTTGCCCAATGTTCAGGTTACTTATTGTCATAGAGAGGCTAATGTGGTTGTACACTGGGTCGCCAAAACCCATAGAAAACAGGGCTTACCATAGAATTGGGTCTCTTCTCCACCCTTTTGTCTTTGGGACTTATTTTGTACCGAAGCCCATCTCTCAGGTCCTTCCATTTTGGATTAGCTATATGGAAAGCTCTTTCTCGACCAAAAAAAAAAAAAACACGTGCGCCCCTGGCTAACGTCATCCTAGATCGTGCGGGGAATTATTTAGGAATTCCTTCGGCTTGGGGTGAATCGAAAAAACTAATATATGCCTAGATATTGGCTAGAGGGATCACAAAGTTAAGAGGATGGAAGCAAAAACTGATTTTAAGGACAAAAAAAGAGACCCTCATTAGAGCATAAGGTGTCGGGGTTTGGGAAGGAGTGATAATACACACATCCTTTTTACTCTCCCACACGTGTTAGCTAGTAAAACAATTGGATGTATTCTAAGCCCCCATGACGTAACACATACTCTTTTCCTTCATTGCCATAATTTTTGTTTGTTGGCTGCCTAATTTGTGAGCTCACTATCCCTCTCCATCAATACAACATGAGTAGTTCTTGTGTTCCTCAAATTCCCTCATTTTCCTAACTTTGATTGAGATGGAATTCTTTGCTTGCCACTACCAAACAAGAAATGGGAATCAGGTTCTCTTGCTTCTTGTTTTTTGAAAGATTTTTTCGGGTAGTTGAGTTTTGTTGATGAGTATCTCGAGACATTGGTTAAATGTACATCATAAAGAGCTACATTAATTTTCAATGGGTTGAATCCATAAAAAATGAAGAAGACGCACAACAGAAATGAGTCTTTTCTTGTTTGGGTGCTTAATAGTGCCCTTGGATACCATTGATGAAACCTTAATTCGGAGTAATCCCAATATTTATATATAAATATATATGTATATGTCATCGATGATAATATGTACATATATATACATGTGACATGAGGAATAATATATAGATAGTCAAAATATTTTCTTAAAATTTAGGAGTGCCCATGCACAAAATCCAAAGTAGGAAAGTCAGAACCTCTTTAAGAGCCGAAGACTATCCGTTCGGATGGCGCTGGTCATCAATGCGTTTCGTGGGACTTGAGGCTTTACCTAAAACAACAAGACAAAAGAAGTGACGCTAATGACGAGAGGAGAGAGAGTCGGTGAAGAATTTAAAGCGCAGCTATGCAAATTAACACAAGAGCCCATCCATCAATCTAGCAAAGTTATGAAATTATAGGGTCTAATCTGATCGAATCCAATCTAAATCATCCCGGTGAAAATCGATACGGGAATTGAGCAAACCGTCTTTTGAATCTTGGCCGCGCATGATCATGAATTGACAAACTTGACATTGGACTGAAGTCGAGGGACGACTCATGTCCTCAATTAGAAACTCTATGTTTTCTCCTAACCCTTTATTTGGAAGTGTGCGAAATTATAGGGGGGCGATAGCATTGAAAGATAGAGAAGGCAACAGGTACGGAATTGAGATAATCTTGTGCTCTCTAGATCGGAGGAAAGGGCAGTGAATCGAAGAGAAATGACGACGTCCCCTAGAATTTGGCACAAAATAGCCTTAAATTACCCCGAATATTTTTTTATGACATTAAAAATTATAAATTTGCCAATTGTGATACTCATAAAAAATTTCAAACTTATAATGGTGTGAAAAATATATTTTGAGTGGAACTGAAATATAAAATATACATATCACATACGTATAAGTTGGGACAGTTTTGTGGTGCAAAAAAAAAAAGTAAGAATTTGGGATATTTGTATCATAATTAGTATATTTTTGGGTTTCTTTTATGATTTTGCCCTAGATTGTAAAATTCAAAATTGCTTGTGTGGACTTATTTGTAAAGAAAAATACATTGCCTTTACCATTTTTTTTCTTGACATTTGGCATCTAAGGGTGCGTTTGGTAACATTTCTACTCATGAAAATAATTTCTTTTGAGAAATAATTCTTTTCTATTTCTATTCTTTAGAATAATTTCTAAGTAAAACAAGGCGTTTAATAACTATAAATTATTTTTATTCTTGGAATAGAAAAAGAATATAAATGCGTTTGATACCCACAAAAATTGTTTACTTCTTTTCTCCTCGATAGTAGCGGCGGCGGCGGCAACGGGCGGCGGCTAGCAACGAGCGGCAATCGATGACTAGCGACCGACGGGCGGCCATCAGTCACTAGTCACCAATTGTCGAACGCCGGGCCATTGATCGGCTGATTGCTGGTTCACCATCTGCCGGTTACGCAACAAAGGGCGACAATTGGCGTCTCCCGCGATCATCGGCAGATGGCTATCGGCAACCTTTGGTCAATGGTCGAAGGTCAACGAGCGATGATCAGCGAATGGCAATCGGTCATGAGTAATGATCCAAGAGATAGTTTCTAAAAATTGTTTCTAGGAATAAGAAAATACTTTTTCTACTTCTTATTTCTACTACAAATCTATTTTTAGGAACAACTTTTTATTCGAGATATAGAATTCAATTGGCATTATCAAATAAATTTATGTTCTTTTTTTATTCCAGAAAATAAAATAATACAAAAATAAAGAAATTGGAACGTTGTTGTCAAATAGAGCCTAATAATCTAACATAACAATCACCTAATAAAAGAGGAAAAAAGGAATTTACTGTTCATTTCCCTCTCTACTCTGAGCTCCCATCCTCAGTAGCTTGGGTTTTGCTGGGCGCACCTCGGGCGGCCACCGGCGCCGGAATAAGTCTAAATCTGGAGGAGAAGCTGAACTATAGGCGATTAACGGCTTGGTCCCTTTCTCTGCTGGGGTAAGTTTCCTTTTTCTGTTGCTGCGATTTGCGATGGAAGGCTAGCTTTGCTTCTGTGGTAGCTTCGATCAGGCGGATACTTGCCCTGGTGACCTACGTCCGGAGGAGAAATTGAGCTGAAAGTGACTTCTAGACCTAAACCCCTTTCTGCTCTGGTAAGACCTAAACCCCTACGAATTTGTTTTGAGATGGGGGGTTATTGCTGGGTTTAGCTAGCTGGAACTTGTTGAGCTATGGAAGGGATTTCTGTTGTCCCGCAATCCCGAATGGGAAGGGGTGGTGGGCGTCATCGCAGCCGAAGCAAGGCCCCTGCTGCTCGATATGCGTCTGGAGAACCGGTGCCAAGGGGTAAGTATATTGTCCACAATGCTGCTGCTGGGGGGGCTAATATTGACCGTAGAACAGGTGTGCCAACCCCTGGAATTGGTGATGCTGGTTCTGGCCAAGTTCAAAACCCCAATTCAACAGAGAAAAGACCAACTTTGTTGCCTCAAGTTGCTGGAATTCCGACCCCAGCTACTCGCACCTGGGCTAATGTAGCCAAAACAGCTGTAAAAGGGTACTCTCTTACTTATTTTGATCCTTGTTCTGAGGGGGGATATGAAGTTCATTGTTCAGATGAAGATCTTGATGCTGCTGATCCTATATGGCATGAGTGTCTAGTAGGCTACTTTGTTGGGAAGAAACTCCTGTTTAAATTAGTCGAGACAGCCCTTAAACACCTTTGGGGCCATCGATTACTAGAGGTCAAAGCTAATGACCAAGGATTCTTTTTTTTCCATATCTCGGACTCTGACTTTAGACGTAAGGTGATTGAAGGGGGTCCTTTGACGGTGGCACGTGTGCCCTTAATTCTTCAACAATGGCAGCCCATGCTAGAGTTGAAAAAAGGAGATCATTCGTCAATACCAGCATGGATAAGATTAAAGAACCTCCCATATGGGTTATGGTCTGCTACGGGGATAAGCAAAGTTGCCAGTGTTGTGGGTAGACCGCTTTATGTAGACCAACGAACGGAGCAATTGAAAATGATTTCATTTGCTAGGGTATGTGTCGAACTAACGGTCTCCAATTCATGCTGTGATGCTATCACGGTCCACTTAAATGGGAAAACCCGTATAGTGGACGTTGAATATGAATGGAAACCAATTTCATGCCTTAAATGTGGGACTTTTGGTCATCGATGCCCTGCTCAAGACCCTTGTCCACCTGAGTCTTTACCGACTACGGAATGCATGCAACTTTGCCGGCTGAAAGTAATGGTCATGGCACCACACTTAACAACGCTCCTGGCCCAGCATTGTTGAATGGACTTTCTACTACTGAGGAATGGAAACAAGTCGGTAGAAAGCACAATCTAGGAAGCAAAAAACCAGCTCATGTGCATCATGAACCTGCCATCCCACCCTCCTTTGATTCTGCGGATGATTTGGATGAGGATACTGAGGATGCTGCTGTTTCGGGAGCTGCTGATGTCTGCTGTCATGGTACCGACCAGGAGTTACCTGCTGCTGCCACTGCTTCAAGACTGACTGATGAACATCGACCAGGACAGGGGACGATCCTGCTGGCTGGCCTCTCGGATCTTTGGTCTTCTTCTTGTCTATTCAGTTACTGTTTTGGCAACTGGTTGCTCTATCCCTGGAGTAACTAATCCTGCCCTGACTGCTGGTTGTTATGGGGCGGTTGGTGCTGACTTTTCCCCCTCCTTGGCTGATGATTTTTCTGGTTCTGTCTCTGAAGTTGATATTCCATCCTTGGCTGCTGTAGATTCTTCCCTGACTGGAGTAGTTAATCCCCCTTTGTCTGATGTTTGTTCTGGGCCTGTTATTGCTGCCATTCCTCCTCCTTTGGCTGTCGGCTGTCCTGGTTCTTCCTCTGCTGCTGGTTGTCCTGGGTTTACTGCTGGTTCTCCTGGAGTTGTTACCATAAATGATGCTGGCTGTGTCACACCAGCATTTGCTGATGTGGGGCACCCTGCTGCAACCAGCCCACTTGCTGTGGTCGCTGTTTGCTCAGGACAAAAGACAAGTCCAGCTTCTAGTCTCTTGGAGACAATTAAACCTGACCTCCAACTGACTGATGTGAAGATTGAACAAGCTAGTAGGCTGAAGCTTCCTCCTGTTACACCTCTTACCAGGGGAAAAAATTCTAAGCAGGATACCAGATCTGGATCCTCATCCGGGAAAGCTGCTGCCAAGGCAAAATCAGCAGTCAGCAAGAGACGCCCAAAAAGGAAATAGTCCACATGCCTTTCCTTTTATCTTCTATTATGTCTTTTGGTTTTTGGAATGTAAGGGGTCTAATGAATCCTGTCAAACAAGCTAAAGTTAGACAGTTTGTGCGCCAAAATAATGTATGCCGTGTTGGCCTTTTGGAAACCAAAGTTCCAGCTACTAGTTTTATTAATATTTCTTCTGGACTCCTTCCTGGTTGGATGTGGGTATTTAATTATGAGCACTCTCCTAGAGGACGTATATGGGTTGGTTGGAACCCGCTTTTGGTATGCTTCAGTATTCGCACCAGTTCTGACTAGATTATTCATGGTGATGTAGAATTTTTGAACTCGAGGTCTGTCCTTACTCTCTCAGTGGTATATGGGGAACATACTTTTGTTGCTAGGAGACCCCTATGGAGTAAACTTGTCAGTTTGAGCTCTTCTCTTAAGGAATGCCCTTGGATGGTTGCCAGGGATTTCAATGCCATCAGGGATTCTTCAGATCGCATGGGGAGCCCAGATATTTGGATTCCTACCTTTGATGATTTCAAGGAATGCCTGGACCAAGCTGAACTGATTGACCTTCGCTATGTGGGTTTCCGGTTTACTTGGTCCACCTCCTCCGGTACTCAAAGGAAGCAACGGAAGATTGATCAGGTTTTGGTCAACAACTTTTGGTGCACTACCTTCTCCTTCTCGGAAGCATCTTTCCTGGCCCCGGGTCTTTCAGACCATACACCTATGGCTGTCAGGATCCTTGCTCCTGGTACTCGTCGTACTCCTTTTAAATTTTTTAATATGTGGATGAGTCACCTTGACTTTTCCTCACTAGTTACCCAGGCTTGGGAGGCACAAGTTTCAGGCTCTCACATGTACAAACTCTACTCTAAACTCAAGTTGCTAAAGGGTCGGCTCAAGTGTCTCAATAGAGATGCCTATTCAGACATCTCCATGAGGGCGGCTACGGCAAATAGGACACTTCTATCTACCCAAGAGGCACTTCAACTGGACCCGGGGAGTAGCTCGCTGGCGATAGAGGAGCATACCCAACTGAAGGACTATTATGAACTCCGAGCCCTTGAGGAGGCTTTTTTCAAACAGAAATCTAGAATCCGCTGGCTCAAGGAAGGGGATCATAATACTAAGTTCTTTCACCACTCTGTCAATCACAGGAATCTCCATAATCGCATCCTCTCCGTATTAGACAGCTCAGGCCAAATGGTAACGGAGTCGAATGAAGTACAGAAGGTCTTTGTCTCATATTTTCAGGACCTCCTTGCTCCAGCGATTGTGACTATGAGACCTTCTATACAGGAGCTCAGAGATGCTATTCACTCCCCTCTCAAGGAAGATCAGATTAACATGCTGTCCCAGCCTTTTCTTCCCTCTGAGATTCGTGAGGCCATGTTCTCATTGGCTGGAAATAAAGCCCCCGGCCCTGACGGCTATAATGCAGATTTTTTTAAAAAGAACTGGGACAAGGTGGGCCCATCAGTCATCGAAGCGGTATTTGACTTCCTTGAATCTGGCTGTTTGCTTAAGGAAGTCAACAATACTATTATTGCCCTGGTGCGTAAAATCCCCAATGCAACATCGGTATCTGATTTTCATCCCATAGCCTGTTGTAATACAATTTACAAGTGTATCACTAAGATATTCTCCTCTAGAATTGCCGCAGTTCTCCCTTCTTTGATCAGTCCGGCTCAAACAACTTTTGTTAAAGGGAGGAGAATCAGTGATAATATCCTTCTCGCTCAAGAACTTTTTAGTGGGTTTCACAACAAGCCTAATGTACCAAAATGTGCTATCAAGGTGGACTTCAGGAAAGCCTATGACACACTTGACTGGGATTTTCTAGAGAAAACTCTACAAGCATTTGGGTTTCCCGGCCATCTCACAAGGCTTATTATGGTATGCATTCGTACCCCAAAATTCTCCTTATCCATAAATGGTGAACTCCATGGTTTCTTTGCAAGTGGGCGAGGTATAAGACAAGGTGACCCTATGTCTCCATACCTCTTCACCCTAGTCATGGAGGTTTTTACAGGTATTCTTGATGCTCATACTCGGCACCCGGATTTTCGCTATCATTGGAGATGCAAAGCTACACGGCTTTCACATCTTTTTTTTGCGGATGATGTGCTTCTGTTTAGTAAAGCAAGTCTGGCCTCTATCTCTTGCATCCAAGACGGGCTTAACTTATTCTCTGCATGGAGTGGGCTAGTCCCTAATGCCAGCAAGAGTGAAGTCTTTATATCGGGAGGTTCTGAGACTACAAAAAACCAGATTCTACAAGCTCTTGGCTTCAATCTTGGTTCCCTTCCTGTGCGATACTTAGGGGTGCCCATCATTACATCGCGACTGACCAAAGTAGACTGTAATGCCCTAGTATGTCGTCTCACTGCTAGAGTCCAATCTTGGACGCACCGTTTTCTTTCCTTTGCAGGCCGATTACAACTTATTAAATTTGTGCTGCATGCCATCCAAGCTTACTGGGCCTCCATCTTTTGGTTCCCTTCTTCGGTAGTGGAAAAGATAGAGCAAATTTGTAGACAATTCCTCTGGAAGGGCCCAACCATGGGTCCGGGAGGAGCAAAGGTGTCTTGGGATGATGTCTGTCTCCCCTTCTCGGAAGGAGGCCTTGGTATAAGAAGAATCAGAGACAGCAACAAAGCAGCCATGGCCAAACATATCTGGTTGTTATTCACTGATAAAGAATCCTTATGGTGCAAATGGATTCATGCTACATATCTCAAAAGAAAGAATTTTTGGATTTCTTCGACTCCTTCCCTTTGTTCTTGGGCTTGGCGAAAGATCCTTGCTCTAAGAAAGGAATTTCAACCTCATTTCAGATGGAAATTAGGAGATGGGGATTCTATATCGCTTTGGTTTGATCCATGGCTAGAACTTGGTTCCCTAAACACAGTGTTCTCAGACAGTGACATTTACCAATCGGACCTTCTTAGACAAGCAAAGGCCAAGGACTTATACTCCCCTGATGGGTATCATTTACTACAAGAGCTGATAATGTGGCAAGTTCCCATTCCCCACCTCTCTATTGGTCAGGACATCTTTACTTGGGTGGAGGACGCCGGTGGAAAATTTTCTACAGCTTCGGCTTGGGCCAATATCCGACGCAAATCAAACCTGGTTCGGTGGTCCTCTTTTATTTGGGACAAGGCTTTGGCCCCTAGACATCAATTTCTTCTCTGGCTTATTACCAAGAATCGTCTCCCCACTCAAGTACTCCTTATGTCATTTGGCAGGATTCCTAATTCGGTATGTGCCCTGTGCAAAACTAGGCCTGATTCAGTTGATCATCTTTTTTTTGACTGTTGTATATCCAATTCTCTAGCTAATTTTTGGGCTGCGAAGTGTAACCTTCCCTGGAGCAACTCCTCTTGGTCGGACAATCTCCAATGGGCTATAAATCATATGTCAGGAAAAGGACTTTATCCAGAGATTGCTCGGTTCTCGTTTGGTGCTCTATGCAATATCATTTGGAAGACCAGGAATGACATTCTCTTCCGTGGTCATAACTTGAAAACTCTACCTCTATAAGGCGGTCAAAGACAAAGGTCTCACCTTTAAGTCGGTTGAAGACAACCCCAGAAACATAAGGATGCAGCGTAGCTGGGGGATAGACTCTCGGATTTTTGGACGGGAGACGCCCTCAGCTTAGCTTAGGAGGATATGGGTCTCTTGTAACCTGCATCCCTAGTATATAAGGTTCTTTTTCTTTTGGTGACCGCGGTACCCTCATACTTTCCCAGCGACATGTCGTCCGGTTGAGTGTTTGTAGGTACCGTGTTCCCCCCCCTCGATGTATATTTCTCTGGTTAAATTTTACAATCTTACCTTACCAAAAAAAAAAAAAACAATCACCTAATTTATTATTTTTGGGGGAGGGGGCGGGGGCGGGGGCGGGGTCTGGAGTCCCTAAAGTTCCAGGGTTGCCATCAAGAAGCTACTACGAGCTTCCCTCTTCAGCCTACACCCTAGACCGGCTGCATACTCAAGTTATTGACACATGAGCTCAGTACAGATTGAGAATTCTCTCTCCTCTCTCTTTCTCAGATCCGGGCCCACATCGCCCACCGACTGCTTCCCTCCATGTCTTATACCCTTTGACGTTGACGCCAATTCTTCTCTCGTGAGATGATCCCACGTGGCAACTTATTTTTTTATGAAATCGATTATTTAAGAATTCTAAGGGAAAATAATCCACATTAAGACTGTTTGTTTCTCAAAAAAATAGATTATTTGAAAATGATGAAACTTACATTATCCCTTCATGGAAGGAAAGGATTATCAACCTTCCTAAAATTAATATTGCGTGTTTAACTAAACCTCTACTTCCATCAATATTTTCAAAAAGAATAACAGTCCAATACTCCTAAAAATTATTTTTTATATTGGTTGAAGTTATTATTCAAGAAAAAATATTTTTATTACTCATATTATTTTATCACTTAATATTTTTGTAGATGACAAAAAAACTTTTTGTTTATTTATTTTTATAAGCAATACAATTTTTAGAAAAATAGATTATTATTTTTTTGGCTCTTAAAAGGTTATCTAACAAATGAGCTGAGGTCCATAGTTTTTTACGTTTCAACTTCATTTTATATTGTATAATGCATTTTTATGGCTGTAGACAGATATCATTACACTGCTAAGTGTTGATTGATATATAAGAGGATATGCTAATATATTGAACTGTAAACTCCATCGTTGTGCCTATATACGATTCTACTCGGAAGGGAAATCTCATTAGCTCCCACTTTATGTAGTAGAGTAATTCCTTCACAGTAAAAATCCTCTTGCATCTCCGGGTGTACAAAAGAGAGAGTTCCTTTTTTTTTTTCTTATTCTTTTGGCTCTGTTCATGGTGGTGTCAACTCCCGTTAGGATGGTATGTTGAGCTTGCAGATGGAGGAACTGAAGAAGTTGGTGGAAGAGGGGAAAAGTGAAGTATATTTGCATGTCGGAAGCCAGCCTAGACACCATACAGAGGGCGCACGCGGTTCATCCCATCACTGCATTACAAATTGAGTAATCACTCTAGACTCGTGACATCGAGCAAGAAATTGTCCCTCTCTGCAGATATATTGCTTGCTCTATCCTAATTTCTCAAAACATTTGCAAGAAAAAAATGGAGGAAAACTCTGTCCACAGTCATCGTAGTAGACTCTGAACCTTCATATATTGGTCCATTCTAATTACGTATGTCGGACACTGAGATTTGACTGGTGGAGTTTCTTCTTTCGTTCTTGCCCACTTCTCGAATTTTCAGGAACTCGGGACCGGTATGGTGCCATATGATCCTCTCGGTCATGGGTTCTTGGGTGGTAGGGGAGTCGCGGGAACTATGCTTGAGAAAAGCTTTCTGGTATGTGACCTGCCTTGATTCTTTGGTGTGCGTATCATTTAGTCCAAGCTTCTCCAAGACAATCCTCCTCAAATCTGTTTGTTTAAATTTCCAGGAAAGGCATCCCACGTTTTGTTCGACCGGAGACTTTGGAGAAGAACTAAGTCTTTTACACCCGAATCGAGAAGCTAGCAAACAAGCACGATTGCACCATGATCCAGCTTGCATTGGCATGGGTTCTCCATTAAAGGGATGACGTTGTGCCGATCATGGGGATCTCAATTGAAAAAAGAAAAGAAAAAGGGGATTGTTAAGTCCCTATATCCGGAAGGGAAAGCGTGTA
Organism: Corymbia calophylla; assembly: GCA_014182845.1. Taxonomy (NCBI): domain Eukaryota; kingdom Viridiplantae; phylum Streptophyta; class Magnoliopsida; order Myrtales; family Myrtaceae; genus Corymbia; species Corymbia calophylla. Next base: position 1,183,657 of record CM024699.1, on the reverse strand, counting down.
GCTAAGTCCTTAAGTTTGAAGAAATGTGTTGTTTTCTGAAATAATCATCAATTATAATGTTGCAATTTGTGGATGCTGTTTGTTACCATTTCGCAGATTTCTAGCTATATGTTACACAAAATATAAAATTATTTTCCGTGTTGGTATTATTTTTTAAAAAATTTTGTAACTTGTCGAACAAATTTATAATTTACCAACATTGTTTGTCTAGCTTACCAACTTAACATTTACATGGGTATGGCTCCATAGAACGATATATACGCTCCTCGTACTGAAACTTACATATTTATATAATTCGATCTTTTAGACACTAAGATTTCAATCATTGACAGGCTCTCGCTCATGCACCGTGTGGGCATGCACATAATTAGCGACAACCTTATCAATGTCACTTTAAGAGAATGAAATCTCTTGGGTTCAAGTACGAATTTACCAACATTTTTTTAATTGTTTAATGATTTAAATATATTTTTCTTTTTCTTTTTCCATTTCCCTTTTCATCTTCTTCTTCCGTAATAAGTTGTCGACGGCTGACCAGACGAGGCTGGTGCCCTCGCTGACCCTCGGCAACGCCGAGCCACAGCAAGGCTCGAGCTGCGAGCCTCACCGTGAGCTAGGTGATGTCGACTTCACCCATCCACGGCAAGGCTGGAGCTACGAGCCTCATCGTGAGCTAGGTGATGTCGACTTCACCCGTCCATGATAAGGCTCACACTGCACCGTGCTCGGTGTCACCAACCAAGGCTAAGGCCAGCGACCAATCAAATGGATGAAGAAGAAGAAAAAGAAATGAAAGAGGAGAGAAATTAAAAAGAAATCGGCTTGATTCTGGAATTGTTCCTGGAAACAAAAAAGTAACATTTTATTTATTTATTTTTAATTATGTTTCAAATCTATTCTCGAAAACAAAAGTTTACTAAATGAATTTTTGTTCCAAAATTACTCTCGAAACAAAAGAATAGAATTTTTTACTATTTGACAAGTTGCCAAACACACTTGAAGCAGAAAAGCTCGCTGCCCCCATCCCCCCTCTCTCTGGTTCGGGAAAAGGCCTTTGTGACGGAAGAGGGACCAAACCGTGGGTTTTTGCCCCCAACACATTATTTCGAGAATGTCCACACACAGAACAATTCAGAATCAGTTTAGCTTCGCTCTTTCCTCCAAAAGACAGCACTTCTCAAATAAACAAATTCGAAAAAACACTATTAAATTTAGTGAACCTTTGAGCTCCAACAGCTCAGCTCAGCACAGGTAGCGGCTGAGTCTCTACAAGCTCAACAGACCACCCTAATGGGAGTCGATACCACCACAAATGGAGCTAAAAGAAAAGGAATAGGAAAAAGAGAGGTTGACAAGAAACGTAGAAGAATGTAGGAAAATTTTCCCAGTAATTCTCATTGTACGAAATGTACAAATACATGGCTATATTTGTAGTATAATAAATGAATTAGAAAGAATATACACAATATTATCTTTCCTAAAATGTTCCATATCTATGATTTGCTAAATTAATCACAAGGTTAGAATCTAGATTGGGAATCAATGCTCAGACTAGATCAAATCCTTTCTCGGACACTCTCCCTCAAGCTGGCGACTTGTAAATGTCAAAGGCGCCAAGCTTGCTCAATAGATATTTGCGTTGTCTCTAACATAACGGCTTAGTGAAAATATATGCAGGTTATTTCACAGTTTCAATTCCTCGTGTAGTAACAATCCCTACCTAAATTTTCTGAGTAAAATGGCAATCGACCTCAATGTGTTTTGTTCTTTCGTGAAAGACCACATTTGCCGCTAAATTAAGCACAATATAATTATCACAAAATAATTCACTTGCGCCGTTGATCTGTATGCCTAGATTTAAAAGTAATCCCTGATTCAAACTATTTCTCAAATAGTTTTTGTTATGGCTCGATATTCTGATTCAATAGATGAAAATGAGACTTTAGATTGCTTCTTCATCTTCCATGAAATCAAGGACTTTCCTAGCTTGATGCAAAAACTAGTAATGGATCTTCTTGTCATTAGACAAGTGGCATAACTTGTGTCACAATAGGCCATCGTTTTCATGTTGCAGTCACAAGATAACAAAATTCCAAGTCTTAGACATCCTTTTAAATACTTCACAACTTGTGTTGTTGCGTTCATATGTGACTACTTTGGGTTGTGCATGAACTAAGTATTTATATTGCACAACATATATCAAGCTTGGTCATAGTGAGATTAATTAATTTTCTTACAAGTCGCTGATATCTAGATGGGTCCTTGAGCAATGGATCCCCGTTTGGAGAAGAAGAGCTTGCATCATATTCATATGTTGTCAATTTGACATTATGTTCAATAGGTTTAGTAGCTGGTTTGCATTCCGATAATCCTACATATAATATGATCTCTAGAACAAATTTTCGCTAACTGAGATAAATTCCCGCATTAGATCAAGCTATTTCAATGCCAAGAAAATATTTAAAGGGTCCCAAATCCTTAATATAAAAGGTCATATGCAAATACTTTTTGAGCTCTCGAATTGTGCCATCATCATTTCCTATAATAAGTATATGATTGATATAAATTAACAAGCAGATCGATGAAGTACCTTTGGTCCACGTGAACAATGCATAATCATACTTAAAATGTTGAAATCCTGCATTCATGAGTGTTGTAGCAAATTTCGCATACCATGGTTGAGAAGCTTGTTTGAGTCTATACAAGGATTTGCGGAGACAACACACTCGAGATTCCCTCTATCTACGTAATCCTTGTGAAAGTTTTATATCTTCATCAAGATCACCAAGAAAAAAGGCATTGTTCGTGTCCATTTGGTATAATTCCCAATTACACAATGTGGCAACAGATAGAAAAGAGTGAATAATGACTTCTTTTGCAACAGGAGAGAAGGTCTTGTGATAATCAAAACCTACACATTGTGTAAATCCTTTAGCGATGAGTCGAGCCTTGCATTGCTCAAGTGAACCATATGCTTTATATTTTATTTTGTACACCCATTTGCAGCCGATGGGCTTTTTGTGGAGAGGTAAGGGAATGATATTCCAAGTATTATTCTCTGTAAGAGTAGCTAATTATTCTTTTATGGCATTTTGCCATCAAATGTCGCGCACTACTTCTTCATAGAAAGATGGTTCATGTTCTTCAAATATTCTACTTATGCAGCACATGTGTTCTAGAGATAATCTATTGAAGGAAACATGAGAAGACACCGGATATTACTTATCTAGAGTTTTCAAAGTAGAACAAATATAGTCCTTTGTCCATGTTGGAGGCTAAACCCGTCTTCTTGAACTTCTGGGCACATGAACTGGTACTTGTTCAGTAGCTAGGGATGATAATTCAATGTGCTACTATTGTGGTGATGATTGGTATCCATTATTGTTCTGCTAAGGCAGTGAAATGGGTGATTTGTTTATCGCAAAGGAAGATTCAGGACACTCAGTGAAGAAATCATGGGATTCAATGGGTGCCGTCACGTGGCATGAACTGAAGCATGACTAATCTAGTGCAATCAAAATGTACTGTGGATTCGTAGAAATATCCTCCATTGATAATAATTGTCGATGATTCAATTGTAGCATTGACGGCCCATGTGGAGATGTCATTTCCTAGAAGGGAAATACATCCTCATGGAAGAGCACGAGGATCCATTTTATGCCGACGTCTCAAATTCGTCACATAGCAAAAACAACCAAATACTTGGAGATAATCAATCTCTGGTTGCTTCCCAAAGAGCATTTCAAATGGGGTGCATCTTTTTAATATTCTAATTGGCATGCGATTAATTAAATAGGTTGCCGTGACCACACAATCTTTCCAAAAAGATTCAGGAACTTTTAAAAGACATTGATATTTACGTTCAACAATGCCATTATGTTGGGGAGTATAAGCACAAGAAGTCTCATGGAATATTTCTTGAGAGGATAATTAAGATTATATTCGATCGAGAAAAATTTACTTCCATTATTTGTGCGAATTCTTTGAACATTTTTATCGAACTGATTTTTGATCATGGACAAGAATTTCAACATATATGAAAATGTCGGACTCTTGGATTGCATGAGAAATATCCAAGTGGCACAAGAAAAATCATCGACTATAGTGAGAAAGAAACGAGATCTATCATGGTGTGGTGTATGATAAGGACTCAATATGTCACATAAATCAATGAGAAAGCACTAGTGACATGAGATATACTAGTTGGAAATGGCGCTTGTGATTGTTTCGTCAAAGGACATATTTTACAAACAAGATAAGAAAAACGAGCACTATGACCTAGACAGTTATGAGAAAGGGAAATTTTATTTATGGCAATCGCATTAGAGGATGTGCTATTATTTAATGTGGATAAATCAAAATTTTTGGGAAAGTTGATCTAGAAATAGAGACCTTGTTCCATTTCTACCCAAGCTCATAAGCTTTCCTGTCGAAAGATCCGGAAAGGAACAATCTTCGAAATTGAAATTGGCTCGACAATAATTATCCTCACAGACCTTGGAAACAGATATGAGATTAAATTCAAACTCAGGAATATATAGAACATTCTTTAGGAAAATATTTGTGCTGAGTTGAACAATGCAAATTTTTTTGATATTAGTAACAATGCCATTTGGAAGCTGTACAGATGTGGAGGAATTAGGCTTTGTACGGACATCATAAAACAAGCATTTATTGCAAATCATATAGTCACCGGTGCCTGTGTCAATAATCCATGTATCAACTGAAATATCATTAGATTTGCATATTGAAGTACCTAGAAAATTTGCAGTCTTGTCAATTGTGCTCAACTAATTCGAGTGCCTTCATGATGTGCTGATATTGATCTTAGGTAAACCGGTTGATGAGCTTTGTCTAAAACCCGATAGATAGAAAATTATTTTCCTTTATTTTATTTGTCAGTGAGCTTACCATGTAATTTCAAACATGTTTCAATGGTATGACGTGGATACTGGCAATATTCATAATAGTTACCCTTAAAATTAAAATTTAAGCCTCCCTCTCTTTATGATGACGTGGTACCATACAGCCCTTTTTATTTAGCTCCATAGAACATTAAATGAGAACAGCCGGATTTGTGTCTTCGCCGCTTATCTGGACCGTCGGATCAGCCAGAATTTGGGCTATTCGATCCATGCCCTCGCTTCTGATCTCCATCGTCGGTTCTAGTTGCATGGATGTCGTCCGATTTGAGCTTCTGATCCCGGCCGTTGAATTGGCTGTTCTAGTTGCTCGCTGTTCGCTGTGGCATGCGAAAGTCGTCGTGAGAGCGTCCCAAGGGCCTCGCCGGCGCTGCAAGCACAACGCTTTCTCCCTTTTCATGCCCAGCCCGGCGGTCGTAAGCCGCTGGTTTTCTTCTTGAACAGCCAGCGGGAATATATGGCCGATCGGTGGCACCGGCTCCACGGCGAAGATCTGCGAGCAAAAAGGTACGTAGCTGTTGTTTAAGGCTAATAGGAAGCGAGTCACCTTCTCCCTCTCCTTAATCTCTCCATATTGTATGAGAGTTGCCTCTGGTCCCTCGAACTGCTCTTCGGCTGCTTTGAGCTCGTACGAGAGGGCCGAAAGCCGGTTGAAGCAAGCGGTAACCAAGCGGTTTCCTTGCTTCAACTCCGCGAGTGCTTGGGTTAGGGAAAAAGAACCTTAACCCGACATCTCTTTAATATTTTCCTACATCGCGCATCCTCCGTCGGAGGGAGTCCGGCGGCGACCTCGGCTGTTACGCAATTCCCGATCCATGTGACTTTGTTTTGAGATGAGTATGTTGAGATGCATTTATGCAATTGCTTTCCCAAACTTTTGCTTTGGCTGGAGAAAGTTGCCAAATACACGGATCTGTGGCTTCTTTCTAGATATGTCTGCTCTCATGTGACTTTGTTTCTTTAGGCATGAAAATGCTGGTATGCTGCTTTAACCTAGAAGACTTTGCTGGGAGACACTGAAGATGCTTGTTTTCTCCCGAATTGCCAAGTTTGATATTGTAAAGGGCAGAGAGGAAGGAAAAACGTGAGCAAAACTGACACTCTGAATGTCTGAAATCATTAGTGATGGAGAAGAGAGAAGGAAACCTAGATCTAAGAGGAGATATGCTGCACCAAACAATGGAGAGGAAATAAACTGCACATCCATTCACCTACCTGGAATTTGATCCACTGCTAAAAGAATCCTATACCTTCTTGATATGTTTCAAAAGATCAATCCTTCATGGAGAGTTCGCATTGGTTTTCGTACCAACCACTAGAAATAGAGCTGTCTATGGCACCAATCATGCTTAACCAGATAGAATTTCTTTCCTGAGAGGAACTCGGAAGCTGTTTACCTAGAATAGCTTCAATTGAGCAGAGTCAATTCTCGAAAACAGAGCATTCTTTTGTTTGTTGGATCTATGTTAAGTTTTGGAGGGCTATGCTCATCCTTTTATTTCTAATCTTGCCTGATCTTAAAATCACATAAGAAGACCTTATATCTTATAGTTGGCTTTGGGATTTAACAAATAGCTAGCTGCTTTGAGTGTTACTTTTCTTTCAATTTAGCATATAAGTGGTTGTGTTGATTGATCTGACAGTTTGTACCTACTGTCCTGAAAGTCATTGATACCCTAGCGGTTGAACTCTAATAATGTGACAGAGGGACATTGGGTATCGATAGCGCCCTCTTGCCTATACTTAGTTTGCATCATTTTGCACGTTCTTTCCTCTAGCATTGGTTGATTCATCAAATGCTATTAGAAGGCCGTTTTAGTTATTCAAGCATGTTCTCACTTTGACCTAAGGTCCAATTCTCTTGCAGAAAGAGCTTTTAGTTCATGTAAATAATAGTGCTGCTCTTTGCTAGTGTAACCTCCTTCGATCTTTTGACAGGATGGGCAATATAAAGTTGCAGCCTATGCTCTCTGTCACCTGTTTCCAGATATTCCTGTTCATCTTATAATCACAGTATGTCTCACTTGTTCTGCGGTGGGAGGAAGGTCAGTGTTTCTCCATTCTAAATGTTTCCGTATGAAGATTAAGTCTTTTGGATTATATTCTGTTGTGCACGTTGAGCTAAATCAGCACACCTATGATACTGGGCAAGCCCATTTGAAATCAGGATGTTCGTAACCGTTCTATCTGCTGGCAGCACTTGTTGTATTGACATTTTAAATTATGCAGGGGAGCAGTCAATTAACAATGAAGCTAGTGAGGAAGATAGAAGAGCTGATTTTGTGAACTCATTGTTGAGATCAAGTGAAGCGGTGGACGTCACTGATAGATCTCTTAAGGAAAAGTCTCAATAGCCTGATGCTATAAAAAAAGAAGTGCAAATAGCGATGAAGATGCTCAAAGTATGTTGCTCTCGTGCGTTCAATAGTCTACTTCTGTGTTAAATGAGCATTTTCAATTGCATTTTCTCTCTGACCAAAAAAGGAAACTGCATTTTCTCTCGGTGTGCTAATGAGTTCCTATTTTGGCACCCTTCCACCCCCACATATTTATTCCAGTGTTGCCTTCTCATGTTCTAATGATGTTTTGCAACTTGATGGAACTTGTTGTTTGCAGCCTTCTCTTCTTTGCACTTCTTGATTTTTTAAAACAGGTCAGCTTGAACACGTTTTCTTGAATAGGGCACTGGCCCAAGCCAAGTCCAGCTCTTTTTCTTTTCTTTTTCACTACCTACCTTTTGTTTCATCTGGTTGGAGTTGTTTTATCTGCCAGTCGAATGTTCATGTAGATGTCATCGACTTTTCAAGTTTGCCTTGGATTGGTCAAAGAAATTCTTGGAGCATGACTTTGTATATGCATATCTTTTCTTCTGAATTTGGGTCCTTATATCTTTTTTTTTCAGTTGTGGTGGAAACGAGCTACGCGTTTTTCACATGGGAAAAAGAACCGTTCCCTTCTGCCATAGCGCTCTGGCCCTTTGCAGTGGACACGACTTTGAGATTTTAAGATCGGTGATTGTATTTATTTCGTGTAGAACTGATGATGATGTGAGAATTTGAACCACTTGACGTGCCACATGATGCAGTAGTTGTCGTTTAACACATTGGATTTTGGGACATTTAGAATAGAGTGGATGCCGAGTTCCCTGTACGATAACTACCCTATCTTCATATTCTTCTTTGTGAGAACTCCTCCAACTTCCCTGCTCAATGCAAATTTGGCAGGATAGGCCCAGAGGAGAAAAGAAATATTTCCTATGATTTTTCCATTCAAATTTTCTATGAAACTTTCATTTAAGATTATGATAGATACGTAGGTGGGTAAATTGGACTGCTAAGGTTATCTAATCTAAGTACTAGCTTGTCAGTACATGTGAGCATTTTTTAACCTTAAGATTGCTAATGGGTGGAAAATATCTCATTAGGTACTGGCATGTCAATGTATCTGTGCACGTCTTGAATTTCTGGATTTTGGATGGGCAGTTGTTTGCTTGTAACTAGTGCTACTGATATTCACTATAAATGATGTAGCTAATCAACCTTAGAGATTTTTGGTGCCATGGACTTCTATGCATAGAAAAGCAGGTGCTCCTTTAGCAATTGTCTTATTTTGTCATAACAAATCATACATCAACGCTTTCGCATCAATTGATTAAGGCTGTTTACAATCTTATTAAAGAATGGGATCACAATGAATGAAGAAGAGCATGGCAGAGATATATTATATGGTCTAACTTTACCAGTTTACAGGAGTAGGGCTCTCTAAAGAAGCAGAGAGTTCTTACCTGCAAAAGGAACATGAGGGTCAAAAGAAAATGCAGAAATACAAGGTCAGTAGATTGTTTTTCTTATTTACTCTTCAGCAAATGTTGATCTGTTCCAAAATATTTATATCTGCAGTTCTGCACCCTATTTTTCAGTAAATAGTGCCTGTCCTCTTATCATCTTCATCTGGACTAATTATGGGTATCATAATAAAATCAATCGTAAGGATTGCAAGCTTCATAGTGTGTATCAGTTTCATGGTTCAAATCTATTGTTTTCTTGTGGAAGTGATTGCCTTTACGGAGGATGAATACTGTACTGGCTTCTTAGCTTTACCTTTTCCTTTTCCTAATTAAAAGTTTGATTTGCTTGTAAAAATGTTCTCAAATACTTGAAGTGAACATTTTTTGTTCCCAGTGATCGTAAGCTCCATTCCAACTGATGTATACGATTCTCTCATCTCCACTATACCTTTTTGCTCTGAACCATTCCTTCTCCTGATAATGCTACCTTCCTTGTACTTATTCCGCATCAATGTTGTCAAAACTGGGCAATTCAAATTGGCAGTGTTAATATCAAGTTACTTGATTTGATTCAAACTGAGTCCTGTTGATTAACCCTCCAGATGATCCTGTCTCGTATAATTGAGTGGTAACTGTGACTTGAGTTGTGTCAAAAGATGACAACTAATGTATATAGCTTATTTTGGAACATTCTTTTGACCTAAGATTTTGGATTTGTTGGAAGCAAGTTCAATGAGTGGTGGCCTCCTTTATTCGATTAAACTGCACCTTGTAACTTTAAAGCAAATATAATCACAAAAAACTGTCTGACACGGTGAATAACCCAACTATTCTTCAAAAAGTACCTCTGAACCTAGTTAATGAACCAAAGGCTATCCCTTACATACTCTGCTCTTTACACGCAGCCTACCCTGTTCCAAATCTCATACCTCATGATATCGGTAGTATGTGGCCACTAATTTAAGTGAAAAAGGTTGCAGGTTAGACACAGGATGGATCAATTTCTCTTGGCTAATCTTAGTGTTGATCTGAACCATCTTTATCTCGTGTACTGGATTAACAATGTTCCACAAGATGTCTAAATGTATTATTCTATGTGCATGGACCCTGAATGGGCTAGAATGTGAAGTAGAGGAAACATACCTTTTATCATGCTTCTGTAAGCATTCAGCCTTTGGTGTTCATTCTTGTGTCTTTATACTTCTAAAACATTGTCTTCTACCACAGGACAACTTAGTTAACCATCTGCTTGTTTACTTTTATCTTAATTGCAAATTAATAGCAAATACCTAGGTGGAAAATTCACTCTCTGTTCGTTTTTATTCCTGTCATCAAATTCTAATGGCATTTCTAAACTTAGCACACTAATATCGGAGTGTCGTGGAGAAGTCACTTTTGTTCTGATTTCTCATTGTTAGGCTTGATAGCACTGGGTATAATGCTTATTCCTCACTCCTCCTCTTAGTAGTCTACTAAGTAAATGCCAATTTAACTTAAGGTTGTGGCGGTGGTAAACTGGTAATGCTTTGTTGATCATTCATCGGTACCAGATTCCACTTCAATTTGATTTTCTGCTGCCTTTTTACTTGCTCATTTCTTTTGGAATTAGACCTTCGATGTTGTACTGTTGACCGCAAGAAATTAATGTGATAAATAAGCTATTTCATATTTAAAGACCACTTTTGATGAAGAGAAATGACAATGTTTGGCATCAAATCAGGGAGGAGCAATCAAGAGGATAGGTAAATGAAGCGGTAGGGCATTAACAACTAAAAACGAAGCATCAATAAAGAAACCAAATTGGAGATTCACGAGTGGAGCAGAATATGCAAATTTTCTCCCTTGCTTCAAAATTCAGCATGTTAGTTCGCCTAACTCCTTTTATGTGATTGAGAAATATATCACGGAGTGATGCAGCCTATGCATTGGGCTGAAACTTCTGTAATGACAAGGGTCTGCTACATTGTACGCATCTATTCTCATGCTTATTTTTTAAGGAAAGCAATCCCCTGAACTGCTGGGAACCTTAGGCCTCCTAAGTGCATGAAGAACAAGTCGATGGAACTACAATTTTGATATCAACTCCAAGTGTTTCTGCTTGCTTGCATTATCTTCACTTTTACACATTATAGATATCGATTCTTAGTGACGTCTTAAGTAAAAACTTTGAAAAGCAAATTATAGAAATGACTTCGTAATCTGAAACCTCTGGCACTTAATAAAAACTTTGAAAAACAGTTTGACATAAACAATATAGCAACTCCTAAGGAGCGAACATCTCTATCATGAAGATGACAAGTGAAATTTGCAGGACAAACAAATCTAAGCACATAATTATCTTGTCGGAACTCATTATATAATTGAGACCCTCTAAGGTCTCAAACAAACATTTCAGGTCTAGACGACAAGGTATTAGTGGTGCCTTGAACACAAATATTTCATCGGACCAGAAGAGCCTTTGAAAGAGATTTGACTGAAAACCTTTGGTGTGGTGTAAACAGGCATGTGGATGTAAATGCATCGATCGAAATTGTAGATGCTTTGTCCTAGCTCTTTTTCGTTTGTTTTCTCGAGTTCTTCTTGTACATGGCTTTATACCCTTGGTGCATTGTATTAAATTTATCTAGCCAGAATGGTATCTGGTTAAATACTTAGTATGCAGGATGGCAAGAAAGCAAAAGAAAAAACCCCCAAATATCACATTAATTCACTCACGAGGAGTATCTTATTTCCTAATCAGCACTGATATTCGAAAAGCAAATTAAACTGCATTATACCATAAAACAATTAAAGCTAGAAAGCAACTAAATTGTCTAATCTACTCGTGATGAGATGCCTCGCCCTCTTCCCTCCTTGACCCCTCCTGGGTCATTTCAATGGTCCCAGCTGCTGTCTCCAGTTCTGTGCCCCTAGATCTCCATCCTAAGAATTGCCCGAACAGCAGCCACGTCTCCTCCAGAGTCCTGCCCTTGGTCTCTGGCATGATATAGTAGACGAACATGTACCCTAAGATTGACATCACCATGAATAGGAAGGCGACTCTGCCAAGGCCAATCGCCCGGTATAACGGAATGAACCATGATGTCAATATTGCACTCGTGCATTGGTTCACTATCACTCCGATTGCATGCCCCTGAGCTCGCAATCTTAAAGGAAATATTTCAGAACTATAGACCGATGCAATCGGGCCTATGCCGATTCCGAATGATCCTACGTACAGTATCAAGGATGAAATGCACGAGTAAACCACCCATTCGGGCTTCTTGTGACTCTGGTCAATACTGGTCAAGCACGTACCGAGGACGGCGAGCGATAGAATTATCGCGAGAAGACTGCCTAGCAGCAACTTCCGTCGCCCAATAACGTCTAGGTGGAAGGTTGTGAAGAGAGTAGGCAAGGTCTTGGCAAGCTGGAGTAAGATGGGCAAGAAAAGACTCATATTGGCGGAGGTCACGCCTACTATATTAAAAGTGCGAGAGCTATATACCAGCATCGTCTCCACGCCACAAGCTTGATGAATGATGTTGATTACGATTGAACAAACCAGTGCGTGTACGACGAAGGATGCTGGGCTACGAAGTTCTTGACACAGGTTTTGCCTGGTGCTCGGCACAACTTCTATGATTTCGCCAAGTCGGCGATCAGCCTCTGCCCCAGAACTATAAATCTTGGTTAAAAGATACCTTGCTTCTTCGTAGCGGCGTCGCATGACGAGCCACCTAGGAGACTCTGGCATAAGATAGGCCACAATAGTAAGCAGGACTGCTAGCAGCCCTCCTAAGCTTCCCAGGAAAAGACGCCTGATTTTGATCTCGAATTTGGAGACAACGTAGTTGCAGATATAGCCAACGAGGATGCCAAAGTTGATAGAAAGCTGAAACAAGTAACAAAGAGATAGTTATTTAATAAGAAAAAGAGAAACTAATTACAGATAGATAAATCAAAAATATGCTACTACCTCCGGAAACGATGTCAGCAAGCCGCGGAATTTGGCGGGTGAAATTTCCCTATATAAACGGGGGCGATTACAAGTGCCAACCCGACTCCGCCATAGCTGATGACGCGGCCGATCAGGATATGAGCATCCTGGATGGCCACTGCCAACACGAGCGTCCCCAGGGAAAGGACAAACGCCGTCAAATTGACCGAATTGCGGCGGCCCAACCAATCAGCCACGGGGCTCGCTATGACTGCCCCAAATATGGAGCATGCATGTAGAACTCCTGCTTGGACGTCAACATGCAGATCCACTATTCGTTTGTCCTTCTTTACGTATGCGGCCCCTCGCTGGTTAATCCTATCACTGTCAATAAAAATATATATATATATATAAATTATCGCTATAATGTTCCACGTCAAGTGAAGCCATAAAAAAAAAAAAAAAAAAAAAAAAACACTAACCGAGACCCAACATCAAGGTGGTGATCGACGCCCCCATGGCACATTGAAATGCATAATTTATTCGGGTGTTGGAAGCATTGGAACCATCAATAGTTGTTGATAGCTCCTGGATAGCTTCTAGGATTTGGTGTTCGAATGCACCATCGGAGCCATCGGACTGGGAGCCATCGGACTGGGATTCGGGCTGGGACTAAGGCTGGAGCGGGAGCGTCGTTGCCTAGGAGTGGGGCTAGAGCTGGTACTGGAGTTTGAAGACGCCATTGCTTGTATGAGGAGGTTTGTGTTTGGTGTTTCGTTCAGAAGCAATCGCAGCACTTAAATAAAGGCGTCTGTTGGAGGCTGTTGAGGAATTCTCTCATGTTGTTTCACGAGCATATCTGCTGTTGAGGAATTCTCGGGATAGATTTCGTTTTTTTGAATGGCCTCGGTCAAGCGATCGTGATATGCTCGACTGAATTCGCCCTTATCTTTTGCTGCCACCGCAAATATCAATCTCTCGAGATTTGATTTGGGTTGAGAAAGTGCTGTTAAGTTTGCCAACGATGCCCGCGAATGAGACGAGGAAGAGGAGAAAGAGAAAATGTAGGATCGTCACTGGGCGGCGGCGGTATTTTGTGCTCCTTCCACGTGAGACAAGTTGTGCGACCACAATTTCGACCCTATGGTCGAACGAGTCCTCGTAACTAAACCTGAACCTTTCCCTATGAGGCCAAACCTTGAGATCAAAATGTCATGTGATGTAGCCGTTAATATGAACTATCAATTGATTTTGCTAATATAAGTGGAATTGAATATCTCAAGTATAGGAGACATGTAAGAATTATATTGACACATCGTAAAAAATTCAGAACTGAATTGATAAAATCGAAAAGTTTACGATTGAATTGATTAATATCCGATAGGTTTAGAATTTTTTTTTGGATAATGTTCTCAAATTTTGAAATATCTAAAATTTCTGTACCTATTGGGGGGGGGTGTGGTTGGAATTTAAAACCTTTGAGAATCTTAGCAAGGATGTCTTGGAAATCGATGAGTTATCCAGAAGACAAACATGAACTTCAATTTTTGGCATGAAAGGACTACATTTAACATCTTTAGGAGGACGGATATTGATAAAATCAAAAATAAAAATAAATCATATCTAACATGTTTTAAATTACTTTTCAATGTAAATGCTCATAGACGCGTGAATGATAATGAAAATAAAATTAGTTATGAATCTAAGCAAATAATAGAATATGATAATGTGTTTAATGCGTGTATAAATCGTCCAAGCGGGTGTTTTTAGTAAATTTGCGAAAGATGGAAATTTTAGCAAAATACATGTATCATATACGTATCATGCATAGAAGTACTATGTATTTTACCGTCACAGGTTCGAAGTTCGATTTCTTGCAATACGTGGGTCGAAAAAAGAAGTATGCCAATGACATTGGTTGGTTTCGAATCAATGAGAACATCTTTCGTGAAAATGCTATATCAAGAGGAACGCTAGTATACTTCCCACAACGTACTAATGAAATTTTTGCACCGATAAAAGATAAGAGGTATTATGTCAACATATCACGTTGGATTCGAAAGGATTGTGAACTCAACGTTCGGTTGTACCCTCCAAGAATTTTCTTTGGTTAATAAACACTAGTTCAATTCTTCGTTAATTAATTCTTCATTAGATGGCATTAGTTTTATTTGTGCATCACATTAATTTTATTAGCTAGCGACTTTTCAAAAGTAATCCATGATGGGAATTTGTAGGGGGAAGTTGTCCAATAAGTCCTACTAAACCTGTTGTGCATATACCAATTAATTTTTTAAAAATTTCAATTTTTCCAATGTAGTCCTAATTCTTTGTGTGAATCCAATGTTGTCCTTCTGGTCAATTTTTCGTTGAAAATTGCTGATGTGGCTGGAGATGACTGAACCACCGCGTCAGTAATTTCTGGTGAAAATTTATCAAAGGGATCATATTGACAAAATTTAAAAGTTTAGGACTAAATTGACATTTGTATAATAACATTAGAATTGATAAATTAATTTTCCCGAGATTACTACTACAGAGCGTGTGCTGCCAATCTTGAATAAACGATTGTTATGGCAGCCATGTGCTTTTCCATCTTGGTCTCTGTCGCCATGTTGCTACGAGCCCATACGCTACAACGTTTTCTTCTTCTCCTTGGAGGTTCATCTGTTCCTTGTCCACTTTGGTCTTCTGTTCTGTCGCCATGGTGCAATAACGACCCTATCTACCTCTTTCCGACGTGGTCCGTCGTGTGCCAAATTGAATCCGGACCATAGTAAACGATGATCTAGTCTCGTAAATTTGTGGGGTTTGTGCAGTACTTTCTCGAGAGAATTTTTTTTTTCTGCCCACTTATTAAGTTCTAATTGATTTAGTCCGTTACACGTGGTCGCATGAATTTGTTCGGAGCAAAAACTTGTTTTACTGCATCGTTTCAGCAACACCAATGTTCTGGAGGATGTTGTAGAAGAGGTCTATTTTCAATATACTTACTATTCATTATAAGGTTACTTCATGTTTCCAAAAGTAGTAACGTGGTCCATCTGAAATCAATCGCATTGGACAATCGCCAACTCCTCCTTCTTTATCTAGCATTGGTCTTTAAATATACATCCAACAATATCATCGATAGGCCTTGTCGGTCTAGCGACTAAGCCGCCGCTTTGGCTGGTTGCCAGAGCAAGAGGAAGGAGGGAGGAGGGGGAAAAAAGAGAAAGAAAAAAATGAAAATGAAAAGAAAAAAGAAAAAAGTATTAAAAAATTGTATGTTTGCATCGGTCGGCATCCATGTTAATACCGGTCGGCTAAATTTGGTTAGATAGACTGAATTGACATAATTACAAAATGATTATGCCACGGAAAAATTGTTTCTTCTCACTTCATGGGACAAGTATAGCAGGAGTGCAATAATTTTCGTATAACATTACATTGAGAAACATAACTTTTTTCCGCTCACTTAAGTATCATAAATTTGAAAAATCGATTTGAGTGCTATCATCGATTCGTTTTGTCAAAAAATTCGATGTGGACACCAGTTGTCCAAATTTAAAAATTGTATTTTTTTTCAAATTGGTATAATCGAGTTATTTCATTAACTCCATCCAACTTTACTAATAGAAAATCTAACGTGATTTTTTATTATCATTTTCTCTAACCTATGTGACGATGGTGTGGCAAAAACATGAAGTATTAGGGTAAAATGCTGCTGTTTTG
Source organism: Corymbia calophylla (assembly GCA_014182845.1). Classification (NCBI taxonomy): domain Eukaryota; kingdom Viridiplantae; phylum Streptophyta; class Magnoliopsida; order Myrtales; family Myrtaceae; genus Corymbia; species Corymbia calophylla. The sequence continues at coordinate 1,167,315 of CM024699.1, read as the reverse complement.
GCCCAAATCTCATTCTTGAATCTAAAATTTATATGAATTATATGGGGGTAAGTAAATTAGGAGTGCCATAACTTTCGTACGGCGCTCACTTTGGTGCCAAAACTTTTTTTTCGTTCACTTGAGTGCTACAAATTTCAAAAAACGTTCACTTGAGTGCCACTTCTGACGTGGCCACCGGAAAAGCTGACGTGGCCGCCGGAAAAGTTAACATGGCGCTGGTGAACAATATTTTAATATATTTTAATATATTTATTAATTTTTTTGAATTTTTTTGAATTTTTTTTTCGATTTTTTTGTTTTTTTTTCTTTAGGGCCGGCGAGGGTCACCGGTGACCCTTGCCGGCTGCGGAACCCTCGCTCGGGCCACGAAGGCCCGGGGCGGGGCCACCATAGCTCGGCCGGCTGCTAGCGAAGGCCATCGCGGCCTCGCCCGCAGCGGGCGAGGGTCTCGCCGGCCAGCCCGGATCTTTAGCAAGACCCTCGCAGCCGCAGGTTGGGCTGGCCAGCGAGACCCTCGCCAGCCACGGGTGAGGCCGCAACGGCCTTCACCGAGGCCGGCCGAGCTCCGTGGCCCCGCCCAGGGCCTTTGTGGCTCGGGCGAGTTCCACGCCGGCGAGGGTCACCGTGACCCTCGCCGGCCCTAAAAAAAAACAAAAAAAGCAAAAAAACATTGAAAAAATTCCAAAAAGAGTAGAAACGGCGTCATTTTGCATGAAAAATCCACATCGGCGTCGAAACTTATTAAAAAAAAAGAAAAATCATTAAAAAATTCCACGTATGCATTTTGGCTGGAAGTGGTACTTAATTGAACGATTTCACTTCGATTTGGCACTCAAGTGAGCGAAAAAAAAGTTTGGGCACCAAAGTGAGCGCCATATGAAAGTTATGGCACTCCTAGTGTCCTAACCCCGAATTATATGAAAAAAATTAGCTAAATTTAAAAATTAAGAAAATTGTGAGGGCTTGCAGCCATCGTTGCCACCGCTCCACCATCTCTCTAGGAAGGGTTGGGGACGGTGGGAGATGGCTAGCTAGTGGTCAACAGGGGTTGTCGGGTCTCGACCAATGGCCAATTACCCGTACAATAAGCATGTACGAACTGCTACATGATTCTTAAGTCGGATTAGGCCATTTCCTAAATGCATCATAATTTTTTTAATATAAAAGAAAACTCATCACCAATAAAACTTAACTATAATAATAATGATATGATGATGATTGTGATTGATTGATGATGAGGATAATCACGGATAGGGGTGTCAAATGGGTGGGTCGGGTCGGGTTTGGGTCGGGTCGAAAATTGTCCGACTCACATTGACCCATTTAACCCGTTTTGACCCATTTTCATGCAATGTAAATTTGATAACCCATATCCAACCCAATCCATATTACCAATACATATTAATATTTAACTTAATTTAAGAAAATCTACTCTCACTTATTTAGTCCACTTTAAACTTTTCACATATAAATTATTTGAATAAAAATTTCATATCAAATTTATAAAGTAAATTAAATAATAAAAAATTAGTACATAAAAAAATGTGGATACTTCTAAATTGAAATAGTTTGAGGAAAATAATTTATTTTAAAAAATCAATTTTTTAATTATTGTTGAGTGAACCTCTTCCGATCGGAACGGAGGTCGAGAACGCATAGAGGAGGGGGATGGAATGAGAGAGATGATGGATCTACCTAATAACTCGCTCAACCCATATTTGACCCATATTTAACTTTCACTTGACCAATATTTGACCCATATTTAATTTTCACTTAACCCATATTTGACCCATATTCAACTTTCACTTAACCCATATTTGACCCATTTAACTAAAAATGGGTTATAATATGGGTTTATGACCCATATTGATACCTCTAATCACGGACTAGTTAGTTTGCCTTTTTATTTTGAAAAGTTTTAATGTAATTAGATCATGTAGTATAGCATTGAATAATAACTTATTGTTTGATGAGAATATGTAGAATAAAAAATGAATGACAATGGAATGAGATACTATTCAGTTTAATCAACATGTGTAACATATTAGCAATAATGAAAGACGAAAATCACATTATCTAATATTCATCGATTGATGTAATGTGATGTTTAGATATTCTTGTAGATCCTCATTGAATGATTACTCGAGTGCTTCTACCATTAGAGGGGTGAACTCTGATGTGGTAGCGTCACGTGCTAGAGTAGATTCACTTAATACGACGCCATCTTTAGGCTTGGCGCAACCATCTATCCAATCGAAATTAATGTTGTCAAGAAATCATTGAGAGCTGGCGCCATAATTATTCTCTTTCATGATTGCAAATGCAGGTAAATTTGTCGTTTCGCCGAATGTCACGATCGATGCCCATGAAGCTTTGCTCGACTGGCCTTCGTACACCGACCGAACCGCTCTATTTTTTTATTTTTTTTTTGATATTGATTGTGCAGAGATTGCTAAGCACGGGAAATATGTCAAAATCAAGGAGTTCCCCTTTGAACCTGGGCAATACCGTGGCTGCCGATCTATCGATATAGTGTGATGTCATTATTCACCTTCGTGGCCTTTAACGACTCTTTCACCAACATGTAATGAGTGATGACGCTTAAGATTTTCAGCTTTGAATCCAAACGACCTTAAACCTTTTAAAACACTAGGAGCAATCACACCTAATCAAAATTTATATTATTGTACCAACCAAGTGATACATTGCTCCACTTGTCATGTATTGAACCTCTAACTCCTCCGCATGGCCAAAAGCACCCTTTGTCTGATAGTTCAATCCCAACCTTGAACTGTTGATGAAAAAATAATCTTGTTAGTATTTGTGCTCTGTCGTGATATCATCGGTCAACTACTTTCACGCACATTGCTAATTCAACTCCTTTGGGTTACTAAGAGTTAATATAAAGCTCATTGTACTGTGATCCATAAAAAAGACTTTTTTGTTCCCGGAAATGGTTGTAGAAGATTAAAAAGTTTAATATGTTATATTCACATTGAAGTTGAGGAACCTACAAGAAATTACTCTCTCGTGATCTAGTCCAAGCGCAAGCCATAACCGAAGTGACAGAAAGGATGGACCTCAAAAGTTAAAACCAAGAAAGAAGGCCATGGGAAGTTTCTTCAAACCAAAGGTTAATTTTTAGATTCCGTTCAATTTGCGGAAAATGTGATATTTTCGAAAAATATTTTTTTGAAAATCATTTTCCAAGACATTGTAATAACTTTTTGGTGTTTGAGTGAAACCTAAGAATGAAGTGGAAAATATTTTCCGTTGTTCAGCACGGAAAATATTTTCTTTCATACACTCTTTTTCAATAATTTTATTATTATTATCTTTTAAAAAATCGATTATTAAATTTTTCTTTTTTTTTTTTTTTGGTTGGTCGCGGGCCATGGTGACAGGCCATAGGTGATCTTTGGCTTGCCAATCTGGCAAGCTTGCCGACCGCAAGCTCGAGGCTTGTGCTCACTAATCTAGTGAGCTTAGGCTTGCTTATGGCTAGTTGTCGGCTATTGCCATGGCCAATGATCGACTAAGGAAGGAGAAGAAACAAAGAAAAGAAAAAAAAAGAAAAAATGAAGAAAAAAAAGTAAAAAAATCGAATGTTTTAGAAAAGAAAAAATAAAGAAGAAGAAGTGGGGACTAAGAGAGATTGTGGACAATGTTTTGTCCAACTTGAAAAGTGGAAAACATTTTTCTCCATTTTAGATGACTTTTTTTCCCTTCATGGAAAATGTTTTCTCCAATGAATTCATTTTCTACGTGAAACGAACGCTAGGAAATTCGAAAAATGTTTTCCTTGAAGTTATTTTTTATGAAACATATGGAACCTTAAATGTAAAAAAATATTTAAAAAATCGAGTTTAGTCAAAAAGTCTTCTAGTCTCGTAATGAACTTCTTTTTTTTTCTTGTTCGAAGTCTACAATGAACTTAAAAGTGCCAATCTGAGGTAAAGCCAAAAGGGTTATTGTTGGCTCTAAGCATCCCAATCGTATAAAAGAGGGGAAATTATCAAAAATTACTAAATTTATTGCATTTGTGTCGATTTAGATATAAATTTTTCAATTTGGCCAATTTAATCATAAACTTTTTGATAATTTGTCAACTTAATTATTTTAGCCAATTTTGGTCAAAAATCTATATTAGTAGATGTTAGCTGTCTTACGAAGCACAACAAGCGTTGAAGCGGACAATTTTTATAATTTTTTTTATTTTTCTCTTCTCTTTTTTTTTTTTTTTTTCTTTTCCTTAGCCGTTGCTTAGATCTGGCGAGGACTATAAGTCCTCATCGATCATAGGCAAGGGTCACCGCCCTTGCCCAAATTTGGCGAGAGCCGTGAAGCCCTTACCTAGTGGTTGTTTGGGTGAGGATCAGCTAGCTCTCTCTTGGAACTAGCAAGGAATTTTATTTAAAAAAAAGGGAAAGAAATAAAGAAAATAAAATAAAAAATTATATAAAAATTAGAAAATTTATCTATGTCAATGCCAATCATCTTAGGACTGTCGGCATCCATATCAATAATTTCTGATTAAAATTGATTGGAATAACTAAATTGACAAATCGTCATAATGTGTATGATTAAATTGATTAAATTAATTAAATTAAAAAGTTTAAAATTAAATTAGAGCGAATGTAATATGTTCTTTGAATACTTCTCTCACAGGAGACTCACCTAAAAGCTCTCTTTGCTGGAGAATGTTCGCATTGAGACTATCGTTTAATATGTTATCTGCGCGGATTGCTATGTGATTGGTTCGAGGGAAGATGAAAAGTGCCTCGGTGTCACATGCGTGCAGAACGACCTTAATAGACTTCTGTCGATTTAATTTCGATTACATGGAAATGACGAAGGATGGAGACTAATGGAAGCTCCAAGCTGAATAACCTGGCGTTCTCAAGTCTTCTAGACTTGATGTCCTTGACATCGATGCATGGGAATTTAGTCCACACGTTCATTCATAGAATATAAATGATTTACAAATATACATTTGTACACACATAATACCCACAATTCGTTTCTATGAAGTGCTTGAGACTAGGTAATTCTACACGTGTGACGTGTACTCTCTCTCTCTTAGAGGGAAAAGATTCAACTTTTTCAGATCATTAAAAAAAAAAAAAAAAAATCTTGCTAGCCTTGTCGGTCATGGATTCGTAGGGTCTTCCCCCACCGGGTTTATCGAGAAGGAAACAACCTTACAAAAAAATATAAAGGGAAAATTCCAAAAAAGAGCCTTAAGTCTTCTTATTTTTTCAAATAAGGACATGAAGTGGATCTTGTTTCAAATAAGGGCATAAAGTGATCATGATTGTTTCAAATAAGGGCCTCGTTGGTCGCTGGTTGCTGGTCGGCTAAATTTTCCGACTGATCAAGGGTATTTTTGTCCAAATCTTTTTCTTTTTTCTTATCTATTTTCTAGTTCTTCTTCTTCCTCGTTGTCGGCAGCCGGCCTACCACCGGCGATGCCCACAGATGGCTGGGCGAGGGTTGCTCTCACCCGATCCAGTGTGGGGCAGCTTCACCTAGGGAGGCTACCCCTTGCGGCCAATTGTGTGGCCGATGAGGGTTCGACGACCCTCGCCGGCCTTGTAGTTGGCCGTGAGGGCGGCCTCCCTAGGCGGCGCCCCCTCGCCCAATTGTCTGTGGGTGTCGCTAGTGGTTGATCAACTATCGGCAAAGAGGAAGAAAAACCATAAAAAAAGGAAAAGAAAGAAAAAAAAGGAAAATGGTAAATGACGAAAATACCCTTATCGCCGAAAAATCAAGCCCTTTTTTGAAATAGACATAGCCACTTCAAGCCCTTATTTAATACAAGATTTATTTCAGGCTCTTATTTGAGAAAATAATGCCACTTCAAGCCCTTATTTAAAACAAAGTCCACTTCGGGCTCTTATTTGAGAAAATATGGGCACTTTGAGCCATTTTTGGAATTTTCCCAAAAATAAATGATATTATTAAAAGTGTATTTTTAGTTAAACACTTGTCAAAATCAATTTTTTGAATTTTTGATGGAGCCTAAAAATCTAATATATTATACCAAAATTGACTTTAAGCACATTAAATTCATTCATCTTTATATTAAAATATTATTCTTTCTCAAATAATATTTGAAGAGCTTTGCCAAGAGAAATGTAAAAGTATAGGAAAATCTGTTGGTAATATGTGATAATAAAAGTGCCCTTTGCTCATTAAGTGCATTCAGTTTTAATATGTTTAGAGAAAAATTTCTTGATGACAAAAAGTGCAATTGACTTTACAACTGAAAATATTTCAAGAGGAACCTTTCAATATATTAGTATAATTATAAACATCATATCTAAAACCATCTAAATTTGTGGTAATAAATAGTTAAATTAATTTTGTGAGTATGAAAAAATATTGATGTTTATCAATTCTTATAAAATTGACTCCATTAGGACATGTGATGTTATATACATAGAAAAAAGAACGAAGGTGAACATGACTGAACTGGAGTCTAGCCTGAAAGAAATGGTTGAGAATCTTGATATCTATGCTTTAGTACTAACATTGTTGGCTGTCCTGACTACTGTGGAGTTACATGCTATTTTTAAGAAGCTACATGCATCCAAATAAAAGAGGAAAGGAAAATATTTAAGTGATAGAATTTTTTGTTAAAATAGTAAGAATGGGAATTTTGTTTTAAGAAAGGACTTGCAATGTAAAATAAAAATAGATACATAAAAATAACACAAGTATGCCAAAATGAATTAGCATGGACATCCAAATTTTTTAAAAGCAAATTGTCGGTGACTCATTTCGCTTTGGAGTATATGAACAAGTGATTTGGTTGACAATACCTTTTGTCTTTAATTATGCCCAAAACTCGAGTTCATTAAGTTCTCCTCCTTTGGTCATTGTAACACGTATTACGGTCACACACACAAACATACATATAATTCGTGCGACTAATTATACAAAAAAATATCTCTCTTGGAAAATAGTTCAAACTGAAGGAGATTGAGCATATTTTGTCAAGACAAATAAATTGTCTTATTTTTCGTAGTGTTAAGTTTAAAAAGTACTTACTCAAATGAAAACATACATTACCAAGAAACTTTTCAATGCGACCCGGTCAAAGAACACACTAACATAGAACAAATATTCTTAAATATAGTTATCGTCCTATTTGAGAGGCCATGAATGATAATGTGAAACGAAGAGTAGCGTCGGTTAACAATGAAGAGTTCTCTAGTTGAAAACCTCAAATATTGTAATATGAGTACTTTGTAATTGACGTAGTGAATTTCCGACCTATTAAAATAGTTAATCAATTGAACTCTTGAAAAACTTATTGGTAATACACAAAATCAATAGATTACCATCAAGCAGTCAGGTAGACTTCTCCAATTGAATAGTTAATTAATTGAAATATATGAAAGTAGAGTAGACACAAGTTGTATAATGTGAAATCATGGGAATGAGAAATGTGGAAATCTTACTCCTTATTATCTTACAATTTTTCGTGCAAAGATAATCTGTAATTTTCATATGAAAATCATTGGTTTAACTTTCCTGTGCTTTGCGAGCCATAATGCCATTAGTTACTTAACACCAAAAAAAGAAAAAGAAAAATTAAACCACAAATTCTAAAATTTATTGTAATAATGCAATTGAGTACTAAAATTTTTGTAATTTATCGACTAGACTGGTCCTTGTGGACATCATAGTTTGGTATTGAAGGAGAATGTTAGATGGGCAAATCAAGGGCTCTTAGAAGTTCTAAAGGAGAAGTTTCTTTCCCTCCAAAATGCAAATTCATAGTGGGAATGGTTGGGTAGGAATGATTTCAAACCACCACCTCAGCGACTGAGTTCACATGTATTTGTTTTACTTACATGTCCACATTTCCACTTCAATAGCTGACGTGGAATCAAATAAATATTTCACTTTTTTTTTGTCTCTTTCATTCTCCTCCATGGACTTGAGTTTTCTCTGCTCCTCTTCCATCATCCATGGCTACAACCTTTGCTTGTCCATGGCTCGCGAGATGGCTTGGCTTGGAGGCTGACAATGCAGTGCCGGCGATTCCACTGGTGGCGACGGCGTGAGGAGGTCTGCAAATCCAACGAAGCAAAGAAGCTTCCATTGTCAACATCATTCGTCCATAGACCAAATTCAGAGCTCGCCATCAAGGCTTGTGGCCATGGACAATTTGTGGCTGCCAAATTTGTGGATGAGGCGCCTCACGAGCCATGGCTAAGCAAAGCTTGCAGCCATGGCTGATGGAAGACCCCTTCCAGAGTAGAGCAGCCCCTGCCACTCCATCTTTTTCTATTTTATCTCCATCCTCTAGATATGGTATCACGTCCCTCGTCCATAGCATCATCACCTTCGTCGATATTGCTCTCCAAATCACTGTATCTGGTTATCCATGGCCGAACGCATTCAGGTGTTATGTCGCTTGTCCATGACTGTCGTTGGCATCGAGCAACACTGGAAGGGGCGGTTCAACTTGGACGCCTAGCACTCTGCTGGTGGCCATCTCAACGGAGGTGCTACAAACTTCAATGGAGTAGGAACTTCCTCCATATTTTGGACAAATTTCTATTTTCTTATTTAATTCCATGTCAACAGACAAATGTCACATTATGATTGGCTGTTAGTGAAAAATTTCCTCGACATCAACAGTTGATACGGTGATTTGAAACCACTGAATATTTTCTCAAGAGATTGGCATGCATGTGTGGATAATGAGCATGATATAAATTCAGTTCTTGAAATTAAGCGGAGATAGAGCTCTTTCAAAAGTTATTTTTACTATAAAATAGATAAAATAATAATTCAAGAAGATTAATCTGTCGTATTTTAAGTAATCCAACTTACACAAAAAGGAATTTGGTTAGATAAGCCATGCTCACCGAGAGATGGTCCGAATAAAAAATCAAAGTGCTGATTAGAATAACAAGCAATTAACCGCCGATGCATCTAATGGATTTAGATTATTGTCAATTAAAAGTTGACTTTTACTGGAATCTCACCTAATGATAACGACATCAACTTTGTGTCATTATTCGATTCTCGAGTTCGGAGCTCCCGGTCACCAGTGTCTAGGTCCGACTCTGTTCCACATCTTACTCTGCTGAAGAATACCAAGGATGGGAATTCCGCAGAGTATTTCTCAGATAAAAGAACTACTGAATTTCTGCAACTCGAGGTAATTCAAAGAAGACACTTGTCGTACCAATTGTAAGACCACTGTACTACCAAATTTGCCTCAAATTTTCGAAATAATGCAAAATCAGCCTTGACAATTTACCACTCTTTATAATTGTCTCATGACTTTCATGTATGATCTCGATCGAACGGGATGAAATCATTTATGGAATCTCGAGATAAAGTAAGAGATTGTCATAGCGCTTCGATTTGAGGGATTCCAATTTGCAAAAGGAATCAAAGAAAATTCAATTCTTCCTTTAAGGGCCAACCTATAGCCCCACTTGTCAATGATATTGTCCATTTTGGGCCAAAGTCCACACGGTTTTGTTCTTTTGATCTTCGCCTAGAAAAGACCTCGTCGATAGTTAAGAATGGTGCTACTCCCTATAAGTATATCACCTCATCACACCTAGGTGATGTGGGATTTGGTTCATTCCTGCACCCACGCTATCCTAGAGTCAAAGCCCCACTTTATTCAAGCCCTCCTTGGTCCCAGCGATCAATTCCGTCTTCGTCGAATTGAGTCATTATAGGCCCACCAGCTTCCGTGTGGTTCGTCCCCAAACCTCAAATTTTCGGTTGGGTTATTAACTTTGACAACATTGTAAGGGTTGATATCTAGCCCCACTTGCCAATGATATTGTTTGCATTGGGTTGAAGCTCATATGGCTTTGTTCTTCTAGGCTTTGCCAGAAAAAGCCTCATTGATTATTAAGACTAACATTACTCTTTATATAGCACATTACCTCACTACAATCAAGTGATATAGGATTTGGTGCATTCCTATCCCCATGCCATTTTAGGGTTAGAGTCGCAGCTTGTTTGAGACCTCTTTGGCCCTAACGATCACTCTTGTTCTCAATGGACTGGGTCATTACACTTCCATAGCTCTTTGTATTAAGTGCTTGTACAAGAATAATGCAAGAGAGGATAATGGTTGGACACATTATTGCATCACATATTCTAAACATGATAATGCAAGAACTTGGATGATTATAGTAAGGGAAAGAGCAAATCATCTCATTAAACAACGGTTGTGGCGATTCATTATCCTCCATGGCCCTCACCTAGTGGTTGAATAGAATTCTCGCCTCTGACCAAAATATAAAAAAAAATTGTTATCAGGCTCATATTCATTCTTACTCCCTAAGTCACATTGTAATTTGATTTTCTTTTATATTTATTTGACATAAAAATCAAAATCAAGAGAGATTAGTGAATTTATTTTTCAAAATTAGAGAATTTGAAAGTTCGCGAAATAAAATATTATTATTTTGTTCGATATTTAATTTTTCTTCTTACATGAATTCTTAAATTTATTATTTCTATAATTTTTTACCAATCTCTAACATTTAAAAAGTACGGTTCAATTACCCCACGGCATCGTCACTGAATCATTACTAATGATCCCAACGTCACTCTTTTTTGATATAGCTGAATATTTTTTTTTTCGTGTAAGAAGACATTTGACCATTTTTTTATGAAGTAGGGTACCACGGTCTAAGAAGAGGAGGCATGTGGGCTGGTGCAGTATTTGTCTAGGCAAAGGTAAACGGTGGGGAGAGCGAGTTTTGATGAGTCCCCATGACGGAAGAGAAGAGATTGCGTGCTTTTTCTGATATGCGATCCACTTGGATTTACATCAGAGAGAGAATGGCCTCTTCTCCTCTTTAACCTAATTGATGAAACAGAGCCCCTCGTTCTTTTTTGAGACGCTTGGAGTTCTCAAGTGTGTGTGGGGCGACTTTATTTTTAGTGTTATCTTCTACTTATAATTTTCTTCTGTTTTTGTCTCAAAATTAAAAATAGTAAAGAATTTATGATCCTTCAAGTTTTTGAAAATCAATAAAATTAGTATATGATTTTGCGTGTCAATGATTATTGACTTACTAATTTCAAGATATATCGGAAACTCAAAAATAAAATTTACAAGAAAGAAAAACTCGTATACAAGTTGAAAATGTTACTTAGAACCTTATCAAATTATTAAAAACATCATTTACACATTACATGCACAGCATAAAAATTCTTACTTTTTCAAAATCTACGTGTTTTAATAACGTGGATTTGAATCGGATATATATGGGTCACCGTATTGATATTGCATATAATGAATCAAAATCAGTTAAATCAATCATCATTTATATCTTCTTCTTCTTTTTTCATTAAGTGTTTGTCGCGACCTATTTTTTCCATCCCGGATGGAGGAAGGAATATCTGAATAAATAGGTTTAAGGGTATTGTCCAAAGGGTGGGTCCAGGACCTTCATTAGACGTAGGCTCTCCCAAGCCCATACCCCGCGTGACATTGGGTGTTCATGAAAATCTTCAAACGAGGAGTCGCCACTAGCCTATTGGGGTCGGCTAGAAACCAAGCGAGGCATGGGAGTGTGCCTCACTTTCTACGCAACCAGAGATTCTAGGGTCGGGGACTTGATTACACTAATTAACCAATTAGTGCCCTTTCGGTACCTAATCTTTATTCATTTCAAAAAGACTTTTGTCAGGCAGTTCGGATTGATTTTAGACTTAACCACTAACATGTGAGGTGATCATGCAGGTGCGCAATCATCAAAATAACGATCAGCAATTAAAGAAAACATTAAATAAATTGCAAGAGAAAATAAACACCTAGCATTTAAGAGATAAATAAATAGCAGTCCTAATTAAACTAAGGGAAAATCATAATCATCGCATCATAAGCGTGCAATCAAGGGCAATTGTATCCGAGGATAATTAAAACCCTAAAGTGAAGCTCGTAAAGGCTTGTTTGCAATTTTGAGCACGATTTTAGGCCGATGATTTTCCGACATTTTTTAGAGAAAATGGTCCAAGAATTATTTTAGAGCTTTTTAGGAAACTCTAAAACAAACTTGGGGTTTTTGGGATTTTTTGAAATTTTTTTGAATTTTCAATATTTTAATATTTTTTGAATTTTTGAATTTAAAAATATATATATTTTTGGAATTTTTTATAAATTTTCAGGTTTCTGAATTTTCCATGAATTTTCTGAAATTCCGAAATTTTTTATGATTTTTTAATATTTTTATGTTTTTTATGATTTTCTGAATTTTCGATTTTTTTTATATTTTTAAAGGAAATGATTCGGACCGGGTCAGGAAACCCGGCCCTGCTGACCCGACTCAGATGCCGCCGGTCCGGGTCGGGCTGAAGGAACCGGGCTGGCCTTAAGCCCACTAAAAAACAACAAAAAAGGCCCACACGGATTTTTTCTCAAAAAGCCCAATCTTGATTTCTATTTTCTAGCCCAGCTGAAAACCCGGCCCGTGACAAATTCAGCCCAACAGAAGCGGGCCCGCGGCGAAGCCCATCTCCTTGCCCCCTATTTTTATTCGGCCTTTTTCTTTGTTTTTTTTTTCTGATTTTTTCTATTTTTTATTCATTTTTGACCTTTTCCCTTTTTTTTTAATGTTTTCTTTAATCTTTCTTTTTTCCACTTTTTGTCTTTTTCCCCTGCAGATTTCCTTCCTGTTTCTGCATGCATGCACGCTTCTCTCCCTCCGACGCTGCAGACGCCCGAAACTTGCAACTTCTCTATCTTTCCTTTTTCTTTTTTTTTTTGTTTTTTATTAAACCAGCAACCCCCGACGCAGCCAACATTCCGGGCGATGATCGCCGCCCACCGGTCGTCCACTCCAGCCGGCGTTAACCACCTCCGACCATGAAATCCGGCGACCGTGTTCGTCGAAAAAAAAACTTCGTCGATTCCATCGAATATTTAACATAAACCATACATAAATACAGCGTAAACAGCGGAGACTAACATGATTTAACAAGGATAACAGCCGGCACTAGTCGATTTTGAGTTAAAACAAAAATTGTGTGCCGGCTCTCTTTGGGGCATTTCATCGAACACTTGGCGGGCATGAGTAAAACGAAAGGTTTCCGACTCGAACCGAACTTAGACCGGGACCAAGCTTCCCAAATAAACATGGCAGCATGCAGAGGAACCTAAATGGAGGGAAGACAGGGGCCGGGGCTCGTGCGAACTGGTCGGCGCGAGCTCCGGCCCACGACCTCGCCAAATAGGGATGCTCGGGGAGACCTACCTGGTTCAACTTGAGGGTGCCAGCTGAGGAGCCGTCGGACGGAGCTCGCGCACGGCCGAGGGCGTCGGCTGAAGCTCTCTTGCTCTTCCTCGGGCACCGCCTCGCTCGAACTCTCTTCGGTTCTCCGTTCTCTCCGTGCTCCCCTGAGTCCTCTCTCTCTCCGCTTTTTCTTTTTTCTCCTTCGATTTTTCTCTCGGGTTTCTCCCCCCTGTTTCCCTCTGCTCTCCGTTTGTTCTGTCTCGGGTTAAGCTTTTTGAACCCCCGCTCTCAAATCTGGTTTTTTTTTTTTTTTTTTCCAACAGCCCCTCCCTCGGTTCTTCTTTTTCTCTCCTTCTGCTGACTTCCTGCTGTTGCTTTGCTGCTGCTGCTTTTCCGCTTCTGCTGCTGCCTCTGCTCTACTGACTTGCTGCTGCTTCTGCTGCTTCTGCTCTCTGCTGACTTGCTGCTGTTGCTTTGCTGCCCTCTCTGTTGCCACCTGCAGCTTTGACTTGCTGCCTTCTTGCTTTTCCGCGCGTGGAAGAAGAGAAGAAGGAGGAGACGGGTGGGCCGAGCCGAAACACAAGGGAGAAGAAGAAAAAAGGAAACGGGCCAAGCCCATGCGAGGAAAGGGAAAGGGCCGAATGGGCCCAGCCCTGGCCCGGCCTCTCTCTTTTTTTCTTTTTCTTTTTTTCGATTTTTTAATTATTTATTTTTAATTTTTTAATTTTTTGATTATTATTTTTAAAATTTTTAATTTTAAAGCTACTGATGCAAATGCCCCTAATATCTATATGCAATGCAATTTCAATGAAATTTTTTTGTTAAGGAGTTAAAAATTAATCCCTAATTTTCCAACGCAATTAATAAACACTTAAATGAGTAAAATTAAAATTTAGGTGTCAAACAAATGTTATTGCAGATGGCCCCTCAAAACACCCCCAAAACCTCGTGTATGGAATGGACTAAAGAAATGGAAAGACGAGTTAATCTATTGCACCTACCTAAGTTTCCTTTTGAGTTTCATGTTTGTGGACGGAGTTCAACTTGATTTTAGAGGTTTTGGGGACCATATAAAAAGATCACGGGCTCTCCTCCATTAACATCAAGGTCAAATTGCCATAGGTTGGCGTGCGGTCGATGTGCCATTGACAAGCCACCGCCACCTCTGCTTGAGGTCATGCGACATGAGGTGAAGCTCGACTGGGCTCGTTGGTGGTGGCTGACTTCCACCAATAAATAGATTAAGGTTTTTTATAACAATGAAATTAGCAAAATCCTTTATAAATTGTAGTTTTCACTAAATAGCATTTACATCCAAGTTACTTTTCAATGTATTTTTAAAATACACTTTACCAAACATTACTTGCATTTCATAAAACCCTTTTAGTCTAAATGCCTTTACATTCCCTGAAAATCTTGCTTGCAATTCTATGCTTTTTTTATGGCAACCCCGATTGCAGCCGTGCAAGGCCACATGGTTGGAGACAAATTTAGCTCTTATGCCACCCTGATTACTTGCATTTCATAAAACCCTTTTAGTCTAAATGCCTTTACATTCCCCCTAAAGTTTTGCTTGCAATTCTATGCTTTTTTTTATGGCAACCCCGATTGCAGCCGTGCAATGCCACATGGTTGGAGACAAATTTAGCTCTTATGCCACCCCGATTACTTGCATTTCATAAAACCCTTTTAGTCTAAATGCCTTTACAATCCCCCGAAAGTCTTGCTTGCAATTCTATGCTTTTCTTATGGCAACCCCGATTGCAGCCGTCCAAGGTCACATGGTTGGAGACAAATTTAGCTCTTATGCCACCACATTGAGCACTTCTGGGTCCATTTGGTCAGGTCTTTCGTCTAGACTAAGGCCAAGCAATTCATTAAGATTTGTTTATGATTCAATTGCCTATTCTCTTTCTTCCATTTTTCTTATGATTGTGGCTTCACGGGTGAAGATGCTTGATAAGTTAAAAGCCTCGGGGGAGTAATTCCAAATAAAAAGGCCCATTTTGCCTCTACTCAATCCGTGACAAGTGGCGTCAATTATTGCATACACATACATTTCAAATTGAATGCAGATAATATTAGGTACTAATGCGTATAGCCTAATTAGCTTTCCTTAATATATATTATGAAACACGATGGGTTTACCTAGTTGTCAAAATAGTTTTTTCTATCATATAACTTTTATTCATAGTTCAATTTCCACTATTAAAGGTCATTATAGTAAGATATTTGTAATTAAATTGGAGACTTTAAAAATATTTCTCAAGTTCTTTTTTTTTTCTTTACTATGAATTATAAAATAAAATTTATTTATAGACAAAAGATTCATCTTGTTAAACGTGTTAAATCCTCTGAAACCTCTTTTACTACTTGCGAAAGCTTTTGCACTTTTATTTGGAAAAACAAAGACTTCCTCTCATTAAATTAAACACAATAAATGTCCAAAAAATATATTGGTTTAATATCACTAATTAGATAATGTTGGATTAGAATGAAAGTCACGAATAGATAAATACTTATTCCAGCACTAAAAGTTAGTAATGATGATGGGCAATATCCGTATAGCTAGTGATTATGATTGAGTGCTCCTCCCTGCTGAATGGACATGATTTTCTTTCCCCTATCACAATCTGCCCTGGCATTCTCTAAAACCCAAGTTCCAGCAGAAACGATTGGGGACGCTCGCATGACCATCACCGTAATTAATAATAATGGGGGGGAGATAGAGATTGCTCGGTTAGGCACGTCAAATCGGGCATGCAGAGACTAGAGAGAGAGAGAGAGAGAGATTTCCTGTTCATCTTCCTCAAACACTCAAATTGTTCTCACTGCTTTATGAACGAACCAAATTTATTGCTCTCCTCGCTCTCTAGCTTTGCTAGAAATAGTACTACACTCCCTCTTCTTCGCAATTACCTGCTAGCACTCCTGGCCACGGGGATCATAAGACCTTCCTCCATCATTTATTTGTTTAATTAGGTCCCAAACCATTATATATAATTTTTCTTTCTCGCCCTTTAACTTCTTCTTTTTTTAAAACTCTTTTACCTCATTTGCCAAGCCAAAGAAGTACCTCATTTTGCAATGCCAAAATTGCTAGTCGAGAATTACTTTTGAATATGGTGTTGGCTTGATACAGATATTAAACCTTAATCCATTAAA
The DNA here is from genome assembly GCA_014182845.1 of Corymbia calophylla. Lineage (NCBI taxonomy): Eukaryota > Viridiplantae > Streptophyta > Magnoliopsida > Myrtales > Myrtaceae > Corymbia > Corymbia calophylla. The sequence continues at coordinate 1,150,918 of CM024699.1, read as the reverse complement.
GTTTGCATGGTATGTGCAAAAGATAATTTATATGCACACGTTGTCAATGGAATTCTTGGTGCGTGGCAATGGATGGAAGAGGGGCTTCCAATGACAAATGGGACTATAATAAAACGTCATTGCTTGCCCATCTTCGCTAAGGAACCGCGATGAGTATTTATTGATGAACGCCACGACAAACCCTCAAAAGTCATGAGCTCCTTTATTGCCGAGGCTTCTTCCTGGCTGGTGCCGGTCAGAAACCCCAACCCCACTCGGTGTTTCCCCTATCAGAGTCCATCGTGGCACTCTTCAGAGCAAGAAAAAAAAGATAAATAATTATCGAGGAAACTGAAGAAAGTCTTGTTCTTACTTTTGGCAATTGTAGGAAAATATATCGAAAGAGATGAGTATCTCGATCCAACAAAAAATCGAAAAAGAGCCGGAGTGAATGAACTCTAAAGCACCTGTATATTGGCGTAGATCAACTTGTCAAGCGCGATGTGATGACAATGGAAATCACAAAGGCAAACAGCCACGACTTCTCTGGCCCTGTGAGGCATTTGTTGATAGGACACGGCCTATCCTAGATTATGAAAAATAATCGATTAGATTTTCAGGCTTTCCTTTCCAAGTAGTGAGGGAAAGAAGGCATTAGTAAAAGTCCATGTTGACATGTCTATGGAATCTAAACCTACTAGATCATTTAAAAATTAAGATGAACAGAGAAGAAGTTGGGGGATGCCTCTAGTTATGGCAGACTAATCTTTTTGTCTCTAGTTTCTTATAACAATTTGTAGGTTAGATTACTGATGATAGTCATGCCATTTTTTGTGCATGAATCAACCTTAAGATTCTTGCATAAATTATTTATTAGAGGTCATCATTTACCCCCAAAATATTTCCAACTATCCCCTTTGCATCCCTTTTTAAACTACATAAAATATCAAAATGACGCATCACGTGAGGACAACCGTGTCGAATTGAGAAAAGAAATATCATTATTTTCATTGCAACGAATCAAGACAGACTATTTAGATTGTCAGGTTGAGTATGGGACTATCAAAAGATTGCATTTTTCCTATTAACAAATTCTATGGTATGCAACTTTCTTAATGGTAAATTTTCTGTAACAAAATGAGCGATTTCTCAGTTCCAGAGGATGGAGCATCTGCTTAACTCCTCGTGAATGCAATCTCAACCTTATTGGCAGGCGCCAGCAGTTGTTTCGAACTTGCCTAGAAACAACAACAAAAAAACAAAAATCATAAGAAACTCAAAACCGTAATAAGGGTAGAAAAATGTGTAATCATCAGCAGCTGAGCAAATTATCGATTCCCATACACTTTATTTCCTATGGATATATGGATCTCTCCTTCTCTTCCATTTCAACCATGTGCAACCCATTGGCTCTTCCCGTGTTGTTATTTCCTAATCGAGCACGAGACGTGATATTCACGTGATAGTTTTGGTCAGGCTCGAAGAGTACAGCTGAGTTTATCTGAGGGCGTCAGGCTTAATGCATGCTTAGTCTTGAGAGCTCATATGAGTTAGCATGTGGGGTCAATTTGAATGCCATTCACAACTAGTTTGATTCGAATGTAATTTATATGGGCCTATTCCTATTAAATGAAAATGCTACTAATGTCTATAACGGAAATATGAACTAAGTTGATGCTATTTTCATTTAGGGGCGTTGCAATAAATGACAATTTAGTCATCAAAATCTAGGTGTCAACAATAATCTCTTAATCTTTCAAATTGAATCTCCTATCCTTGCCACACCTTTGCATTCGAAAGAGTGAGAACTAAAAAAAGTTAACTTTCTAAGGGCATGAATAGTATTTGTAACAAAAATTTATACTAAATAAAAATTAAAATAAATACTTCTCTTCGTGTCTTTTTGGATAAACTGAAAAAGGGAATTCCATGCATTAAATTAATGTAAGGTCTACTTTTTCTTTTCTGAAAAAAAGGAAAAACAGAAGCTTGGAAAAAATATAGCCTGTGCAAGGAAGTCAAGAACCGATTCGTAGAATTTGTAAAGCTTATTATAATCGTACCACATTGATAATGCCAAAGTACTAACAACCTAATTCTTAGAGATGAAGAAAACCTATTGCAGCCTTAATACAATCTAAACCATCAACTTCGATATTCAAATGAACGAAAATCACATTTTCCTATGTAAATTGAAAATAAAATGCGCTATTCTATAAACAATAAAAAGAAGCATATCAATCCATCCATGGATTAATCGATATTTTGTCATATCTAAAGGATTCACAAATTTTGTCTTTCTAATTGTCGGGACCAAACTCTTTTCCTTCGCTTTCGACAACAGGTTCAACTTTTAAGGTACCTTGAGGAAATAAGTGCAAGAAATGATTAATGAGTAAAAAATGCAGATAAGGATATGCTTTGTTTGCACAATCCCTCCTAAATCTTATGAATCGCCTCTTAAAATTATCGACGGAACTAGAATAGAGCCATCACTACTGCTGCAAAGTAGAGATTCAGGACTGGGAAACTTCATCAGGCGCTTTTACGTTACACTTGTTATTGATACCTTTTCACTTTGACATAATCATTTTCATCATGCAATATTTTCGATTTTCATTCCTAATCATGCAATTCTAACAACAATACATGCATAATTAAAAGCCAAAGAAAAAGTTAAGTGAATGTAAATTCAACCCGACCATATCGCACAAAGGATACATAACCTTGTTATAAAGGCTTGGGACAAGATCCTGTGGACGATGAGATGCATATTAAATATTTTTTTTTATTATTGATTACTAATTTGTTATTATTAGGGCCGTCAAATGGGTGGGCTGGTTAAGTTTGAGTGCAGTAGAACATGGTTTGACTCAACTCATTTAACGTATTTTGACCAATTTCAAGTCGAAACACGGCTCTACTATAACCATATGTCAATCTTCATGCGGCAAAGGATGTTCATCCGGTGTGATTCTCGATAGTGGCCAAGATGATGAAATGTAGACTGACCGATAATCAATCTTCTCAAAGAAGAGATGGGTTGGTGAGGTGTAAATGTCAAAACAAGCATAAACGATTAATTGAGTATTCAGATTCAGAAATAAATAAATAAAATAGAAACCGCATACTAAGGATAATCAACTTGAGTCATCACTTCGAGATTCTAACAAAATTGGGCTGATCACTTATATGTTAGTTCATCCTCCTAATTGACTTAAATGTAAGTTACAATTGACATCGATCACGAAAATTGATGTCATACTCTCCTACATTCAAATAGCCCCAAAGAACATCTCTTGTGAGAGATGTACTAGTTTCTTTTTCTTTCTTCTATCTCCCATCTATTTTATTTAGTTATTCACTAGAGCAAGTATGATCTGGAAGTTGATCCGGGGTAAGTGTTTGGATCTATTATGACATAGCCACGAGGCGCGCAACGGATCTTAAAATCCAATTCCACACTCAATAAATCATGTCCAATAGGTCAGCTTTGAGCAATACAGCATTGAAATGAATTGATAGGAAGTGTTGGCAATCTCTAAGTATAATTGTCATGGACCTAGATAGGTCCTTAAAAGGCCTATAGGAAAATAGAGGGGAGAACTACTTCATCAGAGGTCTCGTTGCGGACCTCAACATCCCTTTGATGTTAAACAACTAGATGTAATTCTCTCCTTCTAGGAAAGACAAAGATTCAAGGGGAAATTGGGGGACTAGGGCATGTGAGCATTGGCATTTTAAAATAAAAAAACGCAATTTTGTTAGCTTACCAATGGTATATTCATTGGACATACGGGATGGCCCCTAGTAGTTCCACAAGAAACCTGCTTCTTTGTGTAAACCACTGAAGAGCCAAGAAGTGTCGGTAGTCTGTAAGTATAATTGTCAACTGTTATGAATGACAATTGTTTATGCATCATTCAAGTTATACTTGAAAAAAAATATCTTAGAAATGAATAACTTACTAAATAAAAAATAATCATCAATAACTGACAAGAAAGAAGTTTCTAGCATTTGCTTTCTAATAATGACTTAGCCCTTTTGGGCAAAATAATTTATTAAATAAAAAATTTCTAAATCTAATAAGGTTAAGCATTTGGTATCATATAATTAGAAAAAAAATTAAAAAATGATATATACATACATATATATACATGTTTATCCAAATTTGGCTAGATTTTAACCGAGCATAACTTTTCCATCCAACGTCTCATTGACTCGAATTTTGTACTTATGGGAAGCAACCAATTGTTTCAAAAATGTGGTTTTATTTTAAAAAAAGTATTTGGATGGAAAATTTCCAAGAATTGAACCGAGTAGATGGCCATATATTTTCTTTGCTAAAAATCTGATTGCCATAATTTATCCCAAGCAATTTAGATAATTAAAAAGCTCTAAACTTGACAAGGTCCTACGCCTGTAGTAGGTATGAGCGAGATAGACCGACCAAATCAAGAATTGTCTAGATGAGACTAGACTATCTAGTTTGGTCTGGTCTCTATGGTGCCAGTCCAGTTCCTGATTTTTAAAAGTAGAACCAATGTCCAAATAGTCCGGTTTCCGATTTCAAGGGACAATTGGACCATTCAGACTTTTTATATATTTTTTTTTAAATAATATTGAATAGCACTCTGGCGATGATAATTATTGATGGCAATGATGTGATGTGTGAAAAAATAATCTCCAGAAAAAGAAAATGCCCAGTGAAGATAGAAGTAAAGAGAAAGCAATTGCTGCTATGAGGAAAAGGAAAATAGCTGCAAAACCCAGAAAGAGGGACACATAAAGTCAAAAGAAAAAATCGAAGCTCTCAGAGAAATCTTTCGGGGAAAAGAAAGGGCACAGTTGGGAACTCGTTGCTGGTGTGGCAGATAAGCATGCATAGTCTTGCTCATAGCCTCATCGCCCACTGTGACGCACTTGATGAATCTTGATGCGTTCGAAGCCATTTAAAAGAGCGTGGAGAGAGAGACAGATAAACAGAAAGGATGAACGGAAGAAGCTAAATTTGGAGGATCAAAACCCAAACTACGGTGGGTTAGGTGGGAAGCATATATAATGAGGGGTTTCTTGAATTCAAAGGGACTGTTAGTAGTAATCCCACAACTAAACTCAAAAACGTTAATCCATTAAAAAGAAAAAAGAAATTGTGAAGTCATTGATTTGGTCCCAAAGAGGCAATCTAGTCTCCAGTTGCAAAAATTGGGAACCGGTCCTCTAGATCCGGTTCTTGCTTCTTGTATAGGATAGGACTGAACAAAACTAAGAATAGATCACCCCTATCTCATAAGTTTAGATCACATGACTATTTTAACCTTGTATAATTATTCTAAGCCAAAGAAAATATTTTCATATATAATTTAACACAAACAATACAATTCGAACAAGAACCGTACAACATCAATCAAGGAGCCCATTAGAGTTTTGAAAAAGATCGCCTAGATTCAGGCAAGGGCCCAACACCCTCGCCTAGTCCTTGGTGAGGGCCACGATGCCCTCCCCCACAAGCCCTCACTAGCTAACAGGTTGGATCTAGGCAAGGGCTGCAATGGCCTTGTGCGGCTTAGGCGAGGATCGTTGGCCCTTGGTTGTAGCCAGTGATGGTCGGTTGACAACCTCACCAGCTAAGGTTTAGAAAGAAAGGGAAGGATACTTACTTCAAAGCAATATGAGCATTTTCAAGGTTAGTTAAAAAAACACATATTCAACCTATATATGATTTCTAATTGCCACACAATTTCAATCAACTGTGTTTGAGTTTTCTCTTGTTTAATGAAAACTATACATTATATAACGTGAGCTTACTCTAAATGCAATAACATTGAAAATTGATGATATTCAATTGCATGCCCTAATTTTAATGATGGACAATAATTAATGTGTTTTATCCTAGCATGAGGTGCGTTATAATTAATGACCTTAACATATTATCACTAAATGACATGCGCATGATGATATGACATATGTGATGACATGGAAGATAACAGAGCACATGACATGACATTGAAGATGTGGCATGATGACATGCATGATGATATGACATGTAATGATGACATAGCTAAAGCTATGTCACATGCAACGACATGGCATTTCAAACAATAATGCAATTAAAACCATATAACACACATATGACGTGACATAATAATTAGCGATGCAATTGAAACTATATGATATGCACATTACATTTTTTTGGAATTTTGTATAAAAATTATTAATTGAAAATTAATAAAAATAAAAAGCTATCCAAAGTGAGATGTTATCCAATTTAAATTAAAGAATAACCTAAGCCAAATCCTATCCTAAGTTGGTAACCTAGCATGCAATTCTTCCTAGAGAAATTTATCCAACTTAGATATCATATAATCATGCAATTTGAATTCAACTAGAAAAATATCTAAATTATCCTATTGGATGATCTTATCTAGAAATCAATTCTAATGAACATAATATGCAATCTTTTTGTACTTTTTCAAAACGTGACAATTACTAAATTAAATATAAAACCTTACCTAATCTGCACTCACAATCCATGAAAATTTTAAATAAAAGATTGAGATAATCTAAAAAGTAACCCATCATCGCATGAGTCAAATTAAAGGTTATCACAATCTTTAGGCACAACAATTATTTAAATATTAAGTTAAATTAATTGAAAAAATTGATCCAAAATCTTTACGGAGGAAGTTAGAAATAAATTGAGTCAATCAATAATATCTTGATAATGCCTAAATCTCATTAAATCAATTAGATAACGAAATCTATCCGTAAGTAGCCACTGAATATTTAAAGTCTAATAGGATAGAATCGTTATCCAATCCAGATGTGCTTAGTCTTATTGGAATCGACTCAAACTTGCGTATGAAGCTCAGAGGGCAGCCGGCGCACAGTGGATTTGCGGTTGCAGTGTTCACGGTGATAGTTTCGTCGCCAAGAGCTCGTGGCTGGCGGTGGAGCCCGGCGGGTGCAGCAGCACAAGGAGTCGTGGTAAAACGAAAAAGGATATCACGTTGCCAGTTATGAGAGGGCCGGCGCGGCTGGAATCCAAAGTGTAAACGTGGATGGAAGTAAGTGGACTCCACAATAACTTTCATGGTTTTCGGTGGCACATGACAAGGACAACAACTAGACGAGCCAAAACCACATGTCGTGCGCATGCAGAGAGAGAGAGCCAATGTCAACAATGATTTAAATCAGTGTAATCTGAACGGGGAAAGGAACATAGCGTAATTAGGAAACAACGAAAAAAAAAAAAAACAAAAACATCTCCTGGCATTTATTAGATATAACATTAGAATGAAAATGTACTGATGATAACAATCCTTCTTTTTTCTTGGGTGTTTGTTTTCACAGCGCCTCCAAGCATTTTATTTGACAAAAATACTATATTGGATAACCCTTTTTGACTTTGGACTGGACCCACAAGAGAATGACATAAATGAAACCGAAAGAGAATCCGTGGGCAACCTGGAAAGGATGCCGCGATAAATCTCCTCTTCTCTTTGCCTAAACGCAGCAAAACTAGACGATTCACCTAGGCGAGCGAGGGCGACCCTCGTCCAACTCAGGCAAGGGCTGCCCTCACTTGGACAAGCGAGGGCCACCAAAGCTCGACTTTGACATCGGCAAGGGCAGCCCTTGCCACGAGATAAAAATGAAAAAGAAAAAGACAAAAATGTCCCTCTACCAAAGAATTTGGTATAAATTTGTCACACAAGTACAAGTTTAGGGTTTTTTACATCACAAAAATTTTTTTTGGGTAAATATGTCACAATAGGCATAGTTTGGAGTTTTTAATGGCACAAAAAAAAATTTAAAGCAAATTTTTCCCAAATAGTATGGTTTGGGGTTTTTAGTGATACAAAAATAAGTTTAGTAAAATTATCCCAAATGGTATAGTTTGAAGTTTTTTGTGACATTTTCCCTTTTGTTAATAAAAATGATCGCTTATTTATGGATTGGATAATCAATTGGATAGACCACTAACTTCTGTGAATGTGATTTGGTCACGAGGTGACTTTTTCTATCCTAAATGATTTTTCAAGTGGATTGAATTGGAAGCACACGCTTATGTAAAACACATTCATCATTATTGTGAGGCTCTTAGCAATACCAAATATATTACTTTCCTTTTTTGATAAAAGGGAATTAGCCCGTACTAAGACTCATTGAAAGAAGACTCTTGTTCCCTCTACTCAAAATAAAATATTACAATTTTGTTATAGAAAATTTAAATTTTTAAATGACATGTAGTCATGTGATTTTTTTGTAACAACTTAAGTTTTCGAATTATAAGTGGCACACAATAAATTTTTTGCATGTGAGTAGCTAAACCATTTGAAGAGAAAGCACATCATATATCTATGAATATTGGGATAATGACATAAACAATCCCTGAACTTAGTCCAATGTGCAAATTTGGTCCCGAAACTTTCAATTTGTTCAATGTGTAATGTAATCCTTGAACTTTTGATACATGTTTAATATAGTGTCTGAATTATATGATATATTAAAATGTAGCCATTGGTCTTGAATTAATGAAAGAGACCACATTGAATATTTTCATATAGCTTAAGAACTTTATTGAACATGTATCAAAAGTTCGAGATAACATTGAACAAATAAATAGTTCAAGGACCACATTGCATACTGGACTAAAATTCATGGACCAAATTGAATAAATTAAATGTTCAAGGACCAAACTTCACATTCTGCCAAAATTCATGGACTATTTATGCCATTTTCCCATTAATATTTGACCCACAAGATAATATATTTCACCAATCTTGATTATGTGAATCTTGAACCTGTTAACAAGATTGATAAGGTGAACAAGTGATTACAAGGATCCAAATTGTGGAATCACAATGTACAAAGGATCTTTCTAGATTAATCTACAAAAATATAGGTCTAAAATTATAATAAATGATAGTTGAAACAAATAATGGCTACACAAAACATAAATAGAGAGAATATGCATATATCCAGTATTGGTCTTATGTAGTACCTTAACCACTAGAAAGAAATGGATAATTTAAAGTGAACCCACGGGGTGGGAAGGAGGCAACACCACGTGACTACTCCCTAGCCCGTAGGCCCACATTTCACATTGTTTCACGGCACAATTGGAAGATTGCACCTATATTGTATGTGTATCACACTTTGATTGTACATAATCTTAATTGAGATGTTTTCTTAGAATGATTATTTAAAAAAACTTATAAATAGGATACTATATTCTTTATTAATATATACATCGAAATATATATAAATTTCTTTTTTTTCTTCCGTTTATTATTATTCTTAGAAATTGTCCAACCCTCTCCCACTTATTATATCCTAATGATGCAATATTTTTCTTGGATAGATGTGTTCAGAATGTCAAAATATGGCAAATGTGTTTAATCAAAACCGTATAAAAATAATTAGTCTAAATGCCCCCTTTCTATGCTCCATTGAAAATCCATAACATGAAAAGGAAATTTCTCTAATTACTCCATCCTTTGTGAAGAGAAGTTCTTAATACATCATTTAAAGAAAGCAATAGAAGAAATTCTATGCAATGCTTCTAAAAACAAACAAAAATTACAAATGGAATAAAGAAATTCTTGAGAGGGATCACTCTAAGGCACTTGACGGACACGTTTGTTTTCGTGAGTCAAACATTCCACTTCGATAAGACTTCATTTCTTTCTCGAAGAATTCAAGTGATCATGGCTCCCTGTCAAGTCAACCTATCGAGAATATTGGGGAGATCCACCTTGAGCTTAGGCTCAACACAGGGTGTATGTACTCCATGGAAGTAGGGTGTATCCTCATTTCTCTCTCCAAATTCGAGTCGTCAATCATAGAAATGGGCTTCAGGAGACAATCATCCCATAGGTCGATGGCTTCTCCAACCATTGTCTTGATCACTCAATTTATTCATTTTTGACAACTTCTTTATGATAGTCAAAATGATATAACCCCTGCTTGAGGGATGGTGGGATCTCTTGAAGCACATGATATTGGCGGATCACCCTTAAAGGGTAGTATGACGTTAAACTAGCCAATCCCAAGAGAGGGATTGGGTTGTCCAATCCACTAACAAAGTGCACTTCAGGAACCCCTGACCAACGGACATGTTATTGGATTTTATCGGGAATGAGTCTTTTCAAGAAGTAGAACCAAATTGAAGAAGACCAATGAGGAAAGGCTTAATCATTTTCCTAGAATAGGGTTACAATTTTTGGTGACATTTATGATCTTCATGTGAGAAGCAAATTCTTTAAGGTGAGAGATAAACCAAATTTGGAGTGAACCTATTGGAGCTCTAAGAGTACTCCCTTTCTTCCTTGAACCAACTGAAGGATACAAAAGTTTCGGCGAGAATCATATAGGAAAATTGTTTGAAACCACAAACTTGGATTACGATATGAACAACTAAAGGGGGGAGGCGCCACATGGCTCTACTTCCTGGCTTGTGGGCCCCACATCTCACGTCGTTTCACAATATGGTCGGAAGATTGCACCTATATTGCACGTGTATGGCACATATATTGCACTTTGATTGTGCATAATCTTAATTGAAATATCATCTTAGAATGGTTATTTAACAAAGCTTATAAATAGCATGGTGTATTCTTTATTATTATATGCATCAAAATATATACAAATTTCATTTTTCTTTCTTTCATATATTATTTTTCTTAATTTGTTAAGGATATTTAGCACATTCTATAGGATATTTTCCTATGTTAAAGATAATTATGATATCAATTACCGAAACATTTCTTAAAAAGGATGACGATATGAACAATCAAAGAGTCCATGGCTTTTATAGTATAAGGAAATATAACGAACCCAAATAAAGCCAATAGGAAAATCTTGGGAATGAGGTCACCTCATTATTCTTTCAAACCCAAGAAATGTTATTTAAGAAATTTGAAAGGCATGGCATTGCACTTGCCCCTAAAAATACCCTTGATTTGAGAGCTTGAAACACCTAAGAACTAGCTTAGAAGGAGAATGGGATCAATTCTAATTGGATAATCGGTTAAACCAAGGAAACTATCCCTTCCAATGGCAATGTCATATTCCTCAATTGCAAGGGTTAATTCAATTCGGCCAAAGACAAAAGTAGAGGTCTTCAAATTTCAATAGTGAGACAATGCCTTGATCATTACAATGTGTGTGGCTCCACATATAGTTGCAACGGAAGCTGACCAATCAATCTCTTAACATACTCTTTATGTATTGGCTTGAGATGCTCCCACATGCCCACAAGGGCCTTTTCTCAACATACTCTCATATTTGTGCATGGAGTTCAACTCAATATCGAAGGAGTCAGGGACCATACAAAAAGATCACGAGCTCTCCTCCATTAACATTGAGGCAAAATTGTCATAGATTGGCATCCCACTAGCGTGCAGCCAATGTGCCATTGACAAGTAGTTGGTGAGCCACCACCAACTTTGCATGAGGTCGAGCAACTTGAGGAGAGGTTAGCCCTAAAGGTGAGAGAGACATGAAATGGGAGCGAAGTAAGAAAGAGAGTGTTAGGAAACCAACGAAACTTAGTGTTTCATTGCCTCTGAATTTTCACCTAATTTCTAACTTTCATTTTATTATAACCGGCAACCTTATGTCATTATTTTTAGCTTAGCATATGCATTGCATATTAAATTTATGGTGTGAAAATATATTTAATCACATTTTTTAAAAGGAAATCTCTCTTCTACCCTTAATTACTATAAAAGATGAAAAGTTATAGAAAATGGCATAGAACTAAATTAACTAAATTACTGATAATAAAAGATATAGTACTAATAATTTTAAACTATAATTTGCTAAAATTTGATAAATATTGCTTTTTTTTTTAAATTCCTAAAGGAATTCCCCAAACAGTTTTTCCAACTAGATTGTCGTGTAAAAATTAAAAAATAAGGGTTTTGAATTATATATATATTAAAGCAATTATTACTTTAATGAAGAGCCAAGACGGTAGTGCTATGCCTTCCAAAGGTTGCTCACCCAATAATTTTCCGTTTTTTTACTCATAAATGCTTGTTTGTCCGTGTTCTTACAACACTTGTTAGGTGGCTAAACATGGTCAGAAAACCTCCTACTAAAATTTTTTTTATAAAAAATTTACTTTCCTACAAAATCAAGAGCAAAATGAACTCTTGTTTCGGCTACCTAATTGGATTAAAAAGAGATGTGCACAAAAAAAAACTATTGAACTGTATAAAAATGTTTAATGTAGTCACTGGTCTTGAATTGATGGAAATGGACTACATTAAATATTTCCATACAAGTCAGGGACTATATTGAACATGTACCAAAAGTTCATAAACTATATTGAATAAATTAAAGGTTCAGGGACTTTGGCTAAATATGCAATTTGGTTCATAAAATTTTAATTTGTTCAATTTGGTCCCTGAAATTTAGTCCAATGTGTAATGTAGTCCTTGAACTTTAATTTGTTGAATGTAGTCCCAAAATTTTTGATACATGTTCAATAAATGTGTCAAAATGGGTCATAAACCCATATTATGACTCACTTTTAGTTAAATGGGTCAAATATGGGTCAAGTGAATGTTAAATATGGGTCAAATATAGGTCAAGTGAAAGTTAAATATGGGTCAAATATGGGTCAAGTGAAAGTTAAATATTGGTTAATTATGGATTAAGTAAAAGTTGAATATCGGTCAAATATGAGTTGAGTGGGTCATTTAACATAGAGTTTAGAGTAAGTTTGGGTTTTTCTACAATAATAATGGCTTTTAGCAATACGGGACGGGTCGGGTATGGATCGGGTGTGGATTGGGTCGGGTATGGGTCACTAGATTTACATTACATGAATTTGGGTCAAAATGGGTTAAATGTGTCAATCTGGGTCGGACCATTTTCGACCCGACCCAAACCCGAGCCGACCCATCCATTTGACGGGTCTAATGTTCAATATAGTCCTTGAACTATATAAAATATTCAATGTAGTCCATTTTCATTAATTAAAGACTATGGATTACATTGAATATTTTCAGACATAACTAGGGCATGATTCTATTCTAGACCATGATAGTGCTTCTAATGAGAAAAGTTGTTTCAAATCCAATGAGGTTGAGGAGCCTAAGTTGCCTCACCGGCTTGCAATAGTTGGGAGACCTAATGTTGGAAGTCCACATTGCTGAATACTTTGTTATAAGAAGATCGCGTTCTGCTTGGTCCAGAAGCAACAAGAGATTCGATGAGGGCTCATTTTCAATTTCAAGGCAGAAGTATCTATCTGGTAAGTGCCTTGCCTAAACATTATATAGACTTGCTTACTTGCCTTAGTGTTTTCTTTGAAGATGTCGGTAGCATATGCAAATGTGCAATAAATAAATAAAATCCCCCCTTGATTATTGCCTTTTCAGACTGCCTGTCTTGATATGAACTACTCCTAAGTTATCGTATTGCATGTCTTCATCCTTCACGGATCCGCTATTCTTTAGCCTGATCTACTAGACTGAACCAGTTATATCCTGGTTGGTTCATGTATATACTTTCAGATTGAAATTTATATTGGGATTGGAAGTTTTCCAGCCTAAGTCTTTAGAGAATTTATGCCCGCTATAGTGTTTGCACCGTTCGTGTCGTTGTTCGGTGATAAATATGTAATTACTGTTCATCCAATGTCCTATCTAATGAATAGTATTAGTGAACTAAAGCTTTTCATTGTCTTTGCTCCGTATAAATTTATTTTATTGGCCTCTACTCAGTGTAAGACTCTGTTAACTATGAATGCGAATGTTGTCGTTAGTGTAACTTTTTGACTTTTGATTCTAACATGAACTATCTTTTAGGTTGACACAGCAAGCTGGTTGCAAAGGACAAAGCAAGAAAAAGGACCATCTTCCGTGAGCATCATACGGTCCAGAAAGAATCTTATGCGCGCTCATGTGGTAGCTTTAGTCCTTGATGCGGAAGAGGCTTGTTATAAGATGCTTTACTGTGCACTTCATCCATTTGTGACATTATAAGTTCAATTTATGAACGTGAAAATAATATAAGAAAGGGATGCTTATCTAGTAGCTGAGGGATGATTATAGCAATTCATTACTTATCGTAGTTGGTGCCTTGATTAATAGATTCGATTGTTGGAACTACTCTGGATGCATTTTTTGCCCCTACCTTGTTAGATTGCTAAAGCACAACGAAGCATGAAGCATGCCGAAGCGGTCATAGCCAGACGAGCTGTAGAAGAAGGACATGGGTTGGTTTTGTCAACCAGATGGATGTCCTTAAAGGGAAGAAGAACTCGATGTTATATGAAGAGGTGATGAAAGCTGTTTCGAAAGATATCCAGACTTTGATTCCCCAGGTTTGCCTTTCTTATAAATGCCCTCTGTGGTAGTCTTTTTTCTTCACATGCATATTATGGGCTGGTTCATTATGCTATTTCCAGTTCTCCTTTCTAGTAGCCCTTTCCCTTTGTCTGCAGGTGTTGGGATAGATTTCTACTTGATGAAAAAAAAGATATGCTTGTAAAGAGATTTGCTGTGTGATTTTGTCCCTTGTTTCTGCCCATCTCTTGGAGCTTGTTCCATCTAGTTATATTGATCCAACATTGCAAACTGAGAGCTGTTTCGTACCTAAAATTATCTACCATTTTTTATGAAACTATTGGAATGCTTTTATTGTAACTAGAAGAGTTGTTGACACCTAAATTTTACCATTTTATTTAAGACTTAGCATTAAAAATTAGGGATTAGTCCCCTTTTTTTAAATAAAAATAAAAATTAATTAAAAATTCGAATTTATATAAATAAGAAAAACCATTGTGGGTCTGGGCCAGGGCTGGGCCTGCCTGGCCCCTTTCTTTTCTTCTTTTCCCTCTCGCACGGGCTTGGCCCATTCTTCTTTTTTCCTTTTTTCTTCCTCGGCCGGCCCGCTCCGTCTCTTCCCTCTCCCTATTCTCCATCGCGCGGAAATGTCTTCTACAGAAGCAGAAAGAGCAGAGCAGGAAGAGCGGAGAGAGCAGAAAGGGCAGAGCAGGAGGAGCGGCAGCAGAAGAGCAGAGCAGAGGAGAGGATATAGAAACGGAGGGGATCCAAGAGAGAAAACAGGAGAGGAAAAACGAGAGAACTCGGAGACCACAGGACGGAGAGAGAGTGGGAGCGTGAGAGAGCAGACTGAGAGGGAGAAGGCAAGCTTGAGGGAGCGTTTGGTCGTCGTCGGAGGCCTATCCAACCTCCCTTGCCCGCCGCGGCTATTCCTTTGAATGAGGTAGGCTCTCTAAACTACCGATGTCTTATTTCTGGAAAACGCCGGGCTGGAGCTCGCGGCTGACCAGTTCGCGCGAGCTTCGGCCGCGGCGGACCTTCGTCGATGCTGCCATGTGCTCTGAGATGCTTCGTTTGAGTCTGTAGCCCCCCCTTCGGTAGTGTCCTTCAGATGTTCGACAAAATGCCTTAATGAAGGAACCAAGCTCGATCTTCGACCGAAGCTCGGCTTTCGGTTTTTCTTCGTTACCAGGGGTTATATCGTTGTTGCGCACCGCTTTAGGCGTCTTCTTGTCCTTTCGGTGGATTATCCCGGGCTGGGTGCGTCGGTCTAGGCATTTAGATCTCGCCGGCGTCGATCCAGCCACTCTCGGAATGCTGGTCAACCGGTGGCCAACAGCGCTTGGCGTCGGTCGGACGAAACGACCGACGCTAGGCGATGGCATGGCGACTTCCTTAGGACGGTTAAGACTCGCGGCGGTGTCGGCGTCGGTCCGGAGAAGTAGCTGCAAGGGCGTCGGGCAGGAGAAGAAGAACGAAGAAGAAGACCAGAAAAGAAAAAAAGAAGAGTAAAAGAAAATAACAAAAAATAGAAACAAAAAAGGGCCGAAAATAAAAAGAAGGAGATGGGCTTCACTTCAGGCTCGCGTACGTTGGGCTGAAATTTTTCGTGGGCCGGGGACGACTGGGCTGGAAATAGAAAGGGAAAACGGGCCATTATCTGGGCTAAGAAATGAAAATCAAAATTATGCTTTAAAAAAAAAAAAAGAGAGAATTCGTGGGCCTTTTTGTTAATTAAGTAATTTAGGGCCAGCTCGGCCTTTTGTAGTCCGACCCGGACCAACAGGGTCGGAGTCAATTTAGCAGGGCCAGGTTTCCAGACCCGGCTCGAATTATCCTTCTTCTTTTTTATATATAAAAAAATCATAAAAAATTCAAAAAATTCAAAAATAAAAAAGATATTAAAAAATCATAAATTTTTTCGAAATTTCAGAAAATTCATGGAAAATTCAGAAACTTGAAAATTTATAAGAATTTTCGAAAATAATATAAAAATATATAAAAAAATTCCAAAAAATTAAAATATTAGAAATTCCAAAATTTTTTTCAAAAATCCCAAAAACTCCAAGTTTGCTTTAGAGTTCCCTAAAAAGCTTTAAAATAATTCTTGGACAATTTTCTCTAAAAGGGTGTGGGAAAATTATCGACCTAAGATCATGTTTAAAATTAAACAAGCCCTCATGGCTTCACTCTAGGTTTTAATTATCCTCAAATACAATTGCTCTTGATTGCACGCTTATGATGCGATGATTATAATTCCCCCTTAGTTTGATTAGGACCATCATTTGTTCATTTCTTAATGATGCTAGGCGTTTATTCTCTCCTGCAATTTATTTACTACTTCCCTCATATTGCTGATTGTTATTTTGATTGTTGCGCACCCGCATAATCACCTCACATGTTAGTGGATAATTCCAAAATCAATCCAAATTGCCTGACAAGTCTTTTTGTGAACAAGATTAGGTACCGAAATAGCACTAATTGGTTAATTAATGTAATCAAGTCTTCGAGCTTAGATTATCTGGTTGCGTAGAAAGTGAGGTACTCCCAAGCCTCGCTTGGTTTCTAGCCGACCGCAATAGGCTAGTGGCAACTCTTCATTAGAAGATTTTCATGAACACCCGATGTCACGCGGGGTATGAGCTTGGGAGAGTCTATATTTAATGAGGGTCCTAGACTTACCCTTTGGACAATACCCCTAAACCTATATATTTAGATATTTCTTTCCCCCCGGGACAAAAAAAATAGGTCACGACAAGAGTCTTTGCTGTTGTGCCTGCTTTTGGTTATCCTTTCCTAAGGGATTGGTGATTATATAATCTATTTACTGGACTTTGAACAATGCAATATTAGACGTGTCTCTTAGAAGTAAGGTTGTGAGTACCTAACAAAAAAGTGGTTTTGCGATGGACAAATGCCTTTCTTGTGCAGCCTGTTGCCCCTAGTCTCGCGTTCACAAAGTCTACTCAAAGATTTCTCTAGAAACGAGATTGATGGCTCGCTACATTGACAAATCTGTGTTTGCATGAACTTATGTGAGCAGTTGGAAAATCAACATGTCAAAAGGTAAGTTGGTATTTTTGGGTATAGATTGCAGCACCAGCACTCCTGTGTTGGTTTAAGAGATCAAACAAGAAGAATGTCATTATAAGTAGACTAAAGTTGAACGGGCCATTAATGAAACACAGTTTGATGCCTTGGCATATTTTTAAGTAAGAGAGGAACTTGGCTGGAGTCATTGACTTGGCTTTTTAACAGGTTAATTCTATAACTTTTGTTTTCATATCTGCATTAGAGGGTAGGGGCAGGATGGCTTTCATACACCACGTCGTTGAGGCGTATGAGAAATGGGGTACAAGACTGCCAACAGCTCGTCTTAACCATTGTTTGCATAAGGTTAGTCTTATAACGCTTGGTCTTCTCTAGTTCTTCCAGCAATTGACTTGTTTATACCACTAGCCAGTAGCCAAGTGCATGTTGGAGTATTTGATTGCCATCTTGCAATTTACAATGACTCTCTCTCTAGTTTATGATCATGAGGTGGAATTCCAATCAGGATCCTACAGCGGTCATTTTTAAAAAGGGATGGTGGCTGTAGCTGTAGAATTAGTGGCCAATCTTCAAGCAAAATGGCAGAAAGAATTTCGTTTGATAAGAGGGCAGCTATTGTTTAGGGAATAACTATCTTAGTGGGTATTTGAAGTTAGCACCTTCCTTATTAACCCTAATAATATTGGGTACAAGGAGATAATGTCAGGAGGTGCTGGAATAGAAGGTGAAAGAAAAATGCTATGTAATTTTACTGGCTGGTGGAATTGATCTTAGAAGACAATAACCATATGTACAGAATTTGTCAGATATTATAAAAGGAATTCTGTTGGGATATCAGTTAATTTGGCTTTTGGGCAGTTGCTAGGATTTGGCCAAAACTTACTTTGGTTTCGAGTTGCATCTCCATGGGCCGAATGCCTCTGATCTGTGTTTATTTCAATCAAAGAGACCTAATACTGTGCCAACTTTGTTCTGACAGGTTTGGTTGAGAGTTCTTAGCTAAGTTACTCATGATTACTTTGCCGGATTATATCTCTAGATCATGCAGAATTTGATTAATCCTTATAAAAGTGAATTTTAACAATTGATGTAAACTATTTTCAATTCTATGCTAACATTTTCTAAACCGGTCAAGGATAAATTCGTCTTAGTTGCCTTCTAAGTAGACCATGTTGCATTGGCAGGCATTATTCTCTAGTTTTTTCAGTGTCATATGCCCAAGTAAAAAAAAAATCTTTAACCAAATATCTCATGGAGATTACAAGAGATATTGGGTCGTTGCCAATTATACTCCAATTGCCAATTCGAAGTTATGGGTAGGTGGCTAGTTTGTCTTGTCTGTGCACTCGGTTTTTTGTTTCCTTACATCCTTATTTTTGTGATTGAACAACACATGTAAGTGGATATTTCTATAGATGTAAGTAATCAATTTGGCGATCAGTTGAGCCTATGATCTCCTTTCGTAATGGAAAATGGTATCAGGCCTTTCATAGTTTTGTACAGGAAATCGAAAAGGCATAAATCAGTTCAGGAAAGATCAAATATTATAAAGATAATAGAACCACAAGTGCTCAAAAATCTGTAGCGCGTTTATGACTTGTCCTTGAGAAATCCAAATACAACCTTTGCATGTGGACCAGGCCTTAGAACTCGGCCCGCTTCCTTGTGAGTCCAATCCGACTTTACGGGCCTAGCCAAGTCCTTTTTAAAGAAATTATAATAAGAAGAATAACAAAATATAAAAATAGAAAGTAAAAAATTCCAAAAAGGGAAATGGAAATTTGGTTTAAAAAAATAGGCTTTGATTAGGCTGTTAGATTTTAGCATTAGAACTAGCTTACTTTCATTTAGTTAGTGTACATATATTTTAGGGTTTTAGTGGACACCTTGGATTTTGTTTAATCTTAGAAGGTCAATCCTTTAGAAAAGAGATTGAACTCAATCTGAACTAAGCTCGTGGGATTGTTGTCTTAGGACTTAATAAGTAAGCTCACGGGTTATTTTACTATACTATATCTTTTAATCATTCTTCATTACTATTTTTGACATGTTCTGTTGTGATTGCTTTATATCATTTGTTTTATTATGATACATTTTCGTAGTTGATTGGTTAGGTTTCATTCAGGATCATAATCAATATAAAAACATTGCACGGACACTTAGGGGACAAGAACATTAGAACTCATTATTGGTAAAAAGACTGGATGGACACCTTAGTTGACATATAATTAAGTTTAGGTATCAAAAGCGCACTACTTCAATAACTAGTGTAATCAAATCTATGACCATTAATCTCTAGATGCGTAGGAAGGGAGGTATACTTCCATACATCACTTAATTTTTAGCCGATCTTAATAGACCGGTGACAACTCCTTATATAGAATTCTCATTGGGTTAATCAAATTTAAATGAAAATCCCAACATTCCACGAGGTCAAAATTTGGAAGAACCCGAGCCAATTGAGAACCACTGGTCCTAACATGACATTACCTCTAAACCTATCTTTTTTCCCCGATGGAAAAAAAAGGGTTGCAATAGGAATGGGTAGTCAGATTTAATCATTAAAATACAAATAAGAGTAGAAGTAAAAAACTAGAGTCATTGCAAACACGACTCTAATAAAAATTTAGAGAAAAAAGAAACGGTTTTGTTGATTATTTTGTAGAGTTTATAAGAACCTATAATTTCGGAGTAGTCAACAAAAAATCGGATTTTAGCATATTATGTGATCATAGTGTTCATGGCCCTAATTATGGCCAAATGCTAGGTCGAGCACTAAGGTGAATATGATCTAATGAGATGGCTCGAGATAGTAGAGAATCAAGCTCTTCCAAGTCCGAGCTCGATGTGATATTTATAGAAAGTCATTTCGACCTAAGTTCGAGATCCCAAGTAAAAGCGCATTGCTTGCACTCCAAATCCATTAAAGTGCATTAATTTAGGAAGTCATGAAAAGCCATTAATCTATAATGCTTAACAGGAAAATTGTTCAAAAATCCTAAACCTATTACATTTTTGTCAATTCAGTCTTAATCCTTTTAATTTTGCCAATTCAATTCGAAACATTTTACTTATTGACAATTGAGTCCATTCGGCCAGAAATGGTGATGTAGACAAGATCAGCACTAATGTAGCATTTTTTAATAATATTTTGAATTTTTGTGTTTTTTTAATTTTTTAACTTTTTTTGCTTCTTCTTTTTTTCCGTTTTGGATCTGGCTGACAACCCTCGCCGACTCTAGGGGAGGGCCGTGATGCCCTTGTTGGTGAAAGCGAAGGCATGTGAGCCCTCGCCCGGAAATGGTGAAGGCCACGACATCCCCGCCAAATCGAGCCAAGAGAGGGCTTGGCGACCCTCACCGGCCCCAAGCGATGGCCTTGAGCAAGGTTGCCACCCTTACTTGGCAAGATCTAGTGAGGGCATTGCGGCCCTCATTGTTTCTTGGCAAAGGCTCATGCACCCTCGCTTTGCCAGCGAGGGTCGACTAGCCCTCGCCTCTAGCTAGCAAGGGTCATCGACCCTCGCCTCTAGCTAGTGAGGGTCATCGGAGGCAAGGGTTGGTTGACAACCTGGCCAACCAAATCCAAAATGGAAAAAAAATAGAAAAGTAAAAAAAATGTCACGTCAGCGTCAGTCCGTCTACATCAGCATTTTCCAGTTAAAATTCCAAATGGACTCTATTGGTAGGAAGTGAAATGTTTTATGACTAAATTGGCAAGAAGTGAAAAGTTTTAGGACTGAATGAGAAAAATTGAAATGTTTAGGGCTGAACTGGTAAAAGTAGAATAAATTTATGGCTTTTTGGACAATTTTTCCAATGTTTAACCATGCAAGTCCCGATCTTCTCTCAATGATATAGTATTTCATTAAAATCAGTGAAACAAATATAAGGAAGCTGGTTGCAACATCTTTTTATGTAAATCATTTTTGGAATACGCTTACCTTGCCCTTTCAATAATCATATAAGCAGATAATGACATTTTTACCTTCTTTCACTCCACGTGTGAGCTTGGTTGGGTGCTCACATGATTTCTACTTACGTTTGCTTATTCTTATACATGAGACTTGCACGAAATCGTGTTTAGTTGTGGATCTTTTAATGCTCAAATAGCGATGCTTCAAAGATAACAACGAGTCCCATTAATGAGATAAAGCAAAGAGGCAAAGCTTTTGGACGTCCCTATATTTTAACGGGAGTTTTTGAATGAGCTCTTTTAGATTGTAATTTATAATTTAGGGAAAGCGCGCATCAAAATAATTGAAAAGATGAAAACCATATCCATGCTTTCCATCCAATCACAAATATTATCATACACGGACAAATTTTACACTTTTTTTCTTTTCTTTTGTATTTTTTTTTATAATTCGCTACCCTATCATCGTTAGGCACAGTTAAGGGCCTCTATGCCCTCGCCAAGATCTAGGGAAAGGTGTTAGGAAAGCGAGGGGCTTGTAATTCTGGATGAGGGCCTAACACCTTGTTGCAAGTGAGGGGTGGAGGTCCTCGTCAAACCATAGTTGGAAAAAAAAAAGATGAAAGAAAAGGAAAACAAAAAAGAGCAGTAAAAAATTCAGCAGATATGTCTTATAAACAAGATCCCAGATAAATGACAAAATACGAAATTCAAAACCTCGCTTAGGCGCCTCCATATCCAACGAGGAAGGGCGGGGCAATTAAACAGGATGGTACATATTAAATCGTAACCATCAAATAATTGATATCATTGTTTTGGTAGTTATATAGTTCAAACATGACTATCCATCCAATTCCTTCTTTACCGATCCCTAACAGAAATAACCAGTAGTTAAGTGACACTACATCAAAAGATGAAATCACGGTCAATCTTGAAAATATGCCCAACATTATAGATATGAGTAAGTTTCAAAGAAAAAACTGGTACCTTTCTTTGCCGGAAGAACATCTTCATTTTGCATCAACAGAAAAAATTAAAGAAATAGGGCTGGAAATGAAACTCAGGAAGATGAACTAGAAACATGGAAACTACTGATAGACGCTCGTGTGCTTAGGCACGCCAAACCTGCACTCAATGGCTCTCCCTGCTTTATGTAGTGATATCTGATATTGCTATTTACGTAGTGAGCGGGACTGCGTATCCCATGCACTTTGAATTCCCTATCATCTACTTCGGTTTGATGGACTTGAGATGACGCATTATTCTCAAAGGTGGACTCGTCGCCATTACTGTGACTTGTTTGTGGTCCCGTACCAACGCCTCTGTGCAATCTCACAAATTTGGGTGCGTGGATCATCTTTTTTTTTTTTTTTGGTCGGTATGCACAGATCATCTTGCGCGGGAACATAGCATACAGAGAAAGAAATGTTCAACAGAGTGCATGAAGCTGAAGAATTGCCTTCCATGCTTTATTTTGTTTGCCTCTCCCAGCCAATTTTAAGGACAGACGGGGAGAGATTCAGTAACTTGCTGGTTAACAAAGCTGAGCGTAGAATGTAGTTGGAATCTAATCGAGTCGACTTTTGTAATATGTCGTGAAAGATAATAGAACAACTGGCTTTTGATTGTGTCTGTATTTGAGATTGGTTTCAGTGGCCTTTCTCTGGAAAGAGTTAGGCTCAAAGCAGAGGACGGGACGGTACCCTTCTCGAGAGCAAGAGGCCGTCCAAATGCTTTTAGTTCAAGATTCAAACCAAGTGTAATGGGCTGCCTTGCATAAATACATTCATTGTATTGGTAAGTCGATCTAAACTAGAATGCAGCTATATCTTTTTATTTTTTTAATGAAATTTTGGGCTACCAAAAAATCTCAAATTAGGAGAACATTTTTGTCACATTGATACCAATTTGAAAATTGAGATGACAAAAAAAGTTTGCGGTGTCAATATCGGTATCTATAATTTAGAATTTGATTCATTGTGGTACTTTCCTTTCAGTAAATAATGAAACAGGTCATATTCGATCGATATTTGTTATCTCTTATTGCATTTTGTGCGTGGTTCACCTTAAGAAAATAGTCGGTTCTTTTTAGCCCCCACGAGTAACGAAAGACCTTCGCTCACTGGACAGATAGCAAAGACCACGTCACGACAAAATGTGTGCCTACGTGTCACTAAACCTGGGACTCTCGCTGCCTCACTGATCAAGTCATACGATATTGACTCTTCTCATGTTATTTCCTAATCGGGCACTTAGGAACCATTCTAGCGATGGGGAGTAGAAATGAGGCAGAATACAAAGTGTTCAAAACATTCAACTTATATTAAATCGAACTGAATATTCTTTTCAACAGCCTCGAGTTTTGCACGTAAAAGAAGGTACATCCTCTTCGTCCCTCTTCCTGAATTTTACAAACGTCCATGTAAACACGGAAAACAAGAAAAGAAAAGAAAAGATTCGTCAGTGAAATGCACGAAATCTTCTAAATTTGATTCATGGATTTGTGCGCTTGTCTGATGCTTGGTTGGTGATTTCTGGGGTCCGATAGCCTCGGTGTTTTCCATGATCCAAACATTTCGGATCCGATAGCGATGCAGACTGGTCTCATTAGTTTGAGCTATAATGCTGCCTCGGTTTCTTTTTCAATGTTTAAGTATCTTGTTCAGGCTGATCCTGATGGAGCAGTTGGTGGGATTTAATTTCTCGATGTTTGGTTTTCTTGTTCAGCTTTATGATTTGATAGCGTGTAATTAACTACATGAATAGCAGGAATTTTATGGGCATGAGACATAATCGTTCTTCTCTCCTTTCAGATTGAACCAGCTAAATCCATCAGTGGATTTTGCCTTCATTCCAGGTAGTTAGCAGAAGGTGCCAACTCTATATTGTAGTGCTTTGGAAATTGGGACATATTGTAGTCCCCCGAATCTATGATTACGTGATCTTTCCGTGCTAATCATGTGAGTTTATCGAAGGGCGTCAGGCTTAATGCGGGTTTAGTCTTGGAAGCTCATATGAGTTGGCATGTCAGGTCAATTCGAATGCCATTCACAACAAGTCCGATTTGAATGTAAATTATGTGGACCTACTCCTATTAAACGAAAATGCTACTAATGTCTAAAGTGGAAATGTAAATTAAGTCAATGCCATTTCTATTTAAGGTCTTTGCAATAAATGATTACATTAGGTCATCAAAATTTAGGTGTAGATAATAGTCTCTTAATCTTTCAAATTGAATCTCCTATCCTTACCATGCCTTTGTGTCTGAAAGAGTTACGGCTAAAAAAGTCAACTTTCCAAGGGCATGAATAGTATTTTTAGCTAAAATTTATATTAAATTAAAATTAAAATAAAAACTTCTATTTGTGTCTTTTTGGATAAAATTGAAAAGGGAATTCCATTCACTAAATTAATGTAAGGCCCACTTTTTCTTTTTCAAGATAAACAAAAGCTTGGAAAAAATATAGCTTGTATGAAGAAGTCAAGACCCTATTCATAGAATTTGTAAGGCTTATTATAATCGTTCCACATTGAGAATGCCAAAGCACTAATAACCTAATTCTTAGAAACGAAGAAAACCTATAGCAGCCTTAAGCCTATCCAAACCGTCAACTTCCATAATCAAATGAATGAAAATCACATTTTATTATCAATCGCCACGTAAATATCAATGGAACAAGAGTAGAGCCACCAATAACCTATTTTGCACCAGCTACGACCTGCTCCACTTCGGTGAAGTAGAGATTCAAGGTTGAGGAACTTTATCAAGCTTTTACCTTACATTTGTTATTGGTACCTTTTCACTTTGAGATAATCAATTTTCTTTCGAGCAATATTTTTTATTTTTGTTCATAATCATGCAATTCTAATAACAATACATGCATAATTAAAAGCTAAAGAAAAAGTTAAGTGAATGTAAATTCAACCAAGCCATATCGAACAAAGAATACATAACATTGTTGTAAAGGCTTGGGACAAGATCCTATGGATGATGAGATGCATAAGTAAATATTTGTGTTTATTATTGATTACTATTTATCCAATCATTAGGGCCATCAAATGGGTGAGCTAGGTCAAGCTGGGAACAGGTCGAAAATGATTCAACCCAAATTAACCCAATTAAGATATTTTGACCCATTTATGCGCAATATAAATTAAGTAACATAATTCGTACCTAACTCGATCCATATGCTCTTACACATTAATATTTTAATCCAAACTTAGGGAAAATTTCAAAAAAGTGCCCTAAGTACCCTCATTTTCTTGAATAAGGGCCCGAAGTGGATTTTGTTTCAAATAAAAGCTTGAAGTAACGATGATTGTTTCAAATAAAAGCCTAACTTGGTTGGTTAAATTTTCTGACTGATCAAGGGCTTTTTCATCATTTACCACTTTTCCTTTTTTTTCTTTTCTTTTCTTTCATTCCCTTTTCTTTTGGTTCATCTTTTTCATCATTGCCAGTGGCCAGCCAACCACCGGCGAAACCCACAGAGGGCTAAGTAAGGGCGCCCTCATCGACCACAGGTAAGGGATAGGTGAAGCCATCTCTCGCCTTGAGGGAGGCCACACCTCACGACCATCCACAAGGTTGACCCTCAATGGCCGCAAGCGAGGCCGACCTTGCCAGATCTAGCAAGGGTTGACCATGCCGAGGGCCAACCCAACGAAGGCTCGGTAAGGGTCGTCAAGCCCTAGTCGAGCTCATGGATGGCTGTGTCCCCCAGGGCAAGGGTTGCCTCGCCCAGGTGAGGCCGTCCCTTGCCCAACCCTCTGTGGGCTTCACTGGTGGCCGGCCGACCACCAATGAAGAAGAAGAAGAATAATTAGGAAAAAGGAAAGGAAAAAAAATGGCAAATGACGAAAATACCCTTGATCGCTAGAAAATCAAGCCTTTATTTGAAACAGACATAATCATTTTATACTCTTATTTGAAACAAGATCCACTTCATGGCCCTTATTTGAGAAAGTGATGGCATTTTAGGCTCTTATTTGAAACAAGGTCCACCTCGAGCCCCCATTTGAGAAACTAAGGGCACTTGAGGCCATTTTTAAAAAAATTTCCCCAAACCTATGAAGACCCCCACTTATTTAATACACTTTAATCTGTTCATGTGTATATATGACTAGGATAAATATTTCATATCAAGTTAAACAAGTAAATTAGCATAATACTAAATAAGATAGAATTGTTAAAAAAAAAACCTATAGATTCAACTACTTAAGAAGATTTCGACAAATCACTTCACAAAACAATGTTCCAAGCAAGGCATAACTTTTGGATCAAATGGGTAATAACCTGGCTTCTAGATTTCAGCATCTCTCCAAACAATGCTTAATAGTAAATCTAATAATTTGGATAACACCATCAACGAAGAAGCAGACCGAGTATGCAGCATAGAACTTTTTTATCTCCCAATCTCAGCCACCTAGATTCAATGAGAATGGTTACAATCAAAGAAGAGAGGTGATCTTGATGCACTGCTATGATAACAAAGCAACCAGAGAGAATGGCCACAGCCTGCACACCATCAACAAGAAAACCGTGAACATCTTGCGAACTCACTTGGGAAAGACAAAAGCATAAAACAATCAGAACCTTTTCGGAGCTGGACCAGAATAGTTGCTTGAGAAGTGCCATGACTAGGGTTTTCTTGCCGTAGCCAAGGGGCCAGCTAAATAACAAATGGGTATAATCTTGTTCGATACCTTCACGCATGCAACAAAACGAATCGAGACCAGAATAATTAGAAAAACTGACGATTGTTCGAAGCTCAAGAAGCGTAATTGGGATCCCACGAATGTGATATGGATTGAGAAATAGCAAGAGGATGATCTAAATAGTGTGAGGATTTACAACCAGGTACGACTTTAAAACTCAGAAAGTAATAGCAGCAATGAGTTTATGTACATCCCAAAAGTGCACGAGAAAAGTGAATCAGGTGCTGACAAACAAAATAAGAGACCATCACAAGGCCATGATGTTCATATTATCATAACAAAATAAAACTATGTTATTCAACATATTAGATGCTCAAATTTTGGAAAAGTTGGAATTCAGGGAAAAGACAGGGAAATAGAAGCCTATGATCAAAAAGTTGAATGATTGTACAATTTTGATGACTTGGATTGATCTTCTTAAGAACCACAACAGGAAAAAGGTGCCTGGGAAGATTCCAGAGCAAATATCATCTCATTTGGTTAAAACCTTTGAAAGTGACATCTCAAACTTGATGAAAAGAGTGTTGGAGCGCAATAAATTCCTACTTGTTCTTGATGACGTTCCTCAACTCCTAAATCTGGAGTTAATGAGGCATCGAGGTAATCTTGGTGATTAAATGAGAACATGCTTTCAACGACATGACTATGGTCAGGATGTTAAGTTTAGATGATTTTCCTTCTTGGGAGTTGTTTAGCCATCATGTAGGTGGAATAGTTTACTCTTCAGAAATTCAAGATAAAGCGAAAGAAATAGCTAGATAACTCATGATTCCAGAGCAACAATTCTAATGGCACAAGCAATGAAGGATGCGCATAATTCTTCCATACGAAAAGCATGCCCTTAAAACACCGACTTGTAACTTGTAATTTTTGGAGAAGATATTGATGCCTTGTGTTGAGGTTTAGCACTGAAGGTCCATAACAGATTTCAAGAAAAGTAAAATGTATTTAAGAAATCTCTTACTTCATAGCAAATACCATAAGATAGAAACCGAGTGTCTAATAAGCAAATAGATAAGGGATGCTATGGTAGACACCCAAAATCATGGCCATAAAGTCCCAAAATCTTGTATATGCTAACCTGCTAAATTGGTGAGGATGGAAGATTTGTCAGGTTTCAAAATATGGATCAACATGTGTTGGCGAACATACTAACTCAAATAAAGCAAAGTCATTTTTTTTTAAATCCGAGGTTATTTGGACTTAACGGAGTCGTAATCGGGGTTGAGAAATGGGAGAGAGCTAAAGAGATACTATTGATGCATAACGAGATCGCTGAACTACCAAAGGGACCAAGGTGCCCTTCAAACACATCATTGTTTCTTCAGGGGAATTATAAACTGAAATTTAAACCTCCTTCATATTCAATTGCAACCCTACCCTAGAAGTTCTAAACTTATCAAGGACTGGCATCAGGTCTTTGTCAAAGTCAATATCTCAATTAGTCACCCTCAAAGATTCTTGTCAAACCATGGTGTTCTATTGAGGACAACAACTGTGGCAATTGGTGGGCTCATTTGCCTCGAGGTGCTTGATATTGATCTTGAGGGAACAAAAATCATGAATCTACCAAAAGTAGTAGAAAGATAAACTAATCTCACTTGCCTGGAAGAATCAATAGTAGGAAGTGCATCTCAGAAAGCAAGTTTGAACCCAATGATTCATTGTGTAATTATATAGGCTCTATTATAGTTAGATAAACTAAATTTCCATGTGAATTCTTATGTTGAATGGGGGAACAAGTGTGCCGAGGGTATTCTTTCCAAAGTCTGCAATTTACAAAAATAAAATACCCTGAAATTCTACTTTCCAAACTGAAGCTCAATAGACTCCAACAAACAATTAGTGCATCCATCCTTAAATCAGTTTAGATTTGTTGGCAATCAAGCTAACCACATGATGAATCAACTACCTCTTGATATTGAATTTGAATTAGATCAATGGGATAGGTACTTGAAGTATATAAAGGGTGGTGTTCCCATGAAATCAAGGGCACACCAAAACGGTCAGAGGCGTTTTAGTTGGACAGGCATACAACAACTCTTAAGAAGCTCTTTGAGTTCAGTTTGTAAAGCATGGAGCAACTCAAATGTTATGCTCTTGGGGAGTGTAATGAGCTTGAAGTGCTCATAGATGAAGCTGAAATCATCCATGAAGTGGAGCAAAACAAATCCAATTAGTCACTACACAAGCTACTGTTATTGTGATCGTCGTTTATCATCACAACTTACCATTCAAATGAAGGGCTGGTTTTTACACGGGAATACTAATAGATAAAAAAACGATTCAAGCTATTAAATTGAACTAAACCTATCGAAACAAACAACAATTATCGCTTGGAGTTGTACATTTAGGTATATAAATAACTATGAAAATTACTTTCTCAAAATCATATTGTCTAAGCTAGTGACAAGTAATAATATTTCTTAAATTCTATCCATCCCTTAAGATAATCATAATCCTTATTCCTAAAATCCGATTATTTCTTGTTGTTTTTAAAATTAAGGATAATGTAATGACTTAATTTTTTCTCAATGGATAATCGATGATAATGATAATGATGTAGTAATGACATAATAATTATAATTGAATCATAAATTCACAATTATTAAATTATGTAGAGAACTATCTATAATTAGACTTATGGCTATGTATAAAAATATATGATAAATTTAATTTTGGATGAGAAGTCACTAACGAAAATATTAATTATATTTCTTAGCAAATTAATTATTTTATAATTTAGCTTTTAGATTATAATTGAATTAGTTATATATAAAATATTACGAGCATAAATCCTTATTCAATTTTAGTGCAGGAATCAAGGAGTTCCCATCTTGCATGATTGTCCTAGGCCATTCCACTTTAGACAATAGGTTGCTATTAGTTTAAAAAAGGGAAAAACTATATTTAAATGAACTATAATAAATGTTGTATATGCAAAATAATTATCCAAAAAGTCATAAACCTATTATACGGCGATTATTTTAGTCCTAAACCTTTTAATTATTCCAATTTAATTATAAACCTTTTAATTATTGGTCAATAATCCTTCGAACCAATTTGGTCAAAAATCGCCGACATGGACACTGATCATCTTATGTGGCCTAACCAGCATTGACATGGATTACTTTTCTAATTTCTTTTTGAAATTTTCTGAATTTTTTGTTTTCCCCTTTTCTTTTCCTTCCTTTTTCTTTTTCTTTTTTTTTTCTATTTCCCTCTGCCAACCTTGTCGAACCTTAGCAATGGCCAATGGAGGTTGCCAGCCATAGATTGGGACCTAGATGCCTTCTCCTGCCCTAGTCAGACATAGGTGACTGGGTGAGAGTGGTCCTTGCCAGAGCCCACGGGGGTTGAGCTCTAACTAGTGATTGGAGAGAGCGTATTGCAGCCCTTGATTGCGGCCAGCAACCTCCACAGGCCATTGCCAAAGCTCAATGACCTGTGGAGGTAAATAGGGGAAAAAACGTAAAAGGGAAAAGAAAAGAAACATTGCAAAAGTCTTCCACAACAGGACCGAATGTATCATGTAGAGTGGAGTTGTGCTCGTTTGGACAGAAAGGATCTGGAACTATATTGACTCTACCTCAAACGATGAGCTTAGATTTGATTCTAACTTGATTTGGAATTATAGTATCCTGATCATAACTTCTGAGATGTTTCAAAGAATATCTCAATCATTTAGTGCCTAACTTCTACGTAGATTAGAGTATGACCAGGAAGTACGGTTGTGTGTGTAGGCTAACCTGTCCACATTAATTATAATACGACCAATCCTTACTATTATATATTCAAATAGCCCTTAACTAAAAAGTTTATAGCGTACGAGCATCCATACTTCCTACGTCTCACGTGAATTGGGGCAGAAGTTTATTCATTTTAAGGAAATAAGATCCTTATATAAGCTGAGCTTTTTATTCCGTATTTACACGTACTTAATTATTTTTTGATATAGCTGATGTGATAAACACCCACTAAAAGATGACAGTAGTAGTTTGGGCATTTCGTAACTTAGAATCAAATTCCAGAAATGGTCACTTTGCTATTTGCTCTCGCGATCGGATTTAGTAGAAACGAGGGGTCAATCTGCTAGCGCGAGTCCCCTGGGGCTCGGGAATTATGCAGCCAGCATCCGACAGGGACCAACTTGATCCGTTGGGGAGTCTCTACAGCCAATGTCATTTGGCCAAGTAAATTACGAGCACACATGCATTCGTATATACGTTAATCATATGTTAACAAATATGATAGACAAAGTAGTCTTTAGTTCTCTCTACAATGCTTCCGTGCGTGAATGGTAGAATTTTTCGTAAAAGGAAGAAAAAATAGCTCGTCTGAGGCATGACATGTAGTAGCCGTTGAGTATTTCTGTCCATGAATATCTAACTTGTCCGGATGATTTTCATGCGTGAAGGAGATCCTTCTTGATGGTGATGGCACGGATAAGGTGGCAAGAAGAACCGCAGAATTGCACGATTACGAGAAAAGTACCAAAAATATTCTAAATTTATTGTATTGATATCAATTCAATTCTAAAATTTTCAATTTGACCAATTGAGTCCTAAACATTTTCACATTGGTATCAATTCAGTCCATACAGCCAATTTAGGTTGAAAATTACTAACTTGGATGCTGATCGGCCGATGTGGTGCTGACATGGACATTTTATGATATTTTAATTTTTTTTACATTTATTGAATTTTTTTTCTTTTTATTCCCTTCCCTTTCTCTTTCTCCTCTTTCCGATGGCCATCGCCGGCCACTAGCCACTTGTCACTAGCCACCAGCCACAGCCATGGCCAATGATGTATGGCCACACTTGGGCAAGGTCGCACTCGTCGGCCACAGGCAAGGGTTAGCCTTGCCTAAGCGAGGGTTGGCCCCGTCGAGCCTCGCCCAGGCGAAGGTGAGGCCCAGTGAGCCCAGCCTTGGCGAGCCTCGCCAAATCTGGCGAAATTTATATGTTCTTTATTTAAATAACAGATATAATTACAGACACATGACTTTATAGCATTAACATTATCACAATGAGATCCTCCTATTAAACAAAAATTATAAATCATCGAGTCATCCGTCAATATCGGATTGGAGTCTCTCACTAGTCATAATTATATGTGATGATTAAAAGATGTAAAATTGCTACCTAAAGCCTTATCGTTTTCGAACGTCTTTTAAGTTCAAATATAGTAGACTTTATGCATTTCCTGTTCTATAATGTGCATGATGATTTGCTTTGAGTTGTTTTTTCTTGCTAAAACTAGTGAATGCGTATGTCGTGGCAATGATAGGGAAGTGACCCAACGGCAGTGCTCTCCGAAACAGAAAAAGCGAGGCACATCACCTGAATTATTAGTACATCCTACATTGCTTGTACATGAAATTTATATGTTCTTTATATGTAGTCTTATTTAACCTAGTAGTTTAACTTTCAGGTTTGACTTTATAACATGGTATCATAATCAGGCCTTGCATCAGTATATTTTTAAGCGTATGGCCCATTCCATCATAGTTCACATGTAACTTGGGTGTGAAGGGATGTTGAAGTGCATCCTATTGCTTTTTTACATGATTTATGTGTTCTTTTCATCTGCCCATTAATTCAAGTTTTTAGTTAAGACTTTTTAACACAAACTATATATAATTATAGATATCGAACGAGAAGGGAAATGAGTACACTTTAAATTTTAGGCATTTTTAATCCCAATGTCCATCTTCTCCTAAACATAGCATTGTATAATTATTCAAAAAAATGGACTCTATATTTGTCAATGACTTAATTACGGGTAACTTTTATTAGACATCCTCCACCAAAAAAGAGGTTTGGCTCAATTTGAAAGTACAAGGGCAACATTGTACATTAATTACTATTTAGGAGCTATATTAAATGAATTAAAGGTTTATGGACTATAATACACATTAATTCAAAATTTAGAGACCATTAATTTCATTTTCTCGTGTTATTTGAATGGTTCATTGGATTAAGTCATTGTCAAGTGAAATTTGTGGGAAAGTACCGAGACCTTGTCCCCCTTCGATATCGAGAAAACACGTGCACCCCACATGGCTGATAACTCTCATATGACGGCATTCCGGGAGCTTATAAATGATTGCTCACTAATGGATATGGAAAGTAAAGGATGCACATTTACTTGGTCAAACAATAGGGATGGAACGGAAAATATTAAGGAATGGCTTGATAGGGTCCTATGCAACATAAATTGGAGAATCTCAAACCTAGTAGCAAAAATCATTCGCCCTACCAGCTATAGGCTCTGACCACAGCCCTATACTTCTATCTTTGCAAGCCAATAAGGTGAAACGGAAAAAGGAATTCAAATTCAAGCATTTTGGCTTGAGAATGTAGAGTGTAAGGAAGTTATCAAAAAAGCATGGGGATCCCTATCACAAGAAGAGAGGATATTTTCCAAAAAACTGCGCACTGTGACTCTTGCGTTAACTAATTGGAGCAAAAAAACTTTTGCAAACGGGCAACAAAAAATCTCTCGAATAAAACAAGAACTACAGCAACTCATGAATAACTGTGTTAGCCCTTATGAGAAAGTAAGAGTCAAGGGGTTACAGGGAGAGATTGAAGCATTGTAGAGACAAGAAGAGATGTTTTGTGGGCTTCGATCACAAATAAACGGGCTTAAGTGGAGTGACAAGAATACCAAATTTTTCCATGCAACAACAATTCATCGAAGGCAAAGAAACAAGATTTCCATGATCAATGACTCCAATGAAAGATGGATTTCCAACCCATACCACATTAAACAAGCCGTTTTGGTGTTCTTTCATGACTTTTATCAATGTGAAGGCCAAAGAGACTTTTCCTAGTGTCCAAGAATAGTGACGAATGATATGAACATGAATTTGTTGGCTGAAGTAAATGAAGATGAGATTAAAAAGGTAACTTTTCATCTGGGAGCCGAGAAAGCACCAAGACTAAATAGCCTCAAAGACCTATTCTACCAACAAAAGTGGGAAATTCTCAAAACAAACATTATCATGGAGGTTAAAGAATTCTTTAGAACCAACACCATGTTGCTAAAACTTAACAAAACCCCGATTTCCCTAATACCAAAAATCCAGAACCTCGAAAAGCTAGATCAATATCAGCCTATCAGATTATGCAACTTTGGTTATAAAATTATCGTGAAAGTGCTGGCAAATAGACTTAAACCTTTGCTTCCTTAAATAATTGCCGAAGAACAAAATGCCTTTGTTGGAGGGAGACAAATTCAAGATAATATTTTTGTGGTATAGGAGGTGCTACACCAAATCAGAACTTAGAAGAGAAGGAGAAAATTCCAAGCAATTCTAAAGTTAGACATGAAAAAAGCCTATGACCAAG
Organism: Corymbia calophylla; assembly: GCA_014182845.1. NCBI lineage: Eukaryota > Viridiplantae > Streptophyta > Magnoliopsida > Myrtales > Myrtaceae > Corymbia > Corymbia calophylla. The sequence continues at coordinate 1,116,592 of CM024699.1, read as the reverse complement.
TGGAATGGGATTTCTTTGAGGCTTATCTAATTAAAGTTGGGTTTGATGCGAGATGGGTAGGGTGAATCATGCAATGTGTTACAACTGTATCTTTCAGCGTGAAGGTAAACAAAGAGCCACTTCAGTACTTTAAACCTTCTTGAGGCATAAGGCGAGGGACCCTCTTTCCCCTTATCTCTTTATCTTGGTTGCTAATGTGCTATCAACACTCATGAGGAAACCTGTGTTTGATCACAGTGTTAGGGGAATAAAATTGAACAAATGGTGCCCTATCCTCTTCCACCTACTATTTGTAGACAACTCAATTTTCTTTCTGGATGTAAAAGTTTTGGAATGTCAAAATTTAGCATCAAATCTAAACCAATATTGTGTGGCCTCAAGACAAGCAATCAATCTGAACAAATCAAGGGTTTTTTTTAGCAGGGATTATCCTCAAATCCTAAAAGAGAATATGGCGAGTGAATTGAAGGTGTTTGTTATAGAGAAGATAGGGAAATATCTTGGAATCCCTTCAGACTGGGGAGTCTCAAAAAAACAAATGTTTGCTCGGATTCTTGGTTGGGTCACTACTAAGTTGGAAGGATGGAAAAAAAGACTAATCTCTAAAGTGGGAAAAGAAATCCTAATCAAGACAATAGTGCAAGTGATTCCACAACATGCCATGTCTATGTTTAAAATCCCTATTTCAGTTTGTAAGGTGATAGAGCAGAAAATAGCACAATTTTTTGCGGAAAACTAATGAGAGGAATGTTGGAATTCACTGAAAAAAATGGGAGTTGCTCAAGAGTAGAAAGGACGGTGGGAGTTTGGGTTTTCGAGATCTGCTAGACTTTAATAAGGCCATGTTGGCAAAGCAAGCATCGTGTTTAAGCAAGAACCTAAATTTCCCATGGGGTCTACTATTTAAGGGTCTATATATTCCACTTAAAGACTTCTAGCATGTAGAGAAAGGACAACGCCCTTCTTAGGGCTAGCAAAACTTGATTCTAGGTAGAGAATCTATTTCCCCTACCACACTGTGGACCATAGGGAATGGAACCAAAATTAAAACAAGAGAAGATAGGTGGCTATAGAAGGGAATATTAAGTGGTCCGGCCAAAAGGAATGAACCTCAACTCATCTCTGGTTTTATAACAGTGGAAGAGGGAGTTTGGAAAGAAGCAGTTTTACAATAACATTTTGACAAGTAAATTGTTTAGGAAATATTGGCAATCCTTCTAAAACCACAAACAGAACAAGACCGAATTGTGTGGGCAAGTACCCAAGCAAGCCAATACACAGTCCAAAGTGGGTATCATTTTATCCGAGATTCATCAGCAAAGCAAACATAAATTGAGGCTTCAACATCTTACATTCCTCCCCGCACCTTATTGGAAAAATATTTGGAAACTATAAGCTCCCCCAAAGATCAAACTATTCATGTGGAATCTATGTCAACATGCACTCCCAACTAAAGACAATTTGTTTCGAAGGAAGATCATACCTATACCACTCTGCCCCTTATGCCACCAGTGCTACGAAACAATCGAGCACCTCTGCCTCCTCTACCCATAAACCAAAATAGTTTGGGCAAATACTGCACTAACTGTCCAAATATCAAGTCATGGGTTAAGTCGGATCGAGGTGTGGCTAATGAACATATCAAAGCAAAAGAACTTACCAGATTTGGTCACTATTGCTTCAGTTCTGTGGAGCATGTAGAAGGCCGGAATTGCAGCCATCTTCAGAAATTAGGCACAGCATGCTAGCAAGGTGGTGGAAACAGCACTCTGTGCATTACAAAGCTTCCAAAAATGGAACACAACAGGGAAAAAAATCAAACCCAGAATAGACCTAACCAACGGTTGGAAACCATCGAGAGCTCATACCTTTAAGGTAAACATTGGTGGGGCTTTTATCCTTGGTGAAACAATAGGTTTGTTTGCATGGATTTGCCATGACTCCACTGGCCAATTGTTGAACAGAGATGTGAGATTAGTACCGGCAGCATCTCTCTTTCTGGTCGAAGAATTTGCCTTAGTCGAAGCCCTCAATTCTTTACTCTATCCTCAAAATACAGCTTTGGCCTCTCAAGCTGTATTCCCCCTCCCTTAATGACACCATCTAGGTAGAAATGGATTGTCTAGCTTTGGCTGAAGCAATTTCGAGCCCCCAATAGCTCACGTCGAAGGTTCGTGTTCCAATCCAAAAGTGTAAGGATATTTTGTCGCGTTTGCCCAATGTTTAGGTTACTTATTGTCATAGAGAGGCCAATGTGATTGTACACTGGGTTGCCAAAACTAGGGGTGTGCATGGTCCGGGTGGGCGGTTCCCGCCCTAGAATCGGGAACCGCCCACTAAGGACCGGTTCCAAAAAATTGGATCCGGGAACCGCCCTTTAGTTCCATGGATCCACCCGAGAACCAGACCACTGGTTCGGTCCGGTTTTCGGGTGGATCCATGGAACCGGTCTCACAAGCGGACGAAGAAAAGAAGCTTCACTGGACACATTGAAAAGATGGTCTACTTAGAGATTTCGCAAATGTTCTCGTGCTTTTTTCTTTACCTCTCTTGATAGGTTGCCTCAAATAAAACAATAAGAATTATAAACATGGGGCTTCAAAATTTTAATTTTTTTCAGCTCAAAAAATTTATTTTTTATAATAAAAATTAATATATATTATTATTATAATACCGGTCCGATCCGAATGGGCGGGCGAGCGGATCCGCCCATGGAACCGGGAACCGGACCGGTACCCACCGGTTCCAATTTTATTGGAACCAGGAACCGGACCGATCCCTTTAGGAACCACCGGTTCCGGGCCGGTCCCAGTCCGGAATCCGCAGGCGATGCAGGGCGGGTCCTAGTTCTTTTGCACACCCCTAGCCAAAACCCATAGAAAATAAGGCTTACCATAGAATTGGGTCTCTTCTCCACCCTTTTGTCTTTGGGACTTATTTTGTACTGAAGCCCATCTCTCAGGTCCTTCCATTTTGGATTAGCTATATGAAAAGCTCTTTCTTGACCCAAAAAAAAAAAAAAACACGTGCGTCCCTGGCTAATGTCATCCTAGATCGTGCGGGGAATTATTTAGGAATTCCTTCGGACTAGGGTGAATCGAAAAAACCAATATCTTCCTAGATATTGGCTAGAGGGATCACAAAGTTAAGAGGATGGAAGCAAAAACTGATTTTAAGGAGAAAAAAAGAGACCCTCATTAGAGCATAAGGTGTCGGGGTTTGGGAAGGAGTGATAATACACACATCCTTTTTACTCTCCTGCACGTGCTAGCTAGTAAAACAATTGGATGTATTCTAAGCCCCAATGACGTACCACATACTCTTTCACTTCATTGCCGTAATTTTTGTTTGTTGGCTGCCTAATTTGTGAGCTCACCATCCCTCTCCATCAATACAACATGAGTAGTTCTTGTGTTCCTCAAATTCCCTCCTTTTCCTAACTTTGATTGAGATGGAATTCTTTGCTTGCCACTACCAAACAAGAAATGGGAATCAGGTTCTATTGCTTCTTGTTTTTTGAAAGATTTTATCGGGTAGTTGAGTTTTGTTGATGAGTATCTCGAGACATTGGTTTAATGTACATTATAAAGAGCTACATTAATTTTCAATGGGTCAAATCCATATAAAATGAAGGAGACATAATAGAAATGAGTCTTTTCTTGTTTGGGTGCTTAATAGTGCCCTTGGATACCATTGATGAAACCTTAATTCAGAGTAATCCCAATATTTATATATATATGTGTGTCCTCGATGGTAATATGTACATATATATACATGTGACATGAGGAATAATATATAGACTGTCAAAATATTTTCTTAAAATTTAGGAGTGCCCATGCACAAAATCCAAAGTAGGAAAGTCATAGCCTCTTTTAAGAGCTGAAGACTATCCGTTTGGACGGCGCCGGTCATCAATGCGTTTCGTGGGACTTGAGGCTTTACCTAAAACAATAAGACAAAAGAAGTGACGTTGATAACAAAAGGAGAGAGAGTCAGTGCAGAATTTAAAGTGCAGCCGTGCAAATTAACACAAAAGCCCATCCATCAATCTAGCAAAGTTATGAAATTATAGGGTCTAGTTTGATTGAATCCAATCTAAATCATCCCAGTGAAAATTGATACGGGAATTGAGCAAACCGTCTTTTGAATCTTGGCCGTGCATGATCATGAATTGACAAACTTGATATTGGACTGAAGTCAAGGGACGACTCATGTCCTCAATTAGAAACTCCATGTTTTCTCCTAACCCTTTATTTGGAAGTGTGCAAAATTATAGGGGAGCGGTAGTATTGAAAGATAGAGAAGGCAACGGGTACGGAATTGAGATCATCTTGTGCTCTCTAGATTAGAGGAAAGGGTAGTGAATCGAAGAGAAATGATGACGTCCCCCTAGAATTTGGCACAAAACAGCCTTAAATTACCCCAAAATTTTTTTATGACATTAAAAATTATAAATTTGCCAATTGTGATACTCACAAAAAATTTTGAACTTACAATGGTGTGAAAAATATATTTCGGATGGAATTGAAATATAAAATATACATATCGCATATGTATAAGTTGGGACAGTTTTGTGATGAAAAAAAAAACCAAAATAAGAATTTGGGATATTTGTGTCATAATTAGTATATTTTTGGGTTTTTTTTATGATTTTGCCCTAGATTGTAAAATTCAAAATTGCTTGTGTGGACTTATTTGTAAAGAAAAATACGTTGCCTTTACCATTTTTTTCTTGACATTTGGCATCTAAGGGTGTGTTTGGTAACATTTTTACTCATTAAAATAATTTCTTATGAGAAATAATTATTTTCTATTTCTACTCTCTAGACCAGTTTCTAAGTAAAACAAAGCGTTTGATAACTATAAAAAAATTTTATTCTTGGAATAGAAAAAGAATATAAATGCGTTTGATACCCACAAAAATTGTTTACTTCTTTTCTCCTCGATAGTAGCGGCGGCGCGGGCGCGGGCGGGCGGCGGCTAACGAGCAACAATCGATGACTGGCGACCGACGGGCAGCCATCAGTCACTAGTCACCAATTGTTGAACACTGGGCCATCGATCGCTGATCACTGGTTCACCATTTGCCGATTGCGCAATGAAGGGCGACAGTTGGCGATCTCCGCGATCATCGGCGGATGGCTATCGGCAACCTTTGGTCAACGGCCGAAGGTCAACGGGCAATGATCGGCGAATGGCAATCGGTCATGAGTAATGATCCAAGAGATAGTTTCTAAAAATTGTTTCAGGGAATAAGAAAGTACTTTTTCTACTTCTCATTTCTACTATAAATCTATTTTTAGGAACAACTTTTTATTCGAGATATAGAATTCAATTGGCGTTATCAAATGAATTTATGTTCTTTTTCTATTCCGAAAATATAAAAATATAAAAATAAAGAAATTGGAATGTTGTTGTCAAATAGAGCCTAATAATCTAACATAATAATCACCTAATTTATTATTTTTTGGGGAGGGGGCGGGGGCGGGGGCGGGGGCGTTGTCTGGAATCCCTAAAGTTTCAGGGTCACCATCAAGAAGCTACTACGAGCTTCCCTCTTCAGCCTAAACCCTAGACCGGCCGCGTACTCAAGTTATTGACACATGAGCTCAATACAGATTGAGAATTCTCTCTCTCAGATCCGGGCCCACAACAGCACAACAGACCCTCTCTCTCCTCTCTCATCCCTCCTCCCTCCTCCCTCCCCTCTCCCCAATTCAATGCTCCCTTTCCATACGGACGAAAAAAATTTGGCTCTGAAGGGTTAAAAATTGATCTACTTGGGGGCGACAGCAGGGCTTGTGGAGGCGACGGTGGCGGCGTTGGCGTCGGCATTCGCAAGTAGAGGGATGCATCATGGAAGAAAGAGAGAGTAGAGCGGAGGTCACGAAGAGTGAGGGAAAAACGCGACGGCGGGCTTGGGCAGGCGATGGTGGAGGCGTTAGCGGCGTCAACATCAACGTTGCCATCGGCAAGCGGGGGGTGCTTCAAGGAAAAGAGAGAGCAGAGCGGAGGTCGCGAAAAGTGAGGGGCTCGTGAAAAGTGAGGGAAAAAAGTGACCGCGGGACTCAAGAAGGTGACGGCGGAGGTGGGGCCGATGGCGGAGAGGTGGAGGCGGGGGCATCGGCGTCATGGTTCTGATCCCCACATCGCCCACCGACTGCTTCTCTCCATGTCTTATCCCCTTTGACGTTGACGCCAATTCTTCTCTCATAAGATGATCCCACGTGGCAACTTATTTTTTTTTATTAAATCAATTATTTAAGAATTCTAAGGGAAAATAATCCACATTAAGACTGTTTGTTTCTCAAAAAAATAGATTATTTGAAAATGATCAAATTTACCTTATCCCTTCATGGAAGGAAAGGATTATCAACCTTCCTAAAATTAATATTGCGTGTTTTACTAAACCTCTACTTCCATCAATATTTTCAAAAAGAATAATTGTCCAATACTCCTAAAAATTATTATTTATATTGGTTGAAGTAATTATTCAAGAAAAAAATATTTTTATTACTCATATTATTTTATCACTTATTTTCGTAAATGACAAAAGCACTTTTTGTTTATTTATTTTTATAAGCAATACAATTTTTAGAAATATATATATATATTTTGGCTCTTAAAAGGTTATCGAACAAACGAGCTAAGGTTCATAGTTTTTTACGTTTCAACTTCATTTTATCTTGTATAATGCATTTTTATGGCTGCAGACAGATATCATTACACTGCTAAGTGTTGATTGATATATAAGAGGATATGCTAATATTTTGAACTGTAAACTCCATCGTTGTGCCTATATACGACTCTACTCGGAAGGGAAATCTCATTAGCTCCCACTTTATGTAGTAGAGTAATTCCTTCACAATAAAAATCCTCTTGCATCTCTGGGTGTACAAAAGAGAGAGTTCCTTTTTTTTTTCTTATTCTTTTGGCTCTGTTCATGGTGGTGTCAACTCCCGTTAGAATGGTATGTTGAGCTTGCAGACGGAGGAACTGAAGAAGTTGGTGGAACAGGGGAAAAGTGAAGTATATTTGCATGTCGGAAGCCAGCCTAGACACCATATGTAGGGCGCACGTGGTTCATCCCATCACTGCCTTACAAATCAAGTGATCACTCTGGACTCGTGACATCGAGCAAGAAATCGTCCTTCTCTGCAGGTATATTGCTTGCTCTATCCTAATTTCTCAAAACATTTGCAAGAAAAAAATGGAGGAAAACTCTGTCCACAGTCATCGTAGTAGACTCTGAACCTTCATATATTGGTCCATTCTAATTACGTATGTCGGACACTGAGATTTGACTGGTGGAGTTTCTTCTTTCGTTCTTGCCCGCTTCTCGAATTTTCAGGAACTTGGGACCGGTATAGTGCCATATGGTCCTCTCGGTCATGGGTTCTTGGGTGGTAGGGGAGTCGCGGGAACTATGCTTGAGAAAAGCTTTCTGGTATGTGACCTGCCTTAATTCTTTGGTGTGCGTATCATTTAGTCCAAGCTTCTCCAAGACAATCCTCCTCAAATCTGTTTGTTTAAATTTCCAGGAAAGGCATCCCACGTTTTGTTCGACCGGAGACTTTGGAGAAGAACTAAGTCTTTTACACCCGAATCGAGAAGCTAGCAAACAAGCACGATTGCACCATGATCCAGCTTGCATTGGCATGGGTTCTCCATTAAAGGGATGACGTTGTACCGATCATGGGGATCTCAATTGAAAAAAGAAAAGAAAAAGGGGATTGTTAAGTCCCTATATCCGGAAGGGAAAGCGTGTAGCTAAGTCCTTAAGTTTGAAGAAATGTGCTGTTTTCTGAAATAATCATCAATTATAATGTTGCAATTTGTAGATGCTGTTTGTTACCATTTTGCAAATTTCTAGCTCAATGGTACACAAAATATAAAATTAATTTCCATGTTGGTATATTTTTTAAAAACTTTTGCAACTTGTCGAACAAATTTATAATTTACCAACATTGTTTGTCTAGCTTACCAACTTAACATTTACGTGGGTATGGCTCCACCGAACGATATATACGCTCCTCATACCGAAACGTACATATTTATATAATTCGATCTTTTAGACGCTAAGATTTCAGTCATCGATAGGCTCTCGCTCATGCACCGTGTGGGCATGCACATAATTAGCGACAACCTTATCAATGTCACTTTAAGAGAATGAAATCTCCTAGGTTCAAGTACGAATTTACCAACATTTTTTTAATTGTTTAATGATTTAAATATTTTTCTTTTTCTTTTTCCTTTTCTCTTTTCATCTTCTTCTTCCGTAATAAGTTGTCGACGGCCGACTAGACGAGGGCCGGTGCCCTCGCTGACCCCCGGCAACACCAAGCCACGGCAAGGCTCAAGCTGCAAGCCTCACCGTGAGCTAGGTGATGTCGACTTCACCCATCCACGGCAAGGCTGGAGCTATGAGCCTCATCGTGAGCTAGGTGATGTCGACTTCACCCGTCCACGATAAGGCTTGCACTGCACCATGCTCGGTGTCGCCAACCAAGGCTAAGGCCAGCGACCAATCAAAAGGATGAAGAAGAAGAAAAAGAAATGAAAGAGGAGAGAAATTAAAAGAAATTGGCTTGATTCTGGAATTGTTCCTGGGAACAAAAAAGTAACATTTATTTATTTATTTTTAATTATGTTTCAAATCTATTCTCGGAAACAAAAGTTTACCAAATGAATTTTTGTTTCAAAATTACTCTCGGGAACAAAAGAATAGAATTTTTTTACTATTTGACAAGTTGCCAAACACACTTGAAGCAGAAAAGCTCGCTGCCCCCATCCCCCCTCTCTCTGGTTCGGGAAAAGGCCTTTGTGACGGAAGAGGGACCAAACCGTGGGTTTTTGCCCCCAACACATTATTTCGAGAATGTCCACACACAGAACAATTCAGAATCAGTTTAGCTTCGCTCTTTCCTCCAAAAGACAGCACTTCTCAAATAAACAAATTCGAAAAAAACACTATTAAATTTAGTGAACCTTTGAGCTCCAACAGCTCAGCTCAGCACAGGTAGCGGCTGAGTCTCTACAAGCTCAACATACCACCCTAATGGGAGTCGATACCACCACAAATGGAGCTAACAGAAAAGGAAAAGAAAAGGAATAGGAAAAAGAGAGGTTGACAAGAAACGTAGAAGAATGTAGGAAAATTTTCCCAGTAATTCTCATTGTACGAAATGTACAAATACATGGCTATATTGTAGTATAATAAATGAATTAGAAAGAATATACACAATATTATCTTTCCTAAAATGTTCTATATCTATGATTTGCTAAATTAATCACAAGGTTAGAATCTAGATTGGGAATCAATGCTCAGACTAGATCAAATCCTTTCTCGAACACTCTCCCTCAAGCTGGCGACTTATAAATGTCAAAGGCGCCAAGCTTGCTCAATAGATATTTGTGCTGTCTCTAACATAACGGCTTAGTGAAAATATATGCAGGTTATTTCACAGTTTCAATTCCTCGTGTAGTAACAATCCCTGCCTAAATTTTCTTTGAGTAAAATGGCAATCGACCTTAATGTGTTTTGTTCTTTCATGAAAGACCACATTTGCCGCTAAAGTAAGCGCAATATAATTATCACAAAATAATTCACTTGCGCCGTTGATTTGTACGCCTAGATTTGAAAGTAATCCCCGATTCAAACTATTTCTCAAATAGTTTTTGTTATGGCTTGATATTCTGATTCAATAGATGAAAATGAGACTTTAGATTGCTTCTTCGTCTTCCATGAAATCAGGGACTTTCCTAGCTTGATGCAAAAACTAGTAATTGGCATAATGTCATCTCGTTTTGTTATAACATCCTTATTGTCAAGTTAAGCAACAAATATTAAAGAAGTCTGACCCAAAAAAAACTAGAGAAAAGAGGAGGATTTAAAAAAAGGCAATACTGGGTGACTAAGATCGCCATATGTAAAGTAGATGCTACACTTGTCCCCCTCTTCTTTGGCCACATGAAATTCACTTTGGGTTGCTCTCGGTCTGAGCTCAATTCTTCAAATACAGCCTGCAATCAAATTTTTTGAAACTTGATCAAGGAAAGCCTTGGGAAACCAAACAAATAAATACATACCTTAATCTTGACTTTATGGATCAGCTTTCAGACCTTCGCACATGATACCTAAAACGAAATTAAATTTAATAACCTAGAGGCAGGCAGGGGTATCAAACCCCAAACAAAAAACCGAACAAAAACCGGAGCACAAGCGAACGGTGGATAATGGAAAAACCAAAATTTCTTTTTCATAGGTTCTGAATTTTTTTCTTTTACATTCGTTTTCCTGCCTTCCCAAGCATTCTTTCTTAAGGGTGCACTCTTTCTTATGCATGCATGATTATAACGAGTATTGGAATATGCACAGTAAATTATTAGAAAACTCATTGGAGAGTTGTAATTAGTCCCTCCGAGATAAACGCCACATTTGCCCTCTTCCCTACTCGGTAGATTGATCATGAATAAAGAAGGAGGTTTCGAAACTTTTGAAGTTTCCAAGTCTTGCCACGTCACGAAGCCTTTATAGTGTAATAGCAAGCGGTAGAGGGAGATGCCACGAAAGATCCCTAAGACAGGAGGAAATGTGGGTCAAGACATAAGTGAGAGGTTGTGGCGGTAGAAGAAGGGAGGGGCGTGAAAGGAGGGGCAAGAGGAGAGGGCAAGCTGTAAGGGAGATGGTTACTGGCTTGTCAGGAAAGGTGGTGGACTCAGAAAAATGGCTGCCAAAGCCTATGGCCCTTCGCAACATACGGTAGAGAGTTTTGTAGCGGGAGGTTGAGAGAAAGGGAGACGGAAGAAGGAACCCTATATTCATGGTCTTGCTACGTTGCAGAAGAGTGGAGAGTTGTGCAGTAAGAAGTTTTGGGAGAAAGGGCGATGGAGGAAGCAAAAGCGCTAGTCCCCTTTATCGTCCTTGAACCTTTCTTTATTATGAGAGAGAGAGGATGAGAGAGGTAAAAGGTGCGGTACTGAATAGATTTTTAATTCTTTTTTCTTTGCTTTCTTTTTCATTTTTCTTCATCTTCCGTCGGACAAGTAATGAGCTGGCGATCTGACCCACGAAATCAAGTTATTATTATTCTTTCCTAGAGAGATTTTGTGATCAACATTTGTAGCCATGGTTTAGATTGTGCGCAACTGCCATGATGAGGCTCCACCTCACCTAGTCAGTGAGAGTGAGCTTGGGAGCAAAAAAAAAGGAAAAAAATTTAAAAATATTCTCATGGCGGCTAAAATTGGACTGAATCACTACACATGACAAAAAAAAAATACAAGATTTATGGGGAGCGGGTTGAGTCGGTCAGGAGCACATAATCCACAGAGCAACTAGCGCGCATACCTGGAGGACTCGACTCTAGTGAGCTTGGGACTAAGGAGAGACCCTATTGTGTTTATTTTTATTTTTTTTCATTTTTCCTATTCCTCAAAAGCACATATATATTATTTCAAGTTGAGCAAGGCAAGGGGAGAGAGGCTAGCCACTAGATGAGTGGCGAGCAACACGAGGAGAGGGTTTCATTTTTTTTCATGCGTGTGTGGAATTAGGGTTCCCACTCACCCCTATTAATAAAGATCCATAGGAAAGTATCGATTGCAAGGCACATTCTGGTCTATGCTACAACTTCTCTCTCATCTATGGCTGAGGAATGTTAGGGCATTTTGGGCAGCAATAGTCCCTTGCCAAGGTCGGGTCATCTTCGAGCACCTCGTTCCTTCGAGCACCCTCTGCCGTAACGAGGTGCTCTTGCATGGTCATTATGCATCACTGTAAGACAAGACATTGAAAAAGGATATGACATGTGCAAATGGACTATACCATGTACATCTTCGCAAAGATAGGTACATTGACCTTATTTGGGTTTGTCCAATTTCCTTAATTAAAACAAAGATTGCGTCTTCATCATCACGCATTTTGAAAGAGGGTACGTATTGACATCTCTTTGGTGTCTACGGGGAGAATTACAAAATAAAAAAAATCCTAAATCTATCCTAAACTTTTCATTTTGGCCCTAGGTAACCTTGTTCCAAGAACAATTTCTATAGGATAGTTTACAAAAATTTCTATTTCCATACGGCTCTCAAATTATGACTTACAATTTCTTTTAATTTTTTTAATAATCTTATTACATCTTTTGTATTTTTAAAAGTACAAACATATTCAAATTATACATTGAGCAACTAAATCATCAACATCAATCTAGATAAAACATAAATAAACAATAGAAATTTACATTTAGTAAATTTACATAAATATCAAACATATAAATATGAAATAAGGAAACAATGGAAATTTAATTTACATGGGTAAAAGCAACAAACCATAAAAGGGAGAGGCGAGTAAATAGAGACCTGAGACGACTACAAGTTGAGCAAGGCAACCGAAGGATGGCCAAGTGATGAGTGGTGAGCAAGAAGTGGGTTTCTTTTTTTTTTGGTCGAATTAGGGTGGCCGGATTGGCATGGCACATATAATAATTTATTAGTCTTAATCATTTTTATTTGACAAATTTAATCTTCAACCGTTTTGAAAATTTTTTGACCAATTTAATCCTCAACCATTTGGAAAATTGAAAATTTACAAATGTAGTCTATCTTAAACAAATTTTACATTTTTTAAAATTATTTTTCTGATTTTTGTGCTGGTTTTTCTTTCTTTTTTGTCCTGAGGGAGACAGTCCCCTCCTTGTGGGCATTTGGTCATCAATGCATGGAATTAATTTGCAAGAAGGAGCGATTCAAATTACTACCTTGTCATTTTTCAGAAAAATCTGAATAATAAATTGAATTCCCAAAAAAAGTGTAAAACCAATTGAAAACTAGAGGTGTCAATATTGTTATATATATGGTTAATGGATCAACGAATGCAAACAAATTAAGATACGTCTTTTCTGTTCACGTATCTATATTTATTGGATTAATGAATCTCTGGAATTCACGTATCTCATGAATTCATGAATCTCTTGGATTCACGTATATCCGGAATTCATGAATCTCTCGGATACATGTATCTCCTGAATTCATGAATATCTTGGATACACGTATCTCCCGAATTCATGAATCTCTTCTTGGATACATGTATTTAGTCAATTCATGTATTTCTTCTGTACATGAACTTGATAGCTCTATAAATAGATAAGAGCATAGAGCTTCAAAAAGGTTCTTCAGAAAGAAAAAATTCTACTCTACTCTTCTGATTCTTCTAAGTGTGCTGGTTCAATTGAACGGTTCAACTGAGTCATGTTTGCATAGTGCTAATCCAAACAGGTTCGAGGTGTTGTATCTTGGGAGGCATAGTTCGCAAATCTGCGGAGCACCATTGGCAGGAACTAATCGCCTTAAAGAGATTCGGACATCCGTACCTCACCTCCAATTTTGTGTGATTTTCAAGTGATATCTTATTTTTCATCTTCTTCAAGAATTGTAAGTTTATAAGGTTGTCATCATCTTCTTTATATTGATGTTCTAATTACAACATACAGTTTGTTTTCTCTGGATAATTTTCCAACAATCTTAAGGCGATTATTTCACTCATTGTTTATTGTTCTAGTCAGATTATTGAGATAGATGAAAACAAGCAAGTGCCCTTCAATGTCCAGAATGTTTCTGGAGATGTTCCTATGGTCGATTCGACCGTTGCTATGGGAGATGTTCAACCCTCGGGGCTTGAATTTGTAGTAGCTAATGCTACGGGCCCTTTGGCCAACACCAATTTTGGTGGTGCGAGTACAAGTCTTACGACTAGTATACCCAGGACTGTTTTTCAAAACAGTACAAGCCAAATGGCTTTTGGCTCCGTTTCTGGAGGGATGGTTCAACGAACCTTGCCTACTGTGATGGCAACACCTCCAGTTACAGCTAATGAGAAATCGGAGAAATTCACCAAAGTGGGCTTTAAACAGTGGCAGCAGAAGATGTTCTTCTATCTGACCATGCTAAATCTGACGAAATACTTATCGGAGGTGTGCTCGATAATTAGTCCAGATGAGCATGATGTCATGGCGCTCGGTGCACTTTGGAGGCTTGGAAGCATGGAGACTTCTTATGCCGAAATTATATTCTTCACTGTTTAGTGAATTCACTATATAATGTTTATTGTAATATTGAATGCGCTAAACGGTTATGGGAGTCCTTAGAGAGGAAATACAAAACGGGGACGCGGCACCAAGAAATTTGTGGTTGCCAAATTCTTGGACTACAAGATGATGGATTCTAAATCTATCATGAGTCAAGTTCAAGAATTGCAATTAATTCTGAGTGACATCTCTGCTGAGGGAATGATACTTAGCGAATCATTCCAAGTGGCGGCCATGATTGAGAAACTACCTCCGGGCTAGTCAGACTTCAAAAATTATTTGAAGCACAAACGGAAGGAGATGAGCCTTGAAGATCTCATACTACGCCTCAGAATCGAGGAGGACAATAGAAGGAGTGCAAAACCTTCTTCTGAGCCAAAGGCCAACATTGTGGAATCTTCCAAATCCAAGCAAGATAGAAAAAGGAAGATGTCCTTTCAAGGAAAAGCCAAGCAAAAGGAACAGTTCCAGAAATTCCAAGGGACATGTTTTATATGCAACAAGCCTGGCCATCGAGCTAAGGATTGCAAGAAGCACCTGAAAAAAGGCAAGAATGATGGTGTAGCCCAGCAATTGAATTTGACAGAACATGACAATATTGAGAGATTGTCTGCTGTGGTAATGTCCGAAGCATCTCTAGTGTTGAACACTAATGGCTGGTGGCTAGACACAGGTGCCACAAATCACATCTGTGTAGATAAACGCATGTTCTCATCTTATGAGAAGGCTGAAGAAGATGAGAAGCTTTATATGGCTAATTCTGCATCAGCAAAGATTGCCGGAAGAGGAAAGGTGATCCTGAAGTTTACATTTGGCAAGGAGGTCGCCCTGCTGAATGTGCTGCATGTACCAGAGATTCGGAAAAATCTAATTCCTGGCACCATACTTGTCAAAAAGGGTTTCAAAGTAGTATTTGAATCTGACAAGTTTGTACTTTCGAAAGGAGGGATGTATGTGGGGAAATGGTACTTGTGTAATGACTTGTTTAAAGCCAATGTGACTGTCATTGATGTAAACTTGAATTATGTGTACCCAAAGACTATTAATAAAGAAAAGTCTTCAGTTTACACTGTTGTGTCTCCTTATTTATGGCATGGTAGATTATGACATGTAAACTATGGTACAATGAAAAGAATAGCAAACTTGGGGTTAATTCCAAGATTTGAGTTGGATGCCCATTACAAGTGTGAGACTTGTGTTGAGGCCAAGTTTGCCAAGAAACCTTTCAAATATGTTGAAAGAACAAGTGAACCTCTACAATTAATCCATAGTAATCTATGTGATTTAAAATTTGTAGAATGTAGAGGTGGAAAAAAGTACTTCATCACATTTGTGGATGATTGTACTAGATTTTGCTATGTTTATTTACTAACTAGGAAAGATGAGATTATGAGCATGTTTGTCAAGTATAAAAATGAAGTTAAAAACCAACTTGACAAACGAATCAAAGTGCTTAGGTCCGATAGAGGAGGAGAATATGGTTCAATCAATTTTAAAGAGTTTTGTGCTCGTTTTGGAATAATTCACCAAACGACTGCACCTTATACTCCACAACAAAATGGAGTTGCTGAACGATTGAACAGGACACTAAATGAGATGGCTAACGCCATGCTTTTGAGTTCAAGTTTACCTCAGAACTTGTGGAGAGAGGCAGTTTTAACTGCAAATTATATTCTTAATAAAATACCCCACAAAAAGATAGGTAAAACTCCATACGAGTTATGGAATGGAAAGTTGCCATCCTACAATTTTCTAAAAGTGTGGGGGTCCTTGGCCAATGTGGCAATTCCTCCTCCTAAACAAACTTATGCCTGCAATTTGCATACACTGTGACAATCAAGCGACAATTGCAAGGGCGCATAATGTGATTTATAACGGTAAGTCTAGACACATTCGTCGTAGATACAATACCGGAGGTACGGACCTGAGTGCCAAAAGTTGGCACGGAGGGGACACTTAAGTGCCAAAAGTTACAAAAGGTACACTTAAGTGCCAAAATTGGAGCAAAAGGGATCACTTAAGTGCCAACGGCGAAAATTCCGGCCAAATTGCCACGTGTTAATTTTCCGGCAACTTAATTTGCTGACGGAGCATTTTTTTCAAAATAAAAAATCCACGTGGCAATTTAAAAAAAAAATTGTCCACATCAGATTTTTAAAAAATTAAAATTGATTTTATTAAAAAAAAAAAAAGGTGGGGGAGGAGGGGCCGGCGACGGTGGGCGAGGATCGGCCGGGTCGCCGGCCACCGGCCGGGCCCCGGCGACCCCGACCGACCCTCGCCCACCGTCGCCGGCCCTTCCCGAGGAGGTGGGGCGGCGGCGGCGGCGGAGGCGGGCTGCACAGCCCTCGCCGATCCCCTCCTGCCCCCTTTTTTTTTAATAAAATCGATTTTATAATAATATATATTTAATTATTTAATATTATTTAATTAATAATTTTTAAAATCCACGTCAGCCAAAACGACATCGTTTTGGCTGATTTTTGGCCGATTCAGTTTCCGACGAGCCACGTAGGCAAGAAAATTAATAAAAAATTGCCACGTAGGATTTCCGGCGAGGTTCCGGCGACTTGGCACTTGAGTGATCCATTTTTTTTAAAAAGTGGCACTTAAGTGTACCTTTTGTAACTTTTGGCACTTAAGTATCCCTTCGTGCCAACTTTTGGCACTCCAACTGTACTTATGCCTACAATACCGTAAGGCAGTTGCTCTCAAATGGAATCATTTCTTTAGACATTGTAAAGTCAAAGGAAAATATTGCGGATCCGCTGACAAAAGGTTTGTCAAGAAAGAAGATAAACTGCGCATCAAGGGGAATGGGTTTAAGAGCCTTAACCCAATAAAGAGATTCTGGGGTGGAAACCTAACCTATGCGATTGGAGATCCCATGGACTAGGTTCAATAGGACAACGCAAATTATGGAAACTCTAGTGTGAGCACTGTCTCCCATTCCTATGATGCAACAGTGCTTTCCTACAGCGTTATTAAGGGTACGCTATACGTTTAATGATTCCTATAACTTGGAATGTAACATTCAAGTAAGATATGGTATGATATATTTAATAGGAATGCACCTATATGCGTGGAGCTAGCCGACTCTATGAAAATCTTTTAAGGCTAGATTTTCTAAAGCACGCATGAATCTCGAGAGGTTCAGAGCCGAAAGAACGAACACAACCGAGAACCAATCTTGAATTGGAAATACTCCGTGTGAGGTTTATTGTCTAGGTTTACACAAACAGCGGCGATTCAAGGCTTAGTCCATCGACTAGTTAAGTAAGTCCGATAGGCTTTCACTAAAGAAGGTTCAAGCGAAAGCTACCTATCTTGATGCGGTGTATTTCAACGGTATACTCAGATTCCTTCGAGTCAAAAATGTTTTGTTGATCCATTAATGTGGGGGATTGTTATATATATGGTTAATGGATCAACGAATGCAAACAAATTAAGATACGTCTTTTCTGTTCACATATCTATATTTATTGGATTAATGAATCTCTGGGATTCACGTATATCCTGAATTCATGAATCTCTTGGATTCACGTATCTCCGGAATTCATGAATCTCTCGGATACACGTATCTCCTGAATTCATGAATCTCTCGGATACACGTATCTCCTGAATTCATGAATCTCTTCTTGGATACATGTATTTAGTCAATTCATGTATTTCTTCTGTACATGAACTTGATATCTCTATAAATAGATAAGAGCATAGAGCTTCAAAAAGGTTCTTCAGAAAGAAAAAATTTTACTCTACTCTTCTAATTTTTCTGAGTATGCTGGTTCAATTGAACGGTTCGACTGAGTCCTGTTTGCATAGTGCTAATCCAAACAGGTTCGAGGTGTTGTATCTTGGGAGGCATAGTTCGCGAATCTACGGAGCACCATTGGCAGGAACTAATCGCCTTAAGGAGATTCAGACATCCGTACCTCATCTCCAATTTTGTGTGATTTTCAAGTGATATCTTATTTTTCATCTTTTTCAAGAATTGTAAGTTTATAAGGTTGTCATCATCTTCTTTATATTGATGTTCCGATTACAACATACAGTTTGTTTTCTCTGGATAATTTTCCAACAAATATGGGTCATAAACCCATATTATGACCAACTTTTAGTTAAATTAGTCAAATATGGGTTAAATGAAAGTTAAATATAGGTCAAATATGGGTTAAGTGAAAGTTAAATATGGGTCAAATACGAGTCAAGTGAAAGTTAAATATGGGTTGAGTGAGTTTTTAGGTAGACCCATCATCTCTCTCCTTCTATCCCCCTCCTCTATGCCTTCCGTTGCCAATCTGATGATGTTCACTCAATAATAATTAAAAAATCGATTTTTTTTTAATTATTTTCCTCAAACTATTTCAATTTAGAGGTATTCATATTTTTTTTTATTTACTAATTTTTATTATTTAATTTACTTTATAAATTTGATGTGAAGTTTTTATTCAAATAATTTGTATGTGAAAAGTTTAAAGTGGACTAAATAAGTGAGAGTAGATTTTCTTAAATTAAGTTAAATATTAATATGTGTTGGTAATATGGGTCGGGTATGGGTTGGGTATGGGTCGGATCGGGTATGGGTCATCAAATTTATATTACGTGAAAATGGGTCAAAACGGGTTAAATGGGTCGATGTGAGTCGGACCATTTTCGACTCGACCCAAACCCGACCCGACCCACCCATTTGACACCCCTATTGAAAACCAAACCAAATTAGTTTGGTTTGAATGTAAACATTTTATCTATGGACATATACTTGCAGCTCATCATCGTAGGGGAGAGAATAGTATTAATAAGTAAACCAAGGGAGGGGCATATATGTCTTTTGACTTGGTGGCAATAGTGACAAAGCACATTCTCTCTCTCCATTTAGTAAAATCATGGTTGAACTCCTCCGATCATCCGAAGAAACATCCATCTTTGATTTGATCTTACCTCCTTTCCTATCCCTTAACCCTTAAACAATGCTAAACTGAAATTTCTTCCAATAATCCCATTTAAAATAAGAGAAACTTTTTTAAATTCCCCCCTCGCTTATTATTATTATTATTAAATGCTAACCCCTAAATCCTAAATCTCGACCCTAAATTAAAATAACAATTTATATGTTTTTCCCCTTCTTTGTAAATATATGCATTAATTTGTTATTTTATAATTTTCTTTTTATAATTTTTCGTATCTTTTTGGGGGATCTGGGTGGGAGATTTGAATTTGAAGAGGTGGCCCTAGAGATGGAGATGCGAGTTAATTAGACTGATGCCCCTCACTAATTTTTTATCTAGAATATGAAAAGAGAGAAAAGGGAATAGACTTTTGTCCTTCAAGAACTCTAGAAGGAAAAATAAGAATGGAGATATTTGCTCTACGACCCTATCCACTCAAAAGTCGAAAAGCCAAAAAGAAAAATAAAAAAGGTGGCGTCCACCATGGTGACTATCCTAGTCGGCAATTGGGCATGTCTGTCAGGTATCGGTCTCTTTTTTCCTCTTTCCACCCCCATCCTTTTCTCTTTGATATGGGGATGTACCCATTCAAATCTATTTTTTCCTTAATTAATTCATATAAATGACTAAAAAATAATTGTTTAATGGGCTCAATTATGTCCTAAAAGTAAGTCACGAACGAATTGATATTTTTCCTTAATCTTGTAAACCCCCCGCCGTTTACAGGCAAAATTCAGCATTCCACAAAGATTGAAATCGGGGACATGATTTTGTACTGGTAAAAAAAAAAAAAGAATTTAGTGGGGGAGTTGGTGTATGTTTCCCACAATTTTGTTGCTTTTTTCTAAATACCATTAAATGAGCAGGTTGTCTAGTTCCCTCTCTTTTTTCCCTGCGGGTACAAAAAGATTATACCATCTCCTTCTCTCTGCCACCTTCGACCTCTAATTTTCTTTTGATTTGATAGGTTAGGCTCCGAGGAACAGAAGGAAAAATGTTAAAAAGAGACAAAATTTTCTCGATTTTTTCTCGCCACATCACATTAACAGAATAAGAGAAAGAAAAATAATTTTTTTTTTACTTTGGTTCTGTTAAAAGTTGGGATGAAAAATAATGCGGGAGAAGATTTGGAAGGCTTTGCCTCCACATATGCCGCGTGAATCCACCCCCGTCCCACTAAAAAACGGTCGACCTCCCTCCCTTTTTGCTTCATCTGATTCATCTCATGAGCTCTTCTTTTATTTATTTATTATTTATTTTTATGTACTAAAACCTGCTGTTATTGTAGGTTGTTGTAGGAAGATAGTTGGAAGAGAGGGTACCATTAGAAGAGGTTGATTAGAAGAGGTTGTTAAAAATAGGCAGGGGCCTGTCTAAGGAAAGGATTTCCTGTTGCCTTTTCTTTTTCCTTTTAGTCTTCCATTTGTTTGTTATTCAAATATTCAGAATCCTGACGAGATGATCTCAAATGCTTAATTTTTTTTGTATATTGAAACTAAACTTAAAAATGCACGCATCACATCAATTTTTTTCGATGATCACATATTTCAATCCTTTGTACATCTCTTATTGAATGTTTTACATATAAGAAATCTCCACGCCCATTAGTTTAGTCTATATATAGATGTGCTATGAATAGAAAATTCCAAATTCTAATCCCAATGGTCTCATGGAATTTAAAAAGACATTTGTTTGATATTCAAAAACTTCTAAAATCCTAATTTCTAATGGTTGCAGCATATTAGTTTAGTCCACTTACAAAAGAATATATATAATATACCTTGTAAAAGAGAATTCGATATTCATCAAATAAAAAAAAGAAATGGGGAGAAACTAAAATCCCAGGTCTTCATAGAACATAATGAACATAATTTTAATTTAGTCTCCTTACACCCGCTATATATAGCATCATGTAAATTTAGTCACATTTAGTCTTCCAGATATAGTTATTTAAATATTCAACAAATTTTCGAATCTAGTTTAGTCTATTTACAAAACATTACCAACGTGCATGCCTGTTGTTGTGTTTGTGCTGTGTTGTGCAAATTCCAAATTCATCAAACAAAAAATACAAAAGAAAAAAATTAAATGAAGAGAAACTAAAATTTTGTGTTGTTCTCTAGGGCATGTTTTGTTGATCATGTTAATTTAGTCTATTTATTTACGAAATTCAAATATTCAAAAAAAATCTAGTTGGGTATATTATATTAGTTTAGTCGTGTGTTGTGAAAAATAAAATTCGAAATTCATCAAATAAAAAAAATTACATGGAAGTGATGATGTTAATTTAGTTTCCTAATAGAACTAATTGAATTCACAAAGATTTATTCAAATATTCAAAATATTATTCTGATTGGGCATAATATATAGATGTGTTGTCATATGTGTTGTGAAAAAAAAAATTATATGAGATAAGCTGATTGAGAATTTGTTTGTTATTCAAAAACTTTTGCTGATGTGTCGTTGATGTGTTGTTTTGGAAAGAAAATTCCAAATTCATCAAAAGAAAAATCAAATTAAATGGAGAGAAACTAAAATCCCAATGGACTAGTCTTTAGACTTATAGATTATCATGCTATAGATTATTTTGCATAATAGTTAGTTTCCACCATGTATTAATGTATTGTGATGTGTTTAGTTAGTTTAAATATATATATAGTTCGCTCATGTGTGGATGTGTTGTAAAATAAAATTTCGAAATTCATTAAATAAAAAAATCAAATAAAAAATTAAATGGAGAAGTTAGTCAATTGATGATGTTAATTTAGTCTCCCTAATAGAATTTACAAAGACGTCTTGGGCATATTAGTTTGGTCGAGTATTAACTTAGTGGAGTCGATGTGATGTGTTGATGTGACGTGGTGTTACATGTGTCGTGCAAAGAAAATTCTTAATTCATCAAACAAAAATAATTAAATAAAAAAATTAAATGAAGAGAATAATTTGTTTGTTATTCAAAAACTTCTACAAACAATCCTAATGATTGGGGATATCGCCAGGGGATGTTGCTGGTTATTCAAAAACTTGGGGAATATAGCTAGGGGAAATTGTTGATTGATGTGTTGTTGAATTGGAAATTCATCTAAAAAAATCAAATCAAAAAAATTATATGGAGAGTGGGGCATGTTAATAAAATTTACAAAAGAGCTGCTTGTTATTCAATCCATCTGACACTTATTTGTGTGGACGTGTTGTAAATTTTTTTCGAAATTCATCAAATAAAATAAATAAATTCAGTCTCCCTAATGGAATTTACAAAGACGTCTTGGGCATATTAGTTTGGTCGAGTGATTTGTAGTCGATGTGTTGTTATATGTGTCGAAAATTCTTAATTCATCAAACAAACAAAAAAATTATTAGAAAAAAATTAAAAAAAGTAAAAAATTCTTAATTCATTAAATATATTAGTTTTTTAATTTATTATAAAAAATTTCTTAATTCATTAAATAAATTAACTTATTTGTGTGGATTGTGTTGTTTGTTTTTAAAGGAGTTTCATCGAAAGAAAATCAAAAGACCGAAGTAAAACCAAATCTTAACGGTGAAACATATTAATTTATTAGTTTAATGACAATAATTTATTAGTTTAGTCTATTTACAAAAAGAATTTCATAAAAAAATTAATATAGTTTATATGTGTTGTGCCAGATGAGAGAAACTAAAATCAAGTGTTGAAAATGCCTTAATACTGTGCTTATAATTACTTTCCTCTACAGGGAATGGCATGAGTAGTCCTTGCTGGGCTTGTTGCAGCTCAAAAATTAGTTGGTGGAACGTTAGCTGATCACAAGTTCTTATTCCCGGAGCTGGAGAGGTTGGATCTAACCTGTGCGTATCACGCTTTCTTTTGTTTGACGCCCTTCTAATTGTTGAGTGAAAGGACGTCCTGGAACAATTGACAAAAGAGACTAGATAAAGGCTGGTTGCGCCGCCTTAGAATAAGGAGAAGACCCCCTTTTCTTTTTCACAATGCGACTGTTTTCATATGTAGGCCTGCTAGTCTATTAGTCTTGATGATTCTTTTGAGCCTTCACTATTTGGGATTTAGCATATTTGTGGCGATATTTGAACTACTTAGAATAAGGAGAAAAACCCCTTTTCTTTTTCACAGCACGTTTTTAATCTAGTTGTAACATGTTATCCAATCTATTCCAACTGTCTCAGCATGATTGATTGTGCTTGCAGGCTGGTACTGGAATAGCAGAACCGGTAGCCTTTGAGATGTCAAAACAGGTTTATCCTCTAGATTGAATTATTTATATTCTTCAAATCTTGATTTGAGGATTTTGGGGAGAAATCAAATAGACTCTCTAAGCTTTCCATTGACATATTATATCCTTGATTTGAAGTTCATTTTCCCTGTCAAAGGCCCCTTGCATAATCGGGTCAGGTTCTGGAAAGTTGATTTTGTTCTGTTTTGATACTCTGCCTTTAATGAATGTTCGTATGTCCACGATTTTTGACAAAATGATTCGTTCAGATTTTGAAAATACTTTCTTCATGAAAGTCGTATATCTACAACATATAAAAATTTCGGATCAAACGAAGTTCATTGGCTATTTTCCTGATCTTGGCAAGGTAAAGCGGTTAAGTTGAAAACCGGTTTCCAGAACTGACCTCCGTTGTTATCTGACTTTTGCGAGTTTTTGTGACCAAAATTTCGAAATCCTTCCTTCACCAACGTTGAAGCTAATGATCTCAGCTTCCATTTGACTCTAATTTTGTTGGATTTCAAGCTCATTTGATCATCCTTGAGGTCCGATTAGTGTGCATGCTTGATTAGCGCCCGGATCTTGAAATTCATCTTCTAGGATTATCAATTGTGTTTCATAATTTTGACAACATTTGAGTCCTCATTTGCAAATACTCAACATGAAAAACTTTCCTTGGGGTCTCATTTGCAATTACACAAAATTTCACCTTAATTGCAAATATTGAGGGGCCGAATTGCAAAATAATTCTGTTAGAGTCTAGCTGCAACCGAAATCCATTTGGTTATGATTGCTAAGCCATAACTGAATTTTTCAAAAATGTTCCATTGGGAATTTGCGAAAACCCAAAATACAAAGTTTGTTGCTTAATCTTTTTCTAACAGCTAAAAACTTTTGGCGCTACTTTGAGACCGTTTGATATTTTTAACGGATTTTTCAGATTTTGGACATGAATGTTGGT
The DNA here is from genome assembly GCA_014182845.1 of Corymbia calophylla. Classification (NCBI taxonomy): domain Eukaryota; kingdom Viridiplantae; phylum Streptophyta; class Magnoliopsida; order Myrtales; family Myrtaceae; genus Corymbia; species Corymbia calophylla. The sequence goes on along the minus strand of CM024699.1, from coordinate 1,092,390 downwards.
CGGGTCCCATTTTGATAAATCGCTCATTTCAGGTTTTCTTGGGTCTGAATTGGTTTTAAAATGGCCCTCATGACTTTTGAAGAAGACATCTTATGCTTTGTAACCATGCTTGGATCATTCTGTTTGATGATCGTTTACTTGGTTAGTAATTTTTAAACATCAAATGACTTAATTTCTCATAATAATGAATAAGTGACCCTTATTAGGTTTACCATTTTGTTTGCTTGTGTGATGAACAAAGCTTTTTAGCCTAAGTGCATGTTTCATTTCATGAATATGCGTGGGATTTCTAGATGTATGTGGGAAATCAAAATGGAAAGACCTTGACCCTAAATTAGGGATTACTTAGATCTTGACTATTGCTTATGAATGTAAAGGATGGCCAAGCATTAATGATCATTAATGAATCAATTAGCGATTTTAAGGTGGCTCGATATGCATGAACCTCAAAGATTGACCCCGAGGCCCGTGCTTCATGATCATGACTTGTCTTGATATTGCACTTGTTTGAGTTCATACGGTTGCCCTTGCTTGCATTGTGTATATGGCATGTGTAGCTTTTGTTGGTGTTCATGTGGTTGCTCTTGCTTGCATTGTGTGAATGCATGTGAAGCTTAGTTTAAGTTTAAGACGACCCTAACAGGACGTGACCAACAAGATTCGAAGACGATGGCGCCGGCTCTTTGTTGTGCAATTCATTTCCAACATATGTCTCAATTTTTTCATTTAAATTTCGAGAGGATTACAAAAAAAGTTTTAAATATATTGCAATTGTGTCAATTCAGTTTTAAATCTCTTTTTTCCAATTCAATTATAAAGCTTTTGTAATTATGCCAATCCAATTTATCCGGCGAAATTTGGCCAGCTGGTGCTAATGTGGCCATCGGCCGATGCTTGGGTCCGTCGTATAATTTTTTAATAATTCTTTTCCATTTTTTTTTTGTCTCTTCTTCCTCCTTGGATTCATTTCCACCTAGTGGCCAGTGAAGCTCGCTAGTGAGGGTCGTGGCCCTCGCCCACCCTCATCGGCGACCTCACCCATATCTAGGGAGGCTTAGGGCTACGGGCGAGCCCGCCTAGCCATGGCCAGGCCATGGGCAAGGTAGCCTCGCCCGAATCTAAGCAAGGCTATCGGCAAGGGTGGGCAAGGCTATCGGTGAGGGTGGGCAAAGCTATCGATGAGGGTGGGTGAGGGCCACGGCCGGTGCCGGTGGCCGATGAGGACTTCATGGTCCTCACCCGGTGGGTAGCAACCCTTATCGAAGCCTCACCAGCCACTACGTGAAGAAGAAGCCAAGACGAAGAAGAGAGAAAAAAAAAAAAAAAAAAAGGAAAAAATATTAAAAAATTGTTCGTTGACGATCGATCTTGGCCGGTGGCCATGTCAGCATTGGCTAGCCAAATTTCGCTCAATGGACTGATTTGGCAAAATCGTAAAATGTTTAAGATTGAATTAGAAAAAAAAAAGATTTAAAACTAAATTGGCACAATCGCAATGAGTTTATGATTTTTTTGATAATTTCTCCTTCAAATTTGTATAAATACCCAATGAGGTGCGGGCTTTAGTTTTGATGCCCTTAGAATAGTTTGTTATATGCTTACCTTGGGTGTTTACTTTCTTGCACTCACATCTTTTAGTTGATTGATTGCTTTTCTTTTTACTTTGATAGTTAGTATAGTGCACGAACAGACCCTCCGTGCATGATCATTTCTTGATGCTTCACTAAATTTGCACGAAAATATAAAAATAATAGCCTAATCATCATAGATAATTACCGAAATGGCAACGGCCCCCAATTCCATATCTGTATAAATGGGCTAATATAAATGCTAGCATAACTCAAATTTCCAAATCCATGAACTTTGGTTCCGTAAGAATCAAGGGAATACTCTCGACCCTTGATTGGACAATCTAGCCAGCATAGATGGAAAGCGAAAAGGACATTTTTCGAATTTGTAGACGGCATAGATCGGATTTGTAGATGGCACAGATAATAGAAATGTCTACTCGTGATAATTATAACTGTGTGTACATGATCTATTAGATCGGATTTGAAGACAGCATAGTATTATTATTCCCCGTCGATGAGGAAGATGGCCATGGGAAAAAGGAGGTGGATCGCGACTGGCCGAAGGCCCCTGGACACGTGTACGGTGGGCAGGCATCGTGACGAGATAATCCTCAAACACACGAAAAAAAAAAACAGGGATGGAAGACGTGACTGAAAATTCCACGTTACCAAACAAAAAAATTTTCCCTTATGGTCAATTTGGTTCGATATTTATGGGAAGATGTTAGCTTCTTCTTTTTTAATTAAAAGAGGAAATTATATTTCTTTGATTCAAATGCATAATTATTTAGCCAATCAAAGGTAGGACAATACGAGGGGGAGTCTAGATTGCTTTGATATTGATCGATAAGCAACATTATATCCGTGCTAAAATAGAAATTAATAAATACTGAGAATCACATAAAAGAAAATAAGAAAGAGCACGTGCGATATTGCATGTTGGTATTTCAACATCGGAATATGTTTTCAATGCGCTTTGAAAACCCATTCATGATTCGCAAAAAGATCCGAACACTCGAAAACGTATTCATTCGTGCTTGTTTCTTTCAGCACATCACCGAAGGTAAAAATATTTTATTTCGAAAATGATTTTGAGGGGAAGTCGCAAAATAAACAAACCTTTAAAGCAATTTTTCATTTTTTTTTATAAAAAAAAAGGAATATATGACCAAAAACTTCAAATTATGTCACTTGGGACAATTTTATCCTGAGCTTTTTTCGTGCGATTAAATCTCTAAATTATGCCACTTAGGGGTGATCGGGTCCAGGGTAGGTAGGGTCCGGACACTGAACCACATGTACCCAACCCTGTTATCAACCGGTTCTTCTTTTTGGGCCCGTGTCTGTACCTTGTTTTTATTAGACCCTGTTTTGGACTCGATCCTGTTTTTCCGGTTTGGGAACAGGGTCAACCCTGATTTCATTGGAACTTGTTTTGCAACCGTTTGATATCCTATACGGCTTCAAATTTGACATTAATTCGCGAAAAAATAATAACATAATCCTCCTAACATTATAAGACAAAGTAATAATCCTAACAGTGTATAAACATTAGCAACAAATATGGATCTAATATTAGTCTCATTCCCATAAATACTTCTGATATGATCTAACACGCCTGCTTATGTGTATGCGACGGAACTGTTATTAAGAGGATATATTTTTTGAGTTGGATCGAGGATGCTTTAATTAGTGCTACAATAGTTAGTAGTACTTGTCCCGTGACTATAGTAATAGTTGAAGGTGTGACTATTAAAAAAGAAAAACAATCCATGACAACGGTTCTTTTTAACAATTCTTTGAAAACAATTCTCTCTTAACTTGATTAAGATAAAAGCTTTCTTTTTTTAACAATTTTTTAAAAACAAAGAGACTTAAAGGCACTATACGAGAGAGACAATTTTATTTTTTTTAACGGGGTTAAAACCGGTTTCGGGTGGGTCTTTGCTTGGACCCTATTCCCGGACCGGTTTAACCGCTTCCCGGACCGGTTTAACCAGGAGCCGGTTCCTAACCCTGTTTTTCGGGTGGTTCGGTCCGGGTTCCGGGTAAACCCGGTCCGATTCCACACCCCTAATGCCACTTGGGATAATTTTACTTCAAACTTTTTTTGTGCCGCAAAAAATCCCAAATTATGCCACTTGATACAATTTTACCTCGAACCTTTTCTTGTACGACAAAAAACTCTAAACCATGCCCACTTTAGACACATTTATCATAAATTCTTTAACTGAATGGCATTTTCATCTTTTACTTTTTACTTTTTTTCTTCTTCTTTTTTTTCTCTCTCTCTTCCCTGCTAGCAAAAAAAAGCAGGTGAGGGCGGCCTTCCCTGGCATCGGGCGTCCCTCGCCTGAGTCAGGCCAAGGCGAGGGACACCCTTGCCGGATCTAGTGAGGGAAACCCTCCCCGGCATCGGGCAAGGGCGGCCCTGGCCCAAGGTGACGATGGCAACCCCCACTAGATTCGGTGAGGGCTGCCCCTACCCAGATCCGGCGGGGCGCCCTCGCCGAATCTAGTGGGGACGACCCTCCCCTAAACTCTTCAACTAAAGGGCATTTTCATTTTTTTTTCTTTTTTCTTTTCTATTTTTCTTTCTCCCTCTTCCTTTTGCCATGATCGGCGAGAGGGAAGCCGGTGAGGGCCACCCTCGGCGACAGTGGAGTTGGGCAAGGGTGGCCCTGGTCGGGGAGGGTTGCCCCTGATCGGGCGAGAGCCACCCTCGTCGGATCTGGCAGGCGGCCCTTGCTCGACTTAGGCGAGAAACGCACTCGCCGGATTTGATGGGGTCGGCTCTCTCTTGACTCAAGTGAGGTTGCCCTCACCGGATTTGGCGGGGGCGACCTTCGTCGACTCAGGCGAAGGCCACCTCTCCTGCCTAGGGTGAGGGCCACCATTGCCTAACATCGACTAGGGCAAAGGTCACTCTTGCCTACCTAGGGTGAGGGCTGACTTGGGCGAGGGCGGCCCTTGCTCAATGCCGGGGAGGGTTGCCCCTCCAAGTTCTGGCGAGGGAGTCCTTCGCTTGGGCCAACTTAGGCGAGGGATGCCCTTGCTAACTCGAGCAAGGGTTGCCTCGCCCGCCCTCACTCGACGCTGGGGAGGGCCGCCCTTATCGGCTTTCCTCTACCAGTAGGGAAGATGGAGAAAGAAAAAAAAGTAAAATCTAAAAAGACGAAAATGCCCTTAAGTTAAAGAGTTTATGGTAAATGTGTCCCACGTAGCATAGTTTATTGTTTTTTGTAACAAAAGAAAAATTTTATGGTAAGATTATCTCAAGTGGCATAATTTTGAGTTTTTGATGGCGCAAAAAAAAGGGTAAAATTATCTTAAGTGGCATAATCTTGAGTTTTTTGATGGCACAAAAAAAGTTCAAGATAAAATTATCTCAAGTGACATAAATTGGAGTTTTTGGTGGTAGTTTCCTTTTTTTTTTTAAATGTTCAAACTAATGATTTTTCTATTCTTTCCCATCCATTGGAAATGATAAAATCGTAAAATCATTATCGAGGGTCTGATCCGATGGGAATGGGCCTAAAGTTTGGATATATTTTTTTCATTTTTTTTTGGGTTCGGAATTGGCTTGCAAAAGATAATCCAAGAGTGAAAGCTAAGAAAGCGACACCGAGGCCCAAAATAGTCATTTCGCGCTTCATCCCTTCCAACGAACCCGCAATGCAATCCCTGCGTTTTTCTTCGCGCGCGCTCCCTCTCTCTCTCTCTCTCAATCTTATTCGCATCCGCGAAATTGCTCCATTTCCATTCACTCACACAGATACAAAGCAACAACCTGTTCGAGTAGGGAAAGCGCTCGCTCCCCCACTGCAGCAACAACAGCCTCAACTCCTGGACCTGCCCCGCCTGCGGCGGCATGAAGCTCTTCAGGGAGAGGTTGACGAACGGCTCGATCATCAAGAACAGTGTGCGAGCACCAGCAGTACTTCATTCGGCAGGCTACTATTAGCTGTAGAAAGAGACGCTCCTGCCCTTTTTGACAGGGCTCCAGATGATATGGTATGCTTTTCCTTCTACAACATGGCGCTTCCGACGTTCAGCACTAACTCGGTGAAGCACATCATCCGTTGGACCCTTGCTGTGTCAATTAATAACCCCCATAAGGGATGAACTGCCAAGAAGCGCTTTTATGGAGGTGTCTCAATTGCGAAAGTGAATTTCATCAGTGTATATGTGTCCTTCAAAATTCAACCGTTAGAAATAATGAAGTTTGGAAGAATGGCTTACATCTCATGAATCCGTCAAAGATGTTGTCAAAACTGCGTTGGCATCTAATGTGTTTTCGTCCACCACTCCTGGACATTTCCCTGCTTATTACGAACAAGTACCTCTTTCAATCTGGCCGTCGACTATAACCTCTGTGGAAAATAAGACTCCAGAGATATGTCATCATCCAGTCCTGAAGCCAATTCCCTTGCTTCCTAAGGAACCCGTTAGTGTAGATGAACCAGTTGGTATGTCTCCGTTGAGTCTTTTGAGACTGACAATGACTCAAGGATTGTCCAGCTCTCTCTTTGAAATCGCTTGGTGAACCCACATGCCAATCAGCTGCTTTTCATGCCAACGTTCAAGTGGCTTCGCCGGATCCGAGCAAGAGCAAGAACAATCCAATCCAAGCAGTTTGATTTTCAGAAAGAGCATAGTACTTAGGCGTTTAAGGGCTCGTCCAATTTCCTTAAATAAAGTCAAAGACTGCGTCTTTATCATGCATCACTCGTTTTGAAAGAGGATATGTACCGACATCTCTTTGGTGTCTACTGGGAGAATTAAAAAAAAAATCCTAAATCTATCCTAAACTTTTTTCCCCCTAGGTAACCTTGTTCCAAGAACAATTTCTCTAAGATAGTTTACAGAATTTCTATTCCCGTGTGGCTGTCAAATTATGACTTACAATTTCCTTTAATTTTTTAAATAATCTTATTACATTATTTGTATTCTTAAATGTACAAACATATTCAAATTATATATTGAGCAACTAAATCATCAACATCAATCCATATAAAACATAAATAAGCAACAGAAATTTACATTTGGTAAATTTACATAAATATCAAACATATAAATATAAAAGAAGGAAACAATGGAAATTTAATTTACATGGGTAAAAGCAACAAACCATAAAAATCACCATGCGAGGCAAGGGGAGGGAGAGGCTAGTAAATAGAGACCTGAGACTACTACAAGTTGAACAAGTCGAGCTAGGTAGGCAAAGAGAGTAAATAGAGACCCAAGACAACTACAAGTTGAGCAAAGCAAGCGAAGGGCGGCTGAGTAGCTAGTGGTGAGCAAGAAGTGGGTTTCCTTTTCTTCTTTTTTCTGTCGAATTAGGGTGGCTAGATTGGCATGGCACATATAATAATAATATTAGTCCTAATCATTTTTATTTGACAGATTTAATCCTCAATCGTTTTGAAAATTTTTGACCAACTTAATCCTCAACCGTATTATAAATTGAAAATTTACAACTGTAGTCTACCTGAACAAATGCTTTTTTATTGCACAGAAAAATTCACCCACGCCCCAACCTACCCCCAATAAAAAAGATAAAGATTCTTTATGCCAGATTTAGCTCATTAAGCACCACCAAACCCAAATTTGGAAGCATCTTATCAGTATGTATGATAAATATCACCAAAAGAAACAAAATTGAGGAGTGCTTTTGCAATGAGAAGATCAACCTGAAGAAGGCCTTGGGTAGTACATGGAGCATACCAAAGATATTTAATGATCCACTCCAACACAACTTGTTGGTACAATGACCGAACTGCTGCTATGTCATTCACAAGAGCAGAGGATGAACCATCATTGACTGAAATTAACAGGGAATCTAACAAGACGAAATCCTCAGAACCTACATGCGTGTAATCTGTTAGTTAAGCTATCCATGCAAACAAAGAGAGAATCAAACATAATAGAACTAAATGACTTAGAAAGTTTTACGGCACCAGCCTACCTGTGTAAACTCGTCTCTATGCTGACAAGTTAATGGCATAAGCTTGAATGCACTCCTCCCGGTCAGACACACATTTTTGTAAAAACTGGCATGCATCTCGTGTCACTTCCCCAAGGCCAGTGTCAGATATCCGATCTTCCTGAACCCAGAGTAAATGATCAGTACTTTTCACCTGCTGATCGACAAATAAAAAGGCAGATCCACATTGATAGGTAACAAACAAACATACGGATAGGCACAGTACATGTTAATCTGCATAGAGCTGCATGTGTGCGTACACGTTTAGAGAGAGGGCAGCACCACTTTGAATAATGTGGCAGCACCACTGACTAATGTGGAAGAATTTAATTGCACTGACAATTAAAGAATTTCAAACAGATAACCCAGCCTTTTTCCAATTACTAAGATATCCCAAAATCATGCTGAATAGAAATCCTGAATTTATTAGCTCTTTCCAAATAAGGAAAAGCATCACTCAGAGTAATAAGCTAACCTTATTAAGCCCCATAACTAGATTAGGCTTGATGAGAATCTTCCCCCGGAAAAGAGATACCTGAAGATGTAAGGAAACACTTCAGGTTTGAAGAGGCTGAAAAGTTTTAGTCCATATCTACACAGCCCCACCAGACATGGCATTCCCCTCTGATCCTAACGTACCTAGTACCACGGTGCTCTCTAATTCACCTTCGTCACTCTAATTCCTCAGCACAACCAACCTGCTTTTTCCGAAGTTAGTCTGAGACCCCACCCAAGTAGCAGTGCAAGTAATTTTTTTTTGTAGACAACAATCTTGAAGAAAATTACAAGTCTAGAACCTACAAGCAAGTTGCAACCACAAAATAGATCAATTTATCAGAATTACAAACAAATTTTTAGTATACTTATAATTCCACAGGAAGAGAGAATACATAAAATGGAACAATCTACAGCACCAAGATATGCTCATATGATTAAATTGCATTGGTAAATGATTTAGAAGGGAGTCTCATTTCCAAAAGAAAGTAAGTGTACCAGCCATGCACTGCTGTTTCAAATGCCCGATGGACAATTGCTGTCAGACAGTGGGAGACTGTAGGCATAAGATTTGGCATTTTCAGGTATTTAAAGATACAATGGAATGCACTTCTAGGAGAGGTCAAGGTTTCGCTTCCATTGAGAATGCCACCATTGCTGCTACACCGTATAATTTCCAAAAACACCACTGCAAGAAGATATGTGGCCTTTACACCTGCAAAATAAGTGAAAAAAAAGTTTCAGATTAAGAAAATTTACATGGTATTAACTGAATTGTTGAAGCTGAGGAAAAAAAAATCCCACATCTCTAAATGACAGACACAAAAGTTAACTGCAAAATGTAACAGGCAGACTATCGTAACTGACATTGTGCTCGTTCCTCCACCATCACCCTGCCAAAGCAGAAGAAAGAGCAGCCCTGTGGGTTACAGCAGCTTTCCCATTGCCACTTCCTCTACAACTACCAGGGTTGTGGAGAGCAATATGTCCAACTCATCTCCAAGCCTTGTCACAGAGCTAGCTACCTTGAGAGCAAAGTAATCACCTGACATTACAATATTTTTGCAGAGAGCATTAAACATAAAAACTTTGCTTTTGAGCAAATACTGTGGAGCTAAAAACATTTGATAATAGTGATCTGCCAGATTCAGCATCTTATGATTGGAGTTAAATATTTTTCAACATCGCGTTGAATAAGCTGGAATCCACTTAGTAAATCACATCATAACATTACAAACTCGACAGATTATCCTAGTATAACTTGCAAAGAATACTAAGGGAATCTGTGCAGACCTCAGCAAGTCCTGTTGTGGCTTCTCGGGGCAATGTTATGCTTTCAGCAGACCCTAAACTCAAAAGCTTGTTCAAGTAGCTTCTTGTCATCAAAACCACCGTCTCATGAAATAACTTTTCAAAGCCTAAACTTGCTATATGAGACGCAGCATCAAGTGGCTTCAGCAAAAGGCAGAAGAAAAGTTTGAGAACCTAGGCTACTGAGGGAACCTTGCAGTCTTATAAAGCAAACTTATGGGTAACATTCCAATTACATACGAGCATATAAGCACTCAAAGGAGAGGCCCACACCCAAATCCACAGTAAACCAGGAGTTGAAGCACCACCCCCTTCTAAATTTTCAATAAAAAGTGGCAGTATCATATCCACAACTTCAGACTTGCTAATAACAACACTCAAATCTAGTAAGCATATTAAGTTAAGTTGCACAGAAAAAACTGCCCGCTTCTTAAATTAGTAGATACTGCATACAAATGTAAACAAATATGCTTATAATTGAGAAAAGAAAATTTAAAAATACCCAAAGAAGCACTATACTGAACAGAGTTAAAAAGGACTGGTAGTTGACATTTGCCAGGTAAGATCCCCACAATGAGAACTTAGGCACTTCTAGGACATTATCAAATTATACAGTCACCAAACAGATGAGCATATCACAATAAAACTCAAGCGGACTCCAACCTATGACACCCAAATATTTCAAGGAGAACATGTTCATATCTAACATACAAGTATTATCCGGCAAATATTGATTATGTACAAAAGCATGTACAGTAGGCGCAGCTATCAATAATGAGTTTATTCTCATCAATGACTCACTGATATTCATCCAAACTGTTCATCATAATCATTCCTGTCCCAGACACTCACCGCTAATCCCATGATAAAAGTGGCTATAGGAGCCCCATGCATGGTCCAACCATATTCAATCATTTCACAGCTTGCCTTCATTACACTGTCAATCATTGCTCTATGGCTACTGGCCATGCATCAACCTGCTGCAAATTGTAGTCCCAGAAAAAGAATGATATGGATGAACGCATCAATCAAAGTTATTGTGATTAGATGATGCTAACAAGCATAATTTTTCTTAAAAACACCCGAGCACGTGCAGTCGGCACAAGCAGCTTGAAGGGAATGAGCAAAACTCGTAGCTGCTGTCCACACATGGGGACAGCAATTTCAGTCATCCCAGTAAGCAAAGCACTGAATAGATCTTCACGGATCCTCAATTTTCTCCAGACAGATAGTAATCATGCCTCAGCTGCGTCAGTCAATAATACAAGAGTCTCAAGCAAAAACTTCTTTACAGCTTTACCATCCCAATCAAGAGATTATAAGCTCTTCATCTTCAATCTTGTGACGGCAGCTTTACAGTACTCTGGCTTTCGAAATTGGACCCTGTCCATTCCAGTTCCACTTTCTGATCTGTGCGCTGACTGCTTCAGCTATCAAAATATGTCACATTTAAGCTGGGAAACCCATAGCTAGAGCAAAGAACTCAACCCCGAAAGGTTGCCCAACTACTTCTGCAAAAAACCATCAAAGCGTCTATCTTTCAACTGGACTCCATAGTTCTTATAGAGAAGTTAAATTTTATAATGGAAACATAATAAGCATCAGGAGGCCGCCATTTACCAGAATGTGGGTGAACAATCCATATGCACTGTCTTACTTCTCCAGGTTCTCAACAGACTCTTCCTCAAAGGAAGAGGTTACTGTAAACTCCCACACTCCCTCCATTCATTGTGGCCAAATCAAGGAAAAAAAATTGGTAATACGCGCCTCAAAATTGTCATTAGTTCCATAAATCATCTCCAGTTTCGTTCGGCAAGGGACAAGAGAACAAAAAGGTCTAAAGTACAAATGGCTAATCACAGAAGAGTATTTTACCAGAAGACCAAAACCAAAAGCGACTGTAGTTACTTCGAGAGCACTCACATACACACATTTGGACCAAAAGCGGCATTCCTGTAGGTTGGTTTAAAGAGCACTCACATACAAAACCGGCAACTGTAATTAGCAATCACGTGGATTTCAGCCAAAGAAAGTTGAGTTATTGACCATACGAAATGGATATACAAGATTCAAGCAACAAGAAACTGATTCCTTTCAAACATCTCTAAAAACCAGCAACCAGAAATCACAGTTCAAGCCCTTCTAGATTGGAGATGTTTCTGTCAAGACAAAATTGTGTTTATCGTACACTGATGGGAAGAACAGCCTCGTTTCTCTTCGTCAGAGAAAAAGAATACCAAACATCAGGTTTTGTCTACAAGCATTTTAATGCAGTCGTCATCCAGTCATGGACATGTGAACAAGTATATATATATATATATATAGAGCGAGAGAGCGAGAGAGAGAGATGGTCGAAGGTTAACATTTGATTGATCCCTCACGTCTCTCGGTCTTCCAATCGTGGAAGAAGTCCAGAGGACTGGCAAAGTCAACATTGAGTTAAATAAATTGATGACTCATGAAACTACTTAATAAGCTGCGACATAGCACTAAAGCCTGAATCCATAAAAAAGAAAGAGAGTTAATGAAGCATCAAGCAGGCAACCACGCAGTTCCAAAAGCATACGTTATACCCCCTCCATGTCAATACAAGATCATCTTTCTTCCTTCTTCAATCCCCACCCCACTGCATGGTTGTCTAGCACGGCCTTGACTTCGGAGACCACATCCTCTCCGAGTGGACCGGCCCAAAAGTCCTTGTTCCTCATACGCTGCACCTGCCAGCTCTTCGGCTTGAGCCCTCTCAATTCTGAAGACCTTGCGCGAATGGCGCTCTGGATCTTCCAGTATATGTAAGACTCGTGCCATTGTCTCCGCTTGCTTCCCCGCAGGAGGAATGTGTCAACCGTGTCGTAAGGAATCCAAACATAATTGAATGCCAACCGCAATCTCAATGCGACATTATTCAATGTAAAGTCTGCGTCCTCATTCACTAACATATAGAATGGCCCAAAACTTTACCTCTAATAAAACATCAAATGAAATACTATAGACAGGATCGCTGTAGCTTAGCATGAAGCAGAATGACCTAACAGCCAAAGGATAATGATGAAGCATACAGAACCCCGTGCCATACCTAAGGATAAAAGAAGGCTTGGTAAGTTAATCATACCCAAAAATAATTGCAAACCAATAAAAAATCCAAGTTAGTCTTCAAACACATCAAAGATTATTTAGCTTATAACTTTTCCAAAACTAGCTGAACCAATTTTTTATACTTCGATACTCAAATCACCAACAGGATCAATCTTAATGCCAGCACCATCTCGTACGAGCATAGTAATATCATAGCAGAAAGAGATAAATTTACCACATATGAAGGCATACAATTTCAGAGCCAGAATTAACTACTTCAAGAGCAATCACATACAAAACCAACAATTGTAACGAAAATATAGCGGGATTTTTGGACGAAAAGCAATTAGTGTGGGGATGCTGCGAAGGAAGACTAGTAATTAAACTCCATAAAACAACAAACAAGAAGCAACCAACCCTTGGTTGACTCAGCAAATCTGAGTCATAATGGTTTGCCTTTCTTGATCCCACCCATGCTCTAGACAGGAGAATTTTTTTAAAGCAAGGAATTCATGCTCCAAGGTAACATGTTGATTATGATTATATCGAAACTCATACTAACAAACTCCATCAGCGAGGCTGACAGGGCAGCTTCGTGCCTTGCATCAGAGGCATGAATCTCACTTAACCAGTAATAGAATGAATGGTTCATTAACCTTTTCCACGTAAGACGCCCTACAACAGGTATATTCACACGAAACTTGCAGCATATGTACATGTATGGTGTATTGATGTTCGAAGCAATGGCAACGTTCATTGGCCAAGTCTCGGTCCACGTCTCTCATTGCCATATTTGGAGCTGCAACCACGGCCCTGGTACAAACTTGAACCATTTCCTTTTCTCATCCTGTTGACTTGTCATCACTAACTTTTGTTAGCATACGAGAATAATCTCGAGCTAGGTGTCCTTATGGAGTTTCTTGGAGATCACATCGGATTTTAATGAACTTCCTATTGCAGCATTGCACACTTGTTCTTTCAATATATGGGCCACCCACTCTGGGTTTGGACTCACTCTTACTAGATATAGCAAGTGATAAGTGCCCCTGCTGAATGGACAGATTTTCCCCTACACAATCTACAGCAACATTCACTAAAGCCGAAGTTCCAGCAGAAAACTATCGATCAGAAAATATTTGTTGCAAAATTGCACAAAATAAATGTTGAACTAAAAAAATTATAAACTGCACCCGCTTTTTTTTCACTTTGTTTTTTTTGCCTGGCTCTAACTTTCAACTCACACTCAAACTTTTGACATGCCTCTTTACAGAGCAAGGGAGGAGAACCTCATACCTTAAACTAACCATCATTACGATGTTGAAGCTTCATCTGCGTCACCCTCATGTCGCAGGCTATTCTCTCTCCTGTAAGCAGACTTAGAACCCTGAGAAGTAAGGGACAAGCTTAACCATATATCGAGACTGAAAATGTATTCTTGTAATCAAGTACACTACTTTTAATGGAAGTAAATGAGACTTACTTGAAAGATTGCCCCAAGCTTCTTCAAAGCTTTCGCACGGAGCTTGTGAACATCCTTGGAAGCACTAGGGTCTTTAAGAACCTGATGAGAAAACAAAAAGAACAGTTAAGATTTCTTAAGCAATGCAAGTTTGAAGTCAAAAAGTTCCAGATTTTCCAATATCATCAGTCGTGATTAGCTGGCCAAGGATAGGGTCCCAAGCTTATATCGTTTTGAGCTACTAAAGATCTAGTACTCACCGCCCGGCAGACGTGCGACAAGGTTGACTCTATATCAACCACGTTAAATTTCCAGACTGAATTGACAACTGCATCCTTCTTCTCTTCGAGAATTTTCAGATCAATTTCTTTTTTGTCTTCTCCTTCATTAAACTGTCTTGGCTCATCCATTTCATCAATCAATTTCACAGCACCTACATTCAAGAAGATATACGAGTTCATTACTGTTGTAGAAGTTCTAATAGAAGGGAAATGCATCATTACCCGACAAAATACCTGAAGCTACCTTTGCTTGCGATCTTAGCCAGTGCCCTTTGTCCCGAATCCATCCTCCTAGAAACACGACCTTCATATATCGTCTATCCTTGGCCAACTCCTTTAAAGCTTTTCGCTTGTAGATATACCCAACGGTATGGAGCATCACTTCTCCAAAAGCTGTGGATGAAAACAGCTAATGTCAATGCATGTATCATTAATAAATAAATAATGAAGCAAGGATTGAAGGAGAGATGTGTTCTGTCCTATATATATATATATTTTGAAGAAGAAGAGTTACCTGCTTTAGAGAGGCGTATTGCTTCTGACTTTGCCCATTTCACAAACTCTTCTGTTTGACCTTCAGTGAAAGGCCGAAGGCGATCCTTCAAAATATTTGTAAGTTTTTCTTCCCGTTCTTGTTGCAGTGCCTGCACCATAGAAATGGAGAAATAGGCCAAATAAGTCGCAAATACCGACAAGTACAGCAGGTGGGTGGACTTTTGGAAGCATTAAAAAATATATCGAGCAGTTTATCAAAGGAAGTGTCTATGTAGCAGAAACGGTACCCTCATTTTTTGCTGAACTCTCTGCGAACGGACTACAGGATCCTGGGAATCTTCTTCAGCTTCAATCCCTACTAAAGAAGCAATTGCAAGTTGCCCAACATAATCTTTGAACAAGTAACTCCCAAAAAGCATTCCAAACACAACTGAGTGGTCCAACATGTTGTCCCTGACAAGAACAACATCATTAAGAAATTTAACATTTGTTTTTCCTTTTCCTTTTTCTTGCTTATGAGAAAAAAAAGAAAACGAGTACGAAATCAGAAGGAATCATAAAATGGACATAGAAATCAATTGAATCTAGAGAAAAGTCTAACATTAAAAGGAATGAAAACACTTACTCATCAGAGATTATCCACGCAGGTAAATTATTTAACTTTTTGTATCAGCTGTTAACTTTTAGAGGCTAGAACTCAAAACAGCTAGGAGGCAAGCAATTTCAGCATTTTTTTAAACCCAAAGAGCTAAGAAATACAGCAAACCCATTTGTGAACACTATTTAATGGACACTTGCATTTCATTGAATATATTTGTATACCCAAAGAAGAAGACCATTATCTCTGAAAATGCTAAATAGAATAGTTGAGTTTACATTTTTAATGGACTTTGGAATGTACTTGTTATCAATGAAAAGCATGTGCTAGAAAATGAGGTGTTAAGATGTCTAGCTCATTATTGCTCAGGAGAACTTACTGAGTAACTCCTGCCTTTCCATGCCTGTGATATGCTTCACGCGTCTCGGGAACACTAAGTACTTGATAGGCCTCCCCAAGTTTCTTCACAAAACATCGAAAGTATAATGAGTAAAACAAAATTTTTATTTGTTTTGAAAACAGAAGAGAATCAAACTGACCTGGAAATTTTCTGCTGCTTTTGGATCTCCAGGATTTTTATCTGGATGAACCAGGCGCGCCTGAGAGACAACACAAAAACTGAGAATTTCATCATATACGCACAACCTTCCTCCCAACCTTGGTCAAAGGTACCTTGAGGTAATACGCCTTCCTAATATCAGTCGCAGAAGCATCCACGCTCACACCGAGGATGTTGTAATATGTCATGTCTTTCACCATCTCATAAAATGTTCGGCGTCTAGGCGTGTAGCTGCTCTCAGTTGAAGATCCTATTGCATGGAAGATTCACATAATTTGTCTTAAATAGAGCAAATGGAAGATTCATATAATTTGTCTTAAATAGAGCAAATTGTGTGATTGCATTGCAATATCAATCAAGTATTATACTTCGCAGAATATAGCAAGATATTATAATTTTAGAAAGGATCCAGAAGAACCAATGAATGATCTCCAAGCAAGAAACTGATGTTTGAGGTGTTTGGTTTGATTCTCTTGAGCTGGTTTTGTTCGAGCTTCAACAATGAATTGAATATGAGAATATGAGAGAGAGAGGGGGGAAGGGAGGGACCGGGCATGGCCGTTGAAAATATCCGCTTTCTTAATACAAACAATCCCTTTAGAATTTTGTCAGGCAAAATCGGAAAAGGGTTTAGATTCCTACGAACAATCCATTCAAACCCACTTACAGTCAGACTTTGGCATCAATAACCGTCAGTACTATTTTATCAAACACATGATATTATGCAGTATCATTGCTTGAACTAATATTTTTCTTTTTCCAACCACGAAGACAGAGTACGAGTGAGTCTTCAGAGAAGCTCACCTGGCCGAGGAAGGGAAGAAGCGGATCAAGCAGTCCTTTCTTCCTTAACGGATGAAAATGCAGCAGTGATCTGAACGCCAGAAATAATTGGAACGGCTCGCGGACTTATGCTTTGGCCAATAAAGGTTAAAGAACTACATAAGAATTCAAATGGACGTGCTTATATGTCACATTAAGACCAAACAAGACCAGATTCTAGATAATTAGGGATGCGCTGGGCTAAAAAAAAAATTAAAAAATAAAAACTTTGTTAAACCGAAAACACTGAAACTGCAGCATCACAGAGATTTCAACAATGCGGCACGAGAAATTTCTTCCATCTAATCATTCCCCTTCAGTACAAAATCAAAACTTGTGCAGGGCATCAACTAAAGACGGGCAAAAGTCGAAATAAAAGACACATGTTCCGACTCGCGAGTCGCTATGAAAAAGAGGATCAGCCAAACCGGATTTAATAAGAAATTCAAGTAAAAGAAAAACAAAGAACAGCCCATCAGAAATTTCCAGGAACCCGTGCGCTTTTTTAAGTGGGTTTTCGACGGGGAAGACGAAAATGGGAAGACGTACCAAAGGGTCCTCCTCACCTGAACCGAAACCGAACGATTCCTTCTCTCGGAACAAGAGAAGCAGCAGGAGCACGCAAGAAGAAGAACAGACGAACGGAAAAGGCCCGATCCTGTACGGAACCGGAGGGCTTCTTCGGGCGATGTCCCGCCGGCGTGAGGCGACGGCGGGTGGAGGCACAACAGCCGAGGTTCTATGACGACACCGACGCAGAGACCGCGATTTCGCAGATCTCAGGGAGAAGGGGAGAGAGAGAAAGTGAGAGGGTCGACAAGAATAAGGAAAGCTAAGATATGATAAGCCGAAACGACGGTCCTGTCCTGATCCGCTCCGGCGTAGAAATTAGCCCATTCGACCAAAAACAAAATATTTTTAAACAGTGCTTACATCCATGATAATAATTAAAAAAGTAGTACTTCGAAAATTGACCAACTTTCTCTTTTGACTTAGTAAGTGTCATAGATGCAAACATATATATATATATATATATAACTTTTTATAATTAGTATCGGCATATTTTAATGATCGAAATATCAATTATCATATAGACAATATCTCGTTTTACATATATTCATGACTATGACGTGTATCTTCATGAAGGGGGATTTTAACTATTAGTGTGAAGTGTAACATAAATTTAGAACATAAGTACGATTTACTGGAACATTTATGCAAAGAAAAATAGTCCAAGAAATAGGAGGAAAACTTGATCGTGGATCAGACTATAAATAGGATGGATATCACAAATTATGCCATAACATAACTGGAAAATAGAAATTTAAACTAGCGAGGACCAATCAAGATACTTTGGAGTGGGAACCGCCCATCCGAACCATGCTCACCCCTAATATAAATCGAATTAGTTAACTATGGTAGATTAGATAGCACGATGACTTCGAAACATACGAAAGAGGTAACTTTCTTGCATTTAAAGTACAATGAGAAAGCATACTTTTATTTTTTATTTAGATATTAAAAAAATGAGAAATTGGATCACTAACTAGCATCTCAGTCACTGGTTAAACCTATTTACTTTTCAAAATCATATTCCAAGAATTGATTTCAAGTGACGTGAGAACTTCATACATTGAACGCTGCGAAGTTTCCATCGTTGATTGCTAACCTTAGCTCTAGGTCTTTCTTTTTCTTTTTGAGCAAATTAGTATTAATCTATAATTACATAACATTGGATGATTAGATTTTGATCATCGAGTGGCGTGATTTTTCAGTTGGTTGATCGTCGGCATATCGTGTGATTCGCTCATCTCATGACTATTTGCATCATCAAGTGACATGCTTGTTAGAGCTTCGGTAAGGAAGATCCTCCTCCATCGGAACAAAAAGCTCAAACAAAATGATTGCTGAATTAGGATAGCATTATGTTATTTTCCTTGTGTCATTAGTAATAGGACATTCATCGATTCTATCCGAGGTAAAGTGAACGATATGTTTTGCCAAGAGGTCAATTCATATTAATAAACATAATCTGCAATAGTTCCCTACTCGAGTTCTTTGGATTTAAAGATGGAAAATAGTTAATTTAGATAGCACAAATGATCGTTTTATATTATCATGGAACTTCCCTTGGAGGGGTAAAATTACTTTCGCGAATATTGTACCCTCACGACGTCCGACGTAACCTCGATTTGAAAAGACTAATCGCCTTATGCTTCTTGATAATTTCAACATGTTCCATAGAAAAATTAAATGTCAATAGAGCACGTGTTACAACAGATATATAACACATTAAAAAATAAAAAAGAAGAAGAAGAAGAAGTTGTTAAAGTTGTCGTTCAAGTGTGGTCGCAATTAATTTATTATTTTTGTCCCCGTACAATGGGAGGAGAGGACACATTGAAAATGCCATCTTTGTCTTCACTCGGGATCTGATTTGTTGCCCCCACCACATGTCACGTGGAAAAAGACAAAAGACAAAAGGCAAAAGAAGACAAAAGGAAGATTTGCATAAGTGGCAGGAAGCCAACCTTTTCGTCATCTCCCCATCCCGATGACAACACCTTCTCTATGGGGGACCAACATCCAATCATCATGGGAGACATCAACACCTTCTCTATTGGACCAACATCCAATCATCATGGGATCGTCCAAAGTGAACCGGGGGCGCTGCCACGTGGCTCTGCTCTTCCCCTCGCCGCGCGCCCCCAAAGCTATCCCATCCAATCAACTTAAGATTTTACATTTAAATATATACATTCTTTTATTTTCATTTTTTTTTAAGTCCTTCGTGATATTAACAACTAGTAAACTTCCTGATTGTTAAGTAGTTTTCTTATAGAACGACAATAATATTAAATTTCTTGTCTGACATGAGCTTAATATCCTCGACATATCAATGGGCGAAAACCCAACCTTAAATTTTTTTTCTTAAATATTTTGTGCAATCAAAATCCAATATTCATCATCAATATGACAATATTTGTTGTTGCTCATTGAAGCATGAATTGTAATGAAAAAACCGTATTACACTCCACGCATTCATTATATCCAATTATAATAGGGGGCGCGAGAAAGGAAAATAATTGGTAATACACGTCTCATGGTCATCAATTAGGTCCATAAATCATCTCCGGTTTCATTTTTCATGGGTCGAGAGAACAAAGAGGTCTAAATATCAAATGGCTAATCATAAAAATTTATTTTACTAGAAGACCAAAACCAATAGCGACTGTAAAAAATACTTCAAGAGCACTAGCATACACGTCCTTAGAATAATGTTAAAAGTCTACATCGAGTCGATATTTTTAAATATCCATTTATTTTGTAAAAATATACAAAATTTTATAAAAATTCATTCGGGTGCAGAGGAAGGACTCTTGTGCAAATCATTTTCATCGGAACTTTTTACCACACATACACGGACCCGCGTGAAGATAACCTTGTCGAGCCAGAACAACATTATAGCTCAGACTTTGTGCTATCTACGTCAAGTTACTTCCTAATGTAATCACAAATAAGTGAAGTTAAATCACACCCACCCACTTTAGCAGAGAACTCAAACTTTCTTACAGCGAACCTAGACCAGCATCAGTACGAGGCATCCCCAAAAACCAATGCTATCGGAATGTACAATTTCCTCCTCGTCGAGACCTTCATCCACAGTGCAGAGAACAAGCGAGCAACCAACAACGCGTCGTACCCATTGACGGCGATGACATAGCTCGGTGACCAGTGGGGGCACCGATGTAGAAGGCCTCGGTGATGGCGAGGGAGAGAAAAGCGATGAGCATTTATTCCGATGAAAGGTGAAGGGGCAAAAGGGTAATAGCAATGAAATCGGAAGCTTTAGAAACCCTACGATGTAACTCACGGCGTTGTCTCGGGCGATGGCTTGCCCCCGGAGCTCCCGGACTTCTCCTGCGGATCCCCACCCCCAATCAATCTCATGTTGGTGTCGGTGGAATTGGCTTTCTTGGCCTTTTGGTTTTGGATATTGATCGAATCCAAAAGTCTCCCAAATTCCCACAAAATCTTATCTTTTTCCCTAATTATTTTCCCTCTTGGCACTCACAATCGCCCGACCCGAAACCCGATTGGATTGCCCCACCATTCCCCCGCGATTAGGCCGTACTCACGAAATTCATAAGGCTTAGCTTTACAGGTGGAGGAAGATCACAAAACGTAAATATTATATAATCCTCTAGACAAACGATGTAAGATATTTTGAATAATGCGATAAATTCATGACTTGTTTTTTTTCAATCGAGGTCATGCATGAGATGACTAGACTTACGAGCACTTGCAATTTGGGAAAAAAAGAGAGGAAATTGCTTCATAATATGTATGTATGTACATGTACTAGAGATTAAAGTAGAATTAAAGGATTTGGAACTTTGATGCCGTGGGAATGCCAAACTATAGAACAACCTCGTTCGAATTTCGTACGGACCTCTTGACATTATTTATTTATTTTATTTGATGAGTCCTAAGAATTTGACCTGCGAGTCTTGGCATTTTACTATATTCATCACGGACCAAACTTTTATCCCATGACTCGCTGCTCTTCTTTCTTCCTACCACGTTATTTGATTAAAGAATACGTTAAATCAATCAAGCTCGGTACAAAATTCCATGGCGAAGGTTGAGGTTACCGTAATTGATGATGTGTGAGCTAGGGCTAAGTTAGCCGAAATTTTCAATAATAGCTGCCGAAAATCTCCAGGGTTTTGACCTTCGCGTGCATCGTTTTCGATCGCCTCAAGACCAGGCGGTTCTTGACATGAAGTGTCGAATGTGAATTGATGATTGCGTTTGTTTCGCGAAGAATGGAAATTAAAGATTCATCCTTTTTAATATATATGAAACATAGAGAGTGGAAATTGAACATCTTTTTCATGATTTAGTGTAGAAAAAAGAGGAATTTTCTTGAATTGGAGGGAGCAAAACCTTTGTAAGGGTGGGGTCCCAACAATGTTAAGTCACCCGGTGTGATTGATGATGGAAAACGGGAACCGTTCGTTTGACCATTAGAATATTTAAATAATAAATCAATCATTTATCTAATAGCTTAAGTTTTTAGAACAGTTGACATTAGTCCTATAAAATCTCACATGGATTTGGTTGGGTGGAAGAGTTGCTAGTGCCGCGCCTAGGCCAACGTGGAACTCGGGAAAGTTTCTGCTCGGTGAACTTGTACAAAGGTCTGTAACCAACTTGTCTTCCCGGTTTAAGTCGTTTTAAAAATTCGAGTTGTGGTGAGATGGAAAGGAGAAAAATAAGAAATTTACAGCACAAGGCGGATGCGATGACGTGGCGGTTCAAAAGACAAATTTCGGAAATGGCAAGGAAAGAAAAGCACGGGGAGTTGGGACTTAATTTCTGTCTTTTATTTGTAGTAAAAGATATTTTCTCAGTGTCCTTTTTATTTTGTCCGCCGAAAATATTAAAGAGGTAAAAAAAGTTGTTTGAGTTGCCTAAAATGACAGCACAAATTTTATGACTCAACGAGCCAAAAGCCATATCTTATTTAAACAGAAAGAAATACAATTGATAATTTTTCAAAGTTTTATGACTTTTAAAAAATAGACCAATTTTGTCCGCCCCCTGGATCGTAAGAATGGGGCACCCATTCTTCATTTATTTTAAATTGGCAAAAAAGGGAAAATCGAAATAAATACGGAAATGTTCAGAAAGGGACGGGGTTGAAAGACTTGATCCATTGAGGAAACAATAATTCAAATCCTTGTAAGAAAACTATGATTATATAATGATTTTACTGCTATTTATAACCCTGGAAGTTTAAATGATTTGGCCTCCTTCTTTAAAATTGAATTGTCGAAAGATTCAAATATAATATTTTGTAGGCATCATACTCTTCTTGAACTTTCTTAGTTCTCTCGATTTGGCATCCTTTTTCCCTGAGGTGTATTCGTTTTTTTAATGTTTAGCTATTGTTGAGAACTTGCATCAATCTACATTCCCTTTTATGGTGCGATTTGGGGTCAATGTTCTTTGTACTTTGCAAAAAGAAAAAATTTCTCATAAAGTGGTCCAATCCAGCTTGCCCAAAAAAAATAATTAACTTAATGATAACATATTGAGAGTTGCAATTCATGCTACGATCTCATTAGAAGGCAGCAAAGCTTCCCCCTCCAAATCCTCCTCTTTTGGTTCGTACTTGCATGTTCTCCCATTGGCTTTCACCACTTTGTGTTCACCTTCACCATTAAATTTTCAAAAAATGAAAATTTTTAAATTACTCCTAACCAATTTTTTGACGATAAAAAAGAAAAAACTAAAAATCACTAGTAAATTTTTTACTAATGTAGGATTTTACCCTCATTTAATTTAATGAAAAGTCATGGAGGTAAATTTATCACAATGAGTTTTTTTTTTTTTTTTGAAAAAGAATTTAGTTTAGGGGTAAATTGTGGTTCGATTTAGGGTTTTGGCTTTTCAATGTTTGGTAATATTAACCCTTTTTGAAAAAAAATAATGAATTATTTAATTAGTATTGCCGTTAACAAAAATCCCAATATTGGGATTGAATGCCTTGCGTTTGATTACATTTCATGCTAGTCACCTTCGTTTTAAAGGTAACGTTCGAGATCATTTGTTTTAGTGCAATTAGCACGGTCAACTATCATTTAATCCTGGATGAAGTTCCTTTTTCTTCATGAAAATTAAGGAACCGAGTTGCGAATATTCAAGTAGTAAAAAATATGAAGTAAATGACTTTTATTGAT
Source organism: Corymbia calophylla (assembly GCA_014182845.1). Taxonomy (NCBI): domain Eukaryota; kingdom Viridiplantae; phylum Streptophyta; class Magnoliopsida; order Myrtales; family Myrtaceae; genus Corymbia; species Corymbia calophylla. The sequence continues at coordinate 1,068,989 of CM024699.1, read as the reverse complement.
TTGAATAAGGATTCTAAGTAGAAATAGAAATGCTAGCACAAGATGTGACATCATATTAGAGTTAATTGTTGTCACGAAGAAGTCCAAAATTGGACAAATTTATCTCTAGTAATTTTATTGAGTACAAGAAAACTTTAAGGACATCGGCATTGCAACCTTCCATATTCATAGTTGCAAAACATTGGCGAAATTTTATGAAGTAATGTGAATCACTGCTTTGGCAAATTAGCTAATGTCTCCAGGATCCCAACTGGGACGTTCGATCCGACCGAACATGTCAAAGCTGATGCTGATGGTGGGAAGTTTGTGCTCGGAATGTGTTCCTTTCTTCCTGAATGGTTGCATGTGTGTTGCATGCGATAGGAAATGTTGGTGAATTGGCTTCTTCATTCCCTTAATATATGCTCCTTCACTCCCTTAATGCGGGCGCTTCCCACCACCACCATGATGGAACTATGGCTTTGAAAATGTTGTATCAATTTGAGTGACATGAATCTAAAATGCATCAAGAAAATAATATATCACAATTTGGCACCTAGGGACACTATCATCGTCCTAAAATTTGCTGATTTCTAAATGCTCTTATTTTGTGGCTTGTGGCTTGTGGTTGAGACAATATCCATCCATAGAAATGCCAATAAGAGTAGCCAATGAGCAGGCATTACTCATCATTTTTGAAAAGCCATTTTCCTTTTGGTAATGTATAATCAAATTTCTTTCAATTGAGAATTCAAGCGAGCGAGTGATTAGTTTATTTTATACTCAGATCCTGTTTACTGCAGTCTATGATTATGTTGCAAATATTTTACAAAAAACAAAACTCACTTGTCTTTGTCATCAACTATAACCTTCTTCGTGGTCGGAAGTCCCTCCAAGTGCTTCAACACAACAGGCCGGAGGTTTATCTTTTGCAGAAAAACATAAATAATATCAACATGTGATGCATGTAATTTTCTATGAATTGAACTCAATAAATCTTACTATTTCATATATACACATCAGGTCAAGTAGTTTTATCTTCTCTCGTGCTGGCATAACGTCGTCTCGTTTTGTTATAACATCCTTATTGTCAAGTTAAGCAACAAATATTAAAGAAGTTTGACCCAAAAAAAAACTAGAGAAAAGAGGAGGGTTTAAAAAAAGGCAATACTGGGTGACTAAGATCGCCATATGTAAAGTAGATGCTACACTTGTCCCCCTCTTCTTTGGCCACGTGAAATTCACTTTGGGTTGCTCTCGGTCTGAGCTCAATTCTTCAAATACAGCCTGCAATCAAATTTTTGAAACTTGATCAAGGAAAGCCTTGGGAAACCAAACAAATAAATACATACCTTAATCTTGACTTTATGGATCAGCTTTCAGACCTTCGCACATGATACCTGAAACGAAGTTAAATTTAATAACCTAGAGGCAGGCAGGGGTATCAAACCCCAAACAAAAAACCGAACAAAAACCGGAGCACAAGCGAACGGTGGATAATGGAAAAACCAAAATTTCTTTTTCATAGGTTCTGAATTTTTTTCTTTTACATTCGTTTTCCTGCCTTCCCAAGCACTCTTTCTTATGCATGCATGATTATAACGAGTATTGGAATATGCACGGTAAATTATAAGAAAACTCATTGGAGAGTTGTAATTAGTCCCTCCGAGATAAACGCCACATTTGCCCTCTTCCCTACTCGGTAGATTGATCATGAATAAAGAAGGAGGTTTCGAAACTTTTGAAGTTTCCAAGTCTTGCCACGTCACCAAGCCTTTATAGTGTAATAGCAAGCGGTAGAGGGAGATGCCACGAAAGATCCCTAAGACAGAGGAGGAAATGTGGGTCAAGACATAAGTGAGAGGTTGTGGCGGTAGAAGAAGGGAGGGGCGTGAAGGGAGGGGCGTGAAGGGAGGGCAAGCTGTAAGGGAGACGATTACTGGCTTGTCAGGAAAGGTGGTGGACTCAGAAAAATGGCTGCCAAAGCCTATGGCCCTTCGCAACATACAGTAGAGAGTTTTGTAGCGGGAGGTTTTGAGAGAAAGGGAGACGGAAGAAGGAACCCTATGTTCATGGTCTTGCTACGTTGCAGAAGAGTGGAGAGTTGTGCCGTAAGAAGTTTTGGGAGAAAGGGAGATGGAGGAAGCAAAAGCGCTAGTCCCCTTTATCATCCTTGAACCTTTCTTTATTATGAGAGAGGTAAAAGGTGTGGTACTGAATAGATTTTTAATTCTTTTTTCTTTGCTTTCTTTTTCCTTTTTCTTCATCTTCCCCCGGACAAGTAATGAGCTGGCGATTTGACCCACGAAATCAAGTTATTATTATTCTTTCCTAGAGAGATTTTGTGATCAACATTTGTAGCCATGGTTTAGATTGTGCGCAACTGCCATGATGAGGCTCCACCTCACCTAGTCAGTGAGAGTGAGCTTGGGGGGCAAAAAAGGAAAATAATTTAAAAATATTCTCATGGCGGCTAAAATTGGACTGAATCACTACACATGACAAAAAAAAAAATACAAGATTTATGGGGAGCGGGTTGAGTCGGTCAAGAGCACATAATCCACAGAGCAACTAGCGCGCACACCTAGAGGACTCGACTTTAGTGAGCTTGGGACTGAGGAGAGACCCTATTGTGTTTATTTTGTTTTTTTTTTCAATTTTCCTATTCCTCAAAACCACATATATATTATTTCAAGTTGAGCAAGGCAAGGGGAGAGAGGCTAGCCACTAGATGAGTGGCGAGCAACACGAGGAGAGAGTTTCATTTTTTTTTCATGCGTGTGTGGAATTAGGGTTCCCACTCACCCCTATTAATAAAGATCCATAGGAAAGTATCGATTGCAAGGCACATTCTGGCCTATGCTACAGCTTCTCTCTCATCTATGGCTGAGGAATGTTAGGACATTTTGGGCAGCAACAGTCCCTTGCCAAGGTCGGGTCATCTTCGAGCACCTCGTTCCTTCGAGCACCCTCTGCCGTAACGAGGTGCTCTTGCATGGTCATTATGCATCACCGTAAGACAAGACATTGAAAAAGGATATGACATGCGCAAATGGACCATACCATGTACATCTTCGCAAAGATAGGTACATTGACCTTGTTTGGGTTCGTCCAATTTCCTTAATTAAAACAAATATTGCGTCTTCATCATCACGCATTTTGAAAGAGGGTACGTATTGACATCTCTTTGGTGTCTACGGGGAGAATTACAAAATAAAAAAAATCCTAAATCTATCCTAAACTTTTCGTTTTGGCCCCTAGGTAACCTTGTTCCAAGAACAATTTATGTAGGATAGTTTACAAAAATTTCTATTTCCATATGGCTCTCAAATTATGACTTACAATTTCTTTTAATTTTTTTAATAATCTTATTACATCTTTTGTATTTTTAAAAGTACAAACATATTCAAATTATACATTGAGCAACTAAATCATCAACATCAATCTAGATAAAACATAAATAAACAATAGAAATTTACATTTAGTAAATTTACATAAATATCAAACATATAAATATGAAATAAGGAAACAATGAAAATTTAATTTACATGGGTAAAAGCAACAAACCATAAAAGGGAGAGGCGAGTAAATAGAGACATGAGACGACTACAAGTTGAGCAAGGCAACCGAAGGATGGCCAAGTGACGAGTGGTGAGCAAGAAGTGGGTTTCTTTTATTTGGTCGAATTAGGGTGGCCGGATTGGCATGGCACATATAATAATTTATTAGTCTTAATCATTTTTATTTGACAAATTTAATCTTCAACCGTTGAAATTTTTTTTGACCAATTTAATCCTCAACCATTTTGAAAATTGAAAATTTACAAATATAGTCTATCTTAAACAAATTTTACATTTTTTAAAATTATTTTTCTGATTTTTCTGCTGGTTTTTTCTTTCTTTTTTGTCCTGAGGGAGATGGTCTCCTCCTTGTGGGCGTTTGGTCATCGATGCATGGAATTAATTTACAAGAAGGAGTGATTCAAATTACTACCATGTCATTTTTCAGAAAAATCTGAATAATAAATTGAATTCCAAAAAAGCGTAAAACCAATTGAAAACCAAACCAAATTAGTTTGGTTCGAATGTAAACATTTTATCTGTGGACATATACTCGCACCTCATCATCGTAGGGGAGAGAATAGTATTAATAAGTAAACCAAAGGAGGGGCATATATGTCTTTTGACTTGGCGGCAATAGTGACAAAGCACATTCTCTCTCTCCATTTAGTAAAATCATGGTTGAACTCCTCTGATCATCCAAAGAAACGTCCATCTTTGATTTGATCTTACCTCATTTCCTCTCCCTTAACCCTTAAACAATGCTAAACTGAAATTTCTTCCAATAATCCCATTTAAAATAAGATAAACTTTTTTAAATTCCCCCTCCCTTATTATTATTATTATTATTAAATGCTAACCCCTAAATCCTAAATCTCGACCCTAAATTAAAATAACAATTTATATGTTTTTCCGCTTCTTTGTAAATATATGCATTAATTTATTATTTTATAATTTTCTTTTTTTAATTTGTCGTATTTTTTTGGGCGCTTTGGGTGGGAGATTTGAATTTGAAGAGGTGGCCTAGAGATGGAGATGCAAGTTAATTAGACTGATGCCCCCTCACTGATTTTTTATCTAGAATATGAAAAGAGAGAAAAGGGAATAGACTTTTGTCCTTTAAGAACTCTAGAAGGAAAAATAAGAGTGGAGATATTTGCTCTGTGACCCTATCCACTCAAAAGTCGAAAAGCCAAAAAGATATTTGCTTTGTGTGGATTGTGTTGTTTGTTTTTAAAGGAGTTTCATCGAAAGAAAATCAAAAGACCGAAGTAAAACCAAATCTTAACGGTGAAACATATTAATTTATTAGTTTAATGACAATAATTTATTAGTTTAGTCTATTTACAAAAGAATTTCATAAAAGAATTTAATATAGTTTATATGTGTTGTGCCAGATGAGAGAAACTAAAATCAAGCGTTGAAAATGCCTTAATACTGTGCTTATAATTACTTTCCTCTACAGGGAATGGCATGAGTAGTCCTTCCTGGGCTTGTTGCAGCTCAAAAATTAGTTGGTGGAACGTTAGCTGATCACAGGTTCTTATTCCCGGAGCTGGAGAGGTTGGATCTAACCTGTGCGTATCACGCTTTCTTTTGTTTGACGCCTTTCTAATTGTTGAGTGAAAGGACGTCCTGGAACAATTGACAAAAGAGACTAGATAAAGGCTGGTTGCGCCGCCTTAGAATAAGGAGAAGACCCCCTTTTCTTTTTCACAATGCGACTGTTTTCATATGTAGACCTGCTAGTCTATTAGTCTTGATGATTCTTTTGAGCCTTCACTATTTGGGATTTAGCATATTTGTGGCGATATTTGAACTACTTAGAATAAGGAGAAGAACCCCTTTTCTTTTTCACAGCACGTTTTTAATCTAGTTGTAACATGTTATCCAATGTATTCGAACTGTCTCAGCATGATTGATTGTGCTTGCAGGCTGGTACTGGAATAGCAAAACTGGTAGCCTTTGAGATGTCAAAACAGGTTTATCCTCTAGATTGAATTATTTATATTCTTCAAATCTTGATTTGAGGATTTTGGGGAGAAATCAAATAGACTCTCTAAGCTTTCCATTGACATATTATATCCTTGATTTGAAGTTCATTTTCCCTGTCAAAGGCCCCTTGCATAATCGGGTCAGGTTCTGGAAAGTTGATTTTGTTCTGTTTTGATACTCTGCCTTTAATGAATGTTCGTATGTCCACGATTTTTGACAAAATGATGCGTTCAGATTTTGAAAATACTTTCTTCATGAAAGTCGTATATCCACAACATATAAAAATTTGGGATCAGACGGAGTTCATTGGCTATTTTCATGATCTTGGCAAGGTAAAGTGGTTAAGTTGAAAACCGGTTTCCAGAACTGACCTCCGTTGTTATCTGACTTTTGCGAGTTTTTGTGACCAAAAATTTCGAAGTCCTTCCTTCACCAACGTTGAAGCTAATGATCTCAGCTTCCATTTGACTCTAATTTTCTGTTAGATTTCAAGCTCATTTGATCATCCTTGAGGTCCGATTAGTGTGCTTGCTTGATTAGCGCCCGGATCTTGAAATTCATCTTCTAGGATTATCAATTTTGTTTCATAATTTTGACAACATCTGAGTCCTCATTTGCAAATACTCAACATGAAAAACTTTCCTCGGGGTCTCATTTGCAATTACACAAAATTTCACCTTAGTTGCAAATATTGAAGGGTCGAATTGCAAAATAATTCTGTTAAGAGTCTAGCTGCAACCGTAATCCATTTGGTTATGATTGCTAAGCCATAACTGAAATTTTCAAAAATGTTCCATTGGGAATTTGCGAAAACCCAAAATACAAAGTTTGTTGCTTAATCTTTTTCTAACAGCTAAAAACTTTTGGCTCTACTTTGAGACCGTTTGATATTTTTAACGGATTTTTCAGATTTTGGACATGAATGTTGGTCGGGTCCCATTTTGATAAATCGCTCATTTTGGGTTTTCTTGGGTCTGAATTGGTTTTAAAATGGCCCTCATGACTTTTGAAGAAGACATCTTATGCTTTGTAACCATGCTTGGATCATTCTGTTTGATGATCGTTTACTTGGTTAGTCATTTTTAAACATCAAATGACTTAATTTCTCATAATAATGAATAAGTGACCCTTATTAGGTTTACCATTTTGTTTGCTTGTGTGATGAACAAAGCTTTTTAGCCTAAGTGCATGTTTCATTTCATGAATATGCGTGGGATTTCTAGATGTACGTGGGAAATCAAAATGGAAAGACCTTGACCCTAAATTAGGGATTACTTAGATCTTGACTATTGCTTATGAATGTAAAGGATGGCCAAGCATTAATGATCATTAATGAATCAATTAGCGATTTTAAGGTGGCTCGATATGCATGAACCTCAAAGATTGACCCCGAGGCCCGTGCTTCATGATCATGACTTGTCTTGATATTGCACTTGTTTGAGTTCATACGGTTGCCCTTGCTTGCATTGTGTATATGGCATGTGTAGCTTTTGTTGGTGTTCATGTGGTTGCTCTTGCTTGCATTGTGTGAATGGCATGTGAAGCTTAGTTTAAGTTTAAGACGACCCTAACAGGACGTGACCAACAAGATTCGAAGACGATGGCGCCGGCTCTTTGTTGTGCAATTCATTTCCAACATATGTCTCAATTTTTTCATTTAAATTTCCAGAGAATTACAAAAAAGTTTTAAATATAGTGTCAATTCAGTTTTAAATCTCTTTTTCCAATTCAATTATAAAGCTTTTGTAATTATGACAATCCAATTTATTCGGCGAAATTTGGCCAATTGGTGCTAATGGGGCCATCAGCCGATGCTTGGGTCCGTTGTATAATTTTTTAATAATTCTTTCCCGTTTTTTTTTTTTTTTTTTTTTGTCTCTTCTTCCTCCTTGGATTCTTTTCCACCTAGTGGCCAGTGAAGCTCGCTAGTGAGGGTCGTGGCCCTCGCCCACCCTCATCGGCGACCTCACCCATATCTAGGGGAGGCTTGGGGCTACGGGCGAGGCCAACCTAGCCATGGCCAGGCCATGGGCAAAGGTAGCCTCGCCCGAATCTAAGCAAGGCTATCGGCAAGGGTAGGCAAGGCTATTGGTGAGGGTGGGCAAAGCTATCGATGAGGGTGGGTGAGGGCCACGACCGTGCCGTGGCCGATGAGGACTTCATGGTCCTCACCCGGTGGGTAGCAACCCCGATCGAAGCCTCACCAGCCACTACGTGAAGAAGAAGCCAAGACGAAGAAGAGAGAAAAAAGAAAATAAAAAAGAAAAAAATATTAAAAAATTGTTCGTTGGACGGTCGATGCTAGCCGGTGGCCATGTCAACATTGGCTAGCCAAATTTCGCCCAATGGACTGATTTGGCACAATCATAAAATGTTTAAGATTGAATTGGAAAAAAAATATTTAAAACTAAATTGGCACAATCGCAATGAGTTTATGATTTTTTTGATAATTTCTCCTTCAAATTTGTATAAATACCCAATGAGGTGCGGGCTTTAGTTTTGATGCCCTCAGAATAGCTTGTTATATGCTTACCTTGGGTGTTTACTTTCTTGCACTCACATCTTTTAGTTGATTGATTGCTTTTCTTTTTACTTTGATAGTTAGTATAGTGCACGAACGGACCCTCCATGCATGATCATTTCTTGATGCTTCACTAAATTTGCACGAAAATATAAAAATAATAGCCTAATCATCATAGATAATTACCAAAATGGCAACGGGCCCCTCTTCCATATCTGTATAAATGGGCTAATATAAATGCTAGCATAACTCAAGTTTCCAAATCCATGAACTTTGGTTCTGTAAGAATCAAGGGAATACTCTCCACTCTTGATTGGGCAATCTAGCTAGCATAGATGGAAAGCGAAAATGACATTTTTCGAATTTGTAGACGGCATAGATCGGATTTGTAGATGGCACAGATAATAGAAATGTCTACTCGTGATAATTATAACTATGAGTGTACATGATCTATTAGATCGGATTTGAAGACGGTATAGATATTATTATTCCCTGTCGATGAGGAAGATGGCCATGGGAAAAAGGAGGTGGATCGCGATTGGCCGAAGGCCCCCCGGACACGTGTACGGTGGGCAGGCATAGTGACGAGATAATCCTCAAACCCACGAAAAAAAAAACAGGGATGGAAGACGTGACTGAAAATTCCACGTTACCAAACAAAAAATTTATCCCTTATGGTCAATTTGGTTCGATATTTATGGGAAGATGTTAGCTTCTTCTTTTTTAATTAAAAGAGGAAATTATATTTCTTTGATTCAAATGCATAATTATTTAGCCAATCAAAGGTAGGACAATAGCGAGGGGGAGTCTAGATTGCTTTGATATTGACCGATAAGCAACATTATATCCGTGCTAAAATAGAAATTAATAAATACTGAGAATCACATAAAAGAAAATAAGAAAGAGCACGTGCGATATTGCATGTTGGTATTTCAACATCGGAATATGTTTTCAATGTGCTTTGAAAACCCATTCATGATTCGGAAAAAGATCCGAACACTCGAAAACGTATTCATTCGTGCTTGTTTCTTTCAGCACATCACCGAAGGTAAAAATATTTTATTTCGAAAATGATTTTGAGGGGAAGTCGAAAAATAAACAAACCTTTAAAGCAATTTTTTTCTTTTTTCTTTTTAAATAGAAAAATACGACCAAAAACTTCAAATTTTGTCACTTGGGACAATTTTATCCTGAACTTTTTTCGTGCGATTAAATCTCTAAATTATGCAACTTAGGGGTGATCGGGTCCAAGGTAGGTAGGGTCCAGACCTGAACCCTGTACCCAACCTTGTTATAACCGGTTCTTCTTTTTTGGACCATGTACCATACCTTGTTTTTATTAGACCCTGTTTTGGACTCGATCCTGTTTTTCCGGTTTGGGAACAGGGTCAACCCTGATTTCATTGGAACCTGTTTTGCAACCGTTTGATATCCTATACGGCTTCAAATTTGACATTAATTCGCGAAAAAAAAATAACGTAATCCTCCTAACATTATAAGACAAAGTAATAATCCTAACAGTGTATAAACATTAGCAACAAATATGGATCTAATATTAGTCACATTCCCATAAATACTTCTGATACGATCTAACACGCCTGCTTATGTGTATGCGTTATTAAGAGGACATATTTTTTGAGTTGGATTGATGATGCTTTAATTAGTGCTACAATAGTTAGTAGTACTTGTCCCGTGACTATAGTAATAGTTGAAGGTGTGACCATTAAAAAAGAAAAACAATGCATAACAACGGTTCTTTTTAACAATTCTTTTTAACAATTCTCCCTTAACTTGATTAAGATAAAAGCTTTCTTTTTTTAACAATTTTTTGAAAACAAAGAGACTCAAAGGCACTATACAGAGAGACAATTTTATTTTTTTTAACAGGGTGAAAATCGGTTCCGGGTGGGTCTTTGCTTGGACCTTGTTCCCGGACCGGTTTCAACCGGTTTCCAAAAATTGGAACCGCTTCCCGGACTGGTTTAATCGGGAGCCAGTTCCTAACCCTATTTTTCGGGTGGTTCGGTCCGAGTTCCGGGTAAACCCGGTCCGGTTGCACACCCCTAATGCCACTTGGGATAATTTTACTCCAAACTTTTTTGTGCCACAAAAAATCTCAAATTATGCCACTTGGTACAATTTTACCCTAAACTTTTTCTTGTACTGCAAAAAACTTTAAACTATGCCACTTTAGACACATTTATCATAAATTCTTTAACTGAAGGGCATTTTCATCTTTTACTTTTTACTTTTTTTCTTCTTCTTTTTTTTTCTCTCTGTCTCTTCCCTGCTAGCAAATAAAAGTAGGTGAGGGCGGCCTTCCTTGGCATCGGGCGTCCCTTGCCTGAGTCAGGCCAAGGCGAGGGACACCCTTGCCAGATCTAGTGAGGGAAACCCTCCCCAGCGTCGAGCGAGGGCGGCCCTAGCCCAAGGTGACGAGGGCAACCCCCACTAGATTCGGTGAGGGCTGCCCCCGCTAGATCCAGCAGGGGCGGCCCTCGTCGAATCTAGTGGGAACGACCCTCCCCTAAACTCTTCAAGTAAAGGGCATTTTCATTCTTTTTTCTTTTCTATTTTTCTTTCTCCCTCTTCCTTTTGCCATGGTCGGCAAAGGGAAGCCAGTGAGGGCCACCCTCGTTGATGGTGGAGTTGGGCAAGGGTGGCCTTGGTCGGGGAGGGTTGCTCCTGACCGAGCGAGAGCCGCCCTCGTCGGATTTGGCAAGCGGCCCTTGCTCGACTTAGGCGAGAAACACACTCGCCAGATCTGACGGGGTCGGCCCTCTCTTGACTCAAGTGAGGGTGGCCCTCACCGGATTTGGCGAGGGCGACCTTCGTCGACTCGGGCGAAGGCCACCTCTCCTACCTAGGGTGAGGGCCACCATTGCCTAACACTGGGTAGGGTTGCCTTTGCTTGGCTCGACTCAGGTGAGGGACGCCCTCGTTGACTTGGGCAAAGGTCACCCTTGCTTGCCTAGGGTGAGGGTTGACTTGGGCGAGGGCGGCCCTTGCTCAACGCCGGGGAGGGTTGCCCCTCCAAGTTCTGGTGAGGGCGTCCTTTGCTTAGGCCAACTTAGGCGAGGATGCCCTTGCGACTCGAGCAAGGGTTGCCTCGCCCGCCCTCACTCGACACTGGGGAGGGCCACCCTTATCGGCTTTCCTCTACCGGTAGGGAAGATGGAGAAAGAAAAAAAGTAAAATCTAAAAAGACGAAAATACCCTCAAGTTAAAGAGTTTATGGTAAATGTGTCCCAAGTAGCATAGTTTATTATTTTTTTGTAGCAAAAGAAAAAGTTTATGATAAAATTGTCTCAAGTGGCATAATTTTGGATTTTTTATGGCACAAAAAAAATGGTAAAATTATCTCAAGTGGCATAGTTTTGGATTTTTTAATGGCACGAAAAAAGTTCAAGATAAAATTGTTTCAAGTAACATAAATTGGAGTTTTTGGTGATAGTTTCCTTTTTTTCAAAATGTTCAAACTAATGATTTTTCTATTCTTTCCCATCCATTGGAAATGATAAAATCGTAAAATCATTATCGAGGGTTTGATCCGATGGGAATGGGCCTAAAGTTTGGATATACTTTTTTCATTTTTTTTTTGGGTTCGTAATTGGCTTGCAAAAGATAATCCAAGAATGAAAGCTAAGAAAGCGACACCGAGGCCCAAAATAGTCATTTCGCGCTTCATCCTTTCCAACGAACCCGCAATGCAATCCCTGCGTTTTTCTTCGCGCGCGCTCCCCCCGCGCTCTCTCTCTCTCTCTCTCTCAATCTTATTCGCATCCGCGAAATTGCTCCATTTCCATTCACTCACACAGATACAAAGCAACAACCTGTTCGAGTCAGGAAAGCGCTCGCTCCCCCACTGCAGCAACAACAGCCTCAACTCCCGGACCTGCCCCGCCTGCGGCGGCGTGAAGCTCTTCAGGGAGAGGCTGACGAACGGCTCGATCATCAAGAACAGTGTGCGAGCACCAGCAGTACTTCATTCGGCAGGCTACTATTAGCTGTAGAAAGAGACGCTCCTGCCCTTTTGACAGGGCTCCAGATGATATGGTATGCTTTTCCTTCTACAACATGGCGCTTCCGACGTTCAGCACTAACTCGGTGAAGCACATCATCCGTTGGACCCTTGCTGTGTCAATTAATAACCCCCATAAGGGATGAACTGCCAAGAAGCGCTTTTTTGGAGGTGTCTCAATTGCGAAAGTGAATTTCATCAGTGTATATGTGTCCTTCAAAATTCAACCGTTAGAAATAATGAAGTTTGGAAGAATGGCTTACGTCTCATGAATCCATCAAAGATGTTGTCAAAACTGCGTTGGCATCTAATGTGTTTTTGTCCACCACTCCTGGACATTTCCCTGCTTATTACGAACAAGTGCCTCTTTCAATCTGGCCATCGACTATAACCTCTGTGGAAAATAAGACTCCAGAGATATGTCATCATCAAGTCCTGAAGCCAATTCCCTTGCTTCCTAAGGAACCCGTCAGTGTAGATGAACCAGTTGGTATGTCTCCTTGAGTCTTTTTGAGACTGACAATGACTCCAAGGATTGTCTAGCTCTCTCTTTAAAATCGCTTGGTGAACCCACATGCCAATCAGCTGCTTTTCATGCCAACGTTCCAGTGGCTTCGCCGGATCCGAGCAAGAGCAAGAACAATCCAATCCAAGCAGTTTGATTTTCAGAAAGAGCATAGTAGTTAGGCGTTTAAGGGCTCGTCCAATTTCCATAAATAAAGTCAAAGACTGCGTCTTTATCATGCATCACTCGTTTTGAAAGAGGATATGTACCGACATCTCTTTGGTGTCTACTGGGAGAATTAAAAAAAAAAATCCTAGATCTATCCTAAACTTTTTTTCCCTCGGTAACCTTGTTCCAAGAACAATTTCTCTAAGATCGTTTACAAAATTTCTATTCCTGTGTGGCTGTCAAATTATGACTTGCAATTTCCTTTAATTTTTTAAATAATCTTATTACATTATCTGTATTCTTAAATGTACAAACACATTCAAATTATATATTGAGCAACTAAATCATCAACATCAATCCATATAAAACATAAATAAGCAACAGAAATTTACATTTGGTAAATTTACATAAATATCAAACATATAAATATAAAAGAAGGAAACAACGGAAATTTAATTTACATGGGTAAAAGCAACAAACCATAAAAATCACCATGCAAGGCGAGGGGAGGGAGAGGCTAGTAAATAGTGGCCCGAGACTACTACAAGTTGAACAAGTTGAGCTAGGTAGGCAAAGAGAGTAAATAGAGACCCAAGACAACTAAAAGTTGAGCAAAGCAAGCGAAGGGCGGCCGAGTAGCGAGTGGTGAGCAAGAAGTGGGTTTCCTTTTCTTTTTTTTTTTCTGTTGAATTAGGGTGGCTAGATTGGCATGGCACATATAATAATAATATTAGTCCTAATCATTTTTATTTGACAGATTTAATCCTCAATCGTTTTGAAAATTTTTGACCAACTTAATCCTCAACCGTATTATAAATTGAAAATTTACAATTATAGTCTACCTGAACAAATTTTATATTTTTTAAAAATTATTTTTCTGATTTTTCTGTTGCTTTTTTATTTCTTTTTTGTCTTGAGGGAGGCAGACTCTTCCTCATGGGCGTTTGGTCATCGGTGCATGGAATTAATTTGCAAGAAAGAGCGATTTGGATCTAATACATTACTATCATGTTATTTTTCGGAAAAGTCTGAATCCTATATTGAATTCCCAAAAAAGCGTAAAACCAATTAAAAACCAAACCAAATTAGTTTGGTTTGAATGCAAACAATTTATCTATGGGAGAGAGTAGTATTAATGGTTAAACCTAGGGAGGGGCACATATTCCCTTTGACTAGGCGGCAATAGTGACGAAGCACATTCCCCTCTCCATTTAGTAAAATCACGGCTGGACCCCTCTGGTTATCCAAAGAAACATCCATCTTTGGTTTGACCTTACCTCATTTCCTCTCTCTTAAACCTTAAACAATTCTAAACTGAAATTTCTTCCAATAATCCCATTTAAAATAGAAGAAACTTTTTTAAATTCCACCTCCCTATTATTATTATTATTATCAAAGAATGCTAACCCCTAAATTCTAAATCTCGATCCTAAATCAAAAATAACAATTTTCATGTTTTTCCTTTTCTTTATAATATATGCATTAATTTGTTATTTTATAATTTCCTTTTTTTAATTTGTCATATTTTTTTTCTGGGGCGGGGTTTGGGCGGGAGATTCGATTTTGAAGAGGTGGCCCTGGAGATGGAGATGCGGGTTAATTACGCCAATGCCCCCTTATTGATTTTTTATCTAAAATATGAAAAGAGAGAAAATGAAATAGACTTTTGCCCTTTTAGAACTCTGGAGAGTGGAGATCTTTTATGGCATAGTGCTGTTTTTGTTCCACAACTCTATCCATTTAAAGGTAAAAAAGCCAACAAGAAAATTAAAAAAGGTGGGGTCCACCATGGTGACCGTCCCCTGTTGGCTATTGGGCATGTCTATCAGGTGTCGGTCTCTTTCTTTGTCTTTCTACCCCCGTCCCTTTCTCTTTGATCTGGGGATGTATCCATTCGAATCTTTTTTTTTTCCTTAATTAATTTGTATAAATGACTAAAAAAATAATTGTTTAATAGGCTCGATTATGTCCTAAAAGTAGCAAATTTTATTTTTAAGTCACGAACAAATTGATATTTCTCCTTACTCCACAAAGAAAATTTTATTTAAAGCCCCCGTCGGTCATGGGCGAAAATCAGCATTCCACAAAGAATGAAATCGAGGACATGATTCTGTACCGGTAATAAAAAAAAAAAAGGACTTTAGGGGGAGTTGGTGCATGTTTCCCATGATTTTATTACTTTTTTTCAAAAATTCCATTTGGTTGGAAATGAGTGGTTTTTCTTTTGGCGTAATGTGATTCCCTCTCCTTTTTTCCGTGGGTACGAAAAGATTTTACCTTCTCATTCTCTCCACCACCTTCCACCTATGCTTTTCTTTTGATTGGATAGGGTAGGCTCCAAGGAAGAGAAGGAAAATGTCAAAAAGGAAAAATTTTCTTGGTTTTCCTCATTGCATCACATAAAAAAAATAAGAGAGAAAAAATAAATAGAATATAATTTTTTTTGACTTTGGTGCTTTTAGAAGCCGGGAAGAAAAACAACGTGGGAGAAGATTTGGAAGCCTTGCCTCCACATATGCCTCGTGAATCCACCCCCATCCCACTAAAAAATGGTCGACCTCTCTCCCTTTCTGCTTCATCTGATTCATCTCATGAGCTCTTCTTATTCTTTTTATTATTATTGAAAAGATCCCAAATAAGGATTCGAAGTAGGGCCATTTTCTCAAAAAAAGAATTCGGAATAGATCTTGTCTCAAATAAAGAGCGGTCAAATCTGTTTTAAATAAGGACTTCCTCTTGTCGGCTAGCTAAATGTGCTTTTTTTTGGCGATCGGAGCATGGGTATTTGTGTCAAAAAAATATAGGAATAGAAAAATAAAAGCAAATTGCTTGTTTTCTTATTTTCTTCCCATCTTCCTCGTTACAGTCAAAGATCGCCCATGACCTCCGACACCATACGCACGAGATCGTTTGCCAGTCACCAGCGAATCCCTTCAAATACTTGTTGACTGGTGTCGGATTCACCGCTAGATCTCTCCAGGTAGCTTCCAGGGAAAAGGTTAGTGAAGTGCAACTGGCTCTCCTTCAACCTCCTCAGCACCTCCACGATTGAGACCCTGACCAGCCTTTCTCGATCTTCAAGAATATGGTAGATGGCCAAAGCAGAGACCTTTGCGTTCCAGGCGGAGATCAACTAGCTCCCAACCTTGATTACCAACACTTTCTACAACAACAAGGAGTTCCTTTGCGAACTTATCCACAACTGATCACTTGTACAATTCTCTGCTTACTTCTGTTTATTTGTTAGTGCTTGTCCTTGATCGTATATGTACCCTGCATCGCATTGAGCTCGCTTAGTGAATGTGACACCTGGTGCGGAATGAGTTTGAAGGTTAAAAGATTAGGAAAAAGTCATGTTGAAAGTCGACAACTTGTAGATTGGTCAATTTTGCTATCATTCAGTCTTAGATCAAGACACAGTTGTCCCTTGCATCTTCAAGCCGTTGAACGAATGTCTGACTTGGTGTATAGCTGTTAATAGTGCTCTGACTCTTTGTTTTAAGTAGATCTTGTGAATAACCTGGGGCAAGGTCTGGGACCAAGGAATTAATTGAATCATTGCAAGCCAATGCTGATGTTAGCGTGTTTGGACAATTTTGGGTTTTACTCAGCTTACCTAATGACTGAGAAAGTTGTTGTGACCATGAAGCACAACGGCGACCAGGAATACATCTGGGAATTATAGGCTAGAGGTTCCTTCACTGTCACAAGGGACGTTAGTGGAGAGCAACTTAGCAGAGGAACCACAGTCACACTGTTCTCAAGGAGGATGAGGTAGGATACTTTCCAATCTCCAATTGGATTATGCAGCATTTGTGTGCTTTTAGCATATTCTAGTATATTTGTTGAATTTACAAACGTAGTGAACTCAACTGGTTACTAATTATAGTAGTTGATGTTCGGCTTTTTGTTGACAGTTGGAGTACTTGGAGGAGAGGAAAATCAAGGACCTTGTGAAGAAGCATTTCGAATTCAGCAATTACCCTATTTATGAATATGCTATGGAGCAATTGAAGGAATGTGATGGGAAGAAGCTTGTCTCAACCATGAAGGAGGGACTGAAACTTGATGATTAGACTAAAGAGGAGAAGAAAAAGAAGTCCTTCAAGAACCTGTGCAAGACCATGAAGGACATTCTTGAGGACAAGGTGAAAAAGGTTGTCATCTCCAAATGGATTGTGGTCTCACCTTGTTGCCAGGTGACCGGAGAGTATGATTGGAGGTAAAAATACAAAGAATCATGAAGGCTCAGGCCCTTAGGGACAACTGCATGGCCTCCTACATGTCTAGCAAAAAGACTATGGAGATTAACCTTGACAATGGAATCATGGAGGAGTTGAGGAAGAGAGCTGAGGCAGATAAGAATGACTAGTCGGTGAAGAGAAGCTCTATTTGTTGATGTTTAACCTGTCTTCCGCCTTATGAATTAGTAGTGCAATTACTAAAGTTCCATATGCTTGTGTACCTGAGGACCTTACTAATCGTTTTTCATCACATTTGCAATATCGATTCTCCAGTAGTAATTTTTCGGATTTTGGCTTATTTGACATAGAAATCACATTAACACAAACAATAAGGATGAACCAATTATGAGTTGTTCTTTGTTGACATTGCTTGAAGCTAGTTTTTTTCTTTGTCTCTATACTTTGCTTGAGTTCTCAAATATTAATAACTTGGATCGACGCGAGAATGCCCAAAAATGAACAGGGCAAAGCAAGATAGCTCGTGTTTGAGCAGTGGCAGTGGCAACAATCCAAGATGTCATTGCTAGAGAAAGCGAAATTTGAATGCAAAGAAACATACAACTATATGGACTAACACTCAGCTCCTGTCTGAATAAGTGAAATCTCAAGTGGGGACTCTAGCCTATATTGCCTATCTAGGCAACTATACAACCCCCATTATTCCCTCCGATAACATATATACAAGGAAGACCCCATATGTAATTATAAATAGACCAAGACCGCGACAGGCTACTCCCCATAACTAAATGATAGAATGTCTCGACAATCTTATAGCCCCAAAATGGATGCTTTTGGTTTGCTGGCCACGGGTGTGCAAGCTACTGGCAATCTACCATTGGCAAGAAATAACTAATCTCTTTTTGCATCTCCCTATTAAAATTACACGACATTGTTGGGTTGATCATTGTGAGGGTGCGCTCCTCTACCGATCTAAGCATCTATCTCATAAGTTGAAAGCACCCACCTCTGGACAATTCAATTAACATCGGTAAAAATAGAGTTGTATGCCAACATAAGGCACACATTTCACAAAAGTAATTAGTATCATTTATTGTCCCAACAAAAAAGAAAGTACAAAAGTAATTCAACTAGAATGTGAAGACCATATTCAAAACCACTGCTGAGGGTCAACAACAATAAAAGAGAATTTATGGTAGTTCAGAAACGAAATAGTATGAATGTTCAACAATTAGTACCCCGGATCATAAACAAATAATATACTCAAATGTGTCTGTGGGAGTTGTTGTGTGGCGCGTGCACATGTTGCATTTCCTCCAAATCTAAGCTTGCAATTAAATGTTTATTTTTTTGGCAAAAAACATAACCACATAATTGATATAGCTATGCATACAGTTAGATCGAGATGTTTAAAACCAAGACATTTTGTAAGTAATTAGTACTCCGAGATAAGAAGCTCAATGATAGACTAGTTAGAGCGAGGATATTGCCTATACACCAATAAATTATTTCTGTTTTTCTCAATTCAATTATTTCCTTGTTAATTTGGAATTGCTCATATCAGAAACTCTATTCGCCTCCAATTCATTCCACACTACATAAGCCTTGAACTAATCCACTTCACACGTTCACTCTCTAACCTTGACAGTTTAGCTGTTTCTCACTAAATCTTAAAAGTCTTATAGTTCATATAAAACTTCGGTCTAATTATCAATTAGAACTCTAGTTCTAAGAAATACAGGCATCCCATATTACTAACAGAGCCTTAACTTCTGGTTGAGGAAGTGACCAAAAAAAGAGGTCCCAAAATCTAGAAGAGCAGAAGAGCACGTACTGTTTCAACGTCTATAAGACTCTTATAATAAGACCAATATTTTTCAATTTATCCACATGATTAGAGGTGTTCTGGTCAGAGACACAGCCAATAAAAGTGCATACTTGAGCGAAATCGAGTAAAACTACGTACAAAGATAAATACGGTACTTGTTAGTATAAAATGCAGATGAATAAAATACCAACATAAGAGGATTCAACTACATATTAAGGATGCAAAGACCCCGGTTCAGTGAGAGAATGTGTAATTATGAAGAAAAAGAGAGTGGGTAAGTCAGTATGCATATATTGTAAAGAAAGGAAGAAGATGGGAACACACGAAGACTGGGAAAGGCTAGTGCGGGTAGTGAGGGTCTTGTGCGCAAAGGTATTGAGGAGGTTGAAGGAGAGCCAGTCGCACTTCAACGACCTTTTCCCCGGAAGCTACCTAGAGAGATCTAGTGGTGAATCCATCACCGGTCAAGAGGTAACTAAAGAGATCTGTCGACGATGGTGAACGATGCCGTGCGTATGGCATCGGAGGTCATCGAATGATCTCCGATGATAACGAAGAAGATAGGAAGAAAAGAAGAAAAAAAGCAATTTGCTTATATTTTTCTATTCCTATATTTTTTTTTGACAAAATAACCATGCTCCAATCGCCGAAAAAATCATATTTGACCGGCTGACAAGATGAGGTCCTTATTTAAGACAGATTTGGTGATGTCAGATTCTTATTTGAAGGAAGATCCACTTCGAGCATTCTTTTAAGAAAATGGCCCCACTTTAGACCCTTATTTAGAATTTTTCCTTTTTTTTTTTATGCACTAAAAACTATCGTTGTTGTAGGTTGTTGTAGGAAGATAGTTGGAAGGGAGGGTACCGTTAGAAGAGGTTATTAAAAATAGGCACGAGCCTGTCTAAGGAAAGGATTTCCTAAGACAAATAGGCAGGGGCGCTGTCTAAGGAAAGGATTTCCTATTGCCTTTTTTTTTTTACTTTTTTTTTTTCATGCACATAAATAATTTAGTCTGCATTTGTTTGTTATTCAAATATTTAGAATCTTAATGAGATTATCTCAAATGCTTACATTTTTTATATATTGAAACCAAACTTAAATGCACGTGTCACATCAATTTTTTGATGATTACGTATTCGTCTTATTTGTACTTCTCTTATTGAATATTTTAGATATATGAAATCTCTACGCCTATTAGTTTAGTCAATATATAGATGTGCTGTGAAAAGAAAATTCCAAATTCTAATCCCAATGGTCTCATGGAATTTACATAGGTATTTGTTTAATATTTAAAAACTTCTAGAATCCTAATTTCTAATGGTTGCAGCATATTAATTTAGTCCACTTACAAAAGAATATATATAGTTTACCTTGTAAAAGAAAATTCAATATTCATAAAATAAAAATCAAATAAAAAAATGTAATGGGGAGAAACTAAAATCCCAGGTCTTCATAGAACATAGTGAATGTAATGTTAATTTAGTCTCCTTACACCCACTATATATATAATCATGTAAATTTAGTCAAATTTAGTCTTCCGGATATAGTTATTCAAACATTCAACAAATTTTTCGAATCTAGTTTAGAATATTTACAAAACATTAGTAATGTGCATGCATGTTGTTGTGTATGTGCTGTTGTGCAAATTCCAAATTCATCAAACAAAAAATATAAAAAAAAAATGAAGAGAAACCAAAATTCCGGCATGTTTTGTTGATCATGCTAATTTAGTCTTTTTAGTTACAAAATTCAAATATTCAAAAAAATTCTAGTTGGGCATGTTATATTACTTTAGTTGTGTGTTGTGAAAAAGAAAATTCGAAATTCATCAAATAAAAAAAATTACATGTAGAGAAATTGATGATGTTAATTTAGTCTCCTAACAGAACTAACAGAATTTTCAAAGATTTATTTAAAAATTCAAAAAATTATTCTGGTTGGGCATAATATATAGATGTGTTGTTATTTGTGTTGTGAAATAAAAAAATTTAAATGAGATAAACTGGTCCAGAATTTGGTTGTTATTCAAAAACTTTTGCTGATGTGTTGTTGTGAAAATAAAATTCCAAATTCATCAAAAGAAAATTCAAATTAATCAAATCAAATAAATAAATAAATGGAGAGTGGGGATATTAATAGCATTCACAAAAGAGCTGTTTGTTACTTGATTTTTATGATACTTATCGATAGTAAATAGTCACAGAAACTCATGTGTGGATGTGCTGTAAAAAAATTTGGAAATTCATCAAATAAAAAAAATTAAATGGAGAAGTTTGTCAATTGATGATGTTAATTTAGTCTCCCTAATAGAATTTACAAAGACGTCTTGGGCACATTAGTTTAGTCGAGTGGTTAGCAACCGTGTTGTTACATGTGTCAAAAATTCTTAATTCATCAAACAAAAAAATTAAATAAAAAAATAAATGAAGAGCACTAGTTATGGATGGAACTGGATGGAATGTTACCCCTCTCCCCCTTCTTCTAGTCCTTGTTTTAAGAATAAGCTATACATCCATGCTCTATTAAGTACTAGAGGCAAGGTGGAAGCACCTTAAAAGTTCAAGACAAAAGTTTTAATTTTTTGAAATTCTTGATATAAATTTTAATTTTACGGATAACCTCACGACACATCGTTCATAAAATCCTTTTTTTCCCCTAGCGCCAATTACTTCTTTGCTTTTTATGGAATTTTGTATCTTGATTTTCGCGTTCATGCGGAGGGCTCTCTATCTATCTAGCAACTGCTGACTTGTATTGACTTTGGTGGTTGGTACCCGGTCTTCCTATCAGATTTATCTTCTTTTTCAGTTTTTATTTTTCGTTTCCTTTTTTTTTCTCTTTTCTTCAAGGCATTATGGGACACTTAATGGAAGACCTTGGGGATTCGGTAGAGAATCGCATGAGGTCTCCATGGCTTATCCTCGCCTCCCAATTATCTTAAACGTCTCCAGCTGTTTGGATGTTTGGAGAAGTCGCCATATTGGATATCGCCTCCCAAAGTATCTTAAACATCTCCAGCTGTTTGGATGTTCGAAGAAGTCGCTGGATTGGATATCGTACCATTATTTATATTGTTCATACAGATGTGACATAATAGAAACTGTATATTCCCAGGCAAATTTTTTTTTTTTGGGTTGACAACAATTATCATGGACACTTCATCTTTTGATTTGGAAATAATAATTTGATGCAGAAGGTTGTGAACGCGCCCAATTTGGAACCTTAAATAACTTGTTCTCTTTCCCTTGAATTACATTATGTTTTGATAGCCTACCTAGGATTTCCTTTGCTTTTTTATGGACCAGTTACGAACCCTCCTCCTCGGTGAATCCTTATGCCATCCATAGGTGCATCATTGTAGAGCATCTTATGGACAAACTAATGGAAAGATGCTCAAGTAAAAACGATAATCATGGACATGGAGAGGTGTCCATGAGCAGAGTTATCTTCCTTCCATTTGGGTCAACTATGTCCTTCCTCTAGCCTGCCACTCAATTTTTCCCCTAGAACAACATCGTCGTTGCCCGAGACATCATTATCTTTATTACATTGCAAAAGCTTACATGTCGCAAGAGGCAATCCTTTGCACCTTCTTAAGATGTGGTAAAAAATACCTTTAAAGTGGGAGACACTCTCAAAGAAGATTGCCATAGGTATCATTCATTTGCCGGTAAAATAGAAAGCGAAGATCATTCTTGAAAAGGAGAAGATGATCATATTGTGCCTCTACATCTCCTTACTCAATTCGCAATGAGCATGGAGCACATCTGCTGCCTGCATCATCCAAGATGAGAGAAAATTTTCTTTTTTGGATAAAGCGCCGTTGTTGGGCATCAATTCGACCTTCTCCTTAATGAGTCTCTATGTTAAACTGTTCAACATCGTTGGTTGTTCACCCCTAGTCAAATCCCACATTGTTGCATTTGCTTCCATGAGCACTGCCTCTGTGTTGCCAGCCAACTCTCAGGATCTTAAATCCGCGATCCATACACAGTATTTGAGGACTAGATTAGTCTTCCCTACCTTGTGTCCTGTGCACAAAAATCACTATCAGACTCGTAAGTGTTCTCTATTAGTTCTCTACTAGCAACGGCACCAGTTGGTTCATTGGCTCTTTGATGCCCATCAGTGCGTTTGTCTTCTCAGTTGAGGCATTGGATGATGGTTGATGGTCGGCTGAGCTGGAGGGGGCGTGATTGTTGGTTAATCCATTAGAAATCCGTGAAGGAGCAAGCCCAAGATTAGCCATGTATTCTTTCTACTTTGTTTGATATGTCTTGATTTGACCGTAAAAGTTGGGTTAGTATAGAGACGACTTAAGGTGTTAGCCCCTCAATTCACGTCGCGACAAGTCCTCTTCAAAAGTCCTAAAGAAACTTCCACATTATTTTGATGCTCGGTTTGGGCTGATCATCAATGACCTCCTTCGAGTAGGCTTCATCAAGGAGAAGCCTATTGTCTCCATTAAACTCCTTTGAGACCCCCTAAAAAAAACAAAAAAAAAAAAAAACTCCTTTGAGGATGTCAAATTCCCTATGAGCATCAGCTGTGGGTTCCAATTCATTTTGCAACCTAGAGTATTTTAGAATACACATGAAAACTTTAAAACTTGTTTCGAGGTTCTCCCGTTCTTTATGGATTAGTAACGGTGCTTCATATAAAAATCAGGTTCTTTCTCCGGGAGGTGACATGTACATGTTGGAACTCTTATTTTTGCTAGTAAAAAAAAGTTAATAATAATAATAATATTAATCCAAAATTCAGTGTATCTATATTGTCCGTGAGCGGGAGAGCAAAGGTATGTCTCACTGGCAAGGGACCAAAATGAAACCAAATATCCTGGAATGGCTTATAGAGTTGGTTTCAGATAACCAAAACCGAATCGGTTAGCCAGAGGAAAAACTCTCAGTCTCTCTCTAGGCTCGAACAGGGAGACAACGTAAAGGATTGAGGGATTGTAATCGATGGAAGGACACCATCCCCAATTCCGTTCAACTTCGCCATTACCATCGCCGGACAGCATTGGACCACCATCCACACAAGCTTTTCCTCGCTTGGCTGGGGACGAAGCTGCAACTCCCTCACGGTCGTTCATGGCTCATCACTTCTCATAACATCTGAGCCGCAGTCGGTTGTCGCCCTTTGCCTCTCTTGACATCTGAACCACCACCGTTAGTCGCCGATAGTAACTCCTTTTTCATCCGTTGGCCAGGAAATTCTCCTCTATGCTTGCTGAAGTTAAAATATTGAGTTCGGTTAATGAATTTCTGAACAAATTTTGTGAAATTGAGATCTATTTGTAATGTATAATGTTGATTTAGAGCATCATATTTCATGTTTAGGCTGAAACATTGCATTAAACTCGAATCCGAAGTTCATATTCTAAGCGCATATTACCTGTTTGATGATTTGCCTGATAGTGGCTGAACTTGAGTCGGCACAATCAGTCGGCGAATAACTTTCAAACCTAGGACTGATTCACATCTGCTTAATCACTATTTGTTGAATTTAGATGGTCGACAATCAGCACGTAATGGTCCAACGATTGATGGGGGTTGTCAACGGTAATCGTCAATCAAGGACCCAACAATTTTACCATGGTATTATTTGCTTGCGAAGTACATAGCCATGACAAACGATCGGATTTGGGTTCAGTCGTGGTTATTGTTTTGCCCATTAATTCCATAACGATGAGCTAAAATAAATCAAGCGTCGAGATATTTCAAGAATTTGAATGAATTACTAGATAGCCAATATGTATGGAGAAGGTGATAGATGAGTTGATTTGGACTACCAATTCCCATCTTGGATTGCTCAAGCCTGATCAATCTTACATCAAATGTTTAGTAATTTGGTGAAGGATTCAAATGTCCATGTCTGTCCTGGATCTTACTTGGCACGGGTGCTGGTCCATGTGCAAATCCAAATGTTATTAGCAAATTTATGGATTGCGAGTTTTCAAAGGCAAAAAGTTGGTAGGTCCGAATCTACTCAACTTTACATAGATCATCCATTAAAAGTTCTATACATCTAAACCCTCTTTAATTTGACATATCTATGGACTATTTAAGAAATCATGTACGCACGCATAAAATCTGACTCCATAAAACTTAGAAAATAGATATAGGAGTAAATGGGATAAACGTATATAATAGTAAGACAAAATGTCACAATTGATAGGATTGTTGTATTACGGGGCCCACCTAGAGACTTCATCACGACTTTAATACTCACATCCATGATCCTTGTTCTTAGCAAACTCTGATGATGTTACATTGATCATTGTCAATCAAAGTTTGTCAAATATGCTGCCTTATTTAGGGGATTCCATATGGGTTGGTGACTACGGCTGTATTATTTAAAGGAAATCCCTGAGGGACATCGGCTAGCGAATTCAATAGCAACACTCTAAATACAACTGGTTGATCAGAAATGAACTTGCGATTCTTACTCAACTTGATAATTTCTGCAGTTTTTTTCTTTTTTGGGCTTCATCAGACTTGCTAGTGGCTGGCCTGCTTAACTTGCTTGGATCTTGAAAGCTGCACTTCTCAAAGAGCTGTTGCCAATGTCCCGTTCTCTGTTGGAATTGCATTTGAATCTCAATTGCAAGATGGCAAGAGGACACTTTCTGAGGAAGTCAAAAGCTTGTGCAGACCTTGGAAGATCAGATTTTGATTGATTGAGTATTGATTTTTGCTTTTTGCCCTAGTTTTCGGTTGTCTTACCAGCTGTTTGCTCCTTTGAAAATACAAATTTTCAGATGGAGATTCAGCCATTATTTCTCATGATATTTTGAAATCTGAATGATACTTGCAGAGAGAAAGTTAACAAAGTAATTTTCTCACTAATATATGGAAAAGACAAACAACCCCAATCATCTAACTATATTGTGTTTGGTAAATTCTACAACATATAACGATAGAATAGAAAGAAAAGAAAACAGCTAATTTTAAATAAAGTAACAAATCCGACCAACGTTGGAATCTGATCTCATGAGCTATTTATCCTGTCTTTTTTTTTTTCTTCTCGTTGCATGCGTGTGATCGATCCAACCATGTCACGTAGTTGGAGTGGCTGACTTCATCCCTTTGCCTTTTCTAATAACACCATGAAGAGTCATTTAATACAATGTACAGTTTATTTTGAGTCCAAATAATCATGGATTTTGATACAGAGAAACTTACTTCACTCCGTATAAAAAAAAAATAATAGAGGCAATCGAGTCATTATTCCACCATTCTTGAGATATAGCTTCAACAAGTAGACAAGAACATCATTATAATTCAAGTCCTGACTTTTAGGAGGCAATTGCAGATCCCCATTGACATTGTTTTTATGTGATTTTATTTTTATTTTTATGAAAATGCTATCTAAGATTACTAACATGCAAGATATTATTATTTTTCAATATTCCACATTATGACATGTGACTTATGCATAGCCGACAACTGAATAATAATGTAATTAAATTGCCTAGATATGCACTAAAGTACTTATTCATGGAAATTCTGACATCGCATTAGTCATGAGTTATATATGATGCAAAACCTTATCCTGTATGTAAATATATGCAAAATCCTATATATGTCCAAATAGGTACACAAGCAGACATTAGTCGCACAATGTTCCCATACTCATCCACTCCATATGGAATGGAAAGCTTACTATACCACCGACAACCCAAGTTTCTTAGAATATGTGACTATAATAATGTCCATTTTTTCAATAATGTTTTCGCTATTCTTCTAATCCAGAAATTTCAGGCGATGAAAATTTTCTCCCGTGATAGTCATCTATTAGAGAGATGAACATTAGATTGCATGAACTCTTTAACTTCATTGAATTAACTGAAATTCACAAATTGGCGAGCTTTTCACTGTGGGGAATAATAAGTGAAGAGCAAGTGGATTGCTTCAACTTGCCACTGTATCTTGCATCTCCGTCGGAGATTGCACGACTAGTCAAAATGGACGGTAGTTTTACATGGAGAAGATGGAGCTGCTCAACGCCCAAATGAGGTATGAAGGTGGAGTCAATGCACAGGAGATTGTGATACACCTAAGAACAGGCTTGGAGGGGATCATCAGCAAACACTTTAGAAGCAAGATCATCAATGAACTCTTTCGATATCTTGTGGAAAAGACTCAGGATTTCAGCCACCTATTGGAATCGAGCTACAAGGGACTCTAATGTTCGTTGTTTTCAAATGCCATTGATGCATCTTTTGAAGAAGACTCTACTACCCTAAAATTTGATTAACTAGAATAAAGTCACCAGTACCTAAATTACTCAGTTATATCTAGATTGAATGATCTTTAGTGGTGATTTCAGTGTTAGCATTTCCATTTCAATATCAATCACTTGTTAAGAGCTTATGAGTGCCTTATAAAATGCTTCACGAGAGATTCAAATCTCATCCTGCAGTCCTATAGAGAAACTAAAGGATTGAACAGTGAATATCTAAGAATCCTGGTAAAGAAATCCAAAAGGGGGACAAATAACTTTCACTGAAAAGAATATGGCGACATGCATGCTGTTTTCATTGAATAGACTAGTACCGACATTGGAACGTTTACCTGCATAACTACGACACTGAGATAAAAAGTAATTCCTTATATTCACACAAAAGTTAACACACAACAGTACCAAACTTATTACAGATTAATATATGCCATAAGAGCATGTCCGTGGAACTTACATGACAACTAATGCAAAACATTTCTTTTCACATGGAAGACGTACATCTAAGATATACTTAAATGCTCCAAAGAATTTAACTTAGAATCTGCAGTCAAATGCTGATTTCTGCTAACTTCTCTATAGAAGCCCTCTCTCTTTTTATGTGAAGAAGCTTGTCATAAACACACCATGGAAAACTTAAGAAGTGATCGTCATGAGCCTCCTCCTTATAGGGGCCCCAGAATTTCGGGTGGTAGGTGACATGATACCAAGCTGATGTCTTTGCATAAATGTTAACACCACCTGAAGCTGATCCTGACTCCGTATCATTGAATTATGACCTGGCTTCCTTTTTCAAGGAACTTGCAGCAGAATTCATACCTTCCAGGTCTCTTCTTTTATCAAAATATTTTGACTTCGTCAAGATATTCCCACTCAGCATTTCAGCCTTGGTTTTCATATCATAATAATGCATCAACCTCCTCAATTTGCAGTCATACTCAAGTTTGTACTGAAAGCTTCCAAGACATAGTCCTTAAAGCTTTCTATCTCCATTCTACAATCGTAGGAGCTCAGAGCAACTTCCCTTGTGAAGGAATTTATTGAATTAGTGTATGGTGCAATCCCCTTGACCTCTCTGTAAAGCTTCCCAATCACATGCTGAGACTCATAGGTGCGCTTCTACATGAAGTCTGGGTATTCTCTAACTCACAGATGACATGGAATTTTAGCAGGAACACCAGTTTTCGGGAAGTCAACTGCTATGGAAAATAATTCTGCAAGCTCAGTACGCGATTTGCCACATGCCTTCCTTAGCTCCTTATCTGCGAACACTATGTGAGAGTGTGCCGGAACCCCTAGACTATCATTGACCATGTAATCTGCAAAGTACTACATGACTTCCTGGATGGTAAAACATTAAATTGGGTTAGCATGAGTTTATTATTTATCCACTCAGAAGGTACATATTAGCAGAAAGATGCTAACAAATGAAGTTCCTAATGAAACTAATATAGACATGTCAAATGAGAAACACTTTGCAATTTATAGTTTGAAGACACCATACGGAATAGAAGGGCACTTTCTTTAACAAGTTAAAGTACTACAAGGTCCACATGCTGAGCAACGAGAACTCCACAATGCTAATAAAACAAACTAGATGCTCAAATATCTGCTTTGTAACGAACATTGCCAAATGAGTTCCCCACTAAATTGATTTAAGCAGTGCCATCCCTATGATCTAGCTTTCATTTATCTCATTCCATCATAAACTATGAGGGGATCTAGTGATGTCTGACACTTGTGCATCTATTGGTTTTCATGATAAATGACTTAATGGTTGCACATAGAAACTCTCAATTCAGAAGTACTAGAACTTTGCTTATTCCATGATACCTATTGTATTTTAGGATTACAAATATATTTGAAGAACCAAAAAACATGGAATGTCAATGCCAAAGATGACAACTATCGGACATTCAACTCAAGTTTTTAACAAAATTTCTGTTCATATTGCTTGTCAAAAGAATATGGTATATCTGGGTAAAAGAAAACCAAACTAAATTACCATCGTGACTGTTCCTTAAAAGTCATTGATCCCCTTTTTTAGGTCAATAGTCATGGATCTCATTCAACAGCCTCATATGAGATATTTTGCATATAAGCATATCACTCGAACAATATGAATGCAAACTACATCAGTGTGGTCCTTTCAAAGGAATGAGATGACGGGCAAGCACGCGTGTGCTTTCAGAGATAACAGGTGTAGCTGTTTGTTAGTGGCCAATGTATACCTCGATGGCGACATCATGATCAAGAGTTGCGAAAGGTGCTGGGGTATAATCCATGGGTTGACAAAAACAAGGAGGAATTAGATGAGGATCCCAACAAACAAAGTAGATATCTCCATCCAGATCACTTCCTGAAGATTCAATTTGATGCGGCCTAGAGGTTAGTAGCAAAATATCAAAAAATCATGTAGATTATGTGTGCTTCTCGATAGCACCTAGTAATTCCACTGGACCTAGAATTGAAAGCCGCAACTCCCTTAATGATTTACACTTAAATATGGATTCTGGTAGTTCCTCTACTCTATGACATCCCTTTAAAGATAAAAGCATTAGATTTTGTAGGTCTCCGATTTCTTTTGGCAAATCTTCAAGTTGAGGGCAATTATCAATGCTCAAGTATATCAGACACTTTAACTTCCCAATAGAGCCATCAATCCTCCTTAAATTGTGGCAATCCTCAAAACTTAGCTTCTCTAAAGTTGAGCATCCTGAAAGGTCTGGTATTCTGGTTATGTGATAACTTCCAAGAAGACTAAGAACTTTCAATTTTCTTGCCTCCTATAAAAAGTGAATCCGCTATCAAATGGAGGAACAATTCAAATGTTGCTTTCAAGGACAAAGAATAGAAATAAACATATGATGCACCTTTATTAAGCTTTGTAACTTCAGATCGTCTATACCAATCATTGAAAATTTCATGACAACTACATTCTTTAAGCACATATTGGGTAGCTTACACCCTAGATCAAAAAGCACACCAATCAATCCATCTTAATTTGGGAAAACAATCCATTAGATTGCCAACAAAGGTTCCTCCATGAAGTCTAAGGAACCTCAACTTTTTAAACCTTCCAATATCTTCACTTTTGATAGACTCATTTTTAAGAAACAAATCCAGTTCCATTGCTTCAACGTTCTTCGTTTGCAAATGAGAGCAGGAAACAAGTAGTATTCAGCATTCTATTTTACCGAGGAAAAGTATTAAAACCAAGAAGCAAAAAGAGAATCTATCAATTTTCTCATGAAGTGTTACACCTCCTCTATCTTTATCGTATCGAGGACATCCTCCTTAATCCATAATCTACTACGCTTTTCAGGATTCATCAGATTTTCGTTACAAACAATTGCCCTTTCGAGATCTCTAAGTTGATCGTGCATCAAAAACTCATTGTCTCCTCCAATCTTTATCAAGGACATGTTTTGGAGGACCGTAATTCCAGTAATTGGGAAAAGTTCACAATCTCTCCACATGTGAATTGCGTTTGTCTTTTCCTTACCAATGAAAAAAGCATGCAATATCTAGAAAAATTTGTTGTTGCTCAGGAGTCAATGCATCATAGCTAATTCTCAACTTTTTCAAAACATTCTTTGGAGGTGCTTTGCGTAACTCATCCAATTTTTCTTTCCATAGTTCTTGTGTTTTATTTTTGAGAAATGAACCAATGACTTCAATAGTCAATGGAAGTCTTCCGGTATCATGTACAATATCCTCTGAAATATCTTTGAGATCATAAGAAAGAGAGTCCTTGTCAAATGCATGTTTGCTAAAGAGCTTAAGCGCATCATCAATATTCATCACCTTCATTTCGTACTTTGGTTCAGTGCTCGGCAAAACATCCACATTTCTAGTAGTAATTAGTACTCTAGACCCTGAACACAAAGCACCTTTTCCAACTAATTTCTCCACTCATTCGCTTTCATCAACATCATCTAGTACAATGATGACCTTTTTATTGCAAAGTGTTTCTTCAATCCTCTTCATTCCATGGCCAATTTCACCGATGCTCTTTGTTCCTGTAGCATTGCCTATTCCAGCTAATAACTTCTTCTGTAATATAATTAAGCCATCATTTCTTGACGACCTTTCTTGAACATTTTCAAGGAAGCAACAACACTTTCCAAAGTGGGGAGAAAGTTCATTGAACATGACCTTGACAAAAGTCGTTTTACCGATACCCTCCATGCCATGAATTTGAATGAGCCGCACACCTCCAGATTCTACGTCTAACAAATTTCTTATTGCTTCCACTTGATCATTGATTCCAATTATATGTTTAGTCACCAACTGTTGCTTTGTCTTCAACCTATCCAAAACCACCTCAATGACCAACTTGATTAGTTTGCCTTGACTGTCATGAAGGAAAACCATTTCATTAGGGGAAAAATGTGAAAAGAAACAATCTAGTAGTTAAATTTCATTCGTGATACGAATTCCATCAGACTTCAAGGGAATGTCATTTTTTTTTTTTTCATTTCCTAGGAGTTGCTGTTATTCAATTGCATCTACTTAACTATGCAGTAATCCGATAACTAATGAGACATCAACCATCAAGACATGTCTTCTCGAATTTCATATCAAATGTAAGGTTTTCTTAGTTATCCCTTTTAATAACTTAACATTTGTCATTTGATTTGTTGTGCAAACCTTACGCATACTTGATAAGCATGCATTAAACAAACATTTTCACAAGAAAGACAGAATCCACCCAAAGGATTTTGGATTTGATTTTACAAGCTAATCTTATGTAACCATCAAAAAAATCAATCTACATCACTTCCAAATGCGCTTTTCATGCACATTGCTAAGTTTCACGTGTCGCATTGTGTCATGACACCCACAAAATTGACTTGATCCCAACATGTGATTAGCAATCTTCAAATTATGTTAATCTTGTTTTTGCAAGATAAAATGTATAAATATCTATACATCATGAATTAACATTTTATCAGTTATATTCATGGGACAATCTTAGAAGTGGGACATTGTAAGTTTAGGAGGAGAATTGTCTGATGTATTAATTGAAAGATCAAATTATTAACGGGAACATGCATGGTACTCAATTATTCCACATTGTCACCCATTATATGAAATACCTTTTTTCCAGCAATTTCACATTTTTTATACACACATACCATTTAGTATTATTAGTGGAAGTCCCACCTCAATTGTGGTGATATATCTATGCTTTTAAGTTTTGAGTAGTAGTTCTAGAAGCATTACAATTCTACTAAGAGTTGTCAGAGTTGCTTACTAAATGACAGAGGTAAAAAAGGAAACAAAATTTATATAGGCCATCAAAGAAAGGAAAAAAAATGATAGTTCGTTTCTATTTTTTATTTCTTCATTAAAAATAGACATATGATAGTGCCTTTAGTGATCAAGAACACTAAAAATTTTAGTAGCTCTAGCATGATTTTTATGTTTTTGAATTCTCTCCTACCCGCATCTTATATGTTCCTACATTCTATGAATTATTTACTTGGTTTGTGCAACCAGGAAAAATAAGCATCTTAGATTGCAGCAAGCTCACCCGTTGTATTTCTTGACTTCCCATCCTCTTCTTGCATCAACCTCTTCCAAAGCCTTTCTCCAAGACTTTGTTTCTTCAGTGCTCAGTGTC
The DNA here is from genome assembly GCA_014182845.1 of Corymbia calophylla. NCBI lineage: Eukaryota > Viridiplantae > Streptophyta > Magnoliopsida > Myrtales > Myrtaceae > Corymbia > Corymbia calophylla. The sequence goes on along the minus strand of CM024699.1, from coordinate 1,036,334 downwards.
TTCTTGCACTCCAAATTGTGAATGTCATCGCGATACAACCGGGTTTTCATCTTAACATCGTCAGGTTCCACGTCGAAGAAAATAGGTAAGATCTCTTTATTTCTATCCAACTTAGAGGTGTTCTTCACAATCTATGCGAGCTCGCGAAGACACCATTGGCTCGAAGCGTAGTTTTGAGAGAAGATGGGGATGTAGATTCTAGAATTGTCAATTGCTCTCCGGAATGCCCCATCGATTCTTTCACCAACATGGAGTTTTTCACTATCTCGAAAGATGCAAATGCCAGCATCGGTCAAGCTATGATAGAGGCAGTCGGTAAATCCACTATGAGTGTCGGGTCCTCTGAAGTTCAAAAACACTTAATACTCGCTTCCTGATGATGTTCCTGCTTCTAAGCTGTCCATTTTAACTTTAGCTTTAGTAGCTCTCTCCCTCGTGTGGGAACAAGAGAGGCCTTTGCTCTTGGCTAACTGAAGGTTTCAACCACAACATATCGTGTGAATATATCATGAGTGAGATTACCAATATATAATCCAGTTACATAATAGCAATGAAACAAAAAGTAAGTATTTAGATGACCGTATTATATTCAAACTCTCAATGATCCATATCATTTGTAAGTCAATACTATCAAATGCCTATATAACATTGCTTTTTCCAAATAGTTTTCTCCACCCACGAAATTCTAGGAAGACCTTTTGAACAAAAGATGGTACACGTGGAGAGATTATTTTATGAGTGTTTTATACGCATTTTCTAAGCAAAGAATGTACCTTTTTCAATATTGCCAATTTTAAAAACACTATTATGGACCCAAAAACAAACCTTAAAAATACTATTCAAATTTCTTAAAAGATTGTGAAACATTATATGTGAATCTCGGGCAAGATCGAGCCTCACTAGCCTCAAGCGAGGTAGAGATCACCCTAGCGAGGTTGGCGAGGCTCAAGCTTGCATGAGGCCAACGAGCTAGAGCCTCCCTCGAGGCTAGTCCATGTCGGCCTGCAAAAGAAAAAAGAAAAAAAAAAAAGAAAAGAAAATTATAAATTATAAATATCCATTTTAAAATAAAAGAAAATTAATATATTAAAAAAATTCAACATAAATAATTTCATAAAGTGTTTTCACTTTCTTAGATTTAGGAATTTTCTTTCTTAATTTTATGCACGAATATTTTTGTTAGCTGGAAAGTATTTTCAATTGACTAATCACTTTCAAAGAATCAAATGGATGAAAATTTGGAAAATTAATTTCAAGAAAATACTCCTTCTTAATCAAACAGACTCTAAATTAGGGTTCTAAGTCGGCCGCCTCTAAAGTTCAAATGGCCAAATGTAATTCTCACTTTCCATATATACTCTTTCAGCCTCGCTTCTATCCTCGGCACACCTTAAATTTTGATGCTTATTACCATGCATGCTTCTACGAGGAATATAAATATATTATATTAACATGTTCTTAATAGGTATCTTTTCTATTATATATGTGTATATATGTGTATATATAAGTGTATATATGTATATATATATATATATATGTGTATATATATATATATACATATATATTCACACACACATATATATATATACACACACACATATATATATATATATACACTATATATATATATAAATTTGAATAACCCACTCCCCTAATGGGATTCGTAATTTTTCCCAGGAAACCAGACAAGTTGGTTTTGCCAAGAAAACAAGTAGTGGATGAGGCATTCATTCTTCACTCATCCCCCTTCGCCTTCGCTCTAATGAACATAAAAATTGTCATTTCTATACTCCCTATATTTGAAAATCAATCGGAATTACGAAGTCCAAAAAGTAATGCTAAGTATAAAAAAGATCGATTAACAAACGTAATATCATATTGCATAAAAAATATGTCATGTCCTTCATACTAATATGTGTGTGTACCATTTTTTTTTCCCGAGTCTTGTATACATGACATTATCAAGGAAAATATTAGCGAGATTGAGACTCTATCTGTTTCATGGAAAAAAATTAAGAAGACATTTTCTTAAAAACGATTCAATGAAATTATTAGCCGGAAATCATGTCTAACAGCTAACAAATCAATTTATATCATGCAAGTCATGACAAAATTTTCCGACCGAGCAGTTCTCGGAGCTCCTTTACAAATTCTTCTCATATACATATCGCAGGGTGGCTTACAATGAGGAATGGATTTTAACTATTTCAAACTCAGATTTCTGGCTTGATTCAATGAAACTCCCAAGTAATGTTCTAAATCGGACGGATAGGCTCGAATGCGATTGAAGCCACATCAACTTAGTTTTTGTTAAACCGAGTATAATAAGTAACGTATAAACGATTACCCTGCTAATGAAACTAATCAGTGCGCTGTTGATGATCGAATTAGTTGCGCACGTCACTGCTCACGTCACTCCTCTTCTTCAGTCGTGAGAAAATGAGAGAGGGAGAGCGACAGAGGGGGGCCATGCACATCAACTGACTCAGCGTGTAGGGGGATCAAGCCCTCCTCGTGGACTTTTACTTATATTGGTTGATTTGCTCTTTTATTTATTTATCCATCTATCTATCTTCTTTTTTTCCTTTCCTATTATTTATTTTCATTAAATTGTATGCCCAATTTGTCGACTAAACTTCAATTGTCAAAAATTATAAACGAATTGAAAATTATATCTAACAAGAACTTTTTCCATTAAATGCATAATTTGAAAATTTCTGCAAACAATAAAGTTCGAAACTTCTATGGAGGTTTGCATCAAATCCGATTCAACTCAAGAATTGGATCGAATTGGTCTACATCGACCAATTCAAGGAATTTTCTATAGAGAAGTGATTTGATTCTCGATTGCATGGACTTGAAATGGTTTTGAAACCTCTCCGACGAAAAGTGCCTTTGCATAGAATTGAACATTTTTCAACATGAATAAATTCCAACATAACCACTTAATTAACAGAGTTTTTGTAGTGATATGCCAATTTATGGGCTTGAATGTTGAAATACTCCACATGTCGTCATCATGTGACACGACATGTTCGCAAATACTCTCTTCCTCCCGTATTGCATGGATAGGTAGTGATAACCCCGCACGTACGTACTGTGCTTATCGCTCTAATTTCTCAACATAATCAACATATAATATGCTTTTTCCAAAATTAGTTTTGAGATCCCACCCAAACCCAAGCAGCAGTGGCACGTAATATTTTTTTTTAGATGACAATCTTGCAAAAATTTATAAGTATAGAATGTACAAACAAGTTGCAACTTACGGAGTAAATCAATTTATCAAAACTACGAATGAATTTATTAGTATACGTATAATTCCACAAGAAGAGAGCATAGACAAAATGGAACCATCTAGTAAAAAGCAGCACCGAGATATTCTCATGTGATTAGGTTGCATAGGAAATGTCAAATTCAATAGAGAGGTCAACTTCATCGTTTTGACTAGCGTTGGGATTGGCCAAATGGGTGGGGACAACGGGAACCAGGTCAAAGAAAAGCCGGCGGGGGTTGACAACGTACGAGGACGACTCATTTGAATTGTAGGGATAAACGGGTAAAAGTATTCTCCGGATCATATTATTTATTAGGGATTGTTAAAAAAAAATAGATAGATAGATAGATAGATGGATAAAGTAAAGATAAAATAAAGATAAAAAGTAAAACGATACTGTTTTACCATCCCTTTTTTGTGTTTTAAGAGCACAAACAAAACCGAGGGATTATCATTGATTTACTATTGACTGTGTTTGTTAACGGCGTGAGCAGGGGCGCAGTTTGATGCCGACACCCACTGCGCGAGCTTGAATACGGGCCGATCTTCTTGGTCGAGAGAGCTGGTCTTCAATGCAGGCTGCATCACTAGCCGAACGTTTCTTCTCTCTGGGCAGTTGCTGATGGACTCTGGAGAGAGAGGCAGGTATGCTAGCTGGCCCTGAAATAAGTCAATAAAAAACCAGACAAGGTTCAGGGGATTGTAAATGTAAAACAAGGCCTATTACACCCAGGCCATCGAGAAACACTAGGCATCACCCAGCACACATATAAATGTGCCAAAATAGTATTGTCTCTGTACTTTAAAGATGATCTCTACAAGCTCAATGATATCGAAGTTCGCAGTGCTCAAGAGAGCAACCCACTTTGAAAAAGAGGACATTCTAAAATATAACACATCAGAACATGCTAACTGCAAATAGCTAGACTTAAAGGGAAGATTGGGTTCTATCAATGTGTTTCGAAATCCCATGCTCCCATTCTATGCAACAATAGCACCACAATGGAAAACAGTAAATCTGCCGTTTCGCTATCCAAAATAGCATGTCCCACTTTCAGGATGATTTAATCTTGCATCAAACAAAAAGAATAAAGTTACAATTTAGAGAGTCCGAGACAGAAAAACGGATAGTAAAGAAAATTTACCTGTAATCTCATTGACAGAACCAAGGGTCTGGCCCAACAGAGGAGCATCATTGAACAAAGGAAGCAAATTGTATGCAGCCAAGAAATTCTGAAATGCCGAAACCTCCAAACTGCTCTCGGGTTTACCAGGCAGCTTTGCTTTCCATTCTCTCGCCAGCTTCATTGCTTCTTCTTTAACCTCATGTGTTATTGAAGGTGAGATTCTCATGAGCTGCTCTAACAAAACAATGTGACTCCTCATAAAATCTTTCTGCAAATTCATATCCTTACTGTTTGAGTATTGAGTGGAAGACCACACAATAACATCCAGAACGATCTTTGCAGGGTCAGATGAGTTTTGCAGCGTATGTGAGATTTCTTCATATATCATAGCATTCTCATCAAGCTCAGTTTGGAAAAGCTGCAAATCATTTCTAGCTAAGATAGTTGGTGGTGGTGGATACTCAAGAGTAGAATCATCTGCATCGAGCACAGCAAAATTTTCTGGCGGCTCTGTCTTTATTTGCCAATGTTGAATAGATCCCAAAGAACCTAACAAACGCAAGTCAATAGTTAAGAATCAGAACTGCCTTTATCAAGATGACAGCTCCAAATGAATGACCACGAAAAAAAAATGTAAAGACTAAGGAAAGTCCAACTTTGAAATGGAGGATATAATTGATCTAAAGTCTCAAATGCACAACAAACATCATCAAAGCAAGCCAAAAAGTTTCAGCTTGCCAGTTAAACATCTTTGGAGAAGTTTCTTTGCGCTCCAACTAGAGAGCTTGACCGACCAGATGGAGCTTGACCGACCAGATGGAACTTTCGAAAAATGTAACGTGTGTGTGTGTGTGTGTGTGTGATGCCAAAATAACATGAACCTGAGCACTTTGTCTGAACCCATATAAATGGATTTGGCATTTCAATCTAAAAGATAGAAAAGAATGGGTTCTAGAGGAACCTTATAGGATCCATTTGGTCAACTTCAGAATATATTCCAAAGACAAGCTTACTTAGATCAAATTACACATGAGTTAAAACAGTTTACCTTGCAAGTTGTCAGATATATAATTATTTGTGCTCTTTAGTCAAAAGGGTGAATGATTTAAAGGTGAAATCTAACTTCAAAAATTAAAAGGAAATTTTATTAAATCCACAGATCAGACATTTAAAATTTATTAAATATAACATAAACAAGTGTGTAGTCAATGATATGAAATATGATTTGGTGAAAAGTTGTACCTAAAGCAGAAAGTAGTCATTAGCATCCGCAAGATTTTTCATTGGTTCAAATTGATGATCGGTGCTCTATATGCAAAGTATATAAGGAAAAACATGGGATTGCCTCATCTCTCATGACTCAACATACAGTGCCATCACCATGTTTCAAAACTTTGTTTGCATAAAGAGACAAACATTAAAGTGGCACGCAGAATACTACAAAAACCAGGCATAATATGACAAACAAACTGGCAACCAGAGTCAACATTGCAACTCAATAGGTGCATCTCCACTTACCAGCCGGCACTGCTGAAGAACCAAGGATCTGGTGCAATTCCGGCACTGCTGAAGAACCAAGGATCTGGTGCAATTCTTGTGCTATTTGAAACTGTGATACAGAATTAACAAGATCTTGAATTCCATCTGCATCGAAGTCAGAAGCTAGCTGATATGCCACTAAAAGCTTCAATAATCTCAAGACCTCCAAAGGGTGCTCCGCTGATGGTGAAAGTTTCAACTTCCCTTTCCATTCAACGGCCAGTTTCATTGCAGCTTCCCTCTCCTGAGGCTTAATCTCTGCTGAAGACAGTATTAAATTTTCCAAGAGCAAGATACAACTCCTTCTAATCACCCCAATACCTAGTAACCCATCTCTATTCCCTAAATCTGGGGGGTAAAATCCTTCCATGGCATTAAGCACCAACTTTGCAGCATCATCAGATGTTTGAATAATTTCCAGTACCTTGTGGCACAATCTATCGTGCTCCTGAAAATGTCGATATAATAACATCTGCAGATTCTTTCCATCAAAAGCAATTGTGGGTTGAAAATTTTGACATGAAGCTAGAACAGGTCCATCTATTAATAGGTGTTTCCAATTTTGAGCCACTGCCCCAGAATGGACACTAGTCCTCTCTCTCAGCTCCATTTCCCTAGAGCGCTTCACCAATGACTTTTCAATTGAATCAAGCCGTTGCCGCTCCAATTCTAGCTCTACCAATTTCACATTACATTCTTTCTTTTTCATTTCAAGTATCTGAGAGTGTTCTCCAATTGACACGTGAAGCATATCAAGGTGCTTTTCTTTAAGTTCAACATCTTGGAAGCATTCTCTGCTTCTCTTCTGAATGGAATCCAACTGCCTTTTTTGAGATTCAAGCTCGTGAGAACATACTGTGATGGAATTCTGCATCAAATCACATTGCTTCTTTTTTAAATCAAGGGCCTTGGCACATTCGAGAGTTGAGCTTTGAAGGAAAGCATACTCTTTGTCCTTCGATCGGAGTTGCTCTGCACGTTTTGTAATATCAATTTCAATGGACTCTAAATGTCTCTCTTTTGATGCAAGTTCAAGATTGCGGTCTTTGATAGATGCTTGGACAGCAATGAATTCCCTATTTTTCAACTCAAGAGATTTGGTAACCTCTTCTAATTTTCCCTGGACTGAAGCAAGATTGTCCTTCTTCAACTCAGTTTCCTCATTACACTGCTTCACCCGTTTCATCATATTTTCCAGTTCCCCTTCCTTGGAATTAAGCTCTTTGGAAAGCTTTCCATTTGATGTTCCAATGAACCCCAATTCGCTATCTTTCAAAGCAACTGCCACCAACCGCTCATGGATCAACTTGTTGATTTCCTCAAACTCCTCTCTTTTGGATTTGAGCTCCTCTTTGTGCTTCTCGATCAATAGATTGATGGAATGGAGTTGACTCTCTTTAGATTCAAACTCCTTGGAACGCTCTTCAATGGATTTACAGATTCCCCTGAGTTCTTCAACCTTCACTTTGTGTTCAACTTGACAGCCGTTTATCTTATCTTCCAGAGACTGCAACACTCCAGCTTTCACCATGACCTCCTTATCACGCTCTTCGATCGTGCGCTCCAAAACTCTCAGCCTGTTCTCACTCTCGTCATACGCCTTGAGACTGCGGTCGAGCATAGTCGAGGGCGAAGAAGGTGAAAATGGAGGGAACTCGAGTTGAGCGGGGAGCTGAGTCGAGGGCGAGTTTCGAACGACGAGAGGAATCCTGGTATACGGATATTGTACAGTTACGGCGGGGGTGATTTTGCAGGTGGGGATCCCTAGGATCACGCGACGGTCGATTTGGCTTTGGGACTTTCAAATAAAGCAACTTCAAGGGCTAATGATTTCTTTTTTCCCTTGAATTTCGGCCAACAATTTAGATTTCGTTTTTTTTTTTGCCCTTGAATTTCGGCCAACAGTTTAGATTTCGTTTTTTTTTTCCCTTGAATTTCGCCCAACAATCTTGGTTTGGAGTTTACCTTCACAAGCATAGCAAAAGCTTAGAGTTTTCGCCTAAGAAGTTTACACCATAATCGATCAGCGTCCCGTATTTCAAAATTCAGGTTGCGCGACGGTGGAGCCTTGCTTTGTAGGCCTGCATGACCTCGGACGAGGGAACTGAGCCATCGAGATGGTAGATAGGAGACACCGATCTAAGGGCTCGAGCCAGTGCCCTCTTAGGAATACAAAAAGAAAGGCATATCACCCAAATTATCAATACATCCTAAACGAGATATATATGCTTTTTATTTACACGTGATCTTTCTTCACTTAGTAGTTTAACTTTAAGGTTTGACTTTATAACATGACATCTGAATCGAGTCTTGCATCAGTGTATTTTTGAGCATATGGCCCCTTTCATCAAGTTTCAAATGTAGCTTGCGTGTGAGGGGATGTTAAAGTACATTGTATCGCTTGCTTACATGATTTATGTGTTCTTTATATATGCAGTTTGCAACTACCCATCAATTTAAGTTTTTCGTTGGACTTTTTAACATGAACTATGTCATACTTAGGAGAAAAAGATGCAAGTTTGGAGGGAATATAAAAGAAAATATATCTATAAATATTGAATTTTTTTTAGAAGGAAATTGAGTAAACTTTAAATTTGAGGCATTTTTATCCCACTATCCATTTTCCTTTGCACATGGCATTGTATAATTATCAAAAAATGGGCCCTATCTTTGTTGATGACTTAATTACGGGATAACTTTTATTAGATGTCCTCCATCGGAAATGAGGTTTGGCTCAATTTGAAAATACAAGGGCAATATTGCACATCGACTATTGTTTAAAGATCATATTAAATGAATTAAAAGTACATGAATCATTTCGCACATTAATCCAAAATTTAGAGATTATAAATATCATTTTCTCATATTTAAACTATTAAAATGGTTCATTGGATTGGGTGATTGGCAGACGAAATCCATGAGAAAGTACTGAGGTGCTTTCCCCTTCGATTCCGAGAACATCGCGCGCACACCTTGCCGACGTCATCCTAGATCGCGTCAAATTTTCACCAATTGCAGGCAACAGCTTCGCCTGTTCCTTTGCTCAAGAACAACCTCATCATCCGATGTAGATAAGATACGAATTACCATCATCGGACGACTGAAATGGTCGTTTTGTGATTATTTGTTGATTCTTGTCCCTAATCCAAAGGTTATAAAGTATCCTTCTTCTTAAAGAATATTCCCAAGGTACCGGTTGAATATAATTATCAAGATTATGTTCAATTCTCAAATTATTAATTTTGTGCAGTATGAAAATAGTTAACACATTAAGAATTTCACAATATCCTCTTATTGAGTTACTTAATGAGCTTAGCATAAACACTTTTGACAAAAACGATAACACATTTTTTTTTTCTAGATTCATGTTAATGAACGTGTTAACATGCCTTCACTCAATAAAGTATTGATTAATATCAATAAAAGAATCAGTGTCGTGAAAATTATTTATCTGGTTATCTAACAAGTTTTTAGGCTAATGTCCTGTGCTTACTATTTAACATTCATAAATATCATATTTGATTTGCGACTGAAAATCGGCTTTGTGCACGTAGAGGATGAAGAATTCGCATTGACGGTTCAATAGGCATGGATTGCAGCTGATAGGTAGAATATGTACTTATCGCAAAAACCAAGTGATGTTAAAGAGGCCTTAGAATAATAGAGCAAGAAATTCTCCGATGCCCATAAGGAGATTTTGCTGTTGAAGGAGCTGCAGGAATTGATGAACTCCCCAACACTTTCGTACAATGGGGAGAGAAAAGACTCTTAAAAGGGAGATTAAAAAAAGATGGAGACAGGAAGAGACAATTTGGGGGTTAAGATTTAGAATTAAATGATTGAAATTGGGGCCAAATTTTTCCATGGGACTATTATCTAGAAAAGGCAAATAAATCGAATTTTCATGCTGAGGAATCTGAGTGATGCGTGGGTATCTGACGAAGAGTAGCTGAAAAATTCTGATTATCAGCCATTTTCGCGAGCTTTACACTTCAATTGGAACTCGAATTTGGGCCAATCTTTGACCAATGCCCAAGTGGGGGAGGAAATAAACAAGGGTTTGCCAGCTGAGGTAACAACACAAGAGATTCACACTGGTATCCACCAATTAGGAGCCACAAAAGCTCCTGATCCGGATGAGCTAAATGGGATATTTTATTATTCTGATTGGGAGGTGATTTAATCAGCTACTCTCAAGGAAGGAAGACAATTTCTCGAAACAGGGTTACTCAATTTAACACTAAACAAAACACGAATTACCCTCATTATTAAAGTACCAAATCCTAAGAAGCTGGAGGAGTATAAACCATGGCTGGCTAGCCTAATCTTATTGGAGCAAAATGTTTTGGGGAGACTTATCCAGGACACCATTTTAGTTGTACAGGTTTTTTTCATCAACTTGGAATCCAGAATAGAAAAAAGAAGTTTTAGGCGGTACTTAAATTGGATATGCAAAAGGCACATAACACAATTAAGGGTGATTTCCTAAAAGCTTGTATGCTAAAGATGGGGCTTCTTTCCTAGTGGGTGATGTGTTTAAGGTAATGCATGGTTGTCGTCTCTTTCAATATGACGCTCAATGGAGAAACATTGCCCCACTTTTAACCTTCATATGGCCTTCAATAAGGTAATTCACTTTCCCCATACTTATTCGTTTTAGTGACAATTGTGCTCTCAGTGTGATTGAAATAGGCTTTAGAACATGGCACTATTAAAGGTATTTAGCTAAATAGGGCATCCCCACCTCTAACACTATTTCTGTTTGCAGACAATTCAATATTTTTCTTGGACGGGACCTTAAGAGTGTCAAAACTAATAGTCTAAATAGGTATTGCTTCGCTTTATGCCAAGCTATTAACTTAATCGAATCTAGATTGTGCCTTAGTAAAAATTGCCCCATAGACTCTAATAGAATATGTTGGCTGACTTATGTGTTTGCAAAATATAAAAAATTGGGAATTATTTAGGAATTCCTTAGGTTTGGGGTGAATTGAGAAAATTGATGTTTTCCTGGATATTAGCTAAAGTGAACACAATGTTAGAAGGATGGAAGGAAAAAACTATTTTCAAGGTACTTATTTCAATATTTCATGTGAAGACATATTGGTTCTAACAAAAAAGGGCAAAAAGAAGAAAAAAAACAAAACCAAAGCTTCAATTGTATTGATTAGTTCACACTTTAGACCTAGGAATTCCACTTAGACAACCACAGATTCCCCACGGGATACGGTGGGCCCCACCAGGGGGGAGAGAGAAGTGGGGCCCGGCAAAAAAAATTAGAGAATTATACCAAATTTTTTTTTCATTTTCTTGATATCCATCTTTATTTTATATCACACCGGAGAGGACTGGGCAGGAATAATTAGGGGTGAGCGGTTCCAGGTTCCTTACAGGTTCCGCCTGGAACCTACCCTCGCACTGACGTTCCTCATTTTTTGGAACCTCGGAACTCGCCTCGTCGGAACCTGGAACTTGGAACCTACCCTATTACAGGTTCCAGGGTCGGTTCCAGGTTCCAACAGGTTCTTTTTTCTAAAACTAGTTTAAGAAATAATGTGCAAGTTTCACTTCAATGCTTAAACTAGTAATGCATTCTACTATTAAGAGAGGAACGTATAAATTTTATCTATAACATTGCCTCATGCGATATACCAACATCCAAGGAAAGAGATTCCACATTTCCAATTATTAATTCCTAATGACCAGAACATGCTGCCTTTAGAAGTAAGTTTTGTGTTCTCATGCACTAACTGAGTAACTACCTTCAGCAATTCTCAAGAAAAAGTACACTTAGAAGAAGATAGAGCTCAAAAAGGAAAGGGTTTAGTACCTGATACTAACAGGCCAACCATTGATCATGCCAAGTGCTTGCAAAGCATCTTTCCACCTCTGGATCTAGTGGGGCTTCTCCTGCTCGAAACCCTTCTCGCCTCGGCCAATATTCTCCAGAAAGTCCGGGCTGCTCTCGCAGCTCTCTCGGTCAATGCCCCGTAAAATGAGCAACACAATAAGACGCCACTTTTTTTGGCATTCTAGGATCTTCACCAGCTCGTTGAGGCACCATGGCGAGGAATGGAAATTCTGAGAGACAACCACGATAGCAATCTCTGACTGCTCGATTGCTTCATTGATCACTGGCGATAACTTTACTCCTCCATCCAGTGCAAAGTCAATGAACATTTTAATCTCCTTCCGCTAGAGAGCACTCTTGAGATGGCTCATTGGGTGGACCGTGTCCCCCGTTTGTAACTAATGAATACATCGTATTCCCTAGGCGGACGCTGACCTACACGACGGAGAGTACATTGTCTGAGAACAAAAGATAGGTATGGAGGACGGTGTCAAAGTTTTGATAAACAGGCTTATCCAAAAAACAAAAAAATGAAACATTTGTGTCCTTCATCCTCGCCCGGATCCCACTCGCCTGCATTTTCACGTTCGAAACGCATCCTAATACAACAAACAAACAAAAAGTCGATAAAGTGGAGGAAAAGACCCTTGCACAGATCGCCGAACTCAATCAATCGACTTAGTAAAACAATTTCCCATCGAAAACTTGCACTCCGGCAAGCAGGATTCAACAAAATATAAATGCAAATATGAATCGGGCTTCGAGTGTAAACGCTTAAACACGAAAATTCCTCGCCTTCCTCGGGCATTTTAGCAAACACATGATATGCGATTCGGAATCCGAGTTACAAATTCCGCTTCGATGCTTTCCTCAGTTTACCTTAGTTTAAACATGAAAGCAGATGTTCATATCAAACATTATTCGCTTAAAACAACTTCGATTTCACACGACAAAACTACAAATCTATCAATCGAACTCGGTGTTATTAATTCCTAAGGAACAAAACCAATACCTGGTTCACGATGGACGGTGATGAACAGCTTCTGTTGAGAGATCCTCTTCTGTTTGTGAAGAACGGCTCCAAGGTTCTCATTGTGAAGGCGAGTAATATGAGATCCGAAACTCCCCTTGAAGACGACGATGATGCTAGCAATGGCGAATGGCCCCTAGAAGGAACTCCCAAGATCCTCTGGAGGCGGCAAGCTCGACAGCGAGAGTCAGTGGCATCATCAAACGGAGGAGTAGCAACCTGGGTAATAACGTCGTGGGTCTTGACGATGGCATCGAGGGCGACGAGCAACCTCAGGGGCGTCGCGGTGTCGCGTAGAGGAGAGAGAAGACTTGAAGAATGAAAAAATTAGGGTTTTGAGGCTTAAGAACCCCGGTTCCCAGTTCCGATCCGGTTCCGGTTCCGGTTCCAAAAAAATGGAACCGAGAACCGGAACCTCTCTATGTAGAACCGGGAACCGAACCGGACCCATCGGTACGGTTCTCCAGTTCCCGGTTCTACCCGAGAACCATGCTCACTCCTAGGAATAATAATGGCGGCTGGAGCCTTGCGCTTCTTAAGGTGAATTGCTGATTTTTGCCCTCTTCCTCAAGAGGAGATCTTATTTTTTAGTGTCATGAGAAATTATTTTCACTCAGTAGACAAGAGGATTTAACTCTTGTGTATTTTACTTTTAAAAAATCCAAACTTATACACGTACGAGGAATATATCGCATATTCCAACACCATCCAAAACATATTTGTCACGTTAGTATAAGTTTAAGGTTTTATACAACACGGATTTTGTTTTCTTTGGTATATATGTCATAGTAAGCACATTTATAATTAGAAGCATTTATATTATAATAAATATAGTTTGGGATTTTTTTTTGCGATATTAATGTTATATATTGAGAAAAAATGGAAAGTTTTGGTGATGCAAACTTCACTGCAAGGCACGGCACGTGTGGATGTAGGCATTATGCCCAACCAAAATAAATTAGAAAGGCCAAGCAAAAGGAGGGAGAAAATCAAGAGGAGATGCGGGTCCCATCTATAGAGAGAGCGCGAGAGAGGGAGGGATTGGGGATGGCGGAGGAGGGGTTAACTTTAATGGGCGATTTATCTTAACGAAAAATCTGTTAATTGGAAAAAAAAAATATAAGCTTCATTTATTTTGAGGAAAATAAATAGCTTGGAAATAATTTTCTTAATAATAATAATCACTTATAACGACCCAAAAATATTTTTATTATCCACGAATATGTTTTAAATATAAATTGTTGTTAGTAATGAAAATATTTCTACTTAACTAATTCTTAAAAAAATTTCAAATCATTCATTTTTTATGAAATAAACGAAATTTTGATAATAAAGTGTAATTTCTTAAACTTGCATTTAAATATTAGGTGTCTGACCTTTGAGTCTAACTTTGCTATGGAATTTTATTGTGCTCCATCGTCCCAATCTCCATGTTATGCAAATCAAGTGATGATGCATGTGTGAGAAGTTCGAAATTTTTTAGTTCGAATTTTATCTCATGAGATAAAGTCGAATCCAGGCAATTAATGTTTCGAAATAATTAAGAGTAAATGGACAATCGTATCCATATAATATCATGTCCAATATAATCTTCTATAAACTCGATTGAGGAAGATACCATCGAGGGAATCTAACAATAATAAATACGTAAAGAAAGGGGATTCAATTAAAAAAAATTAACGCCGGAGAAGGTAACCGCCGTCAACGACCAGATCATGCCCGGTGATGAACTCTGACTCATCCGACGCCAGGAACGGCACCGCCTCCTCCACGTCCCTGGCCTTCAGCATACCTCCGCCTTTCAACACCATGGCCGGCTCGTGGTACCTCTCCACCTCCTCCGTGATCATCCCGCTGAGAGCACCGCTCGTGAGCCGTGTTGCCACCGCGTACGGCGACATGCAGTTCACCCTGATACTGTGCGCCCCCAGCTCCACGCTCGCCGACCTCACTAGCCCCACCACCGCGTGCTTTGACACGCTGTAGTCCGTCTGCCGCACCCCGCCACAGCTCCCCGCGACGCTGCCCATGCACAAGATGCTGCCCCGCAGGTTGAGCGCCATCAGGCCATCGAACCGGGAGAGCTCGAGGTCGAGGATCTTCTGATCGGAGGGGCTCACCATCCCGGCGTTGCATAACATGACATGGAGGTGTCTGTGGGCCTGGACCGTCGACTGGACGAGGTGACGTCGCAGCGTGCGAAGGTGCAGATCTCAGCCCCGATCGAGGCGGCGACCTGCTCGACGACGGTGCGTGCTGTGGGAGGCAAAAAGACTGGTGGTAGCCTCGCCAATGCCGCTCACGCTGCCAGTGACGATGGCCGTCTTGCCTTCGAGCCTTTTGTTGGAGTCGGACATTGCCGTCGAGCCTTCTATTATCTTTTTTTTAAAAATCTCTCAGCCAACATTATATTTCAGACAAGTTTTTCTTTCATTTTTATTTTCCATTTTATCTTTTTAATCCATTCGCAGATGAATGTAATTATCCATTCGACACTGATCTCGGGTCACAAGTACTTCGATTTCGAGATCGGTCCCGAGGACGGCGTAGATTGGAGGTGGTACGCCAGACAAGGGTCGGCGAGGATGAGGACGAGGACGGGGGCGGGCTGTCGTCCGTATTCTCTGATGATCGTGCGTGCCTAGGGAGGAGCACATCATCATCATCATCATCGACCTCCATCACGATGGCGAGCAGAGAGGCTCAACCCGACCATCCAGACGCGTGCCGGTTCGGCACCTGGCAGGTGAACGGGGCTATATATGTATGTGGCATGTGTGCCTGAGCCCAGCGGACAGCCTGCAGTGCATGGCCTTTCGACATTTTTACTCGCTCACGGATTCCAGGACCACATTCGACTCCACTGTGGAGAACATACAAGAAGGAAGCACATCAAGGAGGAGGAGACAGGACAACATCTTTTGTCATTCGACGTCTTTCCCATCCTTGTTCTGGAGAAGAGACCAAACATTCGAAGTGGAAGTCGGTGCAACTCTGCAGCCTTCATTCTTAAACTCCATAACCAAACCCATTCGAAGTGCCCTAGTCTAGAACAGATATTGAACAATTGCTAACTCTGAAATTATAACCACAGTTATAGGATTCATCAACTCGAGAAGTCAAGTTAAAACAAAAGAAAAAATAAAAATAGGGGAAAATAGGGGGACTTGAACTTAAAGGAGACCGAATGATAATGAGAAACAATTGCTTCTTTGAGGCAGAAGCTTATTACATATATCTTATTACATATTTTTCACTCTTATTACATATATCTCATTACATGTGCGGATGCAAAGCAAACCGGGCAACTGCTGCAAGGCACACTCAGGAGGACTGAACTTGTGGATTTGACATCAAGGCAGAAACTTGCGGATTCGATATCAAGGCAGAAGCTTCGTGAGGCGTCGCATTCATGGCTTTTGAGGCTAAGAAGAGGGTGATGGTCATGCAAGCCATGATGGTTAGAATGAGAGTCTTGACGAGCCAGTATAGAAACCGACTCCGTTTGACGCCTCCCGCGAGAATCCCCATCACTGTAAGGGAAGACAAAAAAACCAATAGTATTTATTAGGGCGAACTGCGAGTATTCGACCCCGTTCTTACCGAGCACAACGGCCAGGGGAGGGTTGGCAGCCACTTGGGCAGAATTCATTGCTGTGATACCAGCAACGAATAACAGCGAAAATCCAAACTCTTCGATCCGATCATTCCGCTCATCATCAAGCTTGGTCTCCATAACTTTCTTTTTGCTGCACGGGGTAATCCACTCTCTCCTAGAAAAGGTGATATGCTGTCAGACCTTTCAGAATATGTCTACGGGTGCTACATATACCCTTTGAATAAGTTATTCACGCCATGTTTGTTTGTGGTGGAGAGCGATTGGCAGGTTCGTTTGGCAGACAACCATCAAAAAAATAGCCAACGGGTATATTGCAATCGGAACAGGTCAAAACAAATTGGTTTCACGAAAAATAATTTTCAAACAATGATTTTTCGAATTTTTCGTTTCACGAAAAATAAACCAATTGGAGCTCAGCTCGCTTGATCAACCAAGCCTCGAGCTCGTCGACCCATGTCTAGGTTGGTCGCTGGGTAGCCCGCTGTCGTCAAAGCATGTGGTGGTGGAGGAATGAGCAGGAAGAAGGAGGAAGCTGCGGGAGGAAGGAGCATGAAGAAGGCGGAGGAAGGAGGAAGGAAAAGAAAAAGAAAAAAAAAGAAAAAATTGATTTTTAAAAATAAAAAGAATTAAAATTTTAATTTTTATAAAAATTGAAATTACAGTAGTAATTTTCCCAGAAAATAAAATTAGATACTAAACAGTGGAAAATATTTTCCATTTTATTTCAAGTTTCAATCAAATATCGGAAAATATCATCATTTTCTTGAAAAACATTTTCTGGAAATGGAATATTTTCCATGAAACAAATTGAGCCTCATTTTTGCAAGTAAGAGATTTGTGGGTATGTTGACATAGATTATGTTCACATGGCTACTCTCATTTTTTGTACCTTTTTCTCTTTTATGAAAACTTACTTCAAGCAACGTTTCCTATATATTCCAAAACGCATCTAGATATCCATACATAAATGCTCGAGCAATAAAATCAAAAAATTCAATAGTGAAACAATTAAAGTACCGAAAGGTAAATAACCCAAGCCGTATAAGGTAAAATTAGCGTAAGAGTTTGCTATTACACCTTGGGACGGGACTTGTGAGCGGTAAATGGAAACTCTATTTAAATTTTTCTAATGTATCAATAGAACATGAATATGCAGATATAATGCACTCTACATAAATTACATTCCTAAAGTGAGCTTCTAACAAGTATGATAATATTTTAAGATGCATGAAAATTAAACTTGACACAATCAAGAATGTGACCCTAAGAGGATAAATAAGATATAAAGCGAATATGCAAATAAAATCTATATTCTTCTGAATTCACCTTAGGCATATTCTTGTGATTCTTGTGACGATGATGCAACGTAAAATTACTAATCATGCAAGAAGTGATTTTTATAGTCTTTATATATAGTTACGTGTGATTTATCGAAATAAAATTATAGGTATATCAATTAAATATTTATGCAATCACATTACCCTCATATTTATTGAAACATGTAGCCATCAAACTTCTAATTTTTTCTAACATAGCAATTAATGATGCAAATAAATTAGGAATCATACCTCTATTTAGAAATAAGCAAATAAAAAATATGCTTGAAGATGCAAAGATGAATACAACTGGACACACAAAGATATTAGTCGAATTTGATGATTGTTATCCATGGAATAAGGAGAAACGTTTTATATGAATGCTTGATAGAGTACTTCATGAATTTGACGGAATAACATATTATTGTTATATTCACACAGTGTGTTTCTCTCCTAATATCCTCATCATTATACTTTCGATCAGCATCTCCTTC
Organism: Corymbia calophylla; assembly: GCA_014182845.1. NCBI lineage: Eukaryota > Viridiplantae > Streptophyta > Magnoliopsida > Myrtales > Myrtaceae > Corymbia > Corymbia calophylla. The sequence goes on along the minus strand of CM024699.1, from coordinate 1,018,081 downwards.
TCTAAATTGTTATCTCTTCATTTTTTGTCAATCTATTTGCACTTATTACTTGTATTGTTTCTTATCTATATCAAAATGTTTCGATATAAATATTTTTCAAAATAAAAAAAAGTTAATAAGTGTCGAGGAATGTCGATTTTGAATTTGTAATGTTGGTGTCGTATCATGAATCAATATCCTTGAATTTGTAAGTACGTAAAATAAATACATTTCAAAAGTCTGGCCAAATATTCAAAAATTGAATCGATGGGAGACATTTTTAAGTGAATGTCTATCATGAATCCAACACCTTTGAATTCGTAAGTACGTAAAATAAATTCATTTTGAACTGACAAAATATGAGAAAACTGAATTGATGGGAGACATTTTTAAGTGGACGATGTTTTGGGCCATTGATCTACGAGTGAGACTAAAAGCGATCCGGCAACGAGAGATATGCAGTGGCTAGTTCAGGTGTGGGGCCTGTGAGAGGAATAATAACATTCTGATCCTTGACTTCTAATAATGTCCCCATTCAACCAGAAGAAGCTGAAGATTCTAGGCTAACGAGTGAGCTTGTAAATGTTTTCAGATAATTGCAAATGGCAGCTTTGCAAAAAATGAGGAAGCCTCAAAACAGGGTGGTTTCGTTCTATGCTTCCAAAAGGAGGTGGGCATGGAACCACCATGTCATACGTAGAATAGAAGGGATGTAGGTGTTGGCTCAAAAGGTGCGATTGTCACCAGCTGGAGATTCGTTTCTCTTCTTTTATTGGCTCACAAGATAATAATAGAAGAAAAATGAAAGGTGATATTGCTGTGGCAAGCAGGCGAGATGCTGCAATTGCTCCATTTTCCATCCTGAAAGAGTAGAATGATGTTGATGTCAGAGCAATGTACGCTTCAATGGCAAAGACATCAGCTACGCTCATAACTTTTTGTTATTTATTCGTAACTAGCTGTGTCGGAAGCATTTGGAGCATGACATATGTTTAGATCAATAACAATTTACCTGTTGGAACTAATCTTATGGTTCATTGCAAATCCAAGAACGATGATCTCGAAATCTATGATGTAATGTGCAATTGGAGATTCTCATTCATACCCAAATTCTTCGGAAGGACATTGTTCTTTTGCAGCTGTGCATGACCTAGCCAATTTCATCGGTTCAATATATATGTGCAAAGCAGGGACCACAGACAATGTTCCCAGTGTATTTTTAAGATCTTGACTAATGGTCCTCCTTGTAGGGTCAATGGTTTAAACGTACAGATTGCCTTCACACTCCGGTTATCTAAAAACAGTGATGGAACTATTCTTTAACACAAAAACCTAAAAGAGAGATTCTTTTAGTAGGCGGAAATGGAACACCATTAATGAGAACCAAGACAGATCAAGTTCAATGGTTGTTCGGAGTGTACAAGGAACCATACTAGTAAAATAAGTATTAACTGAAACTTATATAGGCCAACAGAGGCAGAACCCACTTCAGCATTTAGCAGCAATGCTAACAATATGCTTACATGCTAAAGTAACAACCACATTGTATTGGAATATGTTTAACTAGAGAAAGATTCATTTATGTGACTGCTAATCAGCCAATTGATGCCAAGGTTTCACTTTTACAAATAGTCTTTCCATCAATTTCTCCATCGCCAAAGCTGAAAGTCTAAGAACAACGACGAGGATTTAAAATTAAATTATTATAATATCTTGATTTAAAGAAACGTAGGCATATACCTCTTCCAGACAGCAGTAGTAGAAGCATGGGTTGCATACTTATCAATTCAATAGCATCTTGAAATTTGATACCAGGAACCACATCGAACAAGACTTGTCTAGAAATTATTGTGCCCAAATTAGCAAAAACAACATTTAAGACAAACAAATAACTGCACAATTGCACATACATTATAATATGAATCCTAAATTCTAGAAAGACCTACAGAAAAAAAAAACAACAGCAGACTGTTGACCATCATATCAACACATTCAGAATGCATATGTTTACTCAAGTATGTCCATAAGATCAGCAAGTTCTTTTTTTATATGCTAATAATTAGAGTTGCGGAATATGGTAAATAATGAAAGGAAAAATAATTGGAATGCTATAATCTGAACTCCATCAAATATGGAAACTGTAGTACAGTTAAAAATTTGGTGCCTCGTAGGTTCCACGAGATGGTCTTATCCACAGAAAAACTTTGAGCAAAAAGCCTCTCCAATACAAAGTTCTCGACAAAGGGGTCCAAATCAGCATTTTCTGACATAGATGTGGTATCATCTTTTCCAAATGACAGCAATGAGGAGTTTGAGCTCCATGTACGACCATAATTCACACAAGCAACAAACGAAGCAAGATCAAGCGATAACATAATGAATCACAAAGATTTTCCACGCAAGATACCTGCCAAAATGCAAAGATGTAAAAATATGTATTCAATATAAGGGCATAGATATACTCATTTAAGAAAATAAATAAATAAATAAAGGATAGAAAAGAGTACCTCATCTGATTGACACCCATAAAGAGTTGATTCTTCCAGATGGATCACTTGCAATTTACCTGTCCACAGCAACTGTATCAATTTTCTACGGGCTGATGTATTACCAGGCAAGAGATCCCAACCAATGACAGCTACTAGGGGTTGAAGCCAAGGAAACAATAAAAGTGCCTGTGACATGTAAATAAGACTAAGAAAACATGATTTAACACCACATATAAGTCAGAGCTGCAGGCTACAAGTATAACCAACTCACAAGTAAATATGGCAGAGATTAGCTATTCAATTTAGTACTCACATATTCAACTAAAGATAAGACTGGACACATACATTGCTAGCTTCTTTGAGCTGTTGTCTCTTCACCAAAGATATAGTCGTATCCATGACACACTCAAGTACATGTAACCTACATACTCGCGGATAGTGGTACATATTTCACATACAAGAACTAACAGTGGTTCTCAATTGTGAGGACTTGGCATTTGGGTCCATGTCTGGTGCGGATTCCTCCATGTATTTTTCAAAACAATCGAGGGGTAGGGGGAGTTGCTTGTCAAGTGCTCCGTACTTCTCAATGTCTTCAGAGAGCAACTCATCCTGAATAACCTGCATCAAAAAACAATGAATTAACTTTCCTTCGCTAGAAAGACATCTTACAATCTAACTGGCAAAATAAAGCAAGACAACGCAAGGATGAATGTCCAAAATATAAAATTGGCTAATTCAATCAAATCATCATGGCCTGAAATTGAATCAAATTTTGCCATCAGGCCGGTTCAAACTAGATCCAATTAAGGAAACACATTCACCGGCTTTATCTCACAGTCGAACACGAATCAATCAAGTGATCAGCCCACAGAATTGAGATTCACTGTCCCAGAAACACCCATTTACGACATGTCCTAAGCATAACCCCGAATAGAGAAAGTTGCATTTGCCCAAGATCCTATTGCCAAAAATTTACCATGGAACAATATATAGAGTTTCAAGCCCAATGGTTTTAATTTCATCGAACCATCATCGCTCTGAGAAGCTCCGGCACCAAAAGCACGATAGAAGTCCACACGAGAATCAGATCGAAACCCAGGTCGAACACACGTGGAGACGAACCTTACCAAGAGATGATCGAGAGAATTGGACGAGACTATGGACAGGGCGAGGCGTGATGACAAGCTCCTTGGAGGGACGCCACCAGACAGACACCCAGAAGTTGGCCGAGGCTGAGAGAGATGATGTGGCCGCAGAGGATGTCGCTAGGGTTCCCCGAGAGACTGACACGAGCGTAGATGTGCTTGATCGCCACGTCGGAATCAGCTGGCGGCAGAGGTGGAGGGGGCTCGGGACATAGCGGCTGCGACTGGCTAGGCTCTTGGAGGAGACGACGTGCCAGAAGCAGACGAGGAGAGACCGGCTCTATTTATTTTTCCGCGTTAAACGCCAAGTGTCACATTTTGAGTGGAGCCACTTAGGCTCTGTGTGCCACGCCAATAGATGACGTGGTGATTTCAGATCATTGAATATTTTCTCTCACGAATCTTTAACTCTCTCCCAAGTCACAATAACGACATAACATTCAAGTAAGGTGTTGCGGTAACCTCTTAACGTTTTGACATTCCCCCTTGAAGGAGTAACGAGATGTTTCGTTCCAATCCATCTTAAAGTTTGTAAAAATTGGTTATTTATCTTAAACCATTTCAATACTAAATTGGATTGGTGCTTATTCTGCTTAAATGTGCAACGATTGGAAAATTACTCGAGGATGACATTTTCTCAAGAATGAAGACGTCAAAATTTCATAATTTTCGTATAACGCTTATTTAAACGTCATAACTTCTTCTTTTTTATCACTTGAGTGTCATGCTGTGGCTTTTAAAAAGTATTTACTTGAGTATCATATCTTATGATTGATTACTTTAGTAACATAACTTTAATAATGTTTAGTTCAATTGCCTTGCCTTGTCAATTACTTTAGTATCATAACTTTAAATAATTTTCATACAGTACTCACTTAAATATCATAACTCTTTTTTTTTTTTTTTTATCACTTGAGTGTCATGTCGTGACTTTTAAAAGATTTACTTGACTGTCATTTCTTGTAATCCATTACAATTGTGCCATAACTTTAAATAATGTTCAATTCAATTTCCTTGCCTAGTCGAATCTTCAATAGTTGTGGTGAATGTTTTCAAAAAGAAATGACTCTTGAGCAATCATTTAAAGCCTAAATAATTCATGACAAAGACCTTATGTTTTAGCATTTAAGTGATCGATTGAAAAGTTATTATAGCTAAGCGAGCATTATATAGAAATTATAGCATTTATGGTATACTTTTTCCCGTTTTCTCATCTTGGTGGAAATCTTCTAGAATGAATTGTGTGTCAGAAATCATGTTAAACTTGATATAATCACGTTACACCCGGGGTTATATATATAGGGCTCGTCTGTAGCTTAACAGTCATTTGCTTGTCTTTTTTTCTTTTAAACCTTCCGTAATTTCCTTTTTCTATTGGGCTTAATTTAGGATTAGAGGCTTTATAGGAGGCCCAATAAAAACACCGATCTGAAAGGGAAACTCTACGGCATCCTAAAAAGTTAAAATCCTTGAATAAGAAAAAAAGAAAAGAAAAACAAAACAAATTATATACTGCAAAATAGATAATTGCGAGTAAAAAAATATTATCACTAAGTAAAAAAGACACCATTAAAAAAAATATTATCACTTGAAATGTTGGCTTTGCAACTAATTTTAAAAAAATGATTGTGCATTATGAGTTCTCATTTGTTGCGCCCAAATCTAATTGCTCTAGAATGACTATCCGGTGGCTTAAAAAGATTCGTGAAGCTGTTTTCATCAGTAGAAACTTAGGATCAAATGGTGTCATGACTCTTTCATCACTAGCAATTTTAATTAAATTGTTCATCACGTCTTCATCACTGACATTATTTTTCAATAGTGAACTTGCTTTCAACACGAACTCCATTCGTTTGAACAAATATATATAAACTAAAATTATGACGGATATCTCTTACTTTTTTGCAATCAAAGAAGTAAAGATTAATGAACCTTTTTCCACAATTATGTGTCAATCAATTACAAAACCCTAAAATAACTGAAAGTTTAAAGTATATTAGATATTCCTATTCTATTTTTTTTTTGAGTTCGTAAATGTCTTTTATTTAAGATCAATATCTACTAAATCTTTTTGAGTTCGTAAATGTCTTCATAATAGTAGAAATCCCACCAATTCGATGACAAAAATAATGAAATTGGCAAAGTTGCATCCTTGTTCCCACCAATTTGTTTTTGTTTATAAAGTAATTTTGGAAATTATGAAAATTCGGAATTATATTTATTAATAAATTATATTTTTATTTTTATTATTCCGAATTTTTATGTCTTTTGAAGACAACTTTTTGAAGTTATACTTGTTCAGTTTGCAATCTTTCTTGGAGGGTTACATTTTTCCCGAAGGGATATCTTCATTCATTTTGCAACCTTTCAGGAGAAGTTACCCATGTTCTTTTAAGTATGATATCATTTTCGAGTCTTCTTTCCAAAAACTTAGCCAATTTTTTAATTGTTTATTAGAGAAACCTTGAAGGCATATTAGAATTGCTATATAATATTCTTATTTGAGATTTTGTTATATCTTGAAAGATATTGGCTGATAACCATTAGTAATATTGTAGAGTAAATAAATCCTTAAAAAAATTGATATCATGTCTCAAAATCTAACTTGATTACTCTTTTGATTTGAAGTCGTATTTTTCCAACAGTACAATGCATGGGCAAAAGCCACAAACTATGATATTAGGCTAAATAAAAAGGTTTGGCACAATCTGTCTCAATGCTCTTGAATGTTTTACTTGTTAATTGTTTGATATGGTAAACCGCATCTAAGCACTGATGATAATTCTGTAGTCAAGCATTCCCCTATGATCCTAATGTACCTAGTACCACGGTGCTCTCTAATTTACCTTCGTCACTCTAATTTCCCAGCATAACCAACCTGCTTTTTCTAAACCGCAAACTAGGCCCACTTGACATCCCAAATTTTCTTTTATGACAATTTAACTATTATGTTTAAATGTTGGTGGTAGTTTGTGCAACTAAGAGGTCGTCTAAATGGAGGCTGTCATTATTTTATTTATTAAAATTTGGATTTGCAATTATAAAAAATTAGCTATTGAAACATTCTTTTTTATTTATTTAATTTTATTACTTCCAAATATTCTTGTCTTTTATCTATTAATATTATAATCTTCTTCTTCCATTTTCATTTTCTTTCATTATAACCTTTAGCGTGATCAATGTCTAATTTCTAATTGAATTGTGTATTGGATGGCTATTGATAGTGTGTGCGATAAGGATGGCTATTGGTCATAACATGTCTGATAAGGAATCTATCTCCCTTGTTACATGTTAAGGTACAATAATGATGATGATGCCATTGCATTGAAATCCTGGGATTGTAATCGAAAATAAACTGTTTGTTGTCGATGGGAATATAGAGGGATTGAAAGGTTATTGTCCTATGAGATATTGTTAAATTGCTAAATGTAGAAGTTGATTGGGACAATTAAGAAAAGTGGTAACGTGTTAGTGCAATTCTTCACACATGACAACTATTCCAAATAATATTGCAAATATGTTTGCAATAACAGCAATTGAATTAAATTAGATATAATGTAATTGGGGGACCTGCTTGTTAAAGTGGGTTCAAGCCTAAACTTACCCCAAACGTGCTTGTTAAAATAGATTCTTTAATTTTTAAAACCTAAATTTACCCATGAAAGGTTTCAAGTGGAAAAGCTCATTCTTATGTTGTTCAGTGCGTGATTGACACGGAGATGAAGATGATACGATTATGAAATATTAAGAAAGGAAAAGGTATACATCATGGGCAGCATTGCACAAGAAAAACAAAAAAAGTTGGAATAGGTTGTCTAATTTTTGCTCACCTATGATAGGGGATATGGAGCCCTAATAGTCAAAAAAAAAAAAAAAAAAAACTGGAGGCCGCGAGACTTAGAGGACATGAGCATCACTAGTGTCAACTAGTGGTAAGGCAAAGTGATGAGCTATTAAGGTGGCGCAATTTTTAAAATATTATTAAAAATACGAAAGCCTCCCAAATTCAACCAAAAAGTGAATTGGAGTGAAAATATTTAGAAGTAAATTCATAATAATTTTTAGGCACTAAATGAGAAGAATAAAAGATTACACAAATTTAAGTGAAAAACCTTTGGCCGTGGAGAAGCAAAATCCAAAGACTCTTTCTACCTCTCCTTAATAATCTGAGAAAAATATTATTAATACCAATGCCTGTACAATGTGGGTAGATTACCCGAAACGGATTTCAACACGTGAACACAAATAAAGGTTCAACGTTGCCCCAAATTATAAAAAATGCTAATCAAAGCGAATTCCACGCAATCATTCACTCACGAAATCATTATAAATTCAGAATCCATGCACGCTTATACACATACAAATGATTCACAAGCTACACACTTTAGCCATAGGCACTAGATTTAGCAAGTCCCAAGTTCGACTCAAGGCAAGAGCAGAAGAGCAAAAAACTGTGGAACCGAAAGTCGCGAACATTAATCATGGAGGAAAACGCTAACTTGATCAGAAGTTGGGTACTCGGGAATGGAGAATGTTGGAAGATATGCGGTCGAAGATTGAAATTGATTTAGTAAATCAATTTTATATTGAATCCGATATTGTAGAATATCTTGTTTCCTTTTATTGAACATCCCTTGTACTATAAATACAAGTCCCTTGTATATTGAATGATATATAGACAGAAAATACAAATTTTCTATACATTCTATTCTATCTTCGCTTGTGTTCCTCAATTTCTTTCATAGTATCAGAGTGTCTAAGCTCTTGATTTTGGCTTCCGCTCCTTTCTTCCTTCTGTCTACTAATCGCCTGCTAACCGGAGGATTCTGACCTACAAAACAGAATTCCATTCCGACAGAGGAAATCCATTCTTGGAAACAAGTGAAGAATTTCTTACCATGGCTCAAAACTTACTAGAATCTGGACAACAGCATTCGGAAGAAATCGTCTTAGAAACGTCCGATCTGCCTATTCCAGCATATGGCGTTCAAGACCAACAATTGGGCCAGGCTCAGTTAAATTTGGGGCAACCCATTACGGGCCAGCTCGACTTGGGCCAACCCACTACAGGCCAGCCAATGGCGGGCCATCTATACTAGTGGGTTCCTCTTCAATAGCCCATTACAGGCCATCAGAACCCGTTATTTTTTGGGCTAGGCCCAAACACATCATCACCTGGAGTTAATCAAGGTTACGTCGGGCCCAATGGCGGCCCACCAGCCTTGAGTGGGGCAAGTGCAACCAATGGGCCGGGTAATTCAAATGCGGGTCATTCAGATGGGCCAGGAATCTCGAACCCAGGAAGCGGGTCAATCGGATCGGGTATGTGCATGAATCTCTACCCAGTTCTTCTATCGGGATACCTGCCATACCCAGTGGCGGCCATCGCCAGTTGGCCAAAACCAGGCGACGCCCTGTACGTTTCCACCACCGACGGACCAGAACTACAACTCATCAGCCACCAACTAACTGGATCCAAAGGGTATTCACATTTGGCACAAGAATTTCAAAGAGCCCTAGTGACGAAAGACAAGGACAGTTTCATCGACGGAACCGTGCCGATTCCCACATACGAAAAAATGGCAAAGCAGTGGAGAAAATGCAGTCAACTCGTAAGGACATGGATCAGAAACTATATCAAACCAGAAATCGCAGCTGGACTACTACTGACAGAGGATACCAAAATGATGTGGGATAATATTAAAGAGATGTACAGGAAACTAAATCAAGCAAAGATCTTCTCCCTTGCCCAGCAACTCTCGGAGCTGAAGCAAGGAAACATGACCATCACGGCATGTTTCAACAAGCTCTCAGCCCTCTGGAACGAGCTAGAGGCGGCGGAAGAAAGGCTTGAAGAATCTAAAACCACTCTAAGGTAGTATAAGGTGATAAAGGATAAAGAAAAAGCCACTCGATTCCTTTTAATCCTCAACGATTCGTACCTGAGTTTCAGATCTTAGATCTTGGCGATGGAGCTACAGCCACCTCTCGGCCAGATATTCCAACTTGCTGTTCAGGAGGAAAGCCAATGACTCGCGGTGCCGAAAAGCAAAAGGGCAACGGAGGGCGTTGCACTCTCGGCTTGTGGTGAGCGTTGCGGATTGGGCCACCAAACCCTAAAACAGGGGAGCGAGGGGTGAGAGAAGGCTGAGCTAGGGTTTCTGCCCGATCTGCCCGCTTATAAACCTCAAGGAATTGACGGCCCATATTATTTGGCGCGATCGGACGGTTCCAGATCAATCGAGGGGCATAGAGAATCGAACGGTGGATATGGGGCTAGAATTAAAGGATCCAGCGGTCAGAATTTTGCCACGTCAGAAAAGAATTATGGGCAAAATTACATAGGGAAAGGTAAATTATATTGTGAATACTACAAGTGGCCGCATCATACTATTAATAATTGCTGGGAATTGCATGGTAAACTTGGGGAAAGAGGGAAAAAAGGGAAAGAATCATTAGTAGCGGCTTATCATGTTGCTAGCTCAACAGGTCCAAATATTGATCAGCCCATGACACACGGACAATTTCAGCAGCTTATGCAAGTGTTGCAGAAATTAGACACTTCCAACAAAGGAAGTAGTTTTTCAGGTATCTCTTATTGTCTGATAAATTCCATTTCAAGAAATACTTGGATTATTGATTTAGGAGCTAGGGATCATATTGTCTGCAATAAGGATTTTTTCTCTAACATACACAAAAAATTGAATATTCCTATTATTGTGCGATTGCTAAATGGAAATGTTACTCATGTTACTTCCACAAGCACGGTAAAACTCAGCCCCCAAATTACCCTGCAAAATGTCCTTTATGTCCCAGAGTTTCAATTCAATCTCATTTCAATGTCTAGTGCTTGTAAGGAAAACTCTTGTCGAGTCTTGTTCGATGTTGATACTTGCTTATTTCAGGCCCTTTCGACTGGCAACCTAATGGGCTTGGGTAGCCGCTTTGAAGGACTTTTCTTGTGGAATGATTCCCAAAAGACTCTTGATTTGTCTAGTTTTTCTTTGAATAAAAATTATGTATGTAATGCCACTGCCAATGATTCCATTACGCATTTAAGAATGGGCCATAGTGCCACTTTTCATTTCCCTCAATGTCATGTTTGCTCTCTTGCTAAATAGTCACGTACAGCTTTTCCTTTAAGCAACACTCGTGCAAATGCCATTTTTTCATTGATCCATGTTGATGTCTGGAGACCCTATCATACACTGAATCATGATGGGTCACGTTTCTTTTTCACTATTGTGGATGATTATTCTAGAGCCACATGGATATTTCTTATGCAATCCAAAAGTCAAGTCTTCTCAAATTTGAAGGCATTTATTTTCTTATCAAAGAATCAGTTTGGGAAGTCTATTCAACAGATTCGGACGGATAATGGGAGAGAATTCTTCAATCATGAATGTACTTCCTTATTTTCAACTCACGGGATTCTACATGAAAGCTTGTGTGTTTACAGCCCTATTGACACCTAAATTTTGATTGATCGTTGGTAATTTAATGCACAAAATTTAGGGATTAATTTTAACCCCTAAAAAAAATATTAGAATTAAATTGCATAGCATATAGTTTTAGGAGCATTTCTTATCATAGCATTTGCATTGGACAGGTGGCAGATGGGCTTCAATTGATGGTTCTAAGCTTTAGAGAACTTGGCTAGGCCCGTTAAGGAGTGACAAGTTGGAAGATGGGAATATTCCCGAGAATATTCACATTATACTTCCAATATTCAGGGAATGTGTTGGATGAAATATTGAAAAAATATTGCACGAGAGATACAATAGCTAAATAGGCAATATGCAAATTTATTATCTTTCCTTGAATAACATAGTCCTCTCACCTATAAAAGGGGGGCCACACACACCGAAAGGGGACACAAAAAAAATAATACAGAAAAGTGGATGAGCGCAATGATGGAGGAGATGGAGTCGTTACAAAAGAATGAGACATGGGAACTTGTGAAGAAGCCCAAGGATCGGAATGTCATTGGTTGCAAATGGGTTCTTCGAAGAAAGGAAGCATCAACGGAGAAAGAGCAAGAGAGATACAAGGCCCGACTTGTTGCTAAGGGCTATGCACAGAAGGAGGGGATTGATTATGACGATATATTTTCCCTTGTTGTAAAAGACACATCAATTCGTGTTAAACTAGCTATAGTGGCCATGTATGACTTGGAGCTTGAGCAGCTAGATGTGAAGACGACATTCCTTCATGGTGACTTGGAGGAGAAATTTTATATGGAGTAGCCCGAAGGCTTCAAGGTGAAAGGGAAAGAGGATCATGTTTGTTTGCTCAAGAGATCACTTTACGATTTGAAGCAATCTCCGAGGTAATGGAATAAAAGGTTTGATGCTTCGTATTGGCTACATGAGGAGTGTGCATGATTCTTGTGTCTACTACAAAGTTTTGGATGATAAGTCGCTTATTCTGTTGATGCTCTATGTTGATGATATGTTGATTGTTGCAAGAAAAATCAGAAACATTATTTCCCTAAAGGCTCAGTTAAGTAGTGAGTTTGATATGTAGGATCTTGGTGCTACAAAGAGGATCCTTGGCATGGAAATATTTCGAGATAGACATGCAAGTAAGCTTTGGGTAAATCAAAAGAAGTATGTTGAGAAGGTCTTGGAGCGGTTCAACTTGGGTAAAGCTAAACTGGTTAGTACACCCTTAGCAAATCACTTCAAATTATCTGAGAAATAATAACCTATTTCACATGAGGAAGTTGTAAAGATGTCTCGAGTACCCTATGCCAGTGCAATAGGAGCCTCATGTATGCTATGGTTTGTAGCAGATCGGATTTGGCTTATGCGGTGAGTCTCGTCAGCCGATACATGAGCAATCCGGGTAAGGAGCATTGGGAAGCTATTAAATGGATCTTTCATTATTTGGCTAGAACTGCTGGAATGGGTTTAATGTTCAGTTCCAAGGGAAAATCAATCGATTTAGCAGGTTATGTTGATTCAGACTTCACTGGTGATTTTGACAAGCAAAGGTCCATCACGTGATATGTTTTTACTCTTGGTGGTGGAGCTATTTCATGGAAGGCAATGCTTCAATCTACTGTAACATTGTCTACAACCGAAACTAAGTATATGGCAGTAACTGAGGCTGCGAAGGAGGGAATATGGCTGACTGGTTTGGTTATAGAGTTGGGTATAAAGCAAGAAAGTGCTACATTATATTGCGATAGCCAGAGCGCAATATGTCTCGCGAATAATCAAGTATTCCATTCCAGAACGAAACACATTGAAGTTCGGTACCACAAAATTCGAGAATTTGTGGAGAATGGTAGCATTGCTTTGAAGAAAATCCATACTAAAGATAATCTTGCAAATATGCTCACGAAGACAGTTACTACAGAGAAGTTCAAGTCCTATAGGGACTCGATTTCTCTCACTCATCATTGAAGTTGATGGAGGCCCGCACCGATCCAGGTGCGGGCATACCTTTACGAAGGTACGGTGAAGAGAGAGATATATTCGTTTTCTTGGTTCAAAAGACTTGTGATTTATTCAAGCCAAAGGTGGAGATTTGCTGATGTTGTCTTGAATTCCACAAATTTCGATCGATTGGAAATTCGAAATTAAAAAGTCGATCGGGAAATCTAAGAAGGCTTGAAGATTGCAAGCTTTTTGTTTCCAAATATATTTCCTAGATTTGGACCTATCTATAAGAGATTTTCATGGGAAATAGTCCTGATTCAATTTAACTAGGATATATCATAGGAGATAATCATTGAAGATATTATTAATAAGTTTCAAATTTGATAATATCTTTAGGGTGGAATTCCTTTCCTATTAGGATTAGGAAAGTCGGGATATGAAGATCTATTTATTTCAACATTATACCTTGTACTTAGCGATATGCTCAAATAAGAAATCGTCTCTCTCTCCCGTGGACGTAGGTAGATTTTCGTCGAACCATCTTTATGTTCTTGATTATTCTTGTTTCTTTTCTCATCTAGTTAGGGTGTTCTTCCGCATAACATACTTCGACCCCAAGAAGAAAAGGAGAGCACTCTATGCAAAGGTGAAGTTCCACGGAGTGGGAGCCGATAAGGGACGGTTTTCAGGTGAGGCTGAAGTCATGGTGCGGGAAGTACCTGTGGGGCAACGTTGGGATGTAGATTAAGATCAAGGTGGTCATAATAGAGATGGGGCTCTTGCCACCTAAAAGCTTATTTACGGTTCCAATCCAATGGACTCGATATGAATTGCAACACAACGGACCCACTCTCTTGAGGTAGTCTTTCCATTCCACCCTCTTTCCCTGCAAAGCACCAGATCATCCTCTCAGCTGAGAGGGAACATATCACCAGATTTATATGTGCAGTTCTTCTTGTTTCAGAATGTTCCCAGCAATTACGCTTTTTGATTGAGAAACATTGGACGAAACAATTTTAAAGCACCGTCGATGCATCGACCATCACCAATAATCCGTGCAACAACAGCGCTCTAATTATATTTCAAAATACCATTATTTCGGTTTTGAGGAAATTTCTTTTATCCCGATTTTTAATCGTAATCTTGTTTTATTTTTTTTATTGCTTAGCAAGTGTTTTGAGAACACTTCATGATATTTTAATAGTAGGATTTTCTGAGACAATGACCAACTATTCTAAAAACTTAAATTTTTAGATAAATGCGTGGTTTATTATTTAGATATTGTAACACTTATTCTCACGCTTAATTTGATCTTTTGCCTAAGTATGGGAATTTAATTGGAAAGGAAAATGGGACCTAGAAAAATTCGAATTTAGAACTTCTAACTCTAATACCGTATAGGATTTTATGAAGTTACGAGTCAATTGTTCTAAAAGTTTAAATTTTTAGCCGTAGTCGTGATTTATTATTTTAATATTTTAACATTAATTTTAAGAAAAAACAAAGATGTTAAATAGTCATTATTTTGATAAGGAAAGAAATAAAAGATGGAATATGATTTAGTAATTTAGTAGGAACGCTTAACAAGATTTTAATTTTTCCGATTATGAAGAAGAAATTCAGAGAGAGAGAGAGAGAGAGTGTGGGAGCTTTGGAATTGGTCCGTTGGGTAGCTCGGAAAAACGATATAAGTACTTATTAGACTAAAAACCATGGGTCGAATCAATTTGCATTCATTGACATGTCCGTTTTTGGATATTTTCGAAATATTACAGTAGGATACAGTATCAATTGTATAATTCATGAAGCACTTTCAAATAGTTTTGAATTCAAATGAACTGATAAATGTTAAACAATAAACAAGATTAAACGCGAATTCCATTTTCAACTTACTATAAACCCAGAAAATTTTATCCTAAAATTTCAATGAAAACGGAAAAAAAACAGAGATTATTAGGTAGGAATGTGGAAAACTTGCTCTGCATTTTCTTTGCCTTCAAAATATAGTTTGGCAAATTGGACCTAAATTTGGAGTAAAAATGTCAAGAAAAAAAAGGGATAATTGCCCAAATTTATCAAACACTTCAATATTTCATCTCCCTTAACTTCTCTCCTGTTCAAACACTTGCCCTACATATTGATGTTTTTTAACCGTCAATTAGATTATGTAGTTATGTCACCTAAAGTATCAAAAAAAGAAAAAGAAAAGATAGAGAGAGAGAGTAGGATGGGAGATATATGCTTAAAAGATTGAATACGTTTGATTCATTTCAAAGACAAATCAAAATGCACAAAGGACCGCAGCGTCCATTTTGAATTTCTTCTTAAAATATAAAATATTCTAACTTTCAAGTCATTTATAAAACCCTGTAGAAAATTAAAAGGAGATGGGTGCGAAATAAAAGTGCAAAATAGGAGCATATGGTTCATCTAAAAGCCATATCAAAACCATAAAAGAATAAAAATTGTCTGAGTATCACTTAAATTGTCTGAATGTCGCTCAAAATCTTTACCTTAAATTGTCCGAACGTCGCTTAAAATTTGTTGCTACGCTATATCCTTAAAATTTACTTTCTCAACATAAAGTTTATGATAAAATCTAACCAATTAAAGTCTTTAAAGCTCAATTGCAATTTTTTTAACATAAAAGTGGAAAATCCGATCAAATTAGATAAAAATTTTAAAACTCAGTTCGAATCTGTACTTTAAGAATGAGTTTAAAACTAGACACAGCCTTTATTTTTTTAGCATTCGCCTGGTGGATTTCTTCCGCTGCAAACCAAACCTGGAAATTCAAACAACTTTCTACACGTATCTACAAGATCATGTGCTTTTCTTGCTATTTGATTTTGATCCAGCATCCAACTGAAAATCATTTCGCTCTATCAGGTTCAAGATAAGTTAGTTGACAGCTGGTGAATTGGCCCTGTTGGTTGCCCTGAGATGGTCATGAAAATGATTGTCATATTCGCCCCTACATTCACGATTCACTCATCGCAACCTCACCAAATATACATGCGAGTCACTCCTTGTGGAACTAATTAATGACGATGATAATGATATATTTATTGCTACATAGTGTAATGGTCCCCTCTTTTTTGACCATAACAACTGCTCCAAGAATTTAAACTATAGCTGTCTTGGTTTGTAGCACTCGAAACCGGGATTATTAACTAGCCATTTTACAAGTTTACCAAATATGTAATACCCGATAATTCTATTATCTTTTTATTTATAGAAGATAGTCATATCCTTATAATTGTGATCTTAATTATTAATTAATGTTATCGATTAATTTTTTGAATTAAATAAAAAGGAAAGAGAGAAGGGAAGTATTAGGTAGCATTATCGATTTATTTTTTAATAATATATAAAGGACAGAAAGAAGGGAGATATTAGGAGGACTCTATTACATGTACACTGTAATTGATTTGCTATAATCAATTTCCCTTATTTTTTGAGCCGATGACCACCCAAGTGAGTAAATAAAAGAAGAAGCGCATCCCATGGTCCTTTTTCCTTCTCTAGCGTATGTAAATAAAGATTTGGAGATAGTCATATCCTTATAATTGTGATCTTAATTATTTATATAACTAAATAAAGATTTGGAGAGGGGATCAGTTGAAGGAAAGAAATCTACAGAGAGAGAGAGAGATAATCGGAAGGGATGAGGAGGGGTGAAGAATATATGAACCACCACTCCAATGTTCCTCATGGAGCCCGCCGACTGGGCAACCCGGTCCGGATATGGGTCTGACCTGGACCCTAAAGGTCCTGGTTGGGTCTGGAATTCGGACTGGTTTCTGGGCCTAGTCCGAATATAACCAACTTCTACTTTTTTGCTAAGCCCACAACTCCTGACTCTTTAAGCCCATGACAACAAACCCATATCTAATTCTGAACCAGCCCATCCTCTATTAAGCCAATGGGATTTTTGTTTTCACTCTTTTTCTGTTTCTTTTCTATTTTCTAATTTTTCTCCTTTTCTTTTTCTTTTGTTTGGTTTTCTATATTCTATTTTTTTTATTCTTTTTCTTTTTCTCCTCCCTGCACGTGGCCTTCTTCCTTGTGAAGCCGTCTCTTTTCCCCTTTCCGACGTCCTCACCCGAAGCACCAATAATCCGAGGAACCCTCACCGGCGCTCAGGCCACCGTGGGGCCGCCATCCGGTGCCGGTCGTTCGGTCCAACCGACGCCAGTCACCGCCAGCCAGCTGCTGGCCGGCGGTATCTAGTATCGCCGGATCAACTCCGGCAAGAAGTCTTTCAAGCTCCGAATCCTTTACAACCAGATTCAATCACAAAAACACACCTCGTATACATATAAAAAGGAATTAGAACGAATTAATAAGGGGCGGTTTCAAATTGCGGGCTCCTCCGGCAAGGGAAATGGATTTTCCGCCAAGAGGTTCATGGCCGACTCGGACGATGCGAGATATGCCACCAAAAATCAAAGAAAACGCCGATGCCAGTGCTGGGACAACAACATTAGAACAAATCACGCAGATGATGAAGATCTTCAAGGATTCGAGTTCGGTTTTTCATTGAAGCATTTTATCGAACGGTCGGCGTGCGCGCGCTAGAAAAACGAGAGATTTCCGGCTCCACCGAGACTCTCAACGGGGAACCAGCGGGGCCGGACGACCGCGAGCTCCGGTCCGGCGAACCCAGAATAGGGTGTGTAGAGAGGAAGAGGGAGCTTGTCTGGTTCGGAAACGACGCTGTGGAGGACGACGACCGGCGAGCTGGCCTCCGGAGGTTCTGGCAACTTGGAGGAACCACTGGCGAAAGGAATCTCTCTCTCGCTTCCGAGTTTGTTTCTTTCTTTCTCGCCTTTCAGCCGAGCGAGTCCTCTCTACTCTCACTCGCTGCTGGTTCTCTCTGTGTGTGCTCTCTGCTGACTCAAGCGAACGAACTGGCCACCCCTTCCGGCCTCTCTCTCTCTCTGTGCTAGCTCGAGCTCCCCTCTCTCCTTTCAAGCTTGGTCGGCAGGCGCGCGCGACCCCTGCCACCGCCAGCTATCCTGCCGGGCTGCCCCCTGACCGCCAGCTTCTGTACCTCCTCTCTGCCTTTTCTCAGACCGCGTGCTAGGCGTGAGGTAGCAGGAAGGAAGAGGTACGCCGGCCGGGCCAAGCACAAGAGGGAATGGGCTGGGCCCAAACGGAAAAGAGGAAGAAGAAGATGGGAAAAGAAAGAAGGTCGGGCCGGCCTGCCCCCGGCCCGGTCTCGCTTTCTCTCTCTTTTTTAAATAATAATAATAATATTATATATTTTTAATTTTAATATTATTAATGCAAATGCTCCTAATGTCTACATGCCATGCAATTTAATAAAAAATATTTTTGTTAGGGATTAAAAATTAATTTCTAAATTTTCTTTGCAATTAATGAATAATTAAATAAGTAAACAAAATTTAGGTGTTAATACTCATCCAGAAAAATAAGGAAAAGTATGTTCTTGTTGTAATTTGTATTCGCTCCCTCTTCACATATAGAGACAATTTCGGCCTTTCTTTTTTTCTCAGCATTATAAGCAAGATGCTCTTCGTCCCATACTTCTATCCAACAATTGTGCACTTGCCGCATCTCTAAAATTGCTGTGCTCATTCACCGTTTTTTCATTCAAAGGTTTGGCACTTTGCATTGGTTATAGGCCTCACTCTCACAGGTGTCGGATTTGAGATTTTTCAATAAGTTGATGTTGTCTTCATATAGTGACGGTGTTGGTGACACCGAACTTAGGCCCACACCGTCGAAAGGCAAAGTCGTAGTTATAGATAGAGATCTTGGCGTGTGCTTATCACTAATGGTACTGTGTGATTTGGTGATTGGCCGTCGATCTTTTCACTTGGATTTAACTGTAGACTTGTTGTTGAAGGACGAGCTTGTGATTATCTTTGCCAATCATGCGCTAATGAAATGCCTGGATTTTTGGTGTTTTGTTTATTTTGGAGCTCTATGGGTTTGCTTTGTTATTGTGACTTTTGAGTTTTCCTTTCATGTATCAATTTAATAATGAATGGAAATTTCTTTTGACCAAAAAAAAAATGCCCATGGGACCCCCAACAAGTGCACTTTTGCGAGTCCCCTCCGTAATCTCTCAAATTCACAGTCTCATAATCTAATCATTCCGTCGAAAATAGTTGATTTTAAGTGGGCATTCAATTTAGAAATCTAAATCCCCATTATTATCGATATTTATGCATCCCTTTCTTATGAGGTTTTCGTTAAATGTTTAAATTGATATTTTTATTATTGCATCTATTTTCCTAATTAACATGTCTTAACTCTTGACAAGTACTTGTGAGACGCTCCTTTTCGTAAATGTGCAGTTCGGAAAAGTGCACCGTTTTTAAAGTCGCAGGCTTCTTTTCACTCTAAATTACCTGGTGGTCATCTCTACTTGGTCTAGGCCCGTTTATCGTTTTTCACTAAGCAAATAACTTATCCCTAAATGCAAAATCCCCTATAAATCTCGAGAAAAGATATGTGAAAAAACCATATGATTTATTCAGCGAGGTTATCAATAATTAAAGAGGTAATAAATAAACAAACTTATTTTTGAATTCATGGAAAGTATAGTCTTACTTTTTTCCTTTTTTTTTTTTTCCATAAAAGCACTACTTCATTACTAAAGTCTAAATAAAGAAGAGTCCATAAGGCTTGTAGAGGAGTAACAAGCCAATTCGACGATCAATTTTTTCAAGGCCGTTCATCTCAGCTCCTTTTTTTTTTCCTTTTTTGGTTCTCTTGGTCTGAAATGTCAAGATAAATGAGTCTTAATCCGAGATTCCTTCTCCCACGCTAATGTTTATCACTAGTTACCTTTGAAATTATCCTCATTGACTTAATTATATGTCCGATTATCTCTATCATTATCTCTATAATGTGGAATTCAAATATCTCTTTGCATTACTCATTCAAAATTGGATTATCACTATCATTTAGAATTCGCCCTTGATTTTCTACATTATTTAATTTAGAACTTGACTATTTTTATTAGAAATTGACCATCTCTCTACATTACTCTCTCCAACCCAAAGATTCAGTGCTTCAATCCCACGAGCTCATCCCCTGGCCTTCTACCATAGGCGCTCGACCCCACAAGCTCATTCCGAGGCCTTCCACCACAGGTGCCCGTCGATGAACCACTTACCTCACCTCCCTGTAAGTACTCTATCTCTCTCTAGAAGGAGTCCTTTAGACGCTCACGCCCAATCTCTTGAGGATTTCGTCCTTCAACAATGGGCTTATGACATTGTTCACGGTTCCCAAGGTTGATCCTTTTGAAACAAGTATGTTAGGGTCTAAAATACAAGCCAACGTAAGAAAACAACAAAAATTGGGATGATGTACTCATATTATTAAATAGATGCTGCAAGTATATTTCGATGGCCTCATATTCGATTTGATTTAATCGCTTTAACCATACAAAATTTACTGCTCTCATCAGAAAGCTAGGGGCATGAAATTGCATGGCTTGGTCACTCTTCCATTTACAAGATTCAATGTCATATATATATACATACATGGCAAAGATTTTTTTTATTTACATAAAGCATATATATGCAAAAACTAATTGAAAAAATTGAACACCCATCTCTAGCATTTATTTAGTCCTAAAGTTATTATATGGATATCAATTTAGTTATCTTTAATGAATGATCCATGAGAGTGGCAAAATAATCCTGAAGTGCCCAAAAGACCTTCCATGAATCTATTTCAACAAAGGTGAAGAAAATAATAAACGAGATTAGCGGTTAGGAATTTAAGTTCAGTGTATAGAGTGGATTTTCTTTTTCCTTTCTTGTATCGTTTGAATTCTACCTTCATTCAATGTCAAAGACCTTCTCAAAACATGTAAAGTTTACTCATTTGGAAATTTTTCATAATCTTTAGATTTTGATTATCTTATTGATTTTCAGATTTTGAAGTGAAAGCATAATGCGATTGGTTTTAGTTTAAACAAATTTACACGTTAATAATTTCTGATGAAGCGAGGACCACGCAATAATATGAAGTAATCGTCAATCAAAAGAACTGTTCCTTTTTCTCCGCAAGTTACTGCATTTGTTTAGACATGCACGTCCATTACTCTTCAAATCCAACTTCTCTGTTTCGTGGCTGTGCTTCTATGCTCTTTAAGTGAATCCCTGCCGATTATTCTAATGTTCCCCAATTACTTCATCTCTGACTGGTACTCATATCTCTATACTTCTCGTGTTTCCAACGAGCTCATATAGCATTCTATTGTTTGCCCATTGCCAATATATGTGCTGATAGTTGCTAAAGGATTATCATCATGTATTGATAACTGAATACGTTCAAGATCAACTTCTACGGTCATCGACAAGGTGTGCGTGGTAATACTCACGTATTACTCATTTGACTGCCTATGCTCACATGTCTAGCACATGCTTGCCCATGCCGACAACTCGATGGTTTTTCGATGGTTTTTCAGGTTGTGCACGAAATTATTGTTATTACATAATTCAGATCACTCTATTGTTCCGTTAAAAAGGAAGGATTTTTTTTTCATGAAGGTAGATTTCGGAAAAAAATTGGTAAGTGCTAAAAAATTTTGGTAAAAAATATTATAGGTCATCTGATTTTTCAAAAATTTATTATTAATTTACCGGCATTTCTATGAAACCATTTTTTTTTTTTTTTTTGTGATTTCATAATTTAGACAATTCTACTGCTTTGTTCAAAACTTTCTTAAAAGTTGGTAAGTACTAAAAAAATGCTGTTGAAAAATTACATTTCACCTGATTTGTAAGTAACATGCTGATTATTTAAAATAATCTTTATGAAATTACTCTCCTTTTCACAGTTGGCAAATTAACAAGTTTTTCTATACTTTATCCTTGCTGATGGCGCCATCTTTCAATATTCTTCATGTTTCCTCTTCGATATCTTCTATTTTTCTGTATCAAAATTGAAACATGCTGATTATTTAAAATCATCTTTATGAAATTACTCTCCTTTTCACAGTTGGCAAATTAACAAGTTTTTTCTATACTTTATCCTTGCTGATGGCGCCATCTTTCAATATTCTTCATCTTTCCTCTTCGATATCCTCTATTTTTCTGCATCAAAATTGAAATTTTGGAGTTAGACACGAATGAACCATTTGTTCCTTAATGATGGGCTTCCTTTTCTTGGGGGGTTGTTTCCAAACAAAACAGCAAAGTAAACCAGGAAAAATGGAGGATTGTGGTGTGGATGGGTTTATTTATGTGTTGTTGTTGGTGTATCTATCATTTGTGCCTAAATGCACTCTTTATCATTTTTGTTATTGTTCCAATGACTTTCGCTCCCATATCTCGTGCACTCTTTATAATATTTTTATAGCTAATTTTAGCTCTACCGTCCTGCTTTCTTTTTTTCTTTTGTGAGCCCTTACATTAAAATGTGAGTTGTTTAATCATTTTGTTCCTGTAGGTCATTGTTTGCCTACAATGTGGGGATCGTGGCTTTCATGAGACTTTGACCTATTGTAACGACTGTCATATACATGCTATTCACAGGTAAGTTTGCTCTCACATCCTTTATAATTTCATCACGTTGTCCTAGGGAGCTGCACTTGCAGGTGCACACATAGAACTATGTGATACATGTGCATGGCCGTATGTAAGTTCAATTTATGTGAAAGGTGTTCATTGTTTGAAATATGATTGTCTTTTTCCCATGCTTTTCAGGTATTGCGTTAAAACTCTGCCTGAACCTCTCAATGAAGAGGTTATTTGGCGTTGTGAAGATTGTCAACCTGATCCTAAAAAGCTCGATACCTTGGGGAAGAAGAAGAAGAGGAGGACTAAAAACTGGAAGTGGACAAGGGTGAAGAATAGAAGAAAGAAGAAAATGGGCTAAAAAGGATGAGTAAGGAGGCAAAAGTCGAACCAAACTCCTCATGAGAAGAGATAATACATGTTATTGATTAGGCATTTTAATTTGGCAATTTTTTTCCCATCTAAGCCCTAGGTAGCACAATAATACTATTGCATATGGATATCACTGATGTGGATTTCTTTGATATTTCTTGGTTTAATTTTAGAACTTTTAAGTCCCCACAAATTGCATGAAATTGCTTGTCTTGGACAGATACCACACCCAGTAAACCCCTTGATAGAGGTAATCATTAAGAATGATTTGTATCGTATTGTGCTCCGTGTGCTAGCAATCTATGACCACTTTGACAAGCATGATGGGGCGGCGGCAGCTATATAGAGTGCATCTCCCATAGCTGCTGACTTTAACTGGATGGACAATGCCCTAGTTGATTAGTGGGTTAGTGCCTCAATGGCAACTGATCAGCATAGAGAAGATCTGAAAAGCCTTTCTTTAATGAAATTGCTACTAACATGCCACCTACCAAATGAATGGACCACTGCCATATCACAAAAGCAGTATGGTAAGGATGCTAATGATCAGAAAACAAGTCCAGGGCATCATCAGATTCTTCATTCCATATTGCTTGGAAAACAGAGACAGCAAACATCGCCTTGACGCCACTTTAAAAAGCACTATTTTGATGCGAACGAGTCGCCATGTAATTGTCTAAGAGCGCGCATGATAACCATTCTATTTCTGTTCTAGAACTATTTTTCTATTTCAAACTTGTTTATGGAATAGAAATCCGTTTGGTAAAACAATTTTCTTTTTCTTTTTCTGAAATAGATTTCTACTCTAGAAATAAGTTTGGAATAGAAATCAGAAATTGTTTTTCTCTTTTTAACTTCTCATTTGAAGGAGTCTCTCCCTAAACCCTAGCCATCCATCCTCCTTCGGTTGCTACCACCCACCACCATCGTCGCCGCCCCCTCCCCCCCTACCGACGGCCGCCGCACTGCCCTCTCCTCCCATCCTCCCATCACCATCGGTGGCTGGCCACTCGTTGCCATCGCTGCCACCCCCTTCCCCGCTGGCCGCCCACCACCGTCGCCCGCCACCGATCGTCGATTGCCGACCACCACCACCCCTTCCGCCCACCGCTGATCACCGATCGCCCGCCACCACCGCCGGTCAACAACAGTTGGCCGCTGCCACCACCCTCTCCCTGTTGCCCCCTACCACCCCCTTCCCCCACTTCCGATTGTTGATCGCTGTCGCCGCCTCCCCCTTTAGCTACCCGCCACCACCACCCCTTCCCCCATCACCGCCGGTCACCGACCGCCGTTGCCCCCTTGCCCCGTCATCGCCGCTTAAAAGGGAGAAATTTTGCATCGTTATTAAACGAGTTTCTATTTTAGAAATAGAAATTTTATGTTGTTCTCAAATACGTTTTTTAGCTTAGAAACTCATCCAAGAATAGAAATAGAAAAATGATTCTATTCTAGAAATTTTATCATCGTGCCCTAAGTGATGCAGTTGACTTTGGGCAGAAATTGGCATATGCTGCCATCAAAAGTAATATTATTAGTCGAGACTACCCTTTTAAATGACAGACGAGCAAAAAAATAAAAGAAAACCAACCAATATGAAAATAGCCTTGGAATTGAAAAGGAACCGATGTTTAGTAAGTTCAGAATTCAAATACTCGTAATTTCAAAATAGCAAACCATATCATCTTTTACGTAATTGTAACGGGACCACTTCAGGATAAAGTAATCTAACGACAATGTTTTTTTTTTTGGTAAAGTATATTTGTATAAAGCCAACCAATAACTGTACAAGCTAAGGAATATCGGCACTCATTTACACTCAGCTTAGGCTAGCCTATTAAGTGGAAAGGTGCCGCAATCCGAGAGCACTAAAACGACAATTTTTATTGATTGGCTCTAAAGAGACCAAAGACCTAAGTGATCGTGTCCTGAGGACTAGCTAGCATAAATACATAAATAAAGAGATAACTAAAGAGACCTTAACGTCCATATGGATCACATTTCTTTAGCCAATGACCCATAGTGCCAAAACAGAGAATTTTATTAGAAACATAGGACAGTTTTGTACAATCTACTAGCAGTTCTCTCTTACCTTTGAGTTCATTCATTAAAGTTTTATCTATCAGAAAGAACATTATAAAGTAGTATTGCTCGAAAAATTAAAATGTACTGCCCACTCTGCAGATTTCCCCAATTCCTCGCCAACGTGGCTTGACACAATCGACAGTGTCATATCACATCCTTTAGAATAACATAGAACATTAGAAAATCTTGTAGGTCCACAAAAGCAAGCGAACTAGTTTAGTTAAAGGATCACTATTAGACAAGGGCACAATCATATTGGTACTCTCACACAAATTTGATTTTGTAAAGTGATGCTCACAATATTCTGACAAAGGATGTTTGCTACCAAATGAATATAGTTATGAGAAGTAATCTGCCCTCGTGACTATATTGAGGTCTAAGCTGGTGAGCGACAGTCAAATCTCTTATGGCAAGAAGTAAATGTTCTACTACATTGGTAACCATCTATTACTCGTGCAATCTTATCATATATGACGTCAAGTACTGAATTTATAAGCTCTAAAGGGAGGATGCTGCTTGAAGCGGACAGGTTTAAGGTTAATAAAATGAAGAGATGTAGCCCATGCAGACCATAAACAACAAAATCGAGAAGTCCACTTGCCTGGGCATTGGAATTGAGGAAAAGTTCATCATCTTCTCGATAGAATGTTCCAATAGCTCGTACATCAACTAGGCTCCCAGAGTCTCGAATTTGTAGTATGTGGATTGTTTGAAAGCGAAAAGAAACAGTAGCCCGTAGATCATCATACGAGGAGACTCCCATGTTATGGCTCAAGCTAATAAAATCATTGTGAAAAACCTTCTTATCCAGTACATCTCAATCAACAAGTCTATCCGGACCAGAAAAAGCCACCAAAGAAAGAATATTAAAAGACTTCAGAAAAGCTCTGCAAGGTTTGACACCAGAGACTTCATATTAATAAAACCCACCTTAAGAGGTGAAAGTCATCTATTGAGGGGATCCCAGGTCCAGCTTCCCCTAATTGGATGCATGTGAATTGGAGCAGTAGAAGTAACAAAACCCGAACTGATTGCTTTCCAATTAAGGAAAGAAGTCTTTACATATGAGCGCGTTGTTAGAAGCAAGTGAGACAGTATACAATTTGGTGAAAAAACTCTCAAATCTTTTTGCTTTTTGGGGGAGATCATAGATGCAGTTCTCTCCTTTGCAACAGAACGATAGCCATCTTGGTCGATATACTATCAAATCTTGATTATTCCGGCTGCAACTTATGAGATAATGACCATCTTCAGTGAATTTTTGAAATGAATGATCTGCCATTCAACATCATATGTAGTATGGCTTGGGACCAAATTTCATAAAATAGTCTAGCACAGTCAAATATATTTATTTTTTTGGGTCAAATAGCACGGTGAAATTGCAAAGTGCATATTTGATCAGTCTCATCTTGATGCAACCACGTGCATTTCATGTCAATGGCCTAATCACGAATCCAGAAAGGACAAAACATTCGTCTTACTGGTAAAATTCGTAAAATTTGCCATGTCGAGATGTGACTTTGGCTGCGACTACCAAACATATTCGGTACATCAGACCAAATATGCTATATAAATAGTTTATCTGTCTACCGCTTGTTCCAAAGACTAGAATAATTCTCACGATATGCTACATGGACAACCAAAAAGAGCATGCATGCTACAAGCACCGGGTTCATCATAAATTATATGACTACCATGCAATGGAAGAAAGCTTCTAATTTGAGGAAGTTCAGTTTTACCTATTCTGTTAATGCTCTCGCATGCTGTTATGATTTGCATATCCAATATGGAAGCACGTCGACTCCGAAAGGAAGCTCGCAAGAGGGATTTACATCAACAGTTCTTAGAAGAGAGGTCTCAGCTAGCAGCTTGAGCATCCTGGTGGAATGGAATGAAACCATATCTAATAGGTAACAAACTCGTTCCAGTACCGCTTCGACTGCGAGAAGGAAGCCTCAATACCCAGGAGCATTCGACTGAAGAAGTATGCCATTACTAAGACTCTCTTCAGGAACAATGGAGTCTGGTGAGGTAGCTCTTGTCTCTTGGTCAGCTGTTTCCGCTCGAGCGCATAGACTAACAAAACTCGTATAGCTGTTACTCATGTAAATCTTATCATCTCACTTTCTTTCTCCCCGTTCTCCCACTATCATGCAGAATCACTCGCATCCACTACACAAAAGTTAATTGACAAGTTCCATTACCACAACGTCCAACTCTGACAAGTTTGTTAATTGACTAATTGAAGCATTACTTTACTAAATCAAGCTGTAGACAGCACAATTTGTGGAAGAATCAAATATTCTATGCACCATGAGGACATGGGGTCGCATAAAGTGCATTAGAACACTTTTTTTTGGGTAAAGGATTATCAATGAATTGTGGACACCTCAAGTGCCAAAATTTTGCACAGGAGAACACATAAGTATGAAAACTTTTAAAATGTATATATAAGTGTCAAAATTGGAGGAAAAAAGGAACACTTAAGTGCCGACAACAAGCTACGTCAAGTTTCTAGCAAGCCATGTCAGATTTCCAATGAGTCCCGTTAGATTTTTGACAGCTACATAGACCAATTTTATTATTAAAATAACGACACGTCAGATTTCTAATAAGCCTCACCGAAGTTGGCACTTAAGCGTCCAATTTTTTTGAAAAAGTAACACTTAAATTTACCATTTTAAAAGTTTTGGCACTTATATACCCACCCATATTAAGTATTGGCACTTGAGGTGTACTTCGCCAACCAACTGCATGGTGAAAAGAACTAGAAGTCATACAATAAGTTGATACAAAAGAGTCTTGTGGTGTAGTCCGGTAAACAATGCTCCAATGTCTATGAGTTCTAGAGATTCAAATGAAGCAATTCCTCCATCATTTATTCCTTTAAGTAAGATAGAACTCTGCGCGCATTCTTGATGGCACATTATTTGAAGAATTAGGACATGCGGACCTTTGGAGTGCCAAAATTTAGCACGGGGGGATACTTAAGTGTCAAAAGTTTGAAAAGGTACACTTAAGTATCAAAATAGGAACAAAAAAGATCAGTTAAAGTACTAATGGCAGAAAAATCCGACCAAAATGCATACATGTCATTTTTCGGCAACTTTATTTGTTGATGGAGCAACTTTTTTCAAAAAAAAAGAGTATCCACATGGTAATTTAAAAAAACAAAAAAAAAAGGAAGGGATAGGGATTGGGCGAGGGCTATGCAGCTATCGCTGCCGCCACCGCCCTACCATCTCCGGGAAGGGCTAGTGACGGTGGGGCGAGGGTCGGTCGAGGTCGTCGAGCCCTAGCTAGTGGCCAGCAACCCTGGGCACCTAGTGGTAAGGGCCTGCAGGCCCTTGCCTAGATCTGGGGTGAGGGTCACAATCTCTCCAAGATCTAGCGAGGGTTTTCAGCCCTTACCTAGCCAGGCTAAGGGCCGTCGGTGACTAGTTGTGGTCCTTGGCCTAGCTGCTAGCTATGGTTGACTATAGCTAGCCACCAACAGCCCTTGGCTTGGCTGGGCGACGACTAACGATCTCGCCGGATCTAGGGGAGGGTTGCGACCCTTACCGCCGCCGGCCGTGGTCGCCGGCCACTGGCCAAGGCTCAACGACCCTGGCTGACCCTCGCCCCACCGTTGTCTTCTCGGCGATAGTGGGGCAGCACGATTTCTCACTTTACCTTTTTTAAAAATAATTAATTAATTTTATGATAATATATTTTTAAAGTTTTTAAATTTTAATTAATTAATATATTTTACAAATGCCACATCGGTACCAAAATGACGTCGTTTTGGTTAAATTTTTGTTGACTTAGCTTTTGGTGAGCCGCATAAGCAATTTATATTATTAAAATAAGCTAGT
Organism: Corymbia calophylla; assembly: GCA_014182845.1. NCBI lineage: Eukaryota > Viridiplantae > Streptophyta > Magnoliopsida > Myrtales > Myrtaceae > Corymbia > Corymbia calophylla. The sequence goes on along the minus strand of CM024699.1, from coordinate 989,259 downwards.
CGGATTTCCGGCAGCCTTCGGTGGAGTTGACACTTAAGTAATTTAATTTTCGAAAAAAGTGGCACTTAAGTGTATATTTCATACCACCCGCTGCGGTGGCTCCGCCGGTTAGGCTCCGTGACCCTTGCGCTTCAAGGGAGGGGTTCGAAACTTGGGGAGGCACTTGGTGACTTAACCCGCCGGTGGGAGTGTGGTGGCTAGCTCCCATTGGCCCTGGGGTTTACCACCCGCCGCCGGCCGTGCGGGGTTCCCCGGGTCACCAAAAAAAAAAAAAGTGTATATTTCATAACTTTTGGCACTTAAATGTCCCCCGTGCCAAGTTTTGATACTTTAGCTGTATTTTTCTTGAAGAATTAGGGTACGTTTGTTTCGCGGAAATCGTACCATTTTTGGAAAATGTTTTCCAAGAAATCATTTTCATGGAAAATGATTAGTTTTCTTGTGTTTGATGATATGTGATTGAAATTGTTTTCAGGTGTTTAGATCGCATTTGGAAAATGATTGAATAACATTTGAATTAACAAAAAGAGAAGGACCTAAAGACCTCATAAAAAGGGAAAGTGTTTTCCCCTTCCCATGCACAAGAATTCATTTTTCTAAAATAATACATAATATTTATGTTGACTGGAAAGTATTTTTCATTGATCAAATCGTTTTTGGAAAAACAAACAGCGGAAAATCTGGAAAACACTTTCCAGGAAACTATTTTTATTGAAACAAACGCACCATTAGTCTCAAAAGTCTGTTTAGCAAGAGCTTGGCAAATTTGCATAGGACTAAGTAAATTAAATTGGAAATTTGAAAATCAATTTAGAGCACAAAAAGGACTGCCAAAACTGGAAGGTCCCCAACAAGGATGAACAAAAATAAGCAACAAAGAAGATCAAATTGCTATGAAAAAGCACTGAGGATGACACTGGTGCCATGAGCAGGAGTGCGAATCTGCCGTTCGAAAATCCTGGCAGCGATGTTGCTGCTCTTAAACATACCGGCCGAAACAGCCAAGTATCAAGCGATGCCTCGCGACCGAAGAACTCATGTTGTCCTTTTCTAGTTTTAAGTATTTAACGGCTCGGAGTCAAGTGATAACAAAATAAGAATAAAAAATAGAGAGGCAATGTAAGGCCACGACAGAAGCCAACCCTAAATGCTCCACCATCAAGTATTCTAGGTAATCCAATCGCAAGCATAACAGAGGTGATTGGATTAGAGCTACCGCGATTCACCCCAAGATTGACATGTGTCACGATCGCTGCGTTCGGCTTCATTCCTTCTGTGCTATTGGCTATGGTAAGGTGCAGGAAATATATGTGAGTTCTTATTTACCTTTTTCATATGTATCTCGACAAGGAAAAAAAAAGAGTACAGAAAAAAGGACACTTACAGAAGAGTCCTAAAATTTATCAATATGTTGCACTCGGATTAGTAAGACTTTCATTTATCATATTTAAGTCTTAAAAATTATCACAATTGTACACTTTAATGCTTCCGTTATTAACTCCTTTAGCTCAATGAACGGAAATCTATGACTTTTTTTCTTCATTGCAATGTAGGATTGAAAAAATAATAAAATTTGTGATGAGGCATTTTTTGTCTACTTTAAAACCGATGGAGTTGATCGGGAGGACTCGAATGTGTCGAAATTACAAGTGTTAGAACTAAAAATGATAGAATGAAAATTTTAACCTTGTGGCGACAAATTTTAGGACTTACCTTGTAAATCATTCAAAAAAAAAAACCTTATGTAATCTTTTTTCTCATTTGACTTCCACATAAGGAGAGGTATTAAGAGACCTAATGTGTCAACGCAATTGATACTGCACTTGGATGTTAACTTTGAATTTCAAAAATAAGACAAACTTATATATATTGGTTGAGGTTAGTAGGTCAACCTATTAGTTAACTCTTCACTAATCATATACTTATCGTACACTCTAAAGGGAGCGCACCCATATTGAAAAGAAAATAATGCTAATGACAATAGAGAAAAAGAGGCAAGGCACTCTATTTATATTTGCCCATGAAAAAAGAGTTAGGCAATAAAAAATAATGCTAATGACAATGGAGAAAAAGAGGGCCGGTGTTGCCTTGATCTTTTTATGTTGTCGTATGGTTTTTTATGCACATGTCATCTTCTTTTTCCCCCTTGTCCTGATGATTGGCCTTGCAACAATTGTTCAAATAGTCTTGAATCTACTGTACTTTTGCTAATTCGATTTTAAAATTTTTAATTTTATCAATTGAGTCCTAAACTTTTTAACTATTTGCCAATTGAGTCCACCTAGCCTTGTTAGTGACCGACGAGAATCGGCAACCCTCACCAGCCACACTAGGGAAAAAAACACAAAAGGAAATATAAAAAAATATAAAAAATCGAAAATATATTTAAAAATTGTTCACATCAGCGCCGCATGTACTATATAGGACACCATTATCAATGTTAGCAATTTCTAGCCAAATTTAATCTGATCGACTTAATTGGTAAATTATTAAAAGTTTTAAGACTCCATTTGATAAAATTAAAAAGTAGCACAATAAGTTCACAATTAATTGGACAATTTTTCCAATTGGCCTTGAGGTCCTCGGTCTTGGGTTGACCAGGGAAAGTTGGTGCTCTACTGCAAGTATCGTCTCCCCGCATGAGAGCATTAAGGAGGTCGTCTTGATCACTAGCTTGGAATGATTGGCTTTAAATATTAAGCCAGTTGTTAAGTAAGTACGATCATTAGGTTAGATCATCCGTTTTTGTCGATGAGCAACGAACAAAAGGGGCGAGTACAAGATGACATTTTATTAAATGTGCATCCTTATGATAAAGATAATTGTTCTCTAAAGAAACCATTCATCGTTGATCGTAATTTTACTTTGTTTCCTCTAATGATGAAGTGTGCAGTCTTATTTTGCCCTTGTTCATGTCATTTGAAAAGGCAATAATGTGGCATCATCAGTACATTCTGGGATGGTGATAAAGTTAGGCAAAGTTTATACCTTATGAAGAAATATAGGCAGTAATTTACATCAGGGTCACTTTCTTTATAGGGCATATCCAATGAAATTATAATCAATAAGATAAAACATCGAGGTGACAATTTCTACGTGTCACATTTCTGTCATGTTTAATTACTTTGATATTATTAGATAGACTTGTATATATATATAATGTGGCTGTCATTCGAGTATGAAAATAGTTTTGTTTAATTAAGGGCTATTTGGCCATTTGCACAAAAACCTATTTGGCTTTTAGCATTCGACATCAATAAGGATCTGTCTTGGTCATTAATAAGGTTCTATTTTGTCACATAGACAATATCGTACAAATTTGGCGAGAAAATACAATCGTTTCAGATGGGACTATACTTAGCTCAAAAACTAAATTATAGCACATTCAAAAACTGGGTATCGCATTTTTCAACTATGTGATCAGTAGTTGCCCAAATGCTAAGGAGATGGGATTAGCTAGGGAGTTGCTGAAATTGATGGAAGCTCGGGGATTGAAACAGGATGAATAAGGCCAAGGAAGTTCTGTTAGAGGCTGAAAGGAAGCACTCTAAGCTGACACTAGTGAGTTACCGTCCGCTCATCTGTGGCTATTGGAAACTCGGAGAATTCGATAAGGCCCTTGAATTACTTAGTGAGATGAAGAATTGCGGAGCGCAGCCTAATGGTTGATGAACACAATAAACTAATTCAGTCACTTTTCTTGAATGCATTGGATTGGGAGAAGGCAGAGAAACTGTTGGAAGAAATGATAGAGAGAGGAGGGGGGGGCTATATTTTAATGGAATCACAAATGGGCTCATCAAAGCCCTGCCAAAGAATTGGAAAGTGAAGCAGTGGCTGCCAGAGAACTAACAACTTTTAGCTTAAACTACTAGTACCGACTGGCTGGTCAAACCCGGCATACCTTGGACATCCTTCCGAGTTTATATGAACTACAAATAGGAAATTTGGCTGAACCCTTTGTTCAAAATGGTCCTTTCTCTGGGTCTATCAACAACTGAGAGGACTTTTGGCCGAAATTGTCATCCAACCGAGATGCACGATGTTACAGGTCGGTCAGGAGAAGGTAACAAGTTTTAACTCAGATCATACGTTAGAGAGACATATAATGTGCTTTCATTGTCTTCGTTTCACCTAGAAAAATAAGATGTGAGAGAGCATGTGTTGCATTTGGTTTTTAGTCACAATATTTCCTTTCCACAAACCTTGGTCCAGCAAAACAACTAAGAGCAATGCGGGGAACATTTTGCCTAGGGTGTACTAATTTGTGCGTGTTACTTTCTGTTTACTTAAGTAAAATGAATTCACTAGAGTTGCATAAGTTGCTAAAATGAAATGCATTTGGTTTTGCTGTGGCATCAAGTTTTACTAGTTTTTTAGTGATGAGAAGCTGGATTACACTTGAGGGCTCCTTCAAAATTGTTGGAACCAAAAGGAATAATGACAACTTTGAAAATTTGGAACAAGTGCACATGTTGGAGGAAGAAATTGTCCTTAGAATGCTTTTCTAATGGCTTCTTGTTCACAGCACACCCTCACTTCCGATACAATAGCAGAACACCGAAATTACAATAAAGATGAAGGCAAACATCCCATACACTTAACTGTTCATCTCTCTTTCTCTCTCTACGCTGAGGACTTGAGCTACTATAGCTTCGGTCTGATCTTGGCTTCGGGCGACCATCTCCGGCGCCGGTGGAAGCCACATTTTGGAAGAGGAGCCACGCCATTGCAGTCCACCAGTACCTGACTCGATGAAGTCTTGTTTGTCTCTCTCTCTCGCTGCGTTGAGGACTTGAGCTACTGTAGCTTCAGTTCTGATTTTGATTTCGGGCGGCCATCTCCGACGTCGGTGGAAGCAACATTTTGGTAGAGGAGCCGTGCCATTGTAGTCCACCAGAATCCCCATCGATCCTTGCCCTGGTAAGGCCTTCTCCCCTGCGAATTAGCTATGCGACACTAGGGTTTACTCTGTCCAAACTGAGCCATTAGCTCTGTTTCCCCTGTTCCAACCATGGAGAAGGCTCCGTTTGCTCCTAAGTCATAGTCCGAACTGGGAGAAGGGCACAACCGGAGCCGGAGCAGGGCTCCGGCACGTTGCTACCTCTCTCGAGAACGAACCCGAAATGGTAAAGTTGCTGCAATTGGATCTGTTGGCGGGGGGTAGAATGTTGAGTTTAATTGTATTAGGAATGTCAAAGCCTCTATGCTTAGCTCTATTGATGGGGGCCAGAATGTTGATAGTGCAGGTCCGTCCTCTGTTATTGCTGGTTTCACTGGGCAAACCCGAGAACAATCTACTACAACTGGAATCCGGCCTCCTCTGTTGCAACACCAACCTGTGAAGCCACCCACAGCAACTTGCTCTTGGGCAAATGTGGCTAGAGCCGCTGTTCAAGGGTACTCCCTTACATTTTATCCTCCTAATTCAAATGCTGATAATGTTGTAAATTGCTCTGAGAAGGACTTAGATGCTGCTGATTCTATATGGAAAGAATGTTTAGTTGGTTATTTTGTCGGCAAAAAACTCCCATTTAAGCTAGTTGAGACAGCCCTTAAACACTTATGGGGTCATCGACTAATGGAGGTGAAAGCTAACAACCAAGGGTTCTATTTCTTTCATATCCCGGACATGGAATTTAGAAGAAAGGTCATTGAAGGTGGCCTTTTGACGGTGGCAAGGGTGCCTCTCATTCTTCAGCAATGGCACCTTATGCTAGAGCTGAAAAAAGGTGAACACACTTCGGTTCCCGTTTGGATTAAACTGAATAATCTTCCCTATGGGTTGTGGTCCGCTTGGGGACTTAGTAAAGTCGCTAGCACTTTGGGTAAACCTCTATATGTTGACCAGCACACGAAGCAACTAAAAATGATCTCATTTGCTAGAGTCTGTGTTAAGTTAGAGGCCTCCAAAGCTTGCTATGATACTATTAATGTTTTCCTTAATGGGGTTGTTTGTGTTGTGGAAGTTGAGTATGAATGGAAGCCTATTTCATGCCAATCTTGTGGAGTGTTTGGCTATAAGTGTTTTGCCATCAACCCCTGCCCTACTCGGTCTGTACAAGAGAACCATTATGGTGTACAAGCACTTGAGCCTCTTGCTGTGATGCATGGCTAGCCCACCCATACAGGCTCCTCTCAGCCTGAGTTGGTGCCAGAACTAGCCCCCATAGAGGAGTGGCAGCAGGTCAGAAGTAGAACTGGCAAAGAGAGCTCGGAGCTTACTTTAGCGCGGCCAACCCCAATCAGACCATCAGCTTCTTGTGTGGCAAAAATTCTACAGGAAAGTACTCTGAAGGCAGTGATTCCCTTGGCAGAACCAGCCTCCCCCACCTCCTTCGCTTCAGTCGATGACCTTGAAAAGGAGCCCGGTCCTGCATTCAGCCCTATTCAGGCCCTGTTGTAGTCGGCGAGCCCCGAATGATTGTTGCTGGAGATTGATTTGTCTGTAAATTCTAGCCAGGCGCTGCTGGTGCAAAATTCTGGGACAGATCAAGAGCTGTTGAGGTGTTCTGATATCCCCTTGCAGGAGGAGGCTCCGCCTGTCTCTGTCCCTGCTGATCAGAAGTTGCTAGTGTGTGCTGGTTCTCCCTTACAGGAGATTGCTCCACCTAGTTCTTCTCTTGATGTGTAGAGGCTGAAGCTAGCCAACAAGTAGGAGCCACCCTCGAGTTCTCCATCTACAAAGGTTAAACCATCTACCAGCAAACGGCGTCTCTAAAAAAAGTAGTCCCTGCCCTTCTTTTGACCTTATCTCATGTTTTTTGGATGTTGGAATATAAGGGGTCTCATGAACCCCACTAAGCAAGCTGAAGTTAGACAGCCGGTGCATCTCAATAATATTTGCTGCGTTGGTTTACTGGAAACTAAAGTCCCAGTTGACAATTTTGGTAATATTTCTGCTGGCTTATTTCCTGGATGGTTGTGGTTGGCTAACTATGAGTATTCCCCTCAGGGGCGTATCTGGGTTGGATGGAACCCGCTTCTAGTGGATTTCAATCATCTTTTTAGTTCTAGCCAGCTTATCCATGGAGATATAAAAATTTTGAGTTCAGGTTCTGCTATTACTTTCTATGTGGTTTATGGGGAGCATACATTTGTTTCTCGAAAACCTCTCTGTCTTGATCTTATTAGATTGAGCTATGCCCTCAAGGAAAGCCCCTGGTTAGTTGTTGGCGACTTCAATGCCATTCGGGACCATTCGGATTGAATAGAGAGCCTTGACATATGGATCCTCGCGTTTGATGAATTTAAGGATTGCCTGGACCAGGCTGAACTGATCGATCTACGCTATGTGGGATTTCGCTTTACTTGGTCAACATCCTCGGGTGCTCTGAGAAAGCAAAGGAAAATTGATCATGTTCTGGTTAATAACTGCTGGTGTATGGCTTATTCCTTTTCAGAAGCTTCCTTTTTGGCTCTGGGTATTTCGGATCATACACCGATGGTTGTGAAAATTTTTCCGCCTGCTTCTCGCCGAGTCCCTCTCAAATTTTTTAACCTGTGGATGAGTCACCCGGATTTCTCCATGCTTGTGATGCAGGCTTGGGATACTCAAGTTTCAGGCTCTCTTATGTTTAAACTCTACGCCCGTCTTAAGCTTTTGAAGGGCCGCCTTAAATGTTTGAACAGAGATACTTACTTGGACATTTCTATGAGAGTGATTGCAGCAAAAAGGGATCTTTTAGCTACCCAAGAAGCACTCCATCAAGATCCACAAAATAGTCTTATGGTGGAAGGTGAGCATTCCCAAATCAAAGAATATTATGAACTCCGTTCCCTTGAAGAGTCTTTCTTTAGACAAAAGTTTAGAATTTGCTGGCTAAAGGAAGGAGATCACAATACCAAGTTTTTTCACCATTCGGTCAATCACCGACACCTCTGCAATCAGATTATTTCAGTCATGGACAGTACCGGTCAAATGGTTTCTGAATAGGTGGATGTTCAGCAAGTTTTTGTCTCATATTTCCAGGATCTACTCACCTTGACTGCTGTGTCTACGGGACCAGCTATTCAGGAGCTCATTGACGTCATCCACTCACCTCTCAGGTATGACTAGGTCAATTTTCTATCTCTTCCGTTCTCTCCTTTAGACGTCCGTGATGCTATGTTCTCCATTGCGGGGAATAAAGCACCTGGTCCGGATGGCTATAATACGGACTTTTTCAAAAAGAATTGGGATAAGGTGGGTACTTCAGTTACTGAAACTATTATGGATTTCCTTGAATCTGGCTGTTTACTTAAAGAAGTCAATAATACCATCATTGCCTTGGTGCCTAAAGTCCCCAATGCATCTTCAGTCTCAGATTACCGACCAATTGTATGCTGCAATACAATCTACAAATGCATAACTAAGATTCTCTCTTCTAGAATTGCAGCAGTTCTTCCTGAACTTATTAGCCCGGTTCAAACAGCATTTGTGAATGGAAGGCGAATTAGTGATAATATTATTCTTGCCCAAGAATTCTTCAGTGGGTTTCATAACAAGCCCCACATTCCAAAATGTGCCATCAAGGTAGACTTCAGGAAAGCCTATGATACTTTGGATTGGGATTTCTTAGAGAACACCCATCTAGCCTTTGGGTTCTCTAACCATCTTATAAGACTGATCATGGTATGTGTACGCACCCCTAAATTTTCCATTTCTATCAATGTCGAATTTCATGGCTTCTTCTCCAGTGGACGAGGTATTCGACAAGGAGATCCTATGTCTCCATATCTCTTCATCTTGGCTATGGAGGTCCTTATTGGAATCATTGATGCTCACATTCGGACTTCGGATTATTGGTACTACTGGCGATGCAAGGCCACGAGGCTATCCCATCTATTATTTGTAGATGATGTTCTTATTATTAGTCAAGCAAGCCTCGCTTCCATATCTTGTATCAAGGACGGGCTTACTTTGTTTTCCTCTTGGAGTGATTTGATTCCAAATTCCAACAAGAGTGAAGTATTCATATCTGATGGCTCTGACTCAGTTAGGGACCAGATCATACAAGCTCTTGGCTTCACACTGGGCTCGTTTCCAGTTCGCTATTTGGGTGTGCCTATCATCACCTCTCAGTTGAACAAAGTGGACTGTAATACCCTGATATGCCATCTTACTACTAGAATCCAATCCTGAACATACAGATTCCTCTCGTTTACGGGCCGATTACAACTTATTAAGTCGGTACTACATGCTATTCAAGCTTATTGGACATCCATCTTTTAGCTTCCAACTTCGGTTGTGGACAAGATAGAGCAAATATGTAGATAGTTCCTCTAGAAGGGACCAACCATGAGACTGGGAGGTGCAAAAATGTCTTGAGCTGATGTTTGCCTCCCCACTCCTGAAGGAGGACTAGGCTTGAGGAGAATTAGAGACAACAATAAAGCAACCATGGCTAAACACATCTGGTTGCTATTCACCGATAAGGAATTGTTATGGTGTAAATGGATTCACGCCACATACCTCAAAAGACAATTTTTTTGGATTTCTTCTACTCCAACTCACTGCTCTTGGACCTGGCGGAAGATTCTTGCGCTAATAAATGAATTCCAACCCCACTTTAGATGGAAGATAGGAGATGGCGATCATACATCACTGTGGTTTGATCCTTAGCTAGAGTCTGGTCCCCTCAACTTGATTTTCTTAGACAATTATATTTACCAGTCAGATCTTCCCAAGCAAGCGAAGGTGAAGGACTTATACTCACCGGATGGGCTCCAAATCTTGTAAGACTTGTCTTTGTGGCAAATCTCGCCTCCCCCACTTTTTCATGATTAGGACATTTTTAGTTGGGTGGAGGATTCTTCTGGAAAATTCTCAATGGCTTCAGCTTGGGTCACTATTCGCTGTAAAGCCAACCCGATCCCCTGGTCCTCTTGTGGCTCATTTTCAAAAACTGTCTTCCAACGCAGGTACTTCTCATGCTCTATGGCAGAATACCCACCACGGTTTGTGCTTTCTGCAATACTAGACCTGACTCAGTCAATCACCTTTTCTTTAAATGCTACGTCCCCAACTCTCTTGCCAACTTTTGGGCCGCTAAATGTAATATTCCTTGGATCAATTCTGCTTGGCCGGACAACCTCCTTTGGGTTGGTAATGTCCTTTTTGGCAAGGGTTTTACCGGGAGATAGCTCGGTTTTCTTTTGGAGTTCTTTGCTATATCATTTGGAAAACTAGGAATAATATTATATTCCGTGGCCGAAATCTTTACATTCCATCCATGAAGATGCAGCTACTCAAGGCGATAAAAGATAAGGCCCTAGCTTTCAATAGGTTTGAAGACAACCCTAGAAATAGGAGGATGCAGCGTTGTTGGGGGATAGACCCCCGTATTTTTGAAGTGGAGCTGTCTTTGGCCCAATCTTAGGATTGTTTGGGTCCCTTTAGTCCGTTTCTACTCTTTAGTTTGTACATGCTTTGTTCTCACTTGTGATCGCGGTACCCTGTCACTCCAACGGCATGTTGTGTAGTTGAGTGCCTGTTGGTGCCTGTTGGTGCCATGCCTCACCTTTGTTGTACATTTCTTTGGTCGTTAATATATAATATTACCTTACCAAAAAAAAACATCCCACACACTTATTATCCTAAGAACAAAATGTCAAAAACAAGAAAACACAAACATTTAATGAGCCGAAGACCATGAAGTCTTCACTCCTTCTGACAATGTCATAATTTCACGCTATTTGACCAAAAAACCAAACAAGAGCTCCTCTTTCCCTTACGAAAGCATTTAATCCTGTTGAATGGTAAATGGGATACCCAAAGATAGCCCACCATAAATCATGTTGATTTCCTTTTGTCTTCGATCTTCTTCAGACACCCATCATAAATCAAGACATCCAACCAAATCTAGAAACCAGACATGAACATGCTCAAATTCAATAATCAATTTTATATTATTCAAACAAAAGTGTAGTCACTATAGATATTTCCCCTGGAAATTTAGATTTTCAGATATGATGCTGAACTCTTTGTACAGATGCTGCGTGTTTTTCATCATTCGGAGATGAAGGAAGGCCACTTTTTCTCCTCCATAACCATGTCCTATGAATCCTCTCATTCATCAAAAGGGAACCTTTTTCTTAGTTGGGGAAATGATTTTTTGGTAGGTCGGAGTGGAGGAAAGGTTCACGCATTCTTTTGGATTGGAAAATCTGTAAATTGAGAATATGACTTTTAACTAATAACACAAACAACGAACCCGAGGGGCAATTGGTAGGCATACATACACAACTAAACACGACTTCCGGATTGAAGCACTTACAGATCAAAGGAAAAAAATGAAGTGCATAGAACGCGTTTTCTACCAGGCAACTTTTTAAAACCGCAGCCATGGGCACAAGTATCAGCAGTTATTGTATCTTAACATGAGTAGAAGCTAAAGCCACGTAATGTTGAAAAGAAATTACACGATGGATTCAATCTGCTATATCGCCTTTTCTACCAGGCAACTTTGTTTCTTTAATTAAAGACAAACAAATTCAAAGCCCTTGAAAGCAAATTCTTCCTCCGCGTACTGAAATTTCTAAAAGTGAAAAAAGACTGCTCTTATCAATTCAAATTCCGAGATGAATGAGAGCCATACCTGAAGCTGGAAAGTCCTAGCTCTTTCTCCTGATAGGACTCCTCTAGTTGAGTGCAACTTCAAGGACAAACGATTAAGAAGACATCATAAGCAATTTTTTCACGGAAGTATACGTCCCAATTAACTTGCAATTTATGTGCACTTTTCTAGTGTCATCCAAAACAGCCTTGAGAAAGGCTACACCATGTTCGAGCGTAACATTGTCAGAGTGGACAACATTGGATAAACTGTTTACTTCTTCCTAAGTAATCTCTAGATCAGTCAGCTATTCCTTCAGCATCTCCATCTCCTTCATAGCATTGGCCAATTTCTTCTCCATCTCCTGTTTGGACTTGAGAACGGATGAGAAGCTTTTCTCTGTAGCTTCTTGGTTTGCTAATGCAGCTGCCAACTGTCTGTCCAGTATTCCATTTTTTTCTGATAAGGGAGGCTATTTTTGTTTGGTAGAAGTGGTATATGCTCGAAATAGAGGGAGATGCTCCAACTTTACAATTAATTTCCATGAACACCTAAATCATCACTGTTAACTGAAAGGCTCTCATTCCCCACTGATGTGGGGACTCAGGTTTTCATCTTCAAATGCAAAGCTCTCTTCCCCAAAGCTTTCACATCCATTGGAGTTGGCTTTGACAGTATCTGAATGGCTTTACACGTGTTCTGCTGCCTGAAGTCAAACACAATAATTCCCTCAGTATTAGTTAAACTCATACTAGAGTAACTGAACCACTTAAAGTCTTCCCAAGCTTCTGTTTTTCCAAACTAGTGATTTATTATCTCCTTCCCTTATCCATCCTTTTTGTTATTAAGGGTGTTTCAGGTGCTGTTTTGTTGGAGTGGAGATGATATGACTTCACGACAATGGCTTGATAAATCTAGGTTTTAAGTTGCAAACATTGCGATGTAAAATAAAAAAAACAGTTCACCAAAAGGTAAAGGCTGTCCATTCTATGAAAGCACGCAAGAAATAAGAGAGAATGTAACACTTTCAACTCAAGCAATCCAGTGGTAATGCCATTGACGTGTAATGATGAACCTTCATCTCCAAGATGCTTAGCCACCTTTCGAGGCCTATCATATTCTTCTTCATTACTAAACTGTTTTCGAAGTAAGACATTGGTAAAAGATGGATTTTGATCAATGAGTGTGGACTCCGACAATCACTTCCTGCCTGAACAATGCTGCTCAATGGTAGATACTAGATTTTCTTGCTCAGTTGAGTAGCCAGACCTTTAGAAGATGACCGTCTCCCAAATGGTCCAGCGGCTTTTGTAGCAACAGGTCTCCGGTCTATTAGACTCTCATTCTTTTCCACAACTAGTACCTCAACCTGATAGAGAAGTTCAGAAATCAAAATAAGTCCACCACTAACAAAAAAAGAAAAAAAAGCATAGAAATCTGTGGAAGAATTGTTGGTTTCAAAAGGATTTAAAAATACCCTTACTTGATTTGATGGCTCTTTCTTGGTCCCCACAAGAGCCACAAGAAAATCTTTTTCCTTGTGCTGCATAAGAACAAGGCCGAACCCCTGGAAGTTATAAAGATTATAAGTAACAGCAACAGGCAATGTCAACGGAAAAAAGGGTAGTCCTGTCTTTGCAAAACAAACAGCATGCTGTACTTGTTCTGTGCTCTGTAAAGTATGAAAAGAGAACTTGGACTTATGATATGTTGGCATGGCATTGCCAATATACAATGATATCTCCTGGAATTGCAGGGGTACAATTAGATAAGAGTTGAGAAAGAAGAAAAATAATTCGGTAATATCCTTCAGCACAAATCTTGTATAAGGAAACAGGAAAAGGAAACATATGAATCACCTTGTTGGTGGCAATGGAAGATGGAGATGATGCAACAGCTACAGAGCGCTCCACTTTTAACACATCAAAGGTGACCGTTTCTAAATGTCCTGGAGCAATTTGATAAAGACACGGTCAATAAGCAAGAAGAGATGATAATTTGACATTCAGGAACAGCAGCAAGAACTTCAATCTTAAGTCTCTTTCTCCAATCCATTATTTAACCAAACTGATGCACGCTTGATGAATAGAGAGATATATTTAAAAGTTTCCCAGTGCCACAATTCTTGAGCATTGTTGTAAGTTGTTACTCAGTAGAACTAAAAAACAAAACACCAATTTCATGGGATGCGACTAACATGAACAAACTAATATAAGAGAAAAATGACGCTTCAAGTGACAAAAGGGGCGGTATACAAGTTCTCTCATCCTCCAGTTAACACGTTGAGAAGCAATGTGGAGTTAAAAGAGTAATCTTTAATTGTTTTGGGGCCTAATCAGAATGGTTATAGTCTACCTGGGCCAAACATAATAATTATTTAATGACTCGGCCAGTACATTTTATGAAGTTTAAGAGTTAGCATAGAGAAAAAGGTATCTCTAGCTAGTGATGCATAATTTTCTTGCAGCTCCCACCCCCAGCGATTAACATTTTGTTCCCCACAGAACTCCACAGCAACCAGCTCTCGGTGATGGATGGAAGCCTCAAATCTTGATTCTTGACCAAATCATCAAAACAAAAAGCAGGTCAACCAAAAGCCGATGACTTTAATTTTCATTTGAAGTAAGAGAAGAATGCTGATATAAATTGAGTCTGGCCCAATGGTAACTTAAGAGACTGAACACGTCATTTCAAAGTCTAATGAATACAAGTCATTAATATTGTTCATTTTCATGATCACCAAAAATTAAAAGTTTTTTATCTTCATAAAGAGTAGCAACATGATTGGATCTTGCAGATGGTCCTGAACCTCTGCATTTGTGTGAAATCTGGATTATGACATGAATGTGATGTACAGACTAGCAGAAAAAAGAAATTTACGTACGTGCAACGCAAAGGAAGCCATGTCAATTATTTCAGATCGAACATATGTACATCGTTTAGCTTTCTCCTTTAAGCATCTTCACCCCTAAAAAAGATTAAAACAGAATTTGCCCTGACGACAGAATAACCGCTACGAGATTCCTGCAATGCAAATTCACTTTATTGGGAAAAAAAAATCAGCATCATGGGATTTCATTGCTATCTTTGAGGCCCTTTTGACAGATCAGAGAAAAAAGAGAGGACAGAATAGACTATAAGGTCAGGTAAGTTACACAAGTAACTATTTCCTTACGAAATATGTACACAATTATTATACTAATCTAGGCAACATAGTTTTTAAAACCACTTGTGTATCGCCGGTATGATAGCATTAAACACCTTATGAGAATAATATGAAATTGTGCAAATAATATGCCATGCAAGCAAAAGTGTGTGTGATGCACTTTTTAAGTACCACTAAAACAATTGTGCTAGCTAATTATGACTTCAGATCGTGTCGTGTCATCCATACTCAGATGGGAGCTCTTATCAAGGAGAACGCAAGTAGGTGACATGCTTCAATTCCAGGATATATATATTTTTTTAAAATGGAAAAAAGCAAATGCAATGAACATGAGCACATGCAATCAGCTGTCGCTGAGGTGATCAATCAAATAACCAACATCACCAACATCACCAACATCATCACCATCATCATCATAATCATCATCATAAAGTGTTCAGAATTTAATCAAGGTGTCGAACACCCTTTAGCTTCCATCAGAGACCAGCACTCCGTGTCAGAGTCGAACGCCCATACTATGAAGGACTGGTGCGGTAAATTCAGCACCAAGAGGAAAAAAGGAAAAAGCAATATGAGCGTGATCAGGGAAAGAAGGATCGTACCTGGCAAACTATCAGTCCCTGGTTCAAATTTCCTCCAATTAGAAGCACATTTTTCCCCCAAGAAACCTAGACCGAAAACACGTTAAAATATATAGAAAGCATTAAAATGTGGCACGATGAAGTCAGACGGCTTGTTTTAAGTATAGTTTCCACCCACCACAAAAATTTTGACCCTTTTCTTTTGATAATTGTGAAATCTATAAAAAGAAACCTACTTATTAGGTTAGGCCATGTGATTTTTCTACGTGATAATTAGTAATCATAGTATTTTTATCACGTTGCAATGGATGGTAAAAAAATCAAAGTAGAGCTGTTTGAGGCCAAGGTAAAGCTATCTTGACTAGAAAAATGATCAAAATCGAAATTCAATGACTTGACCCTCGATTGGCGAGCAACTAGCATGCCACCAATTTCTGACAGTGGCCGTAGGCCAAAACTTTTGTAGAGCGCTCACTTTGGTGCTAAATTTTTTTTTTTCACTCACTTAAATGTCATAAATTTGAAAAAACGTTTACTTGAGTGTTACTTCCGATTTACCCACCAAAAAAACTAACATGGTTGCTGATGGACAAATTTTAATATTTTTAAATAATTTTATTAATATTTTTGAATTTTTTTCCGTTTCTTTTGTAGGGCCGGCGAAATTCATCGTTGACCCTCACTCCGCCGCGGAACCCTTGCCCAGATTGGGCGGGGGCTGCCTTGCCATCGGTTGCAAAGCAACCTTGCCTAGGGCCTTTGTGGCCAAATCTAGGCGAGGGCCGCCGAGCCCGCCGTAGCCACCATGGGTGAGGCCATCGGGTCCTCTCCAACCATTGGCAAGGTTGTGATGGCCCTCGCCATCTCTAGGTGGTGGGTCACGAGGGCCACCCAAAGTTGGCAAGGGCCGTCGCAACCTTGCCAATAGTTGGCAGGGACCCAACGGCCTCACCCGTGACGACTACGACGAGGGTGAGGCAGCCCTCACCCAGATCTGGCTATACAGGCCTTGGGCAAAGCGACAACGGTCTTGCCCAGGGCCTTCGTGACGGATGGCAAGCATTTCGCTATTGGTGAGGGTCAGCGGTGGCCCTCACTTGCCCTAGAAAAAAAATTCAAAAATTAAAATATTGTCCACCGAGGGCCACGTCAGCTTTTCGATAGGCAAATCGGAAGTGGCACTCAAGTGAACGTTTTTTCAAATTTATGGAATTCAAGTGAGCGCAAAAAAAATTTTAACACCAAAGTGAGTGCCGTACGAAAATTTTTGTATTTCTAGTGCCCTAACCCCTTATCTAGATGGCCATTCACTCTTGATTATCATTTAAGATCCTAAAAACATTAGTCCACTAAGTAAGTGATCATGCAAATGTTTATGTAGGAGGTTCATTATATTCTTAAAAAAACAGTAATCCTATTTTAGAAAAGGAAAATAACAATCAATGTATTGAAGGATGAAGTGGGAATTAAACACTTAAGGAATTGAAAACATATATCTAAGTGCAAGAAAGAAAAGCTCGATACAACATGGTCCTCACGAGCTAAATTCCATATCCTCCTAAAAGACTAAACTATTAAGGCTAAAGTTATATCAAAATAAGAGAAAATTTCAAACAAAGGCCTAAAGTGCCCTCAATTTTTTAAATATGGAACTTAAATGAATCTTATTTTAAATGAGGACTTGAAGTCCTCTTATTTTTTCAAATAAGGGTCGAAGTAGACATTGTTTTAAATAAAGATTTGAAGTAGTTATATCGGCTTCAAAGAAAGACTTGACCTCGTTGGCTAGTCAAGGGCATTTCCTTTTTCTATTTTTTCCATAAAAAAGACAAACTAAAAAAAAAAGGCTAAAACTTGAAAATAATTAAAAAATTAAAAATAACCAAGCCAGCCTTCTCACCCACTTTTTATTTATTTAAGTTTTAGCCTTTTTATTTTTATTTTTTGAGTTTTTTAATAGAAAAAGGAAAAATGAAAGAAAATAAGAAAATATAAATTTAGAAAATGCCATTGACTAGCTAGTGAGATCAGGTCTTTTGTGGAAACTATCATGGTCGCTTCAGGTCATTATTTTAAATAAAGTTTACTTCAGAGTTTTTCTTGAGAAAATGAAGGTATTTCGGGCTCCTATTTGAGATAAAATTTACTTTATGCCCTTTTTTTGAGAAATTGAAAACACTTAAAATCCTTATTTAGAATTTTCTCTCAATATAATTACTAAAACTCCTAATTAAAATGTTACGCTAGTAGATAAAGCTAAGCTGAATCTAGTACTGATTTCACACAACCAAGTCGAGACCTATCTCTAAGCTATTATCTTTTTTTTTTTCTTGGAATTCCGAAAGTAGGGGCTTGTGCTAGGTCCTTGGGCCCGGTCCGGACATGGATTGATGTGGTCTAACGGGTCTGGGCCACAAGTGAAAATGGGCTTATTAAATAAGCCTCTTTCAATTGAAATCTCACAAGCCCAATTTTGAAGTTGGACACACAAAGCCCATTACTCATGGTGACTGCGGTAGCCCACTTTCTCTTCTAACTGCACCAAGTCCATCCTTAAGCCCAATTTTTAACCCTAAGCCCACACTAACCCCATTTTATTATTTTCTTGTTATCCAGTTTTCCACTGTTCTTATATTTATTTATTATGATTTCTTTTCCATGGGCTCCTACGTTTCTTCTCTTAGTTCATTCTCCTTTCTTCTTTTTTATCTTTGATAATTTTTTTTTACTTATATTCATTTCATATAAAGTCACTGCCGCACAACCCCTAATTTTCTTTGCATTTGTACCAAAATTCATTTTATATAAGGTCCAATAGGATAGTTTCAATCTTCTTTGCAACAAGATAAACAAGTTGTCAGGTTGGTG
Source organism: Corymbia calophylla (assembly GCA_014182845.1). NCBI lineage: Eukaryota > Viridiplantae > Streptophyta > Magnoliopsida > Myrtales > Myrtaceae > Corymbia > Corymbia calophylla. The sequence goes on along the minus strand of CM024699.1, from coordinate 971,107 downwards.
TGGAATGATAGTGGGGTTGAAATTGGTCCGTCACTTTTCAAGATTAACGGCACTGCCATCTTATCATTTTCCTATGCAATAATACCCCCACGAATCTGAAGATTTTTCAACCTACACGTAACTCTTTTCTGGGCATTGCTTTAGGCACTCCAAAACACGTCTGCCAAATTAAAAACCAAAAACACGTTAATTACCCTAAGGAGATACTTCATTTTGTGGTCCTCAATTTAATGTGATGATGATAAGGCAATGAGCTAAATAGCTATAAATGTTCTTACAAACGCCTTGGTAAAAGCTGGCCCACATTAAATGTTTTGCCAGAAATTCGTCAGGCTTGCTTCATCGGCAGTTGATAGTTGTTAAAAATAAGGGAGCAAGTAGAGGAGGAAGAGGTAAAGGAATATTTATCATTGTGTTTAATAAGTATTTTTCATAGGTTGCAATGTGATTTGATGCGTATAGAGACCTTGTAACACGCCCTTCAAAGGAACATGGCAACTTTTGCCAAGGGATATACTTCATGTTCTACATTAAATATGTATAGATAGTGTACGATTGGTAGGTCCAGAATATTTCTAGATTCTATACAACTGATGTAGCCCAAGGTCGGCTACTCAACCAATAGGATCGGGAGAGTGACTTACATACATGAAAACTTAATAACAAAATTGAACAGAAATTTTAGTTATACGTTAGCATGGGAAAATGGGTATAACTTTTTCAATTCAGATCAAAATGACTTCTATTTAAAGCCAAAAGAACAAGGACTCGTAGATCTACTACTTTTATGTTTTGAGTTTTCTCGTATAAGGACTAAAGGCTTGTCGATTTTGGAAGGAAGTGGACGAAATGGGATTAGACATAATGAAGAATAAGATAAGCAATGGTTGCTTTTCTAGGCCTCCAAAGAAGTTGAAATGGCATCAATTCTTCAAGATTGATGGTTGTAACTCTTCAAAGATGTAGGCTTTATAAGCTCTGACTCTTCAAGGAAAAAGTGAAAACTTTTCTAAATTTTCAAGGGATATGAACTCTCTAAGGTTCAAAGGAATTGCACAAAGTAAATTTCATTAATCAAAGTCGGTATCTAATTTATAGAAACTCAATGACCTTTTATAGCAAAACAAAAAAAGAGTTTAGACTCAAACCTAGAATCTAATAGTTATTTTTGTAGATAGAAACTAGGAGCTATTGAATGTACAACATTTTTAGTGCTTGTGACCATCCCAAAGCATCTTGAGCGAGCTTCAATGCATGAGAAATGACAAAATCTTTATGACAAAGTCAAAGATGATGTCTTATCAATTAGGAACTTTTCGATGAGAGTGTGATCAATCTTGAATGTACATTGATCTTCTTGGTTGAACAAGTTGGTTTTAAATATGGGCCGCATCAACAACCCCGTTCCATTTCTTCACAAATTTATATATAATTTTTGGATCTTGCCACTAATTAGCAGCTAAGGATTTGTGTTTTTGTGTGTGAGGAACACAATTTCAGGAGTCAAAACACTCAACCTCGACTATAATTAGTCCCTTTTTGTCAAACGGATAAAAACTTCAATTTCTCATTGGTCCAAGTTATTTCCCAAAGATTATCAACCTTCTCCTCCTTGCTAGCTTCAGTGGACCACAAGATGGATTTGAAGACTGCATAAATTTTCACCTGACTAGATGAATTTTCAGTGATTCTTGAATATTTCTAGTGTGCCTGAAAATCATAATTTTGCACCAATAATATTGAAGTCAATTTATTTTGGGGAGAATTGCCAAAAAAGTCCTAAACCTATTGGGGTTGTGCCAATTCAGTCATAAACCTTTTTTTTTTACCAATTCAGCCCTAAACCTTTTGCGATTGTGCCAATTGAGTCCAGCCGGCCAAATTTGGCCGGCCGGAGCTGACGTGGACGCCGGCGATAATATTTTAATAATATTTTATTATTTTCTGAATTTTTTTTTTTTTTCCGAATTTTTTATTGTTTTTTAAAATTTTCTGTTTTTTTTCTTTTCTTTTTTTCTCCCCCTCCCCTCCCCTCCCCCCTCGCCGGCGGCAAGGGCCGGCCAGCTCCGACGAGGCTGCCGGCCACCGCACGAGGGCCGCGGCCCTCGCCGGCGGCCGCCGAGGGTCGCGGCCCCCGTCGGACCGGCCACCCTCGCCGGCGCCTCGCCCGGACCGGGCGAGGCACGGGGCCGCGGCGAGGAGCGGCCTCGCCATGGCCCGGTCGCGGGCGGCGGCCTCGCCCGCGGCCGGCGAGGCCATGGCGACCTTCGCCCGGCCCGCCATGGCCTCGCCCGCCCACGGGCGAGGCCGCCTTCGCCCGCAGCCAAGCCATGGCGAGGCCGGCCTCGCCCGGATCCGGGCGAAGCCGCCTTGCCGCGCCGACACCCGATCGGGCGAAGCCGCCTCGTCGCGCCGGCCTCGCCCGGATCCGGGAAGCCGGGGCCGCGACCCTCGCGGCGGCGCCCAGATCGGGGTGAAGCCGCCTCGCCACGGCCGGCCTCGCCTGCCCGGATCCGGGCGAAGCCGGGCCGCGACCCGCCGGCGGCCCCAGTGTCCGGCGAGGTCGCCGGCGAGGGCTTCGCGGCCCTCACGCAGTGGTGGCACCTCGTCGGCGGTGGCCGGCCACGCCGTCGGGGGGGGAGAGGGGAGGGGGGGAAAAAAAAAAAAAGAAAAGAAAAGAAATAGAAAAATTAAAAAATCAATAAAAATTCGGAAAATAATAAAAAAAATCAAAAAAATAATTTAAAAATCAAAAAAATCAAAAAAATTATCGCCGGCGCCGGCCGGTGTCCACGTCGCTCCGCAGGCCAAATTTGGCCGAATGGACTCAATTGGCACAATTGCAAAAGGTTTATGACTGAATTGGTCAAAAAAAAAGGTTTAGGACTGAATTGGCACAACTCCAATAGGTTTAGGACTTTTTTGGCAATTCTCCCATTTATTTTGTCCAAGATCACATATTTAGACATCAACTAATCATATAATCTTATATTTGGACCAATTATGGCGTAAACGTGAGGTCTTATGGAATGTGAATGTCACACGTATTGTAAAAAATTTAAGAGCTATTTGTATGTTACTTTTTGTTTTTCTCACTCAAACTCTATGATTATATACATTGTCCGTGAAACTAAACTGGTTAGGATTTTCAATTATTTATACTCTATCATAAGACATGTACTACTCCTTGATAGATTTTCATTCTTTTTCGGGACATATATTAGATAATGATTGTGGATATAGAAATTAAGGTTGGTTATAACTGAATCTTTGGGATTAAGATGATGCAGTTCTAATATGATTGTGTGATTAAATAAATTACAATGGCAATACATGGAGCACACATAAGGTTTCCATTCATCAAAGTAGACGAGTTAAATTTTTCTTCCTTTTTCCCAAATGATAATCTTATTAGCAAGATAGTCATAAATAAAACGATATGTAATGAGGCTTAACCAATAGCCTAAGGGCTTCAGGACTCTATGGTTAGAAGAAAGTCTAATTAAGTCCTCAATAAATAGAGGCGTCAAAGTTTAATCGTTCTACGGAATAAAAATGGTGGTTTCGAATAGATTTATAAATCATGCAATCACAATTGGTAGGTCAAAATGGAATGAAGTCATGAAATGAAATATAGAAGAACTGGAATGATGATAATGTCTACATTTGGTGAGTTATGCAAATGGCATAGAAATTCTTGTGTTTGGTTGTGGAGCTGATAATATTTGATATGAAATAATCCGTTTTATCATGAATATAAGGTAAATACGAAATTGACACGAATTGACGTGTGCGTAAAGTCTTATAGTGTTTTTCAATGACACATTGACAAGATCACAAAACCCCATGATGATATATGAAAACAAATTGTTGATCCTGATTGGTTTTAAGAAAATATTCATGGGAATGAAATTAATGAGAACTTATAAATAAATTTAGTTTACATTGTACTTGTTTTATTAGATTAATTATTTTTATTTGGGTTTACGCACAAGAGGGGATATTAAAATATTGACATCACTTATTCACGAAACTTGTAATATCCATTGTTTCAAAGTAGCGGCTGCTAGCAATTGGCCAGAAAGAAATTCACAACAATAAGGACCCCTATTGGCCTTATTGTGGTGATAAGATCTTTAGGTGGCTGGTATGCCCATATCTTCAAGTGCTGAAATGGAATCAATTGCACAATTCGAAAATTTGATTGTGACCTTTCGCACATATAGTCTATCTCGACCTTATACACAATTTTGAAAATTCAAAAATGGAATTGGTTACACAATTGACATCGATAATGGGAGGTGCCTTCGACCGCGACCAGCCTGACGCTCACAAGCCCTCTGCCCGTAGTTGCTCGACCGCCAACGACGACGCCACTGTTATTCCGCCGTCGACAATGCCTGTGCTGTTCGGGCATCAACGACACCACCCGCCGCATCAGCGTGACCCGACACCACAAGCCTCCTTGCAACGTCTCCACTGCCGCCACTGTTCTCCACAGTCACGACTAAGCTCGAGCCCGGATCAGCAGCGTTGCTCGACCTCGCCGCTTCAGCCCGAGTTGTCCACTATTACCACAGCGACTAGGAGAGCCCAGATCAGCCGCTGTTCATCGCCGCATCCTACACGAGTTCCCCTTGCACGTTGCTTCCTGTCCAACGAGCATTATCAACCACGACAACATTCTTTACTGCCGCGCTTCTCAGCCTCAGATCGTCGCGCTCGATCATTGTCCGCAACTCGCTACTTGCAGCAGTTCCAGGTGATTGCCAGCGGAGCCCCTGACGAGTCAAACTTCCCAACTCTGACCCGAACCACACCAGATAGCGACAATATTTATCACGGTCGTACTGTTCAGACTCAAGGAAGTCAAACAATTTGTGGTGCCTAATTTCGTCTCTTTGCAAATTTCTTTTGACCAATTAACTGCTCTTCTATGGTTTCAAGTTCAGTTTAATTGTCGGGCATCTTCAATAAGTGACGACGTATCCCTCAGCCAGTTATGTATCACCGCAAGGAGCCCTTACCAAGCGCCACCTCAAGCCGTCCTAGATAGCTGTACATGCGAACATCAAGCCGAGACCTCATTGATGCTTAAGCTGCCCGCCAAAACCTCCACCAAGAACCGCGCCGATCCACCGTTCACGAGTTGTCAAATTTAGAAGCAAATATTCGAATTAGGTAAAAAAACCATGTCTAATTTTATTTTCGAATATTTTGTTTCCTTATTTGAAATATCGTTGAAACATATGATGAAATTCATGATATATTATCATATTCACAATATTGAGTAACTTTTTAAATTAGGAAGTTTTTCTAATTTGACAACGTGCATATGATTGTCAATTCGATTTCATGCTCGAAATATGGTTCGCAATTGCATGGAAAATCATCAATCTGATATCATGCCTGAGATATGATTTGCGATTTTATGAAAAATTGGCTGATCCGATCTCAAGCTCGAGATACGATCCATCAATTTATTTCCATATTAAACGGACATAGATGGTATCTTACGTGATTTGGTGTCGTGCTCAATGTGGACGTGATTTCCTTCTATATTTGTCTGATTTGATTTTTTTTTTTAAAAACAAAAATCCAAAAAGATTAAACGATAAACTAGAGTGGATTCTTTTTAGATAATATTGCATGTTTAGGGTAATTTCTTATTTCGAATTTTTTTAAAACAAAAATCCAAAAATATTGCTTTAGATTAAATTAAATTTCATTTCTTTAATTAAAATTGCATTTTTAAATACAGGATAGTTTTGATTTCGAATTTTAATCAAAAAAAGAAAACATAAAAAAATTGCCATGCTCATGTCATGTAGAGTTAGGACATCTTTTGCGTGCCATCTAGTCATTGCATGTTTAGGGTTATTTGAATACTAAAATAGTTGCATTAAATATTTCCTGACATTAGATTAAGTTAAATAATTAGTGTCGCATGATATATAGTTTGCATATTAGGTTGCACGTTGCATGCTATTATAGTTAGACACTTTCGTACGGCATTGTATGCATTGCACGTTGTCTTAGGCCTCATTAAATAAGTGAAAACCTTAAAAAATATTTCAATAATTGTGTGTTAATTAGAAATTATATCTAGGATTAGTGATGTGATTTTTAAGCTAACATCGTAGATACTTTTGTTACTTGGAAGTAAGTATCCCTTCCCTAATCGCAGATGTCGTTGCTTTGAAGTAAGTATCCCTTCCCTATGCTTGCAATTTATTTATTGCTTTATTTTATTGAGTGTTAGATAATGGTTGTGCACTCACATGATGACATTGAACATTAGGGAGTAGGTTAAAATCAATTTAAATTGCCTGCAAATTATTTTTTTTAAATAAAAGAAAAAATGTACCGAAAGGGCGTTAGAAAAATCTAACGTAATCAGGTCCTCGATCCATAGTTACTGTTTCTTCATAGGAGTAAAGTAATTCTCCCGTTACTGCTTTGGTTTCTAATCAATCCACAAAAAATAGATTAGTGGCGACTCATAATTGAATATAATTTACATACTAAAAACTTGCATTTTAAGTCGTGAATTAGTATGGGTTTGGGAGAGCCCGAGCTAAAATTAAGCTTAGTAATCCATTAGCCAAACCTAGGTGTGCACCCGAGGTGAAGTCGCGCGACAACTCTCTTCGATAGTAGAGAGCACAATTTATAGTCTCTCATATTCATTCCTCCACCTCTATTCTCGTTAAGTTCATGCCTTCTCAGAATTTCTTCCCAAACACAGCATAGGATAATATTCTAGTATGCGACATCAAGCCTCCTAAATGAACTTCAACAACGCAAAATCTGAAACCAGGAGGTAAACTTACGATAGAGGGTAACAAGTCGACATAGTGTAGGTTCTGGGTAGCCAATTTCAGCTTCTCATTGATGGGACGGCCATCCACAACCGGAACGTTCTTAGTGCTCCCCATTTGCTCGACGTGGTTTTACAATGTTCTTTGGCTTGTGCGTCGGGATCTCCATCTCTTCAAATGCCAAAAGCTAAACAGTTGTGCAATTTTCAATTACTGAGAAATACCAGATCAAATTATGACAGATAGATAAATGAAAAGGAAGATTTAGATATACATGGGATAATTTTGAGGTACGATGGTAATGAAGAGCAGTAAAGGATTTGACATGACAAGTCAAAAGCAAAAGGTTGCTTAATGGCAGGATAATAAAGTAAAATAACTGAATAATTGTGTCTGCTTTGAATGTCTTTCGCATTTTATTTTTCTTTATTTTTTCAATGTCAAATAATTGCTAGCACGAAACCTTTCAAAAGATATAGGTATCGGTATATACACCATTAATAATTTTTTACTAATTGCAAATTTAAATATTTTTTTTTTTGTTTTCAATATTTCAAAGGGAAAGGCAAAAGGTCCATCTCCAACAAAAACAGACCCTAAATCTCAAGATACTGTTCCTCACAAAGAGGAGAAAGTCATGAGCACAAGGATAACAAGATAAGCAAGTAGCAGACTATAGGACACTATAAGTTAAGCCAAACTTGATTAAAGAATTATCATCAGTGCTTAGATGCAATTTACCATGTCAAACAATCAACAAATAGAACATTCAAGAGTAGTGAGACAGATTGCGCCAAAGCTTTTTATTCATCTTAACAGTATGGTTCGTGGTCTTTGGCCTGGCATTGTACCGCCAACTCTAAACTGTCATCCACACTACCTTTGGATTCTCTTGTTCGTCCAGGCATTGTGCGGTTTCGTTTGATTATCCATTTTGCATGAGTTGCATTTGCTTACGTATTTATAAATGGAAGGCTTGGTTGTTCAGTTTCTCTGGTTTTTTTATTCACTCGTCTGTAATCACCATCATTCCTTGAGGACTAGGAGTTCATCAACATCTCAGACCCAAAAGTAGAGAAAGAAATGTTGTCTTTGACTTGTACATTTTTTTGGTAGTGGAGAGTGTATCATTTAGCAAAAGAGCTAATTAAAACATGTTTTGATTATGCTTCCTCTAGGACACATGTACTAGGTCATAATCACGGTATATATTATTCACTATCTGTAATTACTATTGCAGTTAATTTGTGGCACTAAATAATATTAATCATGAATGTTAATCATCTCCTCACAAATAAATTTTCTAGTTCTGGAAAGGTAAGAGAATTTGGTTTATAGAAGTTCTTACGGTGAAAGGTTTAATACCTGGATAGGATCTTCCTGGCATAGTAAATGTGTGAAAATGTATACAAATAGCCTTTTGGCTAATTGTTGGCTGATGTATTTTATCCATTAAGTGTATTATTCTTGTGATCACTTATATGAAAAACTCTACACTACACATTAGTAGACGCTTAAAAACTATAGTTTGCTATATAATGTTTGAGCATGAAAAATTTTCACCCCTTGGTGGGGTAGGATTTATCCTCGAATGCTTGTATAAGCTAGCAATTGAATAGGAAATGTAACACTCAAAGGATACCATATTATATAGCATATATAATGTTCGAGCATGAAAATTTTTCTCCCATTGGTGGAGTAGGAGTTATCCTCAAATGCTTGTATAAGCTGGTGATTGAAGTGGAAATGCAACAATTGAGGGTACCGCATTACATACCATACAGACTTCAAGTATGCATTGTTGACTGGATTTTAGAAACAAAATAAAAGTGCGTTCAGATTTTAGTGAGAGCCAATGTAAAAATAAATGAAAATGATTCGATGACCATACAGTCATTTTACGAAATAGACGGTGGAATGTCAACCACCCAGTTTTGAAGTTGGGAACAAGGATAAAAAGCTTTGCCGGTTTCATTATTTTTGTCAATGAATTGCTGGGATTTCTACTATCTTAAAAAGGAAAAAGATGAGATTTAATTTTCTGTTTAATTTTGAAAAATAAATCAAAGTGTAATATTCAAACAAGAAATAATAGATGAAGAATCCAATTGCAACTTTTAAAATAGTGGATATTATTTTCCAGCCAAAGAAAAAATTTAATGAATATTGTTCCTAAATAAAATATATCTAAGAACTAAAAAAATAGAATGGGAATATCTAGTATACTTTAAACTTGCGGTTATTTTAGGATTTTGCAATTGATTGACACATAATGATGGAGAAAGGCTCATTAGTCTTTACTTCTTTGATTGCAAATAAACTTGTGGTTTTTTTGTTCTTTTGTTCGTGTTTAATTCACATGAGATCTAAAGCTGTAATTGGATGGTTTGTGATGGCTTTGTGATCTTAACACTGATTTTAGATGGAAAACATGGCTTCGATTTTACATGTATATACCGAGCAATGCGCCCCTTAATTTGCGGTATCATCAAGTAAGAGAGCTTCACGTGGGACCGTCCTATATAGCAATATGAATTTCGGGCAATATGAATTTCACTGATAATAGTCTGAGGGAGTTTGATTAGTTTCTCTACTTCATTGATTATCTTCCGACAATGTCTTGCGGTTGACTGCAAGAACCATAGCTTAATACAACATTGGTCTAATAGCACTTTTCCCAAAAGAAAAAAAAGAAGGGAAAATCGAGATAGCTACAAGCATATCATCCCAATCGTATCTTCAACAGGACAAGCTCGCTGACTTGAGGTGGCCATCCGGAAGGATGCCTCCAAGGCCGTCGAGCCTCGGGTACTTGCTCGGGGAGAACTGCGTGGCGAAGCAAGAGGCAGAGGCCAAGCAGTATGCCGCGATCTCCGAGGAGATGGGGGTGGAGCAAGGTGCTGGGCTTGCCGCCGCTGCTGGAGACGTGGATGAACCACACGAAGGATTCATTCCGGAGGTTCTACGCAATCTTCGAGGAGGAGGATCGTGTCCTTGGGAGAGCAGTTTGCTCCAATTGGGCGGCGGCTCCTTCAGGGGCGGATAGGGAGACCCGAGGGGTCTTGAGCGGGCCGGGTTCGGGCCTTCGCAAGGGCGAGGCGTTGAGGAGAGGATTGAAGAGGCGAGAGCGAAAGGATGAAGGTTGAATTAGGGGAAGGAGCGTCTGGTCCTATTTTTTGTAGAGGAAATGGTGGGTCGAAGGAGAGGAGAGAGCAGCTAGGCGGCCACTTCAAATCTTTTAAAAGAAGCTGCATTCATGATCCCCGACAACTTCCAGAATTTTTTTTCTTTTGGATGATACTTTATTAAATCCTGAGTGGATCCCACTAGATAAATACACGCTCGTCCGCGTGTGATGTGGTGATTTGATACGAGAATTGAGCACCACCTCTAAACTCTTTTACTGATTTTTTTAGAAATTCTGAATGAAAATTGTCATGTTGGGATTTGCTCCACTTCCATTAAGTGAGTTTTCCTTCACGAGGAAAAAAGAAAGAAAACTATGGGCAAAATTATTCCGAACAAACTTTACTGCTAAAATAAAATAACAAGTATGAAAGTCATATCACTTAAAAAAGATTCCTAACATTAATGCAAATGTTTATTAACTTTTCAAATTAAAAAGGAAATATCAGAAATGTTGCTCTTGAATAAGATCTTGCCTGTGATAAAAAAGAAGAAGAAGAAGAAAGTACCTATGATGTATCGCATCAAGAACTCTTATCGAGTTCATATTCATTCTACTCCCTACCTCATATTTTTTTCCCTTTTATTTTTTTGACATCAAAATCACAATCAAGAGAGATCAATGAATTTATTTTTCAAATTTATGGTACGTTTGGCTTATAGAAAACTCAATGATAAAGAAAAATGATTTTCTTGAAAAGCATTTTCTAGAAATACAGATTGGTTTTACTTTATTTGGTGATATACGATCGAAAACATTTTTTGATATTTGGATATTACTAGAAAATGATTTCAACCTTATGACTTTATTATTGACAAAAAAAATCAATTTTCAAAATTTTTATTTTAAAAATCGAATTTTTAATTATTTTACTTTTCTTCTCTTTCTTTTTTTATTTTATTTTATAAAAATTTATAAATTTTAAATTTGTTTTTTTGTTTTCTTTTTGTTTTTCCTTTTTTTGACTTCCTCCATCAAGATCGCCAACAATGGCCACAAGCGAGTTGGTGATGGCCACAAGCAAACTCGAGCTCACCAAGATCATGTGAATCTGGCGAATCGTAAGCTCACCGGCCTTGGGTGAGCATGAGCTCACTAGGATTGGGCAAGCCACAAGCTCGCTTGAATTTGGCAAGCCCTGAGCTCAACTGCCTCAGCTAGTTTGGGATTTCTTGGACCGGCCAAGCCTCGAGCTTGTTGAATCACATCATGGTTGGTCACTAGCCATCACCGAGGTATGCAACCGACAAAGGAAGAAGGAGAAAGGAAAAATAAAGAGAAAAGAAGAAAAGAAAGAAGAAAAAAAGAAAGAAAAAAAGAAACGAAAAGAAAATTAATAATAATAATAAAATAATTCGATTTTTTAAAAAATCATATTTATAAATAATTTTTTCATTAACCAAGGACTCAGACTAGGAAAAAAATATTTGGGAAAGCATTTTCTGGTTTTTTCATAATGGAAATCATTTTCCTGAATTTAAGATTTGATTGGAAAACCTTTTTTATTAAGTAGAGAAATATCTTTTGTTAACTCATTTTCTTCAACGAACTAAACATTAGAAAATGTGAAAAATGTTTTCTCGGAAAATGCATTCAACGAAGCAAACACACCTTTAGAGAAGTTTGAAAGTTCGAGAATCAAAATGTCATATTTGTGTTTGATATTTAATCTTCTTCTTATATGATTTCTTAAATTTATTATTTCTATCTTTTTTTACTGATATCTACCGTTTAAAAAGTACATTTCAATTATCCCATGGCACCATTACTGGATAGTTATTCACGATCATTACATCACTCTCTTTTGATATGGCTGAATATTTTTTTTCCTGTAAAAAGACATTTGACCATTATAGATGAAGTTGAGGGTGCTACAGTCTAAAAGATTAGGCATGTGGGCCGGTGCTGTATATGTCTGGGAAAGAAGTGAATGGTGGGATGGAAGAGTGAGTTTAGACGTGTCCCGATGAGTACAAAGAGAGTGTGCTTTCTCTGATGCTGCGATTGCCATTTATTTTGGCATCAGAACGTCACTCTCTCTGCTTCTTCTCATCTTTTAACCTAATTGATCTTTCAAAGAAGGGGGCTCTAACTTAAACGTGCACCCGCTTAAAGTAGCTGAGTGGTTTAGTAAAATAGTCAATTGGATATCAGGAGTATCAATACTGTTACATGAATCGTAAATGCATGAATGTGATGGACCAAAAAATCTGCGCTTCCTAATGGAATAGGTAATAAAGCAACCTTGCCACCTACTGCTACTAAATCACCACCTCCCCAAGTCAAACTGGTCCTTACGAGCGTTATTTCTATCTACTATTATCTAAAAATAATCAAGTTATTAATGACTGGACGAAACCAAGAAATAACACCTCACGAGCGAAATTATAGAAGATCCCCTTTAAGATCAAACAATTCCATCGAATTGAGTATGATTGTATGTGTGATAGCATCTACTATACCAGGAATGTCAATGAACCCGATTATTGCAATTGCATCACCGGACTAGTTTAGTGTGCCCCATCATACCCTCAAAATACAACTTATAGTTTTATTAATAGTTATCAATCAAATTATATTTATTGAAGTGAAAAATGCGACAATCAATTCCTAGAAATGAAATGAGATCTTAACAAGTAAATCCTAAAAAAACAATTAAATTTCCCACGCAGGGGAGTGTGTAGAAAATGTGAATGTGTCACTCTTGTGGGTTGGCACCCATTTCATCCGAAGGTCCTTCTATGGCACCAATGTGAAGATTATCGAATAGACTCGCGATTCCCTCCAATGCATCATCAGGATCTTCTATCTTTGTGGGAGTCAGATCATCCATGCCTCCCCAACCATCTGGGACAATTTCACGAGGATCGATATGAAAAATAGGGGGAGCCGAATACTTCACATAATAGTCAAATTTGCTACTTGGCTGCCCTAGGGTGTCGGTCACCTCTCTTCCTTCATGAATCATCCTCGCAGAGCTAGGGGACATCGTACGAATATTTGGCACCACAAGGAGGTCATCTCTTCCATTACAAAGCCATGCATTGCGGAATGTGAATGCCCCAATGTCTAAGAGGTCTTGGATTTTATCTTTCAAGATGATGCAATCATCGATTGAGTGTCCAATTTCCCCTGAATGATAGTTGCAAGATGCAGACAAATCATAATTAGGAAATTTCTCAGGGTTCGGACGCTTTGGCTCCTTAGTGATCAAGTTCTTCTCCAAGAGGATGGGAAAGATCTGTGATAGTGGTTTAGGGAGCGACGTGTACAGCCGTACCCCTTCATCTTTGGATTCGAAAATAGACATTGAAATCCTATATGGTAATGCCTAAAATCCCAATTACATCAAAGTTAGATAACGATCGATCAAAGTTAGATAACGATCAATTAAAATAGGCAGTGATGTTTAAAGATAATGATTGTTACCTAGTTTGTGAACGTCGTTTCCGATTTGAGCGTGTCAGGAGTGGGGCAGCGGCTCATCAAGGCGTGGGGAAGCAGCAGCGTCGTGAACAACGTACGAAGGAGATCGGCGGAAGTGGTGAGCTCGAGCAACAGGTTATGGCCGAGAAGATGCAAAGCTTGAAGAAGGAGAAGCAACCCCTCTCTGTCCTCCTTTTCGTCTTTTCCCGTAAAAAAACACCCCTCCCCTCTTGACTCTTTCTTAATGTGTCAGAAAGAGAGAGAGAGGACAAGCTCTCTCGACACAACTTTCTCTCTCCCCCTCAAAGGCAAGCGAACCCTCCTTTTTCTCTCAATTCCGCTCTCAAGTCTCTCCTGCCCCAAAAAACTCCATTGCAACGAGATCTCTAGTCCCCTATTTATAGAGTAGCTTTACCCTCATTGATGAAAATTGTTAGAGATAAAGTTTATTCCATTCAATCCTCATCCGATCGGATCTTCCTTCAAAATTCATGAGATAGCCTAAATGCTAATATACTCTCCTAGTTCGATTTGAATTCAGATTCGATTTGAATTCAGACTTGTTCAATCTTAATCCATCTCTTAAGGATTAAGTAATAGACTTGAACTAAAAATTGTCAATAATCACCAAAGCTCAAACTTTATCAATAAGGGATTGAGTGTAAATTTTGCTATGATTATCTTTAAGAAGCTTTTTCGATTGCATGTGCGATGGTACGTGGTAGCACCATGCTCGAGCCGTATGATTTACATGCAATGTAGATATAAATTAAGACGAACTATATATTATTTTAATGGTATTTTTTTTAGAGGTCAAATCAATTCTTAATTTTTTATGTAATTATTGATTAAATATGACGATTAAAATTTAGGTGTGAACAAGGGTTTTTTCTTTCTTAAAATTAGAGATCAAATTTGACTAATCTTGCCTAGGCGAGAATTAAGGATTGACTTTACACCATCTGAACCCACGTGGAATTTAATTAGCCACCATTTTCAGGAAGATCAAAAAGAATTTTTGTCATTGTTTGGAAAAGGATTGTCAACCTTCTTGTTCTATTGTCAAGTACTTTTCCTAATTTATGTACGTGGTCTCTTTGGAGACATCCGATAAAAATATGTACGTGAATATGAGGTGAAGAGAGTAATCACCATTTTCTAAGATGCACGATATGAATCAAGAGAGTTAGCGCATCCAATTAATCGGATCTATTGTATGTTCCAAAAGATCTGATGATCATTCTAAACGATGACCGTCACACATAAGTCGCTAATATTTCTTGTGAAGACAAAACGTAACCTAAACTGTTTCCTAATAAGAACTGGCTTTATATGCACATTATCTACTTTTGTATTTTGATTCTGGTTTCAATAGGCGTTTCTACCACCTCAAACTCATCAATAATCGCGCAAATCACCGTCCTTCAAGAAAATATTCTTAAACACTTGAGAAATATTTTTCGCAATGAATCTCGATCTTTGGATTGCTATTATATGGTCTTTTGGGAAAAGGGATTTTTCGCTTACTTTCTTGCCACAATAAAAAAATTATTGTTAAATGTTTCTCTCCAACCCATCAAAAAATTCACAAAAACAAGTAATAAACAAAAAAAAGAGAGTAGGAATAGAAAATGATTATGTATACCCAATCATTTCTTCCATTCAAACCGTGATTGGGCAAGGGGACAAAAACAAGAAGAATATCGCCAACTGACATGAGACCCCATTGCATTCATCAGGATTTCAAAAATAGTACCAGATTAATTTGAGTTTCATTTTCTCTCGAGTCTTCAAAGTGACTCACATAATCTAGCATGGTTTGGAGATAACCCTTTAGTCTGCGTTTAGCAATCAGGTTAAAATTCAGAATCGGATAAAATTTATCCTACTCTGCGTTTGATGCCTATTCAAGATAGGATAAAATTTGAATATAAGAAAGATATAGGCTTGATAAAATTATCCTATAGGGAGGTGAGATAAATATGGATAGGATTTCTAATATTCATAATAAGAAAGTTATTTTTATCAAATAACAAACTTCTTCAATTAACAAATTAAAATTATATTTCAATATAAATAATATTTTAATTGTAATATAAGAAATTCAAAATAACAAAAATAATATTTTATTTTTTAAATTAATCTTATTTTTATTTATATATTTGAATTAAATTCATCTTATAATATAAATTAAATAAATATATATTTATTATATATTTTAGGTATTTAATATTTTAAGTATATTAGTAAAATTTAATATTTAATAAAATTTCATTAGAGAATGATGAAAAGGGAAGAAACAAATAAAAAATAAACTAATTAAAAAATAAGGGAAAATAAAATAAAAATAAAGTAGGTAAGAGTGTCGCGAGAAACTTTAACCATCTTCGTTTCTAAAATTTTCCGTTCATTTTATACTAGTATGCATTTATATTAATTAATGTACATATTATGATACAAATATATTCGACTTTATTTCTACAATCATTAAATAATATATAAAATATATCAAAATTCATGAATTTTATATTTTATCTATCAAGTCCTATATTAATTAGAAATCCAAATGATCAAACGTAGCCTTAGGAATAAATTCATCTTAGTTGGTTTAGGTTTAAAGTAAGAACATCCATATCTATATGATCTTCGATAGAAATCCATATCCCCATACTTTTTTTTCTCCATCCTCTTCCTTCAATTCCGAGTCCGCTTCGGTTTTTTCCTTCAACGCCAACAAACTCGCTCTGGCTCCCCCACCCCCTTCCCGTCCCCCCTCTCTCCAAATCGTCTTCCTCCAATTCAACTTTTTCTTTCGTCTCTTGCTCCTCCATCGCCACGCTCGTCTTTGTCGTAGGAGCTCCTGCATTCCTGCCTTCCGTGAGATAGCTCTTGGTGTTTTATTTTATTTTTTGTTTGGTGGTTTCCCTTTTGGATTCCAGAAGGAGCATCTTTCTTTTTTTTCTTTTTTTTTGAATTTCTGTCTGCCATGGCCAGTGTTTCCTTGATGGAGGAAGTGTCTGATAAACTGAAGCAAGCATTGCTGAAGAAGGAGAGAGACACACGAGCAGCTGCATGTCGACGCGTTGAAGGTGCTGTTGCTCACTGTCCTGTGGAAGGATTTGGATGAGCATTTCGATGGCATCCAGAGGTCGCTGCAATGCTGCTCCGAGAAGCTCCTTGAGAGTGAGAGGTCTTTTGAAGAGTGGGTCCGCGCGGCTGAGTCCAAGGAGGATGAGCTGCGTTCGTTTCAGCGGAGGATTGAGGAGTGCGCGGGGGAGATTGGTAGGAAGACGCGGGAGCTGGCTTCGGTGGAGGAAGAGGTCGAGAGGTTGCATGATGAGCGTGAGTCAGAGGAGAAAAGATTAGTGCAGGTGCGCGGCCCGCTCAGTGATTGCGTTTCGTTGATCAGAGACAAGGAGGAGGAGTTGAGTTCTCTTAGACGGTCGACTGAGGAATGCCTTATGAATTATAAGTCCAAAAAGGAGGAGATGGAGCTGCTGCAACAGAAAGTAAACTTGCAAGAGAAAAATGTTGAAGCGTTGCAGAAGTTGCTAGAGGAGAGTTCTAGGGAACTAGCTTTGGAAATAGAGAAGTTGGGACTGGCGAGGAGTTCTCACAAAGTATTGTCGAGGGAGGTCGATTTGAAAAGACAGGACTTGGACATGTTGCGGAATCAGCTTGAGGATAGTTACAAGGCTATTGCAGAGTGCTCTAAAGAGCTTGAATTAAGAAAGCGGCAGTTGGATCAAATTGAAGAGAGAAGTAAGGAAGGCCGCAGAGATCTTGAACTCAAGGAAAAGCACCTTAATGCGCTTCACGTGGCAATCGAAGAATGCTCTAAGATACTTGAAATGAAAGAGAAAGAATGTGAGGTCCAACGTATTGAACTTGAATTGAGGAGGAAACGACTTGATTCGATTGAAAAAACACTGGAGACACGCTCTAGGGAATTGGAGTTGAGAGAGAGTTTTAATGTACTTTATGGTGGAACGGCTCACGCATTAGTAAATGGATCTGCTTCGGCTTCCTAAGTAAATTTTCAACCAGGAATTGTTGATGATGGAAAGAATTTGCTAATGTTCCTGGGTCAGCAATTCAAGGAGCACGACAGGGTATGCTCTAAGGTGCTGGAAAGAATTCAAACATCACCTGACGCTGCAAAATTGGTCTTAGATGCCATTGAAGGATTCTATCCTCAGGACTCGAATAATGGAGATGGATTTGATATCGGTACAATCAGAAGGATTTGTATCTTCCTCTTAGAGTCTATAATAAAATTTTCAGCAGAGGTGACGCCTCAGGTGAGAGAAGCTGCAATGAAGCTGGCCCTTGAATGGAAAGCCAAGCTAAATGTTTTGCCATCACCAGAAAATTATTTGGGGATGTTAGGTTTTTTGCAACTTTTGTTGGCATATAAGCTGGACTCCGCCTTCAATAAAAATGAAATTCAAAACCTTCTCAATTTGGTAGCGCAGTTCAGAAAGGAGCATGGATTGTGCCAGCTCCTAGGTTCTTCAGATGCACAACCTGGTAAGTTTTTGTGCAGCTATCAACTTGCATTGATGGATCTGGTTGCCAGTTTCTTTATCACTTTGTGCCTAGTTTTTGCAATATTGATGTTACTTCAGCTTTAATCTCTTTATGCTAACATAATTGTTAAACATGATAACGGCTGTGAATTTTAAGTTGTGCAAGGTGAGGTATTTCCATTTTTAATGATTTGATCTAGCAAAACTTGAAGATGCTGATTTACACTTTCTTGTAGGTTTGACTCTTCTCCAAAATCAATTAAAAACTCATTAACTGGATGCTTTTGTTTTTTAGCTTTCTAATAATTAATTTGATAAATTTAGATGTCTGATCATATGGTAAGTGAAAATTTCGTTCTGGCTTAATGCTGTTGCTTATGATGGACGCAAATAAAACACAAATTGAACTTTCGGTTAAACTATGTTAACTCATGTTTAATTTGTTCTAAAATATGCCCAACCAAAATATGTGGTTCATCTCAGACAACTCAACCTTTTTGGTTTTTGTTTGAACTATAGTCCAAAGTTGATCGGGTTAGGACTTTAGAACATATCTTTCTTTATGATAAAGCAAATCCAAAAGAGAGCTTTAACCTCAAAATTTGATTAATAAATTCCACAAAGCCTGTATAACATACTAACTGAATAAAATAGTATACAATTAATCATGATTCCTCAATCTTTAAAACTTCTGAATTTATATGTAAATCTTTCTTATTTATTTGGTAAGGTAAGCTTTTCCCATTTTAAAAAATAATTATATATGCTTTTCTGAATAGAACAAATCTTAACATAATTACTTTTCATTTTCTTTCTACATGCAAACTTTGCATTTTTCGCTAGCATTGACATACTAAGGGAGTGTTTAGTTCGGCTTTGGGGAAATGCATTTGGGAAAATGCAAATACCTTTGGGCTAAAGGGGTTTCCCAAAATGCAAATACCGTTTGGTAAATTTTGCATTGTGAAATAATTTTGGCCTAAATGCTGTTTGGTGAATATTACATTTTGCTAAGGGACTTTTGCGAAATTTTTTATTAAAATTTTTTTAAATCCATTTTCCGGCAGCCAAAATTGGCCGTCGGCCACCCTCCAAATGCCGCCGATTTGGCTACCGAAAGGCCCGCCTAAGGTCGGGCGACCATAAGCGGCGGTCGCTTGGGTCCGGTGACCCAGGCAATGGCCCAACCTCAGGCCGTCCCGCCTGAGGTCGTGCGACCCAAGCGACGGCCTTCACCTAGGTTCGCGACCCAGGCAACCGCCTGAGGTGGCGACCTCAGGTGCGCCTGGGTTCATGACCCAAGCAACCGCCTGAGGCGGCGACCTTAGGCGTGCTTGGGTCGCGCGACTGCCTGAACCAAACACCCTAGCATTTTCTTAAGGGGCTTTGGGGGCTGAAAGCCCCTTGAAAAAGCTGAACCAAACGGTCCCTAAATTTTATCAAATGGATTCATTGAGGCTCCTAGTTTGCACTTTCTTTACCATCTTTTGGATTGGAACAATGGACCATTTATAGAGAGTTCAATGTAGTGTTTAGGTTCATGTTGATACTGCACCAAATATAGATATTGCTTTTTTGCACTTGCATCCTATAGTTTAGTTCTATAATTGGAGCTCAAAAATATTTTTCCAAAGATATTTAATCAGCAGTTGCAACCTTCTACCTTTCTTTTGATATTGGCTTTTTGCTTAGTCTTTAGATTTTTGTCCTGCTGTCTTTCCTACTCCTTCTTGCTAGTTAGTTGATAGTATGAACTCTTGTTTGATTTTGATTTCATGAGAAACGGCATTTGCTACAATCATCTTGATTGAGGTGGTTTGGATTCTTATTAGCTAATTTGTATATGACAGGCCCCTTGAGATCCTATCCATAGTGCCAAATAAAGATTGAGTCAGATCATTGTATTACGCACAATGCAGATGATTCTTCTTGTGTGATTCCTCCACCACTAACCGGCCCCGTTGGAGGAACTTTGCAGTTTCCCCAAACTGAGTTTCCGAATTAAAATCATGCAATCCTTAAAGAAATCTTGGATATGCTGCGAAGATCCTTTGACCCTACAAAACTTGTTTAAGGTGTAATTGAGGGGTCTTACAGGCAATTCTCAAATGATATGAATATGAATTTCAATATCGATGTCCATAGGAGTTTGATTTTTCTATTAGATTTCACCTTCAACAACGAATGAAGTTAAAGAAGGAGCAATGAAGCTGGCAAGAGAATGGAAAGTGAGACTGAAAGAAAAAGCTGAGAGTTCGTTAGAGGTTTTCAGTTTTCTGCATTTCTTGGCTGCATTTAAGTTGGCTTCTTCCTTCAATGAAAACGAGATTCTAGAACTAGCAAATCGTGTTTCGCTGAATGACAACGCTCCTCTTTTATGCCAGACCCTTGGTCTTGCCAACAGGGTGACAGGTAAATTTTCTATGGCTCTAATATTATTCTCTTTTTTCCCATCTTTTGGCTTTTCGAAAGAAATATCTTTGGCTCATGCCTTCTTATAGAATGACAGCAGTCCCAGAAACATTGCAGAGATCTGTTTTTGCACTGAGTTCCCATTGAGTTTCGCTTTGATGCCAGATTTTGACAAACCATCAAGTTGTTTGTTATGTACAATATTCTTGTCTTACGTATACATGTGTGGAGTAGACTAAACAGATGGATTGGTCAAAAAGGGTCGACTTAGTTGGTTTGGAGTTGACTAGCTACTAAGCACGCGTCAACCCATTCAAAATAACTCGGTTTATGACTTGGTTTGGTACGACGGGCAATCGAAGCTAACTACATGCTAGACAGCCAGGTTTATCATGTAGATTACAATCTATAAGGTGTTGGAGTTTAATTTGCTGTGCGAATCTTTAGATTACTCGTTTAGCGAGAAAAGATTTAAAGTTGCAATTGCAAGACCCGCTGAGTTGCTGCATAAAAAGTATAAAATATCTAGCTGTCTGCTTTTTCCTTGTATCCTGCTGCTCTCTTTTATTAAATAAACAGTGAATAATCATGGCACTTCTTCATTGGGTCATTAGGAGGATTACTTGTGCATGGCGTCATAACATATACTTCAACTCATGCGGGGCACATATGCTTCCGAATTGCCAAAAAGCTGTATGGTTTACTCTTTTATGTTCTGGTGCTACTATTATTTTGAATGAGAGCATGAGAAATTTTGGGTGCTGTCATTGGGATCCAAATCTTCACTTTAATATCTATGTGATTGCTACAAGTCTGATCTTTTTTATCTTTTAAATGTACTATTTTTCTTGTTAACGTTACTTTATAAAGGTGTTGTTCACTTTTAAGTCATTGAGCTGACGAAAATTGGTCTTGAAAGTATAGAGTGCGTTCTTTTGATAATTGTGTCTTTATTTTGTGTGATTGCTCCTGAACCTTATCTGTATTCTCACTGATTTTTTCTCAGCGCCAGCTAGCACCCCCGATTCTTTCTCTGGAGTCCATCCGCAGCTGCCTCGACATAAGAAACGGACTGCTAGTGACCCTGCAATTGATCAGCAATCCCAGCAGCACGCGCATAAGTGCAGAGACGTGATGAAAAATCCAGTGCGCCCAGAGTGATATCTGATTCGACTCCCATCCTTGGAGTCATGAGCCAATCACCCTTGAGCACTAAGGTATTCTCCGCTAACATTAGGCCCAAGCTTTATCTACCGCCGCCAATTGCCCCTGACAGCAGTAAAGACGAATCTTACGTCTCTTTTCAACGATGGCGGTGCTGAAGTACGGAATATATATATATATATAGGTTTGCTAACACGAGGACTGTCTTGCTCTCGGAGAGTAAGTTAATGCTTTATATTTCGGAACTTGTCCTTGGAAGCTCTCGACAAGGTTGATGTGACTGCACAGGATGATCGGAACATGCAAGCAATAGATTATGTATCTATGACCTATATAGCTATCTTACTTGCGTTTTTAACCTGAATTCGCAATCGATTTCATACAATGTCATTTTTTTTTTTTGACGATATTTTATCAAATCCTGAGTGGATTTGACTAGTTAAATACACGCTTGTCCGCGCGTGATGTGGTGATTTGATGTAAGAATTGAGCACCACGGCTAAACTCTTTTACTAATTTCTTTAGAAATTCTGAATGAAAATTGTTGGATTGGGATTTGCTCCACTTCCGTTAAGTGGGTTTTCCTTCACGCGGGAAAAAGAAAAAAAATAATGGGCAAAATTATTCCAAACAAAATTTACTGCTAAAATAAAATAACAAGTATGAAAGTAATATCACTTAAAAGAGATTCCTATTGTTAACGCAAATATTTATTAACTTTTCAAAATCAAAAAGGAAATATCGAAAATGTTGTTCTTGGTAAGTTCCTGTTTGTAATAAAAAAGAAGAAAGTTCCCATGTTGTATCGCGCCAAGAACTGCTGTCGGGTTCATATTCATTCCACTCCCTTTGTCATATTGTTTTCCTTTTTATTTTATTTTTACATCAAAATCAAAATCAAGAGAGATTAGTGAATTTATTTTTTGAACTTATGATACATTTATCTCATGGAAAACTTAATGATAAAGAAAAAATCATTTTCTAGAAATATGGTTGGTATTACTTTATTTAATGACACACGATCAAAAACATTTTTCGATGTTTGGATCTCATTAGAAAACAATTTCAATCTTATGACTTTATTTATGACGAAAAAATTAATTTTTAAAATCGAATTTTAATTATTTACTTTTTTCTCTTTGTATTTTTCCTTCTTTTTTTTTTTTTTTAAATTCTAGTTTTAAATTTTTTTTGTTTCATTTTTCTTTTTCCTTTTCTTTTTTTGACTTCCTCCACCATGATCAGTCGGCAACAGCCATAGGCGAGCTAGCGATGGCCACATGTAAGCTTGAGCTCGTCAAGGTCACGCGCTTGAATCTAGCGAGCTCCGAGCTCACCGGTCCACCAGTCTTGGGCAAGCATGAGCTTGCCAAGATTGGGTAAGCCACGCCTAAATCTAGGGAGCCCCAAGCCACCTTTTCTTTTTCTGATGCCCACCCATTTCACAGAAAACCACCGACTCTTTTTTTCTCTTCACACATTTTCTTAAATCCACTTCACACGTAACTGCTCATTATCTTTCTATATATAATTGCATAGTCAGGCGTGTCTTAATCCTCGTGCATAATAATTGACAAGGAAAGTTATGGCAAATTTACGTACTATTCAAAACAATGATAATAGATGTTGATCTTACTATATATTTAATATCAATTCCTCAATATTGTTATTTTTGGTTGGTCCTCAATATTGTTAAAGAGCCATAACTTTTGACTCAAAAAGAGTTATGAGCATGTTAACATCAGTTCACAAAACTGATAAAATTACTAAAAAGTCATAAACCTATTGCAATTGTGCCAACTCAATCTTAAACTTTTTAATTTAATCAATTTAATCTTAAACATTTTGAAAATTTGTCAATTTAATCAATCCAGCCAATATTGTCCAAAATTCACTTTTATGGACACTGTTCATCCTATATGGCACTGTCAATGCTAACGTTGGCAGTTTTTGCAATTTCTAATTAGTTTTTATTTTTTGAATTTTTTTTATAATTTCTCTTGTTTTTTTTTCCCACTTCATCCACGGTTGTTGGCCTTCTCGATGACTAAGGACTAGCCACGAGCAAAGGTTGACCTCACTAGATCTGACAAGGTCAAGCCTCACTAGCTTTGGGAAAGGCTGCCTCTATCGAGCCTCACCTGAAGTTGGCAAGGCCGAACTTTACTACCCTCAACAACCTCACCCTAGGAGGGTGAGCCTCATTCAACACTAGTGAGGTTGGCCCTCGCTTGTAGCTAGCTGCTAGCCATTGAGGAGGCCTATGACCGCAGAGGAAGAAGGAAAAAAAAAACATAAAAAATATATAAAAAAAACATAAAAAGTTAAAAAAAAAAAAAAATTTCCGCAAAGTGTCGATAGTGCCATGTAAGATAGCTAATGTCCACATTGACGATTTTCAACTAAGGCTCCGTTCGTTTCACGGAAAATGTTACTTTTCTGGAAAATATTTTTTAGGAAGCTATTTTCCAAGAAAACATAATTATTTTCCGATGTTCGGGTGAAACTTGATTTTGAAGTGGAAAATATTTTCCGCTATTCACTTGGAAAAATATTTTACTTTATAAACACTTTTCAATAGATTTTTTATTATTTTAAAATCATTATTTATTATTTTTTAAAATTGATTATTATTATTATTATTTTTTTGTGTGTGTGTTATCTCCTTCGTTGGTCGGTCGCTGGCCGGTGGCCGGCCATGCCTCGAGCTCACCCGATCAGCTCACTGGCGAGGGGAGCTCGAGGCAGCAAGGCTCAAGCCTTGCAGATTGGCGACGCCCGAGCCTCACCGCAGTCTGGCAATGCTCAAGCGTCGCCGATCTGCGAGGCCCGAGCCTCGCCGCAGCCTCTGCGAGGCCCGGGCATCACCGATCCGGTGAGGCCCAAGCCTCGCCTCCTCGGCAACGCTCGAGCGTTGCCGATTTGCAACGCCCGAGCCTCGCCGTTGTCTGTTGAGACCAGATCGGCGAGCTCGGCTCGTGGCCGGCGACCGCGAAAAAGAAAAAACAACAAAAAGAAAGAAAGAAAAAGAAAAAGAAAAGAAAAAGAAATCGATTTTATTAAAAAATAATAAAAAATTCGAATTTATGAAAAAATAAAAAAAAAATTGATTTAAAAAAGTAAAAAAGAAAGAAGTGAGGACTAATAGGGGGTGTGAGATAGGAGAGAGTGAGTGTGGAAAATGTTTTCCCCAACTTGAAAAGTGGAAAACATTTTCTCTCACTTTAGAAGACTTTTTTTCCGTCATGGAAAATGTTTTCCCCAATGAATTTATTTTCCGTGAAATGAACGTCGGAAAATTCGGAAAACATTTTCCTGGAAGTTTTTTTTCGCGAAACGAACGGAGCCTAAAACTGACTATGAATTAGCAAATTTTCAAAAGACTTAGGACTAAATTAGCCAAATCGAAATGTTTAGAACTAAATTGGCACAATTATAATATGTTTAGGATTTTTTCGGTAATTTTCCTAATTTTGTGAATTGATGTTCCTAACTCTTTTTGAGTTAAAAGTTATGGCTTTTTAACAATATTGAGAAATTGATATTAAATATACAGTAAAATGAACGTCTATTATCATTCTTTTGAATAGTATGTAAATTTGCCATAACTTTCCTTGTCCAATGTTATGAATGTGACTTGTGAAATAAATGGATTGCACTGAATCATGTTTGTACATGTTTTTGGAAAGCGAAAATATACCATCCTCATCTGCGCTGACCTGAAAATGTCAGGAATAGCGGCTATTTCTGGCCCTACCTTCTCTTTCTGTGTCTTTGGTGCCGACAGCTCGTCTGTGTAAGACCTAAGCCCCAAAAAAGTGTGGATAAAAGCTCCTCAAACAAGCTCTAAATATTTTATTTTATTTCAATCAGACAATCAAGCTGCTTTGGTAGTGCATCTTTTTCACTTTGGGATTTGATTCAGCAGTTTGATAGTCGACTTTAATGGTCGATCGGAGGTGGATCATAAACTGTTGACCATACAGACTGTGCTTTGATTGGCCAAGAAGTGAATTTATTGAAAAAACAATGGTGTATAAATATCCGTATAGTTATCTCCAAAGAAATGTAAATTATGAGAACCCATTGTGTTGTTTGTTATCCTGATGAAGTATTCAATATAAATTTTTGATAAGTTGAGTTTGGAAAGGCTTATTACCATGGTAGATTAGCTGTCCACACCACTGCATTTGATCCAGGGCTTAACAATGAAAGAAATGGAAGAGCTTCAAGGTGACATAAAAATGCATCTTGATTTGGACACAGAGACACCGACACATGTTATATATTGGAAAGTAATATGCTTTTTTATTTTTTATTTTTTATTTTCATGCAAATGGTCTAGAGATCTTTCATTTAGTGTCTAATCGTTGTTATATGACTCACTTCTCAGCATCCTTGATTTTGGTATCTATCCTACTCATGGAAGTGGTACATGAGCTCTATGAGACAATTGACACTTAACATGGTTGTTTGGCCTTTGAGCAGTCCAAGGATGTTACTTGAAAGTAGTGTCTAAAGGCGTGGATTATTCAGAGTAGCATGTGGAAAGTTGACCTTCTGGGTCTACATTTTTCTTACTGAGAAGGCACTTCTAGTGGTTTGCGATTTGGAAGCTAGCAGAAGCTAGGAGAAAGGATGCTCTCGGTCGAGCTACAGTGTGTGGGGAGGAGCCTCCTGTTGAGTTGCTTGCAGAAGAAAGGGGTACGCATTCTAGCATCAAAGCAGACGCGAGGGATTATCTGCATAAGAAGACCTACCGAGAGTTGAAGGATATGCATGCTGGTGTCGAGACTCAGTTGCGTTCTGGCACAGCTAAGGTCATGAAGTTTTGGGTGGTTATCCTCAAACGTATTCACATATCCAAGGCAAAGGTATTTCAATTTTGATATTCTTTCACTGTTGAGAATGTATATTTGGTACATCAGTTTTGACTGAATGAAACATAGGCTTTTTGGAAGGATTTCATGCGAAAATGTTGCGCAAGCATCTTCAACGTCTGGAGCAGCCCGTGGATGTCGTTGATAATCCAGAAACTGCTAATGTCCTTGGTCCTATACGAGAAGAAGGTGTGCCTGATGGTATGTCTCTGTCCACTAATGACTTTTCTATAGAAATCTTGTTTTGCCTTTTAGTTCAGAGGAGGTACTAAGTTACCATTCCCCTGGTTTTGATGTTTAGCTGATGGATCAATGTCCCCGGAACCCTTACCTAAAGAAGAGATGATGGAGTCAGGAGAGGAGTCTGGATCCTTTTCTTTGCAACTGCTACATGATGATAAAACTGAAGGGGCCGTTGACCTTGAAGAGGACCGGGCTGCATTGGCAGCTTCCTTTACTCCCTGCAGACTAGTTAGTGCAAAGTGAGTAATGGTATGCATCTAACCAGATGTTTCTGGTATGTATCAGAAGATAAATTTGAAATCAAAGACATCGAAGCCATGAGAGCCAGGGACGAAGATGATTCCGTCTTTGGCACTGGTGCGGAGGTGAATCTGGACTCGCAGGTGCTTCATGTCTCCAATCATCTTGACTGGTTTTGACTAATTTGTGTTATTTTTTACTCAGATACCTTGAATTTATCCACGTGGATGCAGGTTTATTGGTGGCATGATAAGTCTATGGAAACCATAGGCCAAGTTACTGCTTGTTTTGAATTTTCTCTGACACTGGGGATGAATGTGGATTCTAATATCTAAGCAAAACTTGGTAGTGTGATGACCATTTCGGAAGCTAGGAGACCAGATTTTGTATCATGGCATATTCATTTAACAGTTTGGTAATACCGCTAAACAACGATTTTACTTCTTCTTTTTTTATGTTTTTGGTCAAATCAGCAATTTTACTTATCACCTTGTAGTAATTGTTTTTTTTTCTTGGACAAGCTATTTTAGAATTACTAATTGGAAAGTTGTGTTTTCTTGCATTAGATGGACAATGTTATTGATATTTGCTTCCTAGGAATATTCAAGAGACCTGCCCGTCAGTTATCCTTTATCGATTTGACAATATAATCAAAGCTATTTTTGGGAAGAAATTACTACATAGACTTTGAAATCCTTCTCTCTTCAAGAGGTTGTCCACAGATCTTTCCCGATTATCCTCTCATATGATTACAAAAATGAAGTTACTTGTGACAATAATCCTATAGGAGCAGCTGATCAAAAAAATTGCATTTTTCGATACATTAACTTATTACATATTATGTATAATTGCTTTAAAGGCAAGATTTTGCACTGAGACAAACACTTTAAGTCAAAAAGTTTTCATTGAAAGCAAATTGTTTTTCATGTGTAAAAGTACACATTGCAAAACGACTTCATGAATGAGAAAAAAAAATTGTAACCGAAGAGGTCCCATCTATGAATGTGATAAGCTTGCCACGACTGTAGGTTGCAGAACTCTGATGAGGCACTGTTGGGGTTGGGTGACCCCACGGCAAGCTTGCCGGGGGTTGCACAACCTTCATGAGGCTCGCTCAGGGACCAACTACCCCGGTGAAGTCTGTCTAACGCTAGTCGCCTAGGCTCACTCAATCCTGACAAGGCCACACCGAGGTTAGGCGATCAAGGGACCATTTGCTTGAGTGCGATGGTGCAAGGCAGCGATCATTGCATCTCTCTCTCCCTTTTTCTACAATGAACACCTCAAAGTTGAAGGAAGACGAGGATAATTTGGAATTATGAATATGTTTTCATAATTAGGCGGGGGGAAAATAATTTTTAGGATTCGAGGGAAATTGTTTTTCTTAAATTATTATGGTCCAATTTTATTTTTTTTGGTTAAACAGCGCAATCTTTACTCGAGCGATTTTAGAGGAATTAAAATGGCTTGGTAAAACATTTCCAAAGGCAACTTTACCCGGAGTGCCTGGAACATTTAGCAACGAAATCTTATGATTGTTTTTTAGCAACCGTAATTAGCATGACCGAAATAATTATTAATATAATCCACGTAGACCTGTTTTCTTTTTTAAATATGCTGTTCCAAGAGTTGCTTTTCAAATAGACAAATGATAATGAGATAGTCTTTAATATACTTTGAGAATAATAATATATTTTAAATCACAAAAAATCAAACAACAAATAATTATAAATTGTTATAGGGTTGCGTGTCCCATTTTTTTAATAATATATAGCCATAACAAACTATTATCCTTACAATATTCAAAGACTGTTATGTTAATAAAGCTCTAATAAATATTAGATTTTTTTTGGAAAAAAAGGACGAGACAACACGTGGCAGAATGGGTGGCTGGATATGGCTTGGCGGAACGGAAACATTGGGAGAGCAGGAACCGGCCAAAGCCACCGCAGTAGAAGAGAAACATATTTAGACAGTGCGAGGTCAAAGTGGAATATAGTGGAGTGACATCATTGTGATGTCCGCCTTATCATCATCCACTGCTACTCTGTTCGGATTAAATGGCTTCAAAGATTAAGAGAGAGAGAGAGAGAGAGAGAGAGA
This sequence comes from Corymbia calophylla, assembly GCA_014182845.1. NCBI lineage: Eukaryota > Viridiplantae > Streptophyta > Magnoliopsida > Myrtales > Myrtaceae > Corymbia > Corymbia calophylla. The sequence goes on along the minus strand of CM024699.1, from coordinate 942,102 downwards.
GAGAGAGAGAGAGAGATGGTATTGACTACAGTGGACGATCTTCTACACGGCGTGAAGCAGGATTGTTGTGTAAGCAAAGCTTAGCCCTCGGCAACTTGCCCTTTTGATTTGTATTTTGCAGGGCAGGGAGAGTTTCAAGATATTACAATGAGAGAACATAAATCGAACATTTAGTCTGACTTCGTACTCCATACTTACATGAATCGTGCAAGTGAATCTCGGGACTATTAATGTGTGCAATCGCATATCCATTTTAGTCTATTGTTTAATTAGATAGAAAAATAAAGAGAGAAGGGAAATATTAGGAGGCCTCTATTACATGTACACTGTAATTGATTTGCTATAATATTATATGAGGCTTTAATAGTTATTTCGGTTTTGGTTATAATTGAGATTATAAGCGCAACAACCATGATTGCAAACAAACAAACCATGTAATGCATAGTTAGATGCGCAATAGGTCTATAATGTGAAAGCTATTCCGACAACTAGATGTGGAGTCGATTGTGTTTTAGTTAAGTTAAATAGGCAAAATTCACTTGCTTTTTAGGGAGATCTCATCAGGGCGTAAGCAAAGAAACAACGCATGAATCACTGTGTAAATATTTTGCTTCGAGAAAATTTTTAAGCAAACGAAAGAAAAAACCACCTGATTTTTAGAATGTCAATTAATGATGAACTATTAAATTATAAGATAATATTTATAAATTAACATTGCTTCTCCTCTTAGGAAAACTGAGTTAACGAGCATACTTAAATTGTATATCAATAAGATATTTAGTGCATATTGTCTCATACATTTAACAATTGAGATGTGTCGAGAGCATTCCTCCTTGATAATATATATAACAACACTTTCAAAAAGGAGAAGTATTTAGCACGAGAGACAAACTGATGAAATAAAAAGCATATATATACATTATGTAACATTAGTCAAGGGGACATTGCAATCAAACTAGCTACTGAAATCTGACTTTTCCTCTCCAACAACTTCAACGAGAGATCGAGACACTGATCCGGAGGAGATGATCAAATGTGTCTGCTGAGTGAATCATCTGGTTTTTATGATTTCTTCATGTCCACATGCAAAGTGCCCAGAGATTTCCCAAGTCCAAAATGAGGTGCTCGTCCCATCAAAAGCTTGGGATGACCCATGACTTCAGAGCTCATCAAGTCATCACCACCCCTCACCTCAAATTTTGCAGATTGCAACACCCTCTATTATTGTTCCTCTTCTTCTTCTTTTCTTTTTAAATTCTCTCTTGATCTTTCTCAAATGCAAAATGAGGGGATTTACTTATCATTTCTTTGTTTGGTTCCGATGGAAAAATGGAAACCTAAAACAATTTTTATGTCAAATATCAAGCGTGTACTGAAAAGAAGACTGAGAGAATAGAAATATAAAGAGCTTATTTGGCAATGGGGATACAAAGCCTAGAGCAACCAAGTGTTTTTTTTTTTTTATCTCCTACATTTCCTAGAACATAAAAATATATTGGGAAAAAAAGAATAACGTATCTCAGCTATGATCCAATAACTACTTACATGTTTTTGGAGTTTTCAAAAATTAAAATACGTCTTATATCCGTTCCCCCTTTGATTCTAAGACGAAAAAGCATCTTTCTTACTTGTTGAGACAAGGAAAGGTCAAAATTGTCCCCACATGTGAAAGGGGGCACAGATTACAATAAGAAAAGGCTGATAATAAATTTTTGGTAGCAAAACAACGAAAAGTAAATCAATAAAAGACCAATACTGCGTGCAACGCACGTTCATCCCTCTTCGCTTTGTACGCCTTAATTTCTTCCTCTGTAATAACCCTCGAGCTATGCTTCCCGTCTTTTCTGCTGCTGCCATTCGAGTCGTCATAGTAACAGCTAGAGCTCAGGCTTCGGGACTACATGTATGACGTGGACTATGATTCTAAATTGTCCGATCTTCCTCTTCTTTTACTTCGAATCCGGTTCTTCTCCCAAGAAGACGGTGCTTCTCCTTTCTTGCTACTATGCGACCCCATTGCCACTTCCCGCGAACAGCTCCGAGTCGCAAGTAGTTTGTGCGGGTTCAGGCGATAGACCAAGAAGTAACGCAAGAATACATAGTCGTCGACACATGCTTGCGATAGACCAAGAAATAACGCAAGAATACATGTTCACCGACACACATATGAATTTCTAGCTATTGTCATTATCAATTATATGACGCAAAATTAAAAAAAACGGATTTATAAGTGTCACGAAAGTCAACAATTTATTTATATTTTCGTTACCTTGTCTCCTTTGCCGTCCATATTTTTCTTATTATATGTTGTTTTGGTAAATAATATAATCAATTCCATTTATCTTCTGGAATATATATTACACTAAAAGTGGAAAGGACCCAAAATTTGGATATAAAGAAAAGATATCATAATCCATTTGATTGAAACAATACCAACGTAATCCATCTAACTTGCACGGTTTGATCTAAGTTTATATAAATAAAATTAATAGTAATTCTGCATCAGAGCTTGTGGATCTATGAATGATCATGAAGTGGAGAATATAAGCTATGTAACTCCTATTCGAATAAGAGCAAAATGTTTTTTCATCATGCATCCGAGTTAATTATAATAAATTATTGAAAGTTTTTGAATTTTTTTCCAAAAACACATATTCGTAAAAGACCTAGTAAATGGTGATACATAACTATTGGGGTTTGTCTTGTTGGCTATCCTTCTCACGTACGAGAGATAGAGGATTTGAATCTCCATCTTCTTGGGGGGTTGGGGTGGGGACGACTTAATACCTTGTAAGGAGGGAGTACAAAAGTCTAAAAGTGAGAATTAATGCAGGAGTAAAATATGACCAAAAAAAAAAAAACAGTGATCAATGGAATAGGGAGTAGACTTATCGACTAAGAAAATTATTTTCTTTGATAAAAACTACTAAACTTATTAGAGAGTTTGCCTCATTATTCTTAGATCACAATTTTTTTTCTACTAGTAGACCTTTTAAACATCCATCAACTATCTATAACAAATCTCTACTTTGACCCCGCACAAAGAAAACAAAAATCGAGATGGGCGAACTAGTTTCAATAGTTACCTATCTACTTGGCAAATTTAAAGAAAACATGGAGAACTGAGAATACTAGCAACATATCTCTACTTTGACTTGGTACGAAGAAAAGAAAGATCAAGATGGATTAACTAGTTTCAATAGCTACCTACTTGGCAAATTTGATGAAAACACCGAGAAACAAGAATATTAACATGTCTTTTGCTTCTTTGTGAATCGAACGCTGTTAGAAAGGGAAGAGTGAAAGGCAAGGAGTTTGACAATCCTGCTTTCAATTGAAGAAGCTCGCCTTCATTTTTAAAAGGAAAATTATTGGTAGGTGAATATCCACCTGTTTAACTTTTAATTTTTTTCATACACGGAAAGAAACAGTTCATGTGGTAATTTCACTTTTAAGTTTTACCCACCGACCCAATCTTTCACCCTGTTTCTGTATATTTTTCTAATTTTTGCTGGGTGCCGCCTCTTCCTTTTCCCCAGGTGGCTCATGCGTGGGGAGGAGGAGGAGAAATTTATAGAAAGCGGGCAGGTATGATTTTGGAATTTGAATTTTTTTAAATCAAGCGTGCTCAACAAAATATATTCAGGGGAGTCATTATTTCATTAACAATTTATGTTTGCAACCCAATAATTGTGGATCAAACGACATATTTTTTATTGGAAAATAGTGAAAAAAGCCTTTTTAAGTTTGCTACGGCCCATGAGTTACATAAATGACTTGGAACAAGCACCATTGAGAAAATTGACCTCGAATTGGCTTTTTGCTCCTCCCCGAGCCCTATGGGCCCTTCTTTGTTTAGGCTTGAAATAATGATCTTATCAAACAAACAAAAATAGTACGATTGAAAAAAAAAAAAATGTATTCTAGACTAAGTAGATATAATCACCCTGCACTTTAGAGGGAAAAGAAATGCCCATCTTTAAACGGTGCATCTTTCAAAACCGCACATCTATGAAGAAGAGCGTCACATGAATACTAGTTGAGAGTTAAGGACATGTTAATCAGAAAAGTAGTTGCATATGCAGAAATGCTAATTTAAACATTTAACAAAAACCCTATAATAAAGGGATGCGTAAGCACTGATAATAATGGGGATTTAGATTTCTAAATGGAATATCCACTTAAAAGTATAAATAAGTTGAAAATTATACCTAGTAAGAAGTTTTTTCATAAAATGCAAATGGTATAGCTTGAAACTTTGCAAAAATATATGAATAAAGGTTTGCACCTAATCCGTTTCAACCCAAGAACCAAAACGAATTGATCTACATTGACCAATCAAGGCTTGTTCTAGAGAAAAGTCATTTGGTTCCTCGTTTTATGAAACTGGAATCGGTTTCCAAGCCTCCCCAACAAAAAAGTACCTTTGCATCCATCGAGAGTTAAACATCTTCAACATGAAGAAATACTACATAACCACTTGACTAATACAGATTTTGTGGTATTATGGCGCAGCTTATTTGATCAAGTCAACGACTTAACTTTTGTAATACGTTAGGTGAATATAGCATTCAAAACATGAACATCTCCCCTTGATATCTCCTAGGTTCAGATCACGTGAGATGGCATAAATTCGTGAAGATTTTTAAACTGCAATACTTCTTCTCCATTCACTCAAAATTTATTTCAAACCATCATAATAATTTAAGAGATTTGAACATGAGTTTTCAAATTGTGCCATGGCAAGCATAAGATCGGATATTCTTTTTGCTCATAATTTGCATAATTGCAATAAAATTTTCATCCCGCCTCATATTTTGTGCGAATTGGATTTAAATTAATATAAGTCACCTAAATTATCAATTTGCATAGTCCGCCTCCCAAAAGCATGAGATTGCTTAGTCTGACATATCATGAGCTCGCCATCCTTCGGAACGGCTAATACACTTTTGCTTGTGATACATTTTAATATGGTGGTGAGTGTTCCCCAATAATCAATTAAAGATATACTACAATATATTATGCACGAGGGTTAAGAAACGCCTAACTATGCAATTATGTATAGAAAGATAATGAGCAGTTACGTATGAAGTGGATTTAAGAAAATGTGAGAAGAGAAAAGGAGAGTGAGTGGTTTTCTGTGAAATGGGTGGGCATCAGAAAAAGAAAAGAAGGTAAATTTAATTAATCTAAAAGTGAGACAGGGAGATATTTTCCCTAAAATGGTAAAAAAGCAAAGATATCACATGTTTGTGAAGAATTGATTATTAAGAATTATTTAAATATTAATTAATAGAAAGATATTGTTGACGCATAATAAGAAGAAATTGCACATACTTACATGGAAAGACATAATTTGTTAAAGATTAAATCTTTTTTTTTAAGATTCAAACTTTAAAATTGAAACATGTGAAATATAAGACAATATTATTAGTTCACATATTTGCCCTCAATAAAATATTTGCAAAGTAACTAACATATGATAATTTTGATAAAAAAAAAAAGTGATTGTGATTCATAAAAATTAAGAGACCTTGTTTATGTTATATAATAGTATAGATACATAAATTATATGTATCTTATGATAAATCTAGTTTCTTTTTGAAATAAGAAATTGTATTCATTTTTTTGTGGGATTATTTTATCTAGACTATATCCTCCTTATATCGGCTTTAACCTATCTTGGACAAGAACCACAAACACTATAGGATAAAATCTTCGTCAAGTCTTTCCTCTTTTCAACCCTCCAAAAGAAATCATGTGTAGCCTTAGCCCTTAGACTAGTTACTAAACCAATGTCACATCAGGAAATAGCGTCACCTACAAGGATTCAATAAGCATAAGTTTCCTATCTTATCATATTTACTTTTGCATTATGACATAGTTAAAAAATGAGTACAAAAATGTATAAGAATAGAGAATAATCATCGACACAGTGTTATGGTTGCTCATCCACCAACACAATCATGACAAAAAGTGATTTTTATTGTTCTAAAGTAAACAACCATGTTTATAGACGTAGATGAAACCTTAATGTATGTATTAATTGAGGAGTTATTAGATATTCTTTTAATTGTCCTACATTATATCAGTTTTCAGTCTACACCGTCTCAAGACCCAAAAAAAGTAAAAAAAATCTACACCGTCCAATGTTCTAACAATAGAATGTTAGAATGTGCAAGCTTTTGGACCATTGGTTAAGCCATCAAATCTCCTTTTTAAACTTTCTTGTAATTTTTAAGAATATTTTGTGCGTTTATTCTATTAATTACAATCTTTTTTTTGGCCAAATATTTATGACTATCTTGCTAATAAGATTATTACTTTGAGAAAAGATGAGAAAATAACTAATTTACTTTGTTGAATGGAGGCCTGATGTATTCTCCATTTAATTGCCATTGCAATTGATTTATTCGCATGATCATAAGATTAGAGCTATATTATCTTGATCACAAGGATTGAGTTAATATGTCAAGGAGTAACACACCGTCTCATGATAGAATATAAATAATCGCGAAGCCTAACCAATTGCATTTCACTGGCTATATATGAAATTATAGAGTTTGAGTGGGAAAAAAAAACATAACATACCGACACTTGTACATCGTAAATCAAACTAAATCATAAAAAAGAAGAAGTGAAATTTGATTAAGTTTTAATTTGAGTGCAGAATAGTGGTTTTTAAGTCTAGATAACTTTTGAGTATTAGACCAACACTTGGAGTTGACTCACGTGGGGTTAAAATATTTGTAGTATTGTAGTTTTAAAATTTTTGACAATAAATGTAACATCCGCATTACACGACCCATCACATTTACATACTAACTGATCCAAATATAAGCTGATATTATTATTTTATGCGGTAATGATATGACGTTCGGTAAAATAAATGGAGTTCAAATTATTAGTGCAAGAGTATAATTTCATGGGTTTACCGGAAATATCCCGTAATCACTTAAATTAACATAGTTGGGGTCAATATGTGAAAATTTACACAAAGTCTTTATATCCATCTTATGGTTGGCTAAAGCGACTAGCAAGGAAGAAAAGTTTAATGATCCTTGGAAATAGACATTGGCCGAATATAATTTTGGTGGAATCGGGGGCTTCGAAGGGGTTGGATGCGGGCGTTCATTTCTCAATAAACTTTACAGGCTGAATCATCTTGAAGTTAAAGGGTAGACACTTGATTTAATCATACATCTTACTCCAGTCAATAGTTAATGAATGAATGAGGTGCAGGCATTAAATTCATGTCTGTTGAGTTCACATGTGACTAGTTGCGACAGCTAGTTGATTATGGCTTGATTCTAGTTAGTAGATAAAACCGATCCCTGCTCTCCAGATCTACGCTGCATAGCACACATGTTGCATCAATAGATTAGTTCCACTGAACTTCTCATCTGTAGCTAATTTGGTTTTAATCACAAGCCATCTCTAATAGAACTATGCCTTGATATACTTGTTTCATGCCAAATCAGATGTGTACCCAGGGAACTTCTAAAGCCCTATGCCTGATAAGACTCAATGCATTTCTAATAGTGAATCCCAGGGGTAGAACCTTTCACCTTAAGAGCATGTTTAAGAGCCAGAGCAGGAAGTAGATAAGTTACTAAGTCAGTTCACATAGTTTCTTTTGCCTTACAACACACTATGCAATTAGGAATATCTGACAGAGATCTCCTTCACCCGACATTACTTTTAATTTTCTGATTTTTACTCAAGCGGCAGCCACTTAGCTCCATGCATTTTCTGACACCAATTGGGCAGGTGACTAGTGGATCGTCGCTCTGTTGGTAGGTTCCATGTCTATGATGGACCGAATCTCATCTCTTGATCATCTTGTAAGCAACGAACCATGGCTCATTCTAGCACCGAAGCATAATACAAATGTCTTGTAAATGCAACGGTGGAGTTAATGTGGCTTGAATATCTTCTTTGGGATCTTCATGTGCAGTCACCTAAGCTGCCCACTATTTGATGTGATAACTTATTTGCCATCTACTTATCCGCAAATCCCGTGTTTCATGCTCGAACCAAACATATGGAAATTGATTACCATTTCATTCAAAAGCGCATTACTTGGAAACAATTGGTAGTCCACTACATTTCTACCAAAGAATAAACTGTTAATATCTTCACTAAAGGCTTGCCTACCCACCAATTCCTTCAATTGTGATCCAAGCTAATGGTTCACCCTCACCATTGACTTGCAATGATGTTAAAGGAAGAAAATATTCAGCAATATTTAGGGAATATTTGTTATTTTGTTACCTTTTGTATCTTATCTCTTAGAGTCATTTTATATACATTGTATTTGCCACACAATTATGTAAAGCAAAAGGGAATGAAATTTTTGTTCCCTAAAACCTAATTCTTCATTGAGCCTCACGGCTCCCTCATATATCTACTGCAACTACAGCAGCTTCCTTTACATATATTGAATTTAAATATCTTTAAGTACTCTTATAAAAAAAAATCACAACTATATGTGATATTTCTATTTTCAACTGCGAATTGTTTCCAATGTTTTGCTTCAAATGTTTTACTTGAAGACAAAAGGGTTTGATATATTTGTAATTAGCAAGTCTTGTAAATCTAATGTACGAGTTTCATGTATCGAAATATATATGCATACACTAATAACATATGCGCTTACATATGTTTTATCATGCCTTAAATAAAATTGTCTAAAATTATAATGGGCGGCCAATGTGCTATATTAAAAGATCCTAAGACCTCATAAATTTGCACCTTGCGTCTATGAATGATATATCTCCACGATAGTCACCGGTAAAATTCTTTGAAGTTATTGACATATTAAAGAAGAAATAGCACATCAATAGGATTTGACAAATTGGGCTAGCGAGTCATATAGGTGATCTTAAGAGCCTTAGAGTCGTCGCCCCTTATTCGACGATGCACCTGTTCTTACTCATTTCAGTCTCACCGTGAACAAATTTAATGAGAAGGTCTAATTTAATTATGAATTTTTCTATATTACATTAAGCAATATAAGTTGAATTTGATATGAGTTATTTTATTTTTATTGCATAAAAATAAGTCAAATGGGCCGATTTGGGTCAGATTATTTGCAATTTGACTCAAACTCGACCCAACTCACCAATTTGATAGGTCTAGTTAAATCTAGTGACCTAATTGGATTGTGCCCTTCTTCATGCTTGTACGCCTCGTCAATGTGCTTGCTTTACGTCGTGGCACCCGATGAGATCTAATGGGTTCTTTGACGACAGGAAAAGTTAGCTTTCGAATTAAAAAAAAAATATCTAAGAAGTCGAAAGTGAAGAAAAATTGCAATTTCAAACAAGACAAATCTGTCCGACAAATCTATTTGTATGGATTGCAACATAAAGTCTTTTCTTACCTCAAATTGGGGGTGTGTGACCTTAAAAATGGTTTGCTATGATTTTGGGCTCTATCACCTTTGTTGGGTGTCAGAGGGTTTGACCGAAGTTTGACCAGTGACTACTACCTCATCCAACATTTGATGACCCCATTTTTGATACATTCGATAGAATGCTTGCAATCTCTAGCCTCAACATGTGCATTTGAAATAAAAAATTCTCCGACATTGCCAAAAATGTGCCACTTATCCCGAAAGGTCAAAATTTGACTATCGAATTATGGTGGCAGCATAAGTGTCGAAAGACTCGGTTTGACCAGCATAACCCATTTTGGAAGTTGATAAATTGCTCTGAGCCTTGTGGCTTGTCTCTCATACGATGGTAAACTATTTTTTTATTTTTCACGAAAGCTTAGAAAGATTTCAGGCATCAAGCGGGCTTAAATAAAGTTCTTTTCACTGATAAAAGATAATTAAATGTGCTATCATCTATGTATTGAAGCTTCTATAGCCAATCCTAAATATTGCCTAAGATATTGGGATAATTTGCTTGTATCATCTATTATGATTGTCCAGATATATAATCAATGGTGTTACTTTTTTCTAGCCATATCTTTCGAACATCAGGGACTTGATTCGAAGCTTGTCCCTCGGGCTTTTTGAATTATTCTCTTTTCCGATGACATCAAGCCTTTCATTGACCATCAAGCATCTCTCCCTCGTCTTGTTTCTGCATGATCCTTTCCTTGAGCAAAAAAGTATTGCCAAAAGATTATTCACTTCTCTTTTAATCCACTAACATTTGTATTAATTAAAGGGGAAAACAACCAGCAATTTTTCAACCATTTTAATAGTTAGAAATGCTTATTTATTTTTTTAACAAGAAATAATTTTTTTAAAAAAAGTAAAGCATTTTCAACAAAATATAGACTTAATGGCAGTTCTGTGAATATTTGAAACTGTGAAGGGTAATTAAAAGATAGTTTTATGGATGGATTATAACAAAACCTAGATTTGTCCCATAGATGAAATATTGCATTTGCATGTATTATATTCGAATGTTCATGTTAAAATTATTACCGTAGCAGGAGTCCGTGCTTTTCTACTCAATATTTTTACGCGATGTTTGAAAACTAATGCTTTTTTATGTTAGTTATGTACTTTTCCCCTACATATATATATATATATATATATATATATATATATGTATGTATGTATGTATGTATGTATGTATGTATGTATGTATGTATGTATGTCTCGGGCCTTATTTATCTCATCTGCTATCTATCGAATCCTTCTGATTTCGGGGTTCGGTCGCCCAAATGGGCAAATCTCCCTTCTTGAATCATGTTCAACTGAATTTCAAACCTGTTTCCCAATCGTGTGCTCTCTTACTTCCTCCGGATTATATGGCAGGATTGCTGCTCATCTGATATTGCAATTCATTGCGGAATGATGGGTGAAAGATTGAGGAGATTTTGATTGACAAGGCTAGATAGTATATGAGGCTCTCTGTGATCAGGAAAAGCCCCACTCAAGCAAGCGGGATGCTCAATGTTCCCATCAGCCAAGTCCTTTTTCCTTTGGTGATGGTTGACCAAGGATATTTTACTCAGGGATAGCTGTCAGACTTGTTTGCAAGAGGCAGGGTGTTGCCACAATTGCAGGAGGTCAAGACTTAATTGGAGTTGAAGCGGAGGTTGATGCCCAGTGGCCGCATCATGGTGCACTGCAGCGGAATTGGTGAGAGGTCAATCCCATGCAAATCACCAGAAAGTGGGAGCTGAATTCCACAATCAGGGCAATGTCGAGTAAATTCCCCTTGGGGGTTGAGCTGGAGGAGAATAACGTTAAAGCTGAAAACAATTTGGCTCACAGTGGACCTTTGCCTCTGTCAAAAGACACCAAATTTGGAATGATATTCAGTAGATCTGTGGCAATTACTCCTTACTTCGTTCTGATTCATTATTGATATTCAATAGATCTCTAGCAATCACTCTAATGGGTACCAAATCTGAAATCTGATAGTTAGCAGATTTCTAAAAATCACTTATTGATTCATTTTGATTTATTATTGAGTTATTTAGCTACTCCTTCTATTTTTTGTATACACCTTCCATATTAGGAGCCCTAGGAATATTGTACCATTTCTTATAAATAGAAGCTGTAAACAGAGATTAAGAATATATAGAAAATTCGACTCAAATTCAACATAGTTTACAATTTTTACATGGTATGAGAGCACTTCTAACGAAAGCTTTATTTTTATTTTCAAATGGCATCTTCGTTGACTCTACTCATGCACACTATGTAAGTTGTCTTCAACGTTCGCTTTATGGGCTGAAGCTGGCCCGCGTGCAAGGCACCAAAGACTAAGTTCTTTTCTTTTCTCCCTTGGGTTTCAAGTATCTCGTGCTGACTCATTTTTATTTGTGCTTCTCTTGGCAAATACAGTATCTTCCTCTTAGAATATGTAGATGATATAATTTTAACTAGGTCACCCTTAGCTCCTTTATCTGCTCTTCTTGAATCCTCATAGCAAGAATTTGCTATTAAAGATCTCGGTGATCTCCATTATTTTCTAGGCATTGAATTACAAAAAACTAATAAAGGTCTACTGCTCTATCAAGGCAAGTATGCACAAGACATTCTTCATCGTGCTAATATGCAAAATGTCAGACTAGTCACCACTCCTTGTGTTATTGGTACCGACCTACCTTCAATTCATCAGGGAGCGTTATTTCATGATCCTACCTTGTATCGTAGTATTGTTGGTTTTCCCAAGTACCTTACCATCACTCGGTCGGATCTTGCCTATGCGGTCAATACCGCATGTCAGTTCATGCATGCTCCCACAAATGCATATTGGCAATTTGTTAAGCGTATTCTGCGTTTTCTACATGGTACTATTAATGATGGCATTTGCTTACTTGTAGCTCTGCTTGTCAACTACATGCTTTCTTTGACGCCGGATGGGCTTGCAACCATGACACTCGAAGGTCGGTCAATGGTTATAGTGTCTTTCTAGGATCTAATCTCATTTCCTAGAGCTCCCGTATGCAACGAACTGTAGGTTGCTCTAGCACCGAAGCAAAATACAAGTGTTTAGCTGATACAATGGCTGAGCTCATATGGATAGAAGCCTTATTACATGACCTCCATGTCTCCTTGCCAAGTCCTCCTATCTTATGGCGTGACAATATTTTGGCCATTTACCTCATTGGTAATCCCATTTTTCATGCCCGAACAAGTCATGTTGAGATTGACTACCATTTCATTCGAGAATGGGTGGGCCAAAAGCAACTCTATCTTTAGTACATCTCCTCCATGGATTAGCGGGCAGACATCTTCACTAAAGCCTTATATACCGCTTGCTTTTGTCAATTGTAACACAAGCTTACTATGAGATCCCTCACATCAACTTGAGGAGGATGTTAAAGGATGTCATCTCTGGAACTTGATATTCAGCAAATCTCCGGTAATCACTCTTTGATTCATTTCGATTCATTTCTGATGGTCAACATATCTCTAGCAATCACTCCAGTGGATACCAAATTTAGAACCTAATGTTTAGCAGATCTCTAGCAATCACTTATTGATTCATTTTAATTTATTATTGATTTATTTAGTTGCTCCTCCTTTCTTTGTATATGTCTTCCATATTAAGAGCCTTAGGAATATTGCATCATTTCTTATAAATAGAAGCTGTAAACAGAGATTAAGAATGTATAGAAAATTCAACTCAAATACAATAAGGTTTACAATTTTTATAGCCTCATCTAGATTTGTGGTTTGCTAGAGCCGCCGGTTGTTTGATTTGAGCAAGAATGCCACAAAATGGCAGCCTTGCATTTGACTTATCCTGCCCGACCTGATTTGACCACTAAATGTCTCTTTATCGCACAAGCGCCACATCTGATTAGATCAACGCAGGGGGGATCTTAACATTAAATGATATGTTTTATGATCTTAACATTCTATCTATTATTCCTCTCTAGCAGCTCCTCTCTCCTCACTCAACTTCAATTTTGCTTGAATGCAACCATCAATCAGTCCGTTAATGGGTACTAGATGCCTCCTTCACTCCTCATACTGGCTTGTGTGAAGTGGAATAATTCGATGTCACAGTGGTCAACGGCAATGCTTCGTACTGCATAGTCTGCAATGGTGCCAAATTCGCAAGACTTAGCTTCCAGCAACCAAGCGCGGAGAGAGAGTTCTCGTATAAGGTAAGCCTTTTGACATAGAAGAAAATTTTAGTGCAAGAGAAATCAAGAATCATAATTCCATATTTTGAGAGAATTTTTCAACCATTTTATTAGTTAGAAATGCTTATTTATTTTTTATAACAAGAAATAATTTTAAAAAAAAGAGAGAGAAGAAGATTAAAACCTTTTCAATAAAATATAGACTTAATGGCAGTTCTGTGAATATTTGAAACTGTGAAGGGTAATTAAAAGATAGTTTTTTGGATGGATGGTAACAAAACCTAGATTTGTCCCATAGATAAAAGTTTGCATTTGCATGTATTATATTTGAATTTTCGTGTTAAAATTATTACAGTAGCAGGAGTCCGTGCTTTCTACTCGATATTTTTCAGCGATGTTTGAAAACTAATGCTTTTTTTTTTTTTTTTATGTTAGTTATGTACTTTTCCCCTACATTATATGTCTTTGGCCTAATTTATCTCATCTGTTATCTATCGAATCCTGAAAGCAACGGCAGAGCAATGCTTGTGATTTTGAGGTTCGGTCGCCCGAATGGGCGAATTTCCCTTCTTGAATCATGTTCGACCGAATTTCAAACCTATTTCCCAATCGTGTGCTCCCTTACTTCCTTCTGATTATATGGCAGGATTGCTGCTCATCTGATATTGCAATTCGTTGCGGAGTGGTGGGTGAAAGATTGAGGAGATTTTGATCAACAAGGCTAGAGTATATGGGGCTCTTTGTGATCAGGAAAAGCCCTACTCAAGCAGGCGGGATGTTTAGGGTGCGAATAATAACCATTCTGGCCAGAAATTGATTTCTAAAACAGAAATAGATTTTTCTATTTTTACTTCTGGATGAGTTTCTGAACAAAAAAACGAGTTTGATAACGACAAAAATTTTCTATTCTTGGAATAGAAATTCATTCGATAATCAAAAAATTTTACTTTTCTAAGTGGCGGCGATAATGGGAGGAGCGGCGGCGGGCATGCGGGGCAGCGAGCGACGGCGGCCGGCGACCGGCGGCGGCCGCCGGCGGTGGGCGGGGGTGGTGGTGGTGGTGGTGGGTGAGAAGTAAGAAAGAGAGAAACAATTTCTGATTTCTATTCCAGAAATAGAAAAGTAAAAAAATTTTATTTCTGATTTCTGTTCCAAACCTATTTCTAGAATAGAAATTTGTTTCAGAAATAAAAATAAAATTTTTTTTACCAAACGGATTTCAATTTCAGAAATGGGTCTGGAATAGAAATCTATTCTAGAAATAGAAATAGAATGGTTACCCTGCGCAATCTTAGTGTTCCTAACAGCCATGTCCTTTTTCCTTTGGTGATGGTTGACTAAGGATATTTTACTCAGGGATAGCTGACAGACTTGTTTGTAGGAGGCAGGGTGTTGCCACAGTTGCAGGAGGTCGAGACTTAGTTGGAGTTGAAGCAGAGGTTGATGCCAAATGGCCGCGTCATGGTGCATTGCAGCAGAAGTGGTGAGAGGTCAATCCCATGCAAATCACCAGAAAGTGGGAGCTGACTTCCACAATCAGGGCAATGTCGAGTGAATTCCCCTTGGGGGTTGAGCTGGAGGAGAGCAGCGTTAAAGCTGAAAGCTATCTAGCCCTCAATGGACCTTTGCCTCTGGCAAAAGACATCAAATTTGGAACCTAATATTTAGTAGATCCATGGCAATCACTCATTAATTCATTTTGATTCATTCTTGATATTCAACAAATCTCTAGCAATCACTTTGATGGATACCAAATCTAAAACCTGATATTTAGCAAATCTCTAACAATCACTTATTGATTCATTCTGACTTGTTATTGATTTATTTAGCTGCTCCTCCTATTTTTTGTATATGCCTTCCATATCAAGAGCCCTAGGAATATTATACCATTTCTTATAAATAGAAGCTGTAATCAGAGATTAAGAATATACAAAAAATTCAACTCAAATACAATTCGGTTTACAATTTTTATATGGCATCAGAGCTCTTCTAATGAAAGTTTTATTTTTATTTTCAAATGGCATCTTCATCGACTCTACTCATCCACACCATGTATGTTGTCTTCAATGTTCGCTTTATGGGCTGAAGCTGGCACCGTGCGCATGACCAAAGACTAAGTTCTTTTCTTTTCTCCCTTGGGTTTCAAGTATCTCGCGCTGACTCATTTTTATTTGTGCTCCACTTGGCGACATACTGTTTCTTCCTCTTAGAATATGTAGATGATATAATTTCAACAAGGTCACCCTCAACTCCTTTATCTACTCTTCTTGAATCCCTATGGCGGGAATTTGCTATTAAAGATCTCTCAAGCTCCATTATTTTCTCGGCATTGAATTACATTGAATTACAAAGAACTGATAAAGGTCTACTGCTCCATCAAGGCAAGCATGTGCAGGACAATCTTCAACGTGCTAATATGCAGGATGCCAGACCAATCACTACTCCCTGTGTTACTGGTGCCGACCTACCTTCAATTCATTAGGGAGCTTTATTTCATGATCCTACCTTATATCATAGTATTGTTGGCGCTCTCCAGTACCTTACCATCACTCAGCCGGATCTTGCCTATGCGATCAATACCTCATGTTAGTTCATGCATGCTCCCATAGATGCACATTGGCAATTTGTTAAGCGTATTCTGCGTATTTTGCATGGTATTACTAATTATGGTGTTTGATTACTTGTAGCTCTACTTGTCAACTACATGCTTTCTCCAATGTAGGTTGGGTTTGCGACCATGACACTCTAAGGTTGGTTGGTTGGTTGGTTGGTTATAGTGTCTTTCTTGGATCTAATCTCATTTCCTGGAGCTCCCGTAAGCAATGGACTATAGCTTGCTCTAGCACTGAAGCAAAATTCAAGTGTTTAGCTGATACAATGGCCGAACTCATATAGATAGAAGCCTTATTATGCAACCTTCATGTCTCCTTGCCAAGTCCTCCTATCTTATGGTGTGACAATATTTCGGCCATTTACCTCACTGGTAATCCCATTTTTCATGCCCAAACGAAGCATGTTCAGATTGACTACCATTTCATTCGAGAACGGGTGGGCCAGAAGCAACTCCATGTTCAATACATCTACTCCATGGATCAGCCTGTGGACATCTTCACCAAAACCTTATCTACCGCTTGCTTTCGTCAATTGTAACACAAGCTTTACTGTGAGATTCCTCTTATGTGAGGGATGTTAAAGGATACCAAATTTGGAATTTGATATTCAGCAAATCTCTGGTAATCACTCCTTGATTCATTCTAATTCATTTATGATATTCAACAGATCTCTGGTAATCACTCCTTGATTCATTCTAATTCATTTATGATATTCAACAGATCTCTAGCAATTACTTTGATGAATACCAAATTTGGAACTTGATATTTAGTAGATCTTTAATAATCACTCATTGATTCATTTTGATATATTATTGATTTATTTAGCTGCTCCTCCTATTTATTATATGTCTTCCATATTAGGAGCCCTAGGAATATGGTATCATTTCTTATCAATAGAAGCTGTAAATAGAGATTAAGAATGTACAGGAAATTCAATTCAAATATAATACGGTTTACAATTTTTACAGCCTCATCTAGATATGTGGTTTGCCAGAGCCGCCAGTGATTTGATTTGAGCAAGAATGCCACAAAATGGCAGCCTTGCATTTGACTTATCCTCCCCGACCTAAGTTGACCTTTGGATGTCTCTTTATCGCACAGGCGCCGCATCTTGATTAGATTAACGTAGGGGGAGGATCTTAACATTGAATGATATATTTTATGATCTTAACATTCTATCTATTATTCCTCTCTAGCATCTCCTCTCTCCTCACTCAATTTCAATTTTGCTTGAATGCAACCATCCCTCAGTCAGTTAATGGGTACTAGATGCCTCCTTCACTCCTCATACTAACTTGTGCAAAGTGAAATAATTCGATGTCACAGTGGTCAACGACAATGCTTCGTATTGCATAGTCTGCTTTGGTGCCGAATTCGCAAGACTCGGCTTCTAGTAGCCAAGTGCCGCCGCGGGGGGGGGGCAGTTCTCGTATAAGGTAGGCCTTTTGACATAGAAGATAATTTTAGTGCAAGAGACATCAAGAATCATAATTCCATATTTTGAGAGAGTTTCATACATTATTCAATTGTCTTTTGGGCCTTTCATTTTTGCGATCCTTGAGATGTGTTACTAGAATAATAAGTTTGTACTCAAATGTGAGATAATGAGCTCTCTTGCTTGAATATACGCAGTACCTACTTTGAGGAGAAATGCTTGAATATGAGCAATACTTACATTTATAATTTCTCATTGATTATCAAGAGGAATCCAATCAATAGACTGTCATATGAGAGAACATACATGAGTTTACGAACTATTATAATTTCTATATGCTCTGTTCTCTAGCCTAATCATATTCATTGCTAGAACTGCTTAATATTATCATATTTTAATTGTATTCATATTTTGTTTTTCACAATCACATTCACATCACTTTTGACAATTTTATTTTCACATTATTTTGTCAAATATTTTTTAAATCATCTAAGTGATGTGATATTATTAATTACTTCACATGATCTCCATCGTTGACGTGGTGCGATCACGAGGGGCTTGCAAGCAGATGTCTCTGGGTCCAACACTGCCGGCAATTGGAACTTCTAGTTGCTGAGCCCGTGGGCATTGTACCTCACCGCGGTCACCCTGTCCACCAGGAGCCAATCAGGATAGCCTAGGTACAACCCAACTCGTAAATATTTGCTGACACCGCCTCTAGTGGTGCGTCCGCTGGGCCCTGGAAGTACCTGCTACGGAAGAGTTTCATGACGATGCCAACGAGGAGCATTGCCAGGTTGATCGCCATGCCGTCAGCCTGTGTGCACGGGTATTTATGGGTCGGGTGCATACCTAAGCTATCCAGGTCGGGTCATGGTGGACAAGTTGACTGGGGCGAGCTACAATGCCCACGGGCTTGGAGGCCAGAAGTTCCAATTGCTTGCGGTGTTGGACCCAGAGACATCCGCGTGCAAGTCCCTCGTATGATCGCGCCACGTAGACAATGAAGATCATTTGAAGTAATTGGTAACATCACCTAGACGGGCGGGCCGTACATGGGCTGGTGGAGCGGCCATGCGCACTGCCCTGGGCACTGCGTCTCCGAGCTCCCAGACGAAGGCGGACCAGGGCCGGGATGATCCACGCAACCTCCACCGGATGCAGAACCCCACCACAGCGAAGTCCGCCAAACTTAAGTACCTGAAGCGGGAAAAATGAAGCTTTATTGCTCTCTGTAAGCCGGATCACGATACCGAAGCAGAAACACTCGACGCTCTCGGTTTCCATGCTAATCTTCTTTCTCAAGGCAAGCATTGGTACCAAAAAACCAGAAGGAGCACGGGCAGGGAGACCCGTCTTCCAGTGTCCCTCCATTGTCTGTCCGTTCGTATACCTGGGGGTGATCATGATGATGGCTGGCTGGCTGGCTGGCTGGCTGCATAGGAATGAACCGCCTTGAGTACTTAAAAAGCTCTTGTATCTATGGAAGAGTCATCATTATCCATTGTTTCTATCATCATACCTTGATGGAAAAATGTGCTGCCTATTTGATTATTTAGAAAATTTGCAAAACGAAAATAAAAAGAAATTACTCGAGTCGCGCGGCCGCATCTAATTTGACCATGGCTTTTTGATGTCATGTGGATTCCGCTAGCCTCACGTGGCGACTATTAATAATCGGTGCGGTCATGTGGTAGACACAAGTGTGTCTTGTGCTGGAGTTTTAAGCCAAGAATTTCAAAATCATGTTCCGATTTATGATGTCATCACCGAGCTAACACTATTAGTGGTTCCGAGATGTGCCTGAAAATGTCCTTATTTACGTTTGGTACGTCTATACGCGAATACGTGTCTAAGCTAAAATTTACATAACAAGTCTTATGCGACGCCCCGATATGCATTTGCATAATCTTTTATAAGCGCTGCTCACTCAAAACTTTAGACAACACTTTCAAGGGTTTGCTTATGCATCCGTTGTCTAAAGACAAGACAACACTTCTTCAATATTGGGCAACGAATGCTTTAGTAAGCAGCACTTTCCATCCGTGTTGCAAATCTCGAGGTATAACAAAACTTTTTCTACATGAATTTAAATAAACATAAACACATTAAAATCTATGAATATTCCTGATTTACAATAAGTTTTTTGAATTATCTCATCACTGAAAACTACACAAATAACAAGGTATATCCCTATGTACATTTAATTCATGCTTATATATTATAAGAAGCAATTGTATATTATCACATCTCAGTCTCAAATATGCATATGAGATCATTCAAGTAGTAGTCAGTCACTTAAAAGCATTAAGCACAATAATATATAACTCATATGGATGAAATCACTTATAAAACGTAAAAATCACGAAATTCATATCATCATGGTTAGGTTACATCGTAGCCCAACTAAAAAAAAATAGAACATAATAAAAGAAGAAACGAAAATATAAATTAAACCAAATATCTTGAATCAAAGAACAAGAATTTTGTCACCAATTTATCTTATCTTCAAAATACTTGAAAAACTCCTAAAATAATGAAAAATGATCTAACAATAAAAACCTCATTGTCTCCCTAAATTCTCGATGTTCTCCTATTTATAGAATTCATCCAAGACTCCTATCTCAAGGCAATTTGCTTAGAGAACCCTATTCACAATTCTTGATTTGACATCCATAGTCTCATCCTTATCTACAATCATTCATTTGATATCCATTTTCCAATGCTTGCTGATTTGAATTCCTGAATTACAATATTTTCATTTCCTTCTTTTTGCCTTTTTTTCCTTATTTCCTCCATATGTCATTATTCTCCATGAACAATGAAGATTTGGGTAATAAAAAGGAAATCCAAATATTTTCTAACGAATATTGCATTGTAGAGTACCATGATTGTTGCCTAACTTAGGGTAAAATAACTCTATTATTATAGAGTTATCATTATGTCATTACTACATCATTATCATTATCATCGATTATCCATTAAAGAAAAAAATTATGTCATTATATTTCATTATTTTTATAAACAACAAGAAATAATCAGATTCTATGAATAAGGATTATAATTATCTTTAGGGGTTGATAGAATGTAAGAAATATTATTAGTTGTCGCTAGCTTAGACAATATGATTTTGAGAAAGTAATTTTCATAGTTATTAATATACCACATTATGAGAAGATAATGTTTTTAATTAGAAAAAGGTAGGAAACAGTGTTTATACAACTCCAAGAGAAAAAGATCATGTTGCGACGTTCACTTGCCATTTTCCAGACCCACTTCTGTTTTACCTCGACAAGAAATAATAAATGGGTCTTCGCACTTGGGCTATTGTTACAAATAACTGATTTGTAGATGTTGTCTACTATATTTAAATGTGACTATATAACAGGTTAAGGGCTACATATAATATTTACCATATAGTTATATAATAATAGGAGTTATGTTAACTCCTCTTATTATATTTGTGGAGATGCAGTAATCTAAATAAATTGAAAAAACTAGAAATAATGATGTAATATTATCAACCATGACAAATATTTTATCGGAGTAAATTCAAATATTAAAATAATATTTGGTGGTAGTCTAGATCATCAACTTATGCTTGATTGAGTTTTTATACTCTAAATTTATTATGATAAGGGGCATAGCCTAATTCACACAAAATATGTTTTCATGACCGTTATGGTTTGCCACCTTTAGAAGTTCGTTCAATTCTGATAAAGAGAAAAGGTGGAAGTAGAGAACAATTCACACAATTTTTAGTTTACATAGGAAAATAATCTTCTGCTTGTTAGATTGGCTTAGATTTCCACACTTCGAAATCTCCACATGATCACTGTTTGGAATGCCTACACTCTCTCTCCATATATTTATATTTGAAACCGTCCTTTTATTTAAGTCTACCCTGATTTATTTTTTACTTTCCTTTCTTCTTCTTTTTTTTCTCTTTTCTCATTTGCCTCTGTTTGTCACCAGCTGTCGGTGAAGGCAACCCACGCTCGTGGCCGGCAACCTTCATTGTCCATCGCTGAAGTACTAAGTATTAAAATTGACCCATTGGAGGGAAAAAGGAAAAAGGAAAGAAAGAAAACTCAGAAATTTTTAAAAATTGAAAAAATTATCTACGTCAGTGTTAGTCATGCCATGTAAGACGGCTAATGCTTATTAGACCATTATACTAGCAATTTCCGATCAAAATTGATCGAACATACTAAATTTTACATATTGTCAAAAAGTTTAAGACTAAATTAGTAAATCATAAAAAACTTTAGGATCTAATTGATACAATTGAAAGATTTAAGTTTAAATTGATAAATTGTCTAAAGATTTATGACTAAATAAGCACAATTGAAAGATTTAGAACCAATTTGACCTTTGTAAAATAAGTTAAGAAGTTTTAGCACAATTTTCTCATCTTCACACTATATATAATCCCAAAATTTTTGCTAAACTTCCATTTTTAGCCTTGACCCAAAGCTTAATATCTTATGTTGTGATTCTTAGGCATGCCCAAGATTGAATCACGATATTGCATTACAAATTTTATAGGCAACCCAAGAATTGGATTAATTACGTCTTATTTGATAGGATTATAGAATTTAGGAGAAATATACTTTCATATCCCTTATGTGCATGAGCGTAGAGCATATTATCCACTGGACCATGTGGGTGTTACGAGCACCTTGTCTAGGTAGATGCTCAAATTAATTTTGTTCATACATGCAACCCGGGTGGTGTAATAATAGGGCAAGATGTACAACCTCGAGGATCAAATCCTCACAAAGATATAAAGGCACGGAGAGTAAGATCATAGACCACATTACCAAGATGGTCATCCTTCAAAGGGCCCATGTGATTCCACAAACAACACCATTTCGACTAATGCGTGCACTTTTTGAGGCAGGATTTCCTTGGTCTCCACTTCTGTGCATTCCCTTTGCGATTTGCTCTCTCATCCATCACATTTCGGTTCATACATATTTCTAAAGAGAAAATTTGCTATTTTGGTGAGTGGGTACTCATTTATTTGGATTAGATCATTTCTAATAGAGAAATGATTGGATGATAGTCTTTAATTTACTATAATAATAACAATCTATTCTAGACTATAAAAAACTAAATTACAAATAATTATAAATTATTATAGGGTCCACTTTTTCAAGAACTTATGACTCATAATAAGATATAATTCTCACGGTATCCTAATGACTGTTACTCTAGCAAAACCCTTTATAATATAATTCTTCAAATTGGGTTTGGGTTTTCTATGTCCTCAATTTCCCTTGAATAGCACCCAGAGCCATGCTTCTCTAAACTTGGATCAGGGTTGTTTGCACTGATTTCTTTGGCTCTTCCAGGATCTGAAGGAGATTTTCAGCCTTCCGATGAAGGGGTTCAACATTTCTCCAACTCAGCAGCAGTTTTATGAGGAGCATGATCACCAAGTCAAGATGTTCTAGCTTTCATTCTCTGTGGTTTAGTATCATCACTGGCTATAAGAGCTATTCATGTTCGGTGAATGGCTTGCTTTCCTCCGCTGTCAAGATTTTTGGCAATTTAAAAGATGAAATATCATAAAGCGGCTTATATTTCTTTCTTGTCTAGGACATTTTTGTCGTGCATATAGTTTGGTAGGGACTGGGTATATGGCTTCTTATTTGCTAAGAATTTTGTGCTAATAGAACAGCTTCATCAGAATTGAATCAGCTTGATTTTTTTTATCTCTATGGGTCATTTTCTTGTATCGACCTCCTTAGGGATGAGTCTTTAAAGAGCCATATAGAGTTCCTCGAGACTTTAGGCATAGCTATTATTAGTCACCACAGTTTACTCGAAGACGGCACCGGTGCAAGTTGTAGATGAAGAAATGGAAGTGATATGGTACTTTAAACAAGTATTGTATACTTCACCTACTTTCAATACTTGCATTCAAGTCAGTCGAACAAATGATTAGAAAGGTTTTCCTTTTATGTGAATTGATTAATTTCTTTCTGATGTCTGCAAAAGCATATCAGGATAAAAGAGTTAAAAGAATAAGTGATATAGTAAAATTTCTTCCCTAATTACTATGGATTAAGTACAGAAGCGGTTTTTTGTCTTTCAAGTTTAGGAGTTGATACCAAACCTGCAAGGGTTAAATTGTTTTATGCCGGGGAAAAGAATCAGTAGAAGCTATTCATGGTCTTCTGGTGGCGCAGTAGAAAAGTAAATGTAAACCGTCAAAAGGTGGACTTTTACCACTATTACTGAATCCTCTATCGTTCGATGTGTAGAACATCTACTATGACATCTGAAATCTATCTCATTAGCCTTCTCACTGTGGTTGCTGGAAGAAGTAGTAGGTAATTCATCATCAGATGCTTCATTGGAACGTAATGTTGATTGGTATGTTGAGAATCTTCATGCAATTTCTTGAAGCCAGTGCTTACAACGCACGTTTGTCCCTACCCTTTGAATGTTGTTGCTAGTGCCAGATAGAGTTTTAGAAGTCCCGAGTGAGTCTGTCAAGTCCCTCCTTCTAGGCATATTCATGGAGAAGCATGTTATGAGGGATTCGCACAGTAATAATAGTAGTTGATGACGGCGAAATATCGCTTCAGTTGATCCCATCATATTTTGAGTAATTATTGGAATTGAACTTTGAGACTAGCATTATAATCCGCCGTTTTATTTACTGATGGTAGGAATGAAATGACGACTTTGATAGGGTTGCATATGCTTTCAAATCGAAGGATGTCACACTGAATGAGAGAAATCATAATCTAGATAGTTCTGGTAAACAAAATCCAATATCAAAGAATGTATCAATCTGTTGTCACACATGCTTCTTGAAAAGGTACTTCATATTGGTCCGAGAAAAGTTTCCTGTGCTAGCTAATACGTTACTTATGCAACTAAAGCTAGCCTTTTTAATTTTAGTATTTCCTTTTCTTATACCTTTTTGCATTTAATAAAAAAATACGGTAATTGTTTAGAATAGTGAATAACTTGCGGATGAAGCAAATGGCGGGAGTTCCCTTGAAGGGGTCATAATTTAGTCCCATGGAGTTGACATAATAGTTAACATTCAAACATGCATGTATGAGTTAGATGCACGACACCAGTTTAATTCCCTATCCACCAAGTGCAGATAATTAGGGATGTGTAATGGGAATTCTTCGAACCAAGAACGGCCTGAATAGGCGAGTTTTGGGTGGTTCTCATGGGCATCAATCCAGTTCCCGATTCCTATTTTTAGAATTGGTGGCCGATTGGTCCAGTTCTTGGTTCTAAGGTGGGAACTGAACCGATATATATTATTTTTAAAATTTCTTGAAAAACCTAATCTTTTCCTCAGTCCTTCAATCCCTCTTGTCAGCAGCGATGGTATGATAAAAAGGAATTGGCCCCTTTATTTGGTGCATATATTCCTGTAACACATTTTTGTGCAGCATGTGCTCTACAACACCTAAATAAATTATGTATAAGATATATAAGATGTACTTGCATCAATGATGCATACATTACTAGTCTTATGCATACTTTACAATAGTATCATCCGTTTTCAAGAAATGAAATGTCTCTTTTGATGAAATATTAAAAAAAAAAAAAACAGCATACATCTCTTGTTCTTTACTCAGACAAAAACTAGATTTCGCAAACCATTAAACTTCGTAAGAAGGGCAGAGGAAAGTAAATGCCAACCTTGATCGTAGGTGGGAAAAAGTAGCACGAAAGTCATTAATATATGTGATCATCCTCTTTTATTTCCACTTGTAAATTTTATTTTTTTTGTAATATACAACCCAACCTTTATGAAATGATCAAGCTATCATGATCTCCCGGAGCCCCACGTGCGGGGCTAATGGCTCACTAAGTATCGGACTTAGTCCAAGCTCTTTCAAGCCCACAAATTCGAGACTTATGATTTAAATTTATAACTTGACTAATTCGCGATTTATGATTTAACTTTTTAACCAGCAAGTCAAATTTATTCAGGAATGACAACTAACCGATTTGACATGGGTCGATTAAATATCCAAATAAAATATTAAGAGAAATATTTTACTCTTGCACAACTAGACAAACTAATTAATCAACTAATGTCTTTCTGATATCTAATTTGATTTTGTTCAGACCCTGAGATTTGATTTTTCTATGAATTTTCAAGGATTTTCCATGCATTTGTGGACAATAAAAACCATTTTTTAGGTTTTTTCTTATCTTTGGAAAATGCAAATTATTTTTTGGATTTTATTATAAAAATATTTTTTAATATTAAAATAATACTATAATACTCATTTATAAAAACAGACGGGTCCAGGTCGGATCCCCGTATCCGACCCGGCTGACCCACCCGGGTCCTTAGCTGGACTGGGCCTTGGCGAATAAGCCTAGTCTGGCCACGCTCAAAATTGCAATAAAAAAAAAGGAGAGAAGCCCTAAAGAAAACAAACCCTAGCCCATGGATGAACTAGGCTGGTTTGAGGGAAGAGAAAAGGGCCCAAACGCCAGCCAAGCCCGAGTCGACCTAAACCAGCGAGTCAAGCCCGACCCGGGCCAGCGCCCGGCCAACCCAACTCGCCTGCGGGGTTCTCCGCTTCTCACGACGACGGAGACTGAGGCGAGCGACGCCTCAGTCCGGCTGGGGACGTGCCCCGGCGACGCCCTAACCTCCTTGAGCCGAAGGCTCGGGCTCCGTTTGGCGAGCCACCGCCATTGGCCATGACTTGGCTCGGCCTCCTCCAAGCGCGGTTGAGACTCAACCCGGCCACGACTCCACCGACTGGGCACCACCCGAGATGGTCCCGACGACACCCCTCCAGGTCTCGATCATCCGCACGACGCCCATACGACAAGAAGACGATCGGTCGAAGCTCAGGCACGGACGTTCTCAACACAAGTTTTTAGATCTAGTTTAGGCATTTCGTCGAGCGGATGGCGTGCGATACAGAACGATGGCGTCCCGACTCAGGCGGGACTCCAACTCGCGCCCGTGCCCCCTCGACACACGACATACTAAGCCGACAACGTCAAAACACGAGGCAACGGGCCGGAATTCGCGTGAGCCAGACAACCACGAGCTCCGGCTCGGGGACAACGGCGGCATCGACTCGTCGGCACGGCGGTCACCGGAGGCCCGCTCGCACTGTCTCGGCCACTCTCTCTCTCTCTCTCTCGCTCCTTATCTCCTTCGGCCACCGAGCTCTTTTATAGAGCCAGATGGCTCATCGCGGCACGTAGGGCAGACGGATTTTCCGCTGGCCGGACGTCCGGACGGCTGCCCCCACACCACGTCGCTGGCCTACGTGCCGCTGCTCGTGCCTCTGTGCTCTGCTGTCTCTGCAGTGCTGTCCTTGCCTTCCTCGATAGCAATTTTTCGATTTTATCATTAGCCATTTTATTTGTTTTTTTCTTCTTCTTTTTTTCTAAATAATTATTCAAAAATAGGGAAAAATAAGAGAAAATAAATATATAAATTAAAACTTAGTAGATGCAAATAATATTAATACATAGGTGATGCAAAAATCCTTTTTGTTAGGGCCAAATTGATCCATAATTTTTTATGTAATTTAAATCTAAATATTTAATCAAAATTTAGATGTCAACAATTATGCATACATTGGTAGTATCACAAAAGAAATTAAAATTTTCACGAGGTCCTTTAATCATCACATGGTATCAATTGATTATATTTTAGTTAACTAGTCTAATTGTTGTTTGTAAATAAAATTTTAACTATTGCATGAAACTAAACCCATATCATTTCATAAAAGTGTAATTTCTTAAAAATTTACATTTTCCAATCAATAAAAGGTGAAAGGTCATCAATTCAATACAAAACCAACGTGTAAAATAGGGAAAATAACTAATATTGTAATTATTCAAAGATGAAATCATCGTTAAGTCTGTTATATTATTTTAATTATTGATAAATTATATGAAAATTCTTTTATCAAGGGCATGTTACTGCTCAAAGATATGCCATTTAGTAACTTAGTTGAGGTGTATTGAATAACCTCAATGGAAATGGAGAACTTCCTTAATATTGTGTACCATATGATAACAAGTACCCATAAGTCAATTTGTTTGTTTTGCATTATTCAGATGACCAAGCTTGCGATTGAGAAAATTCTATTATTCCTCAAGGAACAATATCCCGAAAGATATAATCTCATTTGTTCTTTGAAAATTTTCAAACTCTTTACATACTAAGACACTAACAAAATGTGGGTTTATCAAATGCCCGATGTTACAAAAGGAATATGGTTATTCAAGGAACGAGCATTTTTTAAAGGGATAAGTGTATTGAAAGTCTTAAAACTTATCACGAAAGTGCAATTGAATCATAAAAATTTCAAAAAGTGTAATTAAGCTCTAAAACTTATCACTAAAATGTATTCAAGTCCTAAAATTGTCAAAAAGTGCAATCTAAAAAAGGATTTAATTGGACCAATTTGACAAGTTTGTAGGACTTGATTGCACTCTTTAAAAATTTAATAACTTAATTGTATTTCGTTATAAATTTTAGAACTTAATAACACTTTTTAAAAGTTTAAGACTTGATTGCACTTTCCGAGAACTACTCAGAGAGGAGTATGAGTGCATGGATTTATATCTCTAGCCCGCATGTAGGTCAGCAATTGTCTATGAAACACCTCCAAAAGAGCTTGAACCATTGATATACTCCCACCTACCAAGAACAATTTAATTATGTATAAATTATTGTGGGGAGAAGACAAATGGAAAAGTTATCAAGATCTCCTAGAATATTTTTATAAACTTACACTTGGTTGTAAAACCTATCCAATAATCACCAAGAAGAAAAAAAAAGTAAAATAAAGAAGTAGCCAAGTATAACTTCCAAATCTAATATTGACCTCTTTGATCCCAATTTATTCATTTGAAATAAAATAATGTACATTGATTGGCTTCTAATATTATATGCCAAGATATGATAAAGTTAGTATGGGTAAACAAATGAATAAGCCGATGAAAATCAAGGAAACTACAAATTCAAGATTGAGTTTGACACTAACATCCTCCAACTATACCATGACAACTGGATCATGAATGCCAAGTTTTCATTTTCTCGTTTGATTTACCAACAGTATGTCTAACATGAACATCTATCTAAATTAATTAAAACTAATGAATTCATTGGAACAAAAAAAAGATCATGAGAAAATAAACTTATGATGAACCTTTTGTATTGGAACAAACAATATGATGCCTATCGTGTCTACATGACCAGTAGAGCTTTCTAATACTATTTCCTTGACCAACAATAAGTTTCTGACATGAGAAAAAGATTTGATTGTTAAGTTCACACATCTTCTTTACAAGAAACATCTCGATGTTATGCAATAGAAAGGTCTAACTTAAAGGACAAAAAACAAACCTACCTCCACTCGTGTAAAATCCACACCTCAAACTCCAACTATCAAAATTAAGAGTGGAAGATCTAATGCCCTCACTAATGCATCCATGGTTTCCTATTACTTGGTGAGAACTCTGTCCTAACTAAGAAGGGAAAACTACTATCAGCAGCACAAAGAAACATATAAGAACTAAAAAAGATTGAATGTTTGTTTCCATTTTACCATTATTATGAGCGGGACATAGTACTTGCTATGGTTGTAAGAAAGTGATTGACAAGCAATTTGAGTAACGCTATTGATCACTGGACCAAATAAAGTGGGTCCTACGAGGGCAACATTATGCAAAGCACCAACATAACAGCCACAATTCCTTCAACTCCTTCAAATATCAACAAAGAGTTTGAACTACGAATTATGGGATTGGATATGATGTCCAGAGGTTCTATTACAGGCCTTGCTCCAAAAGTGAATATACTAATAGGGTTGTGCAAACTTAGTTCACTTACCATATGCATTTCCATTCAAGTTAAAACGGTGTAACTAGTGCCACCATATGTCCTTCCTCCACATCCTCATGCAAAAAATCATATATTCGAATCATAAAACTATATCACTTCTCCAATTTCCATTGTAGCCTAAAATATAGTTAGTTGTTAGTTGACATGCTTTTTCTGTCCTATAATCAATTGATGTCATAAGCTTATATGTTAAGTAATTCATGTTGACAACATTTTACAATGGAAGTTGGAAAGGTGATACAATTTTATGATTTGGATACATGATTTTCTACGTGGGGATGTGAAGGAAGGACATTTTGTGGTACCATACCGGACCGTTTTAACTTAAATGAAAATGCATATAGATATAAGTAGGTAAACTGAGTTTGCACAACCTCATTGGTATATTCATTTTTTTGGAGCAGAGACTATAATAGAAGAACTTGAGACATCATATTTAATTCCATAATTTACACTTAGGACTCTTTGTTGATAGATTGAAGAAGTTGAAGGCTTCATGACTATTATGTTGGTGCTTTGCATAATGTTGCACTAGCAAGACCCTCTTTGTTTGGTCCAGTAATCTGCTCAAATTGCAAGCCACTTACTTTTTTATAACCATAGCAAATACTACGTTTTGCTCATAATAACATAAAGTGGAAACAAAGATTCAATCTTTCTTAGCTTTTATATGTTTTTTTTTTTTGTGTGTAGCTGATAGTAGTTTTCCTTTCTTGTTTAGGATGGAGTTCTCATCAATCGACAAGAAACCATGAATGCATTAATGAGGGCATTAGATCTTCCACTCTCAATGTAGATTTTACGCAATTGGAGGTAGGTTTGTTTTCTATCATTTAAGTTAGACTTCCTATCGTGTGACTTCGGAATAATTCTAATAGAGAGACTATAGGGAGCTCAACAATCTTTTTTTTTTTCCTTCCTATTAGAAAACTTGGTGTTGATCATAGAATTAGATTAGAATGCTCTGTTGGTAGTGTATCTATAAGACATTATATAAGTCTGTTCCAATGCGATAAGGTCATTGTAATTGATTTTCTCATGATTTTTTGTTCCAATGAATCTATTAATTTTAATTAATTGAGATACATGTTCATGTTAGGCATACTATTGGTTAATTAAGCCAAGAGAGGTTGTAAACCTAGCACTCATGTAAAGTTGTCATGTTATAGTTGAAGGATGTTAGTGTCGGACTTGGTCTTGAATTGGTAGTTTATTTGGTCTTCATAGGCTTATTCATTTGCTCCCCCAATCCAGACATTATTGCATATTGGCATATAATCTTAAAAGCCAATTCATATACAACACTTTGTTTCAATTGATTGAATTGGGATAAGAGAGGGTAGTATCAAATCTAAAAGTTCTATTTGACTACTTCTTTGCTTTACTTTTTTTTTTTCCTTTTTGGTGATTATAGGAAAGCTTTTGCAATTAGGTGTAAGTTTATCAAAATAGTCTTGAAGATTCTGATAATTTTTCCGTTTGTCTTCTCTTGACAATAATTTACACAAAAATAAATTGTTCATGTTAGGTGAGAGTATGTTAGTGGTTCAAGCTCTTTTAAAGGAGATTCCTAAAAAATTCTTGACCTATATATTGGTTAGAGATATTAAACCATGCATTTATACGCCTCTTTGGGTAATTCTCAGCAAAGTGTCATTCATGCCAAAGTTGCTTGAACACCACAAAGATAAACAAAGAAAGGATTATGTTCATGCTCGATTTGTATACAACTGCTGTTGAAGGGTTAAAATTTTATAAAGAGCTCTCTCTTTTCATGTCAACATAACTTCTATCGAAAGCTAAAACTAGGAAGTGCACAAGCGTACTATTTTGGCTAAACGTTGCTCCTCTAAATTGCCAATCATATTGCAAAAATGTTCGTGGAATACAAGTATAGTTTAGCTTTAGATTTGTTCTTGAGAAAGAAAACATGAAACTTCCACCTTTCATGCATTCATCGTTACCCTAGGATTGGGTCATAGTTAAGAAAATTGCATTCTTGCTACAATATTTTTATGATATTTTCACTCTCTTTTCTAGAGTTAGATATCCCTTTACGAATTCGTATCTCTATGGAGTATGGCAAATCCTGTTTCATTTGATAAAGGTGAGGAATAGTGAGGACATAGCTATTAGTTATATGCCTATAACATGGCAACACAAGAAGTTGAAAAATATTGGAAGTCTATAGTACTATCTTATCTATATTAGACCCTTGCTATTAACTATACTTGTTAGAGTTTTGCTATTCGAAGTTAGACATTGATGATCATGTCAAATTTGTATGAAACATTGAAAAAGGCTTTATATGTTTTTTTGATGAAAATGTGACCTATATGTCAAGAGATGATCTCCTTACATCTTCAACTAGTCAAAGTAACATTTCAGTTGAGGACATCTTTGAAAACATTGGGGAAAATCTTGATGAGTATGATGCATTCTAAAGTGAATACTTTGGCTTGCAATCTACAAAGTCACATGTGGATTTGTGTTTGGAGGAAAATAGACTTGATAGGAAAAAAAAATAACTCACATCCCAATGTCCTTGATTATTTGAAAGCTAATTCACATCATTGTCCCGAGTTGTCTCTAATGATGTGATATTTTGAGCATTCTTATCACTACCATTGCTTGAGAGTCGATCTTTAGTATTGGAGGACTCATTCTAAATAAATATCATAGCTCCCTTTCCCTTGAAGAGCTTTAAGTGAGTTAAATGGGTATGTACGAATTTTCCTAAATTTGGTTAAATATTAATGTGTTTTGATAACATGAGTTGGGTATGCGTTGGGTTGGATTAGGTATGGGTCTTTAAATTTACATGGCAGAAGTATAGTGCAAGTGCCAAAACTTAGTATAGGTAATACTTAAGTGCTAAAAGTTCCGAAAGGTATACTTAATTGATGTTTTTATTGAATTGGGACATTTAAATGCCAACTCAGGCGAGAGCAACCGGAAATCCAACGTGACTTATTTTAATAATATAAGTGGTCGATGTGGCTCACCACATGATTTTCTATAAAATCAATGAATACACTGTCGCGACCTAATTTTTTCTAAATAATAGATTTAGGGGTATTGTTAATTTCGGGCCGACGGCCTTTAATTAACTTGGGCTCTTCCAAGCTCATACCCTGCGCGACGTTGGGATATTCGTAAAAGTTTTCAAATAGGGAGTCGCCACTAGTCTATTGAGGTCGACTAGGAACTGAGCGAGATATGGGAGTGCGTCTCGCTTTTTACGCAACCAGAGGATCTAGGGTCGGGGACTTGATTACGTTAGTCATGCGACTAACGTCCTTTTGGTACCTAACTTGATCATGTATTAATGAGGTCATGGTAACATATTCGAGAATTCTAAGATCTGTCCTAATCGTTCTAAGGTAAGAAAATAACGTTCAAAAATATCATTGCAAAAATAACGTAAACTAGGAAAACCTATTGTACAGCCCTAAAGGCTTATTCAATTTTAGTCTTTTTTTTTCCTTTTTAAGGGTTTTCTATTTTATTTTTATTTTTGGAATTTTTCTGAATTTTCTGAATTTTTCTGAATTTTTAATATTTTCTAATTTTTCGAAATTAAATAAAACAATCTTTCAAGATTTTTGATATTTTCTGACTTTTCTAAAAATTTAAGAAAAATATTTATTAATTTTTTTGGAATTTTCTGATTTTTTCTATTTTTTGGAATTTTTAAATATTTTAATATTTTCGAAAATAAAATAAAATAAAAATATTTGTTTTCGAAATTTCCAGATTCCTGAATTTTCCCATGCATTTTCTGAATTTTCGAATTTTTTAATATTTTTTTTGATTTTCTGAAATTTTTTTGGTTTTTTTTTAGATTTTTTTTTAAATTAAAAAAAAAAGGTGATTCGACCGGGTCGCGAGACCCGGCCCTACTAAACCGACCTGGATCCTATCGGTCCGGGCTGGACTAAAACAAATCGGGCCGGTCCTAAGCCCACTCAAAAATAACTAAGATGGCCCGCGAAAATGCTTCTCTCAAAAAAAGCCCACATCCAATTCCTAATCTTATCTTAGCAATCTGTCACCATGGCCTATGATGCACAAGCCCACCGACCAGCCGAACATTAGAAAGCCACAGCCCATTTCCCTTTCTTTCCATTTTCCTGTTTTTAGCTTTTTGTTTTGTTTTTTTCTTTAATTTTTTTTTTATTCTTTCCTGGCCTTCTTCTTCTTCACGCCTGCATGCCTCCCCATGCACGCCCGACGCCCTCTTCGCCTGCACACACGACGGAAACTTACACACTCCGCCGCGCCACCGCCGACGCCACCGCAAGTCCTTATCGGCCCTAATGAAGTCGCCCTAGCGTCGTCTGGCGTCGGTCATTCTATCCGGCCGACACCAAACCTCGCCGACGATGGCCTTCGGCGACTCTCGAAGCTGTCCGTCGCCGGGGCCAAAAACTCTTCTCCGATCAAAAATCGAGCGGAAATCTCGCAAAAATAGCTAAGGCTAAGGGAAGCACAAGAGAAAGTAATATAAATACGAAAACAGGTTGTCGGGGACGGATTCAACTACAGGATTTTCTGGGTTTCACTTGGGCATTTCTACAAACAACTTGCGGGCATAAGCAAAAGCAGGGAATATTCGACTCGAACCGGCGTGAGACCGAACCCAAGCTTCTATCTAACCATACTAGCATGCAGAATTTTATTAATGGAGGAACGTCGGTGGCCGAGGCTTGCGCGAACTGGTCGGCGCGAGCTCCGGCCCGCCAACTCGCAAGAACTGAACAGAAATGCTTTTCCAGAGAGGTTTACCTGGCTTGGACGAAATGTCACGGCGAACGGTGGCTGGCGATGGGAAATTCGACCGTTTTAGACCACGTTTCAAGCTCCCTCTCGGCTCGGGTTGTTCTCTCTCGGTCGCCTCCTCTCTACTCGGTCCGCCTGGCTCTCTCTCTTCCTTATTCTCTTCAGTTCTTTCTTCTCGCTTCCCTTGTTTCTGCTACTTCCAGTACTGGAGTTGAGGCGCGGTGGGGAAACATCGGCGACGGATTAGGCGTGGCCGTAAGCCATTCTTTCCCTCCGTTCACTCTTTTCTCCTCCTTTCGTTGTCTGCTCCCCCTTTTCGCTACTGTCTTCTCCGGTTCTCCAACTCAGGCTCTCGTTTTCTTCTCTCTGCTCGCCGGTTTTTCTTTTTTCTTTCTGCCCCTCTCTGTACCTCTCAACTTCTTCTTTAGGTGACTCCTTTTCGAGGTCCTTCAATTCAAAATAAGCTCTCCAGCAGCTGTACGAGTTGTCCCCTTCGAGCGTTGAACAATAATCAGCAAGCTCGTTCTCGCACTTTTGGATCAAGGGGGTTCTTTGAGGCCACGTTCGAGCTTGCTCCTGCTGAAGGGCTCGAGCTTCGGTATGCACGCGTCGCTCCTGGACGAGCAAGTCACCACCGGGGCGAACCGCCATGACGTCGCCGCCGCCGCCCTCCTGGCATTCGACGAGGAACTCAGGCCGCAGAGGTCGCCCGCTTCCACGAGCAAGGGAGGCGAACACGAACAGATCAGCACGGACTCCATCGGCATTTCTTCTCTCGCAGCAAAGCCAAGAAAGAGGATGAGGGGACGGGGACAGAGACTGAGATTTTTTTCTTTTTCTTCTGTGTTTTTCTCTCCAGATCTGGTTCGGAGATCTGCTCGCTCCAAACCAGCAAAACTAGTCTTTGTTCTCTCCTGTTTTAGCCTTCCATAACAGCTTTCTTTCATCTTCCGATTTTTTTCTCCTCCAGAACCCAGAGAACCAGCCCCTTCTTTCTGCCTCCTCTTTTTCGGTTTCCTCCCTTCTCCCTCTAGCCAGAACTGCTTCCCCTGGCCAACCTCCTGTCCGATTCTCTCTCGGTGGTGGGGGATCATTCGAGCGGCATCGTTGCCCTCTCTTCCCACGTTCTGCTCCTCCGCTGTGTTTTCGCGTGTGCGTGCGTGAATCCGAAGAGAAGAGAGAAAGGAAACGGGCCCAAAAGAAAGACAACGAAAATGGGCCCGCGTCAGAAATGGGCCAAAAGGAAACAAAAGGGAATAGGCCCAGGGAGAGATTGTATTAGGGCCGAAACTTTGTGAAAAAGGAGTGGGCCGTATTATGCCGGCCCAGCCTGATTTTTTTTTTTTTAAAACCTTTCTTTTTTTCTTCTTTTTTTTTTTCCTTTTTTTCCTTTTTTTTTTTTTTTTTTTTTAATCTTTTCTATGAATTAATATGTATTTATGTAAGCAAAATAAATGGGCATTTAAAACAAAACAAGCAAAAATTCGGGTGTCAACATACACGCATATCAATCAGCCAAAATAGGTTTAATAGAATTCAAGAGCTCAATACAAGTCTAACCGAACCTACTCTAATGAATAATTAAGCATAGCAATTTTATGCCATGTAGAAAAGCATGTGAAGAGCAACTTTCATGAGGAAGGATCCTAAAATTCTAACCACATGATTTATAAAAATCCTAGAATAGTCATAGATCAATCAATAATAGAACATGGCAGCAAGTGTCATGGATGTTCCATGGTCAATCAACCTTACCAATTGATGCTCAAACATTTTCAAATTTTTATGTGTTTAGACTAGCATGTTTTGAACAACTTTCATCAATGGCTCCATCTGAAAATCAGCACATAAAAATGTATACAAATTCAGTAAGTAGTTGGATTAATAGAAATAGGGCATGCATTTTAGTTTAATGCAATTTCCATATTCAATTTCCTGCTTGGTCCCCTAGTGCTAACCGAATTTTGTCACGTTATGTGGGCTCATTCCATTCACTTTTAAGTTCATGACCATCTACTGCCACTCCAATGCTAATGCAATTAATGAAAATATAAACTAAATAATAAATGCTCCTAAAACTATATGCTATACAATTCAATTTTAATATTTTTGTTTAGGAGTCAAAAACTAGTCTCTAATTTTCCATGCAATAAATGAATGATCAGATCATCAAAATTTAGGTGTCAACATGAATCTACATTGAATCTTCAAGTAAATTGAGAGGATATATTCAACAATCTTACACTTATTCGAATATCAAATACTCATAAGAAATTGAACCTCTTGAGCCTGACTTTCATCACCGCAATGGATCAGTTATGACACGCATTTTGGGTAATAGAAATGGCCACAAGTTGCATAATTACAAGGAAAAACCTGCGCAAGATGCAAGAATATATTGGCATTAGTAGTGAGCAAATGTATCAATCAATACCGATAAATTATGTGAAGCATTATAGCCATGAAGTAAATGAGATGTTGCAAGTCCACGCAGATACACAATATGAAATAACATTTCCACCACTACCACCACCTCTTCTTTGTCCACAAGGTACAATCGGCTCCATGCATCTCAAACAGATAGTAACTTACAAGCATCCAAGATATTTTTTCAAAATATCCACCCAGATCTTTTTAACTCTCCCCTTTCTACACTGTGTGTCCATCCTAATGTCACATCTGTCACCTAAAGTATGTTCAAAGATATCCAAACCAACCACCATTGCCTCACCAATAATA
This sequence comes from Corymbia calophylla, assembly GCA_014182845.1. Taxonomy (NCBI): domain Eukaryota; kingdom Viridiplantae; phylum Streptophyta; class Magnoliopsida; order Myrtales; family Myrtaceae; genus Corymbia; species Corymbia calophylla. Next base: position 905,084 of record CM024699.1, on the reverse strand, counting down.
TGTTCAATCATAGCTAAATCAAACATTTCTCCTCTAGGCCCTTCTATTAACCTGTCCTTTCCAGATTGTCCACAGAGCAAACCCTAGAAAGTTCGCCATCAATTACACTCCTTTTGTACATATGTAGATAATTAGCAGCCTCATATTCCAAAGCATATGGGATTGCAAACCTTTAGCCCTCCAATAGAGGCACTTTTTCATAGATGAATATACCAAATAATTTCAATTATATCCATGGGATATCATCCCCATCAAGCTCCCCACCATTTTGCAGAATGGCTCCAAGATGACAAAGCTGACTTTTTAGTACCTCTTGGTCTCAAATTTGAGCCAATGCTTTGCTCCAACCTCTTCCTTTAGAAAATTTGTGCTTTATAACTCTGTATATGAAGGAAAAAGCAGGCATTTAGGGACATTATCCTAATTATTCAAGGTAAGCCTGTGCTCGTCCATCAGTAGCGCAACGGAAAACATAACACAAATGAGCTAGAAAAGATTTCATGAGAATCCATGTATAAATGGACAGCTTTTCTCAAAGCCAATTTGATTCAGTGCAAGACGAACCTTTGCTGACAGTATAAATATTTATATAGTCTCGCTTTCTCATTGAAATGTCGAATGCATGAGAAGCACCACAAGGACAAAGCCAAACGATGAAAAGATGATTCAAGTCAGAATAGGCAATATGGAATCAATTAATTTAAGAAAAGGAGAGTGTGCTAATCGTGTTCCAAAGGATTCAGATCTGAAGTAATGTCCAAGCAGCATGAAGCATACCTCTGCACCCAAATCTCTGTCAGAAGAACCCAACTCTCCACATGCAAAGCGTTGGTGCATTTTAAACTTTCAATTGTCACAAAAGATTATGGGAATAGGCGGCATGGAATTATATGCTCTATATAAACTGAACCACATGAAGTCAAATCACAAATAGAAAACAAGACGGGAATAAGCTGTGCAGTCAATACTTGGACTTGAGCATCATCGGTGAAGCCAAGAGTTTTACAGGAGTTGATCCCAGTATGTATAGTCACATGGAAGGATCTCATGCATCTGCCTTCACAGCTACACGAAACTGAAAGAAGCAACAGTATCACAGTCTGCTAACGGTATCACAGTCTGAAAAAAGCTTCTCTTTTTTAGGCTATATTCGGAGTGAACAAAAAATAAGCATCATCTCACCTATATTTCTCTGCGACATCTCCTCATATGGGAGCCATATCGAGCGAGGGAGGGTTTTGTATACAGTTATAGTAATGTTTTGATCTGACACCAACTCATCAACGCGGATTTTAGGCCGAACTATGAACAGAAGCTCCAATATCAGTCAAATTTCCTGCGAACATTACCATGACATTATTTTTTTTCTTGTTTTAGATCAAAGATGAACCGAGATGACGAGTGTTTGGATCTCACCTATTCTTTTGCTCGAATCTTCATCTTCTTCGGACGCCAGAGAGAGCGAGAGAGAGCGAGAGAAAGCGATGCGAGAGTCAGCCACGGAGATAGACAGAGAGAGGTGAGCTCCTCGTTGAACTTTTGATAAGACGGGTTTCTCTGTTGAGAGAATCTCGGATAATTGGGTCAAAGAAGAGATTTCGTGGGTTTGACCGTCACGTTGGACCGAATTAAATATCCCCAATTTGAAATTACGTGGTTTTTAAGAAAAACCTAGTTTCACTTTGGTTGTTAGCCAAACAAATTTTCTTGCTAATTCAAAATTAGGAGATAAAACTAAGTGAAATGTAAGCATGTGTGTTTCAACTTAGAGTTTTCACTCTTTTGCTGTAGTGTTTAAAATTTAGTGAATATTCAGTGAATCTTATTCAAGGAATAAATCAAGTCATCCTTCAAATTATCTTGATCTAATTTTGAATTGAATTGAAAAATAATGCATTAATCACATTATTAACCAGAAGTTATATTTCAACGTATGAGTATTATTCACGTATCATTATATATTTCTAGTTTTGACGGCATTATAAACTAATGGATAAACTAATATATTTAAAGTTACTTTATTTTTAAAAGAAAGACCAATTAAAAAATCCCAAATTATGTTCATTGAAACACATTTATAACAACCTTTTTATTTTAAAACACAATAAAATTCTAAACTTATACTTATGTGACACATTTATTCCTCGTCAAGGTTTTGCCAATGGGCATTGTTAAAAATCTACCTACATACGGTGTTGACATTACACTCATGTGAGTGAACTCATTGTTGAGATCAAGTGAAGTGGCGGATGTCATCGAGAGATCACTTAAGGAAAAGTCTCAATAGCCTCATGCTAAAAGAAAAAAAACAGAAGTGCACATGGTGATGAAGATACTCAAAAGTATGTTGCGCTTGTGCGTTCAATAGTCTACTTTCTGTGTTAAATGTGCATTTTCAATTGCATTTTCTCTCTGACCAAAAAAAATTGCATTTTCTCTCAATTGGTATGCTAATGAATTCCTCTTTTGGCACCCTTCCACCCATTCCCACATATTTATTCCAGTGTTGTCTTCTCATGTTCCAATGATGTTTTGCAACTTGATGGAACTTGTTGTTTGTAGCCTTCTCTTCTTTGCACTTCATGATTTTTTAAAACAAATCAGCTTGAACACATTTTCTTGAATCGGGCGCTGGCCCAAGCCAAGTCAAGGTCTTTTTTACGTTTTTCACTACCTACCATTTGTTTCATCTGGTTGGAGTGGTTTTATCTGCCGGTCAAATGTTCAAGTAGATGTCATCAACTTTCCAAGTTCGCCTTGGATTGGTTAAAGAAATTCTTGGAGCAGGATTTTGTATATGCATATCTTTTCTTCTGTATTTGGATCCTCATACCTTTTTTCAGCTGTGGTGGAGATGAGCTATGCATTTTTCACGTCTAGTTGAGTGCCTGTTGGTGCCGTGCCTCATCCCTGTTGTACATTTTGTTGGTCGTTAATTTATAATCTTACCTTACCAAAAAAAAAAAAACTACGCATTTTTCACGTGGGAAAAAGAACCGTTCCCTACTGCCATAGTGCTCTAGCCTTTCGCGCCGGCCACAAGTTTGAGATTTTAAGATCAATGATTTTTTTTATTTCGTGTAGAACTGATGATGATGTGTGAATTTGAGCCGCTTGATGTGCCACATGAGGCATTAGTTGTCTTTTAACACATTTGATTTTGGGACATTTAGAATAGAGAGGATTCTGAGTTCCCCATATGATAACTACCCTATCTTCATATTCTTCTTTATGAGAACTCCTCCAACTTCCCTGCTTAATGCAAATTTGGCAAGATAGGCCTAGAGGAGAAAAGAAACATTTCCTATGATTTTTCCACTCAAATTCTCTATGAAACTTTCATTTAAGAGTATGATAGTTACATGTCAGGGTAGGTAAATTGGATTGCTAAGATTATCTAATCTAATACTAGCTTATCAGTATATCTGAGCATTTTTTAACCTTGAGATTGCAGATGGGCCAAAAAAATCTAATTAGATACTAGCATGTCAATGTATTTGTGCACGTCTTGAATTTATGGATTTTGGATGGGCAGTTGTTTACTTGTAACTAGTGCTACTGATATTTCACGATAAATGATGTAGCTAATCACAAATAATTCTAGAATAATTCAGAGCTACAATGAAAATTGATTTATTAAAATCGTTTGATCCATTTTTTTGACAAAAATCAAAATGAGATTGTCCAATGGTTTCCTTTTAGCATTTAAACAAGCCAATTACTGTCTATCAATCTCAATCGCAAAAGATTTGGCACAAAAGGATCATCTGATGAATTTTTTCACAAAATCAAAATGAGATGCTGCAGTGGTTTCCTTTAGTAAAATGATAGCTTAATCCCTAATTGCAAAAGATTTGGCATAGAACTTACATATAATTCTAGACATATTCAGAGCTACCATAAAAGTTATTTATTGAGGATCATTTGATCAATGTTTTCACAAAATCAAACAGTGATTGTGTAATGGTTTCCTTTTTGCATTTAATCAAGCCAATTACTGTCTATCAATCTTTAATTGCAAAAGATTTGGCACAAAATGATCATTTAATTAACTTTTTCACAAAATCAAAATGAGATGGTGCAGTGGTTTCCTTTAGCAAACGTACAACTGGATCGCTAAGTGCAAAATATTTGGCGTAGAACTTACAAATAATCCTAGAGATATGTCGAGCTACCATAAAAATTATTTATTGAGGATCATTTGATCAATTTTATCACAAAATCAAAATGTGATTGTGCAATGATCTCCTTTTAGCATTTAAACAAGCCAATGACTATCTATCACGTTTTAATTGCAAAAGATTCGGCATTAAAGGATACTTTGATCAATTTTTTCACAAAATCAAAATGAGATTGTGCAATGGTTCCCTATAGCCAAGTGACAGCCAGATTGTAATTGCAAAATATTTGACCTAGAACTTACAAATAATTCTAGAGAAATTCATAGCAATTGTAAAAGTTATTTATTGAGGATCATTTGATCAAATTTTTCACAAAATCAAAATGTGATTGTGCAATGGATTCCTTTTAGCATTTAAACAAGCCAATTACTATTTGTCAATATCTAATTTGTTTAAGATTTGGCACAAAAGGATCATGATCAATTTTTTCACAAAATCAAAATGAGAAGGTGCAATGGTTTCCTTTAGCAAAATGACATATGGATCCCTAATTGCAAAATATTTGGCATAGAACTTACAAATAATTCTTGAGATATTTAGAGCTACCATAAAAGTTGTTTATTGAGGATCATTGGATCAATTTTATCACAAAATCAAAATGTGATTGTGCAATGGTTTCCTTGTAGCATTTAAACAAATCAATTACTATCAATCTCCAATTGCGAAAGATTTGTCATAGAAGGATCATTTGATCAATTTTTTTCACAAAATCAAATTGAGATGGAGTTGTAGTTTCCTTTAACAAAATGACAGCCGGATCCCTATCTGCAAAAATTTGGCATAGAACTTACATATAATTATAGAGATATTCAGAGCTACAATAAAAGTTATTTGAGGATCATTTGATCAAGTTTTTCACAAAATCAAAATGAGATTGTGCAATGGTTTCCCTTTAGCCTTTAAACAAGCCAATTACTATTTATCAATCTCTAGTTGCAAAAGATTTGGCACAAAAGGACCATTTGAATTTTTTCACCACATGTTTTGCTACCATGATAGTCTTTGGGCCATTGCAAGATAATAGTAGGTTGTAAACCACAAATTCTTGAAAGAGTAGATCACATAATAATTTTCAATTATTTATTATTTATTTTTTGTTGTTTAAAATAAACTATTAATCTACTGTTAAAATCTACTGTTAATCCCATAGTAGATTAAGGACTGTTATATAAGTATTTCTCTTTTCACAAAATCAAAATGAGATTGTGCAGTGGTTTCCTTTCAACAAAATGATAACTAGATCCCTAGCAAAAGATTTGGCATAGAACTTACAAATAACTCTAGAGACATTAGAGCTACCATAAAAGTTATTTATTGAGGATCATTTGATCAAATTTTTCACAAAATCAAAATGAGATTGTGCAATGATTTCCTTTTAGAATCGAAACAAGCCGATAATTGTTTATCAATCTCAACATTTTCTCCCCACAAAAGAGTTCCTTAAAGTGTTGATACATCATGCTAGTATAAGTTCTCAATATGACTAACATTGCCAAATATTTTGTCATTGAACAAAAACTTGATTTGTAGCTAACCGTATGTAACAATTCTTTTCCCAAAGTAGATAAGAAGAAAAATAAAAGGTAATACTGCAATTAATCGTCCCAAATTAAGACATTGCCAAAGATTGTCATAAAACAAAAACTCGATTTGTACCCTGACTTCATGTGACAATTCTTATCCCTAGGTAGAAAAGAAGAAAAATAAAAGGTAATACCGCAATCAATAGTCCCAAATTAAGACATTGCCAAAGATTTTGCCATTAAATAGAAACTCAATTTATAGCTTACCTTATGTGGCAATTCTTATCCCAAAGTTGATAAGAAGAAAAATAAAAGGTAATACAACAGTTAATCTTCCCAAATTAAGACATTGCTAAAGATATTGTCATCAAACAAAATCTCGATTTGTAGCTTACCTTATGCGACAATTCCTCCATATTATATAAGAAGAAAAACAAAAGGTAATACCGCAATTAATCGTCCCAAATTAAGACATTGCCAAAGACAAAGATTTGTAATTAATCGTCCCAAATTAAGAATGAAATACGGTTGCTTTTAGCGGGGGAGCTCCAATCTCCATCCTTAAATATCTTATGGATGTTGATATTGGAGCATTGTATGCCACGATGATGAAGACATCAGCTACGCTCATATTTTTTTGTTTTTTATTTGTAACAAGCTATGTTGGAATTGTTATGGGCAAGGCAACTGTTGTGATCAATAACCATTTGCAAGCTGGCACCATTCTAATAGTTCATTGCAAATCCAAGGACAACAATCTTGGAATCCATTATACAAGGGAAAGCTGGCATTTCTCATTCACACCTAACTTCATCGGGAGGAAATTGTTCTTTTGCGGCTTTTCGTGGCCGGTCGATTTGAGTGGTTTGATATATATATAAGGCAGATAGGGATTGGCCACTTTGTGAACTATGTATTTGGAATATCTTGCCCAACGGTCCTTGTATGCTAATGAGTCCGGAAAGTTTGATATTTGTTATCCATGGAATCTACGTCTTGTGTAGATGTCTCATTGAGAAATATGATGTGAAATCATAATTCTTGATTTGGATACTACATCTGTGTCTAAAAATGCTGATTTGGACCCCTTTGTCGAGAACTTTGTATTGGAGAGGCTTTTTGCTCAAAGTCCTCTACGGGTAAGACCATCTCTTGGAGCCTACGAGGCACCAAATTTTTTAACTTTACTACAATTTCCACATTTGATGGAGTGGTCCATGGAGTTCAGATTGTAGCATTCCAATTATTTTTCCTTTCATTATTTACCATATTCTACAATTATGATTATTAGCATATAAAAAAAGAACTTGCTGATCTTATGGACATACCTGAGTAAACATATGCATTCTGAATGTGTTGATATGATGGTCAGCAGTCTGCTGTTGTTTTTTTTCGCAGGTCTTTCTAGAATTTAGGATTCATATTATAATGTATGTGCTATTGTGCGGTTTTTGTTTGTCTTAAATGTTGTTTTTGCTAATTTGGGCACAGTATTTTCTGGACAGGTCTTTTTCGATGTGGTTCCTAGTATCAAATTTCAAGATGCTATTGAATTGATAAGTATGCAACCCATTGCTTCTACTATTGCTGTCTGGAAGATGTATATGCCTATGTTTCTTTAAATCAAGATATTACAATAATTTAATTTTAAATCCTCGTTGTTGTTCTTAGACTTTCATCTTTGGCGATGGAGAAATTGATGGAAAGACTATTTGTGAAAGTGAAACCTTGGCATCAATTGGCTGATTAGCAGTCACATAAACGAATCTTTCGTTGGTTAAACATATTCCAATACAATGTGGTTGTTACTTTAGCATGCCACCATATTGTTAGCATTGCTGCTAAATGCTGAAGTGGGTTATGCCTCTGTTGGCCTATATAAGTTTCAGTTAATACATATTTTACTAGTATGGTTCCTTGTACACTCCAAACAACTATTGAACTTGATTTGTCTTGGTTCTCATTAATGGTGTTCCATTTCCACCTGCTAAAATAATCTGTCTTTTAGGTTTTTGTGGTAAAGAATAGTTCCATCACTGTTTTTAGATAACCGGAGTGTGAAGGCAATCTGTATGTTTAAACCATTGACTCTACAAGGAGGACCATTAGTCCAGATCTTAAAAATACACTGGGAGCATTGTCCGTGGTCCCTGCTTTGCACATATATATTGAACCGATGAAATTGGCTAGGTCATGCGCAGCTGCAAAAGAACAATGTCCTTCTGAAGAATTTGGGTATGAATGAGAATCTCCAATTGCATAATACATCATACATCAACCCGCCACCAAGACGTCGACGAAACCCTCCTCGGTGACCCCCTTTGTCTCCACGGCTACTGATCCGAGTCGCTCAACCAGAGTGCAATTAACCGTTTTTGCGAGCACACTCAAGTGGACTCTTTCGACGGATAGATGGGAGGAGGAGAAGGCGAGAAAATTGATTCTCAGGTTTTGGGAGGTAATGAAATGCCCGGAGGATTTGCTTGTGAGCAAAGCTGCTTTTGCAAATTTAATCAGTCAAGTTACATATTCATTAAAAGCACCATGGAGATGAAATTAACTTTCTCGGCGAATGAAGACAATATTGAACCGGCTTTTACATCTCTCATAATTGGAATACTCCTTAGTTCTCTGGTTTCAAGGAGCACATAATGCTAATGCTTTGAGTTGGAGGCAGAGGCACAAATCGCAATCGAGGCAGCTCAAGGTACATAAAGTAGATTGATGAAATCTTACACATGTTTCCACAAGTTGAGCTACACAATACACTTCATTTAAGTTATCTTCTTTTGTTGGTGGTGCAGGGTTGGAGTACCTGCTAGGGGTGACGGTTCCTGGTTTGGTCCGGTTCCAAGGTGGAACCGGGAACCAAACGAAGGACCGGTTCCCATTTTTTGGGACTGTGGACCGGACCGGACCAATGGTCCGGTCCAATAGGACCGACCACTTAGCCAAAAAAATTAAAAAATACTGAAAATATTATTATTTTAGGGTATATTGCATTTTTAAAGAAATTTAAAAAATATATTTTAAATAGAAAATTGTTGGTCCGGTCCGTCAATCCGATCTCGGTCCAATTCCCCCCCAGAATCGAGAACCGGTCCATTAGTCCAATCCGGTCCGGCCCCCCCCCCCTCCCCCGGGAATCGGATTGAAAATCACCGGTTCCATTTTTATGGAATTGGGAACTGGACCGATGCTCTCGGGAACCGGACCAAACCAGCCGGTTCGGTCCGGTCCGGTCCAGGCGGTTCTCAATTCGAGCGGTTCAATATACTCACCCCTAGTACCTGCATAATGGCTACAAAACTCCCATCGTCCATAGAGATCTAAAGACGCCCAATATTCTACTAAACAAAAGGATGCAAGCAATGATTGCCGATTTTGGATTATTGAAGGCATTTATAACAGAGCATGATTCTCCTACTCGACTCGCCCGGCGGGAACAACCGGCTATCTCAATCCGGAGTAAGTGACTTGAAATAACACCTCTAATACAAAGACTATACCACTTAGGAAGCAGAATAACTGAACTAATTTAGACCAACATGAGAAGGCCCATACATCTATTTGTACATGTCTATGTTGGATACACTTATGTAAGTATGCTTATGTAAAGAAAGTTTCAGCTATTATTTTACTAATCAAAACAATAATTCCTTTTGTGTGAATGTGAGATTTGTGAGCAGGCTGCATGGGCTATCTTTAAAAAATTTCATGGGCCAATTTAGTTAAACTCGAGTGAGCCCTAGAGGTAGCCCGGTTCTTAGTCCAACCCATAGGATCCGGGTCATTTTAGTCGAGCTAGGTCTCTTAACCTGGTTCGAATTCAATTTTTTTCTAATATTAAAAATCATAGGAAATATATTAATAAGAAAATTATTAAAAATGTGAAAAGTTCAGAAAATTCTAAAAAAAATCAAACATTCAGAAAATCATAAAAATATTAAAAATTCAGAAAATTTTTAAAATTTCAAATCCATGGAAAATTAAAAAATTAGAAAAATAAAATTATTTTTTTAGAAAATTCAAAAATATTTTTAAAAATCCAAAAAATTTTTCAAATTTTTTTTAATTTCTTAGAAATGGCTTGAAAATTATTTTTGGTTAGTCTTCTCTTTAACTATGCGAAAATCCTCGGTGAAAATCATACTCAGTTAAACAAGTCTTTAGGGCTTTATCATAGGGTTTCGATTTCTTTTATAGAATAATACCCTTGATTGATTGTTGTTTACCTTTAGCTTAGTTTGAATTGACATTTATTTCATGCTAGACCCTTGTTTTCCCTTGCAATATTTAATTCTTCCTTGGTCGCCGATTGTTACTTTAGTGTGCGCACCTGCATGGTCATCTCACATAGTGGATAGGTCTAAAATCAATCCAAACTACCTAACAAAAATCTTTTTGAAATGAACAAGATTAGGTATCGAAAGAGTACTAATTGATTAATTCTATGGTAGCGTAAGAAATGAGGTACACTGTTATACCTCACTTAGTTTTTAACTAATCTTAATAGGCTAGTGGCGACTCCTCATTAAGAGATTTTATGGACACCCCAATTTCACGCAAAGTATTGGGTTGGGAAAGCCCCCACCTAACCATGGGCCGTAGGCTTTATCTTTTAAACAATATCCCTAAACCTACTATTCTCTCCCCCCGAAGGGTAGGTCGGGATAGTGTTCTTAGGCTATTTGCTAATTAATTAATTAAGAAACTTTCGGTGCACTATGCGTACAATCACAATTTCCTGCTTTTAAAATTTTCTAACACATGATGCTTAACAAATGACTAGCAACATTCATTGATTGAAAACTTCTTTTGAAAATTTTCTCCATTCCAATTTGATCGTAAACAGTGGCCAATGTCGATCCTAAATTGCATTCAAAAGCCAAGCCTTGCCCGCTGATTTTTGACTGCCGCCCAAACTCACGGATGCGTCGTCCCCATCTCATCACTCTAAAGAAATTGAGGGGGCTTTTTAGGGGTTAGTACCACCAACGTATCTATCAATTGATAGTGCTTTTGAAGGTGGGAATTCAATCAGGTCAGGAGTGATCTTCTAAATTTTGAGAATATTTATAAGAGGATTTTACTAAAAGAAAATCCATTTTTTTTTTCTAGTTTTAATGCATTCATCGTCATAGAATATGTACAATTAATATATTGTAAATCATATGATATCTTTTATTAAATATATTTAACGAGTGTTTTGAGACTGCTCATTATCCATAAAGGAAACGAGCAAAGGAAAAAGAAGAAAAAAAGGAAATGCTCTTTGGCAGGGCCTAAATTATGGCTGCCTTTCGAACTTTTGTCTGCTAGCTGTCATTTATGTGCATTATTAGAAGAGGCAGCTTCATTGCTTTGGTAGGTGCCCTTTCAAATTGAAAACCTAAGAATCTATGAATCTAATAATACTGCTTTTGAGTTTGGACCATGGAGTCCTCACGTTCGTTCGTTGAATTTCTATAAAAGTTTAATATTTTTCGGCGAATCCAAAAATAGAGTCTCCTCAATGAGCGTTCTCGAAGAAATTGTCAATTATAGCAATTATAATAATAATGATAAAAAATAAATGAATAAATAAATAGTAGTTATGCATAATAAACAAGGAAAATAATATTTTTGAAATGAACAAGTACTCTCCAGATATTCATTAATGATAAGTAATATAAACGATTATTTTATAAATAATAATTTTTAAATTATTTAGCTTTAGTGAGATAAACAAAGCTTAAAGGTAATAAACAGAGCAATTTTCGAAATTTCAATTGCGACGGGAAATCGAGATGCCACTCGGTTTTATTACATTCGATCAAATCCGAAGCTACAAGCTTGACCGAGAACTTCCTCGGACAGTGTATTGGAGCGGCCCCACCATTCCTGCGAGTCTCGTACGGCCAGTGAACACGTGGCAGGAGACGACGACGGTAGCCGCCGATGAGGAATTTTGTCGTTTTTGTGTGGATGGATGACGTCGTGAATCCTGTCATGTCGTCCATTCCCGAAGCGGCTGGAAGCGTGTGGGTCTGGGACCCAGCTGCTGTTCCCGCACGTGAGATTCTAGATCATTCCGCACGTTGTCCTTTCCTGGCCCCCTCTCGCCCTCCCACTTTCCGACTTGCGTTCGCTAGAGACCAAGACATTTTAACGTAATTCTGCCGAGAATTGCATTAAATTTGGAAACAACATGATAATAATTTATTTTCTCGTAATTCCGATGGCATAATTATTGGGTTCATAATTTAAAAAAATGAAATAATTTTAATAATCTTAGGTTGCGTTCAGCCAATAAAATTAAGAGCTGGTTTGAATGTAATAATTTGAATAATCTAATTTCATCACTATGTCATTATTTTTCCACTATTTGCCAGTTTGAATGTACGAGCCACTTTCTTTAATAAGATTTTAAACTTGATTAAATTAAGGTGATTAATTATCATGTAACCAGAAAATGGTTCAAAATTAAAATGTTAACAATGTTGAACTTGCAATTAAAAAAGTATTAAATAGCAAAATTATTATAATTCAAGTGGTAATTTGAAGCCCGATATAATTATTTCCTACAGCCCATATCGTGGGATACAATTGAGAATGAAGTTAGAACAAAAAAATTGCAGTTCTTCCAGTGAAAGGAAAAATGCAAAAACATTTTAATTGGTGGATTTAAACTTTAGGAGGCTATTTTAGAGCTTCAAGAGAGAGTGTGTGGTGATTGAACTTCTACAAGCATTCATCCAAGCTTTCCTCTTTTTCACGCATTTGTTTATACGTTCCATTATAAATTGCTTACATAGTTAAGAGAATAGTACGATCTAATCCAATTCGAGGCTTTAGTGATACACATCTATCATATGAAACACTATCGCTTGAACCGCATGCAATTTTATTGATTCAATAAGTATTGAGTGGTCAATATTTTTTGTTTAATTATATATTTACTTTTGTAAATGATAGGTGATATTTTTCAACCATGAAAGATGTCATAATTTATTATAAATGTGGTACTCAAATAGTAACTAAATATTTAAAAATAACTTTTGCATTTTATAATGCAATGTCAAATGAAATGATATAAAATATGATCTATATTTGAATGTAGCTTTTATTTATATAAAGCAATTTATATTTTATAACTTCTTATGCATAGGGATCATCACTGACACTCGAAATTAATATTTTTACTTTCAAGATTGTTATTCATACTCCAAATTGCATATCTTATTAAATTATTTATAGAATTTATAATCCATGTCGCTAGTACTAATTTTAGTTATATTTCCCAATCTTACAATACGGATCAATTGTCGATATAAATTTAAGATTTCGATTAACTATACGTACCTCGATTTAATGACTATGATTACTTTCCTCAAACAAACATAAAATGATATAAGCACAACCAATATATTCTGTCACTAATTATCTACGTCCTCTTCTGTGAGCCATTCTTATTTCAAATATGCACTCAATTTGTTTGAGCCAAATGAATATGCAAAATTACTTTAAACAAAAGTTTACCCGAATCCAAATCGACGCAAAATGGGTAGATGGTGAATGCTTAGGGGTACGAGACAACTTCCTTATGCCACTTCTCATTCACTCATCGTCATATTTACCAAAATGATAGCTAGATCCTAATTGCAGGAGATTTAGCATAGAACTCACAAATAATTCTAGAATAATTCAGAGCTACAATGAAAGTGATTTATTAAAAATCGTTTGATCCAGTTTTTTCACAAAATCAAAATGATTGTCCAATGGATTCCTTTTAGCATTTAAACAAGCCAATTACTATTTATCAATCTCTAATTGCAAAAGATTTGGCATAAAAGTATCATTTGATTTCACAAAGTTAAAAAGTGATTGTGCAATGTTTCCTTTTAGTAAAATGACAGCTAGATCCCAATTGGCAAAGATTTGACATGGAACTTACAAATAATTATGGAAATATTCAGAACTACCATAAAATTTATTTATTGAGGATCATTTGATCAACTTTTTCATAAAATCAAAATGTAATTGAGCAATGGTTTCCTTTTAGCATTTAAACAAGCCAATTACTGTCTATCAATCTCAATCGCAAAAGATTTGGCACAAAAGGATCATCTAATGAATTTTTTCACAAAATCAAAATGAGATGCTGCGGTGGTTTCCTTTAGTAAAATGATAGCTGAATCCCTAATTGCAAAAGATTTGGCATAGAACTTACATATAATTCTAGACATATTCAGAGCCACCATAAAAGTTATTTATTGAGGATCATTTGATCAATGTTTTCACAAAATCAAACTGTGATTGTGTAATGGTTTCCTTTTTGCATTTAATCAAGCCAATTACTGGCTATCAATCTTTAATTGCAAAAGATTTGGCACAAAAGGATCATTTAATTAAATTTTTCACAAAATCAAAATGAGATGGTGCAGTGGTTTCCTTTAGCAAAAGTACAGCTAGATCCCTAAGTGCAAAATATTTGGCGTAGAACTTACAAATAATCCTAGAGATATGTCGAGCTACCATAAAAATTATTTATTGAGGATCATTTGATCAATTTTATCACAAAATCAAAATGTGATTGTGCAATGATTTCCTTTTAGCATTTAAACAAGCCAATGACTATCTAAATGTCATCGTGAGTCATCGCACCTAGGCGTTTAAATTATATCCCATTTTATTTCGTGTTTACATTGCACATAATTTACATATGTCACATTTCATGAGAATAAAAAAATCATTCATGGCACATTGTAGACCTCTGTTATATATTAGATTTGCATATTAGGGTCATCTTGAATAGAACAACACGTAGATTACTTGGGTGTTTTAGATTTAGGAAATTGCATCTTGAAGATTTTCCTTTTAGAATGTTTCTTCTTTGCGCGTCGAATTGTCAAGCATATTTTTATTTGCTTATTTTTAAATAGAGGTATGATTCATATTTTATTTGCATCATTAATTGCTACGTTAGAAAAAATTAGAAGTTCCATGGCTACATGTTTCAATAAATATGAGGGCAATGTGATTGCATTAATATTTAATTGATATAACTGTAATTTTATTTTGATAAATCGCACGTAACTATATAAAAAAAGACTATAAAAATCACTTCATCCATGATTAGTAATTTTATGTTACATCATGGTCACAAGAATCACAAGAATATGCCTAAAGTGAATTCAGAAGAATTTATATTTTAGTTGCATATTTTCCTTATATCGTATTTACCCTCTTAGGGTCACATTCTTGATTGTGTCAAGTTCAATTTTCATGCATCTTATCAACAAAAAAAAAACAAGAAAAAGAATATTCTCGTATTTGTTAGAAGCTCGCTTTAGGAATGTAATTTATGTAGAGTGCATTACATCTGCATATTCATGTTCTATTGATACATTAGAAAAATTTAAATAGAGTTTCCATTTACCACTCATGAGTCTTGTCTCAAGGTGTAATAACAAACTCTTACACTAATTTTACCTAATATGGCTTGGGTTATTTACCTTTCAGTAATTTAATTGTTTCACTATTGATTTCTTTGATTTTATTGCTCGAGCATTTATGTATGGATATCTAGATGCGTTTTGGAATATAAAGGAAACATTGCTTAAAATAAGTTTAATAAAAGAGAAAAAGGTATGAAAAATGAAAATAGACATATCAACATAATCTATGTCCCCATACCCACAAATCTCTTGCTCGCAAAAATTAGGCTCCGTTCATTTCGTGGAAAATATTATGTCTTCGGAAAATGTTTTTCAGGAAATCATTTTCCAGGAAAATGATAATATTTTTCAATGTTTGGTTGAAATTTGAAAATAAACCGGAAAATATTTTTTACCGTTCAGTATCAAATAAGATTTTCTGGGAAAATTACAAATGTAATTTCAATTTTTATAAAAATTAAATTTTTTATATTTTATTTTCAAAAAATCGATTTTTTATTTTTTATTTTTATTTTCCTTCCTCGTTCCTCCTTTCTCCTCCTTCGTGCTCCTTCCTCCCGCAGCTTCCTCCTCCTTCTTCTTCCTGCTCATTCCTCCATCGCCGCATGCCTCGATGATGGAGGCTGCCCTACAATCGGCCTAGACACCGGTTGGCAAGCTTGAGGCTTGATCGATCCAGGCAAGTCAAGCTTTGCTAAGGCCAACAAGCTTGCGGCTCACTAGATCTAGAGCTCATCGCTCACCAGATCAGCTAGCCAAATGAGCGTGAGCCTATGGAAGATGTAAATTAAAAATAATTAAAAATTTGAATTTTCTAAAAAGATAAAGAAAAAAGAGGTTAATAGGATATGAGATAAGGGAGGTAGAGTAAGGAAAATATTTTCCCCAACTTAAAAGGGGAAAACATTTTCTTCTATTCCAAAAGACTTTTTTTTCTTTGAAGGAAAATGTCTTCCCGATTAGTTCATTTTCCACGAAACGAACACCCGAAATTCTAGAAAACGTTTCGTGAAACGATTTTGGTTGTGATCAATTCCGGTTGCAAAATACCCGTTGCCTATTTTTGCCGATGGTTCTCCACCAAGCGAACCCGCCAATCGTTCTCCACCACAAACAAACGCAGCGTGAATAACTGATTCAGAGGGTATATGTAGCACCCGTCGACTCATTCTGAAAGGTCCACATCATATCACCTTTTTTAGAAGAGAGTGGATTACCCGTGCAGCAGAAAGAAAGTTATGGAGACCAAGCTCGATGATGAGCAGTATGATCCGCTCGAGAATAATGTGTTTGGGCTGATCATCGTTGCCACTGTTACAGCGCTGAATTCTTACTACGTGGGTTTCAACCCTCCCCTGGCCGTTGTGGCCGGCAACAATGGAGTCAATCTTTCATATTTTATCCTATTCAACACAATAAGTCTCCTCGCATCCAACACGGTGATACTGATTCTTGTCACCGGCAGCGCCAACGGGAGTCGGTTTCTGTACTGGCTCGTCAAGCCTCTCATCCTAACCATCCTGACGTGCATGGCCATCACCTTCACCATCAGCATGATAGCTAATGGTGCGACGCCTCACAAAGCTTCTGCCTTGATGTCGAACCCGCAAGTTCAGTCCTCCTGACTGTGCCTTGCAGCAGTTGCCCGGTTTGCTTTGCATTCACACATGTAATGAGATATATGCAATAAGAGTGCGAAATTTGTAATAATATATATGTAATAAGCTTCTGCCTTAAAGAAGAAAATTGTTTCTAAGTATCATTCGGTCT
Organism: Corymbia calophylla; assembly: GCA_014182845.1. Lineage (NCBI taxonomy): Eukaryota > Viridiplantae > Streptophyta > Magnoliopsida > Myrtales > Myrtaceae > Corymbia > Corymbia calophylla. The sequence goes on along the minus strand of CM024699.1, from coordinate 888,170 downwards.
CCTTTCAATTCAAGTTCCCCTGTTTTCCCTTTATTTTTTTTGCTTTTGTTTTTAACTTGACTTCTTGAGTTGATGAATCCTGTGACTGCGGTTATGATTTCGAGTTAGCAATTGTTCAATATCTGTTCTAGACTAGGGCACACCGAATGAGTTTAGTTATGGAGTTTAAGAATGAAGGCCGCAGAGTTGCACCAACTTCCACTTCGAGTGTTTGGTCCATTCTCCAGTGCAAGGATGGGAAAGATGTCGAATGACAAAAGCTGTTGTCCTGTCTCCTCCTCCTGGATGTGCTTCCTTCATGTGAGTTCTCCACATGGGAATTGGATGTGGTTCCGGAATCCTCGAGTGAGTAAAAATGTCGAAAGACCACGCGCTGTAGGCCGTTCGCTGGGCTCAGGTACACACGCCACAGTACATGTATAGCCCCATTCGCCTGCCGAGTGCCGAACCGGCATGCCTCTGGATGGTCGGGGTGAGCCTCTCTACTCGCCACCGTGATTTGAAACGAAAGATAGAAAATCCCGGTGAGACCGCTGCCGCCTTGGCAGTCCGGCCTTACATCTTCTGGCTTTTCTATCTTAAAAGACAAAACTACATGTCCGAAAGACGAGTCCTCATTGTTGCAACTCGAAAGTGCAAAAAACGGCTTCGAACTTGTCGCTCTTTCTTCCCTACTTTCTTGAGCTTTCATTTCCATTTGAAGTTTGAAGGTTGCCATCTCTTTAATGCACATTTAGCTAATTTACTGCGTAAGGGAAGGGACTGGTGATTGGTGAAACCAGTTGATCCTTGTCTATTAGTTCGAAAAAAGTCTATTTCGTTCATGGTATAACCAAAGGCTCGAAGGCAAGATGGCCATCGTCACCAGCAGCGCGAGCGGCATTGGCGAGGCCACCGCCAGTCTTTTCGCCTCCCACGGCACGCCCCGTCGTCGAGCTGGTCACTGCCTCGATCGGGGCCGAGATCTGCACCTTCGCACGCTGGGATGTCACCTCGTCCGGTTGACGGTCCAGGCCCGTGGACACCTCCGACCAGAAGATCCTTGATGTCGAGCTCTCCCGGTTCGATGGCCTGATGGCGCTCAACGTGCCGGGCATGGCGGCGTGCGTGAAGCACATGACGCGAGCAATGATGGAGCGGCACGTGCGGGGCAGTATCTTGTGCACGGACAGTGTCACGGGGAGCTGCGGCGGGGTGCGGTGGACAGACTACGGCGTGTCGAAGCACGCGGTGGTGGGGCTAATGTGGTCGGTGAGCGTGCAGCTCGGGGTGGCGACGCAGCTCATGAGCGGCGCGCTCAGCGGGATGAGCGCGGTGGAGGTGAAGAGGTACTACGAGCCGGCCATGGTGTTGAAAGGCGGAGGGATGCTGAAGGCTAGGGACGTGGCGGAGGCGGTGCTGTTCCTGGCGTCGGACGAGTCGGCGTTCATCAGCAGGCATGAACTGGTCGCGGATGGCGGATACCTTCTTCGGCGTTAACTTTTTTTTTTTAATTGGATCGCTCTTTCTTTTCGTATTTATTATTGCTAGATTCCCTCGATGGTATCTTCTTCGATGGAGTTTATAGAAGATTATATTGAACATGATATTATATGGATACGATTGTCCATTTACTTTTAATTATTTCGAAAACATTAATTATCTAAATTCGACTTTATCTCGTCAAATAAAATTCGACCTAAAAATTTTCGGGCTTTTCACATATGCCTCATCACTTGATTTGTATAACATGGAGATTGGTAAGATGGAGCGCAATGAAATTCCATAGCAAATTTCGACTCGAATGTCACAACATTTGACATTTAAATGCAAGTTTAAGAAATTACACTTTATCAAGATTTTGTTTATTTTACAAAAAATGAATGATTTGGAAATTATTTAAGAGTTAGTTAAGTAGAAATATTTTCATTACTAACAACAATTTTTATCTAAAACATATTAGTGGATAATAAAAACATTTTTAGGTCATTATAAACGATTATTATTAAGAAAATTATTTCCAAATCATTTATTTTACTCGAAATAAATATAGCATAAATTTTTTTTTCCAATTAACAGATTTTTTTAAGGTGAAATTACCTTTTCTTTATCAAAGAGAAAAAATGAAATCATTTGATTGCATACATATTAAAGATGTAAACGATTCAATAAGGTGCAATTCCGAATCAAACCAAATCGAACCTAAACAAAACACACACTCTCCCTCCCTCTCTCTAGTGGGTCAATGCACCACAACATAATTTTCATGCCCCCGGGCGACAACATAGAAAGAAATAGCCGAAGCCCTGTGAATAAATAATGAGAAAGTCGAATTTGTTTTTCTTTTTTCTGTCGGTCACTCGAAGCATGGAAATGAAATGATAACACACCACCATGCATGAAAGAAGAAAATATGGGAATAGGAAATTAGGGCTTGAGGGCCAAATCTTCGTAGGTCACAAATCCCAAGAAAGGGGAGAGGCTACCTAACTGGGAGATTACGGGTATAAGAATAAGGGCTGTCTCGAGGGATCTTTGTGGCGTCCGAGCGACACGTGTCATGTAATTCCTAATTATTTTTAATAATAAAAATAATTTATACTGATTAATTATTTTAAGTAATATTTTTAGGAAGATATCTTTTAAATTATTTTTTCTGCTAAATAAATGAAACCTAAATTAATAGAAAACGGAAATCAAGCGCTCGTGAGCCCTAATGTCATGATATATAATGCAGCATGCACATGTTACAACATCTATATATATAGCATATTAAAAAATATAAATAAATAAAAAGACAAAAGGAAGATTTTCCGTCTCCTTCTTCATTTGGAATTTGATTTTCAAAATGTAAATAAGCTTAATGAGTGACTAAGATGCTCGCTTCTTCACTCGAATTTGATTTTCAAAAGGTAAATAGGCTTAACGAGTGACTAAGATGCTCACAGCCGTGCATTGTCGAGGTGAGCATGGTCCGAGTTGGGCTGGTCCACCCTTTAACCCTAGGATCAATTCGCACAATGTTGATCCTTAATTTTTGGGAATGAGGATCGACCCTATTAAGCTTGGGATCGAGGACTAGACCGACCTAATGGGTTTTGATCCTATTTCAGGGTTAACTTAAGACCAACTAGTAATTTTTTTTGTTTCATTTTTTATATTTCTAAAAAGGCAAATCTATTATTTCAAATAACAAATCCATCGATAATGTGGTGTTGAGCAACTAAACTATAAAAACTAATACATATTTAACAAATTTAAGATAATGCAACAATAAAATTTCATACTTGCTAAAATCAAGAAATAGAAACGATTAAAATTGCTCATAGAGCCACAAGGCGAGCGTTGCTTATGAGCAAAGAGGATTTCTAATTATGATTTTGTTTCCTTTTGATTTAACCGATGACGAGTGAGGTTAGCAAAGAGAGGTGAGCGGTGCAAGCAATGAGCAACAAGTAGGGTGAGTGTTGAATGGTGAGTAGCCAGAGGTGAGTGGGACGAGTGTCAAGTGGCAAGCCAAGGTAAGGTTGCTCATGAGCAAAGTTGTTTCTTTCGATTTTACTTGACAAATCGAAGACTAAGAGGATAAAGAAAAAAGAAGAGAACAAGAATACCAGAGGAGGAGGACTCCATTTGAGTTAGAATTTTCTCTTTAGAATATATAAAAAATATTATAAAAAATATATTACATGTATAATATATAATATATCTAAAATAATATATAAGGTCATGGTTAATTTGAGTTGGATCAACCTAAAACTCCTAAGTTCGAGGACCAGCCAGCACAGTGCTGGGTTAAGGATTCTAGGACCAAGACTGGCAGGTTGGGCCAGTCTAGGGTCGGTCTAGAGTTAACCTTTGATCAATGCTCACCCCTAGTGCATCGTCAGATGCGGCTTTCTGGATTATAGCTCTCTCCTTGCTTCTTCTCTCCCCATCAATGGACCAGAAATTGCAAACGCGCCGGTGCACGAGATCCCAACTCGCTCGCACCATTAGATCAGGCTGGCTCTTCGAATGGCCCGTCTCATCTAACGGTGTATTTGAGCTTGGTCCATTTGTGATTTCTTTCCTAATAAATAGACCCGTCAAACGGGTGGGTCGGATCGGGTCGGGTTTGGGTCGAAACGAAAATGGTCCGACCCATACTGACCCATTTAACCCGTTTTGACTCAAATTCATGCAATGTAAATCTAGTAACCCATATCTAACCCGACCCACACCCGACCCGACCCGTATTGCTAAAAGCCATTATTATTGTAGAGAAACCCAAAGTCACTCTAAGCTTTATATTAAATGACTCACTCAACTTATATTTGACAAATATTTAACTTTTACTTGACTCATATTTAACCAATATCTAATTTTCACTTAATCCATATTTGACTCATATTTAACTTTCACTTGACCCATATTTGATTCATTTAACTAAAAGTGAGTCATAATATAGGTTTATAACCCATTTTGACACATCTACTAATAAATTGGCAATGGCATCATTAATCACGACCAATGCTTTTCCCCTGCTCCTCCATCCCACGTCCCTCACCCTCATCCTGCCGTCCGCACTCCTCCACCCTTTGACTCTCCCACCACGGTCCTCAAATCAAGCGGACCACAACATGATAGCTCACCGATCCTTCATACAACCACCCGCACCAGATCCACCTGTTTCCTTTCCCCTCTTGCCCCCTTTCCTTCCTTTTTGCGTTCCTTCTATCTTTATATCATCATCTCTCTTTTGAGCAAATACTGAAAAATGAACATTGAGGCAATGATCCGTGCTATTAGATTGATGGAATGATAAATCTTGCATCATGTACATCTTATCAGATTTGACGACCCATATTTAATTTAATATGAATACTAAATTCACCTAAAATTGCTTATGTCCAATATATCACGATAGAGGGCCAGAATAAAATTTTCCAGTGGATCATTAACTCGCATTTTAGTCACTTGTTAAACCTATTTACTTTTGAAAATCAAATTCCAAAGCATTGATTTCATGTGACATGAGAACTTCATACATTGAAAGCTGCAAAGACTCCATTGTTGATCGCTAACCATAGCTCTAGGGTTTTTTTTTTTTTTTTTTTGGAGCAAATTAGTATTATTCTATGATTACATAATATTGGATGATTAGATTTTGATCATCAAATGGCATGATTTTTGAGTTGGTTGATTGACGGCATATCGTGTGATTTGCTCATCTCATAACTATTTACATCATCACATGGTACGCTTGTTAGAGCTTCAGTAAGGAAGATCCTCCTCCATTGGAACAAAAAGCTCAAAGAATTAGGCAAAAAAAAATGATTACTTGATTAGGATAGCTTTTGTTATTTTCCTTATACCATTAGTAATGGGACATTCGTCGACTCTACCCAAGGTAAAATGCAGGATATATTTTGCCAAAATGTTGATTCATGTTAATTAACACAATCTGCAACATTTCCCTACTCAAAAGGAATGGAGTTCTTTCAAGTTTTAGATGTACAATAGTTAATTTAAATAGCACAAATGATAGTTTTTGTATTATCATGGAACTTTGAGGGATAAAATTACTTTCGTGAATTTGCACCCTCGTTCTTTGTTGGCATCGGATATAATCCCAATTAAAAAGACTAATCGTCCAACGTTTCTAGATAACCTCAACATGCACACATATCAAGTGTTCAATAGAGAATTTAAATGTAGATAAGGATCCGAATTAGATATACAATGCAGCATGCACATGTTACAAGTTACAACAAATATATAACACATTAAAAAATATAAAAAAGCAAAACTTGTTAAATTTGTCGTTCAAGTGTGGTCGCATGTTATTTATTCTTTTGGTCCCCATACAATGGAAGGACACATTGAAAATGCCGCATTGTCTTCGCTCGGGATCTGATTTGTTGCCCCCACCACATGTCACGTGGAAGAGAAAAAAGACAAAAGGAAGATTTGCTGTCTCCTTCCCCACAAGCATAAGTGCCGGCAAGCCAACCTTTTCATCCTCCCCCGTCCCGATGACACCTTATCAATGGGACCAATATCCAGTCAGCATGGGAGACAGACCGACGGGCCGTGATCGCCACGTGGCTTGCTCTCCTCTTGCCATGCGCCCCAAATCTATCCCATCCAATCAACTTGAAGATTATATATACATACTTCAATCACCACCCTTTTCATATGAGAAAGAGGAGGTGAGGGTATGAATTCCCACATTTTCAAGGAGGTTGAAATAGGAACGATTTAGTTTTAGGAATTAGTTTTGACTCTCACGCCTTATAGAAATATATGGTAAAAGTTTAAGTGTTAAAGTGAGAGTAGAGTAAGACTACAAAAAATATTTTTTCTTTTCTTTTATTTGGAATTAATATCATGAAAAATTCTAAATTAGTATACCCATGAAAAATTTATCCCATGTTTTTATTATCAAAAACCCAAAACTGTTATATTTGTGATAAATTTACATTATGTTAATTTTTATTAAATTTAACTGTCAAATTGCTAAGTTAGATAACACATGACAGTTAATTAGTATATTTGCTTGGGATTTTAATCTCTATTTGTCACAATTGTACTAGTTTCATGATTTTTCATAATATTAATCCAATTTAACTAAGAATATATTTGTTATAAACGTACCGGTTTGGAGTTTTTTGATGGCCAAAAAATTATCTTGAGGGTAAATTTATTACGGGTATACCAATTTGGAGTTTTCTTTGTAATCATTTGAGGTAAATTTATTAAAAGTGTATCAATTTAGAGGTTTTCATGGTCAAAAATTATTTTCGGATAAATTTGTCATCAAAGTACAAATTTTTTTCCCATCATCTTTGCTGGTAAAAATCTAACGACGGTGTATCCAAAAAAAATTGGAAAAATTTATTAGGTAAAAAGAGAGGTAATATTTGAAGATTTTATCTATCCCGGAAAGCTTCACCTAACTTGTAAGATAAAAAGATTTCATTTTTAATTTGAATTAGTAATAGATAACTCTCTTTGTTTTGTGTGTGAAGATAGAAATAGTGACACGAGAGAGTATAATAATATGTAAAGATTTCAATCCGCTTTTTAAACATACTCTCCGTTGTCATATAAGGGAAACTAATAGAGAGTTTAATGTTCATGGAATACTCGATATGTTTTTAAGTCCAAATTTAGAAGGGTAAACATTCATAGATTATTTGTCAATTATCTTGAATATTGTAAATTATGATTGCTATATAATTGCAGGGCACCGTTGATACATAAAGAGGTTTATTGCAAAGTTTCTTCTTCTTCTTCTTTTATGTAAAAGTTGAGATTGAAGTCGTGATGAGATTGGTTTGATAATTAGGAGAGATTTACAAAGTGGGTATATCAACTCTTTTTAATCGCACGAAGAGAGAAGAAGGGAAGAAGAGAGCAGAGGAGGGGGACCTTGAATCTCTCCCCTTGCCCCCGGATATAGATGGGCCCCACCAAGGGGAAAAGAAAGAGGTAGTGGGGCCTAGAAAAATAGAGAAATACAAAAAAAGAAAAGATAAAAAGAGCCCACGAGATAGCTATTGAAATCAGTTGGGCCATCTCTACCAATTGTTCAATTCAAGAACTGAGAAGCACAAGATGTGTTGGTAGCGTTCTTGTTTTTCTCCATGTTTTCTCTTAAAATTTGCTAGGTGAGTAGACAGCTATTGAAATCAGTTGGGCCATCTCGATCCTTTCTTTTCTTCATACCAAGTCGAAGTAGAGAATTGTTAAAAAAAGTCCACGGATATCAAAAGATTTACAAGTCCTCCCCCCAAAAAAAATTATGATCCAAGGATAATAAGACGAATTCATTGATGAGTTTGGTAGTTTTTATCATATTTTTCTTAATCAATAGGTCTATTCTATTGATTATTGATTACTAGTTTTTATTTTATTTTATGAACACGTACCTTTGGAAAAAAAAAAAAGAATGCAAATTCTTTCAGCAATTTATTTTATATATAATTGACTCCAATGCGTGCATGATGAATAAACATTTTGCTCATATTCAAATAGGAGTTATGTGGCTTTATATTCTTTATTTCAAGATCGTTCATAGATCCACAAGCTCCTACGCCAAATTCATCAAACTGAGCAAGTTAGTTGAATTACCTTGATTTGTGTTACTTCTATACCAAATGAATTATGATATCATTTTTTAAAAATCCCCAATCTCAAGATACTTTCGGCTCTTTTAGTGTAATATATATTTCAAAAGCTAGATTGAAGCGGTGATTTTATTATTTGCCAAAACACCGTATGGTAAGAATAATATGTGGACTACAAAAATGACAAGGTAACGAAAGCATAAAAAAATAAAAAATGAAAATAAATTTCTAACACTTATAAATCCTTTTTTGTTCCTTTTGCGCCCTAAAAATATACAATGAAATTAGCTAAGAAATATAAATATCTTGGTATGTGGTCTTTCATTTCCTATCTATTTGCAAATAATATGTCAGACATATTCAAACATATGAGAAAAATCAAGATAGAATTAAACTCGTAATTTATTTTGGTTAGGCATAATGCCTACATCCGCGTGTCATGGTGGAGTTTGCATCACCAACACTTTTCATTTTCTCGATATATAAGGTTAATACAGCCAAAATAAATCTCAAATTATATTTATTGTGACATAAATGCTTTTAATTACAAACTTGCTCATTATGACACATATACCCTAAATTTTTTTGTGGAACTTATATCAGTGTGACAAATATATCTTAAATGGTGCTAGAGTATAAAGTATATATGTCGTAGATGTATAAATTTAGTTTTTTTCGTAACAAAAAAATGTTTGGGATATTTGTATATTTATGTCATCGTAAGTATAGTTTGGAGGTATTTTTTTTTTTTAATTATGTTTTTTGGGAATCAAGAAGGTCCAATGGAGAAAGTTGGGTACACCTCGTACATGATTCTTCTCCTTCCTCATTTTGGCCCTAAAAGTAAAAGTGTCATCAGCATACTTCCTGTGTCCTAACTAAGCACTCCAAAACTCTCTTTCTCTCTCTGTAAATAAATTTTTTATATGGGCAACATTTTCTATTTAAAATAAATTATTGCCTTCTATGGTCCTATGCATAATGGCCTGATTAAGTTAGTGATTGGCTTACCCTTTTCTGAATAAAAGCTGTGAATCAAAGAGTTCAGCTTCACCTGAATTATGTTACTAAGACAGTCGGGTGGGGCTCATAAAGAGAGAAGAAAAATACATATTCTCTTAAAGTAAGCTTTAATTTTTGTCCATTAGAAAGGAAGGAAGTGGTCCAAAAGTTTTCTTTAGTGTTTTTCTCCCCCGTTTCTTTGGCTTCCCTTGCCGTTCAGGCGGGCGAGTCTGCACATTTGATTGTCTTGATGTACTTGTGCTTCTTCAGATATTGACAGTTCTCGTGAAGTAAATTGGTAAAAGTACAATAGGTTTCGCACTTATTGGACAATTTTGTTAGGGCCATTCATTGGGACAAGGGGGAAGAAGAAGATGGCATGTGCATGGAAAACCATACGACGACTAGACACGTAGAGATGACAATGTTGATAAAGAGGACAACGAATAATCTTCCAGTCGTTCCAAGACTCGATCCATCGAGTATATGTCTATCAATCACTAATCAGTGTAGTGGGCATAATAAGATCAAGGCAACACCGGCCTATTGTGAAATAGTGGAATACAAGCTATCATATGCTGAAGAGAGTGCATTGCCTCTTCTTCTCCATTGTTATTAGCATTATTTTCTTTTCAATATGGGTGCACTCCCTTTTAGAGTGGATGATGAGTATGGTGATTAGTGAAGAGCTAACTAACAGGTTGACCTGCTAATCTCGCTTTTATATATATTTCTCTTATTTTTGAAAGTCTTAACATTAAAGTGCATCATCCTTTGTGTCAACATTTTAGGTCTCAATACCTCTCCCCACATGCAAGTCGGATGAGAAAGACGCTTAAATAAGACTGGATTTTGAACGAATTATAGAGTCAATCCTAAAACTTGTCACCAAAAGATTACCTGAACAAATGCGTTCCCGATCCATTATTATTATCCGGACCCTAGGTGGTAATAAAGTGCTTTGCCCAGGCCTGTGCAAGCCCAAACCACGGGCCCATTTTGGTGCCAAGGCCCACCCAGCAGATGGATTTTTAGAATTTGGAAGACAAAAGGAAAATTTAAGATTAATAAAAAAAAAAACAGTACAAACAGATTGATTACATGTAAACATCTTAAAATCGAAAATCCTTGGCAGAAACCGATAAAAGGAAAATTATTTAAATGAGATAAGCACCACTGAAAAAAATCTGAGGAAAGAAAAAGGCAAAAGAAAGAAAGCATACACGAACCAAGTGAGTTTGGAGAGGTCAAGGAAAAGAGGCGAGAAAACTGGGGAAGTGAAAGACGGAGGGATTGTTGAGAGAGAATTTTCTTGTTGTTAACAGGATCATATTATAATTTTCTTAGGACTCGAAAATTAAGGGCTCTTCATATTTTAAACGTATCATGGGTGAGTCGGGCCTTTGCTTTCACACTACCCAAGCCCAGCCCACATCCTCCATCTAAGGCTTTTTTTGTAAAATAGGTAGGATGGTCACTCATCGAATGGCCAAATTCACGATTAGATCTATCTACTAAATCGTTTGAAATGAATCAAAAGTATTTTATCTTTTCAATGTATATTTCGCATCCTACTCTTTTCTATCTTCTTTTTTTTATATAATAATTTAGGTAATATAACTACATAATCTAACTAACGGTTGATTAACACCAATATGTTAAGGCAAGTGGTCGAATTGGAGAGAAGTGAAGGGAGACGAAATATTAAAATGTTCGATAAATTCGGGCAATTATCCTTTTCTGCTTGACTTTTTTGACTCCAAATCTATGTCCACTTTGCCAAAATATATTACGAAGTCAAAGAAAATGCAGAACAAGTTTTCCACATTCCTACCTAATAATCTCTGTTTTTCTTTTTCTTTTTATTAATAATTGAAATTTAAGATAAAATTTTTCTGGATTTACAATAATTGAAAATGAAATTCACATTTAATCTGTTTTATTATTTAACATTTATCTATTCATTTGAATTCATATCCATATGACATTTTGAAATTATCCAAAAATGGATTTATCAATGAGTGAAAATTAATTCAACTCTTGATTTTTGATCCAATCATTACGTACATAGTTCTTCCAAGATCCCAATACTTTAATTGCTTTTAGTAAAATGGGCATCGGGAAAAAAAAAAAACAAAAAGAAAAAAATGAAAAAACATAAAAAAGAGCTTGAAGAGTTGGTGTATGATGGGAAAATTTTAGGATGTCTAGTGGAAATTACCTCTTTATTTTATTTTATTTTTATAGATCTCTTTTTCTGTTTTCTTGATAAGAATGGCGACAATGGGGCAATCTCTTTATGATCTTGATAAAAATAGACAACAAAGGCCCTCAATTTTTGCTCCTAAAGAGTTTTTTTATATATATAATAATTTTTTCTAGTGTGAATCCCTGGAAAATAAATAATTTTTTTAAATTAATAGCCCAATTTTGTACGTGCTCGATCATAGCCAAAGGGCCCAAAAAAGGGTATAATCTTGTACATGCTAAACAACAAAACTGCTTCTTTTCAATCAATTAGCGGTCGAAAGAGCATCAACCGGCTGCTATTTCCACGGTAGTTTAAGTCCAAAGAACATAAATACGTCACAAGCATGTTGACAACGATAGGACTCTGGTTACGTTAGGCGCCTTTTGTGAGCTTGCTGATATGAGACTGCATTTTTCTTTTTGAAAATACCAAATACATATTTGGATATTACCTCTAGAGATCACTTTGCACCTTGCCATCAACTATATTTGTGTCTTTTTATTTACGAATTTCTTTAACGTTCATTCTCAAATCCCCAATTTTTCACCCAAACTCGAAACTAACTAGAAACTAGGTCACCCAACTCTGAGCAAGATGATAAAATGATTATTCAAAGAGGGGCAATTTGATCCTTTTAAGGTGGGATTTCGCTTAAAGATATATGAAAGGGTATTTGCAAAGATAAATGTATATAACTGGTCATTAGATCACCGCTGAGATACTTTATTTTTTTTTTTTTCCTAAGATATTTTTATGTCAAGGAAATGTAGGAGGGAAAAAAAATCACTTGGTTGCATTCGGCTTCATATCCCCTATTTGTAAATTAAATCTTTATATTTCTATTTTCTCAGTTTTCTTTTTGGCACATGCTTGATATTTAAAATAAAAAACATTTTAGGTTTCCATTTTTCCACCATAACGAAGCAAAGAAATGATAAGTAAATCCCCTCATTTTGAACTTGAGAAAAATCAAGAGATTATTAAAAAAAAAAACACAAAAGAAGAGGAATAATAATAGAGGGTGTTGCAATCTGCAAAATTTGAGGAGAGGAGTGGTGATGACTGATGAGCTCTGAATTCATGGGCCTTTCCCAAGCAACTCATTTTGGACTTGGGAAATCTTTGGACACTTTGCATTTGAGCATGGAGAAAAAATTAAAAATCGGAGAATTCTCGTGAAATTTTATGAGATTTCTGTCAATTGTTCTAAAAATTTAGATTGTTAGATAAATCTGTAATTTATTATTTAAATATTATAACAACCCCCTCATGTTTAGTTTGGTTTTGGTCTTTTGTCTAGTACTAAACGTAGAAATTTAATTGGAGAGGGAAATGAGATTTAAAAAGATTTGAATTCATGATCAACAACCAATTATTTTAAAAACTTAAACTCTTAGATGTAAACATATTTTATTATGTAACCATTCTAACTATTTGCTCGACAAAGACCTTTAATCATCGCCTCTGTTTCTATCTCTCTTCTCATTGGACTTGTTGGAGAGTAAAAGTCAGATTTCAGTACCTAGTTCGACTGTAATGTCCCCATGCCTAATGTTACATACATACATACATACATATAAATATATGCTTTTTATTTCATCAATTCATTTCTCATTAAATGGTACTCCTTTTCCGAAGTCCTATTTTATAAATTATCGAGGAGGATTGCTCTTTAATACATTTCAATCATTAGATGCATGAGATAGTTATTGAGAAAATCACCAAAAAAATTTTAAATTAATTACAATTGTTAATTCAGTTATAAACATTTTTTTTTGTTAATTTGCATTTATACCAATTCAATTCATCCACCCAATTTTGGTTGGCCAGCATCGATTGTCCAACCAACACTACGGTGGACAATTTTTCATGATATTTTTATTTCTTTTTTATTTTTATTTTCTCTTTATTTTCCCCACAATGGTCGGTGAGCCTCTAATGAGGCTCGTTGGCCACTAGGTGAGGGTCATAGGCCCTTGTCCATGGCTAGCGAGAACATGGCCGCCTTTGCTAGTGGCTAGCGTGGCCCTAGCAAGATTGGCATTGCCTGTGGACCCTAGGCCTTTTGAGGCGCCTCATGGTACTCCCTTATGTCTCAAGCACATTCTCTCTCTTCCAATGGCCATTGGGCTTGATTGGGCCTTGCTGCAACATTCACCTTGATTTGAGGCAACTGCACCTTGCAAAGTCTTGAGGGCCATAGGTGAAGGCAACCATAGACTTGCCACCCACTAGTGAGGCTGCCTTTGCCAGCAGTCAATGAGGCCATGATGAGGCTAGCCTTGCCCAATGACCAATGAGCCTCAATATCTCCTGTGGGGAAAAATGGAAAAGAATGAAGAAAAGAAAAGGAAAAGGAAAATCAAAAATCAATTTAAAAAATCGAAAAAGAAGTAACATATTATTAAAAGTTATCCATATTAGCATCAACCAGCATCCACGTCAATGTTAGCCAACTAAAATTGATCGGATGTACTAAATTATCACAAATGCAATAGGTTTATAACTATTTTAATAATTTTCTTGACAATTATGCAATAAGTATGTTAATGATAGGCATTTTGTGTATGTTGGCTAGCTCAATTTTCCTAAGACGTAAAGCAATTTTAATTTATAAAAATTATCTTATAATTCAATAGTTCACCATTAATTAACACTCCGAAAATCAAGTAAATATTTTCTTTCTTTCTTTTGCTTAATTTTTTTCTCAATTCAAAATATTCACACAAGTGCTTCATTCATTATTGTTTATTTACACCCTGACGAGGAAATGGATTTACTTCTGAACTTAACTAGAACGCAATTGACTCCACATCTAGTTGTTGGAATACCATCCACATTATAAACTTATTACACACCTAACTATGCATCACACGGCTTGTTTGTTTGCAATCAGGATTGTTGTGCTTATAATTTCCATTCTAACTTTGACCAAAAAAGAAAAAGAAAATAAAAATTCTCCATGATAACCAAAACTGAAATAACTATTAAATAAAGCCTCATATAATATTGTAGCAGATCAAAATACAGTGTACAGTCCTCCTAATATCTCCCTTCTTTCTTTCCTTTTTATTTAATTCAAGACATTAATCGATAACTTTACTAAATGATTAAGATCACAATTGTAAGGATATTACTATCTTATGCAAATAAAAGATTGTGGAATTATCGATATGACATATTCAATAAACTTGTAAAATGACTAGTTTGGTTTCAAGTGCTACAAACCAAGACAGCTCTACTATAAATCTAAGAGCAATTGTTATGGCCAGGAAAGAGGGGACTATTACTCAATATAGCAGCAGATATAGCATTATCATCGTCATGAATTATTTTCACAACGACTAAATCACATATATATTTGGTTAATTGCGAATGCAGGAGTGAATGTGACAATTATTTTCACGATGATCTCTGAATAACAAATGGGGGCAATTCACCGGCCGTCAGTTCTTCATGGAGGAAAAGCTCCTACCTAATCTACTAGATACGTGTAGAAACTTTTTCCTGTGAATTGCTCTGACGATGAAGACAAATAATAACAAACGGGGGCAATTGTTCTGACGATGAAGACAAATAATAAGCGATTCTTGCCAACAGCCTTGTGCACAAAAATTATACTGACATATTCTTATAAACATTACGGCTTGTTATCCTGCACCAGAATTAGCCTGACAGGACCCATGCTAATTACTCACTAGATGAATTGATTGACGATATATTACATGTTATCCAGTAGGCCACTACAACTGTGGAGTCGTATATTCAAAAGGAAGGTAAATCAAAGGTATTGTCTTATGTGGTCCTTCGCCAGATGTTCATAATCGTCCGCCACTGCCTCCTTACCAGCCAAGAGACTCCATGGCCAATCTGAGAACAGAATGGCCTGAAGTTTATTCATCAGCTCGCTATGATACCACCAAGAAAGATATGTTCATCATTCTGACAGATGCTGGGCTGATAGACATGAAAACATTTCCTCGGGGTGGGTGGCCCATTTTCTATAGATTGCAACCTCTGCTTCAGATAAAAAAAGCTTCAACCTGCATTGTAAGTGGAAAATCAGAACAAAGACACGGCATGAGTGCACTATTGACTAAAGAAAACCACCGCTATGGGGACAAGTATGAGCAGTTACTGTATCCCAACATGAGTAGAAGCCAAAGCCACATAATGGTGAAAAGAAATTACATGATGGATTCAATCTGCTATATCGCCTTTTCTACCAGGCAACTTTGTTTCTTTATTTGAAGACAAAACAAATTCAGAGCCCTTGAAAGCAATTCTTCCTCTGCATATTGAAATTCCTAAAAGTGAAAAAAGATTGCTCTTTATCAATGCAAATTCTGAAATGAATGAGAGCCATACCTGAAGCTGGAAAGTCCTAGCTCTTTCTCCTGCAAGGACTCCTCTAGTTGAGTGCAACTCCTAGGACAAACAATGAAGATGACATAATAAGCGATTTTTCACAGATGAATATGTCCCAATTTACTTGCAATTTGTGCGCACCTTTCGAATGTCATCCAAAACAGCCTTGAGAAAGGCTACACCATGTTCTTCCTGAGTAAGCTCTAGGTCAGCCACCTTTTCCTTCAGCACCTCTATTGAGCAACAATGGATGAGAAGCTTTTCTCTGTAGCTTCTTGGTATGCTAATGCAGCCGCCAACTGTCTTCTAGCATTCCATTTTATTTTTTTTCTCATAAGGGAGGCTATTTTTGTTTCTTAGAACTGGTGTATGCTTGAAGTAGAGGAAGGTGCTCCCACTTTACAATGAGTTTCCGTGAATACTAAATCAGCATTTTTAAGTGGAAGGCTCTCATTCCCATTGATGCGAGGACTCCATTTTTCATCTTCAAATGCCAAAGCTGTCTCTTCCCCAGTGCTTTCATGTCCATAATTGGTTTGGACAGGATCAGAATGGTTATTCATGTGTTCCACTGCCTGAAGTTAAACACAAGCATCCCCTCATTATTAGTTAAATTCATACTAAAGTAACTGAACCACTTAAAGTAAGCAATGCCCGGACAGTTCAGGTATCGTTGATAATATAATTCCTTAATTGACAAGCAGTCATCAACAAACTGATACTTCTGCATTCAGCAAGACAAACAAAAAAGAAAAAACAGAGACAGGATGCACAAAAAACATTGCCAGGGCATTAATCCTGGAAGCCCGTTTAGACACCTATATGGACCCCCATCTCTTACTTAGTGCAATAAATACTTTGAAAACAAGAGGGAGGATGAGAAGCTCCCTCTATTGAGCAACATTGGTATATTCTAACCCTTCATATAGAGTAGAAGCATACTTGCCAAGCAAAATATAGAGGACTGTGTAAAACTTTCCCTTTCATGTGCTGACTTGACCACTTTCATTCGTCTTCCCAAGAACTAATAAGATATCAAAATACAAGAGAAGTTGGCTTAAATAAGAAGACTTCCCAAGCTTCTGTTTTTCAAACTGGTGATTTATTTTCTCCTTCCCTTATACATCCTTTTAGCTAATAAGGGCGTTCCAGGTGCTGTTTTGTTGGAGTGGAGATGGTATGACTTCACAAGCTTGGCTTGATTAATCTAGGTTTTAAGTTGCAAAAATTGCAATGTCAAAAAAGAAAACAATTGACCAAAAGGTAAAGGCTGCCCGTTATATGAAAGCATGCAAGAAATAAGAGAGAATGTAACACTTTCAACTTAGGCGATCCAGCGGTAATACCACTGACCTGTAACGATGAACCTTCATCTTCAAGATGTATAGCCACCTTTTGAGTGCTATCATTTTCTTCTTCATTACTAAACTGTTTCCGAAGTGAGACATCGCCAAAAGATGGACTCCAACAATGACTTCCTGCCTGAACCATGCCGCTCAACGGTAGATGCTAGATTTCATCGAGCAACTGAATCAACCGAATGCCGTGAAGAATTGTTGCTTAGTTGAGTAGCCAGACCTTTAGAAGATGACCTTCTCCCAAAAAGTAGTCCAGCGGCTTTGTTAGCAACAGGTCTTCGGTCTATCAAACTCTTATTCTTTTCCACAATTAGTACCTCAACCAGACAGAGAAGTCCAGAAATCAAAACAAGTCCACCACTAACAGAAAACAAGCGGGAAAAAAAGAAGCATAGAAATCAGTGGAAGAATTGTTGGTTTAAAAAAGATTTTAAAATACCCTAAACTGATTTGATGGCTCTTTCTTGGTCCCCCCAAAAGCCACGAGAAAATCTATTTTCTTGTGCTGTACAAGCACGAGGCTGAACCGCTGGAAGTTATAAAGACTGTAAGAAACAGCAACAGGCAATGCAAACAGAAAAAAGGGCAGTCCTGCCACATGCTAGATATCTTATTGCAAAATAAACAGCATGCGGTACTTGTCCTGTGCTCTGTAAAGTATGAAAAGTGTACTTGGACTTATGATATGTTCGCATGGCATTGCCAATGGACAGTGATATCTCCCGCCATTGCACTGGTACAATTAGATAAGAGTTGAGGAAGAAGAAAAAGAATTCAGTAATATCCTTCAGCACAAATCTTGTATGAAGAAAAGGAAAAGGAAACATATAAATCACCTTGTTGGTGGCAATGGAAGATGGAGGTGATGCAAAAGCTACAGACCACTCCAGTTTTAACGCATCAAAGATGACTGTTTCTAAATGTCCTGGAGAATATTGTTATAGACATGGTCAGTAAGCAAAAACAGATAATAATTTTAAAAGCTGCAGACCACTCCAGTCTAACTAGTCAAAGATGACTGTTTCTAAATGTTCCTGGATAAATTTGTTAAAGACATGGCCAATAAGCAAGAAGAGAAGACAATTTGACATTCAGGAATACCAGCGAGAACTTCAATTCTCTTTCTCCAATCCATTATTTAACCGAACTGATGCATGCTTGATGAATAGAGAGATAAATTCGAAAGTTTCTCAGTGCCACACTTCTTGAGCATTGTCATAGTTGTTACTCAGTAAAACTAAAAGATGAAACACCAATTTCATAGAATGTGACTAACATGAACAAACAAACATAAGAGAAAATGACGCTTCAAGTCACAAAAGGGATGGTTCTCAAGTTCTCTCATCCTCCAGTTAATACGTGGAGATGCAATCTGGAGTTAAAAGAGTAATCTTTAATTGTTTTTGGGCCTAATCAGAATGGTCATGGTCTAGCTGGGCCAAATGTATTACCTGTAGCCAATGCATACTTTTCTTCCTGCTCCCGACCCCAGCAATATAACATTTTGTTCCACACAGAACTCCACAGCAACCAGCTCTTGGTGATGGATGGATGCCTTGAGTCTTGTTTCTTGACCAAATCATCTAAACAAAAAGCAGGTCAACCAAAAGCAGGCAACTTTAATTTTCATTGAAGAAAGAAAAGAATGCTGATATAAATTAAGTCTGGGACAATGGTAACTTAAAAGACTGAACACACTGTTTCAAAGTCTAATGAGCAGAAGTCAATCAATATTCTTGATTTTGATCATGGGCCTTCATTACTATATTCGATGCCCTTTTGACAGATAGAAAAAAAAAGGACATAATAGACCTGAAGGTCAGGTAAGTCACACCAGCAAATATTTCCTTATGCAAAATGTATACAATTACTATAATAATCAAGGCAACATAGTTTTTAAAACCACTTGTGTATTGCTGGTATAATAGTGTTAAACACCTTGTGGGAAAAATATCAAATTGTGCAAATAAGATACCATGCAAACAAAGGTTTATGTGATGCACTTTGTAAGTAACACTAAAACAAGTTTGTGCAAGCTAATTAAGATTCTGATCATGTCATGTCATCTCTACTCAGATGAGAGCTCTTATCAACGAGAACCCAAGCGATTGACATGCTTTCATTCTAGGATATATTTGAAAACAAATCAAAACAAGCAAATGCAATGAACATGAGAACATGCATTCAGGTGCTGCGGAGGTGATCAATCAAATCACCAACATCATCATTGTCGTCGTCATCAAAGTGAGCGGAAATCAATCAAAGTGATGTTTATTGAAGTAAACAAATATACCACTATATCCCCTTTAGCTTTCATCACAGACCATCACTCAGTTTTAAGTGTTGAACACCCCCACACTGTGAAGGACCGGTGAGGAAAATTCGGCACCAAGTGGAAAGAGGAAAAGCAATACAAGCAAGATCAGTGAAAATAAGATCGTACCTGACAATCTATCAGTCCCTGGTTCAGTTTTCCCTCCAATTAGCAGCACATGTGAGAAAGACATTGCTCACACGTTCTCCTCAGAATTCAAATTTACTTTGACAGAACACTTTTTGCAGAGAATGTGGAACATTAACCGTCATTTGAATATGTAATATTACATAACAAATGTCTGGATTGTTTCTCATGCTTCCTCTTTTCTGTTACTAAAGAGCTGCTGGGGATTGAGTCCTTTTGAACATTGGCTATGGTGACTCATGAATGGAAGCCTGTTTGTGCAAATTCTCTCTTCCATGAATTTGTCACTATCTAGGTAACTTGCCCACCAAAATTGGTTATAATGACTCATGAACAGAAGCCCGTCCATGCAATTTCTCTCTTCCATGGGGTTGTAACTATTGTGGCAGTTACCTTTAACTTTTGCTTAAATTGTAGGATATCACATGGAACGTGATTTTCAGAGGCAAAAACTGAGGCGATCAATGCAAATGAACTGCAAGATAGATTTTGACTTACATACAACCTGAAGATTTAGCAATCAGTAATTATTCATTTGCAAAATATGCACAATGCAATTGGGCTCTTACACTAATCGTGTAAGATTACCATATGTGAAAGAAATTGGTTTTTCCTCTTCTAGTAGCAGGATATTTTTAGATTGATGTAGGCTATGCTAATAACAAAAAATAAAAATAAAACGGAATTAGTATTAAACACAACGGATTATAATGAAGTAACTAGCTACATGAGCACTTCTTGACGCGCAACAATAAAATTAGAAAACAAAGAAAAGTTTCCAAGTCAAAGGAAGAAAACATCCAGCATTCGACCAAATAATTACATGACTCCAATAGCAGCTTCCAAGCAGCTCTCTCTCAGTGAGGCAGTGGAGGAAAATCCCTTGGATAAGGACCTGAGAAATGACCAGCACACTCCCAATTGATGACACTTGGCAATGAACAACATTGAAACATCATAATAATGAGGTAATTCATGTGTAAATATTGAAACTAGGCACATACCTGGAGGGCCGGGAGGTGGTGAAGTTGGAGGCAGAGATTGAGCCAAAGGGAGAGGATACGCTGGAGGAGGACAGGCTGATGGAGGATGGGGAAAATGTGGTGAAGGTGGGTATGCCGCTGGATATGGTGGATATGATGGGTATGCAGGATCTGTCGCAGGCTGTCCTGTGGGAACGGCATTGTAAGGAGGAGCTGATACAGGAGGAGATGCAGAGTGCGAAGGCACCTGAGTAGCCGAAGAAGCTACATATGGTACTGCAGATGGTGCACAGCTCACTCCTGGTTCCTCAAAGGAGAAACCTTTGAAAGGCGCATACCGAGCAAGAATCTCATCCATTCGCTTTTTGGCATTTTTCTTGTTCATTTCCCATTTTGGGATTTCAGCAATTGCTTTATGAATCTCTTGTATGACAGCTAATATAGATTTCTCCATGATTTTCTTCTCAGCAACCGTCTGAAGTTTCACCTCCTTCTTTGACTCAAGGTCACGAGCAAGTTCAGCTCGCCTTGACTGAAGCTGAGCAATTTGTTCATCCATCTCTTGCACAAGTAACGACTCAGAATCCACCTGAGACTGCACTTCTGCTGCCCCCTTCTTCAGATCACTAAACCCTCCCCTCATAGAAGAAAGCTTGTCCTTCATGGCCTGGATATCTCCGAAAAATTTGTTAGCTTGCTCAACAATTCCCTCAGCTTGCAGAAAAACCTTGCCTGCTTTGGGGATTTCCTCCAACTTCAACAGTTGATTGATAGTTAAGGCGGGATCCATTGCGAGCTTCTCCACTAAAAAACTAATCTCTTTCAGGTTCTTTGAGGACAGCCAGCATGAGAAATCCAGGGCAAAAATGGAAGAAAGCTTCTTGCGATAAGTAGACATTTCCTCTGCCACATCAGAACCAACAGGAGCCAAAGGAGTCTGCACCTGAGCTCGATCATTGTGCTGAGAAAGAATATGTTCCAAAGACTTTAGACAGTCGTCAACATTATCTTCACAAGACTGAGCATGAAATTTCTTGACTTTTGGTGTATCTGGTGCCTTGGAAGCATTGGATGCAGAGCTGCTAGGACTGATATTTTGGTCAAGACTGATGTCCTCAGGATCATTCGGCGACTTATCTTGGTCAAGACCAACGTCCTCAAGATCATTTGGTGACCGAAAGCCACTTTCTGAATATCCACTTTCATCACTTGTATTATCATCCGTCAATGAACACAAGTCAATTACAGACTTATCGCCTCTAATGTTGGCTCGAGCTGGAAATTTGTAAGATTGTCGGGTTCTACGCCTAGGGAAGGCTTGTGGCATAGCTAGTCTAGCTTTTTTCATCCTCTCAGAATTACTGAAGGGTTCTTTTCTCTGCTTAGATGCAATTTTGTCCAGTGGTACCTGTGGAAAGTGATCTTTATGCAAATCTGCATGTCAGAGGATCAAAAAATAACTACATAGGAACGAAATGCCAGTGCTTTTTCTAAACATTGGGACAATCAAGAAACTGAACAATAGCTTAAATTTTGCTAGTCTCAGCTCAACATCTTTCACATACATGACAACCACAATATGCTTTTCTGAAAACGAAAATTATTAAACCAGGATACATAAATAAGATCTATTAACTCTGAGAATGTAGCAAAAGGGTTTTCAGTCAAAAGTGGCTAATGAACAAAAAGGCCTTTCTCTGGAAATTGAACTAGAAAAGACTGCATGTCGAGTCCTTAAAATGTATGAGCCTTAGCAATATGTACTAGCAGTTACCTAGATTACAGATGGCATACCAAAACAAAGAGGAAACTTCATTTACATCACTTCCCCAACAGAAGAAACCCCTGAATTCATACTTGACCCAAATCCCTATACTAAAATGGCAGGGTCCTTGGAAGTATTTTGAAACTCCACATATGCAGTGATCTCGATCCAGATAACAAAACGTACTAAAAAAGATTCTAAACCCCAAGGAGGCTCATCCTTTTCCTCATTGATTAAATATTACCAGAAGTTGGTCTCATAGATCCGGTAATTCTGAGCTTCTTATGCTCCTTTAGACTAGTAAAATGTTTATTTTCTGTAGTATCTTCTATCATATAAAGATCCAACCTCCAAACCAATTTAAATTTTAATCAAAGCCAAACTCCCCTAAGAGATGAACAGATCATGTTATCCCCATACTAGAGCTTATACAAACATTATGAGCAAAGTAGACCTTCCATATTCTGAAACATCAGACTTCTGAAATGAATGACAGGTCAATAACGAGATACTGAAATCTATTTAAGACTTAATTCTTACCTTCGCTACAGTGAGGCCTCGTAGTGGGAACCTTCCAGCTAAAAGAAGCAAAGAAATTATCGACATCTGCATTTGGAAACTGTGAAGAGATATAGCGTTCAAGCGAAGGCTTGCCCGCAAAGAAAGTATTGGGGTTATTGCTGCAGAGACGCTTTGGAGGATATATATACCTGTCTTGATAGAAACCAGAAAGAGTGGTCCTACTGCCAACCTTCCAAGACCAAGTATCGCCCGGATTAGGCCAATCTACAGGAGCATAAGGCAAGCCTTCGCCCCTCTGATTAGGTTTGACAGGGTATAGGCCCTCCTTACCCGAAACTTCATTTCCCATTACTTGCTTCCCCTTCTCCATAATGTTGAGTTAACGTGATGCAGGTACCTAGCAGGAAAAAAAAAAAGAAAAATCTCAACACGACATAAAATGCAACAACTAGTGCTACATCCAACACTTGATCTCATAACTATCTCCATCATCATCAAAGTGTCGTAATCCACTCACGTATTTTGTCAAAACAGGATTTTAAAATGCAAGAGACGAAAACAACCATTTACTGATCCAAGGGAAAGATAAGAGCAAATCATTTAATTTCAGAAACATCAAGGACAGTAACAACAAACAAACTGAAATCTTAATCAGCTAAAGTGTATTTTTTCCCCTCCTCCGTAGAAATTTACATATAATTTTGATTTCGAATCATCATTGATGATGATTTTTTTTTTTTTTAATCACTGCCTATCCGATACCTTCTTCCTTGGTCTGGTAGATAAGGTTATGTAGGCATACAACTTTGACTTGGTTGTATTCGATCATGAATAAAAGTCCCACGTACGAGAAAAGGTCACAAATAGAGTTGAACCAAGTAACATTGCAAAGGCATAATGAAAGTAGGGTTGGGATATCCCCGCCATCCAAACCAGAGGTGAGGGTCTCCCCTCATCTGGCTCTCTGCAGGGGAATCTCCACTCACTGCTTCCCTAATATCCTCCCTTTACCACATCATGGGGGTTTGGTACCTTTAGTCCAATCTTAGACAAAGAGCAAGGAGGATTTAAACACACTCACTTCTGTCAGTTTTATTTTTATTTTTATGGGGATTTACCCATCACAGAGATGCACAGAGGAACAGAACAAACTTCATATATCCCTTTTTCCACTCAATCCAGAAACAAGATCGGACGTTATTATGGTTCGTCTCCATTTTCGTGAAACTATTCCTCAAGCAAGGCAGCCCATAAGTCATCCAATGGTTTGTGTGAATAATGAAATTGCAAGCATTACTCATTTGAAAGTGTCCCACGGTGATCTAATATCTTTTCAAGAAAATGACGCAACGAATGGGCCATCACAAACAATCGATCATTGAACCTCACCAAAAAAAAAAATACTTACAGTGATAATGCCAACTAAAAAACGAATTTTTACAACAAAATCACCCAAAAGAGTGACAAAACTCGCCGACCCTTCTTCCAAAATGGGATGATCCACAAAACAAGCTCACAAACAGAAATTCGAGAAGCAGAGTAAGGGAAGGGAGGGTGTCGAGGTTACCTGGAAGGTCTCAAGGGTTCCACCAACTCGCCGTCCGTCGGGTGAAGGCGCGAGCACGAGTGAGAGCGCGAACTGCAGTGCAGGGGTTGGGGAGACGCGGCGAACTGCAGTGCAGGGGTTGGGGAAGTGGTGCTGGGAGCCTCAACGGGCGAGAAGGCTTCTTACGAAACTGCTTCCGAAGCAGCGACAGAAAACATGACATCACGTGCGCCTTTGTGACGGGAGAACTTTTCGCCTCGAGGCTGCACTTACTTGGCTTTAAAATAAAACGAATGCTATATAGGATAAAATTTTCGACCAAAAAGAAAAATATTATACAGTCCGATATAAAAAGCATATAAGCAGAACAAGATTTTTTCATAAAGGAGGTTGGCTTTAAAATAAAATAAATGTTATCCCTACTCAAAATAAGATAAATTTTTCAATTAAAAACTAAATAAGACAAAGTTGGATATAAAAAGTATATGGAACGGATAAAATTATTTTATGGAGTAGGTGGGACAAGGGTAGGCATGATTTCTAATATACATAATAAGAAAGTTATTTTTCTCGAATAACAAATTTCTTAAATTAACAAAATTAAAATTACATTTCAATTTAAATAATAT
This sequence comes from Corymbia calophylla, assembly GCA_014182845.1. Lineage (NCBI taxonomy): Eukaryota > Viridiplantae > Streptophyta > Magnoliopsida > Myrtales > Myrtaceae > Corymbia > Corymbia calophylla. The sequence continues at coordinate 863,192 of CM024699.1, read as the reverse complement.
TTGAATTCTAATATAAGAAATTCAAAATAACCAAAAAAATAAATTTTTAATTTAATCTTATTTATATTTATATTTATATTTTCAAATTTAATTATATCTTACATTGTAAATTCAACATATATATATATATATAGATATGAATATTTATTACATATTCTAGGTATTTTAGGCATATTGGTAAATTTTACTATTTAATAAAATTTTATTAGAGAATGATAGAAGGGGAAAATGAAATAAAAAAGAAATTAATTAAAAAAAGAGAGGAAAAATAAAAATAAAGTAAAAATGTCGCAAGAGATTTATACATTTTCTATTTGTAAACTTTTAGATTTATTTACACCAATATATCTTTTATATCAAACAAAATCGTAATATAATATGAATATATCCGATTTATAATGAACATGATATATCAAAATTCATGGATCCTATATATATTCTATCTAGTTACATTTTGGCCGAATGGATTAAATTGTTACAAATATAATAGACATACATTTTTTTGATAATTTTTCCGACAATTTTGCAATAAATATGTTAATGATAGGCATTTTGAGTATGCTAGCTAGCTCAATTTTCCTAAGAGAAGCAATTTTAATCTATAAAAATTATCTTATAATTCAATAGTTCATCATTAATTGACACTCCAAAAATCAAGTATAGATTTTTTTCGTTCTTTCTTTTGCTTGAAAATTTTCTCAATTAAAAATATTCGTGCAAGTGATTCATTCATTGTTGTTTATTTACACCCTAACGAGGAAATGGATTTGCCTCTGAATTAAACCGGAACGCAATTAACTCCACCTCTAGTTGTCACATTATAGACTATGCATCACATGGCTTGTTTGTTTGCAATCATGATTGTTGCGCTTATATTTCTATTCTAACCTTGACCAAAAAAAAAAAAAATCTCCCTGATAATCAAAACTGAAATAACTATTAAATGAAACCTCATATAATATTATAGCAAATCACCAAAAAAAAATTACAACGTACGTGTAACAGAGTCCTCCCAATATCTCCCTTCTTTCTTTCCTTTCTATATAATTAAACAATAAAGTGATAACGCTACTTGATATTTCCCTTATCTCTTTCCTTTTATTTAATTCAAGAAATTAATCAATAACATTGCTAAATGATTAACATCACGATTATAAAGATATGACTATCATAGTATAATTATCGGGTATTACATATTCAGTAAAATTGTAAAATGACTAGTTTATAATCCTGGTTTCAAGTGCTACAAACTAAGACAGCTTTGCTATAAATTCTAAGCACAGTTGTTATGGCGAGAAAAGAGGGGACTAATACTCTTTGTAGCGGCAAATATATCATTATCATCATCATAAATTATTTTCACGATGATGAATCTCATGTATATATTGTTAGGTTGCAATGAGTGGATCACTAACGTAGGGGCGAATGTGATAATCATTTTCACGATGATCTCAGAGTAACCGACAAGGCCAATTCACTAGCCGTCAAATAACTTATCTTGAACTTCATGGAGGAAAATGATTTCAGTTGGATGTTGGATCAAAATCAAATCGTGAGAAGAACACCTAATCTTGTAGATACGTGTAGAAAATTGTTTGGTTTTCCTGGTTTGTAGCTGAAGAAATCCACAATGCGATTCTTGCTAACGGCCTCGTGCATACAAATAATTCGACATAGTCATATTAAAATTACAGCTTGTTATCCTGCACTGGAAATTAGTCGGACCCACGCTAATTACCCAATAAACGATATATTACAAGTTACCTAGAAGGGCTACTACAACTGTGGAGTCATGTATCCGAAGGGCAGGTAAATCAAAGGATTTGTCTTACGTGGTCCTTTGCCAGATGTTCATTGTCGTTCGCCACTGCCTCCTTACCAGGCAAGAGACTCCACGGTCAAACTGAGTACAGAATGGCCTGAAGGTTATTCATCAGCTCGCTATGATACCGCCGAGAAAGATTTGTTCATTATTCTGACGGATGCTGTGCTGCTAAACATGAAAAAGGTTTCCTCGGGGTGGGCGCCCTATTTTCTATGGATTGCGACCTTTGCTTAAGATGGAAAACTTCGACCTGCATTGTGAGTGGAATATGAGAAGAACAAAGACACGACATGAGTGCACTACCGACTAAAGAAAACCGCCACTATGGGAAAAAGTATCAGCATTTATTGTATCCCAACATGTGTAGAAGCTAAAGCCACGTAATGGTGAAAAGAAATTACGCGTTGGATTCAATCTGCTATATCGCCCTTCTTACCAGGCAACTTTGTTTCTTCATTTAAAGACAAACAAATTCAAAGCCCTTGAAAGCAATTATTTCTCCGCGTACTGAAATTTCTAAAAGTGCAAAAGGACCGCTCTTATCAATGCAAATTCCGAGATGAATGAGAGCCATACCTGAAGCTGGAAAGTCTTATCTCTTTCTCCTGATAGGACACCTCTAGTTGAGTGCAACTCCTAAGGCAAACCACTAAAATGACATCATAAGCGATTTTTCACAGATGAATACGTCCCAATTAACTCGCAATTTATGTCTGCGTTTCGAGTGTCATCCAAAACAGCCTTGAGAAAGGCTACGCCATGTTCGAGCCTAACATTGTCAGAGTGGACAATATTGGATAAACTGTTTACTTCTTCCTAAGTAACCTCTAGATCAGCCAACTTTTCCTTCAGCACCTCCAGCTCCTTTATAGCATCAGCCAACTTCTTCTCCATCTCCTGTTTGGACTTGAGAACGGATGAGAAGATTTTCTCTGTAGCTTCTTGGTTCACTAATGCAGCTGCCAACTGTCCTTGCAGTATTCCATTTTTTTCTGATAAGGGAGGCTACTTTTGTTTCTTAGAACTGGTATATGCTTGAAGTAGAGGGAGGTGCTCCACCTTCATAATTAGTTTCTGTGAATACCTAAATCATCATTGTTAACCGGAAGGTTCTTATTCCCACTGTTGCGAGGACTCAGGTTTTCATCTTCAAATGCCATAGCTGTCTCTTCCTCAATGTTTTCACATCCATTGGAGTTGGTTTGGACAGTATCCAAATGGTTTTTCATGTGTTCTGCTGCCTGAAGTCAAACACAATCATTCCCTTTTTATTAGTCAAATTCATACTAGAGTAACTGAACCACTTAAAGTAAGCAATGCCAGGACAGTTCAGGTAATATTGATAACAAAATTCCTTAAAGTCGACAAGCAGTCATCAACAAACAATGCTTATGCAGTCCGCATGATAAACTAATAAAAACAGAAGAAAATGATGCACAACATTGCCAGGGGATTAATCCTGGAAGCCCGTTTAGAAAACTTATATGGACCCCCATCTCTCACTTAGTGTGATAAATACTTTGAAAATGAGACAATGGATGAGAAGCTCCCTCTATTGAGCAACATTGGTATATCCTAGCCCTTCATATGTAGTAGATGTACACTTTCCAAGCAAATTATAGAGAACACTGTGTAAGGCGTTCCCCTTCATGTGCTAACTTGACCACTTTCATTCATCTTCCCAAGAACAAAGAAGATATCAAAACACAAGAGGAGTTGGCTGAAATAGGAAGACTTCCCAAGCTTCTGTTTTTCCAAGCTAATGATTTATTTTCCCCTTCTCTTATCCATCCTTTTTGTTATAGAGGGTGTTCCAGGTGCTGTTTTGTTGGAGTGGAGATGGTATGACTTCATGAGTATGGCTTGATAAATCTAGGTTTTAAGTTGCAAAAATTGCAATGTACAATTAAAATGACAATTGACCAAGAGGTAAAGGCTCCCGTTCTATGAAAGCACGCAAGAAATAAGAGATAATGTAACACTTTCAACTTAAGCGATCCAACGGTAATACTGACCTGTAAAGATGAATCTTCATCATCAAAACGCATAGCCATCTTTTAAGTCCTATTATATTCTTCTTCATTACTAAACTATTTCCAAAGTGACATCACCAAAGATGGATTTGGATCAACGAGTATGGACTCCAACAATGACTTCCTGCCTGAACCACGCTGCTCAATGGTAGATGCTAGATTTTGTCAAGCAACTGAATCAACTGAAAGCCGTGAAGAATCATTGTTTAGGTGAGTAGCCAGACCTTTAGAGGATAACGTCTCCCAAACAGTGATCCAGCGGCTTTTTTAGCAACAAGTTTTCAGTCTATTAGACTCTTATTCTTTTCCACAACTAGTTCCTCAACCAGACAGAAGTTCAGAAATCAAAAGAAGTCCACCACTAACAGAAAATAAGCGAAAAAAAAAGCATAGAAATCAAAGGAAGAATTGTTGGTTTAAAATAGATTTTAAAATATCCTAACCTGATTGGATGGCTCTTTCTTGGTCCCCCCAAAAGCCACGAGAAAATCTTTTTCCTGGTGCTGTACAAGCACGAGGCTGAACCGCTGGAAGTTACAAAGATTGTAAATAATAGCAACAGGCAATGTAAATGGAAAAAAAGTGTAGTCCTGCCACATGCTAGATATGTTATCGCAAAACAAACAGCATGCGGTACTTGTTCTGTGCTCTGTAAAGTATGAAAACATTACCTGGACTTATGATATGTTGGCATGGCATTGCTCGCTGCATTGCACGGGTATAATTAGAAAAGAGTTGAGAAAAAGAAAAAGAATTCAGTAATATCATAATTTGACATTCAGGAATACCAGTGAGAACTTCAATCTTAAGTCTTTCTCCAATCCACTATTTAACAAAACTGATGCATGCTTGATGAATAGAGAGATATATTTAAAAGTTTCCTAGTGCCACACTTGTTGAGCATTGTCATTAGTTGTTACTCAGTAGAACCAAAAGACAAAACACCAAATTCATAGAATGCGACTAACATTAACTAACAAATATAAGAGAAAATGACACTTCGAGTCAAGAAAGGGGTGAGTTCTCTAGTGCTCTCATCCTCCAGTAAATACGTGGAGATGCAATCTGGAGTTAAAAGAGTAATCAATAGACAGTGATATCTCCCAGCATTGCACGGGTTCAATTAGATAAGAGTTGAGAAAGAAGAAAAAGAATTCAGTAATATCCTTTAGCACAAATGTTGTATAAAGAAAAGGAAAAGGAAACATATAAATCACCTTAAACAGGATAGACAGGTTGCTGCCAAGGTGTTGTCAAATCCTAAAATCGCCCTTCAGAACCTTTCTGTATCTACTAAAACACTTCAGTTGAAGATGAGTCTCTTGGGGGAAAATTAAAGAGGGAAAAACCAAAAATCCGCATCAATGTATCCAGCAGGAGAAACATCAGGCCTAACTGTAATTTCATTGCTCGTTTGCCACTGACCATGTACAGTGTTGATTTCTCCAATGGAACTGCGTTCCTATCCTCTGAAAAAACAAAACAAAAAAAAAAACCTTTTCCTTGAAGTTGTATCATTCATTCTCAGGAGAATATGTAATGTGGATCAACGAGCTGGGACTGTGTCAAGAATACACAGCCAATTCAGAACTACTGCAATATCAAAACATTGGATCAACAGTTCAGGAATTCCCACCTTTAAGCAACCCGCAGATAGCCACAACTACCCCGCTTGATTGGAAAATAACAAAGTTATCTCTCATTTTCCACAGGACCAAATGTTTAGAGATGACCCTTAAAAACATTTTAACTCTAATGCAACTCCAGCCAAGGAAAAAAGGTACAAATACTTAACAGAGTAAAAGAAAGCCGAATGCTGAAAGGAAAGTATGATAAAAGTTATAGCCATACATGGTTGCAATATCATATTCAATATCATATTCAATATCACTAATCAAGCATATGTTATCACGTACCTTAGCAACCAGATTCTTTAAGGCATCAAACACAATGTCAAAAAATTAATCGTTACATGAGGAATCACGAAGTAGAATCAGAGGACCAGTTGCAGGGTTATATTGCACACAACACTGGTACTTTGGATAGTATCTTGAACCATAACTGTAGTAAGTGTCCGCTCAATAATGGTTGAAGACATTCACTGTACGAGTGACAGCACATAAACATGAAAAATGTGAATGAAAACACCCTAAAAGCTCCTCAAAGATTTTGAAAGTTTCTCAATTTATGCCTACTCATGAGGAGCATAGAAGAACCTATCTATTTGAAGTTTGGAGAGAAAATAAATGTAATCCTGAGAACAGAGGAGGGAAAACCTTTTAAGATAAAGTGGAACAACACCTATATCAGTCCCAGATTTATCCTCAGCAACAATATGGCGTGGCATCCATCCTGTTTCCTAAAAGCAATTAAATAGATAAAAAAGAGTATTGAGCAGAAGCTATTCAGATTAGGGCAAACTAGCACTGAAAGAATTCCATCAAAGAATGGACATCTATGTATCTTGTTGCCAACTAGATTTTTTCGCTTATATGATAATCAGGGTATATGAGCATGACTTGGGTGATCCTGTTTTTACAGGCAAAGGTCAAGAGACCTGCAAGTTGAGAGAAAACTCGACCTCAAAGATACCATCAAGGATGGAGCTGGCCTTTTCTCGTCAATGAAGGAATTCAAAGACGACAACTCCTTGCTTGGACAAAAGACTCAAAGCTTCACATTCAAGAGGTATGTGTCTGAAGCTTTACATTCTCAACTCTACTTAATGTGAATTCTGAGTTTTGGCGCTTGATTTTGCAGCTCGTGGACGTTTACAGACTGGCTGAAGACCAAACAGACATACCCTCGATAGCTTTGGAAGTAGTACGAGGTAAAAGTTTAACCATGTTCAGAGGATAATTAAGCACTGCCAAACATGAAAACAAGTTCATTCGCCCCAGTTCTACGTCCTTTTTTAAAATTCACGTGCCTTCCATTTTGCAGACTTACCAACAGTTGCTTGGGATCTTATGCTTTCATGTAGTGAATCTGTCCTGTCTGAAAGATTATAAAGAACACTAATGAGCACCCTGAAGAGATGTCAATTTGAGGGAAACACATCACTTTGAGAAAGTAGATATCCCAGGTCTTGGCAAGCAGTGATGTGGGTTTTGGGTACTCCGACTGCCAAAGGACATGCCACAAGAAATTAATGTAAAGAACCATACATGATCTATATAAAGATTATACCAAAAAAAGTGTACTTCAGAGTGCTTTTTCTCCAGTTATTACTTCACATTTCTACTAAACGTGCCTTCCTGTCGCGGACTTATTTTCTCGGATGTGATAGCATTCTTGATTCAGATTTTTGCAAAAAAACTGTGCCATGTCATTGCATAAATGAAGAGCAAATCGATGCCACCACATGCGTCCTGCAGCGTGTAGTGAGAGAGCTATGAGTAAAGAAAATCACCTTTAGTTGAGTAACTAACTCCTTCCATTCCAGCTTCTCTTCATCATTCCCTTGTTTCAGAGTCCCCAAAACCTTATCTTTGCATCTCGATCCTGATTGATAACAAAACACATCGTGAACAATCATCCATTAGACTATAACAAACAAGTACCTTGCACTGAAGTCTTCGTGCTAGATCATAACAACAAATCAAAATAATATCTGAGTAGCGTATGTATTTTGATTTTGGTCATTCTTTACCCACATGACCATCATTCATCAATCTATTGTCTAATAACATGATTATTCATGTGATGCATTATCCTTTAAAATAAAGACATTATTGTTCATGTTAAAAGGCACATGCCCAATCATGAGGCGAAATTTTCATAAAAGAACATTTTATTAATTATGTAAATTTCATTATCGGATATATTTGAATAGAAAACTAAAGAATTGAACATGTCCAGTTACATGGTGGCTTCCAATTTCACCATAGATGACCCCAAAAAATAAAAAAATATTTTGCACAATAAATAAACAAAACCAATGAATCGACTATATTACCTAGGTATCATGATAAAATAAGTTTAATGTTTCAAAGCAGAAATTTTTACCAAAAAAAAAAGTGGTTTGGGTCTCTTACTTGCTAGAACCAAAAAGCACAGTAATTTATAAAAAACTCTGCTAAATGACACCGGCATGTTATATTTCTGTGACTATGCAACATTTGTGAAATCCATTGGAAATCATTTAAATTGGCACAAGCATGACTTCTAACTTTGTGAGAGATTAGAAGAGCTCTTTTGCTTTTCCACTGGAGCCCATAACATTATACCCTTATTATAGTCTCTTTCCCAAGGAAAAGTACACTATCCTTCTCTCAGAAAATGCCAGTTGTAGTAGGTACGTTCCACTGAATGTACGATTCTAGAGAAGCAGTTATATTTGGCAACAGCAAACCAAGCCTTATTGCCGCTCTTTTTCTTTTTTTTTTTTTTTTTTACAGTCCCTTCCATTTCTCGTCAAATGAATGGCATCTGCCGCAGGGAATCCTGGATATTTCTAGCACGATATTAAGAAAGGTAATGGCCCATAAGAAAGTCAAATACTCAATCAAATACAAATAATACTAACGCCGGATGGTTTCCCATAGATTCTTTGTTGTCATCTGATAGAAAAAGATGCTAGCAATAATTTTGCCTCTAAATCCTAGTTTATGTGGACATAAGTCCATAAAAATCAGCATTTGGCTCTAAATTATGGGCACAGATCTAAAATTATACCAGATAGATGCTCTAATATATGTAACAATTTAAATCGTATGTATATATGTAGAACAGATCTCTGGTTTTGCAAATACAAGAAGTTATCCGGGTATAAAACTGCAAGTGCTGCCTAGAGGTATCTATGGAATTTAAACATAAGCAAAAGTTCTCTCCAAGAAAAATCACACCAATAGCACAATCGTCAAGTACCTTTTCTTCTAGGCATTTGAAGACAGATTTAGTGCACCTTGATGAAGAAACTTTCCCCTTCTCTTCTTCGACCTTCCAAATGTGGAGCAAATGAAAAATTAACCTTCAGTAAAAGCATCGAAGAAGAAACAAAAGTTGGGATGGTCTTGAGCAACCTTACTGGATAGCACTATGTAAGAGACTTGGTAGGATGCAGGGTTCTTTGATGGACTCTTATCTTGACCAGCATTTGATACCTTTCCATAAGATATTGCTCCGACCAACACAGACCCAGGTTTAGAATTATGCAATAGTTCGATGACAAAGTATTAAGGAACAGCGACGGGGCCCAGGTGGAGTCCTCGGTCATCAAAAAAAAAAAAAAAAAAAAGTATTAAGGAACATTAGTTGAAGAAGAAGCACCACAATGCAATGCCTTTGGGAGCTTGTCCTTGGTCGGTGGGCCCAAATAGATGGCTCCCTTCTTCCTACATAACAATGTACATATCAAAGGCTATGGTAGTAGGAGACAGAGCGGTGATATATAACCATGACGGACTAAACCTACCCGGGATCAAAACTGAAGAGTTAAAAGAACCATTTCCCATTACAGGGCCATCAGGTTGAGAGAAAAAGCTCAACCGCATGACATCCTGGACTCAAGGAAATCGGAAACATAAATAATGAAGTTAAAAACCATCAAGCTTCTTCAACAACATTGGCTCACTAGATTGCTTATTCTAAAAAGAAAACACCTAGAGAGGATGGTAGCAATGGTGCCAAACAAACAACTAGCATGTACATTGCCCACAATCTTCATCTACTTGCACGCTTATGAAGATGAATTAAAAGATCAAGAGATACCGCTGTGAACAAAAGGGACATATTTTGGCTCTTAGCAATTTATAATTTACTCCACGGAACCCAAGAAGGAAGACAAGGACTAGCTATGAACCTAGAACAACCAGAAAATATTTCATTTTATCCAATGTATAGATTGCATGAAATAATCAAGTCAAAAGTAATCTACAGCCAGTTTTTTTTTTTTTTACTTTTGGACCGGATGATTCATAATCTAAGGGAAACCACAGAAGCTTTACATGTAGAGAAATGGTGGATCGTCAGTCGGACAAGGGTTTTGGGAGTGAGAGAGAGAGGGGGCCACAAAGAGAGGAGAGAGATGAGATGATTACCAGAGGATTCTTCCGTTTAAAAAAAAAATGGAATTGCCAGCAAAGATTTTTACTTTTTTTATTTTTTTTTCTAAAAAGCTAGAGAATTCTACTTAGTTTTGATCATCCCTGTTCGTAAAATCCAGAGAATTCTATCATTAGTTCAGTCAATGAGGTTACCTTCCCCGTTTTCGCCCATAAAATAATATCTTTTCTTTTTTTTGCCCCCAAAATTCGATAAAATTCCGTAATCTTTCCAAGCTCAACACCCCGCATGCATACTATATCAAAAATTCCAGCCATGATAAAGAGTGGGTTTAGTCGATTTTTTTTTTTAAACTCATGGACAAAGTACATTTAATCCAATTGAGCTTAAAACCATTCACATAACCTTATCCACTGCCAGTATGACAAACATGCAAATGAATGGGCTTAATTAACTACTAATACGGATGCTCATAATATATACCTATATGCAACTTAACAACATTTCTTTTGCTAGGGGTAGGGATCAATTCCTAATTTTTTTATATGATTAGATCCTAAATGAATAAGTTAAAATTTAGGTATCAATAATATCTAATTCCAATTCAGTCACACTCCGGATAGTAATATAGAATCGATAACAAATCTCTCGTGCAATTTGAGGTGAATGTCGACCAGACGAATTGTAGTTCATCAAAATTAAAAGAAAGACCAAATGAAGTGTGCACTGTATAGACTAAAAATGCTGAACACTTTTGCCTTTAAAATAGTAATTGATAGTGAAGAAGCCACGTTTATGCCACATAATAATTAAGGAGAAACACTAGTTAGACTTACATAGCCCGTAAGGTTAACTAAAATAACGTTTTTCTTTAAGGTCCATTTGTTTGGAATAAAATTGTTAATTGGGAAATTTTTTTCAGTTTTTTCGATGTTTGAATAACGAAATACTTTTTACGGACTAAAAACATCAAGCTTATATCAGGAAAAAAAAAAAAATTCTTTTCTAGCAAGAAAAATATCATTTTTCCTAAATCATCATACAAATGAAAATTAATAATTTTTTTGAAAATGATTTCTATGTAAAAGAATTTCCTTTATTATGAAATTTTCAATGAAAGAAATCATTTTTCAGAAAAATAGTTATTTTTCCTTTGTTTAGATCAAATGTGAACAAAATGTTTTCTAGTGTTTGAATCTCATTTTGAAAATTATTTCAATTTCATGTAAAAAATTATTTTTAAAATTTCTTTTCTTTTCTTCTCTTTTTATTTTCCTTCTCTTTCCTTATTCCTACTTTGCCAATCATCTGGCATTGATGATGGCTGCAACAAGATGCTAGCACTATCGTTGAGGGTCGATCTGGCCAACCTCGGGCAAGATCAAGCCTCACTAGCCTCAAGCGAGGTCAGGATCACCATAGCGAGGTTGGCGAGGCTCAAGCTTGAGCCTCCCTCGAGGCTAGTCCATGTCAGCATGCAAAAGAAAAAAGAATAAAATAAAATAAAATTATAAATTATAAATATCAATTTTTATATAAAAGAAAATTAATATATTCAAAAAATTCAAGATAAATAATTTTGGAAAGTGTTTTCACTTTCTTCGAATTAGGAATTCCCTTTCTTAATTTTATGCATGAATATTTTCTTTAGCCAGAAATTATTTTCAATTGACTAATCACTTTCAACCAACCAAACGGATGAAAATTTGGAAAATTAATTTCTGGAAAATACTCCCCCTTAATCAAACAGACTCTAAATTAGGGTTCTAAGTGGGCCGCCTCTAAAGTTCAAATGGCCAAATGTAATTCTCACTTTCCATATATACTATTTTAGTCTCGCTTCTATCCTCGGCACCCTAAATTTTGATGCATATTACCATGCATGCTTCTACGAGGAATATAAATATATTATATTAACATGTTCTTAATAGGTATCTTTTCTATTTTATATATAGATATATATATATATTAATTTGAATAATCCCACTCCGCAAATGGGATTCGTAATTTTTCCAAGGAAACCGGACAAATTGGTTTTGCCGAGAAAACAAGTGGTGGATGAGGCATTCATTCTTCACTCATCCCCCTTCGCCTTCGCTCTAATGAACATAAAAATTGTCATTTCTATACTCCCTATATTTCATAATCAATCGGAACTACTAAGTCCAAAAAGTAATGCTAGGTATAAAAAGATTGATCAACAAACGTAATATCATATTACACAAAAAGTATGTCATGTCCTTCGTTATATATACATGGCACTATCAAGGAAAATATCAGCGAGATTGAGACTCTATTTCTTTTATGGAAAAAAATTAAGAAGACATTTTTTTAAAAACGATTCAATGAAATTATTAGCCGGAAATCATGTCTAACAGCTAACGAATCAATTTATATCATGCAAGTCATTCTCATGTACATATCACAAGGTGGCTTACGATGAGGAATGGATTTTAACTATTTCAAACTCAGATTTCTGGCTTGATTCAATGAAACTCCCAAGTAATGTTCAAAATCAGACGGATAGGCTCGAATGCGATTGAAGCCACATCAACTTAGTTTTTGTTAAACCGAGTATAATAAGTAACGTATAAAAGATTACCCTGCTAATGAAACTAATCAGTGCGCTGTTGATGATCAAATTAGGCCGTTCCTTGCGCACGTCACTGCTCACGTCATTCCTCTTCTTCGGTCGTGAGGCTCTCCTCGTGGACGTTTACTTATATTGGTTGATTTGCTCTTTTATTTATCTATCCATCTATCTATTTCTCTTTTTTTCCTTTTCTATTGTTTATTTTCATTAAATTGTATGCCCAATTTGTCGACTAAACTTCAATTGTCAAAAATTATAAACGAATTGAAAATTATATCTAACAAGAACTTTTTCCATTAAATGCATACTTTGAAAATTGCTGCAAACAATAAAGTTCAAAACTTCTATGGAGGTTTGCATTAGATCCGATTCAACCCAAGAATTGGATCGAATTGGTCTACATCGACCAATTCAAGGCATTTTCTATAGAGAAGTGATTTGATTCTCGATTGCATGGACTTGAAATGGTTTTGAAACCTCTCCGACGAAAAGTGCCTTTGCATAGAATTGAACATTTTTCAACATGAAGAAATTCCAACATAACCACTTAATTAACAGAGTTTTTGTAGTGATATGCCAATTTATGGGCTTGAATGTTGAAATACTCCACATGTCATCATCATGTGACACGACATGTTCGCAAATAATCTCTTCCTCCCGTATTGCATAGATAGGTAGTAATAACCCCGCACGTACGTACTGTGCTTATCGCTCTAATTCCTCAACATAATCAACATATGATATGCTTTTTCCAAAATTAGTTTTGAGATCCCACCCAAACCCAAGCAGCAGTGGCACGTAATTTTTTTTTTAATTTTTTTAGATGACAATCTTGCAAAAAATTATAAGTATAGAACGTACAAGCAAGTTGCAACATACGGAATAAATCAATTTATCAAAACTACGAATGAATTTATTAGTATACGTATAATTCCACGAGAAGAGAGCACAGACAAAATGGAACCATCTAGTAAAAAGCAGCACCGAGATATTCTCATGTGATTAGATTGCATAGGAAATGTCAAATTCAATAGAGAGGTCAACTTCATCGTTTTGACTAGCGTTGGGATTGGCCAAATGGGTGGGGACAACGGGAACGAGGTCAAAGAAAAGCCGGCGGGGGTTGACAACGTACGAGGACGACTCATTTGAATTGTAGGGATAAACGGGTAAAAGTATTCTCCGGATCATATTATTTATTAGGGATTGTTAAAAAAAAATAGATAGATGGATAAAGTAAAGATAAAATAAAGATAAAAGTAAAACGATACTGTTTTACCATCCTTTTTTGTGTTTTAAGAGCACAAACAAAACCGAGGGATTATCATTGATTTACTATTGACTGTGTTTGTTAACGGCGTGAGCAGGGGCGCAGTTTGATGCCGACGCCCACTGCGCGAGCTTGAATGCGGGCCGATCTTCTTGGTCGAGAGAGCTGGTCTTCAATGTAGGCTGCATCACTAGCCGAACGTTTCTTCTCTCTGGGCAGTTGCTGATGGACTCTGGAGAGAGAGGCAGGTATGCTAGCTGGCCCTGAAATAAGTCAATAAAAAACCAGACAAGGTTCAGGGGATTGTAAATGTAAAACAAGGCCTATTACACCCAGGCCATCGAGAAACACTAGGCATCACCCAGCACACATATAAATGTGCCAAAATAGTATTGTCTCTGTACTTTAAAGATGATCTCTACAAGCTCAATGATATCGAAGTTCGCAGTGCTCAAGAGAGCAACCCACTTTGAAAAAGAGGACATTCTAAAATATAACACATCAGAACATGCTAACTGCAAATAGCTAGACTTAAAGGGAAGATTGGGTTCTATCAATGTGTTTCGAAATCCCATGCTCCCATTCTATGCAACGATAGCAACACAATGGAAAACAGTAAATCTGCCGTTTCGCTATCCAAAATAGCATGTCCCACTTTCAGGATGATTTAATCTTGCATCAAGCAAAAAGAATAAAGTTACAATTTAGAGAGTCCGAGACAGAAAAACGGATAGTAAAGAAAATTTACCTGTAATCTCATTGACAGGACCAAGGGTCTGGCCCAACAGAGGAGCATCATTGAACAAAGGAAGCAAATTGTATGCAGCCAAGAAATTCTGAAATGCCAAACCTCCAAACTGCTCTCGGGTTTACCAGGCAGCTTTGCTTTCCATTCTCTCGCCAGCTTCATTGCTTCTTCTTTAACCTCATGTGTTATTGAAGGTGAGATTCTCATGAGCTGCTCGAACAAAACAATGTGACTCCTCATAACATCTTTCCACTCATTACTGTTTGAGTATTGAGTGGAAGACCACACAATAACATCCAGAACGATCTTTGCAGGGTCAGATGAGTTTTGCAGCGTATGTGAGATTTCTTCATATATCATAGCATTCTCATCAAGCTCAGTTTGGAAAAGCTGCAAATCATTTCTAGCTAAGATAGTTGGTGGCGGTGGATACTCAAGAGTAGAATCATCTGCATCGAGCACAGCAAAATTTTCTGGCGGCTCTGTCTTTATTTGCCAATGTTGAATAGATCCCAAAGAACCTAACAAACGCAAGTCAATAGTTAAGAATCAGAACTGCCTTTATCAAGATGACAGCTCCAAATGAATGAACACGAAAAAAAAAATGTAAAGACTAAGGAAAGTCCAACTTTGAAATGGAGGATATAATTGATCTAAAGACTCAAATGCACAACAAACATCATCAAAGCAAGCCAAAAAGTTTCAGCTTGCCAGTTAAATATCTTTGGAGAAGTTTCTTTGTCTTCCAACTAGAGAGCTTGACAGACCAGATGGAACTTTCGAAAAATGTAACATGTGTGTGTGTGTGTGTGTGTGTGTGTGTGTGTGTGTGTGTGTGTGTGTGTGTGTGTGATGCCAAAATAACATGAACCTGAGCACTTTGTCTGAACCCATATAAATGGATTTGGCATTTCAATCTAAAAGATAGAAAAGAATGGGTTCTAGAGGAACCTTATTGGATCCATTTGGTCAACTTCAGAATATATTCCAAAGACAAGCTTACTTAGATCAAATTACACATGAGTTAAAACAGTTTACCTTGCAAGTTGTCAGATATATAATTATTTGTGCTCTTTAGTCAAAAGGGTGAATGATTTAAAGGTGAAATCTAACTTCAAAAATTAAAAGGAAATTTTATTAAATCCACAGATCAGACATTTAAAATTTATTAAATATAACATAAACAAGTGTGTAGTCAATGATATGAAATATGATTTGGTGAAAAGTTGTACCTAAAGCAGAAAGTAGTCATTAGCATCCGCAAGATTTTTCATTGGTTCAAATTGATAATCGGTGCTCTATATGCAAAGTATATAAGGAAAAACATGGGATTGCCTCATCTCTCATGACTCAACATACAGTGCCATCACCATGTTTCAAAACTTTGTTTGCATAAAGAGACAAACATTAAAGTGGCACGAAGAATACTACAAAAACCAGGCATAATATGACAAACAAACTGGCAACCAGAGTCAACATTGCAACTCAATAGGTGCATCTCCACTTACCAGCCGGCACTGCTGAAGAACCAAGGATCTGGTGCAATTCTTGTGCTATTTGAAACTGTGATACAGAATTAACAAGATCTTGAATTCCATCTGCATCGAAGTCAGAAGCTAGCTGATATGCCACTAAAAGCTTCAATAATCCCAAGACCTCCAAAGGGTGCTCCGCTGATGGTGAAAGTTTCAACTTCCCTTTCCATTCAACGGCCAGTTTCATTGCAGCTTCCCTCTCCTGAGGCTTAATCTCTGCTGAAGACAGTATTAAATTTTCCAAGAGCAAGATACAACTCCTTCTAATCACCCCAATACCTAGTAACCCATCTCTATTCCCTAAATCCGGGGGGTAAAATCCTTCCATGGCATTAAGCACCAACTTTGCAGCATCATCAGATGTTTGAATAATTTCCAGTACCTTGTGGCACAATCTATCGTGCTCCTGAAAATGCCAATATAATAACATCTGCAGATTCTTTCCATCAAAAGCAATTGTGGGTTGAGAATTTTGACATGAAGCTAGAACAGGTCCATCTATTAATAGGTGTTTCCAATTTTGAGTCACTGCCCCAGAATGGACACTAGTCCTCTCTCTCAGCTCCATTTCCCTAGAGCGCTTCACCAATGACTTTTCAATTGAATCAAGCCGTTTCCGCTCCAATTCTAGCTCTACCAATTTCACATTACATTCTTTCTTTTTCATTTCAAGTATCTGAGTGTGTTCTCCAATTGACACGCGAAGCATATCAAGGTGCTTTTCTTTAAGTTCAACATCTTGGAAGCATTCTCTGCTTCTCTTCTGAATGGAATCCAACTGCCTTTTTTGAGATTCAAGCTCGTTAGAACATACTGTGATGGAATTCTGCATCAAATCACATTGCTTCTTTTTTAAATCAAGGGCCTTGGCACATTCGAGAGTTGAGCTTTCAAGGAAAGCATACTCTTTGTCCTTCAATCGGAGTTGCTCTGCACGTTTTGTAATATCAATTTCAATGGACTCTAATTGTCTCTCTTTTGATGCAAGTTCAAGATTGCGGTCTTTGATAGATGCTTGGGCAGCAATGAATTCCCTATTTTTCAACTCAAGAGATTTGGTAACCTCTTGTAATTTTCCCTGGACTGAAGCAAGATTGTCCTTCAACTCAGTTTCCTCATTACACTGCTTCACCCGTTTCATCATATTTTCCAGTTCCCCTTCCTTGGAATTAAGCTCTTTGGAAAGCTTTCCATTTGATGTTCCAATGAACCCCAATTCGCTATCTTTCAAAGCAACTGCCACCAACCGCTCATGGATCAACTTGTTGATTTCCTCAAACTCCTCTTTTTTGGATTTGAGCTCCTCTTTGCGCTTCTCGATCAATAGATTGATGGAATGGAGTTGACTCTCTTTAGATTCAAACTCCTTGGAACGCTCTTCAATGGATTTACAGATTCCCCTGAGTTCTTCAACCTTCTCTTTGTGTTCAACTTGACAGCCGTTTATCTTATCTTCCAGAGACTGCAACACTCCAGCTTTCACCATGACCTCCTTATCACGCTCTTCGATCGTGCGCTCCAAAACACTCAGCCTGTTCTCACTCTCGTCATACGCCTTGAGACTGCGGTCGAGCATGGTCGAGGGCGAAGAAGGTGAAAATGGAGGGAACTCGAGTTGAGCGGGGAGCCGAGTCGAGGGCGAGTTTCGAACGACGAGAGGAATCCTGGTATACGGATATTGTACAGTTCCGGCGGGGGTGATTTTGCAGGTGGGGATCCCTAGGATCACGCGACGGTCGATTTGGCTTTGGGACTTTCAAATAAAGCAACTTCAAAGGCTAATGAATTTTTTTTTCCCTTGAATTTCGGCCAACAGTTTAGATTTCGTATTTTTTTTCCCCTTGAATTTCGGCCAACAGTTTAGATTTCGTATTTTTTTTTTCCCTTGAATTTCGCCCAACAATCTTGGTTTGGAGTTTACCTTCACAAGCAAAAGAAAAGCTTAGAGTTTTCGCCTAAGAAGTTTACACCATAATCGATCGGCGTTCCGTGTCTCCAAAGTCAGGTTACGCGATGGTAGAGCCTTGCTTTGTAGGCCTGTGTGACCCCGGACGAGGGAATGGGCCATCGAGACGGCAGACAGGAGACACCGATCTAAGGGCTCGAGCCAGCGCCCTCTTAGGAATACAAAAAGAAAGGCATATCACCCAAATTATCAGTACATCCTAAACGAGATATATATGCTTTTTATTTACACGTGATCTTTCTTCACTTAGTAGTTTAACTTTTAGGTTTGACTTTATAACATGACATCTGAATCGGGTCTTGCATCAGTGTATTTTTGAGCATATGGCCCCTTTCATCAAGCTTCAAATGTAGCTTGCATGTGAGGGGATGTTAAAGTACATTGTATCGCTTGCTTACATGATTTATGCGTTCTTTATATATGCAGTTTGCAACTACCCATCAATTTAAGTTTTTCGTTGGACTTTTTAACATGAACTATGTTATATTTAGGAGAAAAAGATGCAAGTTTGGAGAGAATATAAAAGAAAATATATCTATAAATATTGAATTTTTTTTTAGAAGGAAATTGAGTAAACTTTAAATTTGAGGCATTTTTATCCCACTATCCATTTTCCTTTGCACATGGCATTGTATAATTATCAAAAAATGGGCCCTATCTTTGTTGATGACTTAATTACGGGATAACTTTTATTAGATGTCCTCCATCGGAAATGAGGTTTGGCTCAATTTGAAAATACAAGGGCAATATTGCACATTGATTATTATTTAAAGATCATATTAAACGAATTAAAAGTACATGAATCATTTCGCATATTAATCCAAAATTTAGAGATTATAAATATCATTTTCTCATATTTAAACTATTAAAATGATTCATTGGATTGGGTCATTGGCAGACGAAATCCATGAGAAAGTACTGAGGTGCTTTCCCCCTTCGATTCTGAGAACATCGCGCACGCACCTTGCTGACGTCATCCTAGATCACGTCAAATTTTCACCAATTGCAGGCAATAGCTTCGCCTGTTCCTTTGCTCAAGAACAACCTCATCATCCGATGTAGATAAGATACGAATTACCATCATCGGACGACTGAAATGGTCGTTTTGTGATTATTTGTTGATTCTTGTCCCTAATCCAAAGGTTATAAAGTACCCTTCTTCTTAAAGAATATTCCCAAGGTACCGGTTGAATATAATTATCGATATTATGTTCAATTCTCAAATTATTAATTTTGTGCAGTATGAAAATGTGCAGTATGAAAATAGTTAACACATTAAGAATTTCACAATATCCTCTTATTGAGTTACTTAATGAGCTTAGCATAAACACTTTTGACAAAAACGATAACACATTTTTTTTTCTAGATTCATGTTAATGAACGTGTTAACATGCCTTCACTCAATAAAGTATTGATTAATATCAATAAAAGAATCAGTGTCGTGAAAATTATTTATCTGGTTATCTAACAAGTTTTTAGGCTAATGTCCTGTGCTTATTATTTAACATTCATAAATATCATATTTGATTTGCGACTGAAAATCGGCTTTGTGCACGTAGAGGATGAAGAATTCGCATTGACGGTTCAATAGGCATGGAATGCAGCTGATAGGTAGAATCTGTACTTATCGCAAAAACCAAGTGATGTTAAAGAGGCCTTAGAATAATAGAGCAAGAAATTCTCCAATGCCCATAAGGAGATTTTGCTGTTGAAGGAGCTGCAGGAATTGATGAACTCCCCAACACTTTCGTACAATGGGGAGAGAAAAGACACTTAAAAGGGCGACTAAAAAAAGATGGAGACAGGAAGAGACAATTTGGGGGTTAAGATTTAGAATTAAATGATTGAAATTGGGAGATAGAAATATCAAATTTTTCCATGGGACTATTATCTAGAAAAGGCAAATAAATCGAATTTTCATGCTGAGGAATCTGAGTGATGCGTGGGTATCTGACGAAGAGTAGCTGAAAAATTCTGATTATCAGCCATTTTCGCGAGCTTTACACTTCAATTGGAACTTGAATTTGGGCCAATCTTTGACCAATGCCCAAGTGGGGGGAGGAAATAAACAAGGGTTTGCCAGCTGAGGTAACAACACAAGAGATTCACACTGGTATCCACCGATTAGGAGATGAGAGGTCACACACCAAGATAGATGAGGAGATGAGAGGTCACACACCATATTGGTTTTAACCAAAAAGGGCAAAAAGAAGAAAAAACAAAACCAAAGCTTCAATTGTATTGATTAGTTCACACTTTAGACCTTGGAATTCCACTTAGACAACCACAGATTCCCCCCCATATGCGGATGGGCCCCATCAGGGGGGGGAGAGAAGTGGGGCCCGGCAAAAAAATTAGAGAAATATACCAAAAAAAATTCTTATTTTCTTGATTTCTATCTCTATTTTATATCACACCGGAGAGGACTGGGCAGGAATAATAATGGCGGCTGGAGCCTTGCGCTTCTTAAGGAGAATCACTGATTTTTGCCCTCTTCCTCAAGCCGCACGAGCTTTTTATTTCCTGGCCATTTTAAATAGGGAAAAAACCATAAATTTTGATCTTATTTTTTAGTATCATGAGAAATTATTTTCACTTAGTAGACAAGAGGACTTAACTCTAGTGTATTTTACTTTTAAAAAATCCAAATTTATACACGTATGAGGAATATATCGCATATTCCAGCATCATCCAAGGCATATTTGACATGTTGATATAATTGTAAGGTTTTATATGACACGAAATTTTTTTTTTTCTTTGATATATACATCATAGTGAGCACATTTATAATTAGAAGCATTTATATTATAATAAATATAGTTTGGAATTTTCTTTTGCGATATTGATCTTATATATTGAGAAAAAATGGAAAGTGTTGGTGATGCAGGCACGCGTGGATGTAGGCATTATGCCCAACCAAAATAAATTAGAAAGGCCAAGCAAAAGTAGGGAGAAAATTAAGAGGAGATGCGGGTCCCATCTTTGTTTTGCAAGGGATTGGGGAGGGTGGAGGAGGGGTTAGCTTTAATATGCCAATTAATTAATTAGGAATTACATGACACGTGTCGCCCAGACACCCACAAAGATCTCTCGGGACAGCCCTAATTCTTATTCCCATATTTTCTTCTTTCATGCATGGTGGCGTGTTATCATTTCATCCGCTCTCTCTCTCTCGTTATTTATTCACAAGGCTTCGGTTATTTTTTAGTTCGAATTTTATCTCATGAGATTAAGTCGAATCCAGGTAATTAATGTTTCGAAATAATTAAGAGTAAATGGACAATCGTATCCATATAATATCATGTACAATATAATCTTCTATAAACTCGATTGAGGAAGATACCATCGAGGGAATCTAACAATAATAAATACGAAAAGAAAGGGGATTCAATTAAAAAAAAATTAACGCCGGAGAAGGTAGCCGCCGTCCATGACCAGATCATGCCCGGTGATGAACTCCGACTCGTCCGACGCCAGGAACGGCACCGCCTCCTCCACGTCCCTGGCCTTCAGCATACCTCCGCCTTTCAACACCATGGCCGGCTCGTGGTACCTCGCCACCTCCTCCGCGCTCATCCCGCTGAGAACACCTCTCGTGAGCCGTGTTGCCACCGCGTACGGCGACATGCAGTTCACCCTGATACTGTGCGCCCCC
Source organism: Corymbia calophylla (assembly GCA_014182845.1). NCBI lineage: Eukaryota > Viridiplantae > Streptophyta > Magnoliopsida > Myrtales > Myrtaceae > Corymbia > Corymbia calophylla. The sequence continues at coordinate 841,561 of CM024699.1, read as the reverse complement.
AGCTCCACGCTCGCCGACCTCACTAGCCTCACCACCGCGTGCTTTGACACGCTGTAGTCCATCCGCCGCACCCCGCCACAGCTCCCCGCGACGCTGCCCATGCACAAGATGCTGCCCCGCAGGTTGAGCGCCATCAGGCCATCGAACTGGGAGAGCTCGAGGTCGAGGATCTTTTGGTCGGAGGGGCTCACCATCCCGGCGTTGCAGAACATGACGTGGAGGTGTCCGCGGGCGTGGACCGTCGACTGGACGAGGTGACGTCGCAGCGTGCGAAGGTGCAGATCTCAGCCCCGATCGAGGCAGCGACCTGCTCGACGACAGTGCGTGCCGTGGGAGGCAAAAAGACTGGCAGTAGCCTCGCCAATGCCGCTTGCGCTGCCGGTGACGATGGCCGTCTTGCCTTCGAGCCTTTTGTTGGAGTCGGACATTGCCGTCGAGCCTTCTATTATCTTTTATTTTTTAAATCTCTCAACCAACATTATATTTCAGACAAGTTTTTCTTTCATTTTTATTTTCCGTTTTATCTTTTTAATCCATTCGCCGATGTAGGTAATTATCCATTCGACACTGATCTCGGGTCACAAGTACTTCGATTTCGAGATCGGTCCCGAGGACGGCGTAGATTGGAGGTCGTACGCCAGACAAGGGTCGGCGAGGACGAGGACGGGGGTGGGCTGTCGTCCATATTCTCTGATGATCGTGCGTGCCTAGGGAGGAGCACATCATCATCAGCATCATCGACCTCCGTGACGGTGGTGAGCAGAGAGGCTCAACCCGACCATCCAGAGGCGTGCCGGTTCGGCACCCGGCAGGCAAACGGGGCTATATATGTATGTGGCATGTGTGCCTGAGCCCAGCGGACGGCCTGCAGCGCGTGGCCTTTCGACATTTTTACTCGCTCACGGATTCCAGAACCACATTCGACTCCACTGTGGAGAACATACAAGAAGGAAGCACATCAAGGAGGAGGAGACAGGACAACAACTTTTGTCATTCGACGTCTTTCCCATCCTTGTTCTGGAGAAGAGACCAAACATTCGAAGTGGAAGTCGGTGCAACTCTGCAGCCTTCATTCTTAAACTCCATAACCAAACCCATTCGATGTGTCCTAGTCTAGAACAGATACTGAACAATTGCTAACTCTGAAATCATAACCGCAGTTATAGGATTCATCAACTCAAGAAGTCAAGTTAAAACAAAAGAAAAAATAAAAACAGGGGAACTTGAACTTAAAGGAGACCGAATGATTTTGAGAAACAATTGCTTCTTTAAGGCAGAAGCTTATTACATGTATCTTATTACATATTTTTCACTCTTATTACATATATCTCATTACATGTGCGGATGCAAAGCAAACCGGGCAACTGCTGCAAGGCACACTTTGGAGGACTGAACTTGCGGATTCGACATCAAGGCAGAAGCTTCGTGAGGCGTCGCATTCATGGCTTTTGAGGCCAACAGGAAGCTGATGGCCGTGCAAGCTATCATGGTTAGCATGAGAATCTTGACGAGCCAATACAGAAACCGACTCCGATTTATTCCCCCAGCTAGAATGCCCATCACTGTAAGGGAAGACATATAACAGATTGTGTTGATTTGGACGAAGAAGGAGTATTCGACCCCGTTCTTACCGAGCACAACGGCCGGGGGAGGCTTGGCAGTCACTTGGGCAGTATTCATTGCTATGATACCAGCAACGAGTAACAGCGAAAACCCAAACTCTTCGATCCATTCATTCCGCTCATCATCGAGCTTGGTCTCCATAACTTTCTTCCTGCTGCACGGGGTAATCCACTCTCTCCTAAAAAAGGTGATATGCTGTCAGACCTTTCAGAATATGTCTACGGGTGCAACATATACCCTCTGAATAAGTTATTCACGCCATGTTTGTTTGTGGCGGAGAGCGATTGGCGGGTTCGTTTGGCGGACAACCATCAAAAAAATAGGCCAACGGGTATATTGCAACTGGAACAGGTCAAAACAAATTGATTTCACGAAAAATTATTTTGAAAAAAAGGTTTTTTGAATTTTTCGATATTGTTTCATGAAAAATAAACCAATTGCAGCTCAGCTCGCTTGATCAACCAAGCCTCGAGCTCGTCGACCCATGTCTAGGTTGGTCGCTGGGTAGCCCGCTGTCGTCAAAGCATGTGGTGGTGGAGGAATGAGCAGGAAGAAGGAGGAAGCTGCGCGAGGAAGGAGCACGAAGAAGGTGGAGGAAGGAGGAAGGAAAAGAAAAAGAAAAAAAGAAAAAAAGTTGATTTTTAAAAATAAAAAGAATTAAAAATTTAAATTTTATAAAAATTGAAATTACAGTAGTAATTTTCCCAGAAAATAAAATTAGATACTAAACAGTGGAAAATATTTTCCATTTTATTTCAAGTTTCAACGAAATATCGAAAAATATCATCATTTTCTTGAAAAACATTTTTCGGAAATGAAATATTTTCCATGAAACAAATTGAGCCTAATTTTTGCAAGCAAGAGATTTGTCGGTATGTTGACATAGATTATGTTCACATGGCTACTCTCATTTTTTGTACCTTTTTCTCTTTTATGAAAACTTACTTCAAGCAATGTTTCCTATATATTCCAAAACGCATCTAGATATCCATACATAAATGCTCGAGCAATAAAATCAAAAAAATCAATAGTGAAACAATTAAAGTATCGAAAGGTAAATAACCTAAGCCATATAAGGTAAAATTAGCGTAAGAGTTTGCTATTACACCTTGGGACGGGACTTGTGAGCGGTAAATGGAAACTCTATTTAAATTTTTCTAATGTATCAATAGAACATGAATATGCAGATATAATGCACTCTACATAAATTACATTCCTAAAGCGAGCTTCTAACAAGTATGAGAATATTTTAAGATGCATGAAAATTAAACTTGACACAATCAAGAATGTGACCCTAAGAGGATAAATAAGATATAAAGCAAATATGCAAATAAAATCTATATTCTTCTGAATTCATCTTAGGCATATTCTTGTGATTCTTGTGACGATGATGCAACATAAAATTACTAATCATGCAAGAAGTCATTTTTATAGTCTTTATATATAGTTACGTGTGATTTATCGAAATAAAATTATAGGTATATCAATTAAATATTTATGCAATCACATTACCCTCATATTTATTGAAACATGTAGCCATCAAACTTCTAATTTTTTCTAACATAGCAATTAATGATGCAAATAAATTATGAATCATACCTCTATTTAGAAATAAGCAAATAAAAAATATGCTTGAAGATGCAAAGATGAATACAACTGGACACACAAAGATATTAGTCGAATTTGATGATTGTTATCCATGGAATAAGGAGAAACACTTTATATGAATGCTTGATACAGAAAGATGATGTTCTGAACTCATACTTCATGAATTTGATGGAATAACATATTATTGTTATATTCACACAGTGTGTTTCTCTCCTAATATCCTTATCATTATACTTTCGATCAGCATCTCCTTCTCTAAATTGTTATCTCTTCATTTTTTGTCAATATATTTGCACTTATTACTTGTATTGTTTCTTATCTATATCAAAATGTTTCGATATAAATATTTTTCGAAATAAAAAAAAAGAGTTAATAAGTGTCGAGGAATGTCGATTTTGAATTTGTAATGTTGGTGTTGTATCATGAATCAATATCCTTGAATTTGTAAGTACGTAAAATAAATACATTTCAAAAAGTCTGGCCAAATATTCAAAAATTGAATCGATGGGAGACATTTTTAAGTGAATGTCTATCATGAATCCAACACCTTTGAATTCGTAAGTACGTAAAATAAATTCATTTTGAACTGACAAAATATGAGAAAACTGAATTGATGGGAGACATTTTTAAGTGGACGATGTTTTGGGCCATTGATCTACGAGTGAGACTAAAAGCGATCCGGCAACGAGAGATATGCAGTGGCTAGTTCAGGTGTGGGGCCTGTAAGAGGAATAATAACATTCTGATCCTTGACTTCTAGTAATGTCCCCATTCAACCAGAAGAAGCTGAAGATTCTAGGCTAACGAGTGAGCTTGTAAATGTTTTCAGATAGTTGTAATTGGCAGCTTTGCAAAAAATGAGGAAGCCTCAAAACAGGGTGGTTTCGTTCTATGCTTCCAAAAGGAGGTGGGCATGGAACCACCATGTCATGCGTAGAATAGAAGGGATGTAGGTGTTGGCTCAAAAGGTGCGATTGTCACCAGCTGGAGATTCGTTTCTCTTCTTTTAATGGCTCACAAGATAATAATAGAAGAAAAATGAAAGGTGATATTGCTGTGGCAAGCAGGCGAGATGCTGCAATTGCTCCATTTTCCATCCTGAAAGAGTAGAATGATGTTGATGTCAGAGCAATGTACGCTTCAATGGCAAAGACATCAGCTACGCTCATAACTTTTTGTTATTTATTCGTAACTAGCTGTGTCGGAAGCATTTGGAGCATGACATATGTTTAGATCAATAACAATTTACCTGTTGGAACTAATCTTATGGTTCATTGCAAATCCAAGAACGATGATCTCGAAATCTATGATGTAATGTGCAATTGGAGATTCTCATTCATACCCAAATTCTTTGGAAGGACATTGTTCTTTTGCAGCTGTGCATGACCTAGCCAATTTCATCGGTTCAATATATATGTGCAAAGCAGGGACCACAGACAATGTTCCCAGTGTATTTTTAAGATCTTGACTAATGGTCCTCCTTGTAGGGTCAATGGTTTAAACGTGCAGATTGCCTTCACACTCCGGTTATCTAAAAACAATGATGAAACTATTCTTTAACACAAAAACCTAAAAGAGAGATTCTTTTAGTAGGTGGAAATGGAACACCATTAATGAGAACCAAGATAGATCAAGTTCAATAGTTGTTTGGAGTGTACAAGGAACCATACTAGTAAAATAAGTAAACCATATTAGTAAAATAAGTATTAACTGAAACTTATATAGGCCAACAGAGGCAGAACCCACTTCAGCATTTACCAGCAATGCTAACAATATGCTTACATGCTAAAGTAACAACCGCATTGTATTGGAATATGTTTAACCAGCGAAAGATTCATTTATGTGACTGCTAATCAGCCAATTGATGCCAAGGTTTCACTTTTACAAATAGTCTTTCCATCAATTTCTCCATCGCCAAAGCTAAAAGTCTAAGAACAACGATGAGGATTTAAAATTAAATTATTGTAATATCTTGATTTAAAGAAACGTAGGCATATGCCTCTTCTAGACAGCAGTAGTAGAAGCATGGGTTGCATACTTATCAATTCAATAGCATCTTGAAATTTGATACCAAGAACCACATTGAACAAGACTTGTCTAGAAATTATTGTGCCCAAATTAGCAAAAAAAAACATTTAAGACAAACAAATAACCGCGCAATTGCACATACATTATAATATGAATCCTAAATTCTAGAAAAAACCTGCGGAAAAAAAACAACAGTAGACTGCTGACCATCATATCAACACATTCAGAATGCATATATTTACTCAGGTATGTCCATAAGATCAGCAAGTTCTTTTTTTATATGCTAATAATCAGAGTTGTGGAATATGGTAAATAATGAAAGGAAAAATAATTGGAATGTTATAATTTGAACTCCATGGACCACTCCATCAAATATGGAAACTGCAGTACAGTTAAAAAATTTGGTGCCTCGTAGGTTCCACGAGATGGTCTTATCCACAGAGAAACTTTGAGCAGAAAGCCTCTCCAATACAAAGTTCTCGACAAAGGGGTCCAAATCAGCATTTTCTGACATAGATGTGGTATCATCTTTTCCAAATGACAGCAATGAGGAGTTTGAGCTCCATGTACGACCATAATTCACACAAGCAACAAACGAAGCAAGATCAAGCTGATAACATAATGAATCACAAAGATTTTCCACGCAAGATACCTGCCAAAATGCAAAGATGTAAAAATCTGTATTCAATATAAGGGCATAGATATACACGTTTAAGAAAATAAATAAATAAATAAAGGATAAAAAAGAGTACCTCATCTGATTGACACCCATAAAGAGTTTATTCTTCCAGACGGATCACTTGCAATTTACCTATCCATAGCAACTGTATCAATTTTCTATGGGCTGATGTATTACCAGGCAAGAGATCCCAACCAATGGCAGCTACTAGGGGTTGAAGCCGAGGAAACAATAAAAGTACTAAATAAGACTAAGAAAACATGATTTAACACCACATATAAGTCAGAGCTGCAGGCTACAAGTATAACCAGCTCACAAGTAAATATGGCAGAGATTAGCTATTCAATTTAGTACTCACATATTCAACTAAAGATAAGACTGGACACATACATTGCTAGCTTCTTCGAGCTATTGTCTCTTCACCAAAGATATAGTCGTATCCATGACACACTCAAGTACATGTAACCTACATACTCGCGGATAGTGGTACATATTTCAAATACAAGAACTAACAGTGGTTCTCAATTGTGAGGACTTGGCATTTGGGTCCATGTCTCAGTGCGGATTCCTCCATGTATTTTTCAAAACAATCGAGGGGTAGGGGGAGTTGCTTGTCAAGTGCTCCGTACTTCTCAATGTTTTCAGAGAGCAACTCATCCTGAATAACCTAAAAACAATGAATTAACTTTCCTTCACTAGAAAGACACCTTACAATCTAACTGGCAAAATAAAGCAAGACAACGCAAGGATGAATGTCCAAAATATAAAATTGGCTAATTCAATCAAATCATCATGGCCTGAAACTGAATCAAATTTTGCCATTAGGCCGGTTCAAACTAGATCCAATTAAGGAAACACATTCACCAGCTTTATCTCATAGTCAAACACGAATCAATCAAGTGATCATCCCACAGAATTGAGATTCAGTGTCCCAGAAACACCCATTTATGACATGTCCTAAGCATAACCCCGAATAGAGAAAGTTGCATTTGCCCAAGATCCTATTGCCAAAAATTTACTAGGGAACAATATATAGAGTTTCAAGCCCAATGGTTTTAATTTCATCGAACCATCATCGCTCTAAGAAGCTCCGGCACCAAAAGCACGATAGAAGTCCACACGAGAATCAGATCGAAACCTAGGTCGAACACACATGGAGATGAACCTTACCAAGAGATGATCGAGAGAATTGGGCGAGACTATGGACAGGGCGAGGCGTGATGACGAGCTCCTTGGAGGGACGGCATCGGACAGACACCCAGAAGTTGGCCAAGGCTGAGAGAGATGATGCGGCCACAGAGGATGTCGCTAGGGTTCCCCGAGAGACTGACACGAGCATAGATGTGCTCGATTGCCACGTTGGAATCAGCCGGTGACAAAGGTGGAGGGGGCTCGGGACACAGCGGCTGCGACTAGCTAGGCTCTTGGAGGAGACGACGTGCCAAAAGCAGACGAGGAGAGATCAGCTCTATTTATTTTTCCGCGTTAAGCGCCAAGTGTCGCATTTTGAGTGGAGCCACTTAGGCTCTGTGTGCCACGCCAGTAGATGATGTGGTGATTTCAAATCATTGAATATTTTCTCTCACGGATCTTTAACTCTCTCCCAAGTCACAATAATGACATAACATTCAAGTAAGGTGTTGCGGTAACCTCTTAACGTTTTGACATTCCCCCTTGAAGGAGTAACGAGATTTTACATTCCAATCCATCTTAAAGCTTGTAAAAATTGGTTATTTATCTTGAACCATTTCGATACTAAATTGGGTTGGTGCTTATTCTGCTTAAATGTGCAACGATTGGAAAATTACTCGAGGACAACATTTTCTCAAGAATGAAGACGTCAAAATTTCATAATTTTCATATAACGCTTATTTAAACATCATAACTTCTTCTTTTTTATCATTTGAGTGTCATGCCATGCCTTTTAAAAAGTATTTACTTGAGTTTCATATCTTTTAATCGATTACTTTAGTAACATAACTTTAATAATGTTTAGTTCAATTGCCTTGCCTTGTCAATTATTTTAGTATCATAACTTCAAATAATTTTCGTACAACACTTACTTAAATATCATAACTCTTTTTTTTTATCACTTGAGTGTCATGTCGTGACTTTTAAAAGATTTACTTAACTGTCATATCTTGTAATCCATTACAGTAGTGCCATAACTTTAAATAATGTTCAATTCAATTTCCTTGCCTAGTCGAATCTTCAATAGTTGTGGTGAATGTTTTCAAAAAGAAATGACTCTCAAGCAATCGATTTAAAGCCTACATAATTCATTACAAAGATCTCATATTTTCGCATTAAAGTGATCGATTGAAAATATTATAGCTAAGCCAGCATTATACAGAAATTATAGATTTATGGTATACTTTTTCCTGTTTTCTCATCTTGGTGGAAATCTTCTAGAATGAATTGTGTGTTAGAAATCATGTTAAACTTGATATAATCACGTTACACCCGGGGTTATATAAATAGGGCTCGGCTATAGCTTAATGGTCATTTGCTTGTCTTTTTTTCTTTTAAACCTTCCGTAATTTCCTTTTTCTATTGGGCTTAATTTAGGATTAGAGGCTTTGTAGGAGGCCCAAAAAAAACACCGATCTGAAAGGGAAACTCTACGGCATCCTAAAAAGTTAAAATCCTTGAATAAGAAAAAAAGAAAAGAAAAGAAAAACAAATTATATACTGCAAAATAGATAATTGCGAGTAAAAAAATATTATCACTAAGTAAAAAAGACACCATTAAAAAAAATATTATCACTTGAAATGTTGGCTTTGCAACTAATTTGAAAAAAAAAATGATTGTGCATTATGAGTTCTCATTTGTTTCGCCCAAATCTAATTGCTCTAGAATGACTATCCGGTGGCTTAAAAAGATTCGTGAAGTTGTTTTCATTAGTAGAAACTTAGGATCAAATGGTGTTGTGACTCTTTCATCACTAGCAATTTTAGGGTGTGTTTGTTTCAATGAAAGTATTTTGCTGGAAAGTGTTTTCAAGACTTTCCGCTGTTTGTTTCTCCAAAAATGATTTGATCAATGGAAAATACTTTCCGGTCAATAGAAATATTATGTTTTATTTTAGAAAAATGAATTCCTGTGCGTGGGAATGGGAAAACACTTTCCCTCTTTATTAGGTCCTTCATTTTTATTAGGTCAAATGTTATTCAATCATTTTCCAAATGCCATCTAAACGCCTGAAAACATTTTCAATCACATATCACCAAACACAGGAAAACTAATCATTTTCATGGAAAATGATTTCCTGGAAAACGTTTACCAAAAATTATACGATTTCCGCGAAACAAACGCACCCTTAATTAAATTGTTCATCTCGTCTTCATCACTGACATTATTTTTCAATAGTGAACTTGCTTTCAACACGAACTCCATTCGTTTGAACAAGATAAGAAAAAAATATATTAACTATTGTATTCCTATAAACTAAAATTATGACAGATATCTCTTACTTTCTTGCAATCAAAGAAGTAAAGATTAATGAACCTTTTTCCACAATTATGTGTCAATCAATTACAAAACCCTAAAATAACTGAAAGTTTAAAGTATATTAGATATTCCTATTCTATTTATTTTTTTTGAGTTCGTAAATGTCTTTTATTTAGGATCAATATCCACTAAATCTTTTCTTTGGTTGGAAAATAATATCCACTATTTTAAAAGTTACAATTGGATTCTTCATTTAATACTTCTTGTTAGAATATTACACTTTGATTTAATTTTCAAAATTAAACAGAAAAATAAATCTCATCTTTTTCCTTTTCATAATAGTAGAAATCCCACCAATTCGATGACAAAAATAATGAAACCGGCAAAGTTGCATGCTTGTTCCCACCGATTTTTTTTGTTTATAAAGTAATTTTGGAAATTATGAAAATTCAGAATTTTATTTATTAATAAATTATATTCTTATTTTTATTATTCCAAATTTTTATGTCTTTTCAAGACAACTTTTTGAAATTATACTTGTTCAGTTTGCAATCTTTCTTGGAGGGTTACATTTTTCCCGAAGGGATATCTTCATTCATTTTGCAACCTTTTGGGAGAAGTTGCCCATGTTCTTTAAGTATGATATCATTTTCGAGTCTTCTTTCCAAAAACTTAGCCAATTTTTTAATTGTTTCTTAGAGAAACCTTGGAGGCATATTAGAATTGCTATATAATATTCTTATTTGAGATTTTGTTATATCTTGAAAGATATTGGCTAATAACCATTAATAATATTGTGGAGTAAATAAATCCTTAAAAAATTGATATCATGTTTCAAAATCTAACTTGATTACTCTTTTGATTTGAAGTCGTATTTTTCCAACAGTACAATTAGGGTAAATAAAAAGGTTTGGCGCAATCTGTCTCAATGCTCTTGAATGTTTTACTCGTTGATTGTTTGATATGGTAAACCGCATCTAAGCAATGGTGATAATTCTATAGTCAAGCATTCCTCTTTGATCCTAATGTACCTAGTACCACGGTGCTCTCTAAGGGCCTACATGGTAAAACTTGATTATGTTCCCGAGAACAATTGATTATGTTCTTTTGTTCTCGGGAGCGGATTTGGAACATAAATGCATTTAGTAAATTTTTTGTTCCCCGGAACAAATTTGTTCCGGGCTGGTTTGAAGTAGAATCCAGAATAAAAAAAAAAGTTGCTTCTCACTCCCGGGAACAATTTAGAAAATCAGTTTTTTTTTCTCTCTTTTTTCTTTTTCCTTTTTTTCCTTCCCTTTCTTCTTCTTCTTCCTCTTCCTCCTCCCACCCCATCATTGCCCCATTGCCGTCGCTGGGCCGCCGTTGGCGAGCGGTTGGGTGAGGTCCGGCGAGCTCGGCCTCGTAGATCTGGGCGAGGCCGAGCCTCGCCGGGTTGGGTGAGCCTCGCCCGGCCGCTTGCTGGTGATTGCCAAGAGGAAGAAAGGGAGAAAAAAGAAAAAGAAAAAAGAAAAAAAATAATAAAAAGTATTAAAAATTAAAAGAATCAAAAGATCGGAAATTTTTACCAAACACATTTATGTTTCCGGAGTAAAAATTTTAAACAGTTTATCAAACACTTGAAATACTCAGAATTTGTTATCGGGAGCAAAATAAAAAAAATCATTTCTGATCAGAATCTGTTCCCGGGAATAAAAGTATTACCATGCAGGCCCTAATTCACCTTCTTCACTCTAATTCCTCAGCATAACCAACTTGCTTTTTCCAAACCGCAAACTAGGCCCACTTGACATCCCAAATTTTCTTTTATGACAATTTAACTATTATGTTTAAATGTTGGTGGTAGTTTGTGCAACTAAGAGGTCGTCCAAATGGAGGCCGTCATTATTTTATTTATTAAAATTTGTATTTGTAATTATAAAAAATTAGCTATTGAAACATTCTTTTTTATTTATTCAATTTTATTACTTCCAAATATTCTTGTCTTTTATCTATTAATATTATAATCTTCTTCTTCCATTTTCATTTTCTTTGGAAAGAGTTATGCATGTGGCATGAAACCTTTAGCGTGATCAATGTCTAATTTCTAATTGAATTGTGTGTTGGATGGCTATTGATAGTGTGTGCGATAAGGATGGCTATTGGTCATAGCGTGTGTGATAAGGAATCTATCTCCCTTGTTACATGTTAAGGTACAATAATGATGATGATGCCATTGCATTGAAATTCTGGAATTGTAATCGAAAATAAACTGTTTGTTGTCGATGGGAATATAGAGGGATTGAAAGGTTATTGTCCTATGAGATATTGTTAAATTGCTAAATGTAGAAGTTGATCGAGATAATTAAGACAAGTGGTAAGGTGTTAGTGCAATTCTTCACACATGACAACTATTCCAAATAATATTGCAAATATGTTTGCAATAACAGCAATTGAATTAAATTAGATATAATATAATTGGGGGACTTGCTTGTTAAAGTGGGTTCAAACCTAAACTTACCCCAAACGTGCTTGTTAAAATAGATTCTATAATCTTTAAAACCTAAATTTACCCATGAAAGGTTTCAAGTGGAAAATCTCATTCTTATGTTGTTCAGTGCATGATTGACACGGAGATGAAGATGATACGATTATGAAATATTAAGAAAGGAAAAGGTATACATCATGGGCAACATTGCACAAGAAAAACATAAAAAGTTGGAATAGGTTGTCTAATTTTTGCTCACCTATGATAAGGGAAATGGAGACCCAATAGTAAAAAAAAAAAAACTGGAGGCCACGAGACTTCAAGGACATGAGCAACACTAGTGTCAACTAGTGGTAAGGCAAAGTGATGAGCTATCAAGGTGGCGCAATTTTTAAAATATTATTAAAAATACAAAAACCTCCCAAATTCAATCAAAAAGTGAATTGGAGTGAAAATATTTAGAAGTAAATTGACAATAATTTTTAGGCACTAAATGAGAAGAATAAAAGATTACACAAATTTAAGTGAAAAACCTTTGGCCGTGGAGAAGCAAAATCCAAAGACTCTTTCTACCTCTCCTTAATAATCTGAGAAAAATAATATTAATGCCAATGCCTGTACAATGTGGGTAGGTTACCCGAAACGGATTTCAACACGTGAACACAAATAAAGGTTCAACGTTGCCCGAAATTATAAGAAATGCTAATCAAAGCGAATTCCACGCAATCATTCACTCACGAAATCATTATAAATTCAGAATTCATGCACGCTTATACACATACAAATGATTCACAAGCTACACACTTTAGCCATTGGCACTAGATTTAGCAAGTCCAAGTTCGACTCAAGGCAAGAGCAGAAGAGCAAAAAACTGTGGAACCGAAAGTCGCGAACATTAATCATGGAGGAAAACGCTAACTTGATCAGAACTTGGGTACTCGGGAATGGAGAAGAATTCGTCTCCGATACAGTATACTTCTAGAACCGGAAAGATTCAGTTTCATTTACTATCGATTCTTCCTCCAAAACGAGGGTGAACTTAGAGACTGAAGAATAGTTTGATGATTCAAAGAGACTCTACATTTAGGTGATGAACAGATTTTATTTCCTAAGTGATTAATACACAAAAGATTGGCGTGGATGTACTACTTAAAATAAGGGAAAATTCCAAAAAATACCGATTACTCTCAAAATGACTTCAAATAAGGCCTACTGCTCACTTACTTTCGGGGTGAAGGCCTATACTAACATGATAATAATTGTCCAAAAGAAATAAGTACATTGAAGGCTATTTTGGTTCATTTTTTAAAGTTACCAAGTCCAAGGTCTCATTCTAGTTATAATTTAGAATTCTTGTACATTAAACTTTACAAGCCGAGTAAAGCAACACTAACTATTTCTCTTCTTTTATTTCCTTTGGTAATTTTTTTCCTCTCTCTCTTTTTTTTTTTTTTTTTTTCTTCCTTTTCTTTTTTTTTCTTTTTCTCTTCCTCTTCTTCTTCCTCTAGCATAGCCGATGGCTAGGCCATAGCGGGTATCAAATGATCTATTTCCAAGTTACTTTATTTTTGACTTTCTGAGTTACTTACCAACAAAAATAAACGGTGAATACCACTAGGGGCAACATGAGAATCGTCGTTCTGTCTTAAGGCTTCTTCTTGCATCTCCTATTTTGAGTTGGGCTATAATTTCGGCATCATTCAACCATTGAATTTGGGCCCAGACTCCTCCTCCCTGTTGCTCTAACGAGCAAAATAAGATGGGATTGTAGGCGCGGTTGCGGCAACGAGGAGGGCGGCAAGAACTAGAGGAATAAGCTGAGGCTATTTAAGGATTAGTCAGTCGTCGTCAGGGAGTAGAGGTCCCGAGAGCACTGCACTCTCATTCCCACAGCATTTTCGTGCATTTTGGATTTTCTTTGGGGCATTAGGGATGTGGTGGCGTAGACATCACGATGTTTGGAAGAGGATACTTGAGAAATTTGGTATTCATAGAGGATTGCTTGATTGGGAATATGAGTTACAATAGGCTGGTGCTACTTGGAAGGGCAAATTTATCCCCAATCTCACCCTTGGCTTGGGTGGATTTACCACTTATGGACAGTGAAATAAGGACAACCGTGAAGATAATTTTTTTTTGAAAAGATCACCGAGCTAACTATGAGAAGCCCTGATTCAGTCATTTTCATAGAAGCATTAGTAAGTTCGATTCCGACTCAGGATTGCATCCACTTGTCCTGTACTTCACATGCTCTGTAGCTAATGAGTTATGCTTTAGATACAAAATAAGTAAGCCTAGTTTTGAAGCTTCTCTAACCTATGCTTCTACTAGGTGTTGTTCATTGTCTCCATCATAATCTTCACATCAATATGGAATTTGAACCTTTGCATACTTGTTTTCGTATTATTTTGAAGTATAGATTCCTAATTTAGCTTCATTTTTTCTATTGGTTTTTATGTTATGAGTGTGAATGCAGTTTCTTTGTCTTATATATATTTTTTCCTTTCTAAAGATCTTTAGAGGTGAACCCACACAGTAGAGCCTTCTTGTATCAATTTCATTTGTTGGTTTTTGCACGCCCATCATATTGCTCTTTTATTATTAAGAAATTCTCATCCATGCATTGATTTGGGTGTGGGTGGGGCATGAAGTAACCGGTTATCTACTTTCTCGAGGCACGGAGAGAGGACGAGGCTTGGGTTCAGCACCTTCTCCATTTAGATGACATTTGTCTTCTTAGTAACTGGACTTGCATCGCCACCTCTTGAATTATTTTGGTACTGGTGCTTTCTGTCCGGAAATTAGAGTTTCCCTGGGAATATATTTGGAAGGCTATAGAGGGCCCTGATGCCTACATAGTCAATATGCCCCCTCCTATGGCATTATGAATTTCCAACTTCTTTAGCCAGATGATATATAGGTGGAGAGGCAAACCGGTTTTTAGCTGTCGTGGTAATTAAAAATCGGAGACAAGTTATCTCGTGCAAATGGTCCTTTATTCTCTTTTTAGAGAGAACTTAGCATTCTGTTTTACAATGGTTTGGGGCTCTGAGCTGGAAATCTCTACATGTTTCAACCTTTGTGATTGTTGTGTCCAATACTGTAATCAAAGTGAAAAATACATCTCCCCACACACCTTTACTTTGTCTAAGTCTAAAGTATACAATGCTACTAGGCCTAGCAGGACATAAACTTCTTCATTCCCTTGACATGGCCGCTCCCCACCACCGCGATGGAATTGTAGTTTTGGGCATTACGTATCAATCTAAGTGACATGCGTGATATGAATCTGAAATACATCAATAAAATAATATATCACAATTCGACAGCTAGCACAATATCATCGTTCTAAATTTGTTGGTTTCCAAGTGCTTTTATTCTGTGGCTTGTGGTTGAGACAATATCCAGAGATGACTATTAAATAGCATTGCTTTCTGAAGGAGAAAATGCCAATAAGGGTTAGCCTAGCCAATGCGCAGGCATTACTCATTATGCTTGAAAAGCCATTTTCCTTTTGATAATTTGATTGGATTGTGTTTAATATAGTCCATGATTATATTGTAAATATTTCACTAAAAAGAAAACTCACCTGTCTCTCTCATCAACAATAACCTTGTAGGCGGCCGGAAGTCCCATCAAGTGTTTCAACAAA
The DNA here is from genome assembly GCA_014182845.1 of Corymbia calophylla. Taxonomy (NCBI): domain Eukaryota; kingdom Viridiplantae; phylum Streptophyta; class Magnoliopsida; order Myrtales; family Myrtaceae; genus Corymbia; species Corymbia calophylla. The sequence goes on along the minus strand of CM024699.1, from coordinate 826,056 downwards.
AACAGAAAAAGGTTTATCTAACCCAAAAAAATATAAATATCAACAGTTAGATGATGCATGTAATTTTCTATGAGTTCTCACCGTTTGATCCACACGCAAGGACTTTTATCTTCTCCCATGCTGGAATAGTCTGGTCTAGTCTTATTATAACATCCTATGGTAGTAATGTCAAGTTGCAGCAAATATTAAAATATTAAACTTGAGAAAAGATGAGGGTTTAAAAGGCAATACCCAGTCTCTGAGATTGCCCAATATCAAGGACGCGCCACCCTTGTCCGCCTCTTCTTTGGCCACAGCCTCAATTCTACAAATACAGCCTAGAGTCAAATTTTTTGAAACTTATCAAGGAAAGCCTCGAAAAAAAAAAACCAAACAAACAAATGCAAGCGATAAACACCTTAGGCTTGACTTTAAGGACCTCCTCGTATGATGCCTGAAACAAAATTAAACTTAATAAGCCAGAGGCAGGGGTGCTAGTGCCCAAACGAAAAAACCCAACAAAAATCAGAACATGAAAAAAAATCAAAATTCTTTTTTATCGGTTCGGATTTTTTTTTTAATTCATTTTCATGCTTTCCCAAGCACTCTTTCATGTGCTGTGCTTATGCGTGCATGATTATCTTCACTTAATCCTTGTTGCTTCCCACCCATGATATAATACTGTCACTAGTAGAAGACAGTGTAGCTATAATAATATAGAAGAAAACTCACGGCAAAGATAGGTACATTGGTCTTGTTTGGGATCCTCCATTTTCCTTAATTAAAGTCAAAGACTGCCTCTTCATCATGTATCACCTGTTTTGAAAGAGCGTAATGTGTACCAGGAGAATTACAAAAAACAAAGAAAAGAAATCTTATATGTAACATCCCGAATTTTGGTAAGCCCGAATTATTGTAAAAGGATTCAAAGGGCCGAGTTTTGAAGCCAAATATTTGGGAATTTGTGCTTCAGGGATAAAAAGACCAAAATACCCCTCTCTAGAAGCTTGTTTGGATTTTGTTTTGTTTTGTTTTTATTTTTATTTTTGTTTTTGTTTTTCTTTTCTTTCCTTTCCCCCTCTTCTCCGCACGTTTCTCTCTCCTCCCCCTTTTCTCTCTTTTTCCTCATGTTTTCTTCCCCCGTCGACAACCCCCACTTGCCCTTATCCTCTCTCTTTTCTCCCCCTTTGACTAGTCTCTCTCTTATCTCTTTCTTCTTCTTTTTCCCACTTGCCTGACACCCCACGTGGGTCTCTCTCTCTCTCTCTCTCTCTTCGGGCAGCTTCCCCCGCACGACGTCCCCTTCCCCTGCAGCTTCTTCTTCTTCCTTTCTTCTTCTTCTTCTTATTCCTCTGCTGGTCGACGCCTGACTTGCTGCTGCTGCCCTTTCTTTTGCTGCCGTCGTTGCTTGCAACCACCACCCATCACCACCGCAGCTCCGCCGTCCCACTAGCTCGTCGTCCGGTCGCCGGTGAGTCGCCGTCCGCCGGCTTTGAGCCGAACCAGCCCGCCCAGCTTCTGCCCTTCTCTCTTCCTCCTCTGTCCGAGCTGCTGTCCCGCTCCAGTTCTGGTCGTGCCGTCGCCGCTGCCGCCGGCCGCCGCGCCCAGACGCCGGAGTCGTCGACGAGCTGCCCAAGCCGCTGGCGCCACCCCATCTTTCTTCTTCCTCTCGGTTTTGGCCGACCTAGATTCGGCCAGCTGCCATCCTTGGCTCCTCCGCCACCTCGCTGTCGTCCCTCCGCCCTGGCCGCTGCCCGCCGTCCGCCCAGACCTTCGCCGGAGCCACCACAGCCAGCTGCCACCCCCATGAACCAGCTGCACCGTCTCTCCTTTCTCTCTCTCGGTTCTGTCCAGACCTCGCCGGAGCTGCTCGCCTGGTCGCCGGAGCTGCTGGCCGCCGTCTGGAGTCACCGGACTGCCCACCAGCCAGCCCCGTGCCGCCACAGCCGCCGGTCCCTCCGTTTCTCAGCTTGTCGCCGCGTGGACAGCCGCCCTCGGCCGAGACCCGGTCCCGGGCCGCCTCGTCCCGACACGCCGGAAGTTCCCGGGCGTTCCCCTCGCCGCCGCCGTCGCGCTCGTGTCGTCGGAATCGATAAACCGTGAGTCGATTTCCTAATTCCTTAGTTAGGGGTTAATCTTGCTTAGGAGTAGTTTAATTAGTTTAAGCTTGGATTAATGCTTTGGATGATTATTGTTAGTGTTTTAATACTATTTGATTAAGCTTTGCTTAGTGTTAATCATGTTTAGTATTAATAAATATTATTATTATTTTTAGAAAAAAATAATAATAATAATTTATTATTTTCGGAATTATTAATTAAATTAATTTATAATTTCGAATTATTAATAGTAATATTGTTATTACTATTCATTGCTGAAAATTAATTATTTTTGGAGAAAATAATTAATTGTGATTATTTATTGGAAATGGTTTTAATTGAGTAATTTTGGGGGAAAATTACTATGGTCTATTTTTCTAAAGTCAATAGTATTTATATACTACATTATTGAATGACATTGGTTTATTAAAGAATGATTTTTATTAAATGAAAGTATTTGGGTTGGATAATTAATTATGAGATTGGAAAATAAAAATAAGTATTTTGTGGGACTTGAATTATTTTATCGGAACAATCGACTATAGTATTATATGCTTATTAAATGAGTATCTTTAAGTATAATTATATTTTATACTTATTTTGGGATAGTTGAATATTATTGGGGAATAATTGATTGTTGTAGTCGTGAGGACACGTATTTATTTATTATTGAAGATTGAGACGTGTGGTTGGGCACCGTAATTATTGAGGTGTGACTTGCAACTTTCGTGAGTGAATGGATTTCTTTGTTATGCGTGACTGTTGGGCACTACTTGCATTTCATTATACGTGTGCCAACCGTAAAAGCATGTTGCGTGAGCACGAATTGTATGTGCATTCACGACGGAGCAAAAAAAAAGAACGGATTGTTTGATGATGTGTTGCATGGTCACATTAAGAGGAGAGCCGGCGGCTAGCCGTAGACGGCCAATCCTTATGGGGTTGTGCCGTGGCCTTTTGGTCGTCCCGACTTCGGTCGGTTGCTTTGACAGGTGGTCGATTCGGGCCTGCGGCGGTGAGCGGGCCCCATGCTCCATAGGGAATGCCGTCGATGGGAGAGAGCCCGTGACGTCGCCGTGCCTCATGGGGGAGGACGATGCCTGGTCCTTGACCGGTAGACCGCCAACCATAAGGTTGTGCCGTGGCCCTAGTGGTCGTAATAATCGGAGCATGTGTGGGTGTGAGATATGAGAAAACTGTGTGAGATGCTCTGATTATTTGCATGCCTCTTAATGTCGTGATGATTGAATTGACAGTTTCTGCAGGTTGTGTGTGCCAAGGCTAGGTAGGGTCGCTTGTGTTTGCATCTGCTTATTGAACTGTCGTCTGATAATGTTGCTTGAGGTGTGGTATATGTGTTGTTTGCCGGAACTAGGTTGCATGGTTAGATTGCTCCCAAGGCGGCGAAGTTCCTAACCGGGGGCTTAGGACTTTGACTTGCTGAGTTTATCTCAACCCGTCGTGGTTAACATTTTTCAGGTCCGTAGGATGGAGGATCGACGCGTGTTACGGCTCATGGCCGTCTTTGAAGGGAGTAGATTAACCTTGGCTTGTCGGTTTCATTGGCTCGTTAGGAAGATGCCCGTGGTAAGGGCTTGTACTTGTAAACTTCCTAGGGTTAATCAGTTAGTTAATAAAGCGATACTTTTGAATGTGTTCTTGTTGCGTTTTCCTGCTATCCCTGTTTTTGTAATTGACCGGGGATTGTGATTCGCTTCCGCATGCGTTTAATTAAAAGATAAAAATAACGGTCGGCGACGGATCCTGGGGAGTCGCAAATCAAATGACCGCAAGAGAATAGGGGTTGCCGCGTGCTCGAGGGTCGGGGCGTGACATTATATATATCTTAAACTTTCTCTAGATAGTTCACAAAATTTCTATTCCACTGTACCCTCAAAATATGACTTCGGATTGCTTTTAATCTTTTAAATAATCTTATTACATTTTTATCTTTTTCTTTTCTTTTCTTCTTCTCCCTCTAGTAAGTCGGTCCATTTATTTCAAATTATATATTGAGCAACTAAATCATCAACATCAATCCATATGAAACATAAATAAACAACATAAATTTACATTAATATCAAACATATAAATATAATTTATAAGATAAGGAAACAGTAAATAGGGGTGGGTACACATAGAGGCCAGCGACAACTACAAGTTGAGCAAGGCAAGTGGAGAGTGGCGAGTGGCTTGGTGAGGAGAATGAATTTATTTATTTTTTGGCTGGATTGGCATGGCACATATAGTAATAAATGACAAGGTTTATACATAGATGAATTAAATTACCAATTTTTTTTATATCTATTAGTCCTAATCATTTTTAGTTGATGAATATAATCCTATAGTCTATCCGTTGAAAAATTACAAATGTAGTCTAGACACTAACATGAACAAATTTTACATTTTTTAAAATTATTTTTCTGATTTTTCTGTTGCTTTTTTGCTTTCTTTTTTGTCCTTCATTCTATGCGGTTTTCAATTTCATTTTGACTTTGGTGAGGGAGACAGTCCCTTCGTCGTGGGCCTTTGGTCATAGGTGCATGGAATTAATTTTCAAGAAGGAGAGATTCGGATCTAATACAAACACAAGACCTTTACAGCAATGTTGTGAACAATCGTATGTTTTATTTACTACCATGTCATTTTCGGAAAAATCCGAATCCTAAATTGAATTCCCAAAAAAGCGTAAAAACAATTAAAAACCAAACCAAATTAGTTTGCAAGAAACTAGGGATTCAATTTGAATGTAAATGGCCATATACTCTCACCTCATCTTGGTAGGAGAGAGGATAGTATTAATGGGGTAAGCCAAGGGAGGTGCATATGTATCCTTTGACTTGGTGGCAACAGTGTTGTTGTGATGATGAACCACACTTCTCTCTCCATTTAATAAAATCACGGCCAAACTCCTCTGGATGACCAAAGGAACGTTCATCTTTGATTTGATTTTACCTCGTTTCTTCTCCTTTAAATGATGCTAAACTGAAAATTTTGATTTTTTCCAATAATCCCATTTAAAATAGGAGAAACCTTTTTAGATTCCCCCTCCCTTTATTATTATTATTATTATTGAATGATAAACCCTAAATCCTAAATCTAGACCCTAAATCAAAAATGACAATTTTCATGTTTTCCCTCTTCTTTATAAATATATGCATTAATTTTTTTTATATTTTCTTTTTTTAATTTGTCTTTTTTGGGGGGCGCTTTGGGTGGTAGATTTGAATTTGTAGAGGTGCCACTAGAGATGGAGATGCGAGTTAATTACATTGACGCGCCCTTACTGACCTCTCCCTGGGTGGTATCTTTTATTTTTTATTTAATATAGAAAAGAAATGAGGAAATCGACTTTTGTCCCTTTAAAACTCCGAAAAGAAAAATAAAAAAGGTGGGGTCTTCACCATCCCTAGTCAATTGGGCATGTTCGTCAAGAGTCGTTTTTCTCCCTGCCCCCTCCCTGTCCCTTGGGCATGTCTATCAAGTGTCAGTCTCTTTCTTTCTCTTTCTGTCCCCTTGAATCTTTTTTTTTTCCCCTTAATTGATTCGTATAAATGACTTAAAGAATGTAATTGTTTAATAGGCTCGATTATGGTCCTAAAAAATGATGTAAATGTGGCAAAAAAAAAATTTAAGTCACAAACGAATTGACTTTTCTCCTTAATCTTGTAAGCCCCCGCTTTTCTTGGGCAAAAGTCAGCATTTCACAAAGATTGAAATCGGGGGACATGATTCTCTCCACCACCTTCGACTTCTGCTATTCCTTTGATTGGACAAGTTAGGCTCCGAGGAAGAGAAGGAAAAACGTAAAAAGGAGACAATATTTTCTTGATTTTTCTCCCCACGTCACATAAAAAAAAAGAGAAAGAAAAATAAAAAAAATACTTTTAAAAAATTTGACTTTGGCTCTTTTAGAAGTCGGGAAGAAAAACAACATGGGAGGAGATTTTGCATGAGATAAGTTAATTTAGTATCTTAGACCCCTTATAAAATTCAACAATCGTTTGTTTGTTATTCAAATATTCAGAAATTTCTAGAATCCTAATAGTTAATCTAATGGTTAATGGTTAATAGATGAGATGATCTAAAATGCTCAATTTGTGTTTTCCTTTTTTATATTGAAACCAAACTTAAAATATCCACATCCACATCATGTAATCATGTAAATGTAGTCTCCCACCGCTTATAGTTATTCACATATTCAACAAATTTTAGAATCCTAGGGGCATATTAGTTTTGTCTATTTACCAAAAATTACTAACGATGTGTTGTGCAATACGTGTTCTGAAAAGAGGAAAATTCCAGATTCATAAAAAAAAAAAAATCAAATAAAAAATTTGAATGAAGAGAAACTAAAATTCCGTTGTTCTCTGGGGCATGTTTTGTGGATTGTTAATTTAGTCTATTTACTTACAAAACCGTTGTTTGTTATTCAAATATTTAAAAATTTTCAGAATCCTAATAGTTGGGCATATTATATTAGTTTAGTGGTGTTGTGAAAGAAAATTCGAAATTCATCAAATAAAAAATATTAAATGGAGGGAAACTAACGTAAAGTATTTGGATGATGTCAATTTAGTCTCCCTAATAGAACTAATAGAATTTACAAATACTTATTCAAATATTCAAAAAATTATTCTGGTTGGGCATAATATGTGTGTGTGTGTGTGTTTTGTTATATGTGTTGTGAAATAAAAAATTTACATGGAGATAAACCGGTCCATAAATTTGTTTGTTATTCAAAAACTTTTGCTGATGTGTTGTTGTGAAAAGGAAATTCCAAATTCATCAAAAGAAATATCAAATAAAAAAAATAAAATGGATAGAAACTACAATCCCAGTGGACTTGTCTTTAGACTTATAGATTAATTTGCATAATAGTTTGTCTAAATACATAATACTTCCACTATGTATTGATGTGTTGTGATGTGTTTAGTTGGTTTGAAGATATATAGTTCATTCGTGTGGATGTGTTGTAAAAAAATTTCGAAATTCATCAAATAAAAAATTAAATGGAGAAGTTAGTCAATTGATGATGTTAATGTAGTCTCCCTAATAGAATTTACAAAGACATTGTGTTGTTATATGTGTTATATGTGTTGATATGTTGCTATATGTGTTGTTATATTTGTCGGCCAAAGAAAATTCCTAATTCATCAAACAAACAAAAAATTAAATAAAAAGATCAAATGTAGAGAAACTGGTTGATCTCATAGAATTTGTTTGTTATTCAAAAACTGCTACAAACAATCCTAATGGTTGGGGAATAACGCTAGGGGATATTGCTGGTTATTCACAAACTTGGGGGATATTGCTGGGAGAAATTGCTGATTGACGTGTTGGTGAATTGGAAATTCATCAACAAGTAAAAAATCAAATAAAAATTATATGGTGAGTGGGGCATGTTAATTTATTCTCCAGCTTGTTATTCAATCCCATCTAACATTTATCAATAGTATATAGTCACAAAATTGAATTGGATTATCTGAAATTTAATTCCAGCTATTTCCAATGTTACCTTTCTCTCTTTCTTCTAGCTTCAAGAATAAACTCCATAGTAGTGCTATATATCGGTCCTCTAGAGGCAAGGTGGAAGCACCTTAAAAATTAATTCAAGATGAAGATTTTAAGTTTAGGAAGTTTTTGATATATTTTTGTTCTTAAGCCTTCTTAAGTTATATGCCAATCCCAAAAAAGCTTGCCAATTTTCACTTAAATAGCTGGAGAGCACCTTGAATTAAGAAATAAAAAATCAACTAGCCTACTACTGCCTAATAAACGAGATTGTTATTGCTCCTTTTCATGATGAAAATTTTAAGTTTAGGAAGTTTTTGATATATTTTTGTTCTTAAGTCTTCTGCCTTTTTTTTAGTTATATGCCAATCTCCAAAAAAGCTTGCAAGTTTTCACTTAATCAGCTGGAGAGCACCTAAATTAAGAAATAAAAATGAAAAATCAACTAGCCTACTATTGCCTGATAAACGAGATTGTTATTGCTCACTTCATCTTGAATTTTAAAGTGAGAACAGCAATGGTCGGATTCCCAGTTACCCTTGAGATTTATAACATGCAATTGATTTGATTGACCTGACCAACCCGACCATTGTTGTTCTCACTTTTTTTTTGCATTAGTGTCAATTGGCAGTCAATTGCCAATTGCCAAGGATGAAATTGTCCTTTCCCATTGTTATTACTTTACTATTAATTAATATAGTTTAAATATAGTTTACTATGTGGATTACATGTACCGAAGTAAATTGGAAATTCATTGAACAAAATATATTAAATTAAAATTAAATTTTGAGGCGTGGAGAGAGAAACTCATCAAACAAAAAAAATATTAATTTATTGAGACAGGTTGTTTGTTATTCAAAAGGAAAGAAAATAAAAAGAAATTTCCAAAGCACAAATTGGAAATTCATAGAACAAAAAAATATTAAATTGAAATTAAATTTTTTGAGGCTTAGGAAAGAAACTAAAATCCTAAGGGACGGAATCTAGGGCATTGAGGGGAAAAGGGGGGGCTGGGCATGTTAATTTAGACAGACTTATTTACAAAAGAATTTCATAAAATATATAAAATATGGTTTATATGAGAACGCCTTGTGGAGTTTGGATTGTGGATTGTGCTGTGGATTGTGTTGTTTTCTATTCAAAGAGTTTATGAGGAAAATCAAAAACCAAAGCAAGACCAAATCTTGAATCCAAATCCCAAATGTTTAATGGCTGGTTGCGGCATATTAGTTTATTAGGTTAGCATATCAGTTTACTGATGTGTTGATATGTTAATATGAAGATGAGGAAATTCCAAATTTATCAAACAAAAATATTAAATTAAAATTAAATTTTGAGGCTTAAAACTCTCTTGCACTGATCTTGTGACGGTACTTTCATTAAATAAGCAAGTTCGTAAAGCCTTTTTTTTTTTTTTTTTTTTTTTTTTTTTTTTGGGTAAGGTAAGTGTATATATAATCAGCCAAGAATTAGTACAGGAGGGGGGACATGGTACCAACTCTGCATGCGAGAGCTTTTAATCTGTGTTGACTCAGCTGTTTACTTTAGAGATGGGCCCTTGATTGTGACAACTCTGCATGCGAGAGCTTCAAGTTAAATCATCCTAAGACCAAGGTAAACACACTTCATATCACGAATTTGATGGCTTGGGCACCATTTTTCCACATAGCTCTACAGCTGTTATACCAACACGTGGTCTTCATACAGATTAGGAATGAAGGTGCTGAGGAATTCCTAAAACTATTGAAGGAATGGGAAAAGCTACGTAAACAATTTGCAGTGAATAATGTTCAAGGTATGCACGGATTGAGAGGAAAACAATTGTAGAGTCACGCGTAGTCCTGGAAGTCCTGCAGATGTTGCTGATATACCAAAAGATGAATATGAAATTTCTAGCCTAGTCAATATCTGTTATGGTGATCCCAATGAGAGAGGCAAGCCCGGACTACATTTCAAGGTTCCCATCTACATTCACCGTCATTACTCATTGCTTTTGTTTTATATTGCAGATTGATCTCTTTTGTCTCATGTCTACACGTATTAAATTTAATTGGCCATCCCATCTGTATTCATGGTGGATTTTTTTGTTGTTGCCATGTTTATAAATTTTATCTACGGGTATTCTTTCTCATGCTGTTGCAATACCGCAATATGTAAAGCAAGCTATAAATCAAAATGAAGTATTAACCTGTAGAGATGTTCAAGAGCAAAGGCTAAAAACATTACATTCATCTCAAAGGAAGCCATCAACAAATTATCTACGCCTAAAAACATTACATTCATCTCAAAGGAAGTCGTCAACAAATTATCTAGGAGTTCAATGATTTTACATGACCCTAATTTCTTGTGTCAAATTCCCTGCGGCTTCCATTATGAATCTTTCCATGTGTAAATATCTAGAGGACATTAATTTCACCTCTTTCCTTGGTTATTTGTACTGCATCATATGATTTAACCAAATTCCTTAATACTTTTTTTTTTTCATAAAACTCCATCGCTATTATTCATATATGAATGGAAAATAGATATATTATTGATATTTGTAATAAAAAAAGAACTAACTCTCTAATTTTTATTATGATAAGTTCTCATTATCATGAGTTATAGTAATTATAGTTATAAAATAAAGTGGAACACTTGTTTTTTTTGTTTTTTTTTTGGTAAGGTAAGAATATATAAAACAACCAGAGAAACTATACATTAGGGGGGGAGATACGGTACCAACAACCACTCATCTGGACGACAAGTCCTAGAGTAGAAGGGTACCGCAGTCTCAAAAGGAAAATATACAAAGGCTAGAAGCCGAAGGAACTAAGAAGACCTAGGCTGTCCTACTAAGTCATGGACGGGTCCACTCCAAAAATCTGAGGGTCAATCCCCCAGCTACGCTGCATCCTTCTATTTCTGGGGTTGTCTTCCACCGATTTGAAAGTTAAGGCTTTGTCCTTAACCACCTTATGGAGGTAATGCTTCATGGAGGGAAAGCACAGGTTATGGCCATTGAAAAGGATGTCATTTCTGGTTTTCCAGATAATATAGCAAAGAGAACCGAAGGAGAAAAGTGCTATCTCCCGGTAAAAACCTTTTCCAGACAAAAAATTGGTAGCCCAAAGTAGATTATCTGACCATGAGGAGTTGCTCCAGGGGAGATTACACTTGGCGGCCCAATAATTAGACAGAGAATTAGAGATGCAGCAATCAAAAAAGAGGTGATTAACTGAATCCGGCATAGAGTTGCAAAATACGCAGACCGAATTAGGGATTCTGCCAAAAGCCATGAGATATATCTGAGTGGGCAGACGATTTTTGGTAATGAGCCAGAGAAGAAATTGATGTCTAGGGGTCAAAGTCTTGTTCCAGACAAAGGAGGACCAATGAACCGGGTTGGATCGGCGCCGGATTGTAGCCCAAGCCGAAGCTATTGAAAATTTTCCGAGGAGTCCTCCAACCATGTAAAGGTGTCTTGACCGCTTGAAAGATGGGGAATCGGTATTTGCCACGGGATCAACTCTTGAAGTAACTCGGTCCCTTCCGGGGAATATAGGTCCTTTACTCTCGCTTGTTTGGTAAGGTCCGATTGGTATATGTAGCTATTTGAGAAGACAGAGTTTAGAGGACCACAGACAAGCCATGGGTCCAACCAAAGTGATGTCAGATCCCCATCTCCTATTTTCCACCTGAAATGGGGTAGAAATTCCTCCCTTAATGTAAGAATCTTTCGCCAAGCCCAAGAGCAGTGGGTAGGAGTCGAAACATCCCAAAAATTCTTCCTTTTGAGGTAAGTAGCATGAATCCATTTGCACCATAGTGACTCTTTATCGGTGAATAGCAGCCAAATATGTTTAGCCATGGCTGCTTTGTTGGTATCCCTAATCCTTCTTATACCCAGGCCTCCTTCTTGATGGGGAAGGCAGACATCAACCCAGGACACCTTTGCCCCTCCTGGCCTCATAGTTGGGCCCTTTCATAGGAATTGTCTACATGTTTGTTCTATCTTATCCACTACCGCCGATGGGAGCCAAAAAATGGAGGCCCAATAAGCTTGAATGGCATGTAGCACTGATTTAATAAGTTGGAGACGGCCTGCAAAAGAAAGAAAGCGATGAGTCCAAGATTGGACTCTAGCAGTGAGTCGGCTAACTAGGGCATTACAGTCCACTTTGCTCAGTCTTGATGTGATGATGGGTAAACCCAAGTATCGCATAGGGAGAGAACCACGATTGAAGCCAAGGGCTTGTATAATCTGCTCATTAGTGGTTTCCGAACCTCCTGAAATGAAGACTTCACTTTTCCTGGTGTTGGGGGTCAATCCACTCCAATTAGAGAATAAGGTAAGCCCATTTTGGAGGCAAGAAATAGAAGTAAGTTTTGCTTCACTAAATAGAAACACATCATCCGCAAAGAATAGGTGGGACAGCCGTGTAGCCTTGCACCGCCAGTGATATCGAAAATCCGGGTGCCGAGTATGAGAGTCAAGAATCCCAGTAAAAACTTCCATGATTAAGGTGAAAAGGTATGGAGACATAGGATCACCTTGCCTAATACCACGTCCACTTGCGAAGAAGCCATGTAGTTCGCCATTAATGGCGATAGAAAATTTTGGGGTACGGACACATACCATGATGAGCTTAGTGAGATGAGTGGGAAATCCAAATGCTTGAAGAGTCTTCTCGAGGAAGTTCCAATCAAGGGTATCATAAGCTTTCCTAAAATCCACCTTGATGGCACACTTGGGGATATAAGGCTTATTATGAAACCCGCTGAAGAGTTCTTGGGCAAGAAGAATATTGTCGCTTATTCTCCTACCCTTTACAAATGCAGTTTGAACCGGACTTATCAGGTAAGGGAGAACCGCAGCAATTCTAGAGGAGATTATCTTGGTGATACACTTGTAAATTGTGTTACAACAGGCAATAGGGCGGAAATTGGACACTGATGTCGCATTGGGGATCTTAGGCACCAGGGCAATGATAGTATTGTTGACTTCCTTAAGCATACAGCCGGATTCAAGGAAATCCATAACCGCCTCAATAACTGAAGGGCCAACCTTGTCCCAGTTCTTTTTGAAGAAGTCAGCATTATAGCCATCCGGTCATGATGAATAATCATAAGCTGTCTCTTGAATTGCCAAATATTCCTATTTTCCATTATTCCAATCAAATCGATTCTAAAAATTAGAAATCAACAAACAAAATAGAGTATGCATTTCTATGCATTCAATACAGGAAAACATAGCCTTAGAGATAAATCCATCTTATTTGGTTGAGCTTTAAAATAGGAATATCCATATTTATACGATCTTCGGTAGAAATCCTTATCTCCATCCTTTTTTCTTTTTTCCTTTTTTGCCATCTCTCTTACTAAAACTTGAAATACTTGTAAATAGAAAGGCACAAGGCAAGCATAGCCCCATTCAATCATCATGAGGGACTGTCACGTAATTTCACGCCCCTCACACCTCATCTTTTAATTCCGAGTCGAGCGTCCTACTGTTTTTACCTTCAACGGCAAGAAGATCGCTCTAGCTCCTCCCACTCTCTTCCTCTCAACGGCAAGAAGATCGCTCTGGCTCCTCCCACTCTCTTCCTCTCTCTCAATCCTCCATTTTACAGTGGGTTAAAAATGGGTCAAAAATGGGTCGAAAATGACTCATACATTTTATTGTTGGGTCGAAAATGGGTCACACATTTTGACCAATGACCCATCTTGACGCTCTATCTACTATTACATTGAATGAGAGCATGAAAAAATTTTGAGTGCCGTCATTGAGATCCCAATCTTCATCCCAATCTTCACTTTAATGTCTATCTTTTTTTTATCTTCTAAATGTACTTTTTTTGATGTTACTTTATAAAGTGTTGTTCACTTTTAATTAAGTTATTGAGCTAATGAAAATTGTTCTTGAAACTTATGGAGAGTGCTCTTTTGATAATTGTTTCTTTACTCTATGTCATTGCCCCTTGAACCATGTTTGCATTTATTCTCACTTGATTCATCTCAGCTGCCCAGAGAGAAGTCAATTGTTTGGGATCATGATCATGCGGTAACTTAGGCTATTTTGGATCGCTTGGGATCGTTGGGGCCTAAGCCAAGCCTCACTCGGATCGTAGAGAGAGAAAATCTAGAGAAAAGCTCTAAACAAGAGAAGGGAACTTAGATTGCTAAATGGTTGGATCGATACAAATGAGGGGGAGGGCACCCCTTCTTATACTTGAGGCTCTCAGATTACAACCATTGATCGAGTTTTGATCCGCCGGATGAGATCGTACTGCCCCACCTACCGCCTATCGACATTTATGCCGAGAAAATTCTAGACCACGGCACAATTACAGGATTACCCATCCCTGAGAATGTTTTGGAAGCGCTTGGATCCTCCCAGGGGCGTTTAGGTGTTCTTCCTCGATCATGAATGCTCCATTGATCACGAAAACCTCGGATCCATAACATATTGCTGCTGGCTTGCAATTGATCAGGAATCATCCCAACAGCACTCACATAAGCGCAGCTACGTTGAGCACTGAGACAAAAAGAAAAAAATGGAAGGTGGCTGGTAATTGGGCACGGTCAGGAATTGGCTGGTTTCCAATTGAGGGATGTGCAAATCATTTTCATCGGAAATTTTTACCACAAATGCACACACATGTGAAGATAACCTTGTTGAGCCAGATCAGCATTATAGCTCAAACCTCCTACGGTCTATATCAAGTTACTTCTTAATGTAATTGTAGTTATGTGAAGTTAAATCACACCCACCCACACCTTAGCAGATAACTCGAACTTTCTCACAACGATGAAGTTAAATCACACCCACCCACCTCAGCAGATAATTCGAACTAAATCGGAAGCTATAGAAACCCTACGATGTAATTGGCTTTTTTGGCCTTTTGGTTTTGGATATCGATCGAATCCAAAAGTCTCCCAAATTCCCGCAAAATCTTATATTTTTTCCTAATTATTTTCCCTCTTGGCATTCATCAATCGCCTGGCCAGAAACCCGATTGGATTGCCCCACCATTCCCCCGCGATTAGGCCATATCCACGAAATACTCCGAAGTCGAAGATGCAACGTCAGAATGCTCAATTCATAAGGCTTAACTTTACAGGCGGAGGAAAATCACAAAACGTAAATATTATATAATCCTCTAGACAAGCAATGTAAGATATTTTGAATAATGCGATAAATTCATGACTTTTTTTTTTTTTTTTTTTTTTCAATCAAGGCCAGGTATGAGATAACTAGACTTACGAGCACTTGCAATTTGGAAAAAGAAGAAGAGGAAATTGCTTCATAATATGTATGTATATGTACTAAGGATTAAAGTAGAATTAAAGGATTTGGAACTTTGACGTCGTGGGAACGCCAAACTATGGAAAGACGTCGTTCGAATTCCAGTGGGGACAGCACCGATCAAGTAAATAGTTGTTCGTCACGGTCCCATTGATCTCGCAATTGAACAGACTTGCACAATAGTTTGTAGCCAACTTGTCTTCCCAGTTCAAGCCGTTTTAAAAATTTAAATTGTGATGAGATGGAAAGGAGCAGAAAAGAAATTTACAGCACAAGGCGGATGCCATGACGTGGCGGTTCAAAAGACAAATTTCGGAAATGGCAAGGAAAGAAAAGCACCGGGAGTCGGGACTTAATTTCTGTCTTTTATTGTAGTAAAAGATATTTTCTCAAAGTCCTTTTTATTTTGTCCGCCGAAAATATTCAAGAGGTAAAAAAGTTGCTCGAGTTGCCTAAAATGAACAACACAAGCTTTATGACTCAACGAGCCCAAGCCATATCTTATTTAAACAAAAAGAAATACAATTGAGTTCCGCAATTTAAAATAAAAAGGATTTGATTTAACTAATTTAATAATTTTAAAAATTTTATGACTTTTAAAAAATAGACCAATTTTGTCCCCCTTCTGGATCGTAAGAATGGGGCACCTTCATTTATTTTAAATTGGCAAAAAATGGGAAAATTTGAAATAAATACGGAAGTGTTGAGAAACGGACAGGGTCGAAAGACTTGATCCATAGAGGAAACAATAATTCAAATCCTTGTAAGACAAAATGAAATGAAATTTTAATTTAAAAAAGCATCAAAGAAAACTATGATTATATAATGATTTTACTGCTAGTTATAACCATAGAAGTTTAAATGATTTGGCCTCCTCCTTTAGAATTGAATTGTCGAAAGATTCAAATATAATTTTTTGGAGATATCGTTATCTTCTTGAACTTTCTTATTTCTTTCGATCTGGCATCCTTTTTTTCCTAAGGGGTATTCATTTTCTAATGTTTAGCTACGGTTGAGAACTTGCATCGATCTATATTCCCTTTTATGGTGGGTTTGGACCATTTTCCTTTTATCGAATAAGCAAACCAAGCATAATTCAAAGTTCAGAACATATTGGATTTGGGGTCAATATTCTTTGTACTTTGCAAAAAAAACTTTTCTCATAGGTCCACTCCAGCTCGCCCAAAAAAAAAAAAGAATAGTGATAACATATTGAGAGATGCAGTTCATGCTACGATCTCAATGGAAGGCAGCAAAGCTTCCCCCGAATCCTCCTCTTTTGGTTCGCACTTGCATGTTCTCCCATGGGCTTTCACCACTTTGTATTCCAAACTATTGGGAAAAAAAAACCAAACAAACAAACGCAAGTGACAAACACCTTAGGCTTGACTTTACGGATCAGCTTTCGGACCTCCTCACAAGATGTTTGAAACAAAATTAAACTTAATAACCTAGAGGCAGGCAGGGGTATCAAACCCCAAACGAAAAACCGAACAAAAACCAGGGCGGAAGCGAACGGTGGATAATGGAAAAACCAAATTTCATTTTCATAGGTTCTGATTTTTTTATTTTACATTCATTTTCCTGCCTTCCCAAGCACTCTTTCTTAAGGATGCACTCTTTCTGATGCATCCATGATTATAACAAGTATCGGAATATGCATAGCAAATTATAAGAAAACTCACCGGAAAGTTGTAATTTGTCCCTACAAGATAAATGGTACATTTGCCCTTTTCCCTACTCGGTAGATTGACCATGAATACAGAAGGAGGTTTCGAAACTTTTGAAGTTTCCGAGCCTTGCCATGTTGCCAAGCCTTTATAGTGTAACAGTAGTCGGTGGAGGGATGCGCCGCGAAAGACCCCTGAGACAGAGGAGGGAATGTGGGTTGAGACATGGGAGAGAGGTTGTGGCGGTAGAAGAAGGGAGGGGCGAGAGGAGAAGGTAAGTTGTAAGGGGCACGAGTTATTACTGGGTTGTCAGGAAAGGTGGTGGACTCAGAAAAATGGCTGCCAAAGCCTATGGCCCTCCGCAACATATAGTAGAGAATTTTGGGAGGAAGGGAGACGGAAGAAGGAACTCTATGTTCATGGTCTTGCTATGTTGCAGGTAGATCCGTCAAATGGGTAGATCAGGTTGAAAATGGTCCGACCCATATTGACACATTTAACTCGTTTTGACCCATATTCATGTAATATAAATCTAGTGACCCATACCCAACCTGACATGGATTGTTAAAAGTCATTATTATTGTAGAGAAACCCAAACTCACTCTAAGTTCTATGTTAAATGAATAAAACTTCAAATCAAATTAAAAAATTAAAAAATAGTAAATAAAATAAAAATGTAAAAAACCTATAAATTGAAATATTTTTAAAGAATTTCACCAATTAAATATATCTTTGTAAAAAACCTATAAATTGAGATGGGGTGGGCATGAGCGGGGGAGTGTTGCGGTCACTGGTAGGTCACCACCACTCACCGAACTTGAGGATGACTCAAAAAAGAAAAACACGTTTTATAATTGGGTTAAAAATGGTCAAAAATGGGTCAAAATAGATCGAAAATGACTCATACATTCTATAGTTGGGTTGAAAATAGGTCGAAAATGGGTCACACATTTTGACCCATTTTCGACCCATTAAGATAGAACATTACTCACAAAATGGGTCCATGACCCATCTTGACACCCTTAGGTCTACCTAATAACTCACTCAACCCATATTTGACCCATATTTAACTTTCACTCGACCCAAATTTGACTTATATTTAACTTTCACTTGACCCATTTAACTAAAAGTGAGTCATAATATGAGTTTATGACCCATTTTGACACCTCTAGTTGCATAAGAGTAGAGACTTGTGTAGTATGAGGTTTTGGGAGAAAGGGAGATGGAGTCCCCTTGAACTTTTCTTTATCACGAGAGAAGATGAGAGAGGAAAAAGCTATGATACTGGATAGATTTTTAATTATCTTTTCTTTCTTTTTCCTTTTTTCTTCATCTTCCACCAGACAAGCGACAAGTTGGCAATCTGACCATGAAATTAAGTTATTGCTATTCTTCAAAGACCCTAGAGAGATTTTGTGACCAACATTTGTGGCCATAATTTAGATTCCGTGCAACAGCATGGTAAGGCTTCACCTCACCCGATCAGTGAGAGTGAGCTTAGGGGGCGAAAAAAGGAAAACAATTTTAAAATATTACCATGGCGATTAAAATTGGACTGAATCACTATAAATGACAAAAAAAAATACAAGATTAATGGGGAGTGGGTTGAGTCGGTCAGGAGCACATAATCCACGAAGCAACTAACGCGTACACCTAGAGGACCCAACTCTATTGAGCTTGGGATTGAGGAGAGGCCCTATTGTGTTTTTTTTTTTTTTTTTTTTTTTTACTCTTCAAAAGCATATCTATATTATTTAAGTTGAGCAAGGCAAGGGAGAGAGGCCAGCCACTAGATGAGTGGCGAGCAAGGTGAGGAGAGGGTTTTATTTTTGTCTGTGTGTGGAATTAGGGTCCCCCTCACCCCTAGTCATAAAGATCCATAGGAAAGTATCGATTGCAAGGCACGTTCTGGCCTATGCTGCAACTTCTCTCTCATCCATGGCGGAGGAGTGTACCGGCATTTTGGATAGCAACAATCCCTTGCCAAGGCCAGGTTGCCTTCGAGCACCCTCTGCCGTAACGAGGTGCGCTTGCGTTGTCATCATGCATCACCGCAAGACGACATGAAAAAAGGGTATGACATGCGCAAATGAACTATACCATGTACATCTTCGCAAAGATAGGTACATTGACCTTGTTTGGGTTCATCCAATCTCCTTAATTAAAACAAAGATTGTGTCTTCATTATGCATCACCCATTTTGAAAGAGGGTACGTATTGACATCTCTTTGGTGTCTATGGGGAGAATAACAAAAAAAAAAATTCTAAATCTATTATAAACTTTTATTTTTGCCCCTAGGTAACCTTGTTCCAAGAATAATTTCTCTAGGGTAGTTTACAAAATCTCTATTCCCATACGACTCTCAAATTATGACCTACAATTTCTTTTAATTTTTTTAATAATCTTATTACATCTTTTGTATAAAAGCACAAATATATTTCAATTATCTATTGAGCAACTGAATCATCAACATCAATCCATATAAAACAATGGAAATTTACATTCGCTAAATTTACACAAATATCAAACATATAAATATGAAATAAGGAAACAACAGAAATTTAATTTGCATGGGTACAAGCAACAAACCATAAAGGGAGAGGTGAGTAAATAGAGACCCGAGACAACTACAAGTTGAGCAAGGCAAGCAAAGGGAGTAAATAGAGACCTGAGAAAACTACAAGTTGAGCAAGTTGTGCAAGGCAAGCGAAGGGTGGCCAAGTGGCGAGTGGTGAGCAAGAAGTGGTTTTCTTTTTTCTTTATGTCAAATTAGGGTGGCTAGATTGGCATGGCACATATAATAATAATATTAGTCCTAATCATTTTATTTGATGAATTTAATCTTCAACCATTTTGAAAAAAATTTGACCAATTTAATCCTTAACCATTTTGAAAATTGAAAATTTACAAATGTAGTCTATCTTGAACAAATTTTACATTTTTTAAAATTTTTTTTATTTTTCTGTTGCTTTTTTGTTTCTTTTTTGTCCTGAGGGAGACAATCTTTTCCTCATGGGCATTTGTTCATCGATGCGTGGAATTAATTTACAAGAAGGAGTGATTCCGATCTAATACATTACTACCATGTCATTTTTCGGAAAAATCTAAATCCTAAATTGAATTCCCAATAAAGGCGTAAAACCAATTAAAAACCAAATCAAACTAGTTTGGTTTGAATGTAAACATTTTATCTATGTGCATATACACTCACTTCATCCTCGTAGGGGAGAGAATAGTTTTGATGGGCAAACCAGGGTAGGGGCATATATGTCCTTTGACTTGGTGGCAATAGTGACGAAGCACATTCCCTCCCTCCATTTAGTAAAATCACAGCCGGATTCCTCTAGTCATTCAAAGGACCTTCCATCTTTGATTTGATCTTACCTCCTTTCCTCTCCCTTAACCCTTAAACAATGCTAAACTGAAATTTCTTCCAATAATCCCATTTAAAATAAGAAATACTTTTTTTAATTCCCCCATCCCTTTTATTATTATTATTATTATTTATTATTATTGAATGCTAACCCCTAAATCCTAAATCTCAACCTTAAATACAAAATAACAATTTCTATGTTTTTCCTCTTCTTTGTAAATATATTCATTAATTTGTTATTTTTTAATTTGTTTTTTTTTAATTTGTCGTATCTTTTTTGGGGGGCTTTGGGTGGGAGATTTGAATTTGAAGAGGTGGCCCTAGAGACGGAGATGTGAGTTAATTAGGCTGACGCCCCCTTATTGATTTGTTATCTAGAATATGAAAAGAGAGAAAAGGGAATAGACTTTTGTCTTTTTAGAACTCTACAAGGAAAAATAAGGGTGGAGATCTTTGCTCCACCACCCTATCTAGGGGTGAGCATCGATCCAGGGTCAACCTTGTCGATCTGGTTTGGTTCCCAAGTGAATTGGGTCGATCCTTGGTCTTGATATCCCTGGACTAATACTGTGCGGGTTAGTCCTCGGTCTTAGGAGTTTCGAGTTAGTCCAACCCAAACCAACTCTAGCCTTATATATTATATATATTTTATTTATTCTAAAAAGTAAACCATAATTCAAATGGCATCCTCCTCTAGTACTATTGTTCTCTTATTTCTACTTTATCCTCTTAGTATTCAATTTGCTAAGTAAAATCAAAAGAAACAACTTCACTCGTGAGCAATCTTGCTCCACTCGCCACTTGACACTCACCTCACTCACTTTTGGTCGCTCACCACTCGACATTCACTCCGCTTCCCATGCTCACCCCATTTTTCACTTGACGCTTGTGCCGCTTACCTATATTCGCTAACCTTGCTCATCCTGAGTAAATCATAAGGAAATAAAGCCCTAATAGAAATTCTTTTCGCTCGTGAGCAACGCTCGTCTTGTGGTTCTATAAGTAATCTTAATTGTTTTTATGGTTTCTTGTTTTTAGCAAATGTGAAATTTTTATCGTTACATTATTTTAAATTTGTTGAATAGGTATTAGTATTTATAGTTTAGTTAAAATCATAGTATCGATAAATATATAATTTGAAATAATTGGTTTAAATTTTCAGAAATACAAAAAAATGAAAAAAATTAACGGTTGGTCCCGGGACCGAACTTAGTGGGTCGGTCCGGTCCTTGGCCCTAAGCTCAATAAGATCGGTCCTTGGTCCCAAAAATTGATGACCAACACTATGCGGGTTAGTCCTTGGGTCAGGGGTGGACCGGCCCAACCCGGACCATGCTCACCCCTAACCCTATCCATTCAAAAGCCAAAAAGCCAAAAAGAAAAAAAAAAAAGGTGGGGTCCACCATGGTGACTGTCCCAGTTGATTATTAGGCATGTCTGTCGCGCGTTGGTCTCTTTCTTCCTCTTTCTCCGTCGTCCCTTTCACTTTGATATGGGGGATTACCCATTCAAATCTTTTTTGTTCCTTAATTCATTCATATAAACGACTAAAAAAGTAATTGTTTAATAGGCTCGATTATGTCCTAAAAGTAGCAATTTTTTTTTAAGTCACGAACGAATTGATATTTCTCCTTAATCCTGTAAGCCCCCGTCATTTATGGGCAAAAATGGCATCCCACAAAGATTGAAATCGAGGACATGATTCTGTACTGATAATAATAAAAGAAAAGGACTTTAGCAGGGGAGCTGGTGCATGTTTTCCACGATTTTATTGCTTTTTTTTAATACCATTTAGTTGGATATGAGTGCGTTGTTTGGTTTCTTATCGTAGGTATGAAAGATTGTACCTTCTCTTTCTCTCCACCACCTTTGACCTCTGCTTTTCTTTTGATTGGAAGGTTAGGCTCCGAGGAAGAGAAGGAAAAACGTTAAAAAGGGACAAAATTTTCTTGATTTTTCTCCCCACATCACATAAAAAAATAAGAGAAAGAAAAATAATTCTTTTTAATTCTTTTTTTGACTTTGGTTCTTTTAGAAAGTCGGGATGAAAAACAACGCGGGAGAAGATTTGGAAGGCTTTGCCTCCACATATGCCTCGTGAATCCACTCCCATCCCACTCAAAAACGGTCGACCTCCCTCCCTTTCTGCTTCATCTGATTCATCTTATGAGCTCTTCTTTATTTATTCATTTATTTATTTATTTATTTATTTATTTATTGTTATGTACCAAAACCTGTTGTTATTGTAGGTTTTGTAGGAAGATAGTTGGAAGAGAGTACCATTAGAAGAGGTTGTTAAAAATAGGCAGGGCCTGTCTAAGGAAAGGATTTCTTGAGTCAAATAGGCAGGGGCGTAGTCTAAGGAAAGGATTTCCCGTTGCCTTTTTTATTGCCTTTTAGTCTTCCCTTTGTTTGTTATTCAAATATTCAGAATCCTGATGAGATGATCTCAAATGCTTAATTTTTTTTTTTTATATTGAAACTAAACTTAAACGGATGCATCACATCAATTTTTTCGATGATTACATATTCGTCTTATTTGTACATCTCTTATTGAATATTTTAGATATAAGAAATCTCTACACCTATTAGTTTAGTCAATATGTAGATGTGTTATGAAAAGAAAATTCCAAATTCTAATCCCAATGGTTTCATGGAATTTACAAAGACAATTGTTTAATGTTCAAAAACTTCTAGAATCCTAATTTCTAATGGTCGCAGCATATTAGTTTAGTCCACTTACAAAAGAATATATATAGTTTACCTTGTGAAAGAAAATTCGATATTAACCAAACAAAAAAAAATTTAAAAATGAAATGGGGAGAAACTAAATTCCCAGGTCTTCATAGAACATAGTGAACATAATGTTAATTTAGTCTCCTTACACACGTTATATATAGCATCATGTAAATTTAGTCAAATTTAGTCTTCTGGATATAGTTATTCAAATATTCAACAAATTTTCGAATCTAGTTTAGTCTATTTACAAAACATTACTAACGTGCGTGCGTGCGTGCGTGCGTGCGTGCGTGTTGTTGTGTTTGTGCTCTGTTGTGCAAATTCCAAATTCATCAAACAAAAAATATCAAATAAAAAAATTAAATGAAAAGAAACTAAAATTCCGTGTTGTTCTCTGGGGCATGTTTTGTTGATCATGTTAATTTAGTCTATTAATTTACAAAATTCAAATATTCAAATATTAGTTTAGTCATGGGTTGTTAAAAAGAAAATTCGAAATGCATCAAATAAAAAAAATTACATGGAGAGAAATTGATGATGTTAATTTAGTCCCCTAATAGAACTAATAGAATTTACTAAGATTTATTCAAATATTCAAAATATTATCCTCATTGGGCATAATATATAGATGTGTTGTTGTATGTGTTGTGAAATAAATAAAAAAATTATATGAGATAAGCTGGTCAAGAATTTGTTTGTTATTCAAAAATTTTTGCTGATGTGTTGTTTTGAAAAGAAAATTCCAAATTCATCAAAAGAAAAATCAAATTAAATGGAGAGAAACTAAAATCCCAATGGACTAGTCTTTAGACTTATAGATTATTATGCTATAGACTATTTTGCACAATAGTTAGTTCCCACAATGTATTGATGTATTGCGATGTGTTTAGTTAGTTTGAATATATATAGTTCACTCATGTGTGGATGTGTTGTAAAATAAAATTTCGAAATTAATCAAATAAAAAAATCAAATGAAAAATTAAATGGAGAAGTTAGTCAAGTGATGATGTTAACTTAGTCTCCCTAATAGAATTTATGAAGATGTCTTGGGCATATTAGTTTGGTCGAATGTTAGGTTAGAGGAGTCGATGCAATGTGTTGATGTGATGTGGTGTTATATGTGTCGTGCAAAGAAAATTCTTAATTCATCAAACAAAAAAAATTAAATAAAAAAATTAAATGAAGAGAATAATTTGTTTGTTATTCAAAAACTTCCACAAACAATTCTAATGATTGGGGATGTCGCTAGGGATATTGCTGGTTATTAAAAAACTTGGGGGATATTGCTAGGGAAAGTTGCTGATTGATGTATAGTTGAATTGGAAATCCATCTAAAAAAAATAAAATCAAAAAAATTAAATGGAGAGTGGGGCATGATAATAAAAGTTACAAAAGAGCTATTTGTTATTCGATCCACCTGACACTTATCTGTGTGGATGTGTTGTAAATTTTTTTTTTCAAAATTCATCAAATAAAAAAATTAAATTTAATCTCCCTAATAGAATTTACAAAGACGTCTTTAGCATATTAATTTGGTTGAGTGGCTAGCAGTCAATGTGTTGTTATATGTGTCGAAAATTCTTAATTCATCAAACAAAAAAATTAAATAAAAAAAATATATGAAGAGCACTAGTTATGGATGGAACTGGATGGAACGTTACCTCTCTCCCTCTTCTTCTAGCCCATGCTTCAAGAATAAGCTATATTTCCGTGCTCTATTAAGTACTAAAGGCAAGGTGAAAGCACCTTAAAAGTTCAAGATGAAAATTTTAAATTTTATGAAATTCTTGACATATTTTGTTCTTAAATCTTCTGCCTTTTTTTAGTTATATGCCAATCTCAAAAAAGGCTTGCCAGTTTTCACTTAAAGAGAAAAACAATCCGGAGAACACTTGAATTAGGAAATAAAAAATGAAAAATGAAATTGTTATTGCTTCATGCATTTGATTTGATTTGATTTGATTTGATTTACCAACCCTTGCTGCTCTCACTTTTTCTTTGCATTAGTGTCAATTGCCAATTGCCAAAGGCGAAATTGCCCTTTCCCATCGTTATTAATCTACTATTAATTAATGTAGTTTACTATTTGGATTACATGTACCAAAGAAAATTGGAAATTCATCAAACAAGATGTTATAAATTAAAATTAAAATTTGAGAAGTGGAGAGAGAAACTAAAATCCTTAGGGAGAAACTAAAACTAAAATCCTTTGGGCACGTTAATTTAAATCAACTTATTTACAAAAGAATTTCATAAAATATATAAAATATAATTTATTGATAGGATTGTGAGTTGTGTTGTTTGTTATTAAAGGAGTTTCATAAAAAGAAAATCAAAAGACCGAAGCAAAACCAAATCTTAATAGAGAAACATATTAATTTATTAGTTTAATGACATTAATTTATTAGGTTGGTCTATTAACAAAATAATTTCATAAAAAAAATTCAACATAGTTTATATGTGTTGTGCCAGATAAGAGAAACTAAAATCCAGTGCAAAAATGAAAAACCAAAATCCCAATGGGGACACTTGGCATGTTAATTTAGACATGCTAAATTTACAAAAGAATTTCATATAAAATATAATATAATTTATTGAGACAGGTTGTTTGTTGAAAAGAAATAAAAAGAAATTACCAAAGCACAAATTGGAAATTCATCAAGCTTAGGAAAGAAACTAAAATCCTAGGGGACAGAATCTAGGGCATTGAGGGGACGTGGGGGTGGGCATGTTATTTTAGACAAACTTATTTACAAAAGAATTTCATAAAATAAATAAAATATAGTTTATATTGAGGATGCCTTGTGGAGTTTGGATTGTGGAATGTGTTGTCTCTTATTCAAAGAGTTTCTTAGGAAAATCAAAAACCAAAGCAAGACCAAATCTTGAATCCGAATCCCAAATGGTTAATGGTTGGTTGGGGCATATTAGTTTATTATGTTATCATATTAGTTTATTGCTTTATTACCAAAGCAAGAGAAAATAGAATCCCAATGGCCGTGACTACACGTGTTCTAGCAAAGAAAATTCCAAATTCATCAAACAAAAATAATACAAATTCAAATTGAGACTAAAGTCCCAATGGTCTCTAATTTAGTCTTCCTAATATTTACAATTGATCGTTGTTGCTTGTTTTTCAATTCAATCTCCCTTACCGTTGCTTGTCATTCAAGATCAAAGATCAAAGCAAGACCAAATCTCAAGGCATATTAGTTTAATCTTTTAAATTCATTAAACAAAAAAATTTAAAAATTTAAAATTTGGAAAGAAACTAATGGTCATGTTAATTTTGTTAATTTAGTCCAGCTTATTCCCAACAATGATAAATGATAAATGATTAATGGTTGGAGATATTAGTGTAGTCTATTAACAAATAAATTTTATAAAAAAATTTAATTTTTTTTGTGTGATGGTAGAAAATTCAAATTCTTCAAACAAAAAAAATTAAATTTTGGGGAGAGAAAGTAAAATCCCAAGTGCTGGCCATGTTAATTTAGACAACAGAATTTACAAAAAATTTCAAAAAATTATTGTTTGAATAAAAAAAATTCCTAACAATAACTAGAAGAATCCCAATGGATAATGGTTAATGGTTGCCGCATGCAAGTTTATCAGTTTTCTATGTGTTGATGCCTTGTAAAGAAAATTCCAACTTGATCAAACGAAAAATGTTAAAATTAAATTTTTACGAGAAATACACTGGCTTAATAGGCTTATAGAATCTACAAAAGATTTCATAAAATATATAAAGTATATTCAAATTGGGAAAAGAAAAGCAACCACGACCAAGAAATTTATTCATTGTAAATTGTAAATAGAGAGAGAAACAAGGTGTCCATTTACCAACAAAAGAATTTCACAGAAGACTTTTAAATTCAGTAAACAAAAAAAATTTAAAAATTTAAATTTTGTGAAAATTCGGTTATCTCACAGCTGATCAGAATATTTTGCGATTTAAATTTAAATTAAATTAGATTAAAAATTAAATTAAGAAAAAACAACAACAACAAAAGCAGGAGTAGCCCTCTCCTCCTCCTTTTGCCTGTGGTCTCTGGCGATGGCGGGCGGGTCGCCATCGCTGGTCGATCCGCCCATTGCTGGTGGGACCAGCCGGTGACCTGCCGGCGATGGGCGGCCATGGCGTGTGGCAGGACGGGTCCTTGTGTTTTCCTTTTTATTTTAATTTTTTGTTGTTTTTTATGAAAAGGAAGAAATTTAAAATTTTGAAAAGATCAAATTGAGTTCTGACCTTTGGTAGAAACACGGCGGGCCTTATTTTCCTCGGCTTATTTCCAAATAGAAATAGTAAATAATTTTATAAAAGAACGTAATATAGTTAATGGTAGAAAATTCAAATTTCATCAAACAAAAAAATTAAGCCATCCATATGATCTATCTTTCATGTGTCTCATTCCTTCATAAACTATGAGGGGAGCTAGTGATGTCTAATACTTGTGCATCTACTGGTTTCCCTGAGAGATGACATAATGGTTGCACATAGAAACTCTCCATTCATAAGTACCAGAACATAGCCTATTCCATGCTACATATTGTATTTTAGGATTACAAATATATTTGGAGAACCAAAAAACATGGAATGTCAATGCCAAAGATGACAACTATCTGACACTTGACTCAAGTTTTAGGAAAAATTCAGTTCATATCGCTTGTCAAAAGAATATAATATATCTCGGTAAAAGAAAACCAAACTAAATTACCATTGCCACTATTCTTTAAAAGTCAATGATCCCATTTTTTCTGGTCAGTAGTCATTGATCTCAATTCAATAGCCTCATATAAGATATTTTGCATATAAGCATATCATTCGACAATATTAATGCAAACTACATCAGTGTGATCCTCTCAAAGGTAATGTTTAACAGGCAATTGTCACGGAGCAAAGGTTTTTATGGTCAATGGAGTGTTCGTGATCGAGGAAGAACGACCAAAATGCCCCTCGAAGGATCCAAGGGCTTCCGGAACATTCTTAGTGACCAGCGATCCTGTAATTGTGCCGTGATCTAGAATTTTCTCGGCATAAATGCCGGTAGGTGGTAGGTGGGGTGGCACGATCTTATCCGCCGGATCGAAACTCGATCAATGGTTGTAATATGAGGGCTTCAAATATAAGAAGGGGTGTTGTTCCCCTCATTTATATCCATCCAACCATTTAGCAATCTAAGTTCTTTTTTTCATTCAGAGCTTCTCTCTACCATCCGGGTGAGTTGAGTCATCGATCGATCCGAAGAAGGCTTGGCTTAAGCTCCAACGATCTCAAGCAATCCAAAATAACCTAAGTCGTAGCCTAAGTCATTGCAGGGTCTTGATTCCAATCAATTGCCTCGTGACACAAGTGGTCCAAAATAGCTGCACGGTCTCGATTCCAATCGATTGGCTCGTGACACAAGCGGTCCAAAATAGCCTAAGTCATAGCCTAAGACGCCGCACAGTCTCGATTCCAATTGATCGGCCCGTGACACAAGCATGCGTGTGTTTTCAAAAATAATAGGTGTAGCGGTTTGTTAGCGGCCAATGTGTACCTCAATGGTGACATCATGATCAAGAGTTACAGTAGATGCCAGCGTATAATCCATAGGTTGACAAAAACAAGAAGGAACCAGATCAGGATCCCAACAAACAAAGTAGATATCTTCATCCAGATCACTTCCCGAACATTCAATTGGATGAGGCTTGGAGGTTAGTAGCAAAATATCAGAAAATCAATGTAGATTATGCGTAAATGCTATCTAGTACAAGGCAGGAAGTTGCATAACAAACATGAATTATAATCTAGATCCGTTCCATGATTGCTGGTAATTATGAAACTTATTATCTAAAATCAAAAGAAAAAGCGGGAGAGTACAAGGAGTTTAGATAAATCAATTTTTTTGGTATCTACAAAGTAAATAACATGAGTGCTACAACAATGATAATCACATATGAAGAAATATGTCAAGTTCTACTTATAGTCAGAGATGCCAGTTGACCAACTAAGAGAAAAAATGGAGTTGAGAAGTAATGTGACCATGATTTTATCTACTTACATATGGGTGTCTAGGATGGACGACATGGGTTTGTTCATACAGTATCTTTTGTACAAAGTCAACATATTGTTTGTACCAATCCCAGCTACATGGATGGACGACATGGGTTTGTTCATACAATATCTTTTGTGCAAAGTCGACATATTGTTTGTACCAACCCCAGCTACATGAATGTTTCTTTCTATATAAATAAATACATGTTCAAACAAAAAAAAAATATTGATATGTCATTTAGTTCATTCACATGTTGAATACTATGTCCTTTTTAGCTTCAACAAAATATTTCTCATAAGAATTTATGTACATTGTCAATGCCACCTTGGTATCTTTATGAACAAACTAGTGCACTCTCCATTTTTTTATAAAATAATCACAATTATCCAATAAACCCACCAAGGTTAGGTTGGTTGAGGTTTTTTCTTCTTTGGTTTTTTTGGGGCAAACGGTTGGTTGAGACTGGAGGTTTGAGACAATAAAAATTGAAAAAGTAAAAAACAGAGAGAAATGCGTCCAGACTCAATTGCCTAGAATGTTACTCGGTGGGAACGAGAAGAACTCATATAGTGAGAAAATGAGAACCAGCAGTAGAAGGAAAAAAATTAACCTCTTTCCTTTCAATCAACCATATGGTGCAAAGATGGAACATTAATAGCCTTCGAGCCCACTGTCACCCCATCGCCGCCCGCTAGCCATGTCGCCACTGTTGGTAGTGGGCGAAGGCTTGCTTGGCCACCAGCGAGCTCGATCTTACAGATCTGGGCAAAGCCAAGCCTTGCCAGGCCACTAATGAGTCCCAAGCCTTGCCAACCAGCACGAGGCTAGGCCTCGCCGGTGGCCTAGTGAGCCTCATTAGTGGCCAAGCGAGCCTAGATTTGGAAAGTCGAGCGTTGCTGATGGCTAGACGAGCCTTGAGCGAGCTTGCCAAACCTTGCCCTATCATTTGTCGAGCATTGCTAGCTACGGCGACTGGCCACAAAAGGAGGAGGAAGAAGAGAAAAGAAAAGAAGTATTAAAATTAGAAAAAAAAATTTAAAAGTTTTATCAAATGCATTTTTATCAAGAATAAAAATTTTGAATTGATATCAAATACTTTTAAATGTTCAGAAATTATTTATTGGAACTGAATAAAAAATAATAATTTCTAATTAAAAATTATTTTTAGGGAATAAAATGGTCACCATTCACACTTTAATTTATCTATTTTACTCGGATTTTTATACTTGTACTTTTCCTAATTTTTAATACTTAATATCTCCTCGCGCCGAGTTTTGAGGATTCAGGCTCTGCACGTCCATTCCCATGGTTTGAAGATATGGAGTTTCCCAGTTTTCAGTTGCAATGCGCACGAGTCCCTAACAAACGAGGAGTTCCTTGAAAAACCTCTCAGAAACCTCATGGGAAAATAAAAATCTCATCATTTGCGTCTCCTCCGACGATGGATCCCTCCTTCGAGCAGAGACTGAGAGACGAGGTTGTCTACCTCCACTCTCTGTGGCACCAGGGCCCTCCTCCAAACCCTCCTTTCTCCCGCCACTCTCACTCTTCTTCACGAGCCATCCCCGTTTCAAAGCCCGCGCCTTTCAAGAAACAGAACTCGGCCGCCACCAAGAAGAAGCAGCAGCACCAGAGGCACAAGACTAGCGAGGAATCGAACCAGCCAGAGAAAGAGTGGCCCTGCAAGGAAGAACCCATCACTCAGCCCTCTCCCCGTGGCCCGCGATGAAGCAGAAGGAGTCCGATTCAGGTCGAACGTCCCGTTCCACCACTGCCGAGGAGCAAGCCAAGATCGCCGCGCAGTTAATGCAGCAGAATGCTCTGAAGAGATGTCGCAGATTGTTTGCGAAAGTTGACGGTTCTGATGGCGAAGAGGAGGACGGCGACGACGACGACGACGATGGAGATGAAATGGCGGATGATCGTGTGGAGGGCGATAATGGGAGGTTAGAGGAGAGTGAGGAGTACAAGTTTCTGTTGGACTTGTTTGTGAAAGATAGGGACTTGAGGGAGTATTACGAGAGGAATCATGAAAGCGGGGACTTTTGGTGCTTTGTGTGTGGCGCGCAAGGGCGTAAGATGAGTGGGAGGAAGTTCAAGAACTGTTCTGGGGTTTTGCAGCATTCGATTAGCATATCCAAGACGAAGAAGAGGCGGGCTCATAGGGCTTTTGGCTTGGTCATTTGTAGAGTCATGGGTTGGGACGTTGAGAGATTGCCTCTTATGGTTGCGAAGGGCGAGCCACTGAGTCGCTGTTTGGTGGTTCCGAGTTTATCGCAGGTATAGGGTTAATTCTTGTGTTATTTTGGTTTTCGGATGTTTGTGAGCTATGTTCTTAAGAGTATCTTTGATATACGGAGGGTGAGAATGAGATTAAGGAAAATGCCGGTGTTAATAAGGAAGATGCGGACAATGTAGCTTGTGGGAAGGACAAAAATGGTCAATTTGGGAGGAAAACAAGCAATGATGCAGTGCAGAATGTCAATGAGTTGATGATCCGAGAGCTCATTGGTTACACATAATGATTACTCACCTTGAGACTGTCAATGAACACGATGATCCTTGAGGCTGGTTGTTGTTGATATTGCTCTGATGGTATATTTGCTTTTGCGTGCTTTGTTATGGATAGCAGACGGTTTATGAAGAAGATGCTGCTACAAAGTCTGTTGAAAATTATGACGAGGAAATTTTGATACCAGGGATCGATGGAGAAGGGAAGGCGGATGGCCTGGTAAGAGAGAAGGTTTTGTTTTTGGCTATAATATTCCTCTCACATGACTTGCTCACTTCAAGGGACTGAGGTGTATTGAAAATTTTCCATGAATCTGCAGACTGCTGCTGAAGAAGATGATTCCACTGGCATAAAAAATCTAAATAAGGGAAACATAGATGCCAGAGCTGATGAAGAGATCTTGCCACAGTGCTCTGTAAGACGATTGTGACAAAACTAAGAATCTATATATTATTTGGGGCAATGATATTTCTGTCTACCAAAATCCATTTACCTGCATTACTGATTAACTGTACATAACATCAAAACGTGACTTGCATTTTTCATTTAGCAACAACAATAACCACAATGGTGAGATGAAAATATTTGGTAATTTCTGCTTTAGGTCACTATAATAATTTACAGCTAGAGATCTGGAAGAGTGAAGTAATAATGCGGCAATTAGCTAATTTTCTCCTCAAGATACTTTATATTATCTACAAATACTTTGAGCGGAATATGATAAGGCTACTATACTTCTGTTAGGTGATTTTTAATCCCTCTTTTTTAGGGTGAATTCCTAAAAGACAAGTTCTTGGCCACATCCTTGAAATACATGATAACCATCGTGTGCAGGATTCTGTACTGTTGCCAATTAAGAATACTTCAGAAACACTTGGTCCCTGTTTAGTTCAGTCAGGTGATATGCAGGTATATATTAGGTTCAGTTGGGTGCTTTTCCTGTGTAATTTCTTCAAGATGCTTGATGAAGTTCTCAAATCTGCTTAAATTTAACATTACAGGTTGGTGGTACAGAGAAAATTTTAATGTCCATTAATTGTCCGGATGCCAATGTATGAACAAATGAGAGTATCCCTGACAAAATATTTTGTTGTTAAGATGCTGATATTTGTTTCCCTAGTTTTCTATTATCTGAATGGATATGCTCCTGTCTATTCTTCTTCTGAGAAATTCATATTACAGTCAAGCTCTTCATCATGAGCTTAAGTATTAAATGATTGTTGTTCAGGATTCTGTATTTTCACCAGCATCCAGCATGAAAAGGCACTTTGAAAGCCCTGTAGACTGTGCTGGCATGGCATCATCTGAGTGGCCTTCTTTTAAGTCTCCATTGAATTCTACGTATCACTCAGATTCCGCTGAGGAAAAAGCTGAACCCAAAACTTGGCATCAAAAGGTCCTTGATGCTTGCCAAGCTTTTTTCAATTGCACGTCTGGTTCAAATAGTGACAGTGATGAGGAGGCTGATGATGAAGCAGAAGATGAGGGCAATGATGATGAAGAAGGGTTGCGTGGGGATGACAATGGGAAATGTAAAATTGTAAAGTTCTTTACCATGCTGTTCACAGAGAATGCTGAACTGAGGAGTTATTACATTAGTAAATATAGAGATGGCGATTTCAGTTGTTTGGTTTGTGTTGGTGTTGGAAAGAAGCCTTGGAAGAGGTTCAAGGGATGCCCCGGGCTACTTCAGCATTCCATGACGACAGTCGAGATGAAGAAGAGGGCTCACCGGGCATATGGAAGAGCTATTTGCAAGCTTCTCAGTTGGGATTATTAATAAATTGCCATCCATTGTAAATATTCTAGAAACTCTTAATCACTCTTCAGTTCAACCAACTGATATGCTGGTAAATATTTTTTTACTCTGTTTTTTTATTTGCCTTGTCTTATGTCTTTAGGATACTTGAGAGTCCAATAATTTAATTTCATTTTTGCTGGGGAATGGTACTGACACATCTCCAGAAGATGATGCTACCGCCTGTCAAGATATCGGTACATATCGGTGCACAGATGCTTTGAGATGTTAGCAATCAGCACAATCTTGAAAGGCAATTTGGTGTTACTGTGAATAGTCAGTAGTGGATGGCTTGAACAACGTACTATAAATTTTTTCTCCAGAAAAAAAAATACTATCACTTTGTTTGTTTCTGTTTTGTTTTCTCAAGGTCTTCTGTGTTAGAATTGGTTGAAAATAGAAAGATTTGCATTGGGGGATATGTGATATGGATGCTTTTAAAGAAGATCATTGAATGGTGGAGTCCGGTAATTTCATTCATCTACGTTAGACTTGTCAGAATGGATCTTGAATTCATATATGGCCGATTTAAAAAATAAATTGGTCATACATTTAAATGCTAAATAAATGGGTCTAAATGGATTGAGTTTAAAATCCATTTCTAACCTACTAAGCTCACACACACATTCTCTTTTAACCCGACTCGATCCACTCGTTTGACAAGTCTAATATTTGGTTATCAATCTTGGCTTTGTACATATCATCTTATTTGACATTTGCATAATTAAGCTATGAATATACAACTAATATGTGGTCTTGGCCAAATCTAGATGACTTGCAAAGATGTTGCCAAATGAATTCTTCCATACCAAAATCAACAGAGTTTTACCTAGGTGAGGAAAGCCTCAACCCATTTGGCTTATGAGTATAAAGCTTGCCTGGTTCACTTTAATGCCTATTCGATCAATGGAAAATAGAGTAGAACAAACATCAGCATAACTTTCATTAAGTAAAATATCAAATAAGAAATAACTTATTGTAAACTTTAAGGGTTGTATTAAATCGTGAAAAAGAGAAATTAAACTTACCCAAAAAACCATTTTTGTTGGGAAGATAAAGAGAAAAACCTACACAAATGAACTTATCTCTAATCCACCATAAATAAGAAGCAATCCAATTGTTGGAGAGATTTTCAAAGAGGCAATGCTGATGGTCAATTGACCTAGGTGACTCAGACTCGCATCAATTCAAATAATCGTAGATCCAGATAGGCAAACCTAGACCCTTTGCAACCCTCAACTACCCTTGGTGATTATTGAAGACTATTGGCGAGCTGAGCACCACCAGTAACAGGATGTCAAACAGGTGATCAAATCTGGATCTAAAATTTAGATATGGGTTCAGCAAGGGGAAGATGATCCCAGATCTCAAGAGCTTTGATCTTGGTGATTATCAACCATCAACCCTCAGCAACTGTCCCCTAGCGATTGTCGATAGTGGACTCGTGTCAAACAGGATCCGAAGGGTGGGTTTGGAGAGAGACATTGAACTGTAGATATGAGGGCAGAACAGGAATTTGAAATTGTTAGTAAGGGCAAAGGTGGAAGATAAAAGATTTCATTGACAATGAAATTTGCTTTCTAAAATTGTTGAAGGCCCAGTATGACTTTCACCCAATCCTCTCTCTAAAACAATATTACCAATCCCTCCAATTTTCATTTCAGGGATTTTAGTGGTTCAATACTTTTTGGAAAAGTTAAATCAAACACAACCAATGACGTCTACTCTCTAGATGATGCCGCCCCGATACTTGAGGTTTGGAACTGCACGACCCTAGGTGCTTCTTTGCTGAAATTGTTTAGGTTTCCTTACCTCCAAACTGTAGTCTTTGGTCTTTTGTTATACGTGAGGTCATTTTTAAAATCATTTGACATATATGAAATTAAACATGATTTATCCATCCTCCGCACGTTTTTTTTTTTTCCCTTGGTAGGAAGATAGTATCGCTATAGGCACCAAGGGGGTGCAAGCACTTCTACAAAAGGAGCTTAAGAGCTGAAAAGAGATCTCAATCAAGAGACAAAACATTTACAATGTCAATTAAAAGCATTTGCATCAACGAATAATTTTCCACTAAGCGATTCAATGGTAGAGACTAGAACGACACCCGTGGTTGCGCCCAATTACCAGCCACCTTCCCTTAGTGCTCAGCGTATCTGCGCTTATGTCGGTGCTGCTGGGATGACTGCTGATCGATTGTAAGGCCACTAGCAATACGTTTCTTCTCTCCGGGCGGCTGCTGATGGACTCCAGAAGCAGTGGTGCTAGCTGTAATGAATGCAAACAAAGGTTTGGGGGCAATGACATAATGTAAAATACCCAATTATCAAAAGAGCACATATACTTTCAAAACTAATTTTCATTAGTTATAATCTGCTTTGATAAAAAAAAAAATCAAGACTGGTGGCAATCAGATAGACATTCAAAAAATTTTCATCCCATTCAATGTAATAGTAGCACCAGAAGTGAAGGTTTAAAAATTTTGTTAAATTCACAACCGTCATCATGATTAAACCGAAGCAACATCGATATTGCAAAAACCAGGCACAAAGTGATAAAAAGAAAACACTGGCAACTAGATCCATCAGTGCAAGTTGATAGCTGCACAAAAAACTTACCAGATTGTGCGTCTGAAGAACCAGAACCTAGGAGGAGCTGGCACGATCCATGCGCATTTCCAATAGTTGTTTCGATGAACCCCAAATCCCGCTCTTTCAAATCAAGTGTGGCCGACCTCTTATCATCGAACAACTGGGTAATTGCATCTAATTGCTCTTTCAAATCGAGCGCTTCATTAAACCTGCCAACGCTCTTCTTAACTCGACCGAGTTCCTCCTCCTTAACTCGAAGTTCAAGGGAGCAGTCCTTTATTTTATCCGTGACAGACCGCAATTCTTTGTGTTTGAGCGCAATTACCCTTTCAAGCTCGCTCAATTGTAATTCTCTCATTCCCAATTCCTTGTCTTTATCCAGCTGATTCTGTACCATACTAAAGTACCGTCGTTTCATTGCCAACTTCTCTTCCTCCGATGAAGCCAGCTCTCTCGTCTTCCTACCAATTTCCGCCTCGCACTCCTCAATCCTCTGTCGAAGTGAACGCAGCTCGTCCTCCTTGGACTCGACTGCGCGGACACGCTCCTCAAGCGACCTCTCATGCTCGAGGAGCTCCTCAGTGAGCAACAGCACCTTCGATGCGTCCGCTTGCAGCTGCTCGTAATCCTTGGCAATGCCCTCCTTATTCCGCAAGGCTTGCTTCAGCATATCAAATACTCCCTCCATCGAAGAAGCACTGGCGATGGCAGAAAGAAATTTCAAAAGAGAAAAAAAAACAGAGAGACGGTCCTTCCGGAATCCAAACGGGAAACCACCACCAAAAAAGAAAAGAAAAAGCAAGAGCTGTATCTCACCAAATGCAGGAATGCAGCACCGCCTACAAGGAAGACGATCGTGGCGATCGAGGAGTAATAGATGAAACTCTAAGAAAAACTGAATCGGAGGAAAAGGATTTGGAGAGAGATATGGATTTCTACCAAAGATCGTATAGATATGGATGTTTCTTATTTTAAACCAACCTACACCAATTAAGATGGATTTATCCTAAAATTGATTGTTTAAATTTTTAATCAAGATAGAACTTGATAGAATAAGATATAATAAAATTCGTGAATTTTGCTATATCTTATTTACTATTTGATGATTATATTAATAAAATCATATATATATTCACATCATATTATATAAATTATTTATTATAAATGCATATCGGTATAAATGAACAAAAATTTTTACAAACGGAGATGGTAAAAATCTCTAGTGACACTTTTACCTATTTTATTTTTATTTTATTTTCCATTATTTTTTAAATTTATTTCTTTTTATTTCTTTCTTCCCCTTCCATCATTTTCTAATAAAATTTATTAGATGGTAAATTGTACAAATATACTTAAAATACCTAAAATACCTAAAATACCTAAAATATGTAATAAATATTTATTTATTTATTTTATATTATAAGATAGAATTTAATTTGAATATATAAATAAAAATAATATTAATTTAAAAAAAAATTTGTTATTTTTTGTTATTTTGAATTTCCTATATTAGAATTCAAACATTATTTATAATTTTAATTTTTTTAATTTAAAAAGTCTATTATTTGAGAAAAATAAAATTTTCTATTATAAATATTAAAAATCTTATTTAATTTTATCCCACCTCCCACATCCTGTCTAAATCTCTCTTATATCTGATTTTATCCTATCTTGAATAAACACAAAATGCAAAATAGGATAAACTTTATCCTACCCTGAATTTTATCCCGACTAGCAAATATAGCCTAAAGGGTTATCTCCAAACCATGCTAGATCGAGAGAAATGAAACTCAAATTAATCTAGTACTATTTTTTGAATCCTAATAATTGTAATCGGGTCTCATGTGAGTTGGCATCTTCTTTTTTCCCCTTTCCCAATTGTGGTTTGAATGGAAAAAATGATTCGGTATCCATAATGGTTTTCTATTCCTACTTTTTTTGTTTATTACTCGTTTTTGCAAATTTTTGTGAGGGGTTTGAGCGAATATTTAACAATATATATATATATATATTTTACTGTGACAACAAATTAAGCGAAAAATCCCTTTTCCCGAAAGACCATATAATAGCAATCGAACCAAAGAAAGCTCATGTCTTTTTGCTCATGCCTTTCCATTGGCTAGATGTGCGGCTGTTCTCCCTAGGTTGGCCTGGGGATGCACCTGTCAAAAATGAGTTATGCTTTCTTTTAGTCTTTTTAGTTTTAAACCCATCTAAAAGAAAGCATGACCCATTTTAATAAGTGTGCCTATAATGGATTTAAAATTAAAAAAACTAAAATACATAGGTTGTTAATGGGTTAAAATTTAAATCTACTTAGAACCCAACTATACCTCAGTCCTTAGAGATAACTCATCTCCTCTCCGCTCTTAAATCAAAACAAAAAACCTTTCTCATCGCACGACAATGCGTCGTCTCGCTCCCACCGCTCGTATAGCAATTCCTCCTCTCGCTCGCACGGCGACGCTGTCGCATGTGGTCGCCACATCGTCGGATAGTGGCTTGATTGGCCATCAAAACCCAGGTGAGTCTCGTTCTCCCATATGTGTGCGTGATTTTTTATAAAATAAAAATTATTAATAATTCGATTTTCTTAAAAAATAAACAATATTAAAGGAATATAATCTTTAAAAAAGATTATAAGAATAAATATTCCTAAATTTAGTTAAATAGATAAGTGTTTTAATAATATGAGTTGGGTCAAATATGGGTTGGATATGGATCAAAAATTTTATATTATATTTAAATGTGTCATAAACGGGTTAATGAGTCAATTTGGCTCGGACCATTTATGACCCGACCCAAATCTGACCCGACCCACCCATTTAACAGGCCTACTTGGGGATTTGCTAGAACGTCCGGTAATGGCGTGACAAGCTCGTGATCATCGTATAGCCATTATGGTACGACGGATCGTGCAGAAACTACTTTTTCCAGGTGGAGGGAGGGGGCAGTTCAGCGGATCCGATTGAAGGATTCGTGCGGTGGGCTTTTATCAAGGCCGAGATTCATTATCCATAAATTTCTAGCTGAAAAAGGGCGAGAAAAGAAAATTCTTAAGGCCCTGAGGGGGCACCTCTAGAATTGAAAAGAAAATATAAATGGAGGAAACACAGAACACATCCGAAAATTAAAGAAAAATTTTATTGGTGAAGTCCGTTCATGCCTTGTGATTGATTTTCTTAATTTTACTTTTCACATTTTACATAATCTTACGAATACATATTTTAACTTTTTCTTCTTCTGTTTTTTTTTTTATCTCAAAAAAACTTGAAACCACAATACATAATTATTGACATATGAATTTGTACGTGATTTTTTCGTAATATTCTGAAATATCATAATATTTTTAAATTTTGGTAGTAGAGTAAAAGTTTTTTTCTTTTTACCGCCCTAGATGTTAAAGATAAATGTAAAATCTCTACAATTTGGTCTTTTTGACATATGAACTAACATTGTCATGAAATAAAATAAAATAAAAATGTTCAATACAATCTGTGCTTTTCTGGAAAGAAGATGGGTATTTGTTGGCTTAACAAGTGCACTTAAGCCATTAGCTAATTTAAACTGAAGATTAGATATAATGCCTCGGGAGTTTTTGACAAATGAAGGAATGCAAATTTGAAGGAATTTATGCACTGCAAATGTTTATATTATCAAAACATATTTAATGAAATCTCATGTGTTGTAGGAGCACTCTTTAACGTTTTTCATAGTATATTTCTTTTGCATAGTATGTTCATAAAATGAATGAATTTTTTACTAGATCGTGCTCTATCAGAAAGGACATATTAGATTAAAAGAAAATGACTGAAAAACATGTAATTAGATAGTCAAAAGGATATGAAAGTCAAGAACATATAGATTTTTCTTTTGTCTCAACGAGTAATGAGTCTATGCTCATTTTTTAAATGAAAAAAAAATTATTAGCTATGAGATTTTGAATAGGGCTGATCGATTCCAAACTTTGAACCTAAAATCTACCTTGTTAGAATCAGTTCATAGTTTTTGGAACATGAAGCTTACCTTATTTACCCTAAAACTGCCTTGTTTTTAAGGTCTAGCTCCAAAATTTACTCAAGAACTTGTTTTTCTTTCGTTTTATTTTCGTTTTATTTTTTTACAACAAAACAATTCAAAGTAAAAGATTAACAAGGGCAAAGGAGCAAAGCACGAGTTAATAACTAGCAAGGAGGGTTGCAAAGCTTGCATGAGCGAGGGCGAGCTGTGAGCAAGCGAGGAGGAGGGTGAGTCACAAGTGAGGGAGTGAGAGAGAATTGTAAGTGTCCGGCATCAAAGACAATAAAGACAAAAATGCCAAGTGAAAAAAAAAAAGGATTTTTAGGCTTTATGGACTAGTTTCAAATTTCGTCCAATAGGTCTAGTTCTCATGTGGTTCCTCACTCGGAAAAAGAATCGGACAAATTTTCAAGGTAATTCGATCCAATCCTTGAGTAGAACCAGTCGATAGCACAACCCTAATTGTGAAAATCATCACACGTCACGCAGTCTTTTTCATCAATGTATGTAGTCATTAGAAATAGAAAAAAAATATGTTTAATTAGTTCTAAACATGTTGTATAGTGCTAATTAAGTCATAAACTTTGCAATTTTACCAATTGAGTCCTAAAATTTTGCCTGAAATTCAAATACAATTATACGAGCAACTTTTTGTTAAAAATCACTAATGTGGCCATGTGTCACATAAAATGACCAACAATGAGTAAATCGTCATGTAAATGAGTTTTGGCAAAATTGATAAAAAAAAATTATATTGAAATTTCAAGAAAATATTTAGAATTGAATTGGTAAAAAAAAAAAAAAAAACTTAATTGACATATGTTCAATAAGATTGGATGCGAGACTTGGCTTGGTTGTTGGGCGCAAGTGAGATTTGGCATGCTGCTCAGATGCCAGCGAGTCGTTTTGGTGATGGCGCCGTGCTTGGAGTTGTGTGGCCCTGAGGTTGCATATCCTTGGGCGGCTCTTCTTCCCACCCCTCCCTTCCATCGTGATTCCTTTTTCTCCAATCAGATTTTCATACTCCTAATATGTCACTACCTTCTATTATATTCATCATGGGAAAACCAATTCGAATCAAAAACACACACATATATAATCAAAGGATATAATTGTAAAAAAGAAAAGACCGAAAGATCTCATCGAATATTTTGTAATAGTTCATGAGAAAAATTTCTCAAATAGTTTAAAAAAACTTTCGAAAGTAAAGCTCAAGCCCATTGACCAGCATCGTCCATGTCGCTCCCACATTTCAGCTCCTTTCATCTCGTCATAAATCATCTGCGGCGTTCGTTCAGGCGCTCCATTTTGTCAACACAAGCAAGACCGTTGACCATGCCAATGGACTTATAAGTGATCATTGTCTGTATGTGTTCAAGTGCATTCAGAATCTGTCGTGAGTTCAAATGCACGGACATTTTGATAATGTTGTCGAGACTTCAAATCATCTCAGGATTTTGCGCACCTCTATCAATTCTCCGTCCTGTTGAGTCCCCCAATCTCTCTCTCTCTCTGTCCATTCCTCGTGCTTGCTCCCACATCATCGGATCATCTCTCTCTCAGTCTCCCTTCTTATTCGTGTCACATTTCTTTCTCAAGCATGCACTAGTTTTATAATGGTTAGTGATGCAATGTGCGGGAGGTGTTTGTTCTTGTTATGCTCAATCCACCACCACCACTACCACCGTCGCCATCATCATCCCCAGAAGAGTCTCCGCATGTTGATTGTTGCATGGTGGCACAAGTCGAATTCTCTCATATGCTCTTGTTTTCTGTGTTCCTTTTTTCCCCCCAGTAGCCTTGTATGGATGGATGTCATGGTCCAAAGTTCTATCACGGGGATACTGCTTGCTTAGGATGTCATTACACTACCTAGGCATTCCATTCTATACGTCCATTATACTTTAGTTGCAGCATACCTAGCTTAATTAATAAGAAAGAGATGGATAAATTTAAAATTGATCTATGATTAATGTCTTCTTGAATTTGACGATCAATGGGAACAAAAAAGAAAAGCATTTCAATATTTTCTATATTATTTCCTTGAAGTTTTCCCATTTTCAAATAATTCGATCTCCACTTCTCATTTTTTAGATCGAATTTTAGCCTATGTTAAAATTAAACTGGACCAATTTCATTAACACGCGTGACTTTATTTTGAGAGACTGTTTAAAACCAATTATTTTTGTGGAGTTTCAACTTTCGAATGTTTGTTTGTTTTTCAAGCTTCTTCTCTTCTTTTTTTTCCTTTTTCCAATGTTGTTTTGAGCTTGTGATTGTTAGGTGATGTTTTGCAATTTCGACTTTGAGAAATAATTTCTTTATTCCGGTGAATCCAAAAGGTTTGAATTCATGAATGGCCGGTGAATTTTCTCTTTTGTGACTCTAATATTTTTCTAAAACTCATATTTATGATTTTCATTTTTCCCTTTTTATTTGCTGGCTCAACATCCATTGGGGACACGTCATGGCCACGTCAACATTAGCACACTAAAGTTCATTAGCATTTTTCTTTTTTCTTTTTTTTTAAAATCTTGAAAATTGACGATTTAAAAAATTTATTGGCATCAATACTTCATAAATTGCAAAAATATAGAAAGTAAAATTCATGGAGGCATGTGAGCTGACGCTGCTAACACGGCCCTGAGTGACTGCCAGTAGTAGATGTTTCCGAAGCCTCATCCGGCCATCCTGCTTGCTAAAGATGCTCTTACCCTTCGTAATTTGGTTGAAGATGCGTGGCCGCCAAGGGCTCAATGTGATCGAGTCGTTCCAGTGAGGGAGAGGCGGAGCTAGATGGTAGTGATGGATCAGAGAACTCATGCTTTGACAGTGCACTTTATTTGAAATAGATGGTGTTGAATTAAGAATCCATTTTGCCTTTGTTTCGGACATGGATCGATGAACTCATCAGGAGGAAGCGGATCAATGTGCCCGTGCTGTTGTACTTGGCTTGATGAGCTCGAGGATATGAAATGTCTCATTCTGCTGAGCACTTTATTTAGTCATGCAATCATATAGGACTTGTCCGCTGTGGAGTTCCCGCATAGTTAGGAGGTGTTTACTAGTTGATGAGTTGAGAATATGCACTTTTGACAGTGTCCAGTTTTGTTCTTGAAAATGTGCCTAGATGTACTTGCAAATAGTTAAAGAGGTAAGACTTGAGATTGCGTAGTTTGACTCTTTAATTTTGGTTCCGTTGAACGCAATCTGTCATCTGTATGAGCACTGTGCCAAGAGGCAATATCCATGTTATGTCTTCAAGTTAACTTCATTTTTTTCTCCCTTTTTTTCTCAATTGCAGTAAGAGTCTTTGAGATAGCATGGGTAGGACTATTCGGTTGTACGGGTTCTACTCACCAATTACTGCAGAAGAAGTCAAGGATTTTCTGGAGGAATGTACTGGCAAAATGACTGTTTATGCAGTGAAAGTGGTAAACATATAATTCTCTCAAGATAATCTCGCTTGGAAGCAAGTTCTCTCTCTCTGAAGTGAGAATTTCTCTCTGAAGTCAGCCATCCAAGCGGAAGCAATGGCCATAGTCGAAACCCTAAATCGGTTGGCCAACAGCACCCCTGCAGAAAACGAAGAAGTGAGCTGGGAATTAGAAACTGATCAGATGGAGTTAGTGACTTTGATAAGTCAACCTGCAGATCACACGAGCTGGGAGAACTCGGGCACAGATCAGTTAAACTGAGAAGTGCGAACTTTCATCAGTGAAGCCCAAGCCCTTTTAGCAAAAATCCGGCCCATGAAGAAAACCCATTGCAAGAGAGACGCACATAGAACTGCGGACTGAGTAGTGAAGGCCCATCGCAACAATAGACTACTGGATAACTGGGTCCAATTTCCCTCATCAAGCCTCTTGGATATTTTATGTTCAAATGTAACCCACTTGATTACTTATTAATGAAACATGCATATTTTCGACCAAAAAAAAAAATGTAGTGGAAGTTCAGAAACCAAGAGTTGGGAGAGCAAACAACATGTCTCACATGTTCAATTTACTGCTAAATGTGATGGCGAAGCTATTTTCTCTCGCTAATAGAAAGAAGCTCTGGTATGATGATTCATATTTAAAGGCTTCGGAATTAGATTCTGATATTGTTCCAAATCCCAAGGTCTTTCCAGCACTGCCTGGATAATGTAAGCTTGCATTTTGGATGTCAGACTTCTGAGGACATGAGAAAATTGTTCTTCTTTTTAACCGATAATTTTGTGGGCTACATGGTTGAGCTCTCCTATGAGAATATATGGCAATTCAGATGCACCAACCACGTGGTTGAACTCTGAAGTATCTAGTCATTCAGGTTTGATGCTTCAGCTTAATGCTTGAAATTTTTAAGCCATAACATTGAATTGCTATGTTATTGTTGGCATTGGATATGTTGAATCACATGCGGTAGGAGGGCCTAAACAGTGCAGGTTCTAGTGATTCACAATATATAAAAGACCTACTGTTTTACTTCTCTGAGGATGATACTCTATCTATGATTGATTTATGATCTTCCTCTGTCCCAATATCTATTGGTAGAGCAGCAATTTTCCTCTGAAATAGCACAACGGTTTTACACGTCCATCAAGCTGGACACTACTAATTTTTTTTCCCCTTTCTGTGGTCTTTTGAAAAAGATTCCTGCTCTCTCAAATATTTTTTGTTTCAGCGTGGAGCAGGTATCAGCCTTGCTTTCTTAATTGCCAGATTATTACTCTTTTGTCTACTCTTGGAGTCAAGGATCATATTTTTGAAAGGAAGCAAAGGGAGGCGCTATGTCAACTGGATGCTATTTTAATGGATTCTCTGGTGGCGCAGCATGAGCTGGAGCGAGTACGAAGGTTGTTCTAGAAATGCTTATCCATGGTTATGAGCCAGATGTGGAACCCTGCATCGAAGTTGCTTGACTCGTGTACCAAAGCAATTGTGCCAAATGGAAGATCAATGATGGGATGTTTGGATGAAACTAGGATTTGAAATATGATCAGGTGTT
The DNA here is from genome assembly GCA_014182845.1 of Corymbia calophylla. Classification (NCBI taxonomy): domain Eukaryota; kingdom Viridiplantae; phylum Streptophyta; class Magnoliopsida; order Myrtales; family Myrtaceae; genus Corymbia; species Corymbia calophylla. The sequence continues at coordinate 781,445 of CM024699.1, read as the reverse complement.
TGTACAACTCTCTAGGGCTGGAAATTTGCAGATTCGAAGCAAAACCATGCTAAAGTCGAGCAGAAATGAGTCACTGCTCGACACCTTTATCTTTCAGGGAGAGTTAGTGGTTGCGAAAAACCCTTGCCTGCATCCTGGAGATGTCCGTGTCTTAAAGGCTGTTGATGTTCCATCTCTGCATCATATGGTTGATTGCATTGTTTTTTCCTCGGAAACGAAAGAGGTTAACTTTTTTCCTTCTACTGCTGGTACTCATTTTCTTACTATTAAGTTCTTCTCGTTCCCACCGAGTAACATTCTAGGCAGTTGAGTCTTGACGCATTTCTCTCTGTTTTTTGCTTTTTCAATTTTTATTGTCTCAAACCTCTGCTCTCAGCCAACTGTTTGCCCCAAAAAAACAAAGAAGAAAAAACCTCAGCCAACCTTACCTTGGTGCACTAGTTTGTTGATAAAGATACCAAGGTGGCGTTGACAATGTACAAAAATTCTTATGAGAAATATTTTGTTGAAGCCATAAAGGTTATATCATTTACTAATGCAATACATCAGAAAATCCTATACAACGCTTCTATAAAAAACAAAAATTACAAATGGAATATAGAAAGTCTAGAGAGGGATCATTCTAAGGCACTCAACGACGTTTGTTTCCATGAGTCAAACTTTCCACTACGGCTATGGCTTCGTCTCTTTCTCGAACAACTTGAGCAAACATGGCATGTTATTAGCAGAGACGTTTGTTTTCATGGGTCAAACGTTCCACTTCAGCTAAGGCTTCGTCTCTTTCTCGAAGAGCTTGAGCATACATGGCATCTAGTTGAGTCGACCTAACAGGAACATCAGGGAGATCCACAGTGAGCTCAGGCTCAACATGATGGCGTATTTATTCCATAGAAGCATGGTGTATCCTCATTTCTCCCTCCAAATCCTAGTCGTCAATCGTAGAAATAGGCTTCAGGAGACAATCATTCCATAGGTTGATGGCTTCTTCAACTATTGTCTTGATTTGCTCAATTTGGTCTTTTTTGATGACTTCTTTGCGATAGTCGAAACGATATAACCCTAGCTTGAGAAAATGGTGGGATCTCTAGAAGCACATGATATTGGCGGATCACCCTTAAAGGGTAGTATGATGTTAAACCAATCAATCCCAAAAGAGGGATTGGGTTGTCCAATCCACTAATAAGGCGCACTTTGGGAACCCCTAACCAACGAACATGCCATTGGAATTAGTTAGGAATAAGTCTTTTCAAAAAGTGGAACCAAACCGAAAAACACCAATAAGGAAAGAATTTATCATCTCCTCGGAATTGGGAGATAGGGTTATGATTTTCGGTGACATTTATGATCTTCATTCGTGAAGTGAATTCTTTTAAGTGAAAGATAAGCCAAATTTGTAGTAAACCTACTGGAGTTCTAAGAGCACTGCCCTTTTCTTCCTTGAACCTATTGAGGGAGACGAAAGTTTCGGCAAGAATCATATGGGAAAATTGTTTGAAATCACAAACTTGCATGAAGATATGAACAACCAAAGGGTCCATGGTTTTTATTGTATTAAGGAAATATAACGAACCCAAAGAAAGCCAATAGGAAAACCTTCGGAATGAGGTCACCGGATTCTTTTTTCAAACCCAATAAATATTGTTGAAGAAATGTGAAAGGCATGGTATTACAATTGCCCCTAAAAATATCCTTGATTTGAGAGCTTCGAACACCTAAGAATTGGCTTAGAAAGGGAATGAGATCTATTCCAATTGGAAAATTGGCTAAACCAAGGAAACTATCCCTATCCCTTCCAACGACGATGTCATATTCCTCAATTATAAGAGTTAATTCATTTTGGCCAAAGACAAAAATAGATGTCTTGAAATTTCAATAGTGTGATCATTGCCGTGTGTGGCTTCACACCTAGTAGTAACGGAAGGTAGCCAATCCTTTTCTCAATATTCTCTTTATGTATTGGCTTAAGACGCTCTCACATGCCCTTGAGGGCCTTCGGTATAGGAATAACATGAAGCTTGGGTATACCCATCTTAAAACTAAACCTATGTTAGGGCAATAGGATTAATCATCCATTATTACAAGAAGAGTAAATAACATGGAATTTAAACTTCAATTGAAAGTGCAATAGCTAAATGACGGAACTATTCTTGCCACCCAACCAAAAGGAAATTGAAAACACATATACACGTCGCATGAGGACACATGAGGTTAGACATGTAAAGTTGAGATTCTAAAGGCTCAAGGTTCCCATCTTAATTAGTAAAAAAATTCACCCACGTGACTAACGTCATTGGGTGCAAATTTTACCAATCAAGATGAGCCGGATTGAGTAATGGATTACCATGAGCCTTCACTCATGGGTTCCATTATGAATACCTCCAAAAGGATTCTATGGGTGCGATTGGGGTTTTAGATCGCAAGTCGTGTGTGCCAAGTGTCGTGCTAAAAGAGGTAAAGCATGCACTTCAAAATAAAGCATCCATCACATCAATATAATCCACATTAATTCCAAAAAAATGAAAATTACAATCAATGTACGAAGGAAGTGCAATCAAGTATGATTGAAATGAAATGTGCAATATGCAACCTAGCATCGTCTCTAAAAAGGAAAAAGGCATACGACAAAATTATATGATAAAGCCCTAAAAGCTTATTCAATTGGGTTTTAATTTTTAAGGACTTTTTTTGCTATTTAAGAGAAAAAAATTGAAAATGCTAATTTTTAAGTTTTTTTTAAATATTTCTGATTTTTATGAATTTTCTGAATTTTTAAGCGAAAATGACAATCCAAAGCAAAAGAAGCCCTGATGTTAAGCTCTAGAGGCTTAAAAAAAAAAAAAACAAAGCTCTAAAGGCTTGTTAATACTGTTATAATATCATTCTTTTTATTTTTCTTATTTTCTGGATTTTCTCTTCTTCTTTTTATGATCTTCTGAATTTCCAAATTTTTCTGGTCCTTTTTGAATTTTCTATGAATTTTAAATTTGTTATTATTTTCTATTTTCTATTTTTTTTAAAATTATTTATTTTTATGATTTTTATATGTCTTATGAATTTTTAGAAATTTCTTAATATTTTTGAATTTTCTGGAATTTTTAATTTTAATTTTAATTTTTTTTCGAATTTAAAATATTTTATCAATTTTTTAGGGATTTCATGCGATTTTTATGATATTCGGAAATTTTCTAAAATTTTTTAATGATTTTTATAAATATTATATTTGGGGATCAAATTCGGACTGATTTTACCCGACCCAAAACCAGTGACCCGACTAGTCTACCGAGATCCGACCCGCGATAATAAAAACGAGAATTTTCCATGATTTAAAAAAAAAAAATTGATTGGTTTTTTATTATATTTTTCTCCCTTGTCTTTTTCACTGTTTTGTCTCTTGCTCGCCCTTTCATCTTCCACCTCCAAGCACGCTCACCTCCAGGCTCCAGGCAAGACAGATCCAACTCTCCCGTCGGCCGTCTCCACCGACCAGCACTCATCTCCTCCGGCACGCTCTTCTGATGACCCCGAAATTTTAACAAACTAAAAACGGCTCTAAAACTTCTAATATAGCAAGCCAACAAACAAACAAACAAACAAGCATGAAAGCAATAACTGCCAGCGAAAAAGGCGATGATACCTTTGTTTTCTTCAGTAGAGAACTCAGCTTCTGTGGCGGAGCAACCGCGGTCCTCAGAGAAAAAGTGAGAGAGAGAGGGTAGAATTGAAGGCAAACGGCAAGGGAAGCAAAAGAAATGGGGGAGAAAAACACTAAAGAAAGTTTTTGGACTACTTTTAAGGGAATACGTATTTTTCACTTCTCCACAAATGCTGCCCTTCTCAAAACCTCTCTCTCTCTCTCTCTACCAAAAACCATAAGTAAAAAGGTTCTAAGAATGGATGTAATGCCCCCCTTGACTCGAGGACCAAAATCACGACCTCAAGTGTCTGAATCAAGAGGGGAACCACCTGAATTGGTTGCTCTCAATCGGGACGTAATGCCCCCTCTCTCTCTCTTTTCTGGTTGCCCGGAGAAACGAAAATGGTCCCCCTCTTTTCCTAACTCCGCAAAGTCAAATAGTCCATCGTTTTACAACCAAAAAAACAGAAAGTCAATCATTTAAAATGCCCAGCTGTACCCACCAGGGATGAATCGGAAAAGAGAGATAAAAGAAATGCCTCCATGATGGGGACAGCCGCGTCGGAGGCCCTTGCCATAAACTGTTGGATATTTCATAAGTTTTGAAAAATTAAAAGCTATTAATTTTTTCTAACAATTTTTTACTATCGTCAATTTATAACGATTTTTGTCTACCATTAATATAAAATGATTTTGTAACATTGTATAACGGCTTTCTAATGGTCATATAACAGCTTTACAAAGCTTGATTTTTTTTTTAAAATCCCATTATTTGTAACGGTCATGTATTAATTATCAATTGCTTTATGACGATTTCCTAATGGCTCTTTCTAAATGGCTATTTCTTAACGATTCTCTCTTTCTCTTGTTTAAATATAAATTAAACTTCAAACCACAGTTTTTAAGATATGCTTAGTTCTCATATATTTCATTTTATTGTTGCTGGGTTATACACATAACAATGTTTGGTTTCCTTCTAATATTCAGTGCGGAATATAGAAGACGGTCTGTAGTATCTTGGGAGGATAGCCACTAGAAACTATCGCACCGAGTCTTGCACTCCGAGAGGCAGAATTATCTTTAAGGATGGTGTTCTAGCACACCTTAGACAATTCATTTTATTTTCTATTCTTTTTATTGTATTTCCAACAATTATTGTTATTTTTCATATTCGATATTCTAATATTTTTCCAACATAAACAACATGGGCATATATGTTCATGTCCATGGTCGGTTCGCTGTGCAAGGGTCCAAGCCTTGATTTGGTCCGACCAATACCACAATATAACAAATACTATCAAGTTCGACATTAACACAAGATTAGCTGTGTCTGCAAATTATTTCGGTTTGTTTTGCTTATGGCTAATCTCATGACGCGCACCATGCCATCTGTATTACCACCTCAAAAGGGTTACCCATACCGGTTAATGCGACTCTCCCTTTCATTTATACAATGAAATTATATACTGTTCGATATATCAGCTCGATAAAATCCTACTTCTCGTTCTTGAGCCTCCGTGCTGTTTTTTTTTCCAATCGAATCTTTGAACTTCATTTAATTATTTGTTTAAAAAAGACCTCGTACTTGTATAAATTTCTATTCTACTCGAGATGCACATGGGGGTCAGATTAACTGGCTTCTTCTTCTTCTTTGTGTTTGCTGAGGTGGGAGTAATCCATGTGGGGCGGACGTCACACGGAGGGTTGGTCTCTTTGAGCCTGTTTGGGGGTTATCCCTGGAGTTCTGGCGTGTATATCAGTGCATGGTCAATTATCACGTTTGATCCAGAAATATAGCAGAACTTTTCCTCACTTGATTGCATGAGGCGCGAAAAAAAGTTAGTAACCATACATGGACCGTAGATTGATCGGTATAATTCCATAAAGTATATGACCCACACTATTTCCCTTTCGGCAATTTGAGCTTTGTGGAGCAATATTGGAGTTTTAGAGTCACAAGTCTATTGAACTTCATTGTTATATTTGATGCGTGTTTACATGGTTTGTCCATTCACCCACTGATCGTGCATTGAGCTCGACCTCAAGTTGGATCTCGATCCGACCCAACCTCTATATGCTTATTTGACAAAGAAACCTCCTTTGCTTGCACCCTCGCTGCTTGATTGGGGGATCCATACAAAATTTGAAATTCAGGAGACGTCGCTTCGAAGATTTCTGTCTGAACAATCCCCGCATGGAAATTCACCTAGTTTTAGTCTTAAACCTTTTAATTTCATTAATGGGGTCATGAAATTTTTAATGATTTATCAATTGAGTCCATCCTACTAGTTTTGTCCGGAAATAGCTAACATGGGCACCAAGGGCATCCTACGTGGTACCCAGCATTGACATAGGCAATCTTTATGCGTCACATTTGTGTTGTGTTTAAGTTATGTTAATATTATGAGATAGATCTGTATGGACATAATGTGGTTGTCATACGAGTTAAAAATAATTTTGTCATGGAAATAATTTTGTCTAGTTAAGAGCTATTTGGCCATCTACAGAAGTTATGAGTAGGACATGACCATACAAAACCTATTTGGCTTTTAGCATTCAGCATTAATAAGGATGGTCATTGATAAGGCTCATTTTTGTCACATAAACAAATATGGCCATGTACTATCTAGAACATATTGGGTCAAAAAATTCAATCGTTTGAGCTGTGACTATATTTAGCTCAAAAACTAAATTATAGTACATTCAAAAACTGGTATACAATGCGTGTTACTTGAGGCCTATTTGCCTTTAGTACTGACTTATAATAGGGACCGAATTAATAAAGACCAATCAATTAAATTTTTTAAACAAAATCTGTTAAATTACATAGAAGTAATTTTACGCTATAGAGTGAGTGCCATGCTGATATAAGTTTGATACATACCCACTATCGTATTATTAATATGTAAATTTTATACTGTTATATCTTTTGTGTTCAAATAATGTAACATAATATTTATATTATTAGTACATTGTACATGTGAAGAGAAAAAAAAACAAGTAGAAACATGAAATTCTTGTATCTACTATGAAATCCGTCTCTATTAACCTTTACTCCCATATTGAAAAAAAAAAAAAACCCCAAAATATTAAGAGGAAATATATGCATTCGAAAATGAAAATGTAATAGTTTATTAGAACTCTTTATTACACCTTTTTTCTCCCACTTTTCCAAACTCATCTATTAATACGTAAGACAAGTCGGGCCCTTGGGATAATGCATTAATCATCATTTCAATATTTTTTCTTATTCCGTTTCTTTTCAACCACTCCAAAGACAAATTAGAATTTCATTTATTATGGGATAATATTCCATAGTCTATAAATTTTAGTTTAATGTGCAATATCATTCTCGAAACTTTTTAATTTGTTCCACGCATTCCTAAACAATTAGTAGTCCATTAACTTATGAAGCTGCTTAAAAGTTAATGGATCACATTGAACATTGGATCAAAATTATGGATCATGTTGAACATATTAAAAGTTCAGAAATGATATTGCATAGTGATATTGCATATTGAATTAATGTTCAGATGTCACATCATATAAATTAAAAATTTAATAATCACGTTGCAACCTCTTTCTTCAACTATGCCATTCTTTTTATCTTTCTTATTGATTTACACATATAATGACGTGTGAATATCACATATTGAACTAATGTTCAAACATCACATCGCATAAATTAAAAATTCAATGATCACGTTGAAACCTCTTTCTTCAATTATGGCATTCTTTTTCTTTTTATTGATTTTCACATATAATGACGTGTGGAACTTAGACTTTTCTTTTCTGATCAAAATGCTTTGTTGAAAGGCATGAAAATTCGAGTCGCTTAATACTTATCAAATTAATCGGTTCAAGTGATGGCAGTTCATCAAACAGATTTGTATTACTAATGCCTTGATTGGATTGATGGATCGTCATATTCTAATAACTCAGAAAGTTCTTTGAATTGAAACAAATAAAGAAATGCGTGAAGAAGAGGAAAGCTTGGATGGATGCTTACAGAAGTTCAATCTTTCACGTTCTCTCCTGAAGCTCTAAAGTAGCCTCATAAGGCTTAAACCACTATTTTAACGATTTCTGCATTTGCATGTCATTGGCCGGACTTGTTGACTTAGGCTGATGTCTCGTAATAGAATTTATTCCGTCTATGAAATCGCACAACAGAATTTCCATCTTATACAGCAAAGCAAAATCATGGTGATGCCTCTCCAGACCGAGAAAACAAATAAAATTAGCTAAGTGCTCTTTAGGCAAAGTCGCCGGTCCAGCATGTTCGATTTGGCTTCAAAAGACCGTGACCATGGTGATGCAAAGTTGCAACAGGTACTTCGCTCTAGGCTCTCCTGTCGTACCTCCAAATAAGATTCGAAAGTTGCAACAAGATCAGTTTGTTTCTTGTCCTATTAAACTCTAGAGTTGATTTCGCGTTCCATACTCATCTTTTGATTTTGCTTTGTTTTCTTCCAATAGTACTGTCACAATTCACTTGATGCCATGGTCAAGCCAGAGCCAAGACCAAATTGCTGGGATGCCACTGCCACCATCATGGGTTATCACTAAGGCTCCATTTGTTTTACAAAGAAAAACTTTCAGGAAAATATTTTCCGAATTTTCCGATGTTTGTTTCACATAAAATGAACCGGTCGGGGAGAACATTTTCCATCAATAGGAAAAAAATCTTCTAAAATAGAGGAAAATGTTTTACTCACTCTCTTTAATCTCATATCGTTGTTCTGTTTGAAAGAACAAGAATCCGCTTCCTTCAATGCCACCTCCCACCTTTGGCGTACTTCTTTATGAGACCTATAGCGGTGGAAGTTCGCTCATAAAAGAGCGCTATTCATCCTTGTCAAGTGAAAAAAGAGAATTCGAAACCCAAAGCGAAGTACCATTTTCTTCTTAGAATGTAAGCTCTATTGTCACAATAAATGACAGGTGACTGGGCAAGGCAGATGGGGAAGGAAGATACTCAACCAGAGAGAAAGGTAGAATCAAAGGAAGGCTTCTTTGATTGAATTGAAGGGTGTGAACACGTTATCTAATCAGTTTCCATGGTAGAGCCAGTTGCTTCCCAAGGTCATGGAAAGGTATCGAAAGAGACTTTGGTTGAGAAAAAGACTGTTCACGGAATAGATCTAGTTATGGTTGTTCAGGTTGAATGAGACGATCAGCCGCATGCTTGGTGGATCCGGGGTTAGTCTTTACTTTCTTTTTTCATTATGCACGCAGAGGGTATGTATACCGGAAAGTAAGGTTGGGTCTCCACAATCTATTTTCATAATCTTTTCTAGTTGGGAACCACCTCTACCCCACTGGTAAGATGACCAAGAACCGATTCTGCCACAACCTTCACTATTCTTTCCTTTTACCTATAAAGCTCGATCCTTCCTTTCTCAAAAAAGGCCATTAAAGAAAGTGGATGGAGAGTAAGGATACAAACAAATAGCTCTTGCTTGAAATAGAGAGAAGAGAGAATGATTTTGATAACGATTGCTTTAATGAAATGATTGAAGTTCGGAGTTCGTTGAACCAGTATGTCTTGTTCCCTCAACTAAATGGGATAAAGTTACTTTTCTAAAAAAATAGATAGAATAAGGCCGTGTGAGATGGATCGCTTAGTATAATTCCCAAAGTATCCACTAGGACAATAAAATATAGGAAAGGGTAAGGGAAATGAAAGGTAATGCTGATTGAATAGTTTGATAAGCTACTAGTTCTTCAACTGATAAATAGTTAATGGACTGCAAGGGCAGGCTAGCCACCCGGGAGAAGCACCAAACGAAATATATAGATTGGAAGGAAAGCTGCTCCTACCTAATAGCAAGATAGAGGTCTTAGCCCAATATAGATGAAAGAATCAGTCAACTAGTTGTAACCCCTACAAGTAGATAATTAAAGAAGTTGGTTCAGTGAGGCTTTTTCAAATTGTCATTCTTGAATTGCATTTCCTGGTGAAAGCAGTTGGTTTACCTAAATCCAATTTTTATAGTTGACAAATGAGAATGACAGGAATCGATCTTTCTAGAGGTACTTGCTCCACCCCGAATTTGTAACCTCTTCAACAACCTTTCCCTTCGACCACACAACCGGTGAAAATTTGCCTCTGATTGGAGGAGTGAAAGAACCCCAAAGAATGAGTGAATACGATGGTTGTAGTTGAGAATGTTATGCTTGCTCTAGATTGCAATAAATAAATACAATACCCTATATGATAAAAAGAGGAGATTGTTTGCCCTTCCGGGCTACTTTCTATGAATGAGAGTGGCGAGATGCTATTCTTATTCTTTGAGTTCACGAAAGACTAAAACGGATGGTATTGACATAGAGAGTGCCCTAGATGTTGAACCACATTCAGAAGAGCATACCTGCTCACTCTTGTTGGAGCCTTCTTCTCCAAAGAGATGCACTTCTAGGGGAGTGGGGGCTCTCTACCAGGATTCTGGAGATCTGGGGAGAAGACATTAGACTAGTCTAAAGACAGAGTTTAGTCAAAATTAGTCTACATCCATCACATCGTATGGAATGAAAGAAAAAAGGTTAAATACATACGTCAGCAACGGTGCGATCTTCAAAGCGAACCAAATGTATCAAGGAAATGGAAAGAAGAATTCTTAATTAGAACCAGCATTTTCTGGTGGTAAGGCTTCTTTCAAAGGTACAGACCGGGGAAGGTAGTGAAAAACGCAAATAGCTGTGCGGATGAGGCAATCTCAAATTGTTCATGTTTAGACACTGCCTTTTGTTCATCACCTGTTGAGAAGGCTGTAGAAGAGGTAGCATTAGTAGACCAAAGCAAAGCCTACAAGGGATTCTTCATAGCATAGCAAGAAGGAAGGGCATGCTCAATATATAAGGACTAGTAGAAGCAATAAAGATTGCAATGTAGGTGCTTCACCATGAGGCAATGAAGATTGAAGTAGATAGGATGTTGAGATTGAGGCCTTGAAAATGCCCTTTCCTTTGGAGTTGGGGCTCCAAATTTGACTTTATTGTGCCTAGAAGCTTAGTCACGTGGCGAGTCAATTAGCAGGCGATGGAGCAATGAATTTCATTTCCGCACATCTTGGAATTGCCCCCATTGACGGTCATGCCCGAGAAGCCTGGTTTGAACATTCTTGCTACAGTTACTAGGGTAATGGCGATTACTAACCTCTCTTCTTCCTTTTTTTCTTTTTTAAAAATTCGAATTTTAATTATTTTATTTTTCTTTTAATTATTTTTTTCTTTTCTTTTACTTTTTTCACTTTCTTCTTCAGTTGGTTGCCAGCCCAACCGAGCCTTGAGCTAGCCGGTTTCGAGCCTCACCACTTGCCAAATTGGCAAGCAGTCGGTGAGTGACAAGCTTCAGCTCGCCAGATCACATGAGCTCGAGGCTCGTCATCAACCGCTAACTAGCCGATTTGGTGAGTCGCCAGTTCCCTAGCTCTGGCGGAGCTCGAGCTTGTCTGGATTGGCCGACCTCGAGCTCACCAACCCATGTCTAGGTCGGTCGGTGGGCATCCTACCATCATTGAGGCACACGTTGGGGGAGGAAGGAGCAAGAAGAAGGAGGAGGAGGAGGAAGCCGCAGGAGGAAGGAAAAGAAAAGGAAAAAGAACAAATAAAAATTTGATTTGTTTAAATAAAAATAATTGAAAATTCAATTTAAAAAAATTAAAATTACATTGGTAATTTTCTCAGAAAATCAAATTAGGTATTGAACAGTGAAAAATATTTTCCATTTCATTTTTAGGCTTCAACCGAACATTGCAAAATATCATAATTTTCCTGGAAAATGATTTCCTGAAAAACATTTTCTAGAAATGTGATATTTTCCGCGAAACAAATGAAGCCTAAATGTCATTGTGACTAATCTCACCTAGGTGTTTAGATCATATTATGTTTTATTTCGTGTTTACATTGCACATAATTTACATATGTCACATTTCACAAGAATAAAAAAATCATTCATGGCACATTTTAGACCTCTGTTATCTATTAGATTTGCATATTAGTGTCATCTTGAACATAACAACATGTAGATTACTTGGGTGTCTTAGATTTAGGAAATTGCCACTTGAAGATTTGCCTTTTTGGAATATTTCTTCTTTGTATGTCCAATTGTGTTCATCTTTGCATCTTCAAGCATATTTTTTATTTGCTTATTTCTAAATAGAGGTATGATTCATATTTTATTTGCATCATTAATTGCTATGTTAGAAAAAATTAGAAGTTTCATGGCTACGTGTTCAATAAATATGAGAGCAATGTGATTGCATTAATATTTAATCAATATACCTGTAATTATTTTTTGATAAATCAACGTAACTATATAAATAAAAAGACTATAAAAATCACTTTTGCATGATTAGTAATTTTATGTTGCATTTGCCTTATATTTTATTTGCCCTCTTAGGGTCACATTCTTGATTGTGTCAAGTTCAATTTTCATTCATTTTATCAAAAAAAAGAAGAATATTCTCATACTTGTTAGAAGCTCACTTTAGGAATGTAATTTATGTAGAGTGCATTACATCTGCATATTCATGTTTTATTGATACATTAAAAAAATTTAAATAGAGTTTCCATTTACTACTCACGGGTTTGTTTCAAGGTGTAATAACAAACCGTTATGCTAATTTTACTCGATATGGCTTGGGTTATTTACCTTTCGGTACTTTAATTGTTTTACTATTGATTGCTTTGATTTTATTGCTTGAGCAATTATGTATGGATACCTAGATGCGTTTTGGAATATATAGAAAACATTGCTTGAAGTAAGTTTTAATAAAAGAGAAAAAGGCACAAAAAATGAAAATAGACAAATCAACATAATCTATGTCTCCATACCCACAAATCTCTTGCTCGCAAAAATTAGGCTATGTTCTTTCACGAAAAATATTCCGTTTTCAAAAAATGTTTTCCAATAAATCATTTTCCAAAAAAAATGATGATATTTTTCGGTATTCAGTTGAAACTTGAAAATGAAGTGAAAAATATTTTTTACCATTCAGTATCTAATATGATTTTTTTGGGAAAATTACTAATGCAATTTCAATTTTTATAAAATTAAAATTTTAATTATTTTTATTTTTAAAAAATCGAATTTTTATTTTTATTTTCCTTCCTCCTTTCTCCTCCTTCTTGGTGTTCCTTCCTCCTGCAATTCCTCCTCCTTCTTCTTCCCGCTCATTCCACCACTACCGCGTGCCTCGACGGCGGCGGGCCAACAACGAGTGCGAGCCTATGGAAAATGGAAATTAAAAAATTAAAAATTCGAATTTTAGAAAAAGAAAAGGACAAAAAGAGGTTAATAGGATATGAGATAAGGGAGGTAGAGTAAGAAAAATGCTTTCCCTAACTTAAAAGTGGAAAATATTTTCCTTTATTTTAGAAGATTTTTTTCTTTGATGGAAAATATCTTCCCACTGGTTCATTTTCCATAAAACGAACACGAAAATTCTAGAAAACATATTGTTGGAAGTTATTTTTCATGAACAAACCTAAATTTAAGCTATGTTTTGACCGATTCCTGTTGCAAAATACCCGCTAGCTATTTTTGGCGATGGATCTCCGCCAAGCGAACCCGCCAATCGTTCTCCGCCACAAACAAACGCAGCGTGAATAACTAATTCAGAGGGTATATGTAGCACCGGTCGACTCATTCTGAAAGGTCTCACAGCATATCACCTTTTTTAGAAAAGAGTGGATTACCCCGTGTAGCAGAAAGAAAGTTATGGATACCAAGCTCGATGATGAGCGGAATGAATGGATCAAAGAGTTTGGGTTTGGGTTTAAGCTGTTGCTCGTTGCTGGTATCACAGCAATGAGTTCTGCTCGAGTGGCTACCAACCCTCCCTTGGCCGTTGTGCTCGGTAAGAACGGGGTCGAATACTTTCAATTCGCATTGATAAACTACGTGGGCTTTGTGTCTTCCCTTACAGTCATGGGGATTCTAGCCGGGGGACTCAATCGGAGTCGATTTCTGTACTGGCTCGTCAAGACTCTCATGCTAACCATCATAGCTTGCATGGCCATCACCTACTTCTTGGCCTTAAAAGCCATGAATGCGACGCCTCATGAAACTTCTGCCTTGATGTCGAATCCGCAAGTTCAATTCTCCTGAGTGTGCCTTGTAGCAGTTGCCCGGTTTGCTTTACATCCGCACATGTAATGAGATATATGTAATAAGAGTGAGAAACATGTAATAAGATATATGTAATAAGCTTTTGCCTTAAAGAAGCAATTGTTTCTCAGTATCATTCAGTCTCCTTTCAGTTCAAGTTCCCCTATTTTCCCCTGTTTTTTTTTTTTTTTTTTTGCTTTTGTTTTTAACTTGACTTCTTGAGTTGATGAATCCTGTGACTGCGGTTATGATTTCAGAGTTAGCAATTGTTCAATATCTGTTCTAGACTAGGGCACACCAAATGGGTTTAGTTATGGAGTTTAAGAATGAAGGCCGCAGAGTTGCACCGACTTCCACTTCGAATGTTTGGTCCGTTCTCCAGTGCAAGGATAGGAAAGATGTCGAATGACAAAAGCTGTTGTCCTGTCTCCTCCTCCTTGATGTGCTTCCTTCATGTATGTTCTCCACATTGGAATCGGATGTGGTTCCGGAATCCGTGAGTGAGTAAAAATGTCGAAAGACCACACGCTGTAGGCCGTCCGCTGGGCTCAGGTACACACGCCACAGTACATATATAGCCCCATTCGCCTGCCGAGTGCCGAACCGGCACGCCTCTGGATGGTCGCGGTGAGCCTCTTTGCTCGCCACCATGATTCGAAATGAAAGAGGCAGTCAGATGCCGCCATATGAACTCCCGACGATGGACCCAAATTCACGTCGCTCTGTTTGATTTATCATCACATTGGTATTTGTTGACTAAACTTATACATATATATACGACGGCTAGTTAGTTAAGTAGAGTCTTTATTTCTCTCCACAACCTTCTTTTCTATATTTCAACAGAGCCCTGACGATTTGCTGTTTTGCTGCATACGGAACGGGACTGGTGATTGGTGAAAAACTGATAACTCTATTTTTAATAGAGTATTCTTGCTAATTTAGACTTGATATTTGCTAAATTTTGAGGAATTTTTGGGTGAATTTAATTGCTACTCACGTAATTTTATTTTGTATGAAATATTTTCAGATCTTCCAGAATATTGCAATATCTTTCAGAATATTTCATCTTGAAGAAAAAGGCAGCCCAAATCGATATTTGGAGAATTTGACCATGATTGAAGATAAAGTTCAAAGAAAATCAAGGAGGAATCTTTTCCAAATCCTAGTAGGAGTCAACCTAGGGCAGATTTTTGGAGGCTATATAAACTGCTTTTATGCCGCAAAAAAGGAGAGAGAATCCGGGGAGCCACCATCTCTACAGAAGATTTTAGGTTTTAGATTTTGTTCTTCTATTTTAGTGGAGTTGATGCATGTCAAGGAGAGAAGGAGGAGACAAACCTGAAGCTCCTTGTTTCTCAATTCGGTGAATTTGTTTTTATTTAGTATTATGTTTTCTTTAATTTTTGTTAGTTTAGTTTTTACTATGTTCTAAATTTCTTTTGTTAGAGCTCCATTGGATCTTAATCATGATTGATTAATTTTCAAAGACTTTCATGCAATAGAATTTTTGATTGTGTCGTTCTTTATCATGATCTTAATGCTTTTAGAAGTCGGCCAACTTTTGAATGATTTTTGATGTATACATGATACCGGGTGGAGATTGTGTGCATGCGCATTAGTGATATTGAACCATAAATTAAATCTAGGTCAAGGTACACTAGGTTATTTATGTGGCTGCGGTAGTAGATCTAGGTTGGGACTACTTAGATTAAATCCGGGAATTTCCACAAGAACTTAATGCTTTTAGGTAGTTTAAATTCACCTAAGGTTAGTGTGGGTTAACATATCTAATTAGGGATTATTAGACCGAGATCGGCTTTTAATCCATCTTAGGGAAATTTCGCCAACACAATTGGAAATTAATTTGTTGCATGAAAAGTTAATAAAATTAATTATGAATGATTAAGTGAAGTTGGATGCTCTAACCCTTGGTGATCTTGAATTTGCTTTAGATTAATTTTACTTATTTTTAATTCTTTAAGTTTTGACCTTTTCTATATTTTAGTATTTTAGTTGGTTTAGTTTACTTTTTACTCATCTTTTCGATTTGGTTAGCTAGATTTTTGAATTGATCACTTTCGGTAAGTAATTGGATAAAATAAAATAAAAACAGTCCTTGTGGGAACGATACTCACTCATCACTTTATTACTTGTTGATATTGTACACTTGCAATTCACCTAACAAAAACAGAGCCCAAAGAAAGAGCTCCAAAAAGGTGATATCAGAGTTCTCAAAGTATGAAACCAGTCGATCCTTGTCTATTAGATCGAAAAAAGTTTATTTCATTCATGGTATATAAGAAAATTCACTCGAGTTGTCATTGGAATGTAGCCGATGCAAATGGAGGTGGGATGTGCTTTGGCGTGGGAGTCCCTTGACGGCGATTCGATCGGGTGGGATAGGCCGAGCTTTTGATCCCTGCAGCTCATACCCTTGAGAGAGAGAGAGAGAGAGAGAGAGAGAGAGAGGGATCAGAAGATGATGATGTCCTCCTCCCCAGGCACCCACGATCATCAGAGAATATGGACGACAGCACACCCCCGTCCTCGTCCTCGTCCTCGTCGACCCTCGTCTGGGCGTACGACCTCCAATCTACGCCGTCCTCGGGATCGATCTCGAAATCGAAGTACTTGTACTCCGGCCAGACTTCTTCGGTGTCGTCCACGATGAGGACCGCGCACTCCGGCGCCAGCATGAGGTCGAGGCTCCTGTAAGTGGGGGTAGGTGCTGAACTCGCGCGGGATGACCCTGGAGCCGAAGTAGGCTCCCGCCGGATCTAGCAGACCGACGACCATGGACGTGTACTCCCGGTTGCCCATCGTGTACACGCGCATTTCGAGCATGTCGCCGGCTCGCCGTAGGAACTCGCGCGCGAACGGCCTCAGTCTGGTCACTAGGGGCAAATCTTGGAGCACGAAAAGCGTACCGTTTAGCGGAGATCTGCAGCATCCGACGGGCATTGCTCTTCCGGCCGTAGCGACTCCTGAGGATCTCGCCGCAGTCAGGAGGACGGTGATGTGACTGCATGCCGCCGCGGATGATCCGGGTTCCGAGCCTTGTCCCGAACCCGACGGCCCCCGTTCCTCGTCAAGCCTGTGACCGCCGCTGCCCAGGTGAGAGTGGATCGAATGCAACTTGTGCTTGAGGTACGACAAAACGGAGCGAGCGACGGACGACGACGCGGGAGCATGATCGCCGGAATGACCACCCATCTTTCATCGACGGCCAAGTGGAAACTACAGTGATCCTCGTTTTGATTTGCGATTCTTGGAGCCAATTCGAAATCTGGAAATTAAGTGCTAAACAAATAAATAAACAAAGAAAGATCGAAGCGGGACGGACGATATATTCACGGGGAAGGGCGCCATCAATTACGCAAAGATGAGAATCGCAATTTGGTCTTGTAGCCACAGAAATTTCTTTGCCCACTGATTCTGAATAGTCTCGGTTGCCAAGTCTTGCTTGTTCTTTAAAGAGGGTCTGATTGATTGATGGAAAAATATTTGAATTGACTCGATTGCAGGAGATTATATATTTGGGGTTAGAAAAATATGCACACCACACAAAACGTTAGACGACAATGAAGATTAATGCGTACAAAACCAAAGTAGAAATAAAAAAAATAAAAATTGAAGTAGCTTGGTGAGAGGGAACTAAACTTTTTTTGCAAATTAATTCATTATTTTGCCGATGCTCTTTAGTAGCATGACAAAACGAACTTATTTGGTGGAAAAAAAATAGTCAATTATGTAAAAAAGAAAACGAATTCTACAAGCGTAAAGATATTTAGATAGATATATTTGAAAGGTCTATCAACAATGTGAAGTAGAAAAATGTAAAATCATAAAAAAAAGAAAAAAAATCCCTGAGCGGGTTGATTTAGAAAGATAAGATGATGGAAAACTAAAATAGATAACTATATTCATCTGCGAATGGATTAAAAAGATAAGGAAATATTATGTTAGTTGAGAGGTAAAAAAAGAAGAAGAGAAAGATAATAAATAATTTTACAAAGCCGGCGTAGCATGTAACGCTACCGGTGTTCTGGTACAGCCATTTTGACAGAAACCAATGTCCGACTCCAACAAAAGGCTCGAAGGCAAGATGACCATCGTCGCCGGTGGCGGGAGCGGCATCAACGAGGCCACCGCCCACGGCACGCTCACCGTCTTCATCTCCGATGTCCAGGACGCCCTCGGCGAGCAGGTCGCCGCCTCGATCGGGGCTGAGATCTGCACCTTCGCACGCTGCGACATCACCGACGAAGGCCAAGTCGAGGCCCGGTTGACGGTCCAGGCCCACGGACACCTCGACGTCATGTTCTGGAACGCCGCAATGGAGAGCCCCTCCGACCAGAAGATCCTCGACCTCGAGCTCTCTGCCCTCCCTCTCGCTTGCAACTCTCTCCTCATTCTCTGTTTTTCCTAGCCGAAGAAACCTCAGCCAAATCTTATGGTTGCTTCGCTTTATGTTGGTTGTAGAGAGAGACGTTCTGAGAAGGGAAAATGCATTGGTTGTAGAGAAAGAGAGAGAGAGGGGTTCCGAGAAGGGAAAACGCAGTTGGGAGCATTCGGGCAGAAACATCGACAAGAGCCGAAACGTCGATAAGAGAGGTGTTCCGAGAAGGGAAAACACGGTCGGGAGCATTCAGGCAGAAACGTCAATAAGAGAGGGGGAGTAAACGTCAATAAGAGAGGTTGCGTTGCGTGTTGGCTGTACACGAGCCAAAACAAGGAGAGGTTTTCTCGTTGTGTTGGTCCTTTTCGTTCTTCCCCCTGATTTTCTTTCTTCTTTCCTTGAGATCTGGGTTTTGGTTTTCGATGAATTTTCTTGCGTTTTCGTCTTGAAAAACAGGTTTTGTTTTCTCGGGAAAATGAAATCTTCTTATCTTACAACCGGCACATCTTCACATGGGTTTTTAACTCCATGGTCCGAAATCGAATAAATCTTTTAGAAGAACTTATTGTTTGGCTAAGAACAAGTTGATATAAAGGCAAACAAAAGAAATATTCCACAAGTGGGGACAGAGATTTCTTCTTTTTAAGTGCCCGTGTCAAATTAATTCTCTTGTAATCCATCTTCTGAAATCAACATATTTTCTCCATTTTAACCTGTGGCTTAATTAAGTTTAGGGGCAAATTCACTTGCTTTCTAGGAAAATCTTATCGGGGTGTATATAAAGGAGCTGCCCGACAATCTCACTGAAATTTCCTTACATCGTACATGCCCGTGCATTGTTGTGCCTGCACTGTGCAAGAGCTATGCGTCATACGTGCACTATGAACATGTCGTGCGGATTACATCAGTTACACTCATATGTTAATTCTTATTTGTAACTAGCTTTTATTGGAATTATTTCGAGCAAACATATATGTTAAGATAAATAATAATTACTTGGGTCCAAACATGTGGGCAACATTTTCTATCTAAAGTAGTTTATTGACTTCTATGCTCCAATGCATAATGACCTGATTAAGTTAGTGATTGGCTTACTCTTTTCTGCAAAAAAGCTGTGAATCAAAGAGTTCTGCTTCAGCTGAATTATATTATGAAGACAATTGGGTGAAGTATTACCTTCACGAAGGGCACGCGCACAAGGAGTCATCTCATTGTCTTTTGTATTCAGGTTGTGAATCTCTAACTCCTCGTCTTCGGATATCTCCTGCAGAAGCTGCACCAGCTTATCTGATGGGCCATTTTAACATACAAGCATGCAGAGCCACAACGACGACAACCATCCTGCCATCTCAGGCACACGTGAAAACCAGAGGTCCTCCGTTCAATCACCTGAATGAACAGCAGCAACAACCATTCTCTTGCCCATTTATGGCATGATTTGCAGATCAAAACTAATAAAGAAGATTGCATATGCTGCCACCGAGCTACATCTGGCACTTTAATAGGAAATGGAGTAGTGATTCCTGTAAAAAGCCATGAAACATATATAACAGAAACTGCATTGGAGGTGCCAACACATAGGCCACGATGCTGAGTTGTACTACCTGCACATGACTATGTAGACAATTTCTCAGCATGTGGAATTTCCAGGACCTTATTCTGATCTTCTCCTGTATGACAAAGAAAAGCATTCATTTTTTTTCCTGAAGGATGACAAAGAAAATCACAACGAACTGGAAATAGCGCCAACTTTGACTAAGCAAAAAGTTGTGCCAATCTGAAGAGCTACCCAACTTTGGACAATTGCAAGGCTACAAATCTCAACGTTTACCACCGAGAGGCTTGTCATCTAAAGGTTATAAACAGATGAATGACAGTATCAAAACCTTACCTTCCTTATTAAATTATTTTTTTTAATTTTCATGACAAGCAACCTAAACAAATAGTTAAATGAACAATGTTCCTCGTCTAGAATGGTACATATCACAAAGACGAGTCATCTCCGGAAGAGCTATTTAAGGCCAAATGAAAGTAAGACTTGGCCGAAACAAAGACAACAATAACACCCACTACTAAATTGGAAACCCATCAAACCCAATGTCATTTCTTAAAGTTTCCATCTGGATTTTTTTTACCCATTCTAACATGCACTACATCATACAGTCACATCTTCTCACTAAAGCATCTGATGGCCTTAATGAGTTTGCCTTATATTGAACAGCAAAGATTCCCTCACATCAAAGCAATATCTAGTTAATGAACCATTAAACCAGAAAGGTCGCCACAATCATGTTCGGCTATAAACAGACAAGGTCAATTCAATACACTCACAATCACTCCTTCACTCCCATCAAGTAGTTATAGCCTACCAAAGTATCTGCCTTCTAAGATCCATTACTGGAATGAAGGAGTAAGAAAGACATTCTGCTGATATCATAAGTTGGCTTCAGGTACCAAAAAAGCAACAAAACATCCATGTAAGTACAGATATGAGTTCATACAGGGGAATCAATTAGGTTTCAATATCAAGAAGATTGTTACTAACCCATACATGAGATACACACAATATAAATATATATATATATAGAGAGAGAGAGACAATAAAGGATTGGCAGAGAGGTAAATATCATCCTGCTCCATGAATAATATTTGCAGAAAACTAATCCAGAGTAACTTACAAAGACAATAGTTTGCCGAGTGACCAGTGTCTCTCATAGCCATCCTCCTTTTGTTCAGGCTTCTCTTTAGGCTTTTTTTTTCCTGCCGGCCTTGATTATGGTTTCCAGTTAGCTGCTTTCAAAGACTGACCCAATAACTCAGCAATGCCTGTCGCCATAGGTCCTACTTTCTTAACATATGGAAAAGTTTTCTCCTCAAAGTGGTGAGACAACTACAGAAACATAGACAGCACCTGATGTTTGGTCTCTAGATCCAAAAGCTCAGCATCATTTCAAGCAGAGCCCTTGGGCATGCCCATTGCTATATTAACAGGTAAGTTTTGACTATAAGCTATGGCAACCTCAGAAGATAATACATTGATTTTGGGTCTCTGACATTAACTGGTGCAAAACAAAAGTTGAAGCGATCTTCAAGAGATAGCCCTGGGACCTTCTCCAACATGTTTGCAACCTTCTTAATATGGTCGTGCCAACATAAGAAGTATGAGCCATCAAGACGGCAATTCTCACCAAATTTCTCGAGTAGCTTGCAGAACGTAACATTGGGAAGTTGGCAAGCAAAGAGCTCAACCTGCTCAAAGAAAGGAAAGAGACCCACCTTCTTAACTTCTTCAAATGTCTGCTTCAAACACTCAATGAGGTACTCTAAATCATTAAGCTCAAAGGTAGTTGTAAGCCCATCAGGATATCCGCTTCCTCTTCTACCAGCTCTTCTGGCAATCTGCTTTACCTGCGAAGTGTGCACTGGCACCATTTTATCGCTGTTATACTTCAAGAGAGTGGAAAACACAACCCTTCTGATATTCAGATTGAGACCCATCCCCACTGGATCACGTGCAACCAAGGCATCATACTCATTGTCTTGATCCGTAAACAAGTTAGCTTGGTGTCTTCGAGTCTCAGGTGGCATGGCACCATATACGACATGCAAGCAGTGATTGGTGTGCTTCTCAATCGCCAATTTAACCTCAAATATTTCTCTCCGAGAAAAAGCAACTACACAATCACCGGATCGAACATTGCGAAGATCCCCGAGTGGCATCTCAGCTTCAACAACCAGTGGCTTGAATCTGCAGTAGTGGCATTCATGCAACTCATCCCCAGTATCAGAACAGAGTTTCCTCCCCATATTCAGAAAACTTGGATAGCGGCAAACATGTATCTCATCAACCTTAAGTCCTAGCAATGCTCTCGTCCATGCATAGCCTCTGTATGTGTCTGCCATCATCTGGATCTCATCAATTACAGCCAAGTGAGACCAGAGTAAATGGTAACATCGGCAGGGCGTTTCTTGTAGAAAAAAATTTGGAATTTGCGGGATGCGGTTGGGAAAAAAAGACATGCCTATGTAGACGGCAAGAGCCTGATTAGATACCCATGGTGCGACTCTGCAAAACAACGAAAATCTCCTGGAGGATCTTTCACTCGTCACGGCTCAGGTTCACGGCCTCTTCAGAATTACGAAGTTTCCTGTACAAATCCACAGGATCCCGCGATCCCACGTTCTATTAGGGAACATGTACAGTCGAACTAACATTACCACTCGCTTCCATCCTTTTCACCTGTTACCGCTCCCCCCCTCTTCCTTTTCAAATCAATCATTCCATCCTCTGCGGCAGCTAACCGGTCGAGGCACTCAGCAAATTTCCAAACTTCCTACACCATCACCAATCACTTGAGAGCCAAAAAAAAACATGCGCATCCTCCAAATCCTTCCCTTTCTCCACCGACGAGGAATACAATGTCGCATCAACCGCACTAATTTACCCTAAAATACGGACTCCTGCATAGCAGATCCTTCTGAAGCAGCAACTGCACCGAACTCCTAGAAAATGGGCAACTCCGAACATCGAGAGATTCGGGTTGAGCCGAATGGACTGCCTGAACCAAAACATCTAATACGAGACAACAAGGCCTGGAACCATTTGTCCTTGGAGCGGCAAATCCTCCAGAGGGAAGTGGCTGCACCTCTCGCTGTTATCGAAAACCCACAAACACGGCAACCGATCAAGTGGCTACAGCTATTCTCATGCAATCGCAGAAAGCAGTGGATGAATCGAAATTCAGCTGCCTGCAAAACGCAAAACCTGGACTCAGAAGATTGAACCTTTTTGGGGGGAGATAAGATGAGGTAATCCTCCTCAAGATTCTTTCTTAGTCCCAAACTAGGGGACTCCAGCGCAAAGCTATACAATCCGTCTGGTGGAACTTAATTCCCCTACGGAAACAGGAGACAGCTATGATGGAACATCAAGAAACAGGAGAGACTGATCCAAGTATTGGACAAAATCAACTGTGAGCTTGAGAAGGTAATATTAGCCGCGAGTTTCCCTGTAGTTGTACAGTTTGAGACCATCCGTTGGAGGAACTTGACCTCTTATGGAGGACATTTGGGCCGTTGCAAGTCTTAAGTGGAATGCACTAGGTAATATTAGCCGGTATGTGGGAAGTGTTCTCGTTAGACTCGTGCGTGGAGAGCCCGAGGATTGAAAGATCCTTAACCTCTAGTTGCAGGACAGCATTCTCTTGATTTCTTTTCATTGGATACAACAGGGACAGTGCACTCAACTTGTAACAGAGTGTTGGTTCGGTGCCACTAGGAGACTAGAAAATGATCTTGATATCTCTAGACTTTCTGGGCTGAATAAGCTTTTTTGTAATTCTATCAGCATCTTAGATCTAAGTTATGTCCGACTTGTTGCTTGTCCAATATCATGCTCGTTGAATATGCCTTAGTGTGCTAATGTACTCTAAGTTCAGTTCTTTCATTTGTTAACTTGCCTCACATGTGTAGTAGGCTGAGAATATGTCTCCGTTTGTGTAATTCTAGCTGTTCAGATTTGATATTGGTAAAGTACCGTTTGTTATCAGAAAGAGATTAAGATATGTGTAAGCATTCCTAATTTGTCTCTCATCTCTCATTCATCACTAAACAAAGGTGTTCTGCTGGCTATTTTTGAAAGAAATTGGTAATCTTGGTTACCTATCGTAGAGTCTTGTTGTGAATGCCTGAGAAAGTGCTTCTTACTAAAAATATTTTTTCTTTCAAAAATTTCGCAAACAATAAAAATATTTTTTGACCAGCTAATATTAGGTAATCTTGGTAACCAAGACAAAAAGAATTTCGGTCAATCTTGGTAATTTTGGTAATCTTGGTTACCTATCCCGTTTGTGAAATTTTTCGGGATAGGTAAACGATAAAAATATTTTTCGCAAACAATTACAATAAGCACTCCGGTCAATCTTGGTAATTTTGTCAATGAATAAAATTTCGCAAACGATAAAAATATTTTTTCTTCATTCATTTTTGTAAGCCCTACAAGCAATTATTCTTTTGGGAAAATATTTTTCAAACCATTTATTTTATGCAAAGTAATTCATGCTAAAAGAAACATAACTTATTAGGTATTCAAAAATTTTACACTTATATAAACATTCATTTCAACGGGTTTGGCAATTGTATACTATTGATTATATAATCTCGAAACAAGGGTATGACATGAATATGATTAACACTAAAAGAAAAATCGACATGGTGGGATTTTGTGGCTACGAGCAAAAATAGTTCATGGTAAAAGGGCTACAATATATGCTCAATAGCGACAAACTTTATTTCGTGATTATAGGGCCAACCTTTTGGGCAGAACATATTGCATTTTATAGGATAAGTATAACATAATTGTCATAACTTTCGTATAGCGCTTATGATTGCCATAACTGTTTTTTCTCACTTAACTCCTTCACAATTTTGTGAGCCATATAAGCGATCATTTTTTTTGGAAAAATCATTTTCAAACTATTCATTTTATGCAAAATAACTCATGCTAAAGCAAACAGGACTCGTTAAGGTATTAAAAATTTACACTTATACAAACATTCATTTCAACAAGATCTAGCAACCGTATAATATTGATTGTGTAATCTCCAGACAAGGGTATAACACGAATGTGATTGAAACTATAACAAAATCGACATCGTGGGATTGTGTGGCTAGAAGCGAAAATAATTCATGGTAAAAGGGCTAAAATATTTGCTCAACAGCAATGCACTTTACTTCGTTGTTAAGGTGAGTTTGGCAACGCTCTAGATTTTCTCTTCTTTTATTCTTTTGTTCCCAAAAATAGAAAAAGAACATAAATCCAATTGGTAACGTCTATTAGTGTTTCTATCTCTGGACCAAGGAATAGATTTGGAATAAAAATAAGTAATAGAAAAAAGTAACTTCTTGCTCTTAGGAACAATTTTTAGAAAGTTATTTCTTGGGTCGTCGTTACTCATGACCATCGTTGATTGCCGGTCACTACCAGCCGTTGCTCGACACCACTGTTGGATGTCAGCCACCGTTGCCGTCATCGATCATCGACCACCCGTTGTTGCCCTTTGCCCAGTGGCCAACGACTTGCAGGTCGCGGGCACCGATTGCCGCCACCATTAAGAAAAAAAGGAATGAAACTTTTTTGTTGACACCAAATGCATTCTTATTCTTTTTTTATTCCGAGAATCGGAAATTTTTATAGTTACCAAACATCTTGTTTTAGTCAGAAATTGTTCAAAGGAGTAGAAATAGAAAAGAACTATTTTTCAAAAGAAATTGTTCTTAAGAGTAGAAATGTTACCAAACGCACCTTAAATGACCAACATTTTACGAAGAACATTTTGCATTTTATGGGAATAAGTATAGTAGCAATGCACTTTATTTTGTCGTTAAAGGGCCAACTTTTTGTGAAGAACATTTTGCATTTTATTGGGACTAGTACAGTAGGAATATCATGAATTTTTCTTTTGCCCACTTAAGTGCCATAACGAATTAAATTTGATCACTTGAGAGTCACTTTTGACAAATCGTCCTACATGTATTTTTTGTAATATTTTTAAATTTTCATTTATTTATTGTGCTGTAAAGGCCTCGCTCTCGATCAACGTGGTCATGAAGGCCCTAGGCGAGGCCATTGCTGCTGCGAACAATGGCCTTCGTAGTGAGGCTACAATGACCTTGCCTTGGGCCATGCCGTTGCAGGCAAGGGTGCGAAGGCCCTCGCTAGATTTGGGCTAGGCCACCTCACCCACAATTGGTAGGGTCACGAAGGCCCTCACTTAAGGCCAGCAAGGCCCCATTGGCCCCATTGGCCCCATTGGCCCCATTACCAAATCTAGGTGAGGTCAGTATCAAATTTTCCAGCGAGGCAAATTGTCGATGACATTTAAGCAATTGATTTTCCAAATTTATCACTCACATCATCCATTTTTCAAATTTCTAACACTTAAGTAAACGAAAAAAATTACAAAAATCATCTACGTGTGAGCTAACAATGCACATAAGACAACTGGCATCCATATTGGATTTTCCGCCGAGGTAAATCGTTGATGGCACTTATGTATTGATTTTTTAAAATTTGTGTCACTTATAATAAAAAAAAAGAAAAAGTAATGGCCTATAAAAGTTATGGTACTTCAACTATACTTGTCGCACATTTTATGATATGGGGTCAAATTGGTAATTGTTGGATCATCTGTGCCTGCAAAATATTTTGTGGTGAATCGGTCGTGAGAAAAATTCGTACTTTTGGCTAATATTGCGGGGATAAAACATTTCAAGTGGCTAAAAGTGAGTTCGCATTCCGCCATGAAACAAATTGTCGCATGTGGCCAAGGACTAAGGAAACTCAACTTTTCTCAAAATCGTTTAGCTCCGAGGTGGAAAAGATCGATTACCAACTTTTTTTCGGGAAATCTATCCGAATCCCGTGCGAACCGGCCTGTAACCGGTCCGGTGAACCTTTGCAAATTGGATTTCATATTTTAGGTTTCATTTGCTAATCATAAAATGAGCAAATATAAATCAAACATTACATTCCTAATGCAACAATGCAAATGATAGTAGTTCAGCCACCTCAATGAAAAAAGAAGAAGAAGATGATGAAAAAAACCAAGATCATATCAACAGGTAAATGAGGTCGAAGCTCCTTGTTGATCTACCAAAAGTAAATAATAATAAAAATTCCAAAACAAGCTAGCATATTAATGGCTGTGCAACCTCCTCAACAATCAACCAAAACAATCATAAGAGCATAGGCACCTGCCCTGAAAAAAAATAAAATAGGAATTGTATCCGGAAAAAATAATGACCCTTGAGTGATAAGCTATAGCTTCCATTTGAATGTCCAATGAGCATAGTCCTTACTTTACTAAAGTGAGATTTCGCAACACTATATTCAATTATTCAAATATTTGAACTCAAAAATTCTTACTTTGGTATTATGAATAATTTCGTGAAATTATTATCGACTATACTAAAGAGTTAAATTTAGTTGATAACTATCCGACGTTAATATTTAGATATTTTGACTATTCATGTATTCATAACGAGGACCAAGGCCACGACATACGTGAAACAAAAGTTAGAGAAGGTGCTCCTTCAAGGTCTTCTAACCCCCTTTTCTCGAGAGCGTCAGAGGTACGGAGTTTTCACATATTTGAGTGGACCACCTAAGCGTCCGAGGTGCCCACGGATGACGTCACATATCGGGGGCCCGGTGACGGAAGCAAAGGCACCGCTTCCATCTTCTTCTTCTTCCTCTCTCTATATGTAGGGAAAAATGCTTGTGGACATTCGCATCCCGGCTCTGTGGCTAGCAATAGCATTGCCTGCAGGAAGAGCAGATATATAGAAATCATCTCTCTGTGGCAGTGAAACTCGTAGAGTTTCACGCCCATCGCCAATTCAACAAGAGAAATCTCGCTTTGGTGACTGCACCGAACAACATACCATTTCCTCCTCATGCTGAGCCCTTCTCAACCGCTCTTTCTTCCCTATTAATCCTATGGACTTGGCAAATCTTTAAAAATGGAGTCTTGTCATGTCAAGGAGACGGCAGAGCCCCCACATGGGCGGATTTCGCAAGATTTCCAGATGAGTTCTTGTCTGCATTACCAGAGTCAGCAAGCACCCGACGTTCAAGACCAGGGCCAGGTCGTGCCCAAACAGGTACAGCTCGATCCGAGGGAGGCGGTTCAGGGGAGCCGAGAGCCTGGGAAGACGGCGGCGGACAGCCGTCGCTGGGATTTTGGAATGGGTTCAGTCAGTCCTTTCCTTCTGGAAGCTGTGGTGATGGTTGAGCATTCAAGGTCTAATTTGAGGTGCAATCAGCGAGCTCGGAAATCGGGAGCAATTGCCCGTTAATTGGTGCAATGCAATCCCACTTTTTATAATAAATAATTTCTTGTCATTCTCTCAAGATATTCATAATAAAAAAAAAGTATATACTTGTGAGTTCAAATTTCTCCCCATAAATCTATCTATTCTATAAAATCAGAATCGATGAAATATTTTCTCTTATATTTTTATTCAGAATGCGACATTTCACTTACGACATAATTTTGTTATTAAATATGCAATTAGTACGAGTCATCATTTTATCTTAAATAAAAAATAAAATTGATAACCCTTGTCTATTAAATCGAAAAAAATCTATATTCATTACAAGCGCGTACACAGACAAAACACAGAGACACACAGTCTCCCTCCCCCTCTCTCTAGTGGGTCGATGCACCACTACATAAATACATCCAAAATAGATGGAAATCAAGAAAATGAGAATTTTTTTTGGCATATTTCTCTAGTTTTTTGCTGGGCCCCACTTTGCTCTTTCCCCCCTGGTGGGCCCATCCGCACCCAGCCGTCCTTGCTTTTGTGGGGTGGGGGGAGCCTGTAGTTGTCTAAGTGGAATTCTTAGGTTAAAACTTAAAAGTGCGAACTAATTAATACCATTGAAGTTTTGGTTTTCTTTTTTCTTTTTTTTCCCTTTTTATTAGAACCAATATATCTTCACATGAAATGCTGAAATAAGTACCAATTAATAATACTTTATTCTCTTCGATCAAGATGGACAAATGAGAGCTTTATATTCGGACAATGAACAATTATTGATTCGTTTGCCCAATCTATGCACACGCACAATCTACAGAAAAATCATACAAAATCCAAAGTTTGGGATGGTCCACAGAGTTATCCTCACGAATGCTTCTTGGACCTTGATGGCCATTTTTAGTTATTATTATACAGTTTAATGCAATTTTCATTTGGTTACCATTCAAATTCCCATGGATATGGAACAAAGCTGGATACCTCATTTTTAAGATTACTCCTAATTCTCAACATGATATATGGCAAATAGCACATTTAATTGTTACGACATTAATGAATAATATTTACATATGCCACAAATTGGAACCACGTGTTCTTATTCTAATAGCATTATCGAGCCCCGATTCTGCAAGCTTGTCCCAATCTGATCGAAGTCGTAGGGAATTGAAAACGCTATTTGGTAGGCTCGAATGATGGCATTTGGTCGAAGAGGCCGCCTTATCCACAAATTCGTCCGCTTAGGATGAATGTGCTCGATTAAGGAATTAAGCGCGCGATCGTAAGATTTCTCAAGGCCGGCCCGATAAGCGCCTCTACATAGGGCACCGCGGCGTCTTCCAAATGTATTTCCACACGACCACAACTCCTGCTCTATAAATAATGGTTTTCTTTTTTAAATACGAGCGATTATTTCTTTTTAATTTAATTTTTACTTTTTTTTCCATCTGGTTGGAAATGAGCAGTTCTCCTTGCCTCGCCAAGGAAATCCTTTTGTCCTTTTAATTTCAACGTGATATTGTGGTGGGGGCCACAAATCAGATCTCGACGGGAAGTGGAATCCTCCTTTCAGTGCGGTGTGTCATGTATTTATCTTAATTTTTCCCCTAATTTTTTCTGCGGGTTTATAAAATACGAATTGAAAAAAAGTATTCAATCAAGTGGTGGAGAGATATGGTAAGGCTCATGGGCAAACATGATTTCTTCAAATTCACATGTTGATTTTTTGTGTTCTTAAAGTTATATAGCTAAATGTCTACTCATTGATGATGTTTTGCATTTTCCACCATGCCATGCTCCGGTGATTCTGCATACAAAAACTCATTTGATGTTTTTATTAGAGGTAAGAGTTTTGGGCCATTTTATATCTTAGTGGACAAAGATGCAGACTTCATATTGAATAATGTCGTATCGAGATTGTGACTTGTGTTCAATTATCTTTGGATTTGTTACGATATGGTCAACACATTCCTCTCAAGAGGAATCTAAGTAGAGGCAATGGCATGAGTCCTCCATATACTGGAAGATCCAGAACGCCATTCGCATGAGAAAGTCTTTAGAGAATCGAGAGGGCTCGAGCCAAAGAGCCGGCGATCGACTTGCCCAATCCTTTGAACTTCTTTCACAATTGGAAGACGGGGGTCGTGAGGGATCATTCATATGTTAGACCGTCGACCATATCTCTCTCTACTTGTTCACATGTCCGTGACTAGATGACGACTGCATTAAGTGCTTGTAGACAAATCCTGATGTTTGGTGTGCTTTTTCTTTGACGAATGAGAAACGAGGTTGTTCTTCCTATCAATGTACGAGAAACACAATTTTGAAAATCGAGTAAATCTTCATATTGATGGTTGTGGGGGGAGGCACATCTCCAATCTAGTAAGTGTCGTTTACGATGAACACACGCATAGCTTGAATCTTGATTTCCGATCGGTGTTTTTTAAAGATGTTTGAAAGGAATATTAGTCTAGAAGCTCTTTATACCAACTTAAAGGCATGCTGCTTTTGGTCCGAACTCGTGTACGTAAGTGCTCTTGAAGTAATTACAATTGCTTTTGGGTGTTGGTGTTATCGTAAAAATAATATTTAATAATTAGCTATTTGTGATGTAGACCCTTTTGTTTTTTCGGCCCTTGCTAAATGAAATTAGAGATGATTTATGGAACTAATTGATAATTATGAGGCGTGTATCACCAATTTTATTTTTTTCCATTCTCGCACGACCTATTATAATTGGACAAAATAAATGCGTAGAGTATCATATGATTTTTTCGTCACAATCGGTGCTCCAATACGCAACAAAATTATTTTGACGGCAAAAATAGGATTTGATTGCACGAAAAACTCAAGATATTAGGGTTTTTTGGGGACAAGATAGTTAACACTATCGTCCTCCCGTCAGAAAATGACTAAATAATTGGGAAGTTTACCGGTAAATTTCGTGTGATTAATAGTTTATTCATTATTGGGTTAGTAATATTGATACATTCTTTGACCAAAAATAAATATTAACATACTCAGTGAAATGTCGACATGTGTCACCTGACTTGGACTGAATGGAAAATAAAAAAATGTAAAAATGAGAGATTTTCTTTTCCTCTGAAAAAGGAATGCCAGTAATTAATGCTGAAATTTAAATACCCCCCTCCTTCTCTCCCTCCGCTTTTTAATTTTCGAAGCTGTCTTTTGGCCTTCTCCTTGGTCGACATGAGAAACGGAGAGGCCTTCTCTCTCTCTCTCTCTCTCTCTATCTCTTTTCTCCAGCACGGCCCACCGCGTCCGCCTTGGCCTCCCCCAAAGCCACCGCCGGTCCCAAGCCCCCTTCACCTCCGCCGTCGCCTTCGGAGCGAGAGAGCACGGAGGTGGGTCAAGTTACCAAGGACGCCGTCGGGGATTTGGCCGGACAGGGCGACGCCGGGCAAGCGGAGGGCGGTGACTCGGTTCTCCTCGCACCGGACGCCCGCCCACGTGCAGGGGCTCTGGAGGTTGACATTCCAGAGCAAAGTGCGGCCCCCGACGGCGGATCTCAGTGCGTGGAGAGCCGCCCGGTCGGACGCGAGAACTGGCTCCGCCAAGGGGAAAAGAACCGCCGAAGCGGCGAAGAAGCTCAGGAGAGCAAGAATTCGGGACTGCATTGTTGGGGGGTCGGGGGCGGGGGACTCTTCCTTCCGGGCAAGAAATGCGGCTGCGAAATGATGGGTCTTCTTGATTTGCTCTCTTCTGGCGAGGGGAGGGGAGGCTACGGTTGGAGTAAAGGCGAGCGTAAATGCATAGTTCTGCGGTGGGTGCTTAGAGGGTAATCATGAGGGTGGGGCGAGCTGCGATAAAAATGGGATCTTTATTTCCTTTTGGGTTTTCTGCTTTTCTGGGTTTTGGGCGTGCTGTGTGGCGTGGTCTTTCTTGGTGAGGAGTGGGAGAGTGGAAGAAGAAGGAAGGAAAGAGGAGAAGGAGAAGAAAAGTCCAGGCTGTATGTGTGGGTTACTGTCTTTTGTGTGAGAGAGGAGAGAGTGGGAGATGAGGACAATGGAGGCAACTTCCGGGGACGGACCACGCCGCCGCCGCCGCCTCTGCCTCCGCCGTCGCCTCTCGAAGCCCCATCTGTGGCTCCAACGAGCTTCGCTCCTCTCTCTCTCACCTGGGTTTCGGAAAATCAAGCGACGAAGGAGAAGTTCTTGAGGTTGCGCTGTCTTGGGTATGTTCTTTTATCTTTAGAAGAGGGCGGTGCTTCAACTCCTGGAAGCACAATTAGATCCGGCATGGGATTTGGGTCCAGTAACAATGATTCAAGAACAAATGGGCGTGGGTGGCTGGCTGGCTGTCGACAACAAGTACAAAAACACGGGGGACATGGCAATGGCTACTACGGGTATGCTAATGAGAATGTGGATGGTTTGAACGAGCTGTACAGGGGTCCCTAAGCAAAGGGATCCAAGAACCAAAAGGGCTTTACGCCTATTTTGGCAGTTAAGGAGCAGACTTTTCTCTCCAATGGAACAAATGAGGAGGAGGAGAATAAGGCTAGTGTGATTCCAGAACGCTATCAGTGTAACAAAGTCGATTTTCCTGAAGATTATGAAGATGCTAAGTTCTTCATCATCAAGCCTCGTCCTGAACCCGACGCCCCGTTCCTCGTCAAGCCTTGATTGAATTGATGGATCGTTTTATTCTAATAACTCTGAAAGTACTTTGAATTGAAACAAATAAAGAAATGCATGAAGAAGAGGAAAGCTTGGATGGATGCTTACAGAAGTTCAATTCCCACATTCTCTCTTGAAGCTCTTAAGTAGCCTCATAAGGCTTAAACCACTATTTCAACAATTTCTGCATTTGCATATCATTGGCGGAACTTGTTGACTTAGGCTGATGTCTCGTAGTAGAATTTATTCCATCTATGAAATCGCACAACAGAATTTTCATCTTATGCAGCAAAGCAAAATCACGGTGATGCCTCTCCAGACTGAGAAAAACAAACACAATTAGCTGAGTGTTCTTTAGGCAATGTCGCCAGTCCAGCATGTTCGATTTGCCTTCAAAAGACCGTGACCATGGTGATGCCTCTCTAGGCTCTTCCGTCACACCTCCAAATAAGATTAGAAAGTCACAAACAGATTGGGTTGTTTCTTGTCCTATTAAACTCTAGAGTTGATTTCGCATTCCATACTCATCTTTTAATTTTGCTTTGTTTTCTTCCAATAGTGTTGTCGCAATTCACTTGATGCCGTGGTCAAGCCGGAGCCAAGACCAAATTGTTGGGATGCCACTACCACCGTCATGGGTTATCTCTAAGGTTTTGTTCATTTTACGGAAAATAATTTCCTAGAAAATATTTTCCAACGTTTGTTTCATGAAAAATGAGTTGGTTGAGGAAAATATTATCCATCAATAGGAAAAAAGGTCTTTTAAAATAGGGGAAAATGTTTTACACTTTTCAAGTTGGGGAAAACATTTTCCTTACTCTCTCTTATCTTATACCTTACTAACCTATTTTTTTTTAATTTGAATTTGAATTATTTTCTTATTTTTTTCTTTTCGTTTTTCACCTTCTCTTCAACCGATCGCTGGCCTGCCGAAGCCTCGAGCTCATCGCTCGCCAATTTGGTGAGCAGTTGGCGAGTGGGAAGTTCCAACTCGCCAAATCACACGAGCTCGAGGCTCACTGTTGGCTGCTAATAGGCCAATTTGGTGATCACGAGCTCACTGGCTTTGGCGGAGCTCAAGCTTGTCTAGATCGGCCGAGCCTCAAGCTCGCCAACCCATGTCTAGGCTGATCGGTGGGCATCCTACCATCACCGAGGTACGCGGCAGGGAAGGAAGGAGCAGGAGGAAGTCGGCGAAGGAAGGAGCACGAAGAAGGAGGAAGGAGGAAGGAAAAGAAAAGGAAAAATAAAAAATAAAAATCGATTTGTTTTGATAAAAATAATTAAAATTTTAATTTTTATAAAAATTAAATTTATATTAGTAATTTTTCTTAGAAAATCAAATTAGATACTGAATGGTGAAAAATATTTTTCGCTTTATTTTTAGGTTTCAACTAAATACTGAAAAATATCGTCATTTTTTTGGAAAATGATTTTTTGAAAAACATTTTTCCGGAGACATGATATTTTCCACGAAACGAACGGAGTCTAAATGTCATTGTGAGTCATCACACCTAGGCGTTTAGATCATATCCCGTTTTATCTTGTGTTTACATAGCACATAATTTGTATATGTCACATTTCATGAGAATAAAAAAATCATTCATGGCACATTGTAGACTTCTGTTATATATTAGATCTGTATATTAGAGTCATCTTGAACAGAAAAGCACGTAGATTACTTGGGTATTTTAGATTTAGGAAATCGCATCTTGAAGATTTGCCTTTTTAGAATATTTTTTCTTTGCATGTCCAATTGTGTTCATCTTTGCATCTTCAAGCATATTTTTTATTTGCATATTTCTAAATATTGAGGTATGATTCATATTTTATTTGCATCATTAATTGCTTTGTTAGAAAAAATTAGAAGTTCCATGGCTACATGTTTCAATAAATATGATTGCAAGAAGAATTTAGATTTTATTTGCATATTTGCTTTATATCTTATTTATCCTCTTAGGGTCACATTCTTGATTGTGTCAAGTTTAATTTTCATGCATCTTAGAATATTCTCATACTTGTTAGAAGCTCGCTTTAGGAATGTAATTTATGTAGAGTGCATTCATGTTCTATTGATACATTAGAAAAATTTAAATAGAGTTTCCATTTACCGCTCACAAGTCCCATCCCAAGGTGTAATGGCAAACTCTGATGCTAATTTTACCTGCTATGGCTTGGGTTATTTACCTTTCGGTACTTTAATTGTTTCACTATTGATTGTTTTGATTTTATTGTTTGAGCATTTATGTATGGATATCTAGATGCATTTTGGAATATATAGGAAACATTGGTTGAAGTAAGTTTTCATAAAAGAGAAAAAGGTACAAAAAATGAGAGTAGACATATGAACATAATCTATGTCAACATACCCACAAATCTCTTGCTCGCAAAAATTACGCTCCATTTGTTTTATGAAAAATATTCCATTTTCTAAAAATGTTTTTCAAGAAAACGATGATGATATTTTCTGATGTTCAATTTGAATTTGAAATGAAGTAGAAAATATTTTCCATTGTTCATTATCTAATTTGATTTTGTTCATTATCTAATTTGATTTTATGGGAAAATTACTACTGTAATTTAAATTTTTATAAAAATTAACATTTTAATTATTTTTATTTTAAAAAATCAATTTCTTTTCCTTTTCTTTTCCTTCTTCCTTCCTCCTCGTCCGTGCTCCTTCCTCCCGCAGCTTCGTCCTTCCTCCTGCTCATTCCTCCACCACTGCGTGCTTAGACAATGGTGGGCTACCTGGTGACCGACCTAGACATGGGTCGGCGAGCTCGAGGTTTGGCTGATCCAAGCGAGCTGAGCTCTAGTTGGTTCATTTTTTGTTTCGAAAAACCGTTTTTTGAAAGTTATTTTTTGTGAAATCAGCCTAAATTTTAGCTTTTGTTGTGACCTGTTACTGTTGCAAAATATCCGATGGCTATTGCTGGCGATGGATCTCTGCCAAGCGAACCCGCCAATCATTCTCCGCCACAAACAAACACAGCGTGAATAACTGATTCAGAGGGTATATGTAGCACCCGTCGACTCGTTTTGAAAGGTCTCACAGCATATCACCTTTTTTAGAAGAGAGTGGATTACCCCGTGTAGCAGAAAGAAAGTTATGGAGCATGAATGGATCAAAGAGTTTGGGTTTACGCTGTTGCTCGTTGCTGGTATCACAGCAATGAGTTCTGCTCGAGTGGCTACCAACCCTCCCTTGGCCGTTGTGCTCGGTAAGAACAGGGTCGAATACTTTCAATTCGCATTGATAAACTACGTGGGCTTTGTGTCTTCCCTTACAGTCATGGGGATTCTAGCCGGGGGAGTCAATCGGAGTCGATTTCTGTACTGGGTCGTCAAGACTCTCATGCTAACCATCATAGCTTGCATGGCCATCACCTACTTCTTGGCCTTAAAAGCCATGAATGCGACGCCTTACGAAGCTTCTACCTTGATGTCGAATCCGCAAGTTTCTGCCTTGATGTCGAATCCGCAAGTTCAATTCTCCTGAGTGTGCCTTGCAGCAGTTGCCTGCGATGTCGAATCCGCAAGTTCAATTCTCCTGAGTGTGCCTTGCAGCAGTTGCCCGGTTTGCTTTGCATCCACACATGTAATGAGATATATGTAATAAGAGTGAGAAACATGTAATAAGATATATGTAATAAGCTTCTGCGTTAAAGAAGAAATTGTTTTTCAGTATCATTCAGTCTCCTTTCAGTTCAAGTTGCCCTATTTTCCCCTGTTTTTTTTTGCTTTTGTTTTTAACTTGACTTCTTGAGTTGATGAATCCTGTGACTGCAGTTATGATTTTAGAGTTAGCAATTGTTCAATATCTATTCTAGACTAGGGCACACCGAATGGGTTTAGTTATGGAGTTTAAGAATGAAGGCCGCAGAGTTGCACCGACTTCCACTTCGAATGTTTGGTCCGTTCTCCAGTGCAAGGATAGGAAAGATGTCGAATGACAAAAGCTGTTGTCCTGTCTCCTCCTCCTTGATGTGCTTCCTTCATGTGAGTTCTTCACATAGGAATCGGATGTGGTTCCGGAATCCGCGAGTGAGTAAAAATGTCGAAAGAGCACGCACTGTAGGCCGTCCGCTGGGCTCAGGTACACACGCCACAGTACATACATAGCCCCATTCGCCTGCCGAGTGCCGAATCGGCACGCCTCTGGATGGTCGGGGTGAGCCTCTCTGCTCGCCACCATGATTCGAAACGAAAGAGGCAGTCGGATGCCGCCATATGAACTCTCGACGATGGACCCAAATTCACGTCGCTCTGTTTGATTTATCATCACATTGGTGTTTGTTGACTAAACTTATACGTATATATACGACGGCTAGTTAGTTAAGTATAGTCTTTATTTCTCTCCACAACCTTCTTTTCTATATTTCAACAGAGCCCTGACGATTTGCTTCCATCAAGCTTAATAATTCATTCCTTTTTCCGCTTCCAACATGTCGCTCTTTCTTCCCTACTTTCTTGAGCTTTCATTTCCATATGAAGTTTGAAGGTCGCCATCTCTTTAATGCGCATTTAGCTGTTTTGCTGCATACGGAACGGGACTGGTGATTGGTGAAAAACAGAGCCCAAAGAAAGAGCTCCAAAAAGGTGATATCAGAGTTCACAAAGTATGAAACCAGTTGATCCTTGTCTATTAGATCGAAAAAAGTTTATTTCATTCATGGTATAAGAAAATTCACTCGAGTTGTCATTGGAATGTAGCCGATGCAAATGGAGGTGGGATGTGCTTTGGCGTGGGAGTCCCTTGACGGTAATTCGATCAGGTGGGATAGGCTGAGCTTTTGATACCTGCAGCTCACACCCTTTCGAGAGAGAGAGAGAGAAAGAGAGAGAGAGAGAGAGAGGGAGGATCAGAAGATAATGATGATGATGATGATGATGATGATGATGATGTCCTCCTCCCCAGGCACCCACGATCATCAGAGAATATGGACGACAGCACACCCCCGT
Organism: Corymbia calophylla; assembly: GCA_014182845.1. Lineage (NCBI taxonomy): Eukaryota > Viridiplantae > Streptophyta > Magnoliopsida > Myrtales > Myrtaceae > Corymbia > Corymbia calophylla. The sequence continues at coordinate 743,874 of CM024699.1, read as the reverse complement.
CCTCGTCCTTGTCGACCCTCGTCTGGGCGTACGACCTCCAATCTACGCCGTCCTCGGGACCGGTCTCGAAATCGAAGTACTTGTACTCCGGCCAGACTTCTTCGGTGTCGTCCACGATGACGACCGCGCACTCCGGCGCCAGCATGAGGTCGAGGCTCCTGTAAGTGGGGTAGGTGCTGAACTCGCGGGAGATGACCCTGGAGCGGAAGTAGGCTCCCGCCGGATCGAGCAGACCGACGACCGTGGACGTGTACTCCCGGTTGCCCATCGTGTACACGCGCATTTCGAGCATGTCGCCGGCTCGCCGTAGGAACTCGCGCGTGAACGGCCTCAGTCTGGTCACTAGGGGCAAATCTTGGAGCACAAAAAGCGTACCGTTTAGCGGAGATCTGCAGCATCCGACGGGCATTGCTCTTCCGGCCGTAGCGACTCCTGAGGATCTCGCCGCAGTCGGGAGGACGGTGGCATGACTGCATGCCGCCGCGGACAATCCGGGTTCCGAGCCTTGTCCCGAACCCGACGGCCCCCGTTCCTTGTCAAGCCTGCGACCGCCGCCGCCCAGGTGAGAGTGGATCGAATGCAACTTCTGCTTGAGGTAGGACGAAACGGAGCGAGCGACGGACGACGACGCGGGAGCGTGATCGCCGGAATGACCACCCATCTTTCATTGACGGCCAAGTGGAAACTACTGTGATCCTCGTTTTGATTTGCGATTCTTAAAGCTAATCCGAAATCTGGAAATTAAGTGCTAAATAAATAAATAAACAAACGAACGAACAAAGATCGAACCAGAACGGACGATATATTCACGGGGAAGGGCGCCATCAATTAAGCAAAGATGAGAATCGCAATTTGGTCTTGCAGCCACAGAAATTTCTTTGCCCACTGATTCTGAAAAGTCTCGGTCGCCCAGTCTTGCTTTTTCTTTAAAGAGGGTCTGATTGATTGATGGAAAAACATTTGAATTGACTCGCTTGCAGGAGATTATATATTTGGGATTAGAAAAATGTGCACACCAGACAAAACGTTACACGACGACGAAGATTAATGCGTACAAAACCAAAGTAGAAATAAAAAAAAAAAAAAATTGAAGTAGCTTAGTGAGAGGGAACCAAACTTTTTTTGCAAATTAATTCATTATTTTGCCGATGCTCTTTAGTAGTATGATAAAACGAACTTATTTGATGGGAAAAAAAACAGTCAATTCAAATGTTTTTCCATCAATTACTCGGTGAAATGTTGACATGTGTCACCTGACTTGGACTGATTGGAAAATAAAAAATAAATGTAAAACGAGAGATTTTCTTTTCCTTTGGAAAAGGATGCCATTAATTTTTTTTTTTACTTTTAATTTTCTTTTTCATTTTTCTCTTCTTTGTCTTTGGCTTCTTTTCCCCCGCAATGGTCGACGGGTGTTGCGGGCGAGGTGGCTTTGCTTAGATGTAAGCAAGGCCAACCTCGCCATGGCCTTGCCACGGGCGAAGGCAACCTCGCCCAGATATGGGCTAAGCTACCTCGCTTGCAACCTCCAGGTCTTACCCAAGTCTAGGTGAGGTTGTTGGCGAGGGTGGGTGAGGTTTGGAAAGAGCCCCAACTCTCGTTAGCCATTGTGGGGGAAAATAAGCCAAAGAGGAAGAAGAGAAAAAATAAAAGGAAAAGAAAAAGAAAAGAAAAGAAATATCATTAACAAATTGCTATGTCAGCTTCGCCAAATGGTCAGTGTCCATGTCAATGCCGGCCAGCCAAATTTGGTGGAATGATTGAATTGATACAATTATAAAATATCTATAATTGAATTAGTAAAAAAGGAAATGTTTTTGATTGAATTGACACAACTATAATAGGTTTAGGACTTTAGGTAATTCTGCCACCCAAGATATAAGCTTCGAATCAAGTCCCCAAAGTTTTAAGGATATTGCTAGAAAAAGTAGCACCATTGATTATAGGGATATGTTAATTTATTGCGAAAGTGCAAATAAGTCCTAAAACTTATAAAAAGTATAATCAAGTCTTAAAACTTGTTAACAGATACAATCAAGTCATAAAATTAATACTATCAATTTTACCAATGGAAAATATTGACATGGCATTTTTAAATTAATTTTTATATTCCACGTGGCATTTTATTATTATTATTCAATTTTTTTCTAAAATTAGATTTACAAAATTAAAAATAAAAGCTAAAATTTATTTGAAAATAAAAATAGTGAAAAAGAGAGAGAATAAAATGGCAAGCTCACTAGTTCCGTCGCTGCCGTCGCCGCCTATCATCGGAGGGATCGACAACAATCGTTGGCCTTGGGCGAGGGTGGCAGTCCTCACCAACCCTAAGCGAGGGCTAGTGACCATTACTAGGCTCGAGCGAGGGCAACTAGGTCTGGGCGATGCCGGCCCTCCCCTAAGGCCCTACCATTCTTTTCTCTTTTTTTTGGGTTTTTTAATATATTAGGTTTTTATTTTTTTAATCTATTTTAAATTAGAATTGAGTAAAAAATATAAAAAAATGCCACACAAAAAATAAATTTAAAAATTAAAAATACCACGTTAGCATTTTCCTTTAATCAAATTGGTGGTGTTAATTTTTGGATTCGATAGTCAATTCTTGACTAATGCTGGTCACACCGACTCTTTTGTTACTTATTTTACCACCCAAATTCGATAGTCAATTTTTGACCTTTCGGCATAAGTGACTCGTTTTTGGCAATGTTAGATAGTATGCAATTTTTCATATTCAATTGCGCTCGTCGAGACTAGGGATTACAAGCATTCTATCGAATGTATCAAAAAAGGGGTCGATCTGATGTTGGATGAGGCAGTAGTCACCGGTCAAAATTCAGTCAAACCGTCCAATATCTGACAAAGGTCATTGAGCCGAAAACCATAGCAAACTATTTTTAAGGTCATAGACCCCAATTTAAGGTAAGAAAGACTTCACGTTGCAATCCATGGGACAGAGTTTTCTTGTTTGAAGTTGCAATTTCTCTTCACTTCCAGCTTCTTCGATATGTTTTTATTTATTTCAAAAGCAGACTTTTCCTCTCTTAAAAGAACCAAAACCCATCACTAGATTTAACTAGACTTGTCAAATTGGTTAGTCAAATTGACAATGATCCGACTCAAATCGATCAATTTAACCTATTTTTATGTAATACAAATATAGTGGCTTGTGCCCGACTTGATTCATATTGCTTAACATAATATAGAAAAACTCATATTTAAATTGAGGTGAGAGCACAGAGTGAGCAAGTGTGAGATCAAGTAACAAAAATTATTATAATATGAATTATTATTGTGAAGCAACAAAAAAGAGCAAAAAACCATAAAAAATTCAAATTATGCCCAATATGAAAAAAGTACCCCAAATCTTTTCTTTTTTCTTTTATTTAACCAAAAACTCCAAACTTGCCACTGTCACATTAGTACCCTCAACTTCTTCTTTTTTGTCATGAAAAAAAAAAAGACATACTATTGATTATGTAATCTCAAAACAAATAACTTGTTAGGTATTCAAAAATTTTACACTTATATAAACATTCATTTCAATGGGTTTGGCAATTGTATACTATTGATTATGTAATCTTGAAACAAGCGTATGACATGAATATGATTAACACTAAAAGAAAAATCGACATGACGGGATTTTGTGGCTACGAGCAAAAATAGTTCATGGTAAAAGGACTACAATATATGCTCAAAAGCGACAAACTTTATTTCATGATTATAGGGCCAACCTTTTGGGCAGAACATATTGCATTTATAGGATAAGTATAACATAATTGTCATAACTTTCACATAGCGCTTATGATTGCCATAACTTTTTTTTCTCACTTAACTCCTTCACAATTGTGTGAGCCATATAAGTGTTCATTTTTTTTTGAAAAATGGTTTTCAAACTATTCATTTTATGCAAAATAACTCATGCTAAAGCAAACAGAACTCGTAAGGTATTGAAAAATTTACACTTATACAAACATTCATTTCAACAAGATCTAGCAACCGTATAATATTGATTGTGTAATCTCTAGACAAGGGTATAACACGAATGTGATTGAAACTATAACAAAATCGACATTGTGGGATTGTGTGGCTAGAAGCGAAAATAATTCATGGTAAAAGGGCTAAAATATATGCTCAATAGCAATGCACTTTATTTCGTTGTTAAGGTGAGTTTGGCAACGCCCTAAATTTTCTCTTCTTTTGTTCTTTTGTTCCCAAAAATAAAAAGAACATAAATCCATTTGGTAACGTCTACTAGTGTTTCTATTCTCTAGAATAGAAAGTTGTTCTAAGGAATAGATTTAGAACAAAAATAATTAGTAAAAAAAAGTAACTTCTTGCTTTTAAGAACAATTTTTAGAAAGTTATTTCTTGGGTCATCATTACTCATGACCATCACTGATTGCCGGCTACTACCCACTACCCAACACCACTATCGGCCGCCGGCCGCCGTTGCCGTCATCGGTCACTGACCACCCACCGTTGCCCTTCGCCCGGTAGCTAATGACCTCTAGGTCGCGGGCACCGATTGTCGCCGCCATTAAGAAAAAAAGGAATAAAAAATTTTGTTTACACCAAACGCATTCTTATTCTTTTTTTTATTCCGAGAATCAGAAATTTTTATAGTTATCAAATATCTTGTTTTACTCAGAAATTATTCAAAGGAATAGAAATAGAAAATAACTATTTTTCAAAAGAAATTGTTCTTAAAAAGTAGAAATGTTACCAAACGCATCTTAAATGGCCAACCTTTTACGAAGAACGTTTTGCATTTTATGGGAATAAGTATAGTAGCAATGCACTTTATTTCTTTGTGAAAAGGCCAACTTTTTGCGAAGAACATTTTGCATTTTATTGGGACAAGTACAATAGGAATATCATGACTTTTTCTTTCGCCCACTTAAGTGCCATAACGAATTAAATTTGATCATTTGAGAGTGACTTCTGACAAATCGTCCTACGTGTATTTTTTGTAATATTTTTAAAATTTCATTTATTTAGTGTGCTATAAAGGCCTCGCTCTCGATCAGCATGGTCATGAAGGCCCTAGGCGAGGCCATTGCCGCTGCGGACAAGGGCCTTCGTAGTGAGGCTACAATGACCTTGCCTTGGGCCATGCCGTTATAGGCAAGGGTGCGAAGGCCCTCGCTAGATTTGGGCTAGGCCACCTCACCCACAATTGGTAGGGTCACGAAGGCCCTCACCTAGGGCCGGCAAGGCCCCATTGGGCCCATTACCAAATCTAGGTGAGGTCAATATCAAATTTTCTAGCGAGACAAATTGTCGATGACATTTAAGCAATTGATTTTTCAAATTTATCACACTCACATCATCCATTTTTCAAATTTCTAACACTTAAATAAATGAAAAAAATTACAAAATTTGTCCACGTTTGCGCTAATAATGCACATAAGATAACTGGCATCCATATTGGATTTTCCGCCGAGGTAAATCGTTGATGGCACTTATGTATTGATTTTTTAAAATTTGTGTCACTTATAGTAAAAAAAGAAAAAGTAATGGCCTATAAAAGTTATGGCACTCCAACTATACTTGTCCCACATTTTATGATATGAGGGTCAAATTGGTAATTGTTGGATCATCTGTGCCTGCAAAATACTTTGTGGTGAATCGGTCGTGAGAAAAATTCGTACTTCTGGAATATTGCGGGGATAAAACATTTCAAGTGGCTAAAAGTGAGTTCGCATTCCCCCATGAAACAAATTGTCGCATGTGGCCAAGGACTAAGGAAACTCAACTTTTCTCAAAATCGTTTAGCTCTGAGGTGGAAAAGATCGATTACCAACTTTTTTTCAGGAAATCTATCCGAATCCTGTGCGAACCGGCCCGTAACCGGTCCGGTGAACCTTTGCAAATTATATTGTGTGTATCTCATGTAAGCTGGGAAATCAGGCCTTTGCTTTGTGAAGCCCACAACCTTTTAGCCAAAATTTGGCCCGTCAAAATTACTCACTATGGAAGAGATGCGAATGGAGCTGCTGACTGGGTTGTGAAAGCCCAGAGAAACAACATTTTACCGGACAACTGGGTCCAATACCCCCCATCGAGTCTCTTGGATGTTTTATGTTTGGATGTAGCTCATCTAAAATATTATCAATGAAATCTACGTATGTTTTTTTCGACAAAAAAAAAAACCTTTGCAAATTGCATTTCATATTTTAGGTTCCATTTGCTAATCATAAAATGAGCAAATATAAATCAAACATTACATTCCTAATGCAACAATGCAAAAGATAGTAGTTCAGCCACCTCAATGAAAAAAAAAGAAGAAGATGAAAAAAAAAAAACAAGATCATATCAACAGGTAAATGAGGTCGAAGCTCCTTGTTGATCTACCAAAAGTAAATAATAATAAAAATTCCAAATCAAGCTAGCATATTAATGGCCGTGCAACCTCCTCAACAATCAACCGAAACAATCATAAGAGCATAGGCACTTGCCCTGAAAAAAAAAAAAAATAGGAATTGTATCCGGAAAAAATAATGACCCTTGAGTGATAAGCTCAGGCGTATAGCTTCCATTTGAATGTCCAATGAGCATAGTCCTTATATTACTCGAGTGAGATTTTGCAACACTATATTCAATTATTCAAATATTTGAACTCGAAAATTTTTACTTTGATATTATGAATAATTTCGTGAAATTATTATCGACTATTCTAAAGAGTTAAATTTAGTTGATAATTATCCAACGTTAATATTTAGATATTTCGATTATTCATGTATTCAAAACGAGGACCAAGGCCACAATATACGTGAAACAAAAGTTAGAGAAGGTGCTCCTTCAAGGTCTTCTAACCCCCTTTTCTCGAGAGCGTCAGAGGTACGGAGTTTTCACATATTTGAGTGGACCACCTAAGCGTCCGAGGTGCCCACGGATGACGTCACATATCGGGGGCCCAGTGACGCAAGCAAAGGCACCGCTTCCATCTTCTTCTTCCTCTCTCTCTATATGTAGGGAAAAATGCTTGTGGACATTCGCATCCCGGCTCTGTGGCTAGCATTGCCTGCAGGAAGAGCAGATATATAGAAATCATCTCTCTGTGGCAGTAAAACTCGTAGAGTTTCACGCCCATCGCCAATTCAACAAGAGAAATCTCGCTTTGGTGACTGCACCAAACAACATACCATTTCCTCCTCATGCTGATCCCTTCTCAACCGCTCTTTCTTCCCTATTAATCCTATGGACTTGGCAAATCTTTAAAAATGGAGTCTTGTCAAGGAGACGGCAGAGCCCCCCACATGGGCGGATTTCGCAAGATTTCCAGATGAGTTCTTGTCTGCATTACCAGAGTCAGCAAGCAAGCACCCGACGTTCAAGACCAAGGCCAGGGGTGGGGGGAACCTGTGGTTGTCTAAGTGGAATTCTTAGGTTAAAAGTGCGAACTAATTAATACCATTGAAGTTTTTTTTTTTTTTGGTAAGGTAAGTATATATAAATCGACCAACAATGTACAGTAAACATGAAGCGAGGCACCAGCAGGCACTCATCTAGACAACAAGTCATTAGAGTGACAAGATACCTCGGTCACAATTTAGAGCAAAAAGGTACAACAGAAGAAAAGCCAGAAATTGGAAGGGGAGAGCTAAAAGACCGAGGCTCAATCCAGTTCCACATCAAAAATACGGGGGTCAATTCCCCAACCCCGCTGCATCCTCCTATTCCTAGGGTTGTCTTCCACCCTTTTGAAAGTCAAAGCCTTGTCTTTTACCGCCTTAGCTAGTTGCATCTTCAAGGATGGAGTGTACAGGTTTCGGCCACGGAAGATAATTTCATTCCTGGTTTTCCAAACGATATAACAAAGTGCTCCAAAGGAAAACCGAGTTATCTCTTGGTAAAACCCTTTGCCAGAAATGGCATTACTAACCCAGATGAGGTTTTCAGGCCAAGCATTATTGATCCAAGGAATATTGCATTTAGCGGCCCAAAAGTTGGCAAGAGAATTGGGGACGCAGCATTCAAAAAAAAGGTGGTTGACAAAGTCAGGCCTAGACTGACAGAAGGCACATACCGTGGAAGGAATTCTGCCATATAGCATGAGGAGTGCCTGCGTAGGAAGACGATTTTTGGATATGAGCCACATGAGAAATTAGTGTCTAGGAGCGAAAGCCTTATCCTAGACGAAGGAAGTCCAGGGGACCGGGTTTGATTTTCGGCAGATGGAGGCCCAAGCTGAGGCCATCGAGAATACCCCGGAGGAGTCCTCCAGCCAATAGAATATGTCCTGGCCTTGAGATCTTGGAGGAACTGAGATTTGCCACAGAGACAGATCTTGGATTAATTGGATCCCATCCGGAGAGTATAAATCCCTAACATTCGCTTGTCTGAGAAGGTCTGATTGGTAGATATACTCATCAGAAAAGAGCAGGTTGAGGGGGCCACATTCTAGCCATGGGTCAAACCATAGAGATGTGTGTTCGCCATCTCCTATCTTCCATCTAAAGTGTGGACGAAATAAATCTTTGAGCACAAGAGTTTTCCGCCAGGTCCAAGAGCAGAGCGTTGGAGTAGGCGAAATCCAAAAATTTTGTCTTTTGAGATATGTGGCGTTGATCCATTTGCACCATAAAGATTCTTTGTTGGTGAATAACAGCCAGATGTGTTTGGCCATGGCTGCCTTATTGCTGTCCCGTATTCTCCTCAAGCCAAGCCCGCCTTCAGGAGTGGGGAGGCAAACATCCGCCCAAGACAATTTTGCACCTCCCGGTCCCATGATTGGTCCCCTCTAGAGGAATTGCCTACAAATTTGTTCTATCTTGTCCACAATCGAAGCTGGAAGCCAGAAGATGGAAGACCAATAAGCTTGAATAGCATGTAAAACCGATTTAATGAGTTGTAAACGGCCCGCAAACGAGAGAAAACGGTGGGTCCATGATTGGACTCTAGCAGTAAGGTGGCTGACTAGGGTATTGCAATCCACTTTGTTCAGCCGGGAGGTGATGATAGGCATACCCAAATAGCGGACTGGAAAGGAGCCCAACGTGAAGCCCAGAGCTTGTAAGATGTGGTCCCTAACAATATCCGAGCCACCAGAAATGAATACTTCACTCTTGTTGGAATTTGGAGTCAAACCACTCCAAGAGGAAAATAAAGAGAGCCCGTCCTTGATACAAGATACGGAAGCAAGGCTTGCTTGGCTAAATATAAGCACATCATCTGCAAAAAAAAGATGAGATAGCCTCATGGCCTTGCATCGCCAATAGTACCGGTAATCCGGGAGTCGGGTGTGAGCTTCAATGATATCTGTAAAGACCTCCATTGCTAGGGTAAATAAATATGGGGACATAGGGTCTCCTTGTCATAAACCTCTTCCGCCGGAAAAGACCATGGAGTTCACCATTAATGGAAATGGAAAACTTAGGGGTGCGGACACATACCATGATCAGTTTTGTAAGGTGGTTTGGAAATCCAAATACTAAGAGGGTGTTTTCAAGGAAGTCCCAATCCAATGTGTCGTAAGCTTTTCTGAAGTCTACCTTGATGGCACATTTCGGAATATGGGGCTTTTTATGAAACCCACTGAAGAGTTCTTGAGCCAGGAGGATATTGTCGGTAATCCGCCTTCCTTTTACAAACGCTGTTTGAACCGGGCTGATAAGTTCAGGGAGAACTGCTGCGATTCTAGAAGAAAGAATCTTTGCAACACATTTGTAGATTGTATTGCAGCTTGCAATTGGTCTGTAATCGGAGACCGATGATGCATTGGGGACTTTAGGCACCAAGGCAATGATGGTGTTATTGACTTCTTTAAGTATGCAACCTGTCTCAAGAAAGTCCATGATAGCTTCGGTGACCGCGGAACCCACCTTATCCCAGTTCTTCTTGAAAAAGTCTGCATTATATCCATATGGACCCGGGGCTTTATTCCCAACAATAGAAAACATAGCGTCACGGATATCCGATGAATTGAATGGGAGGGAGAGAGAAGTGACCTGATCTTGCCTGAGGGGGGAGTGTATAACATCCATTATCTCCTGGCTAGATGGTCTCAAAGACACAGCAGCCGGGGCTAGAAGGTCCTGGAAGTAGGAGACAAATACTCTCTGAACTTCTACCCGATCGGACACCATTTGCTCAGAGCTGTCCATGACTGATAGGATTCGATTGCCGAGGTGCCGATGATTCACCGAGTGGTGAAAGAACTTGGTATTATGATCTCCTTCCTTTAACCAGCGAATTCTCGACTTTTGTCTAAAGAAAGACTCTTCAAGGGACCGGAGCTCGTAGTACTCTTTGATTTGGGTGTGCTCCTCAACCGCCAGGAGGCTATTCTGAGGATCAAGGAGGAAAGCTTCTTGAGTAGTTGACAGGGTCCTTTTAGCTGTAGCAACTCTCATGGAGATGTCCGAGTAAGCCTCTATGTTTAAACTTTTCAAGAGGCCCTTCAAAAGCTTAAGACGGCTGTATAATTTGAACATAGGAGAGCCTAGGACTTGAGTGTCCCAAGCCTGCGTCACAAGCATAGAGAAAGCCGGATGACTCATCCACAAGTTGTAAAATTTGAAGGGTATCCAACGATGAGCGGGCGGCAAGACTTTCACCACCATCGGAGAATGATCAGAAATGCCCGGGGCCAGAAAAGAGGCTTCTGAAAATGAATAAGTCATACACCAGCAATTATTAACCAGAACACGATCTATTTTCCTTTGCTTCCTAAAAGCACCCGAGGATGTAGACCAAGTGAAGCGAAAACCCACATAACGTAAGTCTATTAGTTCAGCCTGGTCCAAACATTCCTTAAAATCATCAAAGGCGGGGATCCAGATATCAGGGCTCCCTACTCGATCCGAGGGATCCCGGATGGCATTGAAGTCACCAGCGATAATCCAGGGGCAGTCCTTGAGACCAGAGCTCAATCTAATAATGTCTAGCCATAGTAGTCTACGGGAGACAAAGGTATGTTCCCCATACACTAGGGAATACCATTGAAGTTTTGGTTTTGTTTTTTCTTCTTTTTCCCTTTTTGATTAGAACCAATATATCTTCACATGAAATGCTGAAATAAGTACCAATTAATAATACTTTATTCTCTTCAATCGAGATGGACAAATGAGAGCTTTATATTCGGACAATGAACAATTGCTGATTCGCTTGTCTAATCTATGCACACACACAATCTACAGAAAAATCATACAAAATCCAATGTCTGGGATGGTCCGCAGAGTGATCCTCACGAATGCTTCTTGGACCTTGGCGGCCATTTTTAGTTATTATTATATAGTTTAATGCAATTTTCATTTGGTTACCATTCAAATTCCCATGGAGCTGGAACAAAGCTGGATACCTCATTTTTAGGATTACTCCTAATTCTCAACATGATATATGGAAAATAGCACATTTAATTGTTACAACATTAATGAATAATACTTACATATGCCACAAATTGGAACCACGTGTTCTTATTCTAATAGCATTATTGAGCCCCAATTCTGCACACTTATCCCAACCCAATCGAAATCACAGGGAACTAAAAATGCTATTTGGCAAGCTCAAATGATGGCATTTGGTCGAAGAGGCCACTTTATCCACAAATTCGTCTGCTTAGGATGAATGTGCTCGATTAAGGAATTAAGCACGCGATCGTAAGATTTCTCAGGGCGGCCCGGTAAGTGCCTTTGCCTAGGGCACCGCGGCGTCTTCCAAATGTATTTCCACACGACCGCAACTCCTGCTCTATAAATAATGGTTTTTTGTTTTTTAATACGAGCGATTATTGCTTTTTAATTTAATTTTTACTTTTTTTTTCCATCTGGTTGGAAATGAGCAGCTCTCCTTGCCTCGCCGAGGCTTGTGGAGAGAGAAGGAAATCCTTTTATCCTTTTCATTTCAACGTGATATTGTGGTGGGGGCCACAAATCAGATCTCGACGGGAATTGGAACTCCTCCTTTCTGTGCAGTGTGTCATGTATTTATGTTAATGCGTTCGCGGTGCATTAGATATCTAGTTAGAAATAAATTTGGCAGTTTGTGATAACAACCCTTAATTTTTCCCCTAATTTTTTCTGCGGGTTTATAAAATACGAATTGAAAAAAAGTATTCAATCAAATGGTGGAGAGATATGGTAAGGCTCATGGGCAAACATGATTTCTTCAAATTCACATGTTGATTTTTTGTGTTCTTAAAGTTATATAGATAAATATCTACTCATTGATCATTTTATTGCATTTCCCACCATGCCATGCTCCAGTGATTCTGCATACAAAAACTCATTTGATGTTTTTATTAGAGGTGAGAGTTTTGGGCCATTTTATATCTTAGTGGACAAGGATGCAGACTTCATATTGAATATTATCGTATCGAGATTGTGACTCATGCTCAATTATCTTTGGATTTGTTACTATATGATCGACACGTTCCTCTCAAGAGGAATCTAAGTAGAGGTAATGGCATGAGTCCTCCATATACGGGAAGATCCATAATGCCATTCGCATGAGACGGTCTTTAGATAATCGAGAGGGCTCGAGCCAAAGAGCCGGCAATCGACTTGCCCAATCCTTTGAACTTCTTTCGCAATTGGAAGACGGGGGTCGTGAGGGATCATTCATATGTTAGACCATCGACCATATCTCTCTCTACTTGTTCACATGTCCGTGACTAGATGACGACTGCATTAAGTGCCTGTAGACAAATCCTGATGTTTGGTGTGCTTTTTCTTTGACGAATGAGAAACTAGGTTGTTCTTCCTATCAATGTACGAGAAACACAATTTTGAAAATCGAGTAAATCTCCATATTGATTGTCATGGGGTGGGTGGCGGCACATCTCCAATCTAGTAAGTGTCGTTTACGATGTACACACGCATAGCTTGAATCTCGATTTCCGGTCGGTGTTTTTTAAAGATGTTTGAAAGGAATATAAGTCTAGATGCTCTTTATACCAACTTAAAGGCATGCGGCTTTTGGTCCGAACTCGTGTACGTAAGTGCTCTTGAAGTAATTACAATTGCTTTTGGGTGTTGGTCTTCTCGTAAAAATAATCTTTTATAATTAGCTATTTGTGATGTAGACCTTTTTGTTTTTTCGGCCCTTGCTAAATGAAATCAGAGATGATTTATGAAACTAATTGATAATTATGAGGCGTGTATTACCAATTTTATTTTTTTCCATTCTCGCACGACCTATTATAATTGGACAAAATAAATGCGTAGAGTATTATATGATTTTTTCGTCACAATCGGTGCTCCAATAAGCAACAAAATTATTTTGACGGCAAAGATAGGATTTGATTGCACGAAAAACTCAAGATAATAGGGTTTTTTGGGGACAAGATAATTAACACTATCGTTCTCCCGTCAGAAAATCACTAAATAATTGGGAAGTTTACCGGTAAATTTCGTGTGATTAATAGTTTATTTATTATTGGGTTGGTAATATTGATACATTCTTTGACCAAAAATAAATATTAACATACTCAGTGAAATGTCGACATGTGTCACCTGACTTGGACTGACTGGAAAATAAAAAAAATGTAAAATGAGAGATTTTCTTTTCCTCTGAAAAAGGACGCCAGTAATTAATGCTGAAATTTAAATGGCCGCTTTAACACACCAACCCCTCTCCTTCTCTCCCTCCGCTTTTTAATTTTCGAAGCTGTCTTTTGGTCTTCTCCTTCGTCGACATGAGAAACGGAGAGGCCTTCTCTCTCTCTCTCTCTATCTCTTTTTCTCCAGCACGGCCCACCGCGTCCGCCTCGACCTCCCCCAAAGCCACCGCCGGTCCCAAGCCCCCTTCACCTCCGCCGTCGCCTTTGGAGCGAGAGAGCACGGAGGTGGGTCAAGTTACGAAGGACGCCGTCGGGGATTTGGCCGGACAGGGCGACGCCGGGCAAGCGGAGGGCGGTGACCCGGTTCCCCTCGCACCGGACGCCCGCCCACGTGCAGGGGCTCTGGAGGTTGACATTCCAGAGCAAAGTGCGGCCCCCGACGGTGGATCTCAGTGCGTGGAGAGCCGCCCGGTCGGACGCGAGAACTGGCTCCGCCAAGGGGAAAAGAACCGCCGAAGCGGCGAAGAAGCTCAGGAGAGCAAGAATTCGGGACTGCATTGTTGGGGGGTCGGGGGCGGGGGACTCTTCCTTCCGGGCAAGACATGCGGCTGCGAAATGATGGGTCTTCTTGATTTGCTCTCTTCTGGCGAGGGGAGGGGAGGCTCCGGTTGGAGTAAAGGCGAGCGTAAATGCATAGTTCTGCGGTGGGTGCTTAGAGGGTAATCATGAGGGTGGGGCGAGCTGCGCTAAAAATGGGATCTTTATTTCCTTTTGGGTTTTCTGCTTTTCTGGGTTTTGGGCGTGCTGTGTGGCGTGGTCTTTCTTGGTGAGGAGTGGGAGAGTGGAAGAAGAAGGAAGGAAAGAGGAGACGGAGAAGAAAAGTCCAGGCTGTATGTGTGGGTTACTGTCTTTTGTGTGAGAGAGGAGAGAGTGGGAGATGAGGACAATGGAGGCAACTTCCGGGGACGGACCACGCCGCCGCCTCTGCCTCCGCCGTCGCCTCTCGAAGCCCCATCTGTGGCTCCAACGAGCTTCGCTCCTCTCTCTCACCTGTGTTTCGGAAAATCAAGCAACGAAGGAGAAGTTCTTGAGGTTGCGCTGTCTTGGGTATGTTCTTTTATCTTTAGAAGAGGGCGGTGCTTCAACTCCTGGAAGCACAATTAGATCCGGCATGGGATTTGGGTCCAGTAACAATGATTCAAGAACAAATGGGCGTGGGTGGCTGGCTGTCGACAACAAGTACAAAAACACAGGGGACATGGCAATGGCTACTACGGGTATGCTAATGAGAATGTGGATGGTTTGAACGAGCTGTACAGGGGTCCCTAAGCAAAGGGATCCAAGAACCAAAAGGGCTTTACGCCTATTTTGGCAGTTAAGGAGCAGACTTTTCTCTCCAATGGAACAAATGAGGAGGAGAAGAATAAGGCTAGTGTGATTCCAGACCGCTATCAGTGTAACAAAGTTGATTTTCCTGAAGATTATGAAGATGCTAAGTTCTTCATCATCAAGCCTCGTCCTGAACCCGACGCCCCGTTCCTCGTCAAGCCTTAATTGAATTGATGGATCGTCATATTCTAATAACTCTGAAAGTATTTTGAATTGAAACAAATAAAGAAATGCATGAAGAAGAGGAAAGCTTGGATGGATGCTTACAGAAGTTCAATTCCCACATTCTCTCTTGAAGTTCTTAAGTAGCCTCATAAGGCTTAAACCACTATTTCAACAATTTCTGCATTTGCATATCATTGGCGGAACTTGTTGACTTAGGCTGATGTCTCGTAGTAGAATTTATTCCATCTATGAAATCGCACAACAGAATTTTCATCTTATGCAGCAAAGCAAAATCACGGTGATGCCTCTCCAGACTGAGAAAAACAAATACAATTAGTTGAGTGTTCTTTAGGCAATGTCGCCGGTCCAGCATGTTCGATTTGCCTTCAAAAGACCGTGACCATGGTGATGCCTCTCTAGGCTCTTCCATCACACCTCCAAATAAGATTAGAAAGTCACAAACAGATTGGGTTGTTTCTTGTCCTATTAAACTCTAGAGTTGATTTGGCATTCCATACTCATCTTTTAATTTTGCTTTGTTTTCTTCCAATAGTGTTGTCGCAATTCACTTGATGCCATGGTCAAGCCGGAGCCAAGACCAAATTGTTGGGATGCCACTACCACCGTCATGGGTTATCTCTAAGGTTTTGTTCATTTTACGGAAAATAATTTCCTAGAAAATAATTTCCAACGTTTGTTTCATGAAAAATGAGTTGGTTGAGGAAAATATTATCCATCAATAGGAAAAAAGGTCTTTTAAAATAGGGGAAAATGTTTTACATTTTTCAAGTTGGGGAAAACATTTTCCTTACTCTCTCTTATCTTATACCTTACTAACCTGTTTTTTTTAATTTGAATTTGAATTATTTTCTTATTTTTTCTTTTCGTTTTTCACCTTCTCTTCAACCGGTCGGCCGCTGGCTCGCGAAGCCTCGAGCTCATCGCTCGCCAATTTGGTGAGCCGGTTGGCGAGTGGGAAGTTCCAACTCGCCGAGATCACACGAGCTTGAGGCTCACCGTTGGCTGCTAACAAGCCAATTTGGCGATCGCGAGCTCACGGCTTTGGCGGAGCTCAAGCTCGTCTAGATTGGCCGAGCCTCAAGCTCGCCAACCCATGTCTAGGCTGATCGGTGGGCATCCTACCATCACCGAGGTACGCGGCGGGGAGGAAGGAGCGGGGAGGAAGCCGGCGAAGGAAGGAGCACGAAGAAGGAGGAAGGAGGAAGGAAAAGAAAAGGAAAAATAAAAAATAAAAAATGATTTGTTTTCATAAAAATAATTAAAATTTTAATTTTTATAAAAATTAAAATTATATTAGTAATTTTTCTTAGAAAATCAAATTAGATATCGAATGGTGAAAAATATTTTTCACTTTATTTTTAGGTTTCAACTGAATACTGGAAAATATCATCATTTTTTTGGAAAATGATTTCTTGAAAAACATTTTCCAGAGACATGATATTTTCTACGAAACGAACGGAGTCTAAATGTCATTGTGAATCATCACACCCAGGCGTTTAGATCATATCCCGTTTTATCTTGTGTTTACATCGCACATAATTTGTATATGTCACATTTCATGAGAATAAAAAAATCATTCATGGTACATTGTAGACTTCTGTTATATATTAGATTTGCATATTAGGGTCATCTTGAACAGAAAAGCACGTAGATTACTTGGGTGTTTTAGATTTAGGAAATCGCATCTTGAAGATTTGCCTTTTTAGAATATTTCTTCTTTGCATGTCCAAATGTGTTCATCTTTGCATCTTCAAGCATATTTTTTATTTGCATATTTCTAAATATTGAGGTATGATTCATATTTTATTTGCATCATTAATTGCTGTGTTAGAAAAAATTAGAAGTTCCATGGCTACATGTTTCAATAAATATGAGGGCAAGAAGAATTTAGATTTTATTTGCATATTTGCTTTATATCTTATTTATCCTCTTAGGGTCACATTCTTGATTGTGTCAAGTTTAATTTTCATGCATCTTAGAATATTCTCATACTTGTTAGAAGCTCGCTTTAAGAATGTAATTTATGTAGAGTGCATTCATGTTCTATTGATACATTAGAAAAATTTAAATAGAGTTTCCATTTACCGCTCACAAGTCCCATCCCAAGGTGTAATGGCAAACTCTTATGCTAATTTTACTTGATATGGCTTGGGTTATTTACCTTTCGGTACTTTAATTGTTTCACTATTGATTGTTTTGATTTTATTGCTTGAGCATTTATGTATGGATATCTAGATGCATTTTGGAATATATAGGAAACATTGGTTGAAGTAAGTTTTCATAAAAGAGAAAAAGGTACAAAAAATGAGAGTAGACATATGAACATAATCTATGTCGACAAACCCACAAATCTCTTGCTCGCAAAAATTACGCTCCATTTGTTTTATGGAAAATATTCTATTTCCGGAAAATATTTTCCAAGAAAACGATGATATTTTCTGATGTTCAATTTGAACTTGAAATGAAGTAGAAAATATTTTCATTGTTCATTATCTAATTTGATTTTATGGGAAAATTACTACTGTAATTTACATTTTTTTTAAAATTAAAATTTTAATTATTTTTATTTTTAAAAATCAATTTCTTTTCTTTTTCTTTTCCTTCCTCCTTCCTCCTCGTCCGTGCTCCTTCCTCCCGCAGCTTCGTCCTTCCTCCTACTCATTCCTCCACCACTGCGTGCTTAGACAATGGCGGGCCACCCGGTGACTGACCTAGACATGGGTCGGCGAGCTCGAGGTTTGGTTGATCTAAGCGAGCCAAGCTCTAGTTAGTTCGTTTTTCGTTTCGAAAAACCGTTTTTTGAAAGTTATTTTTTGTCAAATCAACCTAAATTTAAGCTATGTTGTGACCTGTTACGATTGCAAAACACCCGTTGGCTATTTTTGGCGATGGATCTCCGCCGAGCGAACCCACCAATCGTTCTCTGCCAAAAACAAACGCAGCGTGAATAACTAATTCAAAGGGTATATGTAGCACCCGTCGACTCGTTCTGAAAGGTCTCACAGCATCACCTTTTTTAGAAGAGAGTGGATTACCCTGTGCAGCAGAAAGAAAGTTATGGAGACCAAGCTCGATGATGAGCGGAATGAATGGATCGAAGAGTTTGGGTTTACGCTGTTGCTCGTTGCTGGTATCATGGCAATGAGTTCTGCTCGAGTGGCTACCAACCCTCCCCTGCCCGTTGTGCTTGGTAAGAACGGGGTCGAATACTCGCAATATGCGTTGATCAATTATGTCTGCTTCCTATCTTCCCTTACAGTGATGGCGATTCTAGCTGGCGGAATCAATCGGAGTCGATTTCTGTACTGGCTCGTCAAGACTCTCATGTTAACCATCATAGCTTGCAATGGCATCACCTACTTCTTGGCCTCAAAAGCCATGAATGCGACGCCTCACGAAGCTTTTGCCTTGATGTCGAATCCGCAAGTTTCTGCCTTGATGTCTAATCCGCAAGTTCAGCTCTCCTGAGTGTGCCTTGCAGCAGTTGCCTGATTTGCTTTGCATCCGCACATGTAATGAGATATATGAAATAAGAGTGGGAAACATGTAATAAGATATATGTAATAAGCTTCTGCCTTAAAGAAGAAATTGTTTCTCAGTATCATTCAGTCTCCTTTCAGTTCAAGTTCCCCTGTTTTCCCCTTCTTCTTTTTTTGCTTTTGTTTTTAACTTGACTTCTTGAGTTGATGAATCCTGTGACTGCGGTTATGATTTCAGAGTTAGCAATTGTTCAATATCTGTTCTAGACTAGGGCACACCGAATGGTTTTAGTTATGGAGTTTAAGAATGAAGGCCGCAGAGTTGCACCGACTTCCACTTCGAATGTTTGGTCCGTTCTCCAGTGCAAGGATAGGAAAGATGTCGAATGACAAAAGCTGTTGTCCTGTCTTCTCCTCCTTGATGTGCTTCCTTCATGTGAGTTCTCGACATGGGAATCGGATGTGGTTCCGGAATCCACGTGTGAGTAAAAATGTCGAAAGACCACATGCTGTAGGCCCTCCGCTGGGCTCAGGTACACACGCCACAATACATATATAGCCCCATTTGCCTGCCGAGTGCCGAATCGGCACGCCTCTGGATGGTCGGGGTGAGCCTCTCTGCTCGCCACCATGATTCGAAACGAAAGAGGCAGTCGGATGCTGCCATATGAACTCCCGACGATGGACCCAAATTCACGTCGCTCTATTTGATTTATCATCACATTGGTGTTTGTTGACTAAACTTATATGTATATATACGATGGCTAGTTAGTTAAGTAGAGTCTTTATTTCTCTCCACAACCTTCTTTTCTATATTTCAACAGAGCCGTGACGATTTGCTTCCATCAAGCTTAATAATTCATTCCTTTTTCCGCTTCCAACATGTCGCTCTTTCTTCCCTACTTTCTTGAGCTTTCATTTCCATATGAAGTTTGAAGGTCGCCATCTCTTTAATGCGCATTTAGCTGTTTTGCTGCATACGGAACGGGACTGGTGATTGGTGAAAAACAGAGCCCAAAGAAAGAGCTCCAAAAAGGTTATATCAGAGTTCTCAAAGTATGAAACCAGTTGATCCTTGTCTATTAGATCGAAAAAAGTTTATTTCATTCATGGTATAAGAAAATTCACTCGAGTTGTCATTGGAATGTAGCCGATGCAAATGGAGGTGGGATGTGCTTTGGCGTGGGAGTCCCTTGACGGCGATTTGATCAGGTGGGATAGGCCGAGCTTTTGATCCCTGCAGCTCATACCCTTTCGAGAGAGAGAGAGAGAGAGAGAGGAGGGATCAGAAGATGATGATGATGATGATGTCCTCCTCCCCAGGCACCCACGATCATCAGAGAATATGGACGACAGCACACCCCCGTCCTCGTCCTCGTCGACCCTCGTCTGGGCGTACGACCTCCAATCTACGCCGTCCTCGGGATCGATCTCGAAATCGAAGTACTTGTACTCCGGCCAGACTTATTCGGTGTCGTCCACGATGAGGACCGCGCTCTCCGGCGCCAGCACGAGGAGTCATCTCATTGTCTTTTGTATTCAGGTTGTGAATCTCTAACTCCTCGTCTTCGGATATCTCCTGCAGAAGCTGCACCAGCTTATCTGATGGGCCATTTTAACATACAAGCATGCAGAGCCACAACGACGACAACCATCCTGCCATCTCAGGCACACGTGAAAACCAGAGGTCCTCCGTTCAATCACCTGAATGAACAGCAGCAACAACCATTCTCTTGCCCATTTATGGCATGATTTGCAGATCAAAACTAATAAAGAAGATTGCATATGCTGCCACCGAGCTACATCTGGCACTTTAATAGGAAATGGAGTAGTGATTCCTGTAAAAAGCCATGAAACATATATAACAGAAACTGCATTGGAGGTGCCAACACATAGGCCACGATGCTGAGTTGTACTACCTGCACATGACTATGTAGACAATTTCTCAGCATGTGGAATTTCCAGGACCTTATTCTGATCTTCTCCTGTATGACAAAGAAAAACATTCATTTTTTTCCTGAAGGATGACAAAGAAAATCACAATGAACTGGAAATGATCTTGATATCTCTAGACTTTCTGGGCTGAATAAGCTTTTTGGTAATTCTATCAGCATCTTAGATCTTAGTTATGTCCGACTTGTTGCTTGTCCAATATCATGCTCGTTGAATATGCCTTAGTGTGCTAATGTACTCTAAGTTCAGTTGTTTCATTTGTTAACTTGCCTCACATGTGTAGTAGGCTGAGAATATGTCTCCGTTTGTGTAATTCTAGCTGTTCAGATTTGATATTGGTAAAGTACCGTTTGTTATCAGAAAGAGATTAAGATATGTGTAAGCATTCCTAATTTGTCTCTCATCTCTCATTCATCACTAAACAAAGGTGTTCTGCTGGCTATTTTTGAAAGAAATTAGTAATCTTGGTTACCTATCGTAGAGTCATGTTGTGAATGTCTGGTCACTGAGAAAGTGCTTCTTACTAAAAA
The DNA here is from genome assembly GCA_014182845.1 of Corymbia calophylla. Lineage (NCBI taxonomy): Eukaryota > Viridiplantae > Streptophyta > Magnoliopsida > Myrtales > Myrtaceae > Corymbia > Corymbia calophylla. The sequence continues at coordinate 722,836 of CM024699.1, read as the reverse complement.
TATTTTTTCTTTCAAAAATTTCGCAAACGATAAAAATATTTTTGACAAGCTAATATTAGGTAATCTTGGTAACCAAGACAAAAAAATTTCGGTCAATCCTTGTAATTTTGGTAATCTTGGTTACCTATCCCGTTTGTGAAATTTTTCGGGATAGGTAAATGATAAAAATATTTTTCGCAATAAGCACTCCAGTCAATCTTGGTAATTTTGTCAATGAAAAAAATTTCGCAAACGATAAAAATATTTTTTCTTCGTTCATTTTTGTAAGCCCTACAAGCAATTATTCTTTTGGGAAAATATTTTTCAAACCATTTATTTTATGCAAAGTAATTCATGCTAAAAGAAACATAACTTGTTAGGTATTCAAAAATTTTGCATAAACATTCATTTCAATGGGTTTGGCAATTGTATACTATTGATTATGTAATCTCGAAACAAGGGTATGACATGAATATGATTAACACTAAAAGAAAAATCGACATGACGGGATTTTGTGGCTACGAGCAAAAATAGTTCATGGTAAAAGGACTACAATATATGCTCAAAAGCGACAAACTTTATTTCATTATTATAGGGCCAACCTTTTGGGCAGAACATATTGCATTTATAGGATAAGTATAACATAATTGTCATAATTTTCGCATAGCGCTTATGATTGCCATAACTTTTTTTTCTCACTAAACTCCTTCACAATTTTGTGAGCCATATAAGTGATCATTTTTTTTGGAAAAATGGTTTTCAAACTATTCATTTTATGCAAAATAACTCATGCTAAAGCAAACAGAACTCGTAAGGTATTGAAAAATTTACACTTATACAAACATTCATTTCAACAAGATCTAGCAACCGTATAATATTGATTGTGTAATCTCCAGACAAGGGTATAACACGAATGTGATTGAAACTATAACAAAATCGACATCGTGGGATTGTGTGGCTAGAAGCGAAAATAATTCATGGTAAAAGGGCTAAAATATATGCTCAATAGCAATGCACTTTATTTCGTTGTTAAGGTGAGTTTGGCAACGCCCTAAATTTTCTCTTCTTTTGTTCTTTTGTTCCCAAAAATAGAAAAAGAACATAAATCCATTTGGTAACGTCTACTAGTGTTTCTATTCTCTAGAATAGAAAGTTGTTCTAAGGAATAGCTTTGGAACAAAAATAATTAGTAAAAAAAAAGTAACTTCTTGCTTTTAGGAACAATTTTTAAAATGTTATTTCTTGGGTCATCGTTACTCATGACCATCACTGATTGCCGGCTACCACTCGCTACCCAACGCCACTATCGGCCGCCAGCCGCCGTTGCCGTCATCGGTCATTGACCACCCGCCGTTGCCCTTCGCCCGGTAGCTGATGACCTCCAGGTCGCGGGCATCAATTGCCGCCGCCATTAAGAAAAAAAGGAATAAAAAAATTTTGTTGACACTAAACGCATTCTTATTCTTTTTTTTATTCCGAGAATCAGAAATTTTTATAGTTACCAAATATCTTGTTTTACTCAGAAATTGTTCAAAGGAATAGAAATAGAAAATAACTATTTTTAAAAAGAAATTGTTCTTAAAAGTAGAAATGTTACCAAACGCATCTTAAATGGCCAACCTTTTACGAAGAACGTTTTACATTTTATGGGAATAAGTATAGTGGCAATGCACTTTATTTCGTTGTGAAAAGGCCAACTTTTTGCGAAGAACATTTTGCATTTTATTGGGACAAGTACAGTAGGAATATCATGACTTTTTCTTTCGCTCACTTAAGTGCCATAACGAATTAAATTTGATCATTTGAGAGTGACTTCTGACAAATCGTCCTACGTGTATTTTTTGTAATATTTTTAAACTTTCATTTATTTAGTGTGCTGTAAAGGCCTCGCTCTCGATTAGCATGGTCATGAAGGCCCTAGGCGAGGCCATTGCCGCTGCGGACAAGGGCCTTCATAGTGAGGCTACAATGACCTTGCCTTGGGCCATGCCGTTGCAGGCAAGGGTGCGAAGGCCCTCGCTAGATTTCGGCTAGGCCACCTCACCCACAATTGGTAGGGTCACGAAGGCCCTCACCTAGGGCCAGCAAGGCCCCATTGGCCCCATTACCAAATCTAGGTGAGGTCAGTATCAAATTTTCCAGCAAGGCAAATTGTCGATGACATTTAAGCAATTGATTTTTCAAATTTATCACACTCAAATCATCCATTTTTCAAATTTCTAACACTTAAGTAAATGAAAAAAATTACAAAAATTGTCTACGTTTGCGCTAATAATGCACATAAGACAACTGGCATCCATATTGGATTTTCCGCTGAGGTAAATCGTTGATGGCACTTACGTATTGATTTTTTAAAATTTGTGTCACTTACAATAAAAAAAAAGAAAAAGTAATGGCCTATAAAAGTTATGGTACTTCAACTATACTTGTCGCACATTTTATGATATGGGGTCAAATTGGTAATTGTTGGATCATCTGTGCCTGCAAAATACTTTGTGGTGAATCGGTCGTGAGAAAAATTCGTACTTCTGGAATATTGCGGGGATAAAACATTTCAAGTGGCTAAAAGTGAGTTCGCATTCCGCCATGAAACAAATTGTCGCATGTGGCCAAGGACTAAGGAAACTCAACTTTTCTCAAAATCGTTTAGCTCCGAGGTGGAAAAGATCGATTACCAACTTTTTTTCGGGAAATCTATCCGAATCCCGTGCGAACCGGCCTGTAACCGGTCCGGTGAACCTTTGCAAATTGGATTTCATATTTTAGGTTTCATTTGCTAATCATAAAATGAGCAAATATAAATCAAACATTACATTCCTAATGCAACAATGCAAATGATAGTAGTTCAGCCACCTCAATGAAAAAAAGAAGAAGAAGATGATGAAAAAACCAAGATCATATCAACAGGTAAATGAGGTCGAAGCTCCTTGTTGATCTACCAAAAGTAAATAATAATAAAAATTCCAAAACAAGCTAGCATATTAGTGGCGGTGCAACCTCCTCAACAATCAACCGAAACAATCATAAGAGCATAGGCACCTGCCCTGAAAAAAAATAAAAATAGGAACTGTATCCTGAAAAAATAATGACCCTTGAGTGATAAGCTCAGGCGTATAGCTTCCATTTGATTGTCCAATGAGCATAGTCCTTACATTACTCGAGTGAGATTTCGCAACACTACATTCAATTGTTCAAATATCTGAACTCGAAAATTCTTATTTTAGTATTATGAACAATTTCGTGAAATTATTATTGACTATTCTAAAGAGTTAAATTTAGTTGATAACTATCCGACGTTAATATTTAGATATTTCGATTATTCATGTATTCATAACGAGGACCAAGGCCACGACATACGTGAAACAAAAGTTAGAGAAGGTGCTCCTTCAAGGTCTTCTAACCCCCTTTTCTCGAGAGCGTCAGAGGTACGGAGTTTTCACATATTTGAGTGGACCACCTAAGCGTCCGAGGTGCCCACGGATGACGTCACATATCGGGGGCCCGGTGACGGAAGCAAAGGCACCGCTTCCATCTTCTTCTTCTTCCTCTCTCTATATGTAGGGAAAAATGCTTGTGGACATTCGCATCCCGGCTCTGTGGCTAGCAATAGCATTGCCCGCAGGAAGAGCAGATATATAGAAATCATCTCTCTGTGGCAGTAAAACTCGTAGAGTTTCACGCCCATCGCCAATTCAACAAGAGAAATCTCGCTTTGGTGACTGCACCAAACAACATACCATTTCCTCCTCATGCTGAGCCCTTCTCAGCCGCTCTTTCTTCCCTATTAATCCTATGGACTTGGCAAATCTTTAAAAATGGAGTCTTGTCAAGGAGACGGCAGAGCCCCCCACATGGGCGGATTCCGCAAGATTTCCAGATGAGTTCTTGTCTGCATTACCCGAGTCAGCAAGCACCCGACGTTCAAGACCAAGGCCAGGTCGTGCCCAAACAGGTACAGGTCGATCCGAGGGAGGCGGTTCAGGGGAGCCGAGAGCCTGGGAAGACGGCGGCGGACGGCCGTCGCTGGGATTTTGGAATGGGGTCAGTCAGTCCTTTCCTTCTGGAAGCTGTGGTGATGGTTGAGCATTCAAGGTCTAATTTGAGGTGCAATCAGCGAGCTCGGAAATCGGGAGCAATTGCCCGTTAATTGGAACAATGCAATCCCACTTCTTATAATCAATAATTTCTTGTCATTCTCTCAAGATATTCATAATAATAAAAAAGTATATACTTATGAGTTCAAATTTCTCCCCATAAATCTATCTATTCTATAAAATCAGAATCGATGAAATATTTTCTCCTATATTTTTATTCAGAATGCGACATTTCACTTATGACATAATTTTGTCATTAAATATACAATTAGTATGAGTCATCATTTTATCTTAAATAAAATAGAAAATTGATAACCCTTGTCTATTAAATCGAAAAAAATCTATATTCATTACAAGCGCGCACACAGTCTCCCTCCCCCTCTCTCTAGTGGGTCGATGCACCACTACATAAATACATCCAAAATAGATGGAAATCAAGAAAATGAGAATTTTTTTTGGCATATTTCTCTAGTTTTTTGCTGGGCCCCACTTCGCTCTTTCCCCCCTCGTGGGGCCCATCCGCATCCAGCCGTCCTTGCTTTTGTGGGGGTGGGGGGAACCTGTAGTTGTCTAAGTGGAATTCTTAGGTTAAAAGTGCGAACTAATTAATACCATTGAAGTTTTGGTTTTGGTTTTTCTTCTTTTTGCCCTTTTTGATTAGAACCAATATATCTTCACATGAAATGCTGAAATAAGTACCAATTAATAATACTTTATTCTCTTCAATCGAGATGGACGAATGAGAGCTTTATATTCGGACAATGAACAATTACTAATTCGTTTGCCTAATATGTGCACGCGCACAATCTACAGAAAAATCATACAAAATCCAAAGCCCAAGATGGTTCGTAGAGTTATCCTCACGAATGCTTCTTGGACCTTGGCGGCCATTTTTAGTTATTATTATACAGTTTAATGCGATTTTCATTTCATTAACATTCAAATTCCACATCTTTAACAGGTGCATGGAGTTGGAATAAAGATGGATACCTCATTTCTAGGATTACTCCTAATTCTCAACATGATATATGGAAAATAGCACATTTAATTGTTACAACATTAATGAATAATACTTACATATGCCACAAATTGGAACCGCGTGTTCTTATTCTAATAGCATTATTGAGGCTCGATTCTGCACACTTATCCCAACCCAATCGAAATCACAGGGAACTAAAAATGCTATTTGGCAGGCTCAAATGATGGCATTTGGTCGAAGAGGCCACCTTATCCACAAATTCGTCCGCTTAGGATGAATGTGCTTGATTAAGGAATTAAGCGCGCGATCATAAGATTTCTCAGGGCCGGCCTGGTAAGCGCCTCTGCCTAGGGCACCGTGGCGTCTTCCAAATGTATTTCCACACAACCGCAACTCCTGCTTTATAAATAATGGTTTTTTTTTAATACGAGCGATTATTGCTTTTTAATTTAGTTTTTACTCTCTTTTTTTCCATCTGGTTGGAAATGAGCAGCTCACCTTACCTCGCCGAGGCTTGTGGAGAGAGAAGGAAATCCTTTTGTCCTTTTCATTTCAACGTGGTATTGTGGTGGGGGCCACAAATCAGATCTCGACGGGAAGTGGAACTCCTCCTTTCAGTGCAGTGTGTCATGTATTTATGTTAATGCGTTCGCGGTCCATTAGATTTGCATATTAGTGTCATCTTGAACATAACAACATGTAGATTACTTGGGTGTTTTAGATTTAGGAAATCACCACTTGAAGATTTGCCTTTTTGGAATATTTCTTCTTTGTATGTCCAATTGTGTTCATCTTTGCATCTTCAAGCATATTTTTTATTTGCATATTTCTAAATATTGAGGTATGATTCATATTTTATTTGCATCATTAATTGCTATGTTAGAAAAAAATTAGAAGTTCCATGGCTACATGTTTCAATAAATATGATTGCAAGAAGAATTTAGATTTTATTTGCATATTTGCTTTATATCTTATTTATCCTCTTAGGGTCACATTTTTTATTGTGTCAAGTTTAATTTTCATGCATCTTAGAATATTCTCATACTTGTTAGAACTTAGAAGCTCGCTTTAGGAATATAATTTATGTAGAGTGCATTCATGTTCTATTGATACATTAGAAAATTTTAAATAGAGTTTCCATTTACCGCTCACAAGTCCCATCCCAAGGTGTAATGGCAAACTCTTATGCTAATTTTACTTGATATGGCTTGGGTTATTTACCTTTTGGTACTTTAATTGTTTCACTATTGATTGTTTTGATTTTATTGCTTGAGCATTCATGTATGGATATCTAGATGCATTTTGGAATATATAGGAAACATTGCTTGAAGTAAGTTTTCATAAAAGAGAAAAAGGTAAAAAAAATGAGATTAGACATATGAACATAATCTATGTCAACATACCCACAAATCTTTTGCTTGCAAAAATTACACTCCATTTGTTTTATGGAAAATATTCCATTTCCGGAAAATGTTTTTCAAAAAAACGATGATGATATTTTTTGATGTTCAGTTTGAACTTGAAATGAAGTAGAAAATATTTTCCATTGTTCATTATCTAATTTGATTTTATGGGAAAATTACTACTGTAATTTAAATTTTTTATAAAAATTAACATTTTAATTATTTTTATTTTAAAAAATCAATTTCTTTTCCTTTTCTTTTCCTTCCTCCTTCGTCCTCGTCCGTGCTCCTTCCTCCCGCAGCTTCGTCCTTCCTCCTGCTCATTCCTCCACCACTGCGTGCTTAGACAATGGTGGGCTACCCGGTGACCGACCTAGACATGGGTCGGCGAGCTCGAGGTTTGGCTGATCCAAGCAAGCCGAGCTCTAGTTGGTTCATTTTTTGCTTCGAAAAACCGTTTTTTGAAAGTTATTTTTTTGAAATCAGCCTAAATTTTAGCTTTTGTTGTGACTTGTTACTGTTGCAAAATACCCGCTGGCTATTTCTGGCGATGGATTCCCGCCAAGCGAACCCGCCAATCATTCTCCGCCACAAACAAACACAGCGTGAATAACTGATTCAGAGGGTATATGTAGCACCCGTCGACTCATTCCGAAAGATCTCACAGCATATCACCTTTTTTAGAAGAGAGTGGATTACCCCGTGCAGCAGAAAGAAAGTTATGGAGACCAAGCTCGATGATGAGCGGAATGAATGGATCGAAGAGTTTGGGTTTACGCTGTTGCTCGTTGCTGGTATCATGGCAATGAGTTCTGCCCAAGTGGCTACCAACCCTCCCCTGCCCGTCGTGCTCGGTAAGAACGGGGTCGAATACTCGCAATATGCGTTGATCAATTATGTCGGCCTCCTGTCTTCCCTTACAGTGATGGCAATTCTAGCTGGCGGAATCAATCGGAGTCGATTTCTGTACTGGCTCGTCAAGACTCTCATGCTAACTATCATAGCTTGCAATGGCATCACCTACTTCTTGGCCTCAAAAGCCATGAATGCGACGCCTCACGAAGCTTCTGCCTTGATGTCGAATCCGCAAGTTTCTGCCTTGATGTCTAATCCGCAAGTTCAGTTCTCCTGAGTGTGCCGTGCAGCAGTTGCCCGGTTTGCTTTGCATCCGCACATGTAATGAGATATATGAAATAAGAGTGAGAAACATGTAATAAGATATATGTAATAAGCTTCTGCCTTAAAGAAGAAATTGTTTCTCAGTATCATTCAGTCTCCTTTCAGTTCAAGTTCCCCTGTTTTCCCCTTCTTCTTTTTTTGCTTTTGTTTTTAACTTGACTTCTTGAGTTGATGAATCCTGTGACTACGGTTATGACTTTAGAGTTAGCAATTGTTCAATATCTGTTCTAGACTAGGGCACACCGAATGGGTTTAGTTATGGAGTTTAAGAATGAAGGCCGCAGAGTTGCACCGACTTCCACTTCGAATGTTTGGTCCGTTCTCCAGTGCAAGGATAGGAAAGATGTTGAATGACAAAAGCTGTTGTCCTGTCTCCTCCTCCTTGATGTGCTTCCTTCATGTGAGTTCTTCACATGGGAATCGGATGTGGTTCCGGAATCCGCGAGTGAGTAAAAATGTCGAAAGACCACGCGCTGTAGGCCGTCCGCTGGGCTCAGGTACACACGCCACAGTACATATATAGCCCCATTCGCTTGCTGAGTGCCAAACCGGCACGCCTCTGGATGGTCGCGGTGAGCCTCTTTGCTCACCACCGTGATTCGAAACGAAAGAGGCAGTCGGATGCCGCCATATGAACTCTCGACGATGGACCCAAATTCACGTCGCTCTGTTTGATTTATCATCACATTGGTGTTTGTTGACTAAACTTATACATATATATACGACAGCTAGTTAGTTAAGTAGAGTCTTTATTTCTCTCCACAACCTTCTTTTCTATATTTCAACAGAGCCCTGACGATTTGCTTCCATCAAGCTTAATAATTCATTCCTTTTTCCGCTTCCAACATGTCGCTCTTTCTTCCCTACTTTCTTGAGCTTTCATTTCCATATGAAGTTTGAAGGTCGCCATCTCTTTAATGCGCATTTAGCTGTTTTGCTGCATACGGAACGGGACTGGTGATTGGTGAAAAACAGAGCCCAAAGAAAGAGCTCCAAAAAGGTTATATCAGAGTTCTCAAAGTATGAAACCAGTTGATCCTTGTCTAAAAAGTTTATTTCATTCATGGTAAAAGAAGATTCACTCGAGTTGTCATTGGAATGTAGCCGATGCAAATGGAGGTGGGATGTGCTTTGGCGTGGGAGTCCCTTGACGGCAATTCGATCAGGTGGGATAGGCCGAGCTTTTGATCCCTGCAGCTCATACCCTTTCGAGAGAGAGAGAGAGAGAGAGAGAGAGAGAGGAGGGATCAGAAGATGATGATGATGATGATGATGATGATGTCCTCCTCCCCAGGCACCCACGATCATCAGAGAATATGGACGACAGCACACCCCCGTCCTCGTCCTCGTCGACCCTCGTCTGGGCGTACGACCTCCAATCTACGCCGTCCTCGGGATCGATCTCGAAATCGAAGTACTTGTACTCCGGCCAGACTTCTTCGGACCGCGCTCTCCGGCGCCAGCACGAGGTCAGGCTCCTGTAAGTGGGGTAGGTGCTGAACTCGCGCCGGATCTAGCAGACCGACGACCGTGGACGTGTACTCCCGGTTGCCCATCGTGTACACGCGCATTTCGAGCATGTCGCCGGCTCGCCGTAGGAACTCGCGCGCGAACGGCTTCAGTCTGGTCACTAGGGGCAAATCTTGGAGCACGAAAAGCGTACCGTTTAGCGGAGATCAGCAGCATCCGACGGGCATTGCTCTTCCGGCCGTAGCGACTCCTGAGGATCTCGCCGCAGTCGGGAGGACGGTGACGTGACTGCATGCCGCCGTGGACGATCCGGGTTCTGAGCCTCGTCCCGAACCCGACAGCCCCCGGTCCTCGTCAAGCCTGCGACCGCCGCCGCCCAGGTGAGAGTGGATCGAATGCAACTTGTGCTTGAGGTACGACGAAACGGAGCGAGCGACGGACGGACGACGACACGGGAGCTAATTCGAAATCTGGAAATTAAGTGCTAAATAAATAAATAAACAAAGAAAGATCGAAGTAGGACGGACAATATATTCACAGGGAAGGGTGCCATCAATTACGCAAAAATGGGAATCGCAATTTGGTCTTGTAGCCACAGAAATTTCTTTGCCCACTGATTTTGAAATGTCTCGGTCGTCAAGCCTTGCTTTTTCTTTAAAGAGGGTCTGATTGATTGATGGAAAAACATTTGAATTGACTCGATTGCAAGAGATTATATATTTGGCGTTAGAAAAATGTGCACACCAAACAAAACGTTAGACGCCGATGATGATTAATGCATACAAAACCAAAGTAGAAATAAAAAAAAAATAAAAATTGAAGTAGCTTGGTGAGAGGGAACTAAACTTTTTTTGCAAATTAATTCATTATTTTGTCGATGCTCTTTAGTAGCATGACAAAACGAACTTTTTTGGTGGAAAAAAAATAGTCAATTATGTAAAAAAGAAAACGAATTCTACAAGCATAAAGATATTTAGATAGATATATTTGAAAGGTCTATCAACAATGTGAAATAGAAAAATGTAAAATCATAAAAAAAAAAGAAAAAAGAAAAAAGATCCCTGAGCGGGTTGATTTAGAAAGATAAGATGATGAAAAACTAAAATAGATAAATATATTCATCTGCGAATGTATTAAAAAGATAAGGAAATATTATGTTAGTTGAGAGATAAAAAAAAAAAAAAGAAAGATAATAAATAATTTTACAAAGCCGGCGTAGCATGTAACGCTACCGGTGTTCTGGTACAGCCATCTCTTGTCTCTTTGACAGAAACCAATGTCCGACTCCAAGAAAAGGCTCGAAGGCAAGATGACCATCGTCGCCGGCGGCGGGATCAGCTAGGCCACCGCCCACGGCACGCTCACCGTCTTCATCTCCGATGTCCAGGACGCCCTCGGCGAGCAGGTCGCCGCCTCGATCGGGGCTGAGATCTGCACCTTCGCACGCTGCGACATCACCGACGAAGGCCAAGTCTAGGCCCTCGGCCGGTTGACGGTCCAGGCCCACGGACACCTCGACGTCATGTTCTGGAACGCCGGAATGGAGAGCCCCTCCGACCAGAAGATCCTCGACCTCGAGCTCTCTGCCCTCCCTCTCGCTTGCAACTCTCTCCTCATTCTCTGTTTTTCCTAGCCGAAGAAACCTCAGCCAAATCTTATGGTTGCTTCGCTTTATGTTGGTTGTAGAGAGAGACGTTCTGAGAAGGGAAAATGCATTGGTTGTAGAGAAAGAGAGAGAGGGGGTTCCGAGAAGGAAAACGCAGTTGGGAGCATTCGGGCAGAAACATCGACAAGAGCCGAAACGTCGATAAGAGAGGTGTTCCGAGAAGGGAAAACACGGTCGGGAGCATTCAGGCAGAAACGTCAATAAGAGAGGGGGAGTAAACGTCAATAAGAGAGGTTGCGTTGCGTGTTGGCTGTACACGAGCCAAAACAAGGAGAGGTTTTCTCGTTGTGTTGGTCCTTTTCGTTCTTCCCCCTGATTTTCTTTCTTCTTTCCTTGAGATCTGGGTTTTGGTTTTCGATGAGTTTTCTTGCGTTTTCGTCTTGAAAAACAGGTTTTGTTTCCTCGGGAAAATGAAATCTTCTTATCTTACAACTGGCACATCTTCACATGGGTTTTTTACTCCATGGTCCGAAATCGAATAAATCTTTTAAAAGAACTTATTGTTTGGCTAAGAACAAGTTGATATAGAAGGCAAACAAAAGAAATATTCCACAAGTGGGGAGAGAGATTTCTTCCTTTTTAAGTGCTCGTGTCAAATTAATTCTCTTGTAATCCATCTTCTGAAATCAACATATTTTCTCCATTTTAACCTGTAGCTTAATTAAGTTTAGGGGCAAATTCGCTGGCTTTCTAGGAAAATCTTATCCGGGTGTATATAAAGGAGCTGCCTGACAATCTTACTGAAATTTCCTTACATCGTACATGCCCGTGCATTGTTGTGCCTGCTCCATGCAAGAGCTATGCGTCATACGTGCACTATGAACATGTCGTGCGGATTACATTAGTTACACTCATATGTTAATTCTTATTTGTAACTAGCTTTTATTGGAATTATTTCGAGCAAACATATATGTTAAGATAAATAATAATTACTTGGGTCCAGACATGTGGGCAACATTTTCTATCTAAAATAGTTTATTGACTTCTATGCTCCAATGCATAATGACCTGATTAAGTTAGTGATTGGCTTACTCTTTTCTGCAAAAAAGCTGTGAATCAAAGAGTTCTGCTTCAGCTGAATTATATATTAAGACAATTGGGTGAAGTATTACCTTCACGAAGGGCACGCGCACAAGGAGTCATCTCATTGTCTTTTGTATTCAGGTTGTGAATCTCTAACTCCTCGTCTTCGGATATCTCCTGCAGAAGCTGCACCAGCTTATCTGATGGGCCATTTTAACATACAAGGATGCAGAGCCACAACGACGACAACCATCCTGCCATCTCAGGCACACGTGAAAACCAGAGGTCCTCCGTTCAATCACCTGAATGAACAGCAGCAACAACCATTCTCTTGCCCATTTATGGCATGATTTGCAGATCAAAACTAATAAAGAAGATTGCATATGCTGCCACCGAGCTACATCTGGCACTTTAATAGGAAATGGAGTAGTGATTCCGGTAAAAAGCCATGAAACATATATAACAGAAACTGCATTGGAGGTGCCAACACATAGGCCACGATGCTGAGTTGTACTACCTGCACATGACTATGTAGACAATTTCTCAGCATGTGGAATTTCCAAGACCTTATTCTGATCTTCTCCTGTATGACAAAGAAAAGCATTCATTTTTTTCCTGAAGGATGACAAAGAAAATCACAATGAACTGGAAATGATCTTGATATCTCTAGACTTTCTGGGCTGAATAAGCTTTTTGGTAATTCTATCAGCATCTTAGATCTTAGTTATGTCCGACTTGTTGCTTGTCCAATATCATGCTCGTTGAATATGCCTTAGTGTGCTAATGTACTCTAAGTTCAGTTGTTTCATTTGTTAACTTGCCTCACATGTGTAGTAGGCTGAGAATATGTCTCCGTTTGTGTAATTCTAGCTGTTCAGATTTGATATTGGTAAAGTACCGTTTGTTATCAGAAAGAGATTAAGATATGTGTAAGCATTCCTAATTTGTCTCTCATCTCTCATTCATCACTAAACAAAGGTGTTCTGCTGGCTATTTTTGAAAGAAATTGGTAATCTTGGTTACCTATCGTAGAGTCTTGTTGTGAATGTCTGGTCACTGAGAAAGTGCTTCTTACTAAAAATATTTTTTCTTTCAAAAATTTCGCAAACGATAAAAATATTTTTTGACCAGCTAATATTAGGTAATCTTGGTAACCAAGACAAAAAAATTTCGGTCAATCTTGGTAATTTTGGTAATCTTGGTTACCTATCCCGTTTGTGAAATTTTTCGGGATAGGTAAATGATAAAAATATTTTTCGCAAACAATAACAATAAGCACTCCAGTCAATCTTGGTAATTTTGTCAATGAAAAAATTTCACAAACGATAAAAATATTTTTTCTTCATTCATTTTTGTAAGCCCTACAAGCAATTATTCTTTTGGGAAAATATTTTTCAAACCATTTATTTTATGCAAAGTAATTCATGCTAAAAGAAACATAACTTGTTAGGTATTCAAAAATTTTACACTTATATAAACATTCATTTCAATGGGTATGGCAATTGTATACTATTGATTATGTAATCTCGAAACAAGGGTATGACATGAATATGATTAACACTAAAAGAAAAATCGACATGGCGGGATTTTGTGGCTACGAGCAAAAATAGTTCATGGTAAAAGGGCTACAATATATGCTCAAAAGCGACAAACTTTATTTCATGATTATAGGGCCAACCTTTTGGGTAGAACATATTGCATTTATAGGATAAGTATAACATAATTGTCATAACTTTCGCATAGCGCTTATGATTGCCATAACTTTTTTTTCTCACTTAACTCCTTCACAATTTTGTGAGCCATATAAGTGATCATTTTTTTTGGAAAAATGGTTTCCAAACTATTCATTTTATGCAAAATAACTCATGCTAAAGCAAACAGAACTCGTAAGGTATTGAAAAATTTACACTTATACAAACATTCATTTCAACAAGATCTAGCAACCGTATAATATTGATTGTGTAATCTCCAGACAAGGGTATAACACGAATGTGATTGAAACTATAACAAAACCGACATCGTGGGATTGTGTGGCTAGAAGCGAAAATAATTCATGGTAAAAGGGCTAAAATATATGCTCATTAGCAATGAACTTTATTTCGTTGTTAAGGTGAGTTTGGCAATGCTCTAAATTTTCTCTTCTTTTGTTCTTTTGTTCCCAAAAATAGAAAAAGAATATAAATCCATTTGGTAACATCTACTAGTGTTTCTATTATCTGGGATAAAAATTTATTCCAAGGAATAGATTTAGAACAAAAATAAGTAGTAAAAAAAAGTAACTTCTTGCTTTTAGGAACAATTTTTAAAAAGTTATTTCTTGGGTTGTCGTTACTCATGACCATCACTGATTGCTGATCGTTGCCACCCGCTGCTTGACACCACTATTGGCTGCCAGCCGCCATTGCCGTCATTGGTCATCGACCACCCACCGTTGCCCTTCACCCGGTAGTTGATGACCTCTAGGTCGCGGGCATCGATTGCTGCCACCATTAAGAAAAATAGGAATAAATTTTTGTTGTTGACACCAAACGCATTCTTATTCTTTTACTATTCCGTGAATCAGAAATTTTTATAGTTACCAAATATCTTGTTTTACTCAGAAATTGTTCAAAGGAATAGAAATAGAAAAGAACTATTTTTCAAAAGAAATTGTTCTTAAGAGTAGAAATGTTACCAAATGCACCTTAAATGGCCAACCCAACCTTTTACGAAGAACGTTATGCATTTTATGGGAATAAGTATAGTAGCAATGCACTTTATTTCGTTGTTAAAGGGCCAACTTTTTGTGAAGAACATTTTGCATTTTATTGGGACAAGTACAGTAGGAGTATCATGACTTTTTCTTTTGCCCACTTAAGTGCCATAACGAATTAAATTTGATCATTTGAGAGTGACTTCTGACAAATTGTCCTACGTGTATTTTTTGTAATATTTTTAAATTTTCATTTATTTAGTGCACTGTAAAGGCCTCGCTCTCGATCAGCGTGGTCATGAAGGCCCTAGGCGAGGCCATTGCCGTTGCGGACAAGGGCCTTCGTAGTGAGGCTACAATGGCCTTGCCTTGGACCATGTCGTTGCAAGCAAGGGTGCGAAGGCCCTCACTAGATTTGGGCTAGGCCACCTCACCCACAACTGGTAGGGTCGTGAAGGCCCTCACCTAAGGCTGGCAAGGCCCCATTGGCCCCATTACCAAATCTAGGTGAGGTCAGTATCAAATTTTCCAGCGAGGCATATTGTCGATGACATTTAAGCAATTGATTTTTCAAATTTACCACACTCACATCATCCATTTTTCAAATTTCTAACACTTAAGTAAATGAAAAAGATTACAAAAATTGTCCATGTTTGCGCTGACAATGCACATAAGACAACTGGCATCCATATTGGATTTTCTGCCGAGGTAAATCATTGATGGCGCTTATGTATTGATTTTTTAAAATTTGTGTCACTTATAGTAAAAAAAGAAAAAGTAATGGCCTATAAAAGTTATGACACTCCAACTATACTTGTCTCACATTTTATGATATGGGGGTCAAATTGGTAATTGTTGGATCATCTCGTGCTCGCAAAATACTTTGTGGTGAATCGGTCGTGAGAAAAATTCGTACTACGGAATATTGCGGGGATAAAACATTTCAAGTGGCTAAAAGTGAGTTCGCATTCCGCCATGAAACAAATTGTCGCATGTGGCCAAGGACTAAGGAAACTCAACTTTTCTCAAAATTGTTTAGCTCCGAGGTGGAAAATATCGATTACCAACTTTTTTTCGGGAAATCTATCCGAATCCCGTGCAAACTGGCCTGTAACCGGTCCGGTGAACCTTTGCAAATTGGATTTCATATTTTAGGTTCCATTTGCTAATCATAAAATGAGCAAATATAAATCAAACATTACATTCCTAATGCAACAATGCAAAAGATAGTAGTTCAGCCACTTCAATGAAAAAGAAGAAGAAGAAGAAGAAAAAAACCAAGATCATATCAACAGGTAAATGAGGTCGAAGCTCCTTGTTGATCTACCAAAAGTAAATAATAATAAAAATTCCAAATCAAGCTAGCATATTAATGGTGGTGCAACCTCCTCAACAATCATAAGAGCTTAGGCACCTGCCTTGAAAAAAAAAAAAATAGGAACTGTATCTAGAAAAAATAATGACCCTTGAGTGATAAGCTCAGGTGTATAGCTTCCATTTGAATGTCCAATGAACATAGTCCTTTCATTACTCGAGTGAGATTTCACGACACTATATTCAATTATTCAAATATTTGAACTCGAAAATTCTTATTTTGGTATTATGAACAATTTCGTGAAATTATTATTGACTATTCCAAAGAATTAAATTTAGTCAATAACTATCCGATGTTAATATTTAGATATTTCGACTATTCATGTACTCATAACGAGGACCGAGGCCACAACATACGTGAAATAAAAGTTAGAGAAGGTGCTCCTTCAAGGTCTTCTAACCCCCTTTTCTCGAGAGCGTCAGAGGTCAGAGGTACGGAGTTTTCACATATTTGAGTGGACCACCTAAGCGTCCGAGGTGCCCACGGATGACGTCACATATCGGGGGCCCGGTGACGCAAGCAAAGGCACCGCTTCCATCTTCTTCTTCCTCTCTCTATATGTACGGAAAAATGCTTGTGGACATTCGCATCCCGGCTCTCTGGCTAGCATTGCCTGCAGGAAGAGCAGATAAATAGAAATCATCTCTCTGTGGCAGTAAAACTCGTAGAGTTTCACGCCTATCGCCAATTCAACAAGAGAAATCTCGCTTTGGTGACTGCACCAAACAACATACCATTTCCTCCTCATGCTGAGCCCTTCTCAAGCGCTCCTTCTTCCCTTCTCTTCTTCATTATCTGTGCCTGAATAACAAGCAAAAAACAAGCAAGGGTGTAATTAGAGTAGCATTCACTTTAAGCATCAAATACTAAATTTCACGGTCTATATAAAGCAAGAGAAGCCTTCACCTTAACGAAGGTCTCTCTTGCCTCGGGTCAACTGAATGAACAACGCACAAGACAAACTTAAGAGCTAAGAATTGGAACGTCCGCTGGTCTTATTGCCTTTTTCGATTCAAGTTAGAAATAGAATCGGGACTCGGGAAAGTTCCCTCTCGTTCGAGATTTCAAATCTTTCAAAACCCTCCACGCCCAGCCGAAAGGAGAAGGAGATGGGGAAGGGGGCGAAGCAAGCGGCCGTGGTGTTCGGAGCCCTAGCCTTCGGTTGGCTCGCCATCGAGCTGGCCTTCAAGCCGCTCCTCGACAGAGCCCGCGCCGCCCTGGACACCTCTCCAGTGACGAAGCCTCCCCAGGACATCGCCACCGCAGGTTGATGGGTTCGCATTATGCGCTTTAGCCCAGAAGCATCGAACATGGGATTGCTGGCGATGGTCTCTTTGCGTAGAAAAATCATTCATGGATGATGGCAAAGCTCAAGGGAGAGTTTTTTTTTTGGGGGGGTGTCGGCTTTTCTTTTGTCGTGATGGAATTGGTCGATGCCAAAAATGGCTGTTCATCTTCCTTAATCTATGGCAATAATATCGTAATAATCTACGGATAAGGAGACCGGACCATGATACAACTCTTGAGCTGATGTTACCGACCAAATCTCCTCGAATCAATTCGCTTCCATCGGCCCGCCAACCGGCAGAAATTTAGGCAGCAATCTTGTTCTGCACGTCTGTGTTCATCTCATGATTTCGTCACATCTTGAATTGCATGCGACGGCACAGAGGAGATGCTCTTCGAAATCTGGATAATAAATACAATTCGAGAAACGGGAGGAGATCCTAAGCTTGCGCCGGCTTGAAGTGTGAACGATACTTGTCCTCCCTCTGTCCGTCAGCCCCACGTATTAATCCTATGTACTTGGCAAATCTTTAAAAATGGAGTCTTGTCATGTCAAGGAGACGGCAGAGCCCCCACATGGGCGGATTTCGCAAGATTTTCAGATGAGTTCTTGTCTGCATTACCAGAGTCAGCAAGCACCCGACGTTCAAGACCAAGGCCAGGTCGTGCCCAAACAGGTACAGCTCGATCCGAGGGAGGCGATGATGGAGAGCCTGGGAAGACGGCGGCGGACGGCCGTCGCTGGGATTTTCGAATGGGTTCAGTCAGTCCCTTCCTTCTGGAAGCTGTGATGGTTGAGCAGTCAAGGTCTAATTTGAGGTGCAATCAGCAAGCTCGGAAATCGGGAGCAATTGCCCGTAAATTGGAACAATGCAATCCCACTTTTTATAATCAATAATTTATTGTCATTCTCTCAAGATATTCATAATAAAAAAAAAGTATATATACTTGTGAGTTCAAATTTCTGCCCATAAATCTATCTATTCTATAAATCGGGGCCCATCCGCATCCAGCCGTCCTTGCTTTTGTGGGGTGGGGGAACCCGTAGTTGTCTAAGTGGAATTCTTAGGTTAAAAGTGCGAACTAATTACTAACATTGAAGTTTTGGTTTTCTTTTTTTCCCCTTTTTGTTAGAGCCAGCATGTCTTCACATGAAATGTTGAAATAAGTACCGATTAATAATACTTTATTCTCTTCAATTGAAAACGAATGAGAGCCTTATATTTAGACAATGAACAATTGCTGATTCGCTTGCCCAATCTGTGCACACGCACAATCTACAGAAAAATCATACAAAATCCAAAGTCCGAGATGGTCCGCATAGTTATCCTCACGAATGCTTCTTGGACCTTGGCGGCCATTTTTAGTTATTATTATACAGTTTAATGCAATTTTCATTTCGTTACCATTCAAATTCCACATCTTTAACAGGTGCATGGAGTTGGAATAAAGATGGATACCTCATTTCTAGGATTACTCCTAATTCTCAACATGATATATGGATTGAATGGGACTTTCTCTGTGATTACATGCTAACACTGGGATTTGATGAGAAATGGGTCCAATGGATCAAATATTGCATATCTACTGTCAACTTCAGCATTGTGGTAAATGGGGAACCCTCCACGGCTTTCAACCCTTCGAGAGGCATAAGACAAGGTGATCCCCTCTCACCCTATCTTTTCATTCTAGTGGCCAATGCCCTATCCTCTTTGCTGTCTAAGGCAGTAGAGGATGGCACTATCAAGGGAATACGGCTAAACCCAACTTGCCCTACCCTATCCCACCTTTTATTCGCTGATGATGCTATATTTTTCCTGAATGGTACTGTAAAAGAAGCCCAAAATCTAGCGGGTATCCTAAATCAGTATTGCTATGCCTCGGGACAGGCTGTTAACTTAAACAAATCAGGGCTTTTCCTAAGCAAGGGATGCCCACAACAGCTAAAGTAGAATATTTCAGACGAATTGAGAATTCCCATTATTGAAAAAACAGGGAAATATTTTGTCATACCATCTGATTGGGGGCAAACAAGAAAGCAAATGTTAAATTGGATCATCAACAGGATTGAAAGCAAATTGGAAGGGTGGAAGGAGAAGTTGATTTCTAAGGCCGGGAAAGAAATCCTTATCAAAACAGTTGTTCAGGCGTTACCTCAGTACGCCATGTCTATATTTAAAATTCCGATATCAATATGCAAGGCCATTGAAACAAAGATAGCATCCTTTTGGTGGAAACAACACATGACGAGGAGGGGCATCCATTGGAAAAAATGGGAAGACCTGAAAAACAGAAAAGATCGTGGAGGACTTGGATTCCGAGATTTAGCTGACTTCAACAGGGCCATGCTGGGAAAACAAGCTTGGAGACTACTCCAAACGCCGAATGCATTATGGAGTAGAGTATTAAAAAGCATATATTTCCCTCGAGGTGACTTTTGGAATGCACAAACAAAACAGAGTTCTTCTTGGGGCTGGAAAAGCCTATTGGCGGGAAGAGATGTCCTTAAACCACACACTCGGTGGATGGTAGGAGATGGACAGTGCATCAAAATCAGGGAGGACCGGTGGCTGCCCTCTGGATATATACCCAGGCCAGCAAATTATCAAGACCCTCGTTTAGTGGCTGAATTGATTACTCAACACCCCCGGGAATGGGACACGAACAAACTAAACGACCTATTTGCTGAAAGTGTTGTTTGGGAAATTCGAGCTATTCCACTAAGCATGAGCCCTACGCAAGACAAGATGACATGGACAGCTAACCACTCAGGGAACTACACGGTAAAGAGTGGATATAACAGCATTCACAACAAGAACAAGACCTTAGTGGCAGACAATCCAACAACTTCCTATCAAATACCTCAGAATTTATGGACAAAGGTATGGCAACTCAACATTAATCCCAAAATCAGAATATTTTTGTGGAGCCTTTGCAACAATGCCCTGCCTACTAGAGAAAATCTGTGTAAACGGAAGGTAATACCTGATCCAGTATGCCCACTATGTCGCAAAGCACCGGAAACCATGGAGCACCTCTTCATACTATGCGATTGGACAAAGAGTATTTGGTCAGAACCGAGTCTGCACGTTGATACCTCTCCATCCTTGTCGCGACCTAATTTTTTCAAAAATATATATTAGGTAGGTTTAGGGGTATTGTTAATTTTGGGCCGACGGCCTTTAATTAACTCGGGCTCTCCCAAGCCCGTACCCCGCGCGACGTTGGGATATTCGTAAAAGTTTTCAAATAGGGAGTCGCCACTAGTCTATTGAGGTTGACTAGGAACCGAGCGAGACATAGGAGTGCGTCTTGCTTTTTACGCAACCAGATGGTCTAGGGTCGGGGACTTGATTACGTTAGTCATGCGACTAACGCCCTTTCGGTACCTAACTTGATCATGTATTAATGAGGTCATGGCAACATATTCGAGAATTCTAAGATCTGTCTTAACCGTTCTAAGGTAAGAAAATAACGTTCAAAATGTCATCGCAAAAATAATGTGCAGGAATAATCCTAATAACGTAAACTAGGAAAGCCTATTGTAGAGCCCTAAAGGCTTATTCAATTTTAGTCTTTTTTATTTTTTAAGGGTTTTCTATTATTTTTTTTGGAAATTTTCTGAATTTTCTGAATTTTTCTGAATTTTTAATATTTTTAATATTTTCGGATTTTCCGAAATTAAATAAAACAAGCTTTCAAGATTTTTGATATTTTCTGACTTTTCTGAAAATTTAAGAAAAATATTTATTAATTTTTTTGGAATTTTCTGATTTTTTCTATTTTTTTGAATTTTTTAATATTTTAATATTTTCGAAAATAAAATAAAATAAAAATATTGGTTTTCGAAATTTCCAGATTCCTGAATTTTTCCATGCATTTTCTGAATTTTCGAATTTTTTTTTAATATATTTTTTTTGATTTTCTGAAATTTTTGGTTTTTTTTTTTTAGATTTTTTTAATTAAAAAAAAGGTGATTCGGACCGGGTCGCGAGACCCGGCCCTACTAAACCGACCCGACCCCTATCGGGCCGGGGCCGGGGCCGGAGCATCGACCGGGCTGGCCGAACGGCCCGGTCAAAATTTTCTTAAAATGGCCCATGATTAAAAATAAAATTAAACAGCCCATTTCCTTGTTTTTTCTTTTTAGCCTTTTTTTTTTGTTTCTTTTAATTTTTCCTATTTTTTATTCTTTTCTTTGGTCTTCTTCTTCACGTTTCTGCATGCATGCCCGACGCTTCTCTCCCTGTGTTTCTTCCTGCAGCTCACGCTCACCGACCCGAATGACCATCGACGCCACACCCAACCTCCGTTTACCGACCGCCATTCACCAGTCATTCACCCCGACCGACACCAACCACCGTCGACCAACTCCGGTCGCTTACTCCGGCAACCACAAACTTAGCAAACAAAACCCAACCGAATGGGCATTTTTAAACCCATAGATCTCAGCAAACCAACAAGGATAAATACATTAGAATGAGGAGAAATATTCTAACTCGTGCGGCCTTGAACCGCTGGCTCGCCGGTGAGGGGAGGTAGCTCCGGTGAGTTTTTGTTTTTCCGGCGATTCGCAAAGATTGATGAACACGCCATGAAATCACGGGAAAACATCGAGAAAAACATGATATCAGACGTAGTTCAATCACGCAAGAAATACCACGCATCAAACTAAACTTCTGAGTATCCACACGACGAAGTGAATTTCGGCCATTCATTTAGGCATTTCCTCAAACAGTTGGTGCGCGATTTAACAAGTATGTTCAGGAACAAGATATGGCTGGCGACTGTGCAAGATGCTCTCCGGTATCCCCCTCGTCGAAGCGCTCTCTCTGGCTTGAGCTCGTCGAAGTTCTTTCTCTCTGGTTCAAATTTGCGCAACCCTAAGATTTTCCTCTTCACCCGTCGAGCTTGAGCAGTCTCCTTGATGAGAACGATTCTGTTTTTCTTCTTGTTTCTCACGAGCTCTCTCTCTCGACCTCCAAACGGAAAAACCCCCGCTCTCAGGCCATCCTTTTTCTTTTTCTTCTCAGATCTGCTCTCCTCCTTTCTTCCTCCCCTCCGTTTCTCCAGCTTTTTCTTTCACCCTCCCTCTAGCCAGAACTGCTTCCCCTGGCCAACCTCCTGTCCGATTCTCTCTCGGTGGTGGGGGATCATTCGAGCGGCATCGTTGCCCTCTCCCCCCACGTTCTGCTCCTCCGCTCTCTAACCGTTTCCGTCACACGCGGCTGACGTTAGGGTCCGATGGGGCCGCACCACGTCGTCGCTCGTTGCTGCTGCGTTCTCGCGTGTGTGCGTGTGGTGTCTCGTGTGCGTGTGTTTTCCCTGTATGTATGGGTCAGAGAAGGGAAAAATCCAATAGGCAAAGTGATGGGCTCAAATGAAAATAGAAGGAAGATGGGCTGGGCTAAAAAGTTAAAAGAGTGGGCTGAGAGATTAAAAGGTTCGGCTGGGCTATGCCAGCCCAACCGACCGAAAAAATTTTTTTTTTTGGAATTTTTGGAATTTTTTTCTTTTCTATAAATTAATATATATTTATACATGCAAAATAAATGGGCCTTCAAAACAAAAAAACAAAAATTCGGATGTCAACAATCCCACATCAGCCGAATAGAGAAATGGGTCCATGAAGTCCTTACCTCAACAAGGGAAACAGCAACGAAGGCTTTCTTTGCCGCGGTATTATGGCAAATCTGGAAAAATCGGAACATTGCAATATTTCAAGACCGGCGCCCAAATCCGAACAGAGTTCTCCATCAAGCGCATACCATTTTAGACCTGTACATGCGTTGGAATCAGCAGCAAAAACACAGCACAGAGCAGAATCAAGAAGCAAGACAATGCTGGACTCCACCGAAGCACAATGAACTTAAACTTAACGTTGATTGCTCCTGGAATAGAGAAAAACTTACTGGATCTGTAGCTGGTATCTGCAAGGACGAAGCTGGGTAGCTCGTGGATGGCTTTGCTGAACGGATCCAAGCTCCCTCGACGCAAATCGGAGAAACCCTAGCGGTAAGAAAGGGACTCAAGTGGCTGAAGGAGAACTGGGAACAGCTGAAGTCCCGAACTGAAGAGTTCAGTTCCCCAAGAAGAGACCCACGTGAACTAAAAGTCAGCGTAACAACTGACAATCTCTCGGCAGTCAAAGGGATCATAGGCCGTGAAGCCCCTTCCTGGCCAGCCCAACCGATTATAAAAGATTGTCAAGCCTTGATGAACAGGTTGCCATGGGTCACGCTCCAGTACAGCCCACGTGAGGCGAACAAGGCAGCGGACTGGACCGCAAAGGCGCACCGAGAAGACGCCCTTCCGGAAACTTGGATAACCCAACCCCCTTACTCTCTGTTAGCTATATTATGTTTGGACTTTCCCCTCTCCACAAACTCCTTTATGAGTGCGTAATGAAATGCTCGTATTTCTGATAAAAAAAAAACATGATATATGGAAAATAGCACATTTGATTGTTACAACATTAATGAATAATACTTACATATGCCCCAAATTGGAACCACGTGTTCTTATTCTAATAGCGTTATTGAGCCCCGATTCTGCAAGCTTGTCCCAATCCAATCGAAGTCGCAGGGAATTGAAAACGCTATTCGGTAGGCTCGAATGATGGCATTTGGTCGAAGAGGCCATCTTATCCACAAATTCGTCCGCTTAGGATGAATGTGCTCGTTTAAGGAATTAAGCGCGCGATCGTAAGATTTCTCAAGGCCGGCCCGATAAGCGCCTCTACATAGGGCACCGCGGCGTCTTCCAAATGTATTTCCACACGGCCACAACTCCTGCTCTATAAATAATGGTTTTCTTTTTTAAATACGAGCGATTATTGCTTTTTAATTTAATTTTTACTTTTTTTTCCACCTGGTTGGAAATGAGCAGCTCTCCTTGCCTCGCCAGGCTTGTGGAGAGAGAAGGAAATCCTTTTATCCTTTTAATTTCAACGTGATATTGTGGTGGGGGCCACAAATCAGATCTCGACGGGAATTGGAACTCTTCCTTTCAGTGCAGTGTCATGTATTTATGTTAATGCGTTCGCGGTCCATTAGATGTCATTTTTTTCCCTTTTGCGCCACAAAAATTTATAATGAAATTAGCTAAGAAATATAAGTAGTATCTTGATATTTGATCTCTCATCTCCTTATCTATTTGCAAATAATATGTCAAACGTACGAGAGAAATCAAGAGAGAATTAAAAAAGAAAAAGCCCAAAAGAAGAGGAATAATAATAGAGGGCGTTGCAATATGCAAAATTTGAGGAAAGGGGCGGTGATGACTGATGAAGCTCTAAATTCATGCATCTTTCCCATGCTTTGATGGGACTAGCACCTCATTTTGGACTTGGGAAATCTTCGGACACTTTGCATTTGGACATAAAGAAATCATAAAAACCAGAGGATTCGTGATTTTGTCACGAAACCGGACAAATTGGTTTCGCGGAGAAAACAAACAAGTGGTGGATGAGGCATTCATTCTTCACTTACTCCCCCTCGCCTTCTCTCTAATGAACACAAAAATTTTCATTCCTGTATTGCTTATATTTCATAACCAATCGGAGCTACTAGGTCCAAAAAGTAATGCTAGGTATAGAAAGAATGATTTACAAACTTAATATCATCTTAATGAAAAAGCATGTCATGTCATTCGTCATACTGATATGTGTGTATATCATTATTCTTTTTCCGAGGATTGATATACATGGCACTATTGAGGAAAATATTAGGCCAATTTTGTAGCATATATTTTCTGATCGATAGTTTTCTGCTGGAACTTCGGCTTCAGTGAACGTTGCTGTCGATTGTGATGGGGAAAATCATGTACATTCAGCAAGGGCGCTTATCGCTAGCTACATCTAGTAAGAGGGGAGTCAAAACCCGAACAAGTGTGCAATGTTGCAATAGGGCAGATCAAGCACATGAACAGACCAGGAAGTTCATTAACATCCCATGTGATCTCCAAAGAACTCCATAAGGACACCTATCTCGAGATTATTCTCGTATGCTAACAAAAGTTAGCGATGACAAGTCAACAGGATGAGAAAAGGAAATGCTTCAGGTTTGTACCATGCCGGTGGTTGCATCTCCAAATATGGCAATGAGAGAAACGGGCCCAGACTTGGCCGATGAACGAGGCCATTGCTTCGAACATCAATACACCATATACGTGCATATGCTGCAAGTTTCGTGTGAAAATACCCGTCGTAAGGCGTCTTGCGTTGAAAAGGTTAATGAAACATTCATTCTCCCACTGGCTAAGCAAGATTCGTCCGGGAGCTGCTCGGTCAGCCTCGCTGATTGAGTTTATTAGAATGAGTTTCGATATAATCATAATCGACATGTTATCTTAGAGCATGAATTCCATGCTTTAAACAATTCTCCTGTGAAGAGCATGGGTGAGATCAAGAAAGGAAAACCCTTGGACTGAGATTTACTGAGTCGACCAATGTTGGTTGGTTCTTATTCGTTGTTTTTTGAAGTTTAATTTCTTGTCTTCCTTGGAAGGAGTGCATTGGGTTTCTGGATTCATTTCATTCTCCAGTACCATGTATAGATCGAACCAACTTACAGATTGTATACGTAAAGTTGGTAGCATCCCCAAACTAATCACTTTTGGTCCAAAATCCTACTATATTTTTGTTACAATTGTCGGTTTTGTATGTGAGTGTTCTTGACGTAGTTAAGTCTAGCTCTGAACTTCCATGCCTTCATATGGGGCAAATTTATTCCTTTCTGCTATGATATTACCATGCCTGTACAGGATGCTACCAGTTATGATTGATCATTTCGGTGATTTGAGCACCGAAGCAGAAAGAAAATTAGGTCATCTGGTTTTGGAAAAGCCATAAGCTAATCCTTAGGTATGGCGTGGTGTTCTATTTTCTTCCTCATTAGCCTTTGGCTGCTAGGCCATTTCACACCATGCCATGCTCCGGTGATTCTGCATACAAAAACTCATTTGATGTTTATATTAGAGGTAAGAGTTTTGGCCATTTTATATCTTAGTGGACAAGGATGCAAACTTCATATTAAAAAATGCCGTATCCAGATTGTGACTCAAGTTCAATTATCTTTGGATTTGTTACGATATAGTCGACATGTTCCTCTCAAGAGAATTCTAAGTAGAGGCAATGGCATGAATCCTCCATATATTGGAAGATCCAGAACGCCATTCACATGAGAGGGTCTTTAGAGAATCGAGAGGGCTCAAGCCAAAGAGCCAGCGATCGACTTGCCCAATCCTTTGAACTTCTTCCGCAATTGGAAGATGGGGGTCGTGAGGGATCATTCATATGTTAGACCATCGACCGTATCTCTCTCTACTTGTTCACATGTCCGTGACTAGATGACGACTGCATTAAGTGCTTGTAGACAAATCCTGATGTTTGGTGTGCTTTTTCTTTTACGAATGAGAAACGAGGTTGTTCTTCCCATGAATGTATGAGAAACACAATTTTGAAAATCAAGTAAATCTCCATATTGATGGTCGTGGTGGGAGGCACATCTCCAATCTAGTAAGTGTCTTTTACGATGTACAAACGCATAGCTTGAATCTCGATTTCTGGTCGGTGTTTTTTAAAGATGTTTGAAAGGAATATTAGTCTAGAAGCTCTTTATACCAACTTAAAGGCATGCTGCTTTTGGTCCGAACTCGTGTACGTATGTGCTCTTGAAGTAATTACAATTGCTTTTGGGTGTTGGTGTTCTCATAAAAATAATCTTTTATAATTAGCTATTTGTGACGTAGACCCTTTTGTTTTTTCGGCCCTTGCTAAATGAAATCAGAGATGATTTATGAAACTAAATGATAATTATGAGGCGTGTATTACCAATTTTATTTTTTTCCATTCTCGCAAGACCTATTATAATCGGACAAAATAAATGCGTAGAGTATTATATGATTTTTTCGTCACAATCGGTGCTCCAATAAGCAATAAAATTATTTTGACGGCAAAGATAGGATTTGATTGCACGAAAAACTCAAGATATCAGGGTTTTTTGGGGACAAGATAGTTAACACTATCGTTCTCCCGTCAGAAAATCACTAAATAATTGGGAAGTTTACCGGTAAATTTCGTGTGATTAATAGTTTATTCATTGTTGGGTTTGTAATATTGATACATTCTTTGACCAAAAATAAATATTAACATACTCAGTGAAATGTCGACATGTGTCACCTGACTTGGACTGACTGGAAAATAAAAAAATGTAAAATGAGAGATTTTCTTTTCCTCTGAAAAAGGATGCCAGTAATTATAAATACCCCTCCTTCTCTCCCTCCGCTTTTTAATTTTCGAAGCTGTCTTTTGGCCTTCTCCTTCGTCGACATGAGAAACGGAGAGGCCTTCTCTCTCTCTTTTCTCCAGCACGGCCCACCGCGTCCGCCTTGGCCTCCCCCCAAAGCCGCCGGTCCCAAGCCCCCTTCACCTCCGCCGTCGCCTTCGGAGCGAGAGAGCACGGAGGTGGGTCAAGTTAGGAAGGACGCCGTCGGGGATTTGGCCGGACAGGGCGACGCCGGGCAAGCGGAGGGCGGCGACTCGGTTCTCCTCGCACCGGGCGCTCGCCCACGTGCAGGGGCTCTGGAGGTTGACATTCCAGAGCAAAGTGCGGCCCCCGCCGGCGGATCTCAGTGCGTGGAGAGCCGCCCGGTCGGACGCGAGAACTGGCTCCGCCAAGGGGAAAAGAACCGTCGAAGCGGCGAAGAAGCTCAGGAGAGCAAGAATTCGGGACTGCATTGTTGGGGGGTCGGGGGCGGGGGACTCTTCCTTCCGGGCAAGAAATGCGGCTGCGAAATGATGGGTCTTCTTGATTTGCTCTCTTCTGGCGAGGGGAGGGGAGGCTCCGGTTGGAGTAAAGGCGAGCGTAAATGCATAGTTCTGCGGTGGGTGCTTAGAGGGTAATCATGAGGGTGGGGCGAGCTGCGATAAAAATGGGATCTTTCTTTCCTTTTGGGTTTTCTGCTTTTCTGGGTTTTGGGCGTGCTGTGTGGCGTGGTCTTTCTTGGTGAGGAGTGGGAGAGTGGAAGAAGAAGGAAGGAAAGAGGAGAAGGAGAAGAAAAGTCCAGGCTGTATGTGTGGGTTACTGTCTTTTGTGTGAGAGAGGAGAGAGTGGGAGATGAGGACAATGGAGGCAACTTCCGGGGACGGACCACGCCGCCGCCTCTGCCTCCGCCGTCGCCTCTCGAAGCCCCATCTGTGGCTCCAACGAGCTTCGCTCCTCTCTCTCACCTGTGTTTCGGAAAATCAAGCGACGAAGGAGAAGTTCTTGAGGTTGCGCTGTCTTGGGTATGTTCTTTTATCTTTAGAAGAGGGCGGTGCTTCAACTCCTGGAAGCACAATTAGATCCGGCATGGGATTTGGGTCCAGTAACTATGATTCAAGAACAAATGGGCGTGGGCGGGTGGCTGGCTGTCGACAACAAGTACAAAAACACAGGGGACATGGCAATGGCTACTACGGGTATGCTAATGAGAATGTGGATGGTTTGAACGAGCTGTACAGGGGTCCCTAAGCAAAGGGATCCAAGAACCAAAAGGGCTTTACGCCTATTTTGGCAGTTAAGGAGCAGACTTTTCTCTCCAATGGAACAAATGAGGAGGAGAAGAATAAGGCTAGTGTGATTCCAGACCGCTATCAGTGTAACAAAGTTGATTTTCCTGAAGATTATGAAGATACTAAGTTCTTCATCATCAAGCCTCGTCCTGAACCCGACGCCCCGTTCCTCATCAAGCCTTGATTGAATTGATGGATCGTCATATTCTAATAACTCTGAAAGTATTTTGAATTGAAACAAATAAAGAAATGCATGAAGAAGAGGAAAGCTTGGATGGATGCTTACAGAAGTTCAATTCCCACATTCTCTCTTGAAGTTCTTAAGTAGCCTCATAAGGCTTAAACCACTATTTCAACAATTTCTGCATTTGCATATCATTGGCGGAACTTGTTGACTTAGGCTGATGTCTCGTAGTAGAATTTATTCCATCTATGAAATCGCACAACAGAATTTTCATCTTATGCAGCAAAGCAAAATCACAGTGATGCCTCTCCAGACTGAGAAAAACAAATACAATTAGTTGAGTGTTCTTTAGGCAATGTCGCCGGTCCAGCATGTTCGATTTGCCTTCAAAAGACCGTGACCATGGTGATGCCTCTCTAGGCTCTTCCATCACACCTTCAAATAAGATTAGAAAGTCACAAACAGATTGGGTTGTTTCTTGTCCTATTAAACTCTAGAGTTGATTTGGCATTCCATACTCATCTTTTAATTTTGCTTTATTTTCTTCCAATAGTGTTGTCGCAATTCACTTGATGCTGTGGTCAAGCCGGAGCCAAGACCAAATTGTTGGGATGCCACTACCACCGTCATGGGTTATCTCTAAGGTTTTGTTCATTTTACGGAAAATATTTTCCAACGTTTGTTTCATGAAAAATGAGTTGGTTGAGAAAAATATTATCCATCAATAGGAAAAAAGGTCTTTTAAAATAGGGGAAAATGTTTCACTTTTCAAGTTGGGGAAAACATTTTCCTTACTCTCTCTTATCTTATACCTTACTAACCTGTTTTTTTAATTTGAATTTGAATTATTTTCTTATTTTTTCTTTTCGTTTTTCACCTTCTCTTCAACCGGTCGCTGGCCTACCGAAGCCTCGAGCTCATCGCTCGCCAATTTGGTGAGCAGTTGGCGAGTGGGAAGTTCCAACTCGCCAGATCACACGAGCTTGAGGCTCACCGTTGGCTGCTAACAAGCCAATTTGGCGATCGCGAGCTCACTGGCTTTGGCGGAGCTCAAGCTCGTCTAGATTGGCCGAGCCTCAAGCTCGCCAACCCATGTCTAGGCTGATCGGTGGGCATCCTACCATCACCGAGGTACGCGGCAGGGGAGGAAGGAGCAGGAGGAAGCCGGCGAAGGAAGGAGCACGAAGAAGGAGGAAGGAGGAAGGAAAAGAAAAGAAAAAATAAAAAATAAAAAATGATTTGTTTTGATAAAAATAATTTTAATTTTAATTTTTTATAAAAATTAAAATTAAAATAGTAATTTTTCTTAGAAAATCAAATTAGATATCGAATAGTGAAAAATATTTTTCACTTTATTTTTAGGTTTCAACTGAATACTGGAAAATATCATCATTTTTTGGAAAATGATTTCTTGAAAAACATTTTCCAGAGACATGATATTTTCTACGAAACGAACGGAGTCTAAATGTAATTGTGAGTCATCACACCTAGGCGTTTAGATCATATCCCGTTTTATCTTGTGTTTACATTGCACATAATTTGTATATGTCACATTTCATGAGAATAAAAAAATCATTCAGGCACATTGTAGACTTCCGTTATATATTAGATCTGCATATTAGGGTCATCTTGAACAGAAAAACACGTAGATTACTTGGGTGTTTTAGATTTAGGAAATCGCATCTTGAAGATTTGCCTTTTTAGAATATTTCTTCTTTGCATGTCCAATTGTGTTCATCTTTGCATCTTCAAGCATATTTTTTATTTGCATATTTCTAAATATTGAGGTATGATTCATATTTTATTTGCATCATTAATTGCTATGTTAGAAAAAAAAATTAGAAGTTCCATGGCTACATGTTTCAATAAATATGATTGCAAGAAGAATTTAGATTTTATTTGCATATTTGCTTTATATCTTATTTATCCTCTTAGGGTCACATTTTTTATTGTGTCAAGTTTAATTTTCATGCATCTTAGAATATTCTCATACTTGTTAGAAGCTTGCTTTAGGAATATAATTTATGTAGAGTGCATTCATGTTCTATTGATACATTAGAAAAATTTAAATAGAGTTTACATTTACCGCTCACAAGTCCCATCCCAAGGTGTAATGGCAAACTCTTATGCTAATTTTACTTGATATGGCTTGGGTTATTTACCTTTCGGTACTTTAATTGTTTCACTATTGATTGTTTTGATTTTATTGCTTGAGCATTTATGTATGGATATCTAGATGCATTTTGGAATATATAGGAAACATTGCTTGAAGTAAGTTTTCATAAAAGAGAAAAAGGTAAAAAAAATGAGATTAGACATATGAACATAATCTATGTCCACATACCCACAAATCTCTTGCTCGCAAAAATTATGCTCAATTTGTTTTATGGAAAATATTCCATTTCCGGAAAATGTTTTTCAAGAAAACGATGATGATATTTTCTGATGTTTAGTTTGAACTTGAAATGAAGTAGAAAATATTTTCCATTGTTCATTATCTAATTTGATTTTATGGGAAAATTACTACTGTAATTTAAATTTTTATAAAAACTAACATTTTAATTATTTTTATTTTAAAAAATCAATTTCTTTTCCTTTTCTTTTCCTTCCTCCTTCCTCCTCGTCCGTGCTCCTTCCTCCCGCAGCTTCGTCCTTCCTCCTGCTCATTCCTCCACCACTGCGTGCTTAGACAATGGTGGGCTACCTGGTGACCGACCTAGACATGGGTCGGCAAGCTCGAGGTTTGGCTGATCCAAGCGAGCCGAGCTCTAGTTGGTTCATTTTTTGCTTCGAAAAGCTGTTTTTTGAAAGTTATTTTTTGTGAAATCAGCCTAAATTTTAGCTTTTGTTGTGACCTGTTACTGTTGCAAAATACCCGCTGGCTATTTCTGGCGATGGATCTCTGCCAAGCGAACCCGCCAATCATTCTCCGCCACAAACAAACACAGCGTGAATAACTGATTCAGAGGGTATATGTAGCACCCGTCGACTCATTCTGAAAGATCTCACAGCATATCACCTTTTTTAGAAGAGAGTGGATTACCTCGTGCAGCAGAAAGAAAGTTATGGAGACCAAGCTCGATGATGAGCGGAATGAATGGATCGAAGAGTTTGGGTTTACGCTGTTGCTCGTTGCTGGTATCATGGCAATGAGTTCTGCTCGAGTGGCTACCAACCCTCCCTTGGCTGTTGTGCTCGGTAAGAACGGGGTCGAATACTTTCAATTCGCGTTGATAAATTACGTGGGCTTCCTGTCTTCCCTTACAGTCATGGGGATTCTAGTCGGGGGAGTCAATCGGAGTCGGTTTCTGTACTGGCTCGTCAAGACTCTCATGCTAACCATCATAGCTTGCATGGCCATCACCTACTTCTTGGCCTTAAAAGCCATGAATGCGACGCCTCACGAAGCTTCTGCCTTGATGTCGAATCCACAAGTTTCTGCCTTGATGTCGAATCCGCAAGTTCAGTTCTCCTGAGTGTGCCGTGCAGCAGTTGCCCGGTTTGCTTTGCATCCGCACATGTAATGAGATATATGAAATAAGAGTGAGAAACATGTAATAAGATATATGTAATAAGCTTCTGCCTTAAAGAAGAAATTGTTTCTCAGTATCATTCAATCTCCTTTCAGTTCAAGTTCCCATGTTTTCCCCTTCTTCTTTTTTTGCTTTTGTTTTTAACTTGACTTCTTGAGTTGATGAATCCTGTGACTGCGGTTATGATTTTAGAGTTAGCAATTGTTCAATATCTGTTCTAGACTAGGGCACACCAAATGGGTTTAGTTATGGAGTTTAAGAATGAAGGCCGCAGAGTTGCACCGACTTCCACTTCGAATGTTTGGTCCGTTCACCAGTGCAAGGATAGGAAAGATGTCGAATGACAAAAGCTGTTGTCCTGTCTCCTCCTCTTTGACGTGCTTCCTTCATGTGAGTTCTTCACATGGGAATCGGATGTGGTTCCGGAATCCGCGAGTGAGTAAAAATGTCGAAAGAGCACGCACTGTAGGCCGTCCGCTGGGCTCAGGCACACACGCCACAGTACATACATAGCCCCATTCGCCTGCCAAGTGCCGAATCGGCACGCCTCTGGATGGTCGGGGTGAGCCTCTCTGCTCGCCACCATGATTCGAAACGAAAGAGGCAGTCGGATGCCGCCATATGAACTCCCGACGATGGACCCAAATTCACGTCGCTCTGTTTGATTTATCATCACATTGGTGTTTGTTGACTAAACTTATACGTATATATACGACGGCTAGTTAGTTAAGTATAGTCTTTATTTCTCTCCACAACCTTCTTTTCTATATTTCAACAGAGCCCTGACGATTTGCTTCCATCAAGCTTAATAATTCATTCCTTTTTCCGCTTCCAACATGTCGCTCTTTCTTCCCTACTTTCTTGAGCTTTCATTTCCATATGAAGTTTGAAGGTCGCCATCTCTTTAATGCGCATTTAGCTGTTTTGCTGCGTACGGAACGGGACTGGTGATTGGTGAAAAACAGAGCCCAAAGAAAGAGCTCCAAAAAGGTGATATCAGAGTTCACAAAGTATGAAACCAGTTGATCCTTGTCTATTAGATCGAAAAAAGTTTATTTCATTCATGGTATAAGAAAATTCACTCGAGTTGTCATTCGAATGTAGCCGATGCAAATGGAGGTGGGATGTGCTTTGGCGTGGGAGTCCCTTGACGGTAATTCGATCAGGTGGGATAGGCTGAGCTTTTGATCCCTGCAGCTCATACCCTTTCGAGAGAGAGAGAGAGAGAGAGAGAGAGAGAGAGAGAGAGAGGGATCAGAAGATGATGATGATAATGATGATGATGATGATGATGATGATGATGATGATGATGATGATGATGTCCTCCTCCCCAGGCACCCACGATGATCAGAGAATATGGACGACGGCACACCCCCGTCCTCGTCCTCGTCGACCCTCGTCTGGGCGTACGACCTCCAATCTACGCCGACCTCGGGATCGATCTCGAAATCGAAGTACTTGTACTCCGGCCAGACTTCTTCGGTGTCGTCCACGATGAGGACCGCGCACTCCGGCGCCAGCATGAGGTCGAGGCTCCTGTAAGTGGGGTAGGTGCTGAACTCGCGCGAGATGACCCTGGAGCCGAAGTAGGCTCCCGCCGGATCGAGCAGACCGACGACCGTGGACGTGTACTCCTGGTTGCCCATCGTGTACACGCGCATTTCGAGCATGTCGCCGGCTCGTCGTAGGAACTCGCGCGCGAACGGCCTCAGTCTGGTCACTAGGGGCAAATCTTGGAGCACGAAAAGCGTACCGTTTAGCGGAGATCTGCAGCATCCGACGGGCATTGCTCTTCCGGCCGTAGCGACTCCTGAGGATCTCGCCGCAGTCGGGAGGACGGTGGCATGACTGCATGCCGCCGCGGACAATCCGGGTTCCGAGCCTTGTCCCGAACCCGACGGCCCCCGTTCCTTGTCAAGCCTGCGACCGCCGCCGCCCAGGTGAGAGTGGATCGAATGCAACTTCTGCTTGAGGTAGGACTAAACGGAGCAAGCGATGGACGACGACGCGGGAGCATGATCGCCGGAATGACCACCCATCTTTCATCGACGGCCAAGTGAAAACTACAGTGATCCTCGTTTTGATTTGCGATCCTTGGAGCTAATTCGAAATCTGGAAATTAAGTGCTAAATAAATAAATAAACAAACAAACGAACAAAGATCGAAGCAGAACGGACGATATATTCATGGGGAAGGGCGCCATCAATTAAGCAAAGATGAGAATCGCAATTTCGTCTTGAAGCCACAGAAATTTCTTTGCCCACTGATTCTGAAAAGTCTCGGTCGCCAAGTCTTGCTTTTTCTTTAAAGAGAGTCTGATTGATTGATGGAAAAACATTTGAATTGACTCGATTGCAGGAGATTATATATTTGGGATTAGAAAAATGTGCACACCAGACAAAACGTTAGACGACGACGAATATTAATGCATACAAAACCAAAGTAGAAATAAAAAAAATAAAAATTGAAGTAGCTTAGTGAGAGGGAACCAAACTGTTTTTGCAAATTAATTCATTATTTTGCCGATGCTCTTTAGTAGTATGATAAAACGAACTTATTTGGTGGGAAAAAAAACAGTCAATTCAAATGTTTTTCCATCAATTACTCGGTGAAATGTTGACATGTGTCACCTGACTTGGACTGATTGGAAAATAAAAAATAAATGTAAAACGAGAGATTTTCTTTTCCTTTGGAAAAGGATGCCAGTAATATTTTTTTGAATTTTTTTTTTACTTTTATTTTTCTTTTTCATTTTTCTCTTCTTTGTCTTTGGCTTCTTTTCCCCCACAGTGGTCGACGGGTGTTGCGGGCAAGGTGGCTTTGCTTAGATATGTAAGCAAGGCCAACCTCGCCATGGCCTTGCCACGGCGAAGGCAACCTCGCCCATATATGGGCTAAGCTGCCTCGCTTGCAACCTCCAGGTCTTGCCCAAGTCTAGGTGAGGTTGTTGGCGAGGGTGGGTGAGGTTTGGAAAGAGCCCCAACTCTCGTCTGCCATTGCGGGGGAAAATAAGCCAAAGAGGAAGAAGAGAAAAAATAAAAGGAAAAGAAAAAGAAAAGAAAAAAATATCATTAACAAATCGCTATGTCAACTTCGCCAAATGGTCTGTGTCCATGTCAATGCCGGCTGGCCAAATTTGGTGGAATGATTGAATTGATACAATTATAAAATATCTATAATTGAATTAGTAAAAAGAGAAATGTTTTTTATTGAATTGACACAACTATAATAGGTTTATGACTTTAGGTAATTCTGCCACCCAAGATATAAGCTTCGAATCAAGTCCCTAAAGTTTTAAGGATATTGCTAGAAAAAGTAGCACCATTGATTATAGGGATATGTTTACTAGAAGTCCTAAAATTTATTGCGAAAGTGTAAATAAGTCTTAAAACTTATAAAAAGTATAATCAAGTCTTAAAACTCGTTAAACATATACAAACAAGTCATAAAATTAATACTATCAATTTTATCAATGGAAAATATTGACATGGCATTTTTAAATTAATTTTTATATTCCACGTGGTATTTTATTATTATTATTCAATTTTTTTCTAAAATTAGATTTAAAAAATTAAAAATAAAAGCTAAAATTTATTTGAAAATAAAAATAGTGAAAAAAAGAGAGAATAAAATGGCAAGCTCACCAGTTCCGTTGCCGCCGCCGCCTATCATTGGAGGGATCGACAACAATCGTTGGCCTTGGGTGAGGGTGGCAGTCTTTGCCAACCCTAAGCGAGGGCTAGTGACCATTACTAGGCTCGAGCGAGGGCAATTAGGTCTGGGCGATGTCGGCCCTCCCCTAAGGCCCTACCATTCTTTTCTTTTTCTTTTTTGAGTTTTTTAATATATTAGGTTTTTATTTTTTTAATCTATTTTAAATTAGAATTGAGTAAAAAATATTAAAAAAAATGCCACACAAAAAATAAAATTAAAAATTAAAAATACCACGTTAGCATTTTCCTTTAATCAAATTGGCGGTGTTAATTTTTGGATTCGATAGTCAATTTTTGACTAATGCTGGTCACACCGACTCTTTTGTTACTTATCTTACCACCCAAATTCGATAGTCAATTTTTGACCTTTCGGCATAAGTGACTCGTTTTGGCAATGTTAGATAGTATGCAATTTTTCATATTCAATTGCGCTCGTCGAGACTAGGGATTACAAGCATTCTATCGAATGTATCAAAAAAGGGGTCGATCTGATGTTGGATGAGGCAGTAGTCACCGGTCAAAATTCAGTCAAACCGTCCAATATCTGACAAAGGTCATTGAGCCCAAAACCATAGCAAACTATTTTTAAGGTCATAGACCCCAATTTAAGGTAAGAAAGACTTCACGTTGCAATCCATGGGACAGAGTTTTCTTGTTTGAAGTTGCAATTTCTCTTCACTTCCAGCTTCTTCGATATGTTTTTATTTATTTCAAAAGCAGACTTTTCCTCTCTTAAAAGAACCAAAACCCATCACTAGATTTAACTAGACTTGTCAAATTGGTTAGTCAGATTCACAATGATCCGACTCAAATCGATCAATTTAACCTATTTTTATGTAATACAAATATAGTGACTTATGCCTGACTTAACTCATATTGCTTAACATAATATAGAAAAACTCATATTTAAATTAAGGTGACAGCACAAAGTGAGTAAGTGTGAGATAAAGTAACAAAAACTATTATAACATGAATTATTATTGTGAAGCAACAAAAAAGAGCAAAAAACCATAAAAAATTCAAATTATGCCCAATATGAAAAAAGTACCCCAAATCTTTTCTTTTTTCTTTTATTTAACCAAAAACTCCAAACTTGCCACTGTCACATTAGTACCCTCAACTTCTTCTTTTTTGTCATGAAAAAGCCCAAACTTATGCATATATGACATATATACTATTTATTCCAATTCCATCTATAGTATATTTGTCACATTGATGTAAGTTCGGGTTTTTTATGACAAAAGAAAAAAGGTTTGGAATATTTGTGTTACGATAGGCAAGTTTATGATTTTTTTGACACAAAAAAATTCGGGTATTTGTGTCATAATGTGCAGAATTTGGGATTTTTTATGGTATTAACAAAAAAAAAAGACATACTAAAATGAAAAAAATACCAAGGGCAAGCCAATGAAACTGCAATGCATGGTGTACTTTAATAGTAAGACCAAGAAAAACTCATTAAATTTGTTCACGTTTAGACTGAAATGAATAAGAGCAGGTGCATCAGGTGCATCGTCGTTTAAGGTGCAACGACCATAAGCCTCTTCGACCCACCTATACGGCTCGCAAGTCCACTTTGACGAATCCTATTGAAGTGCTATTTCTTCTTTAATATGTCAATGACTTCAAAAAAATTTACCGGTGCCTATCGTGGGGATCTATCGTTTAGAGAGACAAAAACCGAGAAACGCATCTATTGAATCCGATTTATTTTTATTAGTGTGTTGTCATGCATAATACGGACACATTAGATCTCTTGAGCTCATCCATATGACACATGAGTCCACTATAAATTTAGACAAATCCCACTGAGGTGCGATTTGCTTCTTAGTTCTGAAACCTCAAATTTTTACATGTACTTATTATTTATAAGATCCGTTAAATACAATTTTTATGCAGTAAGTTGTAAATGAATACAAGTAGATTTATTGATACGCAAGGTGTAATTATATGAGGTCTTAAGATCTTTTAATATAGCACATTAGTGGCCCACTGTAATTTTATACAAATCATATTGAAGCAAGGTAAAACATATGTAATCCCATATGTTATTAGTGTATGCATATATATTTTGATACATGAAACTCACTCATTAGATATACAAGACTCACTAATTAACATATATATATATTACCCATTTGTCTTGAAGTAAGACAATCGAAGCAAAACATTTGAAATAATTCGCAGGAGAAAATAGAAATATCACATAAAGTCGTTTTTTATTATTATAATAAAAGTAAAGTCCAATGAAGAAGATCTCTATTAAATGTTCCTAGTTGCATAGTGTGTTGTGAGGCCAAAGAAACCATATGAAGTCATTTAATAAATAATCTACTTCCTGCTGTGGCTCTTAAACTCTCTTAAGGTGAAAGGTTCTACCCTTGTCATTTACCATCAGAAATGCATCGAGTCTTATCAGGCATTGGCCTTCACAAGTTCTCTGGGTACATCTGATTTGGCATAAAACAAGCATCCCAAGGCATAGTTCTACTAGAGCTGGCTTGTGATTAAAAACAAGTTAGCTACAAGCGTGAGGTTTTGGTGGAACTTATCTGTTGATGCAACATGTGTGATTTGCAGCGTATATTAGGAGAGCAGGAATCCGTTTTATCTACTAACTAGATCAAGACATAGTCAACTAGTGGTGGCATCTGGTCACATGTAAACTCGACAGACATGTATTTAATGCCTGCACCTCATACATTCATTTGTTATGGGCTAGAGTAAATCAAGTTTCTAGCCTCTAACTTAAAGATAATGCAGCCTGTTAAGTTTATTGAGCGGTGAACGCCCGCATCCAGCACCTTAGAAGCCTCCAATTCCACCAAAGTTATTTTAGCCAATGTCCATTTCCAAGGATCATTAACCTTTTCTTCCTTGCCAGCTTTAGCCGACCATGCGTTGGATCAAAGACTTTGCGTAAATTTTCACATATTGATCTAACTATGTGAATTTGAGTAATTACGGGATATTTCTGGTGTGCCTGGGAAATTACACTCTTACACCAATAATTGGAAGTCCATTTATGCTACCGAATATCACACAATTACACATAAAATAATAATATCAATTTATAGTCGGACCAATTGGTATGTAAATGTGATGGGTCATGCAATGCAGATGTTACAGTATTGCCAAAAATTTTAAAACTACAATACTGCAAATATTTTAACGCCAGGTCGAGTCACTCTCCATATTGGTCTAATACTCAAAGTTATCTAGACTTAATAACCACTCTTCTGCACTCAAATTGAAACTTAATCAAGTTCACCTTTTTTTATCATTTAGTTTGATTTACGATAAATGAGTATTTGTATGTAATGTTTTGATTACTCTACTCGAACTCTTAAATTCGTATATAGCCAGTGAAATGCAATTGGTTAGGCTTCGCGATTATTTATATTCCATCATAAGATAGTGTGTTACTCCTCGATAGATTTACTTATTTTCTGCTCTCTCTTTTTTAAAGATACGTATAGTGATAATAGCGAATATAGAAAGTAAGGTTGATTATAACTGAATCTTTATGATGAAGATAATACAGCTCTAATCTACGATCATGTGAATAAATCAATTGCAATGGCAATTAAATGGAGAACGCATCAAGCCTCCATTCAACAAAGTGAATTAGTCATTTTCTCATCTTTTCTCGAAATAATAATTTTAATAGCAAGAT
The DNA here is from genome assembly GCA_014182845.1 of Corymbia calophylla. Classification (NCBI taxonomy): domain Eukaryota; kingdom Viridiplantae; phylum Streptophyta; class Magnoliopsida; order Myrtales; family Myrtaceae; genus Corymbia; species Corymbia calophylla. The sequence continues at coordinate 683,029 of CM024699.1, read as the reverse complement.
AGTCATTAATAGAATAAACACATAGAATATTCTTAAAGGAAATTTGATGGGGCTCAACCATGGCCCAAGAGCATGCACATTCTAATATTCTATAGTTAGAATATTGGACGGTGTAGATTGAAAACAGACATTATGTAGGACAGTCAAAAGAATAATAACTCCCCGATAAGTACATTCATTAAAGCTTCATCGACCCCTATAATAATGGTTGTTTACAATAGAACAATAAAAATTACTTTCCGTCATGATTGTATTGGTGGATGAGCAACCATAACAATGGATCGATGATTATCCTCTATTCTTATTTATTTTTTTACTTGTACATAGTTATTTTCTCGAATAAATCAACGAAAAATTATGAATTTGAAATTCTTAGCGGGTGATTGCAGGAATCCCCCAAGGGAAATATGTCCACGAAGCAAGTGTATGCCGAGAAACGTGTTATCACATGAGAGTGTATTAGAAAGGAGCAAAATAAAATTTTTATATGCCATGTCATGATTTTTGTGACACCTTTTGTGCTAGGTATTTTGACAAGCAGCGACTGGGGATCCTTTTTTAGATAATCATAATTAAAGAAACCTGAGGCTCGTAACTTTAGAGATTATTGTAGCCCAGCTCCATATATTAGACATGCACTATTGTTGTATATTTATATATTTTATCCATGGAATAATGATACAAATAATTCTTGAATTTTGGCAATGTGCAATTTGTTTAATATAATTCATAAATTTTAGCCCAATGTGTAATGTTGTCCCCGAACTTTTAATTTATTCAATGTAACCCCTAAATATAGTCCCTAAACTATATAAAAATGTTTAATATAGTCCCTGATTTTAAATTAATGGAAAGAGACTATATTGAATATTTTCATATAGTTCAGGGATTATATTAAACATATACCCAAAGTTCAGATATTACATTAAACAAATTAAAAATTCATGTACCACATTACACATTGAGCTAAAGTATAATGACCAGGTTTAACAAATCAAAAGTTCAGGGATTAAATTGCACATCGAGCAATTCAAAAACTGTTTGTATCATTTTCTCTTTGTCCATGTGCAAACTTTCTTTTGTTTGCTCTTCTTGTTAATTATATGTGTTAAAATTGTTTTGTAGTACTTGCAAGAACAAATTCGATTTCATTTACTAATAAGTGTGAACAAACTCCATGATTGAGTTATCCACCAGGGTTTGGCTCACATCTTACATGATCCATGAGGTTAGGATGGGAAAAGTTTTCCTAAACTTATAGTATTTGTACTAATTTAGTCATAACTCTTTCAATTGAACTATTTTAAACATTTTTACATATAGAAAAATTCAATCCATCCAACCAATTTAGGTTAGAAGTTGCTAGTGTGGATGCTTTACATGACATGGTTGGTATTAACATGGATTTTTTTAATTAAATTTTGAATTTTTTAAATAATTTTCATTCTTTTTTCTTCTCTTTCCTCCTCCTCCTCCTTCTTCTTCTTTTTTACTATTAAGGGCCGGTGGCGTTGTCAACCCCTTTATAATAATAATAAAAAAAGGCAAAAGGAAGGAAAAAAAGAAAAGAAAAAAAAATCAAGTAAAAATATCTACGTTAGTGCTGATTGTGCCATGCAGGATGATTAATGTCCACATCAATGATTTCTAGCTAAAATTGGCTAGATAGACTTAGCTAACATAAATGCAATTTTTAGGACAAAATTAGTTTAATTAGGTTTATGATTTAATTGATATCAATGCGGTAAGTTTAAGACTTTTGGGTACTTTTCCCTGTTAGGACCGTATTTCATAGACACAAGTTTGCCTAAACAAGGTGGATTCTCTAGCCGTGAAAAAGTAGCGGTTCAAAAGCAAAATATTCTAAGGAAGAACCAATGCGATAAAAAGTAGAAAGGCCGAGTGATCAATATGGTAGTTTACCTAGCCATCCGCATGTAACTCTAAACACAAAACTGAAAACAATATCTAGTAATAAACAGTAGGAAATATCTCAGAGAGAGAGAGAGAGAGAGAGAGAGAAGCAATCTAAATGCTGGTTCGACGGTGACGGCTTTGTGCCTCAGCAAGTGAGTCGAGTTGGGGCTTGGCGAAGCAAGATGGGTGGGGTGGTGTGGTTTGATATGAGAGTTGAAGGGTATGCTCAGATAACATCAGGAGGAGTTGCTTCCTCTTCTCTCTTCCAACAGCGTAATTCTCCATGGCACCCCAGACAGGACGGCATTTGTTATTCTGCATGCCCTATAATTATCAGATCAGCACCAAACTCCATTAATAGGGAACAGCATGAAAATTGCGTTGGACAATTTATTAAGATTCATGTGCAATTTGTTCAATATAGTCCATAAACTTTAATCCAATATACAATATTATCCATGAACTTTTAATTTGTTCAATGAAACCCCTGCATATAGTCCCTAAACTATATAAAAATTTTCAATATAGTCCTTGATTTTAAATTAATGGAAAGAGACTATATTGAATATTTTCATATAGTTCAGGAATTATATTAAATATGTATTAAAAGTTCAGAGACGACATTAAACAAATTAAAAATTTAGGTATCATATTACACATTGAGCTAAAGTACGATGACCAAATTCAACAAATTAAAAGTTCAGGGACTAAATTGCACATCAAGTAGTTCATAAACTATTTGTGTCATTTTCTCTTTGTCCTTGTGCAAACTTTCTTTTGTTTGCTCTTCTTGTTAATTATATGTGATAAAATTGTTTTGTAGTAGTTGCAATAACCAATTCGATTTCACTTACTAATAAGTGTGAACAAACTCCATGATTGAGTTATCCACTAGGGTTTGGCTCACATCTTACATGATCCATGAGGTTAGGATGGGAAAAGTTTTCCTAAATCTATTGCAATTGTACTAATTCAGTCATAAATCTTTCAATTGGACTATTTTAACCATAAAATTTTTTACATATAGAGAAATTCAATCCATCCGACCAATTTAGGTTAAAAGTTGCTAGGTGTGGACGCTAACCGTCTTATGTGACGTGGTTGGCATAAACATGAATTTTTAAAATTAATTTTTGAATTTTTTAAATAATTTTCATTCTTTTTTTCTTTTCTTTCCTTTTTTTTTTTTTTTTTTTTTTTACTATTAAGGGCTAGTGGCGCTGTCAACCCCTTTATAATAAAAAAAAAAAAAAAGAAAAGGGAAGGAAAAAAAGAAAATATAAAATATAAAATCATGTAAAAATATCTACATTGGTGCCGATTGTGCCATGTAAGATAGTTGATGTCCGCATCAATGATTTCCAACCAAAATTGGCTAGATAGACTTAGTTGACAAAAATGCAAAAAAATTTAGGACAAAATTAGTTTAATTGAAAGGTTTATGATTGAATTGATACCAATGCAGTCAGTTTAAGAATTTTTGGGTACTTTTCCCTATTAGGACAGTATTTCATAGACACAAGTTTGCCTAAACAAGGTGGATTCTCTAGCCGTGAAAAAGTAGCGGTTCAAAAGCAAAATATTATAAGGAAGAACCAATGCGATAAAAAGCAGAAAGGCCGAGTGATCAATATGGTAGTTTACCTAGCCATCCGCATGTAACTCTAAACACAAAACTGAAAACAATATCTAATAATAAACAGTAGGAAATATCTCAGAGAGAGAGAGAGAGAGAGAGAGAGAGAGAGAGAGAGAGAGAGAGAGAGAGAAGCAATCTAAATGCTGGTTCGACGGTGACGGCTTTGTGCCTCAGCAAGTGACGGTCCTGTGACAGGTCAAGTTGGGGCTTGGCGAAGCAAGATGGGTGGGGTGGTGTGGCTTGATATGAGAGTTGAAGGGTATGCTCAGATAACATCAGGAGGAGTTGCTTCCTCTTCTCTCTTCCAACAGCGTAATTCTCCATGGCACCCCAGATAGGACGGCATTTGTTATTCTGCATGCCCTATAATTATCAGATCAGCACCAAACTCCATTAATAGGGAACAGCATGAAAATTGCGTTGGACAATTTATTAAGATTCTCCACACAGCTAAGAAGAGTAAGGAGTTCCCGTTTGCACGTCACGATCCCTTTAAGTCAGATTGAGGAGAATCTACGCTCTTTCTGTATGTATGGACGCAGATTGAGCCTCATTCTAGGCAAAATTCACATCCTTCATGTCGTACCATTCAGGCTCATGAATAGAACATCCCAAAGAAGCCCTAGAAGAATTAAAAAGGTCCACTTTCAATTCCAACTTGAGAAGAGATACTCATGGAAGAAAAACGATTCAAATAGGCAAACCTTGCAACAAATAATTTATATGGTTTTCATTTGTATGTATGTATGTATGTATGTATGCAGATAGACCCACGTACTCACACTTTGTGGGGCGAAACCATAGAAAATCACAGGTCACTTTATTCACGAAGCTCAAGCGAAGGAATAAAAATCTCCACTCACCCTTAAGTCAAACTCATGTCAGACATCATCCCCAAGCACAGACGCATCAAGCATGCACATCAGAGAGCGTCCCCTCCTCCCTCCATCAACGAAGCCAGACAGCCGCACTTAAAGTGAGGCATGGAAGGAACTCCTTCAGAGAGTAACTTGAGGTAAAGACTAGAATGTCCTCTGTTATACAGCAAAGCTTAGAAACCTATTTCAATTTGATAAAGCAAATATCAAGGTCGAGGAAAATTTGTTCACCTGAAAATCTGGTCTTTAATTAACTGGAGCCCCGCTCTAAACTTAAATAGCTTACCCTGAGGCTGGCAAGGGCAGAACTTGAGCCCAAGAAGCATCAGGGTGAAGAAAGTACCAGTGGCTGCAGGATGTTGTGAAAAGTTCTATGGAAGCTCTTTAGTTCCCTTCAACATCCGACCAAGGAGCAAGAGCTATTCCAGCCCACTGTGTCGAATGACCTCTAAAACAAGCAACAATAAATGAGAAGAAAATAGCTGCTCTCTCTAGAAGAATATGTTACATATGTCTTTTCTTTCTCTGAATAAGTAAAGAGAAGTTCACTATGCGGCAGCCACACGCTAAAAAAGAGCACTTGCTAAGCAGATGCTTTACTTGATTTAGAAATAATTGTTTAGCTCAAAAGGGTACATGCTTTTTTTTATTGCAAAGACTAATTACCCACACACCACCCTAACGCCAACAAAAAAGATGAAGATTCTTTATGCCAGATTAACTCATAAGCACCAGCAAACCCAAATTTAGAAGCATGTTATGATTAAGTACCATATATAACAGCAAAAGAAACAAAATTTAGTAGCCCTTTGCAATAAGAAGATCAACCTGAAGAAGGACCTTGGTGGTACACGGAGCATACGAAAGAGATTTATCCACTCCCGAAAACTCGTTGTTACAATTACCAAACTGCTACTATCTATGCAGGATCATTCAGTGAGCAGAGGATGAAGCATCATCGACTGATAATGACCAAACTGCTACTACTCCCAAAAACACGTTGCCAAAATCATTTACATGGCGATTCGCTCATTGCTGGCCATCTTACGTGGCACATGGCTACGTCAATAATTTTTGACAAAAATTTGTCGGAATAACTGTACTTGAATTTCAGGTAAAAGTTTCGACTCAATTGATAAATTGAAAAGTTTATGACTTAATTAGCACTATACAAAGTGTTTAGAACTAAACAAGTTCTTCTATTTCCAATGACTACATACATTGATGAAAAAGATTGTGCGACAAGCAATAGTTTTCAAAATTCGAGTTGTGCTATCGGACCAGTTCTACTCAAGGATTGGACTGAATTACCTTGAAAATTGGTCCGGTTTCCATTCTGAGTGAGGAACCACTCCAGAACCAGATCTACTGGACAAAATTTGAAACCGATTTCATGAAGCCTAAAAATCCTTATTTTTCTCTTGGCATCTTTTTCTTTATTCTCTCTTACCTCACTCAAACACTTTACGTTTCTCTCTCACTCCCTCACTTGCGATTCACCCTCCTCCTCGCTTGCTCACGGCTCACCTTCGCTCATTTGAGCCTTGCAACCCTCCTTGCTAGTTCTCGACTCGTGTTTTGCTTGTTTGCGCTCGTTAATGTTTTACTTTGAACTATTTTGTTGTACAAAATAAAACGAAAGGAAACGAAAGAAAAACGAGTTCTCGAGTAAATTTTGGAACTAGACAAAAAAAGAAAACAAGGGCAAGTCTAGAGCAGATAAGGCAAGTTTCAAACAAGGTAGATTTCATGTTCAAAGTCTAGAACCAATCAACCCTACTCAAAATCTCATCCCTAATAATTTCTTTTTTTCATTTCACAAGTGAGCTTAGACACGTAACCCATTGAAACAAAAGAAAAATCTCTACGTGATTGACCTTCACATCTTTTTGACCATCTAACCACATGTTTTTCATTCATTTTCTTGTAATCTAATATGTACGTTCTGATAAAGCATGATCTATTAAAAAATTCATTCATTTTATGAACATACTATGCAAAAGAAATATACTACGAAAAGCTTTAAAGAGTGCTCCTACAATACATGTTAGATTTCATTAAATATGTTTTGATAATATAAACTTTTGCAGTGCATAACTTCCTTCAAATTTGCGTTCCTTCATTTGTTAAAAACTCTCAAGAGGTATTATCTCTAATCTTCAGTTTAAACTAGCTAATGGCTTTAGTGCACTTGTTAACCCGACAAATACCCATCTTCGTTTCAGAAAAGCACTGATTGAATTGAATCTTTTTTTTTTAATTTCATGAAAGTGTAAGTTCATATGTCAAACAGACCAAACTGCAGAGATATTACATTTATCTAAAACATCTAGGGCATTAAAAGGGGAGAAAAAAACTTTTACTCTACTACCAAAATTTAAAAATATTACGAAATTCCATAACATTACGGAAAAATCACATAAATTTATATGTCAATAATTATGTATCATGGTTTCGAGCTCTTTTGAGATAAAAAGAAGAAAAAAGTTAAAATATGTCCATCGTAAGACTATGTAAAATGTGAAAAGTAAAATTAAGATAATCAATCACAAAGCATGAGCGGACCTCACTGACATAATTTTTCTTTGATTTTCGGATGTGTTTTTCTCTTTCTTCATTTATTTTCTTCCCAATTCTAGAGGTGCCCAATATTGTTCTCTTCTCGCCCTTTTTCAGCTAGAAATTTTCAGACAATGAATCTCGGCCCTTGATCAAAACCTACCTCACGAATCCTTCAATTGGCAAATAGATTCGGTTAATAGCAAACAAAAAATGAATCATAGTGTCTTGAAATTCTCCAAGAAGGCTATGAAACCACCAACTCCTTAAACTTAAACAAGATGAGCATGAGACAGAACACGGGAGAACAGCCGTGCATCAAGCCAACGGAAAGGCACGAGCAAGAGCTTTTGTTTCGATTGCTATTTATGGTCTTTCGAGAAAAGGGATTTTTCACTTACTTTCTCGTCACAACAAACCAAAAAACAATTATTATTATCGTTAGATGTTTCGCTCCAACCCACCACAAAATTTTTGCAAAAAACGAGTAATAAACGGTTGCATTTATTAGTATTCCGAAAATAGTCCAGATTAGTTTGAATTTCATTTCTTTCGGTTTTTCGAGGTGACTCGCGTAGTTGGAAAAGGGTTTAGGTCTAAAATAACAACATTTATTTTTATACCATCTTCCGTAGAAATCCGTCGCCAGGCTCGTCTTCCTCATAGGACCTCCTGCATGCATTCCTGCGCTCGATGGAGGAAGTGTCTGGCGAGCTGAAGCAAGCGGTGCTGAAGAAGGAGAGCGTTTCCAAGGCGTACGAGCAGTTGCAAGCTGATGCGTCGAAGCTCGTGGTGCTCGCTGTCGTGTGGAAGGATTTGGAGGAGCATTTCGACAGCATCCAGAGGTCGCTGCAGTGCTGCTCCAAGGAGCTCCTCGAGAGGGAGAGGTCGCTTGAGGAGCGGGTCCGTGCGGTTGAGTCCAGGGAGGATGAGCTGCGCTCGTTTCAACAGAGGGTCGAGGAGCGCGAGGGGGAGATTGGGAGGAAAGCGAGGGAGCTGGCTTCGGTGGAGGAAGAGATTGAGAGGTTGCATGATGAGCGTGAGTCAGGGGAGAAGCAGTTAGTTCGGACGTGCGGCATGCTCTGTGATTGCGTTTCGTTGATCAAAGACAAGGAGGATCGGCAAACGACTGAGGAATGCCTTGGGAATTATAGTTCCAAAAAAGAGGAGATGGAGCTGCTGCAACAGAAAGGAAGCATGCAAGAGAAAAATGTTCGAGTGTTGCAGAATTTGCTGGAGGAGAGTTCTAGGGAACTAACTCTGGAAATAGAGAAGTTGGGACTGGCGAGGAGTTCTCACAAAGAATTGTCGAGGGAGGTCGATTTGAAAAGACAGGACTTGAACACGGTACAGAATCTGCTCGAGGATAGTTACAAGGAATTGGGCACGAGAGAGATTCAGTTGAGCGTTCTACAAAACACTGTCGAAGAGCTTGAAAGGGTGATTGTGCTCAAACACGGACAATTGCAGTCTCTCACAGATAAGATGAATGACTGCTGCCTTGAACTTCAAGTCAAGGAGAAGGAACTTAATCGAGCAAAGAAAAGCGTCGATGAGTTTAATGAAGCACTTGAATCAAAAGAGAGTCTCCTTGATTCGATCAAAACATTGATCACAGAGAACGAGGAAGAGCTCAAGTCCAAGGAAAAGCAGTTTGATGCAATTAACAAGTTGGTTGGTGAGCGGTCGGCAACGCTTGATTTGAAAGAGAGGGAGTTGGGGTTTATTGAAACGACTATTGGAAAGGTCTCGGAAGAGCTTAAATCCAAAGAGGATCATTTGGGGGATATCAGGAAGTGTGTCAGGCGGCTTGAAGAAAAAAAGGTAAAGCTTGCTTCAGTTGAACGAAAAGAAAGAAAGGCTGGCACATCTCATGAATGTACATGCAGGAAATTAAATGCAACCAGAGAGTCTGTAAAAGACCTCAATCTTGAACTTGAATCCAAAAGGAAACAGCTAGAGTCCATCGAAATTCATTTGAGGAAATCTGCAGAGGGACTTCAACTGAGAGAACGAGAGTATGCTTCCATCCAAAGCTCAATTCTTGAATGCTCTAAAGCGCTTGAATTAAGAAAGAGGCAGTTGGATCAAATTGAAGAGAGAAGCAAGGAAGGCCGCAGAGATCTTGAACTCAAGGAAAAGCACCTTAATGTGCTTAAAGAGTCAATTGAAGAATGCTCTGAGGTACTTGAAATGAAAGAGAAAGAATATAAGGTCCAGTGGAACGAACTACAATTGATTGAAAAAACACTCAAGACCCGCTCTAGGGAATTGGAGTCAAGAGAGAGTTTTAATATACCTTCTGGTGTAACGGCTCATGCATTAGTAAATGGACCTGCTTCGGCTTCACAAGTAAATTTTCAAACTGGAATTGTTGTTGATGGAAAGAATTTGCTGATGTTCCTGGGTCAGCAATTCAAGGAGCACGACAGGGTGTGCTCTGAGGTGCTGGAAATAATTCGGAGATCTCCTGATGCTGCAAAACTGGTTTTAGATGCCATTGAAGGATTCTATCCTCAGGACTCGAGTAATGGAGATGGATTTGATATTGGTACAATCAGAAGGATTTGTATCTTCCTCTTAGATTCTATAATAAAATTTTCAGCAGAGGTGAAGCCTCAGGTGAGGGAAGCTGCAATGAAGCTGGCCCTTGAATGGAAAGCCAAGCTAAATGTTTTGCCCTCACCAGAGAACTATTTGGAGATGTTAGGTTTTTCGCAACTTTTGTTGGCATATAAGCTGGACTCTGCTTTCGATAAAACTGAAATTCAAAATCTGGTCAATTCGGTACTGCAGTTCAGAAAGCCGCATGGGTCGTGCCAGCTCCCATGTTCTTTGGATGCACAACCTGGTAAGTTTTTTTGTGCAGCTATCAACTTGCATTGATGGATCTGGTTGCCAGCTTTTTCTTTTATCACTTTGTGCCTAGTTTATGCAATATTGATGTTGCTTCAGCCCTTATCTCTCTATGCTAGCAAAACTTTTAAACGTGATGAGGGCTGTGAATTTTAACAAAATTTTTAAACCAAAAAACTATATGGTTTACTCTTTTATGTTCTGGTGCTACCATTACATTGAATTTTGAGTGCCGTCGTTTGGATCCTAACTTTCACTTTAATGTCTATATGATTGCCACCGGTCTGATTTTTTATATATTTTAAATATACTATTTTTCTTATTAATGCTGCTTTATAAGGTGCCGTTCACTTTTAAAGGTCGTTGAGCTAATGAAAATTGGTCTTGAAAGTGCGCTCGTCTTTACTTGATTCATCTCAGTGCCAGCTAGCACCTCTGTTGCTTTCTCTGGAGTCCATCCGCAGCCGCCTGGAGAGAAGAAACGTATTGCTAGTGGCCTTGTAATCCATCAGCAATCCCAGCAGCGCGCGCATAAACGCAGATACGTGATGAAAAATTCAGTACGCCCAGCGTGATATTTGATACTGTCAAAGGAACACTACCAGCTAAGAGGAATAATCCAGAATCACCCAGGACTCTCCAAGGAAGCTCCCCAAATCACTGCAACTCTCTCTCCAAGGAAGATCACGCAAGAGATATCTCTCTTGAATCTTCACAGTGATTAATTGAATCAATCTAGGATTACAATTGATATACCTAGATTAGGAAAATATACACTTTCTTTTTGTTAATCATTCTTTGTATGAAGGCAATATTCTGCCGAAACTGATCTTTCTTGATTTTTTTCACATAATATCAAAGCATTGATTGCGCAAGCATAGTTTTTTTTTTTTTTTTCTCGATCCAGCGGACATTCAATCTTGTCCTGCTATTGCTTCTTCAGGCAATTCAACCCCTTCCTCTGGTTCGGCACCTGTCCCGACCAGCCAATCACTCGGTTCGTCAACACTTGCAACATCCACTATTCTTCCTATTATAGGGAATTCAACTAACACTATTACTTGTCCTGCTATTAGTGTTAAATTTATGGGTGATAACTATGTTGTGCGGAAGGCCCATTTGCTCCCATTTCTTTGAGCAAATAAATTGCTTTCAATTGTTGAGGGAAACGCACCCTCTCCGCCCAGTCAAATTGTCCAAAAAGGAACTGATGGAGCAATTACAATTGTGCCCAATCCTGAATATGATACTTAGTGCACAAGGGATCGAATAGCTGTGGGACGGATCCTCAACACTACTTCGAATGCCTCATTGGTCAACTTAGTAATTTTGTAACCTCAGCAGATGCATGGAGATTTCTAGCTGCCTCCTATGTTGTGTGGAACAGCAGCGCGAGGGCCACACATTTGTGCATGCAATTGCAAACAACACGCAAAGGAAGTCAAGACTGTTATGGAATTTCTCAACATGCTACTACACTTTTTAATCAGCTTGCATCCATCAGTGAAACCATCTCTCCTCAAGAGTATGAAACTCATCTTTTCCGAGGTTAAGGAGCTGAATTCAGAGTCTTGCAGTTGCAATTTCAGTTCAGAGTCAATCTACTACCGAACTCATTTGGCTTGAGGCTCCATTGCATGATCTCTAGGTGCCATCTCAACGGCCTCCAGTTTTATGATGTGACAACATATTGGTAATCTATCGATATGGCAATCCAATGTATCATGCTTGTACGAAGCATGTGGAAATTGATTACCATTTTGTCCGCGAACAGGTTAGCCAATGCAAGTTGCATGTTCAATATATTTCCACTCTTGATCAACTCGCATACATTTTCACCATTGGGCTCTCCACCTCTCGGTTTCTACTCTACAAGCCAAGCTTACCGTGTGCTCACCCACATCAGCTGACGGGAAAGTGTCAAAGGAAACACTGCTAGTGTCACACCCCAAATCACAAGAACCAGGGCATGACACGGCCATCCTTTAAGTAAAGGACGAAGCCTCAACAAACCAACATATAACCTTATATGAACATATATACATCCACTTATATATATATGACAAAAGGCATATGGTTACAATATCGAGTTGTCTAAAACCACCAAAAAAATACATACACCTCATAAACAACTAGCTCAAGTTCACTAATCAAGCTAGCTCACCAAAAATTTCCCACAAGCAAAAAGTCCTCCCGATACGAACGCTCACGTCCTATTGGCGGCTCACCGAGGAACCCGAAAAACATAAAGATGAGAGGAGTGAGCTACCACGGCTCGAGAAGTAACACATTTCTTCCAAGCGGATCGGAAATCATTATGCACATTTACAATACCAATACAATCCACTTTGAACATAATATATATACATACCGCAAATATCTCAAGAAAAACCACAAAGTAGGTACCAATGGTCGAATCCACCGGTCAATCTCATCAAGCACATGCCAAGGGTCTATCCCATTGGCTAAACTCGTCAAAACACGGGTCAACGGTCCATTCCACCGACCAAACTCAAATCAAAATGTCAATGGTCTACTCCATTGACCAAGCTCGTGCTCAAATGTCCAACCATGGTCACGCTTAACGCCCGTGAAGAGACGACCAAGATTCCCCCTTGGTTAGGTCTCCACCTACTATAAGCCGGTGGCTCGGCCCACAAGGATATCCTGCAGAAGTATGCGCATACCTACACACCCCTCAGGGTTCACAGAGACATTGAGCATCAACCAATAACCACAATTCTCCAATAATTCACAACAAAATCAGAATCCTTTCACAATTCAAGCATTTAATAAATATTGAAATGCTTCACATAAACCAATAGCTTTTCAAGATCCTTTGATAAAGGTTTCGCAAACCACTTTCAAGCAAATATCCCAACTAAAATCAAAGGACAGTTTCCTCACTCAGACAACAAATGGCAATAAAAGCCCGATCCTGTTTTTATGCAACAAAGAATGCTATTTTCAACTAATAGCATATATTACCCATAATATATTTCAAATATGAGTTTAAAATACAAGGAAGAAACATGTCACTCACCTGAGAAGAGCCAAAAACCAACTAAGCCCTTATTTGAGCCGACGTACTCGAATTCCTAACAATTAATTCAAAATAATATCAAAAATCGAGTAAACGGACATTCTAAAGAATGACTTGGCTATATTACGCCTATTTGTCGATAAAACGACACCTACGTGTCAACGGAAAGCTCACCTCAAACGGAAACCTATTGTTATCCGCGAGACACGGACACGCATTCAACTTTGTCACCCCATAACTTCCTTCACAAAACTTGGTTTCAAGCCCACTTATAGTCATTAGAAAGCTCTTTCGATGCACTACAACAACCCCATAACAGCCGCCTCAAAACCTCGCCGGAAACAGCAGAAAATTAGTCCCGAAGCTACTGTACGCTACAGTGACAGAACGCTCGCCGAACTTCAAAAATCCGTTCCGGACAAACCGCAAGTTCAAATTCAATTCCGCAAAATGCTATAGCTTCACAACATCCTAAAGTATCATTCCCATAAAAATTTTCAGCTCAATGACTCAAAAATCGGACCTCGCCGCACAAATCTCCATAAACTCCGAATTTCAAACCCTAGTTGCTATTAATCCTTTCCAAGGATATTTAGAAGCCTTAATCACTTACCGGCGCCGTAGGATAGTGTTGAGTAAGCTTGGTGAGTCATCCGGATCATGGGTGCGCCAAAAATTCTTTCATTTTCCCCCTTTTCCTTCTCTTTCTCTTCTCTCCCGTTTCTGCTTCTGCTCTGTTTTTCTATTCTGTTTCTGCTTTGATTCTGCTTTCAGCAGCTTGCACGCAGCAAGGAGAAGGAGTAAAGTGGGCTGGGCTGGCTTTTAACAAAAAAAAGAAATGGGCTGGCTTGTGGCCCTTATGTTACAGCTAGCTAAGTGGAATAATCCAGAATCACCCAAGAATCTCCAACGAAGATCACCATGTCACCACAACTTTCTCTCCAAGGAAGATCACCCAAGAGATGTCTCTCTTGGATCTTCACAGTAATTAATTGAATCAAGCTAAGATTAGAATTGATACACCTAGATTAGGAAAATATACTCTTTCTTTTTATTAATCATTCTTTGTGTTATATATTGGTTCCTTTGTACAAAAACACATATAGCTCTCGATATAATAAAACTTTCCTCAAGGCAACATTTTGCTGAAAACTATCTCACTTGATTTTTCACAGATACAACTCCTATCCTTGGAGTCATGAGCCAATCACCTTGAGCACTAAGGTATTATCTGCTAATATTAGGCCCAAGCTTTATCTATCGCTGCCAATTGCCTCAGACAGCAGCAAAGACGAATCTTAGGTCTATTTTCGGCGATAGCGGTGCTAATGAAGTATAAAATGTACAGATAGGTTTGCTAACACGTACGTTTGTCTCGCTCTTGGAGAGTAAGCTAATGCTCTCTATTTCAAAACTTCTCCTAGGAAGCTCTCGACAAGGTTGATGTGATTGCACGAGATGATTGGAACATGCAAGTAACAGATTATGTATTTATGACCTAATTGGCTATCTTCCTTGTGCTTTTAGCTTGAATTCGTGGATCGATTTCATATAAACAATATATGATTCATGTAATACTCTTGCATGCTAGATGCTTTTAAGTGGGCTCTTGATTGAGCCCCCCATCCTCCATCTCTCCGTGCCCACCCTCACTTGCCACGGTCTCTCTCCGACAGGACGATCCTTCTCTCTCTCTCTCTCATAGTGCCACGCGTCGCCCCATCCAAATTCCTCCAAACCCATAGGAGCTACGAAGTGAAGCTTTGAGACCGGTAAGGCATGACAGCAAAAAGAGGATCGATGTCGAGAATGTTGGGTCGGAGTGATTGAATTAGGAATTCAAAAATGTGATGATAATTTTCTTAGAGGGTTAGGATTGGTCATGTGCAAAAATCGATCGGGAGCTAACTCTACTTTTCTTAACAAATGGTTGCGCATATCGAAATGAGTCATGTCGAAATAATTCATACATCTAATTTAAGAGGTTTAATATGCAAATCAAATAGGGATTGATACAATTAGTAATGGTAATGCAATTCATTATATTGCTATTGGCAATAATCTAAAGAAGGAATGCCAATATGGTTTTCTGATCATTGAGCGCACATAGATTTGCCCTTGGTTATGAAAATCATGACCGGTGACACTCAACACATTTGAGAAAGAGTTAGTTGAAAAGCGTCACTTTGATTGTTGTTGATAGAGATCAAATGTTTTAATTTTGTTCTAAATACCAATTTGACATGTCCTTGAAAAAAATGGATAGTTTCCATAACGGGCGTGGGTCTGCACTCCGGCAAGGTCTCCACGGTGAATATACGGCCGCATTTCACTGGCGGCGGCAGGTGCTTCGAGTTCCAGTCCTGCTTCGTGCTGGCATCGATCGATCACGTGGAAGTATTGGCCCTCTGCACCACCCTTTCCAAGGACGGGTACAGAATCCGCACCGTTGAGCAGTTGCTTTTTGCTCTGGAGGCCACTGGTTGTCGACCTCGATGCTGTAGATCACGATGTCGAGGTCCGTGCTATATGTTTGTAAGTTGTTTTGGTAAATTAGTTTTTTTTTTTCCGGCTATCAATTTTGTAGTGCATCTGACGAGAGAATTCTCAAGGAGTGTGAGATTATACTAACAATCTTGCATCTGTTAATATCCATCAGATACAATAATGAGATCTATTACTAGTTTGCATGCCTATAAAATATTGCTACTTGACAAATCATTATAATTACCTTGGCTTGCATTTTGTGTTGGTTTATTGGACCTTTTAACAGCTAAAAAGAAAAGAGTAACAGACTAAACAAAAATATAAATTTCCTCCTTGCAAGTCAATATGTTTCCTTTAATGTTTGTGAAATATATTTTCTTGAACTGGCATTGTCTAGAAATTTGATGTACTGACTATGCAAATCTCACAACTGCTCTTCCCACGACCAGATTGTTGCAATGCTGGTGACTTATGAATACTATTAGTAGTATGAATTTGCTATAAGATAATGATTGATAATATTATTTTGTTTGTTTCCCATACACTTATGCCTTTTGTTTTGTTTGGTAGACACACTCGTCTTATTACCATAATTCGTGCCATCTAGACAACAAAAAATCTTTGTTTCCACGAAACTATTTTGCCTGTTAGAGACTGGCCCATATTTGCACTTGTCTCGAATGATTGGACCTTGTTTCCAGCAGAACATTTCCATTAGTTTTTGCTTTTCCACCTAAAGCCAAAACTCAAATTGCAACATTCTTTTAGGTAGAGAAAATGCACAGTAGCGGATTGATAAAAGGAGGCTCGCTAGAAAATGCCTTGGTTTGTAGGTGAGATGTAACATTTCATCTGTCATTGCATTATAAGATGCAAAAGTAACATTTGAATATTTAGGAAATATCAGTGTAAGAGAAATATAGTAGAATATGACATCTTGCTCTGTTGAATAATTTTTTATCAGTTAATTAAATAACTATATAAACAAAAAACTGAGTCGCTTAATACTTATCAAATTAATCGGTTCAAGTTATAGCAATTCACCTTACAGATTTGTATCGCTAAGGCCTTGATTGGATTGATGGATTGTCATATTCTAATAACTCTAAAAGAACTTTGAATCGAAACAAATAAACAAATGACCGAAGAAGAGGAAAGCTTGGATGGATGCTTATAGAAGTTCAATTACCACATTCTCTCTTGAAGCTCTAAAGTAGCCTCATAAGGCTTAACCCACTATGTCAACGATCTTTGCATTTGCATATCATTGGCGGGATTTGTTGACTTGGGCTGATGTCTTGTAATAGAATTTATTCCATCTATGACATCGCACAACAGAATTTCCATCTTATACAGTGAAGCAAAACCACGGTGATGTGTCTCCAGACTGAGAAAAATGAACACGATTAGCTTAGTACTCTTCAGTCAGAGTCGCCGGTCCAGCATGTTCGATTTGCCTTCACAAGACCGTGACCATGGTGATGCCTCTCCAGACTCTCCTGTCACACCTCCAAATAAGATTAGGAAGTCACAACAAGACGGTTTGTTTCTTGTCCTATTAAACTCTAGAGTTATTTCGCATTCCATACTCATCTTTTGATTTTGCTTTGTTTTCTTCCAATAGTGTTGTCGCAATTCACTTGATGCCATGGTCAAGCCGGAGCCAAGACCAAATTGCCAGGATGCCATTACGAGTGGTAGGATGGTTATCACTAAATGTCATTGTGAGTCATCACACCTAGACATTTAGATCATATCCCATTTTATTTCGTGTTTACATTGCACATAATTTACATATGTCACATTTCATGAGAATAAAATAATAATAAAAAAACATTCATGGCACATTATAGACCTCTGTTATATATTAGATTTGCATATTAGGGTCATGTTGAACAAAACAACATGTAGATTACTTGAGTGTTTTAGATTTAGGAAATCAAAATCGCATCTTGAAGAATTGCCTTTTTTAGAATATGTCTTATTTGCATGTCCAATTGTGTTTATCTTTGCATCTTCAAGCATATTTTTTATTTGCATATTTCTAAATATTGAGGTATGATTCATATTTTATTTGCATCATTAATTGCTACCTTAGAAAAAATTAGAAGTTCCATGGCTACATGTTTCAATAAATATGAGGGCTATGTGATTGCATAAATATTTAATTGATATGCCTGTAATTTTATTTTGATAAATCACACATAATTATATATAAAAAAAGGACTATAAAAATCACTTCTTGCATGATTAGTAATTTTATGTTGCATCATCATCACAAGAGTCACAAGAATATGCTTGAGGTGAATTCAGAAAAATTTAGATTTTGTCTACATATTTGCCTTATGTCTTATTTATCCTATTAGGGTCACATTCTTGATTGTGTCAAGTTCAATTTTCATGCATCTTATCAAAAGAAGAAGAAGAAGAAGAATATTCTCATACTTGTTAGAAGCTTGCTTTAGGAATGCAATTTATGTAGAGTGCATTATATGTGCATATTCATGTTCTTTTGATACATTAGAAAACTTTAATTAAAGTTTCCATTTACTGCTCACAAGTCTGTCTCAAGGTGTAATAACAAACTCTTATGCTAATTTTACCCGATATGGCTTGGGTTATTTACCTTTCGGTACTTTAATTGTTTCACTATTGATTGCTTTGATTTTATTGCTCAAGCATTTATGTATGGATACCAAGATGTGTTTTGGAATATATAGGAAACATTGCTTGAAGTAAGTTTTCATAAAAGAGAAAAAGGTACAAAAAATGAAAATAGACAAATCAACATAATCTATGTCGTCATACCCACAAATCTCTTGCTCGCAAAAATTAGGCTCCGTTCATTTCATGGAAAATATTCCGTTTCCGGAAAATTTTTCCAAAATCATTTTCCAAAAAAATGATGAAATTTTTTGGTGTTCAGTTGAAATTTGAAAATGAAGTGGAAAATATCTTTTACGTATCTAATATGATTTTTTGGGAAAATTACTAATGTAATTTCAATTTTTATAAAAATTTAAAATTTTAATTATTTTTATTTTTTAAAATCGAATTTTTATTCTTTTTCTTTTTCTTTTTCTTTTCCTTCCTCCTTCCTCCTCCTTCTTTGTGCTCCTTCCTCCCACAACTTCCTCCTCCTTCTTCCTACCCATTCCTCCACCGTCGCATGCCTCGACGACAGCGAGCTGCCCAATGACCAACCTAGACATTGGTCAGTGAGCTTGAGGCTCAGCCGATCCAAACGAGCCAAGCTTCGCCGTGGCCGGCGAGCTCATGGCTTGCTAGATCCAAGCAAGCTTGAGCTTGCCGCCTGCCAAATTGGCCAACCAAAAGCGAGCGTAAGCCTATGAAAAATGGAAATTAAAAAAATTAAAAATTTGAATTGTAGAAAAAGAAAAAAAAAAAGAAAAAAGGTCAATAGGGTATGAGATAAGGGAGGTAGAATAAGGAAAATGGTTTCCCTAACTTAAAAGTGGAAAATATTTTCCTCTATTTTAGAAGACTTTTTATTTATGGAAAATGTCTTCCCCGACCAGTTCATTTTCCATGAAACAAACATTGGAAATTCTAAAAATGTTTTGTTGGAAGTTATTTTTCAAACCTAAATTTAGCTTTGTTGTGACCGATTCCGATTGCAAAATACCCGTTGGCTGTTTCTGCCAATGGTTCCCAGCCAAGCGAACCCGCCAATCGTTCTCCGCCACAAACAAACGCAGCGTGAATAACTGATTCAGAGGGTATATGTAGCACCCGTCGACTCATTCTGAAAGGTCTCACCGCATATCACCTTTTTTAGCAGAGAGTGGATTACCCGTGCAACAGAAAGAAAGTTATGGAGACCATGCTTGATGATGAGTGGAATGAATGGATCGAGGATAATGTGTTTAAGTTGTCCGTCATTGCCGCGGTGACGGCGCGGAATTCTTACATAGTGGCTGCCAACCCTCCCCTGTCCATTGTGGTTGGCAACAATGGAGTCGATCTTTCATATTTTATCATGTTCAACACCCTGTGTTTCCTCGCATCCCTCACGTTGATACTAATTCTAGTCGGCGGCCTCAACGGGAGTCGGTATCTGTACCGGCTCGTCGAGCCTCTCATCCTAATTATCCTGACGTGCATGGCCACCACCTTCATCTTCTGCACGATAGCTAATGTTGCAACACTTCGCGAACTTTCTGCCTTGATGTCAAACCCACAAGTTCAGACCTCCTGATTGTGCCTTGCAGCAATTGCCCGGTTTACTTTGCATTCGCACATGTAATAAGTTATATGTAATAAGAGTGACAAAATATGGCAAGTTAAAGAAGAACTTATTTCTCAATATCATTCGGTCTCCTTTCAATTCAAGTTCCCCTGTTTTCCCCTGTTTTTTTTATTATTTATTTTTGCTTTTGTTTTTAACTTGACTTCTTGAGTTGATGAATCCTGTGACTGCGGTTATGATTTCAGAGTTAGCAATTGTTCAATATCTGTTCTAGACTAGGGCATACCGAATGGGTTTAATTATGGAGCTTAAGAATGAAGGCCGCAGAGTTGCACCGACTTCCACTTCGAACATTTGGTCCGTTCTCCAGAGCGAGGATGGGAAAGATGTCGAATGACAAAAGCTGAAGCCACTGCAGGGGAGCTTCGTCAAGATCGGCCGGGTCCCTGCTAAGGAAATGGAAAGGCGTCGAGATGCTTCGTGTGCAGAGGGCGAAGGTTGCGGTGAAACAGCAGATTCGTGTGTCGGTTGGGGAGGAGAAAGACCAAGGTCGGGGAGGGAGTTGCCAATGCCGAAGGAGCTTTGCAAGGGGCTTGGGGAGTTAATTGTTGGGCGGCAAATGGCGAAAAAGGTTCTGCGCTGTTGTGTTTATGTTCGGCTATGTTCATCTGCGGTTCATTTACTTGGGAGCGAATTTGTGTGGAATTTGCATGCTTGTGCTTCTGCGATCATCTCTAATTTTTCCGAAGCATAGAACGAAACCACCCTGCTTTGAGGCTTCTTCATGTTTTGCAAAGCTACCATTTACGATTGTCTGAAAACATTTTCAAGCTCACTCGTTCCGATCGAGAGTCAAATTAGTTAATCAAGAAACAAGACATCCGTGGAGGTTTGCACAATAGAATATCTTGGCTGAATGATCCCAAATATTGTTTACATTCCGGAGAGGAAAGAATCTGATCTGTGACAAGCCACAATTTGCACCAATTGAGCCAACAACTACGTCCCTTTACGTACAGTAGTGGCGGTTCCATGCCATTCTCCTTTCTAAGCATGGTCATTTTTCCCAATCTTCAGCTTCTTCAGGTTGAGCAGGAACACTAGATGCTTCTATCTAAAGGAACCCGTGCAACAATCTTCTTCTCCAACCCAAACCCCAGGCATCAACAATTCATTGACGACAAGGAGGACCAGCATCGGAAAAGAGGGGAAAGAGAGTGAAAGCTATCAGGGCGAACTTGCATCCCCGACCACTGTGCTCATCTCCCGCCACCGACGTCGATCTTTTCTTCCACCTCCAACACCACTAAGGTTTAGATAACGGATCAAGTCTTTGGCTTTCGTGAAAGTCGGTCTTGATTTGTTTGGTTGGAGCATTTCGGTTGAAGGCCTCTGTTTCATTCCCCTGAAATTTCGCGCGGCTGGCATTGTTGCGGACTCTGCAATTCATGAAGGAATTACAACAGCTGAGCAGAGTGGCCAATTAGGCGCTCTGCGACGATGGACAACAACGTAGATAATCCTAAAAGATCACCGTCGGTGGCGGCAATTTCCTGGGCCCCGGATGCTTCCTGGCCAATTAGGCACTCTGCGACGATGGACAACAACATAGATTCCTTGAGCAATGCACTGCCAGGATTTCCTTGCAGCCACAGCGCGTGTTCTTGAGGCCAGGAAGATCTGGGGCCCAGGAAATTGCTGCTACCGACGGTTATCTTTTAGGATATTGTTTGGCAAACCAATTCTAATTCATTGTTGTAGTTTGAGGTCGGAAGGCCTGTTCGATGCTATGTCCGTACGTTTTCACTCCCTAATCTTCAGTGAAGATGCATCTAATGTTCTTCGAACTTTTGTGCCGCAAGGAGCATTTTTTCCCTTTCCTCAGTAATTATGAAGGAAAACTATTAGATGCTGAAGCGATGCTTTGAGTGGCGGCCGCTTCAAAATATGAGTGGAAATCGATCCATCTCCAGTTGTCACCCACCCATCAAAATCTTAAGGAATTATATCATCAACCAACAATAGTTTGTCTCAAAAGTTAAACCGAACAGCAACGTATAACAAGTATATTTCTTTACATATATGACAAAGAGACATCATGAAAACACGTGGGATAACCAAGACAACTGTATCGACCTATCCGACATGAAAATCAATAGGATATTCATGTTTGAGACAACAGCCTGGACTTGTTAATCATGACAGCAAGCAAGGAGGGAGGGGGTTTATTTATTATAGGGTCACTAATGTAAAATAGACGGGCCTACTCCCATAGGAACTTACCAAGTAACTAGCAAGCAATTTATCGAGCTAAGAGTGCAAGAAGTATTTCGCACCCAAAAAAAAAAAAAGGCTTATTTACAAAGTTCGAAGACGCCAGAATAAGGAGGGTTTTTAAGAAAGGGGTCACTGCTTGTGTTACAACATAAGTTGGACTAATATAGGTAATCAAGAAAGGTGTCTGAAAGATATTATTCTTTTCCCCGAAATTATCGATTATCGATCCTAGAATCATAACCTCGAGCTAGGGAGGTTTTGCATTGAATAAAGGACGGAGCATTTCTTGTTTCCCCAATTCACATCAAAATGTGCCTCACCCCATTCTCATCACATGCAGCGGCTACGGCACAAAAGCATTATTTTAGAGGCAGTCGAGACTAGCTTGGTTGTAGCGTTGTGTGAACCTCTTCTATTGGACGTGCCTTGCTTGTATATAGGCAATTCATTTTAGACACGACACAACTAATACAGTACGACACGAATTGTCAGGCCTACTGGGAGCCAGAGTAGGTCAGTTCCCGAGCCAAGTGGTTATGGAACAGGGTACCGGCCCAACCCGTCCTAGAACTGAACCGAACTAACACACCGGTCCCGTTCCTAAGTCAATCCCGGAATAGGTACTTCCTCCTCTCTTTTTTTCTTTTTCTATATATGTAAAATTTCAATATGCAATTTCCTAAATCTAGAACACCGAAGTAATCTACACGTTGTTCTGTTGAAGATGCCCCTAATATGCAAATTCTAAAAAGTGACAAATGTCTATAATGTGCCATGAATGATAGACGTGATGTGGGCTAAGCGACTCGGAGTGATGACTCACAATGAGACTTAGAAGTAATTTAGGAACGGTGGTGGGATTCCAGTAATGTGGTGATGGATCCGGCTCGACCATGGCACAGTGTGAATTGTGTCGACACTACTGGAACAAAACCAAGCCAAATCTAAAGATGAAAATGGAACACAAAATCAACTGAGGACATCAAAGAACCCGGTCTTGGGGCGACTTCCTAATCTTCTTTGGAGGTTTACGTCTGCAGAGGCGTGACCATGGTCATGATCTTGTGAAGGCAAATCAAACAAGCAGGACTGGCGGCTTTGCTTGAAGAACACTCAGCCGAATGGGGCTGTTTTTCTCAATTCACGATCCTTCCCTTCTGTTTTCCACAAGCTTCAAGCTAAAAAAAAAAAACTCACACCTTCAAGTTTTCCTTCTCTTTAACATTCATTGAGGAACGTCAGCAGGATGAAGGATCGATGCATCCTGTGGAAGAGCTCTTCACATATGTTACTGAGCGGGACAACTTCAGTATGTTACCCGCAACTCAGCATGGACAAAATCACTAATTGCTAGGATCATCTAGGGATTCCTCTGCATATTCTTGGGCGAGCTGACTCCTAGTGAAAAACGCTTGACATTGAATCCGCATCTTGACAGTTTCAACAGGTGCATCATTTGAAGAACTGGTGGTGATTTGCAGTCGCCGAACGTCGAGCCCTATGATGCACATATGTTGACAATAACAATTTGCCGGCTAGAACTACTCTAGCAGTTCATTGCAAATCTAACAATATGATCTCGGAATCCATGATATATGCACATTTGGTGGACTAGCATGATTGCAACTCGTGTATTTGGCAGATCTTGTCCAATGATCCTTGTAGGCTTGGTGACTTGGGAGAGTTTGATATTTGTTATCCATGGAATGGTAAGAAGCCTCGTATGTAAAACTCGTGTTGTTAAGCCTTACACAAAACTCTCCGGAGTCATTAACCTGACAGACCACTGGGCAGAATCCTCCAACGACACGAGTGGCAATCATGCTGGTCCCTGCTCTGCTTATGTATATTAAACCTGTCACATCCCAAATCCTATAAGGACAAGGGGGTGACACGGCCGTCCTTCTTGCCCGAAGAACGCAGCCTTAGACTACCCCAAAAAAATTTCAGCTCCCAAGAGTTCCCGCACTCACTCTATCAGTTGCTAACTGAGAGACCTGAAAAACATGAAGATTAGAGGAGTGAGCTACCACGGCTCGCAGTAAACACATTTCTTCCAAGCGGATCGGGAAATCACTATGCACCTTTACAATACCAATACAATCCACTTTGAACATAATATATATACATACTACAAATATCTCAAGAAAAACAACAAAGTAGGTACCAATGGTCGAATCCACTGGTCAATCTCATCAAGCACATGCCAAGGGTCTATCACATTGGCTAAACTCATCAAAACACGGGTCAACGGTCAATTCCACCGACCAAACTCAAATCAAAATGTCAATGGTCTACTCCATTGACCAAGCTCAGGCTCAAATGTCCAACCATGGTCACGCTTAACGCCCGTGACGAGACGACCAAGATTCCTCCCTTGGTTAGGTCTCCACCTACTATAAGCCGGTGGCTCGGCCCACAAGGATATCCTAGACTAGTATGCGCATACCTACACACCCCTCGGGGTTCACAGAGACATTGAGCATCAACCAATAACCACAAATCTCCAATGATCCACAACAGAATCAGAATCCTTTCACAATTCAAACATTTAATAAATATTGAAATGCTTAACATAAACCAGAAAATTTCCAAGGTCCTTTGATAAAGGTTTCGCAACCACTTTCAGGTAAATATCCCAACAAAGGACAATTCCCTCATTTGAACAACAAATGGTAGTGAAAATCCGATCCTATTTTCATGCATCAAAGAATGCTATTTTTCAACTAATAGCATATATTACCCATAATATCTTTCAAATATGAGTTTAAAATACAAGGAAGAAATATGTCACTCACCCGAAAAAGCCAAAAACCAACTAAGCCCTTATTTGAGCCGACGTACTCGAATTCCTAACAATTAATTCAAATAATATCAAAAATCGAGTAAATGGACATTTTAAAGAATGACTTGGCTATACTACGCCTATTTGTCAATAAAACGACACCTACGTGCCCACGGAAAGCTCGCCTCAAACGGAAACCTATTGTTATCCGCGAGACACGGACACGCACTCAACTTTGTCGCCCCATAACTTCCTCCACAAAACTTGGTTTCAAGCCCACTTATAGTCATTAGAAAGCCCTTTCGATGCACTACAACAACCTCATAACAGCTGCCTCAAAACCTCGCCGAAAACAGCAGAAAATCAGTCTCGAAGCTACTGATCGCTACAGTGATAGAACGCGCGCCGAACTTCAAAAATCCGTTCTGGACAAACCGCAAGCTCAAATTCAATTCCGCAAAATGCTATAGCTTCACAACATCCTAAAGTATCATTCCCATAAAAATTTTCAGCTCAATGACTCAAAAATCGGACATCGCCGCACAAATCTCCATAAACTCCGAATTTCAAACCCTAGTTGCTATTAATCCTTTCCAAGGATGATTAGAAGCCTTAATCACTTACCGGCACCGTAGGATAGTGTTGAGTAAGCTTGGTGAGTCATCCGGATCATGGGTGCGCTAAAAATTCTTTCATTTTGCCCCTTTTCCTTCTCTTTCTCTTCTCTCCCGTTTCTACTTCTGCTCTGTTTTTCTGTTCTGTTTTGCTTCTGTCTTCAGCAGCTCCATGTAGCAAAAATAAGGGGAAAGAAGATGGGCTGGACTGGGCTGGTTTTTAAAAGGAAAAATGGATGGGCTAACTCTTGACCCATATGTTACAGTCTACCCTCCTAAAAAAAAAATTTCGTCCTCGAAATTTACATGTACCTTAATCATGAAACAAAAGAGGATATTTGTGTCTTGCCTCATCCTTAAGCTCCCAAGTGGCCTCCCTCTCCATGTGATTTTGCCGTTGAATCTTCACATATGTTTTGAATAATCATGACGATTTGTGACGTGCAATACGGGTAAATCTTCATACTATGTTTTCTTTTGAAGAGAGAGAAGTCCTTATGGCGTGGCTCAAATAAAGAATCAATTTTCTAAGAATCCGTATATGTCATTCCTCTCCTTATCCATTGAACAAGCACCACGATGTTAGGATGCATGGGAGTTCTCATTTCATATTTCATAATAGCCAAAAATCATTGCGAGTATGAGTAGCTATTTTTGCTTAATGCAACTTTTTGCCACATGAGAAGGTCCCTTGTTTGCATAAACTCTTTTAGTAGCATGCACGTGAGAGAGCAACTGCAACTTGTTCGACCACCACTTCAACGAGCTCTAGCTCATAGACATGCCATTGCCTAGCACTAGAATGTATTCCCGAGCAAGAGGATGCATCTTTGCAACATGTGAATTTGATGATATTTTCACCATACGATGATTACTAAACACTTGAGTGATTAGAGAAAATGAATGGGTACAGTGTATCTAACTGGATCCTTGATACTGCCAAAAAGTGTAGGATAGCTAAAGCTCCAAGCCACTTCGTGCTAGCATCCACAGGGCACACTCTCCCAATGCCAAATTTTTGCCGTGTACAACCAGAGTAGTTTTCAAAATAATATGTCCATCAAGAGCACTCCTAATTTTGTGTGTTATCATCCTGGCAATCTGCCAATTTCCTCCCGAGTACAAATGAAACCCATTTTCCTATCAGGTTCTGCAGCTTTGTTTTTCAGAACTCATTCCCCAAATTTCATGCCAAGTAGATCAAGGATGATATGCACAAACATGAGAGCGGTAGCACAAGATACACAATAGTTAAAACCTTTGCAATGGTCATAACCACTTCTACAGTTTTTGAATAGAACTATGAAGGCATTACACTGAACAAAAACCCATCTATAGAGAAATAGCAGATTCTTAACATAAGTTCTAGAGAGATGGAAAAGTAAGCCAGAACAATACAAATTTGAGATGTACTAGTATTTCATCAAAAGCTCGTCAGCTAGCCACTATGACCCAATGCACAATTATAGGAATCCATTGTGTGGAAAACAACTTGAGCAATCAAAGAATTTTTTTTTTTTTCACATGCCTAAATCAAGTCAACCAAGCTCGAGCATGAAGTCAACAAACAACTGAAGCTTATGTTGCCTCTTCCCTGGATTCGTGTCATTCATGCATCTCGATACATGTGACTAATTCCATAAGCCTCAATGATGGTAGTCTTAGTCATAGAATCCTTGAATGCTGAGAAGAGAGAGATCCAGCAAATAGAGACCCAACATCGCACATGCATCTTAAACCCTATTAAGAAATCTTCTACGATAGAACCATATATCCATCTAATCTCTTTGCCCCACTCAATCTGTTCCTCATAATTGCCACTGAGGATATGAAACGCTTCATTCGAAAGTGTTGCCGGATTAGTAGATGGTTGAAGTCTTCCATATTCCATGAATGCCGCTATTATGAAGAGTGGCGATTAACCAATGCGTTTTTTTTTTTTTTTTACCCATTTGAAGTTTTGCTCTATTAGAACCGGTCCCTTCTTATGTACTAGTCATGTAGCGAATGTTCTTTTCCTGCTTGAGTTTTCAAGTTTAAATCCTTTCTTCTTCTTTTTCAACATTTTCAAGGCTATAAGAGTTCAAGTCCCTTGAGGAGTCCACAATTCGCATATGAATTGGTTGTGTATGATCAACATAATGAACTGAATGTCTATCATAAAGGACCAAAGATCCAAATGTTGTTCGACCATATTGATTTCCAGGTGTAGCACAAGGGAATTCACCATATACTGGCTGCCCATTAGTGAGAAGTGGCATTGGATGTTAAGATTTATGCCTAGAAGAGGACGAGAAATCAGGAACTTCTCATTTCCATTGGTGCCTCATGACATTTCCTTGGATATCATTGAACTCACTTTCTAGATCATTGACAACATCTTCACTCACTCAAGGATTCCCTTTGTGTCTTTTGTAGCGAGTCATACACTGAGGATGACACTGATTACCATCTTTCCTCTCGCACTCATAACAAAGACGGCACACTAGGAATGCACTCTCCTTACAAGCAACAAAGACTTCATCATCGATTGTAAATCTAATAATATCACCACAAATCTGACATATCTAGCCACTCAAGTGCTTCAAGGGCTAGGGTGCGCTTCTAGAGTCATGGTGAATCCGAACCAGCATGTTCTTCTTATAAGACCCGGCCACCATTTGTGCACTTGCTTTCAAGAGATGATCTTGACCATTTGTTTTTATCCAGTAGAATTTCCTGAGAATTTCAACACATTTTATTATTTCTGCTAGAAAGTTCAGAACATAAAACTTGTAACTTGGCCAAGAACGAGAGTTTCTACTCCTTCAGTTAATAAGGTCACATGAGTCCTAGTTGATTTGCCCTCATTTAGAGAAAATCTTCCGTGGTTGAACCGATGACTTCCATTCTATCATTTTTTTGTACTAAATAATTTTACAAATTGAACAATTTCCTGCTTTTGGAATGCAGAAGGTGAATCTCGAGGAATAGGAGCATAGCCACTAAAGAAACTCCATAACTCACCGACATCAGCATCACCCACAAACTTTCCGTCCTCTATTGTTGCCACCTTACAATTCCATTAATGCTTATTTTCCTTATGTAGTGAACAACTTCCAAAGCTTTAGCTCTTTCTTGTGTGCTAGAGATGCACCCACTGAAAATATATATATATTGAAGCAATGTCTAATCTGAACACATCATAGTGATTCACGAATGGCTGACCAAATGTGATGTTATTAACACAAACAATATGCTCTCCTTTGCATGCAAATAAGCTGATGAAGTGCTTTTCCCCCTTCAGAATTCTTGTCTCTAACTTGTACACCCTTTCGATGGGTATAATGCATGGGCTAAAGAAGGACAAGAATTTCTCCATTTCTCGGCTTGAAACTTCCTCGCAAAATAGAATTTGCCATGTGAAGCCCTTGGGATGCAAACTAAGTGAAGATTTTCGATACACCATCTCTCTAAACCATACTTCATTTCCACACCTTAGAACATCAATGTCCTTAGACAAATGAGACATTTTCTCTCTTAAGAGAGCACTCCACAAAGTTACAAGATTTAAGTCGGAATTGAGCGAGAAAAATGACAGTCGACTACAACAAAGGAACTTGGTATTAGAACTTGCATCGAACAAAGAAATGCGTCTCTCCATCATTGTTCTTTGCTTCTTCAATTCAAATTCTTTCTTTTCCTCTTCACACGTTAAAGTCTCATAGGCTCATTCTAATTTTGTTTTTCTTCATCAATTCCTTTTCTCAAGTTCTGCAACTAAAGTCAAGATTCTTTGGCCTTTCTCCATTCAATAGCACATATCTTAGAAAATAAAAAGCTCATTAAATCCACATCCTCAAAACCCTGAAAGTCAAAGTGCATAAGAACCGACACAGACTTCGAAGGAAGGAAGAATCCAGAGTTTCCTCCTCGAAGTCGGTAGCGACACCACTAAACTTGAAATTTTCTTAATCGCCTTGTCTCTCCCACTCTGAGTTGGACCGATAATCATTTGGACCTAAAATGAAACATACGTCCTAGTAAAACAAGACTAACACGCGTTATAAACTAACACACAATCTCACAACGTCCCATTAAAAATCTAAACCCAAATATCATAACCTAGGCTCTGATACCAAAAATGTCACTCACCAAATCCTATAAGGACAAGGGGGTGACACGGCCGTCCTTCTTGCCCGAAGAACACAGCCGTCCTTCTTGCCCGAAGAACACAGCCTTAGACTACCCCAAAAAAATTTCAGCTCCCAAGAGTTCCCGCGCTCACTCTATCAATTGCTAACTGAGAGACCTGAAAAACATGAAGATTAGAGGAGTGAGCTACCACGGCTCAGTAAGTAACACATTTCTTCCAAGCGGATCGGGAAATCACTATGCACCTTTACAATACCAATACAATCCACTTTGAACATAATATATATACATACTACAAATATCTCAAGAAAAACAACAAAGTAGGTACCACTGGTCGAATCCACTGGTCAATCTCATCAAGCACATGCCAAGGGTCTATCCCATTGGCTAAACTCATCAAAACACGGGTCAACGGTCAATTCCACCGACCAAACTCAAATCAAAATGTCAATGGTCTATTCCATTGACCAAGCTCAGGCTCAAATGTCCAACCATAGTCACGCTTAACGCCCGTGACGAGACAACCAAAATTCCCCCCTTGGTTAGGTCTCCACCTACTATAAGCCGGTGGCTCGGCCCACAAGGATATCCTAGACTAGTATGCGCATACCTACACACCCTCGGGGTTCACGAGACATTGAGCATCAACCAATAACCACAAATCTCCAATGATCCACAACAGAATCAGAATCCTTTCACAATTCAAGCATTTAATAAATATTGAAATGCTTAACATAAACCAGAAAATTTCCAAGGTCCTTTGATAAAGGTTTCGCAACCACTTTCAGGTAAATATCCCAACAAAGGACAATTCCCTCATTTGAACAACAAATGGTAGTGAAAACCCGATCCTATTTTCATGCATCAAAGAATGTTATTTTTCAACTAATAGCATATATTACCCATAATATCTTTCAAATATGAGTTTAAAATACAAGGAAGAAATATGTCACTCACCTGAGAAAAGCCAAAAACCAACTAAGCCCTTATTTGAGCCGACGTACTCGAATTCCTAACAATTAATTCAAAATAATATCAAAAATCAAGTAAATGGACATTTTAAAGAATGACTTGGCTATACTACGCCTATTTGTCAATAAAACGACACCTACGTGCCCACGGAAAGCTCGCCTCAAACGGAAACCTATTGTTATCCGCGAGACACGGACACGCACTCAACTTTGTCGCCCCATAACTTCCTCCACAAAACTTGGTTTCAAGCCCACTTATAGTCATTAGAAAGCCCTTTCGATGCACTACAACAACCCCATAACAGCCGCCTCAAAACCTCGCCAAAAACAGCAGAAAATCAGTCTCGAAGCTACTGTACGCTACAGTGACAGAACGCGCGCCGAACTTCAAAAATCCGTTCCGGACAAACCGCAAGCTCAAATTCAATTCCGAAAAATGCTATAGCTTCAAAACATCCTAAAGTATCATTCCCATAAAAATTTTCAGCTCAATGACTCAAAAATCGGACATCGCCGCACAAATCTCCATAAACTCCGAATTTCAAACCCTAGTTGCTATTAATCCTTTCCAAGGATGATTAGAAGCCTTAATCACTTACCGGCGCGGTAGGATAGTGTTGAGTAAGCTTGGTGAGTCATCCGGATCATGGATGCGCTAAAAATTCTTTCATTTTGCCCCTTTTCCTTCTCTTTCTCTTCTCTCCCATTTCTGCTTCTGCTCTGTTTTTCTGTTCTGTTTTGCTTCTGTGTTCAGCAGCTCCACGCAGCAAAAATAAGGGGAAAGAAGATGGGCTGGACTGGGCTGGTTTTTAAAAGGAAAAATGGATGGGCTAACTCTTGACCCATATGTTACAAAACCGATGCAAAACTACAAAAGAACAACGTCTCCCTAAGAAATTGGTTGTGAATGTGAATCCTCATATGTGCGTTATATCTGGCGAGTCGCCAGCTCATTGGCTTTGGCAGAGCTCGGGCTCATCTGGATTGGCCAACCCTCGAGCTCGCCAACCCATGTCTAGGTCGGTCGGTGGGCATCCTGCTATCACCGAGGCATGCGGCGGGGGAGGAAGGAGCAGGAAGAAGGAGGAGGACGAAGTCGCGGGAGGAAGGGGCACAAAGGAGGAGGAGGAAGGAAAAGAAAGGGAAAAATAAAAATCGATTTTTTTAAATAAAAATGATTAAAAATTCAATTTTTATAAAAATTAAAATTACATTAGTAATTTTTCTTTAGGTATCGAAGGTGGAAAATATTTTCCATTTCATTTTTCAGGTTTTAACCAAACACTGAAAAATATCATCATTTTCCTGGAAAATGATTTCCTGTAAAATATTTTTCGAAACATGATATTTTCCGCAAAACAAATGGAGCCTAAATGTCTTTGTGAGTCATCAAACCTAGGCATTTAGATCGTATCCCATTTTATTCCGTGTTTACATTGCACATAATTTACTATGTCACATTTCACGAGAATAAAAAAAATCATTCATGGCATATTGTAAACCTCTGTTATATATTAGATTTGCATATTAGTGTCCTCTTGAAAAGTACAATACGTAGATTACTTGGATGTTTTAGATTTAGGAAATTGCTTCTTGAAGATTTGCCTTTTTAGAATAATACTTCTTTGCATGTCCAATTGTGTTTATCTTTGCATCTTCAAGCTTATTTTCTATTTGCTTATTTCTAAATAGAGGTATGATTCATATTTTATTTGCATCATTAATTGCTACGTTAGAAAAAAAATTAGAAGTTCCATGGCTACGTGTTTCAATAAATATGAGGGCAATGTGACTGCATTAATATTTAATTGATATACCTATAATTTTATTTTGATAAATCAGACATAACTATATTTAAAAAAAGACTATAAAAAGCACTTCTTGTATGATTAGTAATTTTATGTTGCATTTGCCTTATATCTTATTTACCCTCTTAGGGTCACATTCTTGATTGTGTCAAGTTCAATTTTCATTCATCTTATTAAAAAAAGAAGAAGAAGAAGAATATTCTCATACTTGTTAGAAGCTCACTTTAGGAATGCAATTTTTGTAGAGTGCATTACATTTGCATATTCATGTTCTATTGATACATTAGAAAAATTTAAATAGAGTTTCCATTTATTGCTCATGGGTCTATCTCAAGGTGTAATAACAAACTCTTACACTAATTTTACCCGATATGGCTTGGGTTATTTACCTTTCAATACTTTAGTTGTTTCACTATTGATTGCTTTGATTTTATTGCTCAAGCATTTATGTACGGATACCCAGATGCGTTTTGGAATATATAGGAAACATTGCTTGAAGTAAGTTTTTATAAAAGAGAAAAAGGTAAAAAAAAAATGAAAATAGACAAATCAACATAATCTATGTCCGGACCCACAAATCTCTTGCTCACAAAAATTATGCTTTCTGTTCGTTTCACGGAAAATATTCCATTTCTGGAAAATGTTTTCCAAAAAATGATGATATTTTCTCGGTGTTCATTTGAAACTTCAAAATGAAGGGGAAAATATTTTTTACCATTCAGTATCTAATATGATTTTTGGGAAAATTACTAATGTAATTTCAATTTTTATAAAAATTAAATTTCGAATTTTTCTTTTTCTTTTTTCTTTTTCTTTTCCTTCCTCCTTCCTCCTTTCTCCTCCTTCTTCGCGCTCCTTCCTCTGCAACTTCCTCCTCCTTCTTCTTCCAGCTCATTCCTCCATGTTGCGTGCCTTGACGACAACGAGCTGCCTGGCAACCGGCCTAGACACTGGTTGGCGAGCTTAAGGCTTGGCCGATCTAGGCCAATCGAGCTTCGCTAAGACTAACGAGCTCGTGGCTTGCTAGATCCAGGTGAGCTCAAGCTCACCGCTTGCCAAATCAATTTCCGTGAAAGGAACCTAAATTTAAGTTTTGTTGACCGATTCCGGTTGCAAAATATCCGTTGGCTATTTCTCCCGAATGGTTCTCCGCCAAGCGAACCTGCCAATCCTTCTCCACCACAAACAAACGCGGCCTAAATAACTGATTCAGAGGGTATATATAGCAACTGTCGACACATTCTGAAAGGTCTGATAGCATATCACCTTTTTTAGCAGCAGAAAGAAAGTTATGGAGACCAAGCTCGTGAATAAAGCGTTTGGGCTGTTGGTCGTTGTCGGTGTGGTGGCCATGAATTCTTCCCGAGTGGCTGCCAACCCTCCCCCATCCGTTGTGGCCGGCGACAATGGAGTCGATCTTTCATATTATATGGTGTTTAACTCCATAGCTTTTTTCGCATCCCTCACGGTGGTTGCAATTCTCGCCGGCGGCATCAGGGGGAGTCGGTCTCTGTACTGGCTCATCAAGCCTCTCATGCTAACCACCATAGCTTGCTTGACCATCGCCTTCTTCTTGGCATCAAGAATTACGAATGCAACGCATCGCAAAGCTTCTGCCTTGATGTCGAACCCGCAAGTTCGGTCCTCCTGAGTGTGCCTTGCAACAGTTGCCTGGTTTGCTTTGCATTCGCGCATGTAATAAGATATATGTAATAAGAGTGAGAAAAATGGCAAGTTAAAGAAGAACTTGTTTCTCAGTATCATTCGGTCTCCTTTATGTTCAATTTCCCCGGCTTTCCCCTGTTTTTTTTTTTTTTTTAACTTGACTTCTTGAGTTGATGAATCCCGTGACTGCGGTTATGATTTCAGAGTTGGCAATTGTTCAATATCTGTTCTAGACTAGGGCACACCGAATGGGTTTAATTATAGAGTTTAAGAATGAAGGCCGCAGAGTTGCACCGGCTTCCACTTCGAACATTTGGCCCATTCTCCGGAGCAAGGATGGGAAAGATGTCGAATGACAAAAGCTGAAGCCACTGCAGGGGAGCTTCGTCAAGATCAGCCGGGTCCCTGCTAAGGACATGGAAAGGCGTCGAGATGCTTCGCGTGCAGAGAGCGAGCGAAGGTTGCGGTGAAACGGCAGATTCGTGTGTCGGTTGGGGAGGACAAAGACCAAGGTCAGGGAGGGAGTTGCCGATGCCAAAGGAGCTTTGCAAGGGGCTTGGCGAGTTAATTTTCAGGCGGCAAATGGCGAAAAAGGTTCCGCGCTGTTGTGTTTATGTTCGGCTATTTTCATCTGCGGTTCATTTACTTGGGAGCGAATTTGTGTGGAATTTGCATGCTTATGCTTCTGCGATCATCTCTAATTTTTCCGAAGCATAGAACGAAACCACCCTGCTTTGAGGCTTCTTCATGTTTTGCAAAGCTACCATTTACGATTGTCTGAAAACATTTTCAAGCTCACTCGTTCCGATCGAGAGTCAAATTAGTTAATCAAGAAACAAGACATCCGTGGAGGTTTGCACAATAGAATATCTTGGCTGAATGATCCCAAATACTGTTTACATTCCGAAGAGGAAAGAGTCTGATCTGTGACAAGCAACAATTTGCACCAATTGAGCCAACAACTACGTCCCTTTACGTACAGTAGTGGCGGTTCCATGCCATTCTCCTTTCTAAGCATGGTCATCTTTCCCAATTCCGACAATATAGCCTGCAATCTTCAGCTTCTTCAGGTTGAGCAGGAACACTAGATGCTTCCATCTAAAGACATGTTCGCCCAACAACCTGAGCCACGAAAGCCCGTGCAACAATCTTCTTCTCCAACCCAAACCCCAGGCATCAACAATTCATTGACGACAAGGAGGACCAGCATCGGGAAAGAGGGGAGAGAGAGAGTGAAAGCGATCAGGCGAACTTGCATCCCCGACCACCGCGCTCATCTCCCACCACCGACGTCGATCTTTTCTTCCACCTCCAACACCACCAAGGTTTAGAGAATGGATCAAGTCTTTGGCTTTTGTGAAAGTCGGTCTTGATTTGTTTGGCTCGAGCATTTCGGTTGAACGCCTCTGTTTCATTCCCCTGAAATTGCGCGCGGCTGGCACTGTTGCGGACTCCGCAATTCATCAAGGAATTGCAACAGCAGAGCAGAGTGGCCAATGAAGCGCTCTGCAACGATGGACGACAACGTAGATTCCTTGAGCAATGTACTGCCAGGATTTCCTTGCGGCCGCTGCACGTGTTCTTAATTTTATTTCCATGATGGGAAACATCATTTTCTTTCACTTAAGATCTTAGTTTTATTCGAGTACAATTTCAAAAGTTCAGTGAAAGGGAGGCAAAGCCAGATTTCCCCTTTAATACATAGAAATTATAAAGGCAAAGTTAGACAGGATGGTGAAAAAAACAACTCACCCCTTCAAGTTTTCAATTCACGATCCTTCCCTTCTATTTTCCAAAAGCTTGGACCCCTCAACCTTGAAAAAAAAAAAAACTCACCCATTTATGTTTTTTTCTCTTTAACATTCATTGAGGAACGTCAACAGGATGAAGGATTGATGCATCCTGGGGAAGAGCTCTTCACATATGTTACTGAGCAGGAAAACTTGAGCATGTTACCAGCAACTCAGCATGGACAAAATCACTAATTGCAAGGATCATCTAGGGACTCCTCTGCATATTCTTGGGCGTGCTGACTCCTAGAGAGAATTGCTTGACTTTGAATCCGCGTCTTGACGGTTTCAACAGGGTGCATCATTCGAAGAACTGGTGATGATTTGCAGTGGCCAAATGGGGATTATAGTTTAGAAACGTATTTTTAAATATAAATTTAAATTGTTAAATAATGTTAGGTATAATTTGGTGTCTAACATGAAAACTAGGCAAGGCCCATTTGGGCAAGGTGTAGGAATGATATGGAAACATCAATTTTCTTTTACTTAATATTTTAATTTTCGAGTATAATTTCGAAAGTTTAGTAAAAGGGAGGCAAAGCCAAATATCCCCTTAATATATAGAAAATATAAAGGCAACGTTAGATAGGACGGTGAATTCATCTAGACGTAACAATATATTGCTCAAGAGGCCTCCTATTAAGTTTAGATTGGTCATTCATGATATATCAATTCATGAGAGAAAGTCCAATAAATCATGAAGATAAAATAAATTTTGTCCTTCATATTTACACAATGCGTCAAAAATAATATATTAAAAATAAAAAAAATATTTATCATTTAAAGGCTTAAAATGTGGGGAATTTTTAAGAAAATCCAATTAACTCATCTTTCACTGGAGTTGTGATGCCGCCATCCACCAACACCTCCCACTTAAACTGAGTCCCTTCGATGGCGTCACCTTCAGAGACCCATGTTCGGCGTCCATCCTCCGCCGCTGCCGAGCTGCTCTCAAACGCCTCTGTGCTGCGGCCACCTCCGTCAGCAGACCTTCCTTCCTGCTGAATTCCCCCACGATCGGCGCCTCCTCGTCCAGTTGTCACCGCAGGTGCCACAAGTGGGAAGGGACCGAGCACGACCGCATTAGGGCAGACATGAACTTTCCTCAGTGCTTGAAGCCAATGCCCCTCCTCTTCTCCAACCAACCCTCTCCATTACCGGCTGAGAGCCCGGCGTTTACCTGGCCCTCGACCTCTGCCCCTGCTGCCGGACCGCCTTCTACTTCAGGCCTTTCAAGCTAGAGCCACTGCAACGGGAGCTTCGTCGAGATCGGCCAGGTCTCTGCCAAGGACATGGAGAGGCGTCGAGATGCTTCATGTGCGGAGAGCGAAGGTTGCGGTGAAACGGCATGATGCTTGTCGGGATTACATCTTGGAACTTCACTCTTTGTTAGCCGATTACATATTCTTGGTAAGAGTTGGTTGATTTACGACGATGGCCGGTGTCCCTCTTGCTCATTCCCTATCTGTCTCTGCCTTGCTGGGTCCCACTGGCTTGGGCATGAACAGTACTGGATAATATGTAGAATTTGCCTTGCATATATAGGACATGTTGGGGGTAAACCCATTAAACAAGTTAATCGAGCCAGGTCAAAAGAGTTCGATCTAAATTCATCATTTTTTCTGCGAGGCAAATTTAGTAACCCATATCTAACCCAACCTCACTCATATGTTCATATCATAAACCTATGAAAATCCATACCCATCCACTTAACTCACTTTAAACTCTTATGTGAATGTGTTATTTAAATGAAATTTGATATCATATTTAAAAACTAAAATAACGAAATAAGAATATGTAAATAAATATATATAAAAATCCTATAAAGAACTATAACAGTGTGCATGTGTTGACAACACATTTTTTTTAGATGCATGCTTTACTTATCAAACTAAAATTTAATAATTTCTCAATGATTTGCGTCAAATTCCACAGCCTAATTATCCTTTTTCAGCACATATTTGCGGAGTGACAACTGGCTGGTGGAGTGAATTTAGTTCCATACTTAAAACCTAATACGAGCTCTCTCTCTCTCAGCTCACAAGCTCAAAGAATTCCACCCAAAAAAATTTACGGTATTTGTATCAAACAAAAGAACGAACACTTTGTGCAAATTTAGAGAGACGACGTATGTTCAAGAAGAACAATGAACCGCTCGCCGTCTCATTGTCGATCAGCTAGTAGGCCCCCCGAAGTCTGCACGGGTGTCTCGGAACAATCGATAAAGGTAAACAATTACATAAACACAATTAAGAGACAAACTACCTTCATAATCAACAAACACACAAACCATGATGAAAAATGGAATTATTAATTTACAAAAAAAAAAAAAGTAATTCATGAAACACCCAAAGCAAAAGCAAATATCCTATTATAATGTATAGATCCAATCTAATGTACAAATTTTATCAGGGTCAATTCCAAAAAAAACCCCAAACTTTAGATCTAGTCCCAAATATACCCCGAACTTTTTTTTGTCTCAAGAAAAACCCCAAACTTTAGGTTTAGTCCCAAATCTGCCCCGAGCTTTTTTTTTTTTTTTGTCTCGAAAAAACCCCAAACTTTAGGTTTAGTCCCAAATCGCCCCCCAAACTTTTCTTTTGTCTCGAAAAACCCCAAACTCTTAGTCCATTCCCAAATCTATCCCAATTTTTTTGTCAAAAAGAAAATCATCAAAATTTACTTTAATCCTAAATTTGTCCTCATTAGCCTTTGTCCAAAAGCCGTATTAGTAATCCCTAATTTTTTATGTCCTAAAATGGTTTTACTTTGAAAATAATTTTCTATGACATATTGCTTATTTGTATTTATTATCTATGTGGAAATGCCATGTTAAGTTGGGACTAGACCATGGGGTATAGTTGAGAATAGGTCAAAAATTGATGATTTTTTTAGTACAAATGGTGGGTAAAACCCCAAATTAGTATACCCGTAAATTGCGACGCGTTATTTAATTTAGCAATTTGACAATAAAATTTAACAAAAACTAATAGATGGTAATTTGTTTTGGTGATCAAAAAATTAATTTTGGGTAAATTTGTCATATATGTACCAATTTGGGATTTTTCATGATATTGACTCTTTTTTTTTTAGACAAAACCAAATTCGGGGTAGATTTGGGATTAAAATTAAAGTTTAGGGTTTTTTTTTTAGACAAAAGAAAAGTTCGGGCAGATTTGGGACTAAACCTAAAGTTTGGGGTTTTTCTTGAGACAAAAAAAAGTTTGGGGTATATTTGGGACTAAACCTAAAGTTTGGGGTTTTTTTTGAATTAACCCAATTTTATCATGTACCCACGATCAGCACGGGCGAGCTACGCAATCGCTCAAAACAGTAGAGAAAGGTTCATAATGTTATCTATATACCTTTAAATCATCACTCCGATGAGTATTTCTTTTAAGGGTTTGGTTCTCGTAGTCTGGACTGAAGGATCACGTTAACTCTTCTTCAACTCAAAATGGATTAGCTATCCGATGTACTCATCGTCAGTTTGAGTTTCTAAGAATAAAAGGAACAAGACCCACGCTACGATTATAGAGAGCCCCCGTATTCGCCATGGTTGAAAATGGATTTTCAGCTGATATGAACAAGAAGAACTCGACATTCTTGACGTCGTCGTCGCCTGCGGGACAACCTCTTTCTATTTAGTCAAGACCCGCGATACAATGATTGAGCACAATTGAAACGGGAGACTCGAAAGACCAGACTTTTGCATGTCTTGACTGCAAATTGTTTTTTAGTTGTAAGCAATGGCCTCGCCAAAGGACCGCCGTTAGCCATTGACGAATCCAAGGATAGACTTCTTTATCTTCCAACTAGGGAAGCATCATCACATAGTGTTAAACTTTCCCTACATTTCTTTCTCTATGATTATTTCAATACCTTATGTTAGTGATTCTCAGAGACAATTGGATGAAAGGGCTTCATTGGAGTTCAACACAAAGTTTATGACTATATTGACAAAATTTTAAATTTTAAGACTAAATTGGTATTCATACAATAAATTTAGAATTGAATAGATAATTTTCCAGAATACATAAAGAAAGGGCTGAACTTGCTAGTACGCGAGCGAAAATCAGTCAACTGCGAAATACAAGGGCTATCAAGTGAATGAATCATGCAACTTGTCAACATTGAAATATCACCATGAATGGAGGTAATTGTCCAGTCAATGGGCAGAAAAGGTATGACAGGAACCTTGATTGTCATGTAATCTATTCGTAAATTACTAACATTATCATGAACCAACTTTCTAAATTAATTTAGTAATTACATTCTTCTGAATTTTAAAAGTGTAGTTAGTAAATTATCATCGTTATAATGAATTTAGCAACATCCAACTAATTAGCAAGTTATCGGCTGCTTTCAAATTTTGCTGTGTGGTTAATAGACTATACTCGCTCTACAATGGATTTGCCAACATTATCAATAAATTAGTAATTTATCAACTTTTTGAAATTTAGTCTTGGTAAGTCACAAGACATAATTATAAAAATTTGAAAAAAGTATGTAACTTTCTAATTTATTGGGATGTTATAGCGTCTTACTTACCGGCCGCACTTATAACTCACTGTTTATTGGAATGTTGTAAATTCCTTATAGAATTAGTATTATACTAACCAACTTGGTAATTTACTAATTTATTGGAATATTAGCAGATTCATTATATTGTTGATTGTAAACTAAACTGCACTGGTAAAATTTGAAATTAGTTAGCAACTTGCTTACGTCCCAATAAAATGAATGACTTTTAACAATTTTTCGAACTTTACAAGTGTACTTGATGAACTAGAGATTAATAATTTATCAACACCAGGGCGAGGGCCCCAAAAAAAAAAACACCAGGGCGGAAAAACTGGACCGTCTCAATTGGTTCGGAAAAAATAACAAACAATTAAGACTTCTGTTAACACCTAAATTTTGACAATTTATTTAAGTGTTTATTAATTGCATTAGAAAATTAGGGATTAATTTCTAACCCCTTAACAAAAAATATTTTTCATTAAAATTGCATCGCATATAGACATAAGGAGCACTTGCATCACTAGTTTTAAAATTTATCAAAAAAAAAAAAATTTTAAAAAAATTAATAATTATTTTTTTTTTTTAAAAAAAACGTGGGTCCGGGCTAGGGCCAGGCCTGCCCGGCCCCTTCCTCTTTTCCCTTCTCTTTTTTGGTACCTGGGCCGGCCCTTCTCCTTTGGTTTCGGCCCGGCCCGTCCGTCTCCTCCCTCTTCCCTTCTTTTTCTTCCACGCGCGGCAAGCAAGAACCCGCAGAAGAGAAATAAAAAAGTGGCAGCAGCAGGTCGGCAGGGAGGAGCAGCAGCAAAGCAACAGCAGGGAAGTCAGCAGAGGGGAGCAAGCAGCAAAGCAACAGCGGAAGTCGCGAAGCAAGGCAGCAGCAGCAAGTCGGCGAGCGGGGGCGAAAGAGAAAAAGGAAAGAAGAAGAAACGGGGACGAACGGAGAGAACGGACCGAGAGCCCGAGAGGGAGAGAGAGCAAGAGAGTTCCAAAAAAAAACAGATCTGAGAGAGAAGGGAGACGGAGAGAGAGAGAACTCGAACAGGAAAAGAAAGAGGAAAGCCGAGTCTTGCCAAAA
Source organism: Corymbia calophylla (assembly GCA_014182845.1). Lineage (NCBI taxonomy): Eukaryota > Viridiplantae > Streptophyta > Magnoliopsida > Myrtales > Myrtaceae > Corymbia > Corymbia calophylla. The sequence goes on along the minus strand of CM024699.1, from coordinate 641,797 downwards.
AAAAACCGAGAAGCTCGGGCACGAAAAAGAGGGGAGAAGGCGAGCTCGAGGGAGCGGTTAGCCGTCGTCGGAGGCCCGTGCGCCATCGTTGTCCGCCGCAACCCTTCCCCGAACCAGGTAAGTTCGGCACCATTCTTGCTTCGTTTTAGGCGCACCGGGCCGGAGCTCGCGGCCGTCCGGCTCGCGCAAGCTCCGGCCCTCGTCACCCTTGCATTTTGTTCCCACGTTCCTCATATGTCATGTTCGCACGTTCCTCATATGTCATGTTCGAAGACCCCTAAAGCATGTTCGAGGCTCGGTCGAGTCGGAAACCCTTCGTTTTACTCGTGCCCGCCAAGTGTTTGATGAAATGCCTTATAGAAAATCGAAGGGTGTTCATACTTTTAGTCGAAAGCCGATCTGTTTTCATGCTCTTTTATCTATAGAATCATTCTGTATTCATTCATATTCGAGGTTCCATGATGATTTGTATGAAAAACCCGTGTAACGTCAAATCGGTGAAGGTTTCGCGGCCACCGGAGTTTATGGCCGGCGGTGGCCGATGTCGACGGGAATGAGTGGCTGATAAAAGGGCGGTGTAACATATGGGTCAAGAGTCAGCCCATCCCTCTTTCCTTTTAAAAACCAGCCCAGCCCAGCCCATCTTCTTTCCCCTTATTTTTGCTGCGTGGAGCTGCTGAAGACAGAAGCAAAACAGAACAGAAAAACAGAGTAGAAGCAGAAACGGGAGAGAAGAGAAAGAGAAGGAAAAGGGGCAAAATGGAAGAATTTTTGGCGCACCCATGATCTGGACGACTCACCAAGCTAACTCAACACTATCCTACGGCGCCGGTAAGTGATTAAGGCTTCTAATCATCTTTGGAAAGGATTAATAGCAACTAGGGTTTGAAATTCGGAGTTTATGGAGATTTGTGTGGCGAGGTCCTATTTTTGAGTCATTGAGCTGAAAATTTTTATGGGAATAATACTTTAGGATGTTGTGAAGCTATAGCATTTTGCGGAATTGAATTTGAACTTGCGGTTTGTCCGGAACGGATTTTTGAAGTTCGGCGCGCGTTCTGTCACTGTAGCGAACAGTAGCTTCGGGACTGATTTTCTGCTGTTTTCGGCGAGGTTTTGAGGCGGCTGTTATGGGATTGTTGTAGTGCATCAAAAGGGCTTTCTAATGACTATAAGTGGGCTTGAAACCAAGTTTTGTGGAGGAAGTTATGGGGCGACAAAGTTGAGTGCGTGTCCGTGTATCGCGGATAACAATAGGTTTCCGTTTGAGACGAGCTTTCCGTTGGCACGTAAGTGTCGTTTTATCGACAAATAGGCGTAGTATAGCCAAGTCATTCTTTAGAATGTCCATTTACTCGATCTTTGATATTATTTTGAATTAATTGTTAGGAATTCAAGTACGCCGGCTCAAATAAGGGCTTAGTTGGTTTTTGGCTCTTCTCAAAAGGAGTGACATGTTTCTTCCTCGTATTTTAAACTCATATTTGAAAGATATTATGGGTAATATATGCTATTAGTTGAAAATAGCATTCTTTGATGCATGAAAATAGGATCGGGTTTTCACTACCATTTCTTGTTTAAATGAGGGAATTGTCCTTTATTGAGATATTTGCCTGAAAGTGGTTGCGAAACCTTTATCAAAGGACCTTGGAAAGTTTCTGGTTTATGTTAAGCATTTCAATATTTATTAAATGTTTGAATTGTGAAAGGATTATGATTCTATTGTGGATTATTGGAGATTTGTGGTTATTGGTTGATGTTCAATATCTCTGTGAACCCTGAGGGGTGTGTAGGTATGCGCATACTAGTCTAGGATATCCTTGTGGGCCAAGCCACCGGCTTATAGTAGGTGGAGACCTAACCAAGGGGGAATCTTGGTCGTCTTGTCACGGGCGTTAAGCGTGACCATGGTTAGACATTTGAGCCTGAGCTTGGTCAATGGAGTAGACCATTGACATTTTGATTTGAGTTTGGTCGGTGGAATGGACCGTTGACTCGTGTTTTAATGAGTTTAGCCAATGGGATAGACCCTTGGCATGTGCTTGATGAGATTGACCAGTGGATTCGACCATTGATACCTACTTTGTTGTTTTTCTTGAGATATTTGTAGTATGTATACATATTATGTTCAAAGTGGATTGTATTGGTATTGTAAAGGTGCATAGTGATTTCCCGATTCACTTGGAAGAAATGTGTTACTTACTGAGCCTTGGTAGCTCATTCCTTTCCTCTTATTATATTTTCAGGTCTTTCAGGTAGTGGCCGTTAGAGCGAGAGCGCCATCGTGGGGACTTTTGGGAGCTGGATATGTGAGTGTAGTTTAAGGCTGCGTTCTTCGGGCAAGAAGGATGGCTGTATCACTCCCTTGTCCCTTCAAGATTTGGGGTGTGACAGGCGGTGTCTCGGTGAGGAGAGAGGAACCATGGCAGTTTCAGTTGGAGTCAAAGGTCTTTCGGATCAAAAAAAAAAAAAGAAGAAAAGAAAAGAAAAAGAGGAAGAAGAAGAAACGCAGGTGAGGGACGTTGGGAGGTTGAAGACTCTGCATGGGGGAGGAAGAAAGCTGCAGCAGAAAAGATAAAATAAGAAAAGGACAAAAAAAATATTAAAAAATTAAAACATAAAAAAATTAGTTAAAATTTCTTTTTTCTTAGTCCAGTCGGGTCGGGTTATTGGTGCGAATTGGGTCAGCAGAGCCGGGTCTCCTGACCCGGTCCGTATTATATATTTTATTAAAAAAATAAAAATTCAGAAAATCAAAAAATATTGAAAAATATAAAAAATCATAAAAAAATTCGAAATTTCAGAAAATTCAAAAACCTGAAAATTTATGAAAATTTTCGAAAAAAAAATCTTTTTTAATTAAAAGAAAATATTCGAAAATATTAAATTATTAAAATATTAAAAATTCAAAAAAAAAAAGAAAAAAGTTCAAAAATCCCAAAAATTCCAAATTTGTTTTAGAGTTCCCTAAAGGGCTCTAAAATAATTCTTTGACCAATTTTCTCTTAAAAAAATGTTGGAAAATCATCGGCTTAAGATTGTGCTTAAAATCGAACAAGCCCTTATGGCTTCACTTTAGGATTTTACTTGCAATTTATTTAATGCTTTCTTTAATTGCTGATTACTATTTTGATTATTGTGTACCCGCATGATCACCTCACATGTTACTGGTTAAGCATAAAATCAATCCAAACTGCCTGACAAAAGTCTTTTTGAAATGAACAAGATTAGGTACCGAAAGGGCACTAATTAGTTAATTAGTGTAATCAAGTCCCCGACCCTAGAATCTCTGGTTGCGTAGAAAGTGAGGCACACTCCCATGTCTTGCTTGGTTTCTAGCCGACCCCAATAGGCTAGTGGCGACTCTTCATTTAAAGATTTTCATGAACACCCAATGTCACGCGGGGTATGGGCTTGGGAGAGCCTTTGTCTAATAAGGGTCATGGACCCACCCTTTGGACAATACCCCTAAACCTATTTATTTATATATTCCTTTCCCCCATCGAGACGGAAAAAATAGGTCGCGACAACTTCAAAGAGAAACTTTGATTTTTTTTTTTTTTTTTTTTTGGCTATTAGTCACGTTCACTCCTTCAAGTATAGGTGATTTAAATCCAAAAATCAATGACATTTCGAGTTAAAAGAGATGGTGGTTTTGTGTACCTGACTTGGTGCATTATGCTCCTAGCTTTTGATGTTATACATAATTCTTTTTGACCAATAGTTGAACATTTTTATAATGTTTTAGGTACACGTCAAATTATAAATGTCATATTATGGGGACAATTACCCAATCAATGCTAAATTTATTATGCAAATGTTAATTTGGTTTTAAACTTATATGCGCGAAATATCAACATAGTCTTTTAGGCCAATTGTTGCGTATAATACTAGGTAAGCATTATGTGCATTGCTGCGGATAGAAAAGCTATTAGTATTAGTCATGATCAAAGTAGTCGGTGGCATAAAAACGTACTAGAGCCCAAATTCTGATATCATCGAGTATGGCATTTCCGAAATACAGTGGTATATCTCTTGTCCATCATAAGGTGCTTCATTCATGGACCATCATGTCATGGTATTTGCTTCGGGTGAGGTAGTAATTTATATCATGATAGACGTGAACTAACAAATTACTCTCTCAATTCACAATGATGCATGTTATATAGAAATATCTCAATTCAAGCTAGCATAGCGAATGCTTTTTTGTTACATGGACGTATGTAATTGGAAATAAAGAAGATGAAAGTATCCACTCTTGATCATTAGATGTGTAAGATACATCATCCGCCTTCCTCATGATTTCAAAATTGAATTCAAGAGTTCAATCGACAACATTCAATGCATAAATCACCAAATTTTCGATTGATGGAGCTGGTTTCACTTTTCAAATAATTTCTATAGTTTTGGAAATTAATTATTGAAAATAATCACATGCATGGGGCCTCGGTTCACAAAAGCCAACTTGTATCTAGACCCTCTAATCATCATGGTCCTCCATGGACTTCTCTGTGCTTGGTCTACTTGTGAACGTTAAATAGCAAAGTATATGTGAAAATTCACAAATCGTGATGTGCTTTTTTTTTCTTTGGTCGAAATACTGGAAATTTCATTAACATAAAACGAGTTCATTAACATCATAAATTAAAACACTCAACATTGATTTGGGGGAAAAGACAGCCAATTGGTGGAGAGTTCTTTTTTTTCCACCGTGTTTTAGCCACCCAATCCGCTAGCTTGTTCGCTTCCCTTGGACAAAGGGTAATTTGCACAAAACTGAGTCGGGCCAAAATTGTCCTGCATTCTTTCAGTCCGAGCCCTTATGTCCCATGGGCCTTGCTTCTTATTAAGAAGACATTCAACCAAGGAAGTAAAGTCACTTTCCACTTCCACATTTCCATCACGTGATGTACTTCATATAGCCCTGAAGTGCGTAAAACAAGACAAAGGAGCGAATGCTACTGCATGGATCTAATTTTTCTGGTAATTATCGGGTCCGTGTAGGACGGACAACTGCCACACCCAGCGGAAATTAACCGGCTACGGAGATACTCTAGTTATTCCGTTGGGAACCAAGAACCCTTTGGACATGTGCCATGCGGCGTTGAAGCACATAAAAGAAATGTTAGGGATTAATTGGGTATTTGAATGACATAGCGGACGTTCCATGTATGTGTGATCACTTGTCGGCAAGGCGTGATTAACGTGGGTTTTTAACTCACCTGATTTGCACCCTCAAGATCCAACTTTCATGTATTTATGATGAGTACTTAAATCGTTTCCAAAGTCTGTGCGCACCGCAGAAAGTAGATCTAGATCACCAAGGAACTCTAACAACTCATGAGGATCCAGCAAATTTCCCAGGCTCCTTCCAGGCAAACAATATGAGAAAAGAGTAGATACATGGTGGACTGGAAGATAAGGGAAAATAATCATTTAGTAGACTTCAGGTAGGACTAAAAACAGAAAAAGGAATTTGCAACTTTTTAGCATGATGTGCAAACTTCAGCTGATTGTACCATTCCTGCAAATTGTGACCACATATATCAGGACAGATCACTGATTAGAGACATAGTGAAAGGTAGGTACATCAGTATATGACCATCGCTCGCTTTCTTATCCTCATCTTTGGACGCAGTGGATATCTACCTTATCGAAATCAGTTTCTTATCATAACTGGAGCTCATGTTGTGCATGAGGTGTGTAGATTGGGGCTGCTCCCTTCTTTTCTATAAAATGGGATAATTTGACATGTCAAAAATAGTACTCAACCGCTTTTATGCAGGTTACTTGTGGAATTCTCATCCTCAAATGGCACATTCCAACAAATAGATACCCTGCATCACGTATCCCCCTGGCAGCATTGCTGTATGTTCCAATGACATAGGTGAAGTGAGAGTTATCTCCCCCGGGAACAATGTTTGCGAGTCAAAAACAGGAAAAGCTTGGCACTGGAGTCCTAAAACAGATGTCAGCTACTGCTATTGCTATATGCGGTGTCTAATATGATATTGGTAGTTTTTAAAATCACAACGTATCACCGGCCGTTCTACGTCCTCATGAATAAAAGCAACACGCTTTTCAGCATCCAGTGCCGGTGGAAGGCTCTGGCATTTTATCACTAACGGTCGATGAAACTAATGAGTTAATCTCTGTATTACAAGTGATTGTACATGTTACCCCAGGAGGAGCAGGCTGCTCACTGCTTGTATCATTTGGAAAGCCACGTACGCAGCCCAAACCACCTTCTCCAAGAAGACTGGCAGGCTAAAGTTTCTTGCAGCTAACTTAGATCACTGGATAAAGATTTCCACAGCCGAGGAGCAACTTTAGGTTTTATTTGAGATTAGAAGTTGAAGGGTTAACTGCTGCATTTCCAGTAGTGGTAGATGAAACCACAGGAGCAGCAAGCTGCTCTCTGCTTGCATCATTTGGAATAATTTGTGCTGCTCAAATACAAAATCAGCCTGTCAGACGAAACGTGTAACCACCAATTTGGGTCGCTTAGATGAACAACAAGCACCAAGCCACTTTATCTTAACAGGAATTTAAAGATGAATTAGCTAATCTGCTAGTTGGCCCAACATGTCTTACTTTTTGCAGTTCAAGGAAACATTCAGTCCCAAATAGAGGAGGGTACAGAGCAACCAAGGTGGACATGTGCGGTTTAAAAAGTTATGATGCTTAAATGATCGTTTGTTATGAAATTCATCTAACGATTATTATCTTTTTACTGTCAAATTATTTATGCTTTCATGAGTTGTATGCGGTGAAAATCAATATGAGAGAAGTAGTAAATGACAGTGAGCATATCGAAACTTTACTTTCTCTCACTTAAGATCCTTATTCTACTCAAGTATAATTCCTAAAGTTTAATAAAATGGAGGTAAAACCAGATTGTCCTTTAATATATAGAAAATATAAGGGGAATGCGAGACCTGATAGTGAAGTTCTTATACAAAACAGTACATGGCTGGAAAGGCCTACTATCAATTTTAGATTGGTCATGCATGTATGTGTCATCACGAAAACAGAATAAATTTGTCCTTTCTATTTACACATAAATATTAAAAAAAAAAGATTATTATTATAAATAAAAAGTATTATTTATTTATTTAATGGCTTAAAATATGGGGTATTTAAAGAAAACCCAATTAACGCTTCAACCACTGTCGCTGATGGTGTGATGCTGCCATCCAACGACTAAACTCCTCCCACTAAGTTGAGTCACTTCGGTGGCGTCACCCTCGGAGAGCCATGTTCGCCATCCTCCGGCTCTCCGGAGCCGCCCTCAAACGCCTCTCTGCTGCCCCCACCTCTATCACCAAACTCCCTACCCACTGAATTCCCCGACAATCGGTGCGTCCTTGTCCAGCCACGACCACAGGCGCCACAAGAGGGACGGGACCAAGTACGGCCGAGAGCCCGGCATTTACCTGGCCCCCAACCTCTGCCCCTGCTGCCGGACCGACTTCCTACTTCAGGCCTTTCAAGCTGGAGCCACTGCAGGGGAGCTTCTTCAAGATCGGCCGGGTCTCTGCCAAGGACATGGAGAGACATCGCTATGCTTCGTGTGCGAAGGGCGAAGTTTGCGGCGAAATGGCAGAGGTTGGCGAGGTGGTTGAAGAGGAGAGAGACGGAGGTTGGGCAGTAAGTTACCGATGCCGAAGGAGATCTGCAAGGGGCTTGACGATTTCGTTGTTGGGCATCCATTCTTGGGTATATCCGAGCGAGTTTGTGTTGAATTTGCATGCTCCTGTTTCTCTGGTCATCTCTAATTTTTCTGTGAAGAAATGGGGTTACGACCAATGTCAATTTGCATAGTTATCCTCCGACTGCAAGTTCAGATACTTCTTTGCATGATGCTTATCATGATTACATCTCGGAACTTCACTTTTTGTCGGCCGAGTCAGTCTTTGCTAGGCATTCATATTCCTTCATGGACAGGTTCTTTCTGCGGCGGTGTCCAACCACCACACGAGGATGCATCGCATCTCTCTCAGGAAACGGTCAGTTTTTCAAGCTCTTCCTGATTTATGTCAGTTACTGTCCTCATAGCTCATAGATCTTCCTATTTTTCTCTGTGCAGTTCAGTGTGCTTTGAAATCTTGAATGCTCAGTTTATGAAGAAGATTCAAGACCAGTTTCAACAAATAATGCAGGCCCAAAAGAAGTTCCAACAATATCGTGGCTGATGTCTAAAAGTGAACAGCATTATACTTTTACACTGCGGACGAATTGGCAATGCAAATGATCGAACGCCCCCTGTTACATGAGAAATAGGTGAGAAATAGAAATACAAGCAGATGATTATTGAGAACGAGAACATATGTCAAAGACATGCTCCACCATGAAAGGCTCATGCAGAAGAAATTTAACAGGAAAATGTTCATAAAGAAGGCACCATCAAAGTGATCATTGTTATTTAAAAGCTGTACAGGAAAGATAAAGGGATCGAAGTCCAAGCGTGCTTCGCATTAGGCACTGCCGGCTTTAGGCTTCACCTGGCCACTTCTCGGAGGATACCATTACAAACGCAACATAACTCATATTATATTTTACTCCCTCAACATTTAGTAATCAAAAGCAAATGTCCAGGTGAGAGTTGAAACTCCTGCACTAAAAAGGAAAAGGAAGAAAATGAAACAAATGGGGTTGAAGGACGGCAAATTCTAGACACATTGCCGCGGTTTACCACTGGCTTCCAGAGATTGGTGTTATGTTGGCACGGATATGCTTTGGTCCTGTCCGGAATTGAAAGGCTTGCATTCCTTGAATTCGCCATGGTTTGAGTTTGGATGCCATTCCACTGCTAGCCCTTCCCTTTCTATTTCTGAATATTTGATGCACTTGCCATATGTGGAAGATCTTGGATAGCCGTCAAAACTTCAACAACTTCGCTCATCCGGGGACGAGCTTTTCGATCTAGGCTAAGGCAGCGAGCAACCAACTGCAAAGCAATATCGGCACTTTTTTCTGGGAAGCGAAGACATGGATCTATCAATTTGTACAAACTTCCTTTCTTTCCAAGATGTGGACGAGCCCATTCGACGAGGTTATGTTGACCGGAAGGCCGATTTCTGTCTATGACTATTCTTCTGGTCAGAATTTCCAAAAGAACCACACCAAAACTATAGACATCACTCTTTGATGTGAGGTGCCCTGGAAATAGTATATGTGGAGTCACTAGGCAGGAATACGTAAAATTAAGTACCAATGGTTCCTATTTAAATATAAATACAATTCAAGTAGCCGTCAAACATCCGACCAAAAAAAGTACCCGTCAAACATCTCAAGCACCTCTAGCAACCAAAAACAGGTACTTGAACTAAAAGGCTGAAACAATAACTTCACTGTCCTTCCATCACATCTTTTTTTCTTATGACAATACAAGGAAGCATCCCACGCATTGATGCGGATAAAAAGCTACCAGTATTAGTCATGAAATTATCAAAGTAATTAGTGGCATAAAAGTGTAATAAAGCCCAAATTATGATATCGTTGGCAATTCAGAAGTACGATATTGCATCTTGTCATCATAATTTACTTCATTCATGGCTTTCCGCTTGGTAGTAATTTATAGCATGAAAGACATGACCCTAACTAATTGATCTGTAATTGAGAATGATGGCCCTTCTTAAACATTGTTAAGTCATAGTAATCTCAAATTACAATAACATATTGAATGCTTTTTAATGCACTGCCTTCACTGACATTTGTAAGGACATGTAGGTATAAAAAAAGGGATTAAAGTTTCAACTCTTGATCAATAGATGTATAAGATAAATCAACTGCCTTTTTAATGAATTCAAAGTTAAATTTTGCTACTCCTAAATGATAAATAGGAAAGTATAATGAGAAAACAAACAGATAGTACCTAGTATGGATCTACGTTTTCTATCTAGTGCATGTAGGACGGACAACTACCACATTGACCAGCTACTCGAAGGAACCTAGATGCTACATTCTGAACCAAGAACTATTTGGACATGTAGCGTTGAAGCACATAAAAACTTATAAAGAAAGAACTTTAAGTATGAGTGAGTGTATCTGTAATTACTGGTTGTGCATCCTATCAAATAGTACCATACCTGATGGGGTTTAATCGGGTGTTCAAAGGGCATAGTGGAAATTCAGTCGTTAATTGAAAAGAACAATATCAACCAAAGATAATAAAAAAAAAAGTAAAACAAAAAAAAAATTCAATTGCCAACAATGCATGATTAACGTGGATTATGAATTCGCCTGATATGCACCCTCAAGATCCAACTTTCATATACTTGTAATCAGTACTTATCATTTCCAAAGCCTGTGCGTACTGCAGAAGGAAAATCTAGATCACCTAGGGACACTAGCTCATGATGTCCATATCTCTGACTTGCATATTTAGTCTCTCCACCATTTAGAGGGTCCAGCAAATTTTCGAGGTTTCTCCCAGGCAATAAATAAGAGTAAGACACCATCCATTGTACTCAGAGAACAATAGTTGGGAGATGCCTCCAACATAGAAAAGGACTGCAGGTAACGAGTACCAACCAGTCACTCCACAAGCTATGCTGAGAGCAATGTTCCAGAAGTTCAAGCAAGATATATGCCAAATAATCCATCTAATGAATAGATTTGTGGTGGACTGGAAGATAAGGAAATAACATCATTGGGGAGACTACATGCAGGACCGAAACAGAAAAAAGTAAGTTAAGCATGATGTGCAAGAACTACAGTGAATGTACCATTCCTGCAAATTGTGACCATACATGAGGACAGACCAGAGATAGGATGCACCTAGTGAAAAGTTGGTATATTAGCACATAACCGTCCCTCTAATTTTATTGTCTTTGGTCATGATTGTATCTACCTAATTCAATTCAGGTTCTAATCATAATTGGTGCACAGACTGTGCATGAGGTGTGTAGATCGGGGCTGTTCTCTACTTTTCCATACTATAGGATAATTTGACATGGCAAAATATTTCTCAAACCACATTTACTTGCAGGTTACGTGCATATTTCTCATCCTTAAATTACTTGTACTGAGAAATGCATACCAGTCTGAATATATGCTGGGTCACAATAGCCATAAGTTCCCATGACAACAGTGGAGTGAGAGTCATCTCCCTTGGGAACAATTTTTGCAAGTCTTAAACCAGAAAGCTTGACATTGTAGTCCTAAAAAGACAAGTTAAGAAAAAGTCAAACAACACGATTAAAAAGGAAAAAGGAATGTCCCACAACTTTTGCTACATACCGCATCTAATAGGATCTTGGAAGTTTTAAAATTACGAAATATCACTTGCAATTCTCCTTCCTCATGAAGAAAAGCAAGACCCTTTGCAGCATCCAGCGCTATTTTCATCCTGGTAGACCAAAGGAGGGCAGAGTCCCTCCTACACAGCCCCCAAAAGAACACAAGAATTAACTAATAAAATATTTGTCGTCACACAAAATTCAATATTCCCTTTCTGAAGCCACCATAGTCAAAGATAGTTTGGTAAAAACTGATACCAACTTTTGAAAAATAACTGCGAAGAATTAGTAGGGAGGGCAAGAATATGGTAGAAACCACAGCAAGATTCCCTCTTTTCGTGTAGGAATGAAATTTACGCTTGTGCAAAGGAAAGCTCAGCCAAATCTGTTGAAACAAATCATTATGCCCTACTATTAAAAACATTCAGTATTGGCAAGCATGTACCTTCCATTAAATATCATTACTATCATACTTACAAGCTTGTACTAAGTTTCATCCTCAATATGGTATAACTGTGGTGTTCTTGCGCATAAATGACCAATTTAAAGAGAATTGAGTCCATGATTCCAGAGATGTAGTACTGAGAGACAAAGGTAACAAAACAATACTGAGATCATCACACGGATGAAGCTGCTAAAAAGTGACATCTCAAGACCAGTTCTGATCTCCCAACATTTCTTTCCTTTTTTTTTTCCCTGGCTTCGAACAAATAATGTCCTGTAAGTATGACAACAGTGAAACTCTCTGGTATTGCATCCTTTGGTTCTCAGTGGCAGCACCAACAAACAACCAATTTACGTAAAAACGTTTCAGGTAGAAGAACATTCAACAGAGGCTAAGCAGTGTGGACATGACAATTTGTATGCAAATTCTTTAGGAAAATATGTTCCGAACACCACCATCTTTTGGAAAGACGTCCACTATAAGGACAAGTATGATTCTTTCTCCTTAACATTATTATCCAGATGCTAGTAGCAATCAGATAGTTTTCTTGGGAGACATGACTTCCATATCCAGCAAGAGGTGGATTGTTTTACCGTGAGTACTTACATAGTATGAACATAATGCCGGACATGTCATTAAGGGCACCAAGCACATAATAAAGGACAACTGCACATACTTTTAAAGAGGTGATTCTTCAAGCTCCCTCGTTGCATATACTCATATATTAGCAGCCTTTGGTCACCTTCCCTGCAATATCCAATTAACTTCACAAAATTTGGATGTACTAGATGACCAAGAATAGTCACTTCAGCCTGTCACATGGAAAGTGCAACGCATCAAAAGTCACACTAACAGTTAAACATGCATTAATCCAGAAATACAAGATCACTGGATGATATATTACCAGCCATTCTTTGTGACCCTGATGCCCATCGAGGTTCAGAGCCTGAACAGCAACAGTCAGCCCAGTGCCAGGCCTCACAGGACCAGTCCCATTTTCTTCAATCCAACCCTTAAAGACACGGCCAAAACCACCTTCACCTAGCAGCATCTTGGGACTAAATTTTCTCGTAGCTAATTTTAGATCATTGAATGAAAATTTCCGCAGCTGAGGAGCGACTATATTTTCCTCTTGGACTTTAAAAGTCAAAGAGTTAATTGTTGTATTACTAGTGGCCTTAGATGAAATTGAAGCGGTAATTGCCGTATTACTAGCGCTTGTAGATGAAACTGAGGAGTCGATCGCTGTACCAGGGAGTGTCAATAAAACCCCAGCAGGAGAAGACTGCTCTCTGCTTGTATCATTTGTAAATCCACGTACACAGCCAAAACCACCTTCACCGAGAAGACTTGCAGCACTAAAGTTTCTTGCAGCTATCTTGAGATCACTAAATAATAATTTCCAAAGCCGAGAAGCAACTTTGGGTTCCATCTTGAGTTTAGAAGTTGAAGGGCCTGCATTACCAGTTGTCGTAGATGAAACCGCAGGAGGAGCAGGCTGCTCTCTGCTTGCATCATTCGGAATACTCCGTGCTGCTAAAATTCAAAATCAGCATATTAGACAAAATGAGTAACAACCGATTTGGGTCACTTAGACGAACAACGAACACCAAGCCACTTCATCTAAACAGGAATGTAAAGACGAATTAGCCAATCTGCCAGTTAGCCTAGCACATGTTACTATTCCAATAGGAAACATCCACTCCCGAATAGAGAAGGGTATGCAGAACCCAGGTGGATATGTGGTTTACAACGGATAACTATGACAACATACTTCAACTTGCAATCAACTCAATGGAAAAAGATGAGCAGCAATAAATCTACCCGATATCTTGATATAGACTAAAATAATTCTATGCAAACGATTAGCTCCTCCACAAGCTTCACCATTTCATCACATAACCCCACTCAATGCTTATTGAAACACTAAAACCTTGTTTAAGCAACTCAGAATGCCAAACTTCCCATCTACCCGATATACAACTTTCCTAATCTCTGAGGCACTGAGCACTCACTTCTTGTGTTTTCACACCCTCAACCTACCCTAGATCTGTCACAAACTTATGTCCTCCTACGAGATACATCGCTCTCATCACCCATTACTGATGTCTCCAACACAATAATTGAAACTAACTTCCCAAACCAACACTGCAAAATAAAACTCTGGGAACAAAGGGCACTTCTAAGGATGCTGGCAATCAAAGATAGCCTCAGAGAGTAACTTGGCAAGTTCCAATTGGGCTACAGCCTGAGTCGATAAAGTGTGAAACTAGAATTGCACAACAAATCCAACAACAGAGTTACATAAACTAGGCATAATGGCACATTTAGAGAGCAAACAACTCCAACTTGACAAGTCTTAGTGGGGCCAATGCACGAGTCATCAAAGCGCAAAACCAGAACTAGACTATAAATCCACAATAACAAGTTAGATATAAATATCCCACTTTATCTTTTGGGTTTTATAATGGTCCTATAGTCTGCATCCACTTAATAACTAAAAAATTTCAGATTGGATTTTTAATTTGGTACTAGAGCCAACTTTCAATTTTTTCACGCCCCAAATAATATTTCATTTTATTTTGGTCGGAAATAATATTTCATGAAGAGTGAGATAATTTGTCTTATTCCTAAAGTGCATTTGTCATATGGTTTTATTTGGATTTGCTCATCAGAGGGGATATTAAAGTATTGAACATCACTTGTTTACAGAGCTTATAACAACCATCGTCTTAAGTAGCAGCTGATAGCAGTCGACAATAATAAAATTCACACCAATAGCAGCCGCTATCAGCCCTATTGTGGTGATAACACCTTCAAGAGGCTGATATGCCCACATCTGTGATTATTGCAATGCAACCGATAATACAATTTGAAATTTTGACAATGATCTTATATACATGTAGTCTCTCTCACCCTAATAGCTTAAGCTTTTGGTTGGACTATGCAACATAAACCGAACGTTAACTTCAAGTTTATTCGTTGATGAGACCCCCCCAAAAAAAAGAACGTATGTTCCTTTACTTTGTCCAACATAGTGCCTCCAACAAACACAAGCAGAATGTCACGAAGTAAGATCTTCATATCACCCAAAAAGAAAAAAAAAAGTACAGTATTTCTACAGAATATGAAACAGGAATTGCAACAACCTATCCACAGCCGACATCAATAAAACTCTCTAAACACTCTAATGAAGAAAGTAATTAAGCCAGCTATTGTTAAGTCACTCTACAAGCTTGAAGCACGTTTACGGTGGCAAAAATAAACTAGCAATCCAAATCTGCACACTTATGCTGTGCCAACATTTGGTTTCATACACTGAAATATAATATGCATCAGATGAAGTCATAGTTCTGAAGATAACATTAGAACGACCAGAATTTTGAGCAGTTAGCTGTCCCTGCCTCATTCATAAACATTTCAAGGGTGAGATCAGATATCCATTTTGAAAGAAGATCAGAGTTCATTCAGATCAGTGTCGACTTTCCAATTTTCTCTTTATTAAGGCTAGGCCTGCAGCTTCTAACTTATTCAATCAAATGTATCAAATGAAAGTGAAAGAAAAAGACACATCATTTCAACAGAACAATGCTCTCCACTGATTATTACCCTTACCTTTTGTCCTTGTCAGACGATTGCAACAGATTTCATCAGTTGATGGAGTCTTCAGATTTGGACAATCAAAAATGCTCATTTGTTTCAAGTTTGGTGCAACGCGTAAGCCATTGGAAATGCTAATGAGTTCAGGCAATGAAAATAGGGATAACTTTTTCAACTTGGGAAGGAAGTAAGTACTCTTGTAAATAGAATTGTCTTCACACCTCACCAAACATACGACAAGGGGGCAGTCTTCAACTTTGAGCTCTTCTAAGCTATCAAGGTTTTCCAGTATGCCAGGTGTGAATATAGTAGTCAACCGAGGACATGTGAATAAGGCTAAGCATTTAAGACAAGACAAGGATCCTCGCTGCAGTGGCCCCTCATAAATGCACCTCAAACTCTTCATACGATATACGTAGAGATATTCAAGTGACCTAAGAAACCTGCTGTCATCCTTCCATGTTTCTAACACAATTTCACTACTATAAGCTTCATTGTACATGTCATTTCCATCAACAATAACCTGAATCTCATCACACTCCCCAATTATGCAGCATTTCAGTTGATCCATGTTCTCAATCCCAAAATCAGAAAGCTTAGTGACATCTCTGTGGCGGTCTAAGAAAAATGCAGTAGTATGCCGGAGCATCTTCTGGATTTCTATGGGTACTCCCACACCATTTACATATTTCAGGGATCTATCCCAGTGTTCTAACTCAAACTCAAGATCCTCTGGGAGATAACACATGATGCGTTCAGCATGTTTGCCAACAACAAATTTGAAATGGGACAACGATCCAGACACCTTTGATGTGCCAAACCATTTCCTTAGATGTTCCACTTGTGGAAAGTACAGTTTAAGTGTATCCAGCCTCATCAAGCCACAAACATCGTCAACAATAGCTTCTACAACACTCTCCCACCCCTCATCCTCTGGTTGTATATCAATACTTAGCTCTTCTAATTGTGATAGGGCAGAAATAGTGCCTTGAGGAATCAATGCATTCACTTCTGCAAACTTTGTGCCACAACTTGTGTGTGGACAAAAAGATACTTCTAAGCAAGTGAGCTTTGTCAGCATCGCAACCTCCTTCGGCAGATCCGTGATCTGAGTCCCTTCAAGATCAAGTACCTCAAGCTGCTGAAGTTCTCCAATTTTCGGAGGTAACTCCCTCAATAGCTCACAATGATTTAAGAATAGTCTTTTTAGGCGGCTTAGCCTGAATAGAGACTCTGGCATGGACTTGATCCGAGTGCGGGACAAATTCAGGATTTCAAGAGCAGGCATGAAATCAAAGAAAGGTGGACTAATCATTCTGAGCTTGCAATTTCTACTTAGAAACAGCACCAAGAGTACAGGACACTGAGGAGTCTCGGATAACTCAGTCAACTGATTTTCCATCAAGTATATCTCTGTCAAACTCTGCCATTGCGTGACCTCCGGAGGCTCCGTCAGTCCTAGACCCCCGCACATAAGGACCTTTCCACTACATTCAATTGGACTGGATTCGATGCCGTCATAACATATCTCAAGTTCCTCTGCCTGTTGCGACGGCTCAAACTGACAGGATTCATCAAAGGTACCTGATGAGTAAAGATCTATTAATGCTCCCAAGTGATGATTATAATCCTAAGCATGTATGTCAAGCAACAATTTAAGATCCCAGCCAAAAACCACAAACAGTGCACAAAGTGGAGGTCCATTGCCTAGACCTTCTTCCATAAACAGGAAATTACGTTTTTCATCCTGTAATGGAAGGTATAATCATATTTTGCATCCTGAGAGTAACACCCGTGTGTGTGTGTGTGTGTGTGTGTGTGTGTGTGTGTGTGTGTGTGGTGGAAAGAAAAACCTTGAAATGGGGTGAGTTTCTCATCATCCGAACTAAATAGTAACCCCGCCGAACCAACATTGTATCAGTTTACTTGTCCAAAAAGAAACACGGAGCATGGCAGTTGAAACCTTACCAGGAACCCGAATTTTCGGGGACCATTTAGCGAGCAAAGAACTCCCGACTCCCAACTTCACAAGCGTTAGTGGCGCAAAATCACACGTCATCAAACCGTAAAACTACTATTACACTATAAATCCACAAAAACAAGCTACGTACAATGTTAAAATATTCCGCTTGCCAGATCCCCTCAATGGTCTAAACTTTCATATCGAACCTTTTTAACATGGTACCAGAACCAACTTTGAATTTTCCATGCCCCATTTACTATTTCATTTCGAATGCAGGTATTTTCTCCTTTCCATGCCGGAGTCCAAGCAGGGACATTACCTGGAGGAGGATCGATGAAGGAGATGTCGTTCAGTTGCCTGAATTCACTGCATTTCTGAACGAGCCGCCGAATGACCTTGATCTTGCCATCGGCTTTCCTGCTGAACTGGTAGCGATGGTTGGGGTCGGCAAGTAGAACGCAGGAGCAAGTCTTGCTGGCCTTACTGGCGATGTCGTCTATCAGGTCCCCCGCCTCCCGCAAGGCCCTGTCAGCACTTTGCTGCCACTCCGGTACGCAATGATAGATCTTCCGAGCACTGCTTCTGGCCACTTCCACCAATGAGTCTACCCTTCGAGCCTCGTCCACCAGATTCCAGAGTTCCTCCCGAAGACGGTCCGTGTAGCGCTTGGTGGATATCACGTATACGAATTGGCGCTTGATCGAAGCGGCTGCCTTCTTCAAGGCATGCCGTGAAATCACATAGGTACAATCGGACGACATTTTTTTTTTTTTCAAAATTTCTTTTCCACTTCCTAGACACGAAGATCGATAAGACGATGGGAAGAGATATGAGTGCCATAAATGAAAAGAGGGAATGTTTGATCATCCATAGTAGCACTGACTACTGGTGATCCAATGATTTTAGAATCTTAACGCAGACCCAAATCAAGAGGAGATGGGCATTGATGTGGAACTTGGCAACCGACAAAGCCTTCACCAAGCCCCCGGTCAATTCATTGGGACCTGAAAACTTAAAGAATGAGCGACGCAAACAGCCCACCTAAAAAAAGGTTGACGCAAATAATATATTAATTTTGATTTAATATGTAATATATGATATAATTTTAAATTTTTAAATTTTAAATTTATTTAATATGATTCATAAATTTTTAGTAAATATTCGTTTCAATCATTCGTTTCATTCTTCATATTGCTTAAAAATTTATATACTATTTCCATTATTGTCCCAAAACTTAAAAGTCAAAGCCGGCCGCAATTCCAGACAACTATAGGGTTTTATAAAAGTAAAATTTATAAAAATAGATGGCACCAAAAAAATTCATATTAGAAAAGGACAGTTCCCGCCCACGTGATATGGACTTTATACAGCCGCCATCAAGTCAATTTTAATGTGGACCATATTCCGAGGCAAAAGCACCACATGTCCCCTTGGAATTTTCAGAGTACTTAAGAAAGTACATGAAAAGGCATTTTGAATCTTTCTCATAATGCTTTATTTTCATCGATATTTGTAATGTGGGCGATTACAATACCCGGTTTGATTAGACAAGACAGCATCCAGCGATAGAAGTTCTGACTGGCCACGAATAGTTTCCCTATGCCTTCTGCTTGATCATTCAATCCGACCACCCATCCCCAGGAGAATTTGATTTTCTAATTGTATAAAAAAATTTCTCCATAACCTTCTTTAGATTAGTGAACATAATTTTGTCGTGAACTCTATATAAATCGCCATGCCATTCAAATGACTGATATTGAAAATTATTAACTGTTTATACAATTGGACGCTTTGTGCAGAAATTGCGGCATTGAATTTGGGCTCAACAAGGTACAAATTCAAAATGGTTCCTCATAGTGACCATAGAAGGCTGGATAAAATTGTGGAGTAAGTTGTTTGGTGATTGACTTATTATCGTATCGAGAGTTTGCTAGAATATGTTCATGTTGCTTTGCACAACATGGTGACATCCACTCAAATAAATAATTGTGAATTTATGGAAACTGTGGAATTTGAGTAATGACGCATTGTAATTAAGAGGTCATATTGTAATAAGTGTTGAAAATATATTTCGAATTTGAGTCCAGAAAAAATCGAGCGTGGATAGTCCAACATGTGAAAGTTAAGAAAGAAGGGAGGAGCACGTCCGCCGAGGATTTAATGAGAAAGGGCGCGAAAGAATTATCCAGCTTAGTCTTTGATTTATTTGTTCGTGCATTGATTTCTCTGCACATGCGCCGCTCAAGCACGAAGAATGCGACTAGAAGGAAGGCATGTGGGCTTTGGTTGTCTTCCTCTTGGAAAATAATGACTCCCCTTCTGCCAAGTCAAAAAGAGGAGGCCGCGTGGAGCTTTGGTTGTCTTCCTCTTGGAAAATAAACGAACGGGACGAAATAGTCTCAAAAAACGGAAGGACAAAAAGAAAATTAAAAACCAAAAACAGGATAGGGAGAAAGAAGACTGCGTGGGAGGTCTGAGCTGTCTTCCTCTCTGATGGTCGTCATCCCACTTTCAGAAGTCTTATCCTCAGCTTCGCGAAGAGAAAAGGAGGGGGAGAGGAGCAACTGGATTTTCTGAGGATTAGTACAAGTGATTTACATATCACAGTGTTTTCTTGCCGCCATAACTCTGCAGTTGTAGCAGATATTACATGACCCCAGGACTTTTGGAAGAAAATGCTTCAAGCGAGGGATGAAATGAGGCCTTTTGATTAGAGTTCTATTGAAATATACAAAAGGCTTTAGTGTATCATGAGGTCCTTGGCATCCTATAAGATCTCTTCTTGATCACTATAGCATAACTATGTTTCATCTGTCATATTAGGAGATCCACTTAACATTGATTTCTAAAGGTGCTAAACATCTTTTTCATCTTTCAATGTAATGCATTCAAATGCATCCAACATCACAGTGTTAACAACATCCACAACAACAACAAAAGAACTATTATATAATTTTCTTACCATCAATCATTAATTTTGATTCAAGGACAAGCATGTTACAAAATGTTAATATCAAGAACACCTAGATAAGTTAGTAGATGAAGACCGCTGGGCTGATGAACTTTCATTCATATCATGAATACAATTAACACTTGCTTGGTTATAAAATGTCCAAATACCTTATGAGGAATCAATTTTCATAAGTCGTATCTTCCAATTGGTAGCTCGGGGAGATGTCCAATCCATCTCTATCTTCATCGATCTTGATGCATTGGTCAACATTTCCAGAGGTCGACAACCATTGATATCCAAGTACTTTCAAAGACTCTAAGCTATTGAGGCCTTCTGTAGCTCTTAGCATAGGTTAGGGGATCTTTCAACTGAATAGCACCAGGAAAACTCGAGGGGCAACAAAATTTTCGATTCCCCCAAACTTTTAACCTCAACAACTATTTCTAATCGAGATAGCTCCAAGGATTGAAGATTTCTCAAGCACGACAGATGAATCTAAACTACAATGAACCAAGCAAAATTCATCAGGCTTATCTAAGAATTTTTCGTTGGAAGGGTAGGTATTGCTTGCACACTCCCTGAACGGTAAAAAAATCCACGAACGTTGACCATCCACTCAAAGTTTGAAAGTAAGAACGATGATTTTTTCTTGGAAAAAAAACACTTTTCGTCCCGTTCGTTTTACCAGCATAAAAAATTGCTTAATGACTTTCTCTCTCTGGCCAAAAGAAAAAGACTTTCTCCTAATAATTTGAAATATCATTTGAACTTTACAAAAATTAAAGAAGCAAACAAAAAGTAAGTGGAACGTATTCAAACATCTAATGAAAGCTTGACGCGTGGAGGAATTGTCCAAAACTTGCCAAGTTACAATAATGTGCTAAGGTGCATGAGGGAATTTGCGTAATTAAATAGGTGCAATTTGGTCTTTCCAACGAGTCAACGTCAATTGATCGCCCGCTGATTCATTCTCCCTCTGAAGTAGCTCCAACTGTGGATTACTTTTCCCACATGGTATTCTCATCTTGCCTATCTCGAGCTCAGCGGAATCAGGTACGCGAGATGTTTCTTCACTCTCTCTAAATCTAAGATATGTTGCTTATGGGACTGTATTTTGATCTTTTCTTTTTTCTTTTATTTCTTTCCTTTCTGTTACCTAAACCTGTTCTTGAAAAGATCAAATTCCCCTGCAAGAGTGCTCCTCTGCTCTTTGATGAAACGATGGTCGGATCACAACGGATGCAACTTTTGCATCTTGAACAGCTGCCATCTTTCGCCATCTCATAATACGTAATGGTCTGAATTTATCTTCTTCTGAATCTGTTGGATTACTCAGATTGAACACAGTGAATGTACATGCAGAACCAGACATTTCTTCTTGTGTGTGTGGGTTTAAGTAGGCAACTTCCTTTAAAACACCCAATTATTGGATAAAGCTCTTGTTTCAATTGGTCTAACTTTTTCAATGCCCATTTTTGAGGAAAGGTAACATTTCAGATTCAGTGTGTACTTGAGCTGAACCAAGAACGTTGTGGCTGCTGCGACTTCTCTTACTACTCGAACTTGCCATATGCTTTTGTTACATGTATCATGTCATCATGTTCTAGTTTAAGTACCGATTGTTCTCAACAACATGGGTCTGCACATATGGATCAGATTCAACTAGACTGTAATTGAGCCAAATGCAGAAGTTTTAAGGTTTTTGTTGTTGAGACATCTCTGTTGAAGTCTCTGAATCATTACGAAACTTTACTTCCTTCCTGTCTATACTGATGTTTTCCTGTACATTCACTCAACAAATGTAAAGTTGAGCCTTTTCTTTATCCTTTTGCCAGAGTAAGTATATTTAGCAACATCTCATGACTTTTGTTCTTGTGATAGTCATGGTTGAAGCAATAGCAAGTGCAGCAGCTTCTGCAATAGTAGTTGAAGCATGCAAGGATGGGCGTAGCATTTTTCGCTACATCAATAAAAAAAGAGACTATGCTGACAAATTCGAGTTCAATTTTAAGGAGTTGAACCAACAAGCAGAAAAGCTTTCTAGAAGAAAGAAAATTGTAGAGACAGAAATAAAGGAAAAAAAGATGAAGAGGGAGGAATGTGAAGGTTGGATTGGCAAGGTTGAGATGACTGAACGAGAATTGCTCAAATTGGACAGCAAGTACAAGAATGAAATCAAGTATGCTTGGAGATTCCCTCGGTTCTGGTCGCGTGCAAAGCTCAGCAAGTACTTGGCCAAAAAGTGTAAGGAATTACAAGACTTGATAGAAGAAGGAAAGCTGGATAATGGGTTGGGAGTTGAGAGAACCCCGGAGCCCGTGATAGTCGTAGATGCCCCTAGGATTGAGGATAAACCCTCACTACATGAGAACGTTGAAGAGATATTGGGTTTTTTGAGGGAGAGAAACGTCATAAGTATTGGACTCTGGGGAATGGTTGGCATTGGGAAAACCACAATCATGCAGAATTTGAATAACAATGAAGAGGTTGAGAAAATGTTTGATATTGTCATTTGGGTATCAGTGTCGAAGGCATGGAGCATTGAGAAGGTACAATATGCAATCACACGGCGTCTGAAGCTGAAAATAGAGGGCGGTGTGAGCACGGTTGAAACTGCTCAACTTATATCAAATAAGTTGGGAGGCATGAGGTACTTACTTCTCCTCGATGAAGTTTGGGATCCTCTCCATCTACATGAGATAGGTATTCCTAATAATGGCAAAGACAGCAAGGTGGTAATTGCCAGTAGATTCTTTGAGTCGTGCCGTAAAATGAATGTCGATGAGCTTGTCCATATGAAGCGTTTATCTAATTCTGATGCTTATAAAATGTTTGAAGAAAAAGTCGGTCGAAGTATCATAAATCCAAACATCATACCTATAGCAAAACTCATGGTCAAAGAGTGTTCCGGTTTGCCACTGTTGATCGATAAAGTCGCTCGGACTTTCAGGAATAAGAAGAACATTCACCTCTGGAGAGATGGATTGAGAAGCTTGCAAAGATGGCCCAGCATTCAAAGTGAAGGCCTAGATGAAGTGCTTGAGTTTCTGCAATTCTGTTATGAGGATTTAGATGAGAAGGATAAACAGGATTGCTTTCTTTATGGAGCATTGTTTCCTGAAGAGCGCGACATATTTGTGGACTATCTGATGGAATGTTGGAAGGTAGAGGGATTTCTTCACAACATTGATGAGTTTAAAGATGCACGCGGTAGAGGGCATAAGATATTGGAGGATCTGATTAATGCATCTTTGTTAGAAGAAGGTGCGATGAAGGAACATGTCCGAATGAACAAAGTCATTCGTAGTATGGCGCTTAAAATCTCATCACGAGGCGTTGACCATAATTTCTTGGCAAGAACATGCGAGGAGCTCAAGAAGGCCCCAGAGGAAGAAGAATGGGCAAGTGCAAGTCGAATTTCTTTGATGGATAATGACTTGCAGAGTCTACCGGCAACACCAAATTGCGTAAATCTTTCGACTTTACTCCTGCAAAGAAATTACAATTTGAAATTGATCCCAGATAGCTTCTTCTTGTCTATGCAAAGACTCCGAGTTTTGGACTTACACAGAAGCGCGATTACATCCCTTCCACCTTCTCTGTCTTGCTTGACTGGTCTTGGAGCACTCTACTTGAATTCTTGCAGGCTTTTGACAGAACTGCCTTCAAGCTTAGGGGCACTGGTGCATCTAGAGGTGCTAGACATCCGACGCACTGGAATCATGACTTTACCCATTCAAATTGGATGTTTAACGCAAATGAGATGTTTACGGATGTCTTCGTCAAATTTCGGCACTGGAAACCTGACCTCCGAGGTGATTTCAAGCCTTTCATTATTGGAAGAACTCATCATCGATGTAGACCCAAACACTTTGTGGTCTGATCAGGTCGCGAGTACTATCATGGAGGAGGTTTCTATCTTGACACGGTTGACTTTGCTAACACTTTCCTTTCCTAAGGTGGAGAGCCTAGAAATCTTCATCAAATCAAGCCGTGTGTGGAAGAATGTGCACTTCACATTCCAATTTTCAGTCGGTATTTGCAATTCAGTCAAGCATCATATTCTTGATTATTTTGAATATCAATCGTGCAAGTTCTTGAAGTATGCAAACCATGAAGTCGTACATCCCGTGATCTTAGAAGTACTCACTGAGACCAATGTATTTGAATTGATTGATCACAAGAATATATCGAGCTTATCAGATTTCGGCACTAAAAACATGAGTAATCTCAGAGCTTGTTCAGTGGAGGGATGTGAGGATATCATATGCATTATAGACGGTAACGTAGCACCACACCCTACATTCCAACGGCTAGAGAGAATGGTTATAAAGAATGTCCCGAGTTTGTATTGCATTTGGAATGGTCCTGTGCCTGTAGGAAGCTTAGCTTGGATGACTATTTTAACCTTGTCCAATTGCCCAAAGCTGAAGAAGATCTTCTCAAATGGTTTGATTGAGCAATTAGCCGAACTTGAGCATTTGAGTGTCGAAGGGTGCTATGAAATTGAGGAGATCATCATTGAATCCGAGAATCATAGTTTGGACCCGAGAACACTTCCAAGACTTAAAAAACTAGTACTTCGTGATCTTCCGAAATTGAGGAGCATTACGCCGGATGACGCACTGATTTGGCCTTCTCTGGAGAGAGTGGAGGTAGCTTCATGTCGATCCTTGTTGAAACTTCCCTTTTCCAAGGAAAATGCTATCAATCTAAGATCCATTGATGCCGAACAATCATGGTGGTCTACATTGGTGTGGCAAGACGATACTATCGAACAAAGGTTACGGTCTTTTTGCAACTTCACTTAAGTCTTTCTCTGTACCTCTTTGCTTTTTATTCATCTTGTTTGTTGTGATTGGAAAAATGACCAGATATTATGTATCAAGCAAGACTTTTCTTTTAAGATTTCTTTGCATGTAATAGCTATGGCTATTGTTTGTGGTATGAGGTAATGAAAATAATAATAAGGACAATTCTGGTTTTGTTTACCCAGGATAAGTATTTCACCTCTTGGTTGCAATATTGAGCTTCTTTAGTATTGATAAACTGGAGTTGGTTCTCCTCAGAAAATAGTAAATTAAATGTAGTTTATTCTCAATATCATGCAAGTTTTATATCACCCGTTTGTTCACATGGCTACAATCTTTAATACATTATGTAAAAATGACTTAGGAGCATTTAATAGGTTTTATCAGGATCAGGAAAGATGAATTGTGTAGGGCATACATGTTCTGTGAATTGAGTTCATAATAGTTAGCCCAACATTTTATATCTGTACTCTATACCATATATAAAAGGATGGTTTTGAGAGGAGCCAGGTCACTCTCTCCCTTATTTCCTCTTCTTTTTTCTCTTTCCCTATTTCGATTTTGCTAAAAAGATCTCTTCCAAGTTTATGTTGCTCCCTACCCTTTTTCTCTTCCTCTTTTCTTTATGTCTGGGATACTATATTATTTTGAGTTTAAAGGTGTCAATTATGTTTCTTCCATTCTTTTTGCACTTATGTGGGTTAGTGTCATACTTTATTTAAATTACAGTGAATCATTAGAGTTAGTCCACTTTTATTTTGTTCATCACAATCTAATATATTTATCTTAAATTTATTAAAGTACCTTTCACATACTTATAACTTTATGTTATCTATTTATATTTTCCTCCTTAGTCACATCCTACCTTGAAAAGTCTATTAACTTATCGAACTATGATGGGACATGTCGTTTACTTTTATAAAATTTCATATTATAACCCAAAAGTTAAATGCTTGTTAGACGCTAGAGAAATTGGGCACTCCTCGATTAGATAAATGAACCAAAACCCATAATGAGCGGGCTTCGCAGTGTGACCAATATGGTAAATTCGTGGGAAATTACCAACAAAGTTCTAAACCTATTACATTAATACCAATTTAATCTAATTGAAAATTTTATGACTGAATTGGTACCAATGCAATAGATTTAAGACTTTTTTGATATTTTTCCCTAAACTCGCCATCTCCTCATGGAATAGTGAAGTAAATGTAGCATATATTAAATATCACACAACTCATTTAATCCATATGTTAAAATTGCATGTAAGTGATGATAACCAATCAAAAGTCTGATTGAAGGAAATTTAAATCTTTTCAATAGTAAAATTCTAAAGAAGGATCCCTTTCTATATCCATATATTCTCGCGAACTCACTCCCGGTGAAAGCAGGATTCTCGGTGATGTCTGACATAGAAGTATGTTCTATACTCGGTCATCAGCCTACAAAATTTCACTACAATATGTCCAATCCCCTAATTAAACCTAACCAAACTCCTAAATCCCTAATCTGCTCTGCGTTACGCATTGACCCAACCTAGGAATAGCATGGAGGATACGCCTACCGTCCGGTAATCAAAATAGCCTCCTCAAAAGTTCCTTTGAATGGAAGAAGCTTCTCTCCTGGCCAGCGACGACACCGGCTGCTCTCTGATACGCGATAAGAGGGGTTTCGCCGAGAAGGGTATCCGAACGAAATATTTTTTACCAAAGTCTGGCTCTTCGACTTTTTCTCTTTTTTTTGTATCGGGTTTTATGTCAGTTCAGAAACAAAAAACAGTACTCTAATGACTATAACTATGGAAAAAGGCGATAACAAATTCGAGTAACTTTAAAAAGACTAAAAATGAATAAAGGATAGGAAAAGTAACATATGTGTTGTTTGTCGTGATTTTTCCTCCCCTTCCAACAATTCCCAAATCGGCTATTTATAGCCAGACTAAATAGATAACTGCTATAGCGGATACTATTTCAAATTCAAGCTATTCCCATGGCATCCGGCTGGCATTCAGTAATCGTATCACGTTATCCATAAGGCGGTTGAACCTTGTTGTCAATCAGCTCCTCGATAACTTACCTGTCCCTTATCTCACTCCGCAACTGCAGTTATGAATGAATTTCCTTCAGATCCGCAGGCCGATCATCTAATCAAGCTTAATGGGCCTTACTGGTTTAGGGCGGCCCATGAAGGTCATTTGCTGATTATTTGCTGGATTAGCTTGGTTTATGACTTGACTAGGTATTTTCGGAATAAATATGCTAGTTTCTCATATAGATCAACTTCTACATGTCTTTCTGATTCTTGAAGATGCCCCTAGGTCGGTTCACACTTCGTAGGCCTTTTTAAGGCTTTTTAGCCCCATCAAGAAAATTAGAGAAAAAATCTTAAACTTATTATACTTGTGTCAATTTAATCCTAGATATTTCAATTGTGTCAATTAAATTATAAACATTTTAAAGATTTGCTAATATGGTCCATATGGCCAATTTTGATCGAAAATCGTTGACATGAACATATACCATTTTACGTAACACGACTGGCGTTAACATTAACGATTGTTTATTTATTTTTATTTTTTTCTGAAGAGCTTGGAAGGCCTTCAACACTTCAACAGCTTCACTCTCCAGGGACGAGCTTTTGGATCTAGCTAAGGCAGTGAGCGACCGACCGCAAAATTCTGGGCACCATTTTCTGAGAAACGAAAACGATCTCCAAACCCTGAACTGAATCTATCAAATCTTTACAACCAAGCCCAATCATTATTCGCTAGTTACACCGATTTGCGTCTATGACTCCTATTCCGGTTAGAATTTCCGAAAGGAACAAACCAGAAACTTGGACAGCAATCTCTGATGAATACGGTATATAAATACCAAGGGGTTTATTTAGATATAAATTATATCCATGAAGTACCCGCCAAATATCTCAACCATCTCCAGCAATCGCAAACAGGTTCTCGACCTAAAAGGCTCAATTGCTGCGGATAGAAAGCTATCAGGATCAGTCATGAAATTGTCATTGTAATTGGTGACATAGAAGTGTGTCATTTCCGAAGTACAACATTGTATCTCTTGTCATCATAATGCATCACATTCATGGACCATCATGTCACGGCATTTGCTTCGGGGATGTAGTGATTTGGAGCATGATAGACGTGAGCTAACTAAGGGCGCGCATGACAACGTTTCTGTTCCCGAGAGCAGATTCTGCTCAGAAATTATTCTTTTTTATTCTGTTCTCGGGAACAATTTTTGAGCATTTGAAGACGTTTGGTAACTGTTCAAAATTTTTACTCCGGGAACAGAAATGCGTTTGGTAAAAATTTCCAATATTTTGATTCTTTTAATTTTCTTTTTTCTTTTTCTTTTTTTTTCCTCCCCTTCTTTCTATTGGCCGCCGCCAACGAGGCTTGAGCCTCACCCAGGCGGCGTGAGGCCGGGCCTCACCCTAGCTTGGCGAGGCCGAGCCTCACGCCGGCCAACGAGGCTCGCCTCCCCAGATCTGGGTGAGGCAAGGCCCCCCCGGCCTCGCGCCGCCTGGGTGATATAGCATGGAGGATATGCCTACCGTCCGGTAATCAAATTAGCCTCCTCAAAAGTTCCTTTGAATGGAAGAAGAGTCTCTTCCGACGAGCGATGACGCCGGTTGCTCTTTGATACGCAATAAGAGAGGTTTCGCAAAGAAGGGTATCCAACGAAATATCTTTCACCGATGTTTGGCTCTTCGGCTTTTTTTGGTGTATCGGATTCTATGTTAGTTCGGAAAGGAAAAATAATACTCTAATGATTATAACTATGGATAAAGGCGATAATAAATTCAAGTAACTTAAAAGACTAAAAACGAATAAAGGATAACTGCAATGCAAATAGGAAAAGTAACATGTGTTGTTTGTCGTGATTTTTCCATCCCCTTACAACAATTCCCCAGCGGCTATTTATAGCCAAACTGAATAGATAACTGCTATTGCAGATACTATTTCAAATTCAAACTATTCCCATGGCATCCGGCTGGCATTCAGTAATCGTATCACGTTATCCATAAGGCAGTTGAACCTTGTTGTCAATCAGCCGGGTCTCTGCCAAGGACATGGAGAGGCGTCGAGATGCTTCATGTGCGGAGGGCGAAGGTTGCGGCGAAATGGCATGATGCTTGTCGCGATTACATCTTGGAACTTCACTCTTCGTTAGCCGATTACATGTTCTTGGTAAGAGTTGGTTGATTTACGACGATGGTTGGTGTCCCTCTTGCTCATTCCCTATCTGTCTCTGCCTTGCTGGGTCCCACTGGCTTGGGCATGAACAGTACTGGATAATATGTAGAATTTGCCTTGCATGTATAGGATATGTTGGGGGTAAACCCATTAAACAAGTTAATCGAGTCGGATCAAAAGGGTTCGATGTAAATTCATCATTTTTTTGCGAGGCAAATTTGGCAACCCATATCTGACCCAACCTCACTCATATGTTCATATCATCAGCCTATGAAAATCCATATCCATCCACTTAATTCACTTTAAAATCTTCTATGAATGTGTTATTTAGATAAAATTTTATATCATATTTAAAAGGTAAAATAACGAAATAAGAATATGTATATAAATAAATATAAAAATCCTATAAAGAACTATAACAATGTGCATGCGTTGAAACAACACATTTTTTATTTTTTTTAGATGCATGCTTGACTCATCAAACTAAAAATTTAATAATTTCTCAATGATTTGCGTCAAATTCTCTCTCTCTCTCTCTCTCTCTCTCTCTCTCTCTCTCTCTCTCTCTCTCTCTCTCTCTCTCTGTTGTCGATCAGCTAGTAGGCCCCCGAAGTCTCCATGGGCATCCAAGAACAATCGATAAAGGTAAACAATTACATAAACACAATTAAGAGATAAACTACCTTCATAATCAACGAACACACAAACGATGATGAAAAATTGGAATTATTAATTCACAAAAAAAAAAAGTAATTCATGAAACACCCAAAGCAAAAGCTAATATCCTCTTATAATGTAGAGATCCAATCTAATGTACAAATTTCATCATGTACCCACTATCAGCACGGGCGAGCTACGCAATCGCTCGAAACAATGTCGATCCACAAGAGATCATAATACTTCTTCCAAGAACATTGCGCTCGAGCCGAGTTCGTTTCCCGCCGATGCCGCACTACACCCCGAACATTGATGTCCACGGCAGCAACGGCGCCACAACTAGAAATGGAGGAACGAATAGAGTACCTTGGATTCTAGGGAGGCCAAAGTGAAGGAATGGACGGAGGCTTGGAAAAGGAAGCAATCGAGGGAGTGCAGAGAAAAGAAACCTTGGCAATGTCACGGGTAAAGAAGTCTTTTTTGTTTGTTTTTGTAACACATTTATAATCTTCAAAATTATGTGAGCTTTGTTATTTTTTCTCAATCGAAAAATGTCTTTGTTCAGATTTTACCGATATTGAAATTAATAAGATAATGCACATCCTCTTGTATTATGCATTTTGATTGTAGTAGAAAAGCCTTGTTGATTCTGTGCCCTAAATTTGTTTTCAAGGCAACAAGTAGATTCGGAAAAATTGAAGTGTGTTACATATGGTTGGATTTGAAATCAAGTCCAACTATATTATTACACTGGTTGCAAGATACAAAAGGAAAATGTACTATTACATGAAAAAAAAAGGAAGCAAAAATATCTTTGATTAGTTTTAAGGAAAAAAAAAAGGAGGAGGAGAAAAAAGAAATAGAAATCGGAGGCGCCACGGCACTAGCATTCCAACCTCTGTCCTAGGAGTGGTTAACGGGCTCTGTCACCTACTTGGGCCGGGCCCCCGGCCCATGCTAAATTTCTTTCTAGGTTGGGCAGCATAGGCCGAAATAAAATAAAAAAATCGCCTGCATTGAATATGGCCCAAAGAGAATTTCCAACAATTATGACAGCTGATATCTAAAAGAACAACCTTATATTTTTACACAGAAGACGAATTGGTAATTCAAATGAAAAACACCAGTTATGTAAGAAATAGAAATACAACGAGATGGTCATTGATAACTAGAGGCGGCAAAATGGGTCCATACCCATTTTGTGACCCATATTCTTTTTTAATGGGTCGAAAATGGGTCAGCATGTCTGACCCATTTTCAACCCATATTCAACCCAGCTCTAAAATACATGAGTCTTTTTTGACCCATCTTCCACCTACTTTTAACCCAACGTGTTTTTGTTCGTCGCCCCACTCCCGTCTCCTCCCTCAACCTCACCTCCATCCTCCGCGTTCGGCTCCACCCCCATCTCCTCCCCCAACCTCGCCTCCATCCTCCGCCATCGAAGCTCTCCAACCAAGGACGTTCGGCTCCACCCCCGTCTCCTCCCCCCACCACCTCGCCTCCATCCTCCGCCACTTGAAGCTCTCCAACGAGAGGGAACAGTAAGCAATCCTTGTCGATCCGGTCGCCGCCGCCTGCATCGATCGATACACCTTCGTCAGTAAGTTTCCCCTCCTCCCTCATCGATTCCCCTCGTTCTAATTCGATTCCCTCAAAACCCATCTTTTGATTCTTGTCGTAGGGGAAGTGCGCGACCGGGTCTGGGAGACGATCTTGAAGCATCACGGGCTGTTGGGTTGTTTCATTGAGGTTCGTGATTGTCACGAACCTGGCTTTCCTAGATGCATAAGAGATTGAAGGTGACATTGTTAATGGTTAAGGATATGTTGTAAAGTTCAAACTCTCTGATTATGCATGTTGCTGGTTTTACTCGGCCTCTGGAGATCTATGGAGTCTTAATCACAAGGAATTTATCAATGTCCCGAAATGTACTTCTTCTTTGTTTGAGAATATCGGAATCAAACGGATTAAGCAATAGTGGGGAGTTTCTTTAATTTAAACTGCTGGTCATTGTGATGGTGGCGGCATTACCACGAGAGTCCCAGACTCCCAGACAACGGATAATGTTAGGTTTTCCTTGTGAGAGATAATACATTCATCCTTGCTAGAGATCTTTTCTATTATTGGTTACGTAAAGATCATATTCCTCTCTTGGGGATTGTTTTCTTCTCTTCATTTTTGGTTGGTGAAGAAATTCTGCAAAAGTTAACTGTTTTACTGTGCTTCTAATTTAAAAAAACAGTCATTAATGTTGCATTTAAGTTACCATTTGAACCTGGCATTGTGGACTGTGCAAACTTCTATGCTTTCGCTTTGTGTGTGAGGGAGTGAACAAAAAGTCAGAGGAAGCAGGACCCAGATTCCTGAATTAAGTTACACTGTTACAGTCCTCATGTATGGAATTAGAAAATAGGCTTGCCGTTTGTATATAAATTCATCAAGGACCAAAAATCAATAATAAAGTCACCATTACAATCTATTGGTGTTGTTATGAAGTTGTGGTGTTAAGTAGTCTGATTCTTAAGTCGACAGAATTTGTATATATCCTTGTTACCTTTTAGATCATTCTACAAGACAGTTGTTAGCCTGTTAGTGATAGTGCAGCATAAGCTAGCTCCTGGAATGTACAAATTAGATTTAGGTTGTAGGAAAATCTATCATATTATTCATCCCTCATGTGAATTGATGTAATTTTCGCATCAGGTTTGCATCTGGATTTATCTGTGGATAGATGACAACATCGTTGTGGAATTTATTGGGAAGATATTTATTGCAGGTGATATCCTATTTCAAATTGTTTCTCTTTATTACACTTCCTGGTGGCTATTTTAGTTTGCCATTCCATTAACTCCATTTTATCTTGCGCTTATCTCAATAATAGCTGCATTGGGTTTCTTATTATATGGAGGAAGGTGGGTTCAGCAGCACCTTTGATAGTTATTGTGACCGTGCTGTTTACTCAATGCTATCTTATCTTTGTGGCTTTTTGGTAAATTTGCTAAATGATTCCATTTGTTATCATGACTTGCTTCAGATTATTTTCCATGCTAAGGCGTTTTCCTATTGAATCTAAAGGGAGGAGGAAAAAGCTTCATGAGGTATGCAGCCCTCCTTCTATTGTCTAACTTTTCCTTTTATTTTCCTTCCACTCATCTTATTGTAGTAGGCTTTAGGCATAGCCTCTCATCATATTGTAGTGGGCTTTAGGCATTTTATTGGGTCTTTATGGTCTCAACATCTGTCAGCCTCAACATCTATTTGCTAGAAAATCAGAGGTTACAAACTGACAAGGGGATCACTGCAAGTACTAGCTTAGCGTGAAGAACTTTTTGTGTATTGTTCATAGCCATCTCCATTGCTGCCTATATATATATTGCATGAAAACCATGCTTGAAGTGTTGTCCAGTCATTATCAATCTGTGCATCCATATGAGGTCTGTCAGCACTAAGGGCATGCCTGGATGGGACATGGCAGATATTTTGAACTCCTGACTTTATTTGTTATGTACATCCATTTCTATTTGTGATCTGAATGTGGTGAGTGGTAGCTGAACAGAAGTGGTGCAGTGTGATAGGCTTCTGCTGTTTAACTAATAAATAATTGAGTGTATGGTGTACATGCTACTTGAGTCATCCACCCTCGGAGCCGCTGCAAAATATTTTTGATGAATATGTGACCTCTACGTCGAGAGATGATCGCTTTACATCTTCAACTAGTCGAGGGAACATTTCAGTTGAGGACATTGTCGAAAGTATCGGGGACAATCTTGATGAGTATGATGCATTTGAGAGTGAACACTTTGGCTCGCAATCTACAAAATCACAATTGGATTTGTATTTAGAGGAGAATAGGGTTGATAGAAAAAAATTTCCAGATCTTAATGTCCTTGATTATTGGAAAGCTCATTCTCATCGGTATCCCGAGTTATCTCTCATGGCACGTGATATATTGAGTATTCCTATCACTACTGTTGCTTCAGAGTCAGCTTTTAGCATAGGAGGACGCATCCTAAATAAATATCGTAGTTCCCTTTCCCCTGAAAATGTAGAGGCTGAGTTGTGCACCAGAGATTGGTTATTTGGAGTTCCACCTGACGAAGATTTTGATGATGAGTCTCTTATTGTCGACTTTCAAGACTATTTGCATTAGGTACTTTCTTTTAGCTATTCTCTTGGTTTACTCACATGTTTACTCAAGTGATTTAATGCACTTGATTGTTTAAGGTTTGTGTGTATGTGTGTGTTTGCTGCTTCTGCTAATGGTTGTTGTTGTTTTTTGCTAGGTCATGGGGTGTTAACTTTGTAAATAACAGAATTCAATTATCTAGAGAAGTAGCTGTAATTTGGGGATGTTATCTCTTATTTAGCATACAGAGCCTACCACTCCTAATCCATGCTCTCCAGAACCAGGAGTTAGTTGCCAAGGATCTTCATGGATGTGAATGGAAATTTAAGCATATTTTCAGAGGTGTGTAGTTCACTCAATCCTTTTCTTGGTTTCACGGGTTGAAATTTTCTTGTGCACTGTCTAGTGAAGAATAATGTTGTCTCTTCTATCAAAATCTTCTCGAGAGTCTCTTGGACTAAACTTAAAGAATAATGTTGTCATTATAGATGAGGCTCACAATTTGGCTGATTCTCTCATCAGCATGTATGATGCAAAAGTGACATTTTCACAGGTGAGTGAATAAAGAACCTCGGCTGTTTCTTGTGCAAGTTCAATCACTCAACATGGGTTCTAGTTCTACCTCCAGTCATGACTAAAAGTTGATTGTTTTTACATAGATTGACCATCATTTTCTTATCAACCTTAGGGCAACAATCAACCTTGCTTTATTAGTGATAGGTTGATGAACCGCCTTGCTTTTCGCATGCATATGTGGAGATCGCAGCTTGCATATGCAAACATATACTAGACATCTAATACCGAAGCCAAAAAAGTCTTAATGGAACTCTTTTTGTAGGAAGCTTTTCATGGTTATTCTCTTACCTACATGGCAACTTAATTGACTCAGTTTATTGTCTTTTACAGCTAGAGGATGTGCATTGCCATCTAGAGATGTACCTAGAAAGATTTTTCAACCTCTTGGGACCTAGCAATCGGAAATATATCCAAACACTGATAGTCATTACTCGGGCTTTCATTGGAGCTCTAAATGAGAAGAATAGAGATGATTTAAATACATCCGAAAAAGCATATAATCTTTAATTGCCAACTCTTCAGCTCCTGTTATTTTTGGGTGAGGTGATATGACTTTTATAAAATTCTGTGTTCTGCACTTTGGATTTAAACACAATCATTGAATTTAAGAAGATTATATAGGAACTTATAATGTATTGTTTCTGGGAACTAGAACAAGTTATGGCTACTTTATGTGACTTCGAGTATGATGTCAACAAACTACTTTTTCAAGCAATGGCTAGGCAGGCTTATCCCGACAAATGATTTATTCAATCAATAGAATGATTTCCTTAAATGATTGAGCTAAAAAGTCATTTACTTATATTGGCATTTCTTTGGTTTCTGTGTTAACATGGCAAACTCATATGAGGTCCTTTTAGGTAAATTTACGGGTTTTTTACATTTTTTATTTTATTTACTATTTTTATTTTTTTTAATTTGATTTGGAGTTTTATTCATTTGGCATAAAACTTAGAGTAGGCTTAGGTTTCTCTATAATAATAATGGCTTTTAACAATACAGGTCGGGTATGAGTCGGGTATGGGTCGGGTCAGGTATGGGTCATTATATTTATATTGCATGAATATGGGTCTAAACGGTTTAAATGGGTCAATATGAGTCGGACCATTTTCGACCTGACCCAAACCCGACCCGACCCACCCATTTGACGGGTCTATTGATAACAGAGAACATGTGTGAAAAACTTAATACAGAAGAAATTTAACAAGGAAAAGGTACATCAAAAAGGCACCATCGAAGGTGGTCATTGTTATGAAAAGGCCGTGGAGGAAAGATAAGGTATCCAAGCCCA
Source organism: Corymbia calophylla (assembly GCA_014182845.1). NCBI lineage: Eukaryota > Viridiplantae > Streptophyta > Magnoliopsida > Myrtales > Myrtaceae > Corymbia > Corymbia calophylla. The sequence goes on along the minus strand of CM024699.1, from coordinate 605,922 downwards.
AGCGTACTCCCCTTTTTTCGGCTTCACCTGGCCGCTCTTCAAAGAATGCCTTCATAAACGCTGCATAACTCAAATTATATTTTACTCCATCAACATTTCAGTAATTAGCAGCGAATGTTCAAATGAAAATCGATACTCTAGCACCCAAAAAGGGAAGAGGAGAAAAGGAAACAAATTGGGTTGAAGGACAGCTATTTTTAGACACATTACTGTGATTTACCATTGGCTTCCAAAGATTGGTGGTATGGTGGCACGGATGTGCGTTGATTCCGTCCAGAATTGAAAGACTTACATTACTTGAATTCACCATGGTTTAAATTAAGAGTGGAGAATTCTTTGAACTTGCCATGTCTGAAATATCTTGGATAGTCTTCAAAACTTCAACAGCTTCACTCATACGGGGACGAGCTTTTGCGTCTATGCTAAGGCAGCGAGCAGCCAACTTGAAAGCAATCTGGGCACCTTTTTCTGAGGACTTTCCAAGCGTTGGATCCATCAATTTGTACAATTTTCTTTTCCTTGCGAGATGTGGCCGAGCCCATTCAACAAGGCTTTGTTCACCTAGAGGCCGGTTCATGTCTTGGGCTTTTCTTCCAGTCAGAATCTCCAAAAGAACAACACCATAACCATAGACATCGCTCTTTGTTGTTAGGTACCCTACAATAGTACATGTACACTCACTAAGCAGTACATAAAACATGTACCAAATGGTCCTATTTAGATATAAATACAGTTCATGAGGTACCCGCCAAATACCTCGCCAACCTCTAGCAATCTAAAACAGGTGTTGACCTAAAAGGCTGAAACAATAACTTGGTTCCGTGTTCCCATCACTTCTTTTTTATGTTATACTAGGTAAGTACCCCGCATGTTGCTGCGGATAGAATAGTCATGGAATTATCAAAGTAACTATTGGCATAAAAATGTACTAAAAGCTCAAATTATGATATCATTAGCAAATCCGAAATACAATATTGTATCTCTTGTTATCATAATATACTCCATTCAAGGCTTCGGCGAGGCAGTAATTTATAGCATGATAAACATGGACTCAATTAATTGATTTGTAAATCGGAATAATGCTTGTTCTTAGAAATTGTCAAGTCATGATAATCTCAATTTACGATAACATAGTGAAAGCTTCTTTATGCATTGCCTTCACTAAAATTATAAGGACATATGTAGATTAAAGAAAAAAAAGAGAAGGTAAAAGTTTCAACTCTTATAAGTATAAGACAACTCAACCGCCTTTTTAATGGTTTCAAAGTTAATTTTTTCTTCTCGTAAATGACAAATAGGATAGTATAATGAGAAAACACATAAATCATGATGTACTACATGTAGACCTAAAGCTCATAAAAAAAAAAAAACATATGATACTTAGTTTGGGGCTAAGTTTTTCAGTAATCATCTAGCGCATGTAGAACAGACGACTACCACATTTAGTGGAAATTAAACTGACTACTGGAAAAAACCTAGATACCACATTCTGAACTGAGAACACTTTGGAAACGTAGCGTTGAAGCACATACAAAAAAATGTAAACAAAGAGCTTTAATTATGAATCACTGTTTGGGTAATTACTGGTTGTGTATCCTAGTAAAAACTACAACAGATGGGGATTAATTAGGTGTTTGAAGGGTGCAACGGGTATTTGGTCATTAATTGAAAAGAATAATATCAACCAAACACCAAAAAAAAAAAAAATAATACAACAACAACAACAACAAAATTCACTTGCCAGCAATGCGCAACGTCCCAGAAATTCAAGCAAGACATATGCAAAATAATCCATTCAATGATTGATTATGTCGTGGACTGGAAGATAAGGGAATAACATTATTTGGGAGACTACATGCAGGACTCAAGCAGAACGAATGTGACTATTAGCATGATGTGCAAGAACTACAGATGATCGTACCATTACTGCGAATTGTGACCATGTATGAGGACAGACCAGAGATGGGATGCACATAGTGAAAGCTAAGAATATCAGTGTATAACCGTCCCTCTAATTTTCTTGTCTTTGGTCACGATTGATATCCACATAATTCAATTCAGTTCCTAATCATAACTGGTGCACATGTTTTGCATGAGGTGTGTAGATTGGGGCTGTTCTCCTTTTATATACAATGGGATAATTTGACATGTCAAGACATTGCTTAACCACGTTTATGCAAATAACTTAGACATTTCTCATCCTCAAATTGCTCGTACTAGCATGTACATACCAGTCGCAATGTATTCTGGGGCAGCATAGCCATAAGTTCCCATGACTCGGGTGCAGGCAGAGGTATCTCCCTTAGGAAGGATTTTTTCCATTCCAAAACCAGAAAGCTTGGCATTGTAGTCCTAAAAAAGACAAGTTATAAGAAAGCGAAACAACATAATAAAAAATGAAAAAGCAATGTCGCCACAACTTTTGCTACATACGGCGTCTAATAGGATCTTGGAAGTTTTAAAATCATGATATATCACTTGCAGTTCTGCTCCCTCATGAAGAAAACACAGACCCTTAGCAGCATCCAGCGCTATTTTCATCCTGGTAGACCAAGGGAGAGGCAGAGTCCCTCCTACACAGCCCACAAAAGAACACGAGAATTAACCAATAAAATATTTGTCGTCACACATAAATCAATATTCCCTTTCTTGAAGCCACCATAGTCAAATATAGTTTTGTTAAAACTGATACTAACTTTTAGAAAATAACTGTGAAGAATTAGAAGGGCAAGGATGTAAACCACAGCAGGATTCCCTTTCTTTTCTCATAGAATTGAAATTTACGCTTATGCAAAGGAAAGCTTAGCAAAACCTGCAGAAACAAATCATTATTCCCTACTGTTTAAAATATTTAGTATCTTTCAAGAGAAGCATGTATCTTCCACTAAATATCATTACTAGTGTATTTGCAAGCTTTGTACTCAGTTTCATCCTCAACACGGTACAACTGTGGTATTCTCGCGCCTAAATGACCAAGCTAAAGAGAATGAAGTCTCAGGATTCCCTGAGAGGTAGTATTGAGAGACAAAGATGAAAAAACTATACTAGAACCATCACACAGATGAAGCTGCTTGAAAGTGACACTTCATGACCATTTCACATGATATCCGGATATTTCTTTCCTTCTTTTTGACTGCTTTGAACTATAATATCCTCTGAGTATGATAACATTCAAAGCCTCTGGTATTGCATCCTTTTGGTTCTCAGTGGCACCAACATCAAACGAGCAATTTCCATAGAAAAATTTCAGGTAGAAGAACATTCAGAATGAGCATTGTGGACATGACAATTTGTATGCATATTCTAGGAAAATATGGTTCTGAACCCTATTATCTTTTGGAAAGACGTCCATAATAAGAACAAGTAAGATTCTTTCTCCTAAACATTATTATCCAGATGCTGGCACCAAAAGGACAAATGCACATACTTTTAAAGAGGTGATTGTCCAAGCTTCCTCTTTGCATAAACTCATATATTAGCAGCCTTTGATCGACTTCCGCACAATATCCAATTAACTTTACCAAATTTGGATGCACTAGACGACCCAAAAAACTCACTTCAGCCTGGCATGTGAAAAGGGCAACACATCAAAAGTCATACTAACTGTCAAACATGCATTAATCCATAGTAAAAGATCATTAGATGATATATTACCAGCCATTCTTTGTGACCCTCCAGCCCATCATGCTTGAGAATCTTAACAGCAACAGTCATCCCTGTGCCACGCCGCGCAAGAGCGGTCCCATTTTCTTCAATCCAACCCTTAAAGACATAGTTAAAACTATCTTCACCGAGCAGAACCGTAGGACTAAAGTTTCTTGTAGCTAACTTGAGATCATCAAATGAAAATTTCCACAGCTGAGGAGCAGGTATAATTTCCTCTTTGAGTTTAGAAGTCAAAGAGTTGATTGTTGTATTACTAGTGGTCTTGAATGAAATTGAAGAAGTAATTGCTGTATTACTAGCAGTGGTGGATGAAACTGAGGAGTCAATCGCTGCACTAGTGGGTGGAAATGAAACCCCAACAGAAGCAGGATGCTCTCTGCTTTTATCATTTGTAAATCCACGAACACAACCAAAACCACCTTCACCAAGAAGACTTGCCACGCTAAAGCTTTTTGCAGTTGACTTAAGATCATTAAATGAGAACTTCCGCAGCCAAGGAGCAACTTTAGGTCCCCTTTTGAGTTTAGAAGTTGAAGGGTCTTCATTGCTAGTGGTTGCAGATGAAACCACAGGAGGAGCAGGCTGCTCTCTGCTTGCATCATTTAAAATACTTTGTGCTGCTCAAATTGGAAATTAGCATATTAGACGAAACAAATAAGCCGATTTGGGTCGCTTAGATGAACAACAAGCACTAAACCACTTCATCTAAACGGGAATTTAGATATGAATCAGCTATCAGCTAATCTGCCAGTAGGCCTAGCAGGTTTTACTTTTTCCAATTCAAGGAAACATCTAATTCTGAATAGAGGAGGATATGAAGGCATGCATGTGGATATCTGTGGTTTGCAATAGATAACTGTGACAACATATTTCAACTTGCAATGAAAGCAATGGGAAAAAAAAAATTGAGCAGCAATGAATCCACCTGATCTCTTGATATAGACTAAAATAATTCTATGCAATCAATCTCTGAGGTACTTCGCTCACTTCTTGTGGTATCACATCCTCAACGTACGCTAGATCTGTCACAAACTTATGTCTTCCTCTGAGATATATCGCTATCAACACCCATTACTAGATGATCTACAATACGCAATAATTGTCAGTCACATCCCAAACCAAAGATGCGAAATAAAACTCTGGGAACAAAGAGCGCTCCTGAGGACACTGGCAATCAACTCCAACTTGGCAAGTGTTAGTGGGGCAAATGCATGAGCCATCAAAACGCAAAACCAGAGTTACACTATAAATCCACAACAACAAGCTAAATACAATAGCAAAAATATCCCACTTTGCTTCTTTTGGGGTTTATAATGGTCCTATGGTCTGCATCCACTTGATGCTTAAACTTTCAGATTTTGAACTTTTACTTTGGTACTGGGGCCAACTCTCAATTTTCCATGCCTCATTTACCATTTCATTTCATGTGAGGTATTGTGTTTATCTTATTCCTAAAGCACATTCCTCATATGATTTATACCGTTTGCACATGAGATGAAATATTAAACATCGCTTATATACAGAGCTTATGATAATTTTCATTTTAAGTAGCGGCACATGGCAGCCAGCAAGCATGAAATTCACACTCACCACTAGCAGGCACTACTGGCCCTATTGTAGGGATAACACATCCGGTGAGGTTGACGTGCCTGCATCCGCGATTTTTGCAATCCAAGCAGCAGCACAATTTGAAAATTTTATATACGTGTAGTCTCTCTTGCCTTAATAGCTTAAGCCTTTTGTTGGACTTTGTAACATTAACCAAACAGTAACTTCAAGTTCATTCTTTCACCAGACCAAAAATAAAAGTAAAGCAAGTTCCTTTCCTTTTTCCCATATAGTACCTCCAACAAACACAAGCAGAATATCATGAAGTAAGATCTTTATTTCGCCAGATAAAAAGTGCAGTATTTCTACAGAATGTAAATGGGGAATTCCAATAATTTTTTCACAATTGACACCGATGATAACTTCCTAAGCACTCCAATGGAGAAATTCTCCTACCAAAAAATAGTAAATAAGTCAGCTATTGGTAAGTCAATCTACAAGCTTGAAGCACGTTTACAGTGGCAAAAATAGACTAGCAATCCAAATCAGTTCGCACTAATGTTGTGCCGACATTTGGTTTTATTCACTGAAAATAATATGCATCATCAGAAGTCATAGTTCCAAAGATAACATTAGAACGGCCAGAATGTTGTACAGTTAGTTAGCTGTCACTGCCTCATTCATAAACATTTTGAGGGTGATATCAGATATCCGATTTGAAAGAAGATCAGATTTCTTTCAGATAAGTGTTGACTTTCCAATTTTCTCTTCATTAAGGCTGGGCCTGCAGCTTTTAACTTGTTCAATCAAATGTGTAAAATGTAAGTGAAAGAAAAAGACATGCATCATTTCAATAGAACAATGTTCTCTGCTGATTATTACGCTTACCTTTAGTCCCTGTCAGATGATTGCAACAGATTCCATCAGTTGAAGGACTCTCGAGATTCGGACAATCAGAAATGCTCATTCGTTCCAAGTTTGGCGCAATGCGTAAGCCATTGGAAATGCTAATGAGTTGAGGCAATGAGAATAAGGATATCCTTTTCAAGTTGGGGAGGAAGTAAGTACTCTCGGAAGTAGAAGTATCTTCACACGTCACTAAACTTAAGATAAGGGGGCAGTCTTCAACCTTGAGCTCTTCTAAGCTATCAAGGTTTTTTAAGAGGCCAGGTGTGAATATAGTAGTCAACTGAGGACATGTGAGCAAGGCCAAGCATTTAAGATAAGACAAGCATCCTCGGTGCATCGGCCCCTCATAAATGCCCCTCAAACTCTTCATATGATATACATAGAGGTACTCAAGTGATCCGAGAAAACTCTTACCATCCTTCCATGATTCCAATACAATTTCACTTCTATCAACTTCATCGTACATGTCAGTTCCCTCAATAATAACCTGAATCTCATTACACTCCCCAATTATGCAGCATTTCAGTTGTTCCATGTTCTCAATCCCAAAATCAGATAGCTTCATGACATTTGTATGGCGGTCTACGAAAAATGCGGTAGTATGCCGGAGCATATTCTGGATATCTCTGGGTACACCCACACCATTTACGTATTTCAGGGATCTATCCCAGCGTTCTATTTCGATCTCAAGATCCACCGGGAGACGAGACATGATTCGTTCGTCATGACTGCCAACAATGAATTTGAATTGTGACAATGATCTAGACTCCTTTGTTTTACCAATCCATTTGAATTTCCTTAGATGTTCCACTTGTGGAAGGTACAGTTTAAGTGTATCCAGCCTCAACAAGCCACAAACATCGTCAACAATAGCTTCCACAACACTCTCCCACCTCTCATCCTCTGGATTTACATCAATATTTAGCTCTTCTAATTGAGATAGCGCAGAAATAGTGCCTTGAGGAATCAATGCGTTCACTTTTGCAGATTTTGTGCCCCGATATGTGCGTGGATAAAAAGATACTTCTAAGCAAGTGAGCTTTGTTAGCTTTGCAACCTCCTTTGGCAGATCCATGATCTCTGTCCCTTCAAGATCAAGTACCTCAAGTTGCTGAAGTTCTCCAATTTTTGGAGGTAACACCATCAATAGCTCACAATGATTTAAGAATAATCTTTTAAGGCTGCTTAACCTGAATAGAGAATCTGGCAAGGACTTGATTCGAGTTCTGGATAAATTCAGGATTTCAAGAGTAGGCATGTAATCGAAGAAAGACGGACTAATTGTTCTGAGCTTGTAATTTCTATTGAGAAACAAGACCAAGAGTACAGGACACTGAGGATCCTCAGGTAACTCAGTCAAATGATTTTCCATCAAGTAAATCTCTGTGTAAGTCTGCCATTGTGTGACCTCCGGAGGCTCAATCAATCCTAGACCCCCGCGCATAAGGACCGCTCTGCTATATTTAGGTGGACTGGACTCGATGTCCCTGGACCATATCTCAATTTCCTCTGCCTGGTGCATTGGCTCGAAGGTACCTGATAATCCATTAATTCTCCAGAATAATGAATAATCCTACTAGGCGAATGAACTATTAAAACATGCATGTCAAACAGCACATGGAAATTCTAGCCAAAAACCGAGGATTTATTAAAAGTTCGGGGAAATGAAGGATTGCAAGAGACGTCAGAAAGAAACAAATGCTGGTACAGATTAACCTGAAACTGCAGCCGAATCTAGATCGAGGGCCTGCAACGGAAGACTTGGTATCATCCTACTTCTATGGCCATTCCACTGCTCTATCGACGCCGCCTTGCTTTTGATGTTCTCAGTGATCGCAAGAAGAAGCAATCAATGCACGCACGATTTCTGGACGTCACAAATAACTCAGCCAAGAACAAGTTCTTGTAATAGAAAGAGCAGTTGAAAACTTCTCAAGACTTTGAGTCCGGGAAGAAAATTTGATCCAAGGAAGTTAAGTTTTACAGTTCGAGTAAGATTTTATAATCCAGTGTTCTCTTCTCCTTTGGGCTTTCTTTGACGATAGGTTCAGCTAAGAATTATCCGTTGGAAGAGTAGATATTGCCTGCACCCTCCCTTCAAGGGCCAACAATTATTGCCGTCAGCTCACCCGGAGTGACTTGCTTTTCTGCTCTGCTTTTGCTTCTGCTTTTACTTGAGCTCGAGGGACTCCGGGTGACTTGCTTTTCTGCTTTTGCTTCTGCTCCCAGATCTATGCTTTTGCTTCTGCTTTTACTTGAGCTCACCCGGAGTCCTCCCAGCTCACCCGGAGTCCTCCCAGATCTATGCTTTTGCTGCTGCTTCTGCTCACTTTCTGAAAAGCAAGTCAGAAAGCAGAGCAGAAAGAGAAGAAAAGCAAAAGCAGAGCAAGTCAGCAGCAAAAGCAGAGCAGAAAGAGCAGAAGCGAAAGCAGAAAAGCAAAAGCATAGAACTGGGAGGACTCCGGGTGAGATCGAGGGACCGAGGAGGAACTCGGACACAAAAAAAAAAAAAAAGGGAGAAAGGGGGAGCGAGGGCAGAGAGCGAGAGAGAAACTCCTGCAACCACCGCGCCTCGAACGTGGCCGACGACCCGTCAACGCCTTCCTTTTTTCCTTCGCTAAGGCTCTGGGGGATCCGAGAAGACCAGGGAGAGAGAAAAACGGAGAGAGAGCGAACCAGAGGGAGGAGGGGAACTCGATGGAGCAGCTAGCCGTTGCCGGAGGCCCGCCCGCCCGCCGTTGTCCCCGCGGCTCTTCCCCGAACGAGGTAGGTCCCCTGAATCCCTTTCGTCCGATTTCTGAAGAATGTCGGGGGCCGGAGCTCGCGGCCGTCCGGCTTGCGCAAGCTCCGGCCTTCGCCGCCATTACATCTCGTGCTCATGTCCTTTGTACACCGTTCTCGAGACCCCAACGCACGTTCGAGGCTCGGTTGAGCCAGCAACTTTAGTGTTCAGTAGCGCATGCTAAGTGTTCGATAAAATACCCTAGAGAAAAACGAAGCGGATCTGTACGTGTTTGCACCTATTTTCGTTCGAATCATGTCATATTTTCGTATGGTTTGCCTGGAATCGTTGTTCATTGTCGAGTCGATGGGAGTTTCCTTTGCGCTGGAAAATAGATTCGCGGTCGCCGGGAAAGTAGCCGGCGATAGCCGACGCCGGTCGAAGGGGATGTCCGACGAGCGGTGGTTTCCTGGTGGCGGCCCCAGCGCCGGTGGTTGCTCATCGGAAAACGAACGAGCTTCGGTGAGAGAGCGGGTGAGCTTCGGGTTTGGAGGTCCTCGTGCATGAAGGCGTCGGGCTACATGAACATGTGAAGAAGAAGCCCAGAAAAGAAGACCAGAAATAAAAAATAATAATAGAGAAAATGAAAAGAAAGCAGAAAAAGAGAAAGATTAAAAAAGAGAAATGGGAAAAAATCGGAAAATAGGAAAATAGAAAAATAGGAAGGTGGGCTTCGTCCTGGGCTTGTGTACGCCGGGCTGGGTTCGTCGCGGGCCGAGATGGCTGGGCCGAGAGCAAAAAATTGGGAATGGGTTTCTCTATAGAAAATTAATTTTCGTGGGCTTTTTTTAAATCCCTAGTGATTTAGGGCCGGCCCAGTATTTTGTGGCCCGACCCGGACCGGCAGGGTCCGGATCAGGTTAGCAGGGCCAGGTTTCCTGACCCGGTCCGAATTATCTTTTTTTTTTTTAATAAAAAAATCATAAAAAAATCCAAAAATTCAGGAAATCAAAAAATATTAAAAATATTAAAAAATATAAAAAATTCGAAATTTGAGAAAATTCATGGAAAACTCAGAAACCTGAAAATTTATAAAAATTTCCGAAAAAAATAATTTTTTCAATTAAAAATATTCGAAAATATTAAAATATTAAAAATCCAAAATTTTGTTTTCAAAAATCCCAAAAATTCCAAGACTGTTTTGGAGTTCCCTAAAAAGCTCTAAAATAATTCCTGGACAATTTTCTCTTAAAAAATGTCGGAAAATCATCGGCTTAAGATTGTGCTTAAAATTGAATAAGCATTTACAGCTTCATCTTAGGATTTTAATCCTCAGATACAATTGCCCTTGATAGTATGTTTATGATGCAATGGTTATGGTTTCCCCCTTAGTTTAATTAGGATTGCCATTTATTTATCTTTTATTGCTAGGTATTTATTTTCCTTTGTAATTTATTTAATGTTTTCTTTAATTGCTGATTGCTATCTTGATAATTGCACACTCGCATGATCACCTCACATGTTAGTGGTTAAGTCTAAAATTAATCCAAACTGCCTGACAAAAGTCTTTTTGAAATGAAGTACCGAAATGGCACTAATTGGCTAATTAGTGTAATCAAGTCCCCGATCCTAGATTCTCTGGTTGTGTAGAAAGTGAGTCATACTCCCATACCTCGCTTGGTTTTAACCGATCCCAATAGGCTAGTGACGACTCCCCATTTGAAGATTTTCATAAACACCCAATGTCACGCGAGATATGAGCTTGGGAGAGCATATGTCTAATGAAGGTCCTGGGCCTACCTTTTGGACAATACTCTTAAACCTATTTATTGATTTCTTTTCCCCTCAGGACGAGAAAAAATAGATCGCAACACTATGTGATGAAAGGATGGTGCGATCACAAAAAATGCAACTTTTGCAGCTTGCACTGCTGCCATCTTTTCCATCTCCTAATGCCTGATGGTCTAAAATTTGTCTTCTGCTGAATCAGTGGTTCTCTGGAATTGAACTCAGTAAATGTCCATGTAGAACCTAACAGTTGTTCCTGTTTGTGGCTAAGACAGCAACTTCCTTTAAGCACCCGATTATAAGATTAAGCTCTTTTTTTCATTTGGTCTTCATTTTTAAGTGCCCATTTTTGTGGAAAGGTGGCATTCAGATTCGGTGTGTACTTGAGCTGAACGAAGAACTGCAAGGTTCGGGCTGCTGAGACTTTTATTATTACTTTGACTTGCCTTAAGCTTATTACTGTAGCATATAAACATGCTCTAGTTTAGGTACTGATCTTTCCCATAAACATTGGTTTGAACATATGGGTCATATTCCCTAAGACTGTAATTGAGCCAAATGCAGAAGCTCTACGGTATTTGTTGTTGAGCCTGTTGAAGTCTCTGAATCATTGCAAATGTTAATCTCATTCCTCTTTATTTGAGGATGTTTTCCTGTACGTTTGCTTGACAAATTTAAATTCGAATTCTGTTTTTCCTTTTGTCTAAGTATACATCTCATGACTAAACTAGATCACTTGCTCTTTTCTACTCAAGTAATCTGCATTTTCTTGTATTGCTTTTTCAAATTGATTTTGTTATTGTGATAGTCATGGCTGAAGCAGCAGCTTCTGCAATAGCAGTCGAAGCCTACAAGGATGGACGTAGCATTTTTGGCTACATCAGTCAGAAAATTGACTATGCTGATGATTTCGAGGTCAATTTTGAGAAGATGAACGAGCAAGCAAATATGCTTTATGCAAGAAGGCATGATGTAGAGGCACATATAAATAATAACAAGATGAAGAGGGCTACTAAGGAATGTGAAGCCTGGATTTACAGGGTCAAGGTGGCCGAACAAGAAGTACTCAAATTGGAAAGCAAATACAAGAAAGAGATCGTGCACGCTTGGAGATACGCTCGAATCTGGTCACGTGCAAATCTCAGCAAGCATATGGCCAGGAAGCGTGAGGAATTACGGGTCCTGCTAGAAGAAGGAAAGCTTGATAATGGGTTGGTAGCTGAAAGATCCCCAGAGCCTGTGAGAGTCATAGACGCTCCTAGGACTGAGGATAAGCCTTCGCTACACTGGGCAGTTGAAGAGATTTTGGGTAATCTAAGGGAGAGAAATATCAAAAGGATCGGACTATGGGGAATGGTGGGGACTGGGAAAACTACGGTGATGCAGAATTTGAATAATAGTGAAGAGGTTAAGAAAATGTTTGATATTGTCATTTGGGTATCAGTGTCGAAAGCCTGGAGTATTGAGAAGGTGCAAAATGCAATCCTACAGCGTCTGAAGCTGAAAGTGGAGGGCGGAGTCAACGAGGTTGAGACTGCTCAACTCATATCAAACGAGTTGGGAGGCTTGACGTACTTACTTCTCCTGGATGAAGTTTGGGATCCTTTTGATATACATGAGATGGGTATTCCCAATAATGACAAGGACAGCAAGGTAGTATTTGCCAGTAGGTTCCGTGATTTGTGCTATGACATGGACGCTGATGAGCTTGTCAATATGAAGCGTTTATCCGATATTGATGCATATAAAATGTTTGAAGAAAAAGTAGGCCGAACTATAAAAAATCCAAGCATTATACCAATAGCACAACTCATGGTTAGAGAGTGTGCTGGTTTGCCACTGTTAATCGATAAAGTGGCGAGGGTTTTTAGAAAGAAGGACAACATTCACCTCTGGAGAGATGGATTGAGGAGCTTACAAAGATGGCCCAGTATCAAAATCCAAGGCATGGATGAAGTGCTCGAATTCCTGAAGTTCTGTTACGAGGATTTAGATGGGGAGGATAAAAAGGTCTGCTTTCTTTATGGAGCATTGTTTCCCGAAGACTCTGACATATTTGTGGACTATTTGATGGAATGTTGGAGGGCGGAGGGATTTCTCCCTAACGTTGATGAGTTTCGAGATGCACGCGATAGAGGGCACAACATATTGCATGATCTCATTAATGTATCTTTGTTAGAAAGAAGTGCGATGAAGAGACATGTCCGAATGAACAAAGTACTTCGTAATATGGCCCTTAAGATTTCATCACGAGTCTTAGACCATAAGTTCTTGGCAAGAACATGTGAGGGGATAAAGGAGGCGCCTATAGAAGAAGAATGGGCATCTGCAAGTCGAATTTCTTTGATGGATAATGATTTGTGCACTTTACCGGCAGCACCAAATTGCACAAATCTTTCGACCTTACTTTTGCAAAGAAATTACAATTTAATGATGATCCCATATAGCTTCTTCTTGTCTATGCAAGGACTCCGAGTGTTGGAGTTACATGCTACGGCAATAACATCCCTTCCACCTTCTTTGTCTTGTTTGACTCATCTTAGGGCCCTCTACTTGAATTCCTGCACGCGTTTAATAGAACTACCTTCAAGCTTAGAGGCACTGGTGCATCTAGAGGTGCTTGACATTCGACGCACCGGAATCATCTCATTACCTATTCAAGTTGGAAGTTTAACACAGATGAAATGTTTACGCATGTCATTGTCAAATTTTGGTGCCGGAAACCCTATCTCCAAGGTGATTTCAAGCATTTCATTATTAGAAGAACTCATCATTGATGTAGAACCAAACACTTTGTGGTCTGATCAGGTATTGAGGACAATCACGGAGGAGGTTTCTACCTTGACACGGTTGACTTCACTGACATTTTCCTTTCCTAAAGTGGAGTGCCTTGAAATTTTCGTCAGATCAAGCCGTCTGTGGAAGGACCCGAGCTTCACATTTCAGTTTTCAGTCGGTATTTGCAATTCGGTCAAGTATCATATTCTTGATTATTTTGAGTATCAGTTGTGCAAGTGCTTGAAGTATGCAAACGATGGAGGCATACATCCTGTGATCTCAGAATTACTCGTTGAGACCGAAGTGTTTGAACTAATTGATCATAAGAATATACCGAGCTTATCAGATTTTGGGACTGCGAACTTGAGGAAGCTCAGAGCTTGTTCAGTGGAGGGCTGCAAGGATATTATATGCATCATTGACGGTAATGTAGCACCACCTTGTGCATTTGGATGGCTAGAGAGAATGGTTATAAACAATGCCCCAAGTTTGCATTGCATTTGGAAGGGTCCTGTGCCTGTGGGAAGCTTAGCTCAAATGACTACTCTAACCTTGTACAATTGCCCCAAACTCAAGAAGATATTCTCAAATGGATTGATCGAGCAACTATCTGAACTACAACATTTGAGTGTCGAAGAGTGCTATGAAATTGAGGAGATTATCATTGAAACTGAGAATCCTTGCTTGGACCCAGGAGCGCTTCCGAATCTTAAAAAGCTAGTGCTTCATGATCTTCCAAATTTAAGAAGCATAGTGCCGGATGATTTATTGATTTGGCCTTCTCTAGAGAGACTGGATATAGCTGCATGTCCATCCCTGTTGAAACTTCCCTTTACCGGGAAAAATGCTATCAATCTAAGATCCATTCAGGCCGAGGAATCATGGTGGACTACATTGGTGTGGCTAGACAATGCCATGGATCAAAGATTGCGGCCTTTTTGCAACTTCTCTAATCTTTCTCCGTAACTCTTTGCTTCTTATTCATCTTGTTTGTTGTGATTGGAATTATGTACCAAATCAGGCTTTCCCTTTAATTTCTCTGCATGCACAATCTATTAAATGGCTATTGTTGGCGGTATGAGGTGATGAAAATGATAATGAGGACAATTCTGGTTTTGTCTTCTAAAAATCCCATGTTGCAATATTGAGGTTCTTTATCACTGCCAACTGGAGTTGTTCCGTCAGGAAATAGTGAATTAAATGCAGTTTTTTCTTAATATCATGCGAGCTATATATTGCAAGTCTGTTTATGGTGCTTGTAATCTCTAATACATAATGTACAAGTGACTTTTGGACATTTAATAGGTTTTACTAACGTCAAAGAAGAATTGTGTGGGGGCGTGCATACAATGTGAATTGGGTTCATGGTAGCTTGTCCAGGATCTTATACCTATCTTATCCTGTATCCTTTATATGGAACGAGGGTTTTGAGAGGACATAGGTCCTTCCCTCCGGTCTTTCCTCTTCTTTGCTCTTTTCCTATTCTAATTTGCTATAGATCTCTTCCATGTCACTCCCCACACATTTTCTCTTCGTTTTGTCATTTCTATTATACTGTGTAATTGTCTTTAACATTTTTACTTTAAAGGTGCCAATTATGTTCTTCCATTCTTTTTGCACTTTATGGGTTAGTGTCTGTCCTATAATCACATAAAGTGCAAAAACCAATTATGTTCTTCCAACACAATCTACATTCCTCTGTAATGTATTCAAGTTCATTCCATATATTTATAATTTCATGTACTTTTTTTATTATTATTTCTTCTTTAAAATTTTTTTGTCTTGACTCTCTTTCTCTAATCTTTGTAATTATGATCACATCCTTCACTGAAATCTTAAGCTTCAATTTTGTCTATATACTTATGGAATTATGGTGTATGATGAGATAATGTCATTTTTTCTTAAATTTCATATTATACCCTAAAAGTTAGACGCTAGTTGTATGATTTCATAACACATTTCATCTTTTTCCTCTTGCGAACTTCATCAGTTTGCAATCTCCTCATTTAGAACCTCTTTAGGGGTCTAAAATCTTGCATGCGCTGGGCGAAAGTATAATGAACCTTTCCAATACTTTCTCCATATATACATCCCGCAAACGTAGTACAATGCGAAAGGCCTGTAATATGAACATAATCAGCCGAATGAAATTGCTATGAGGTAAAAAATTCAGCATTTTCCTCCTATTCATTTCACAAGGAGTGGTCTTACAACACTCGTAACATCTGACATGTATTATCCTAGAAGTTGCCTGATTTACACAAAGAGGGAATGTCCATTTCATTGAAATTCTATTAGAATATGCATTCATCCGGAAGAAATGCCACCAGATGAACGTAGATGCGAGTCATTGTATAGAAAACGAGGATATGAGATAATAGATTATGCGAAAAGCGATAAAGGTTGACTTGACTGGGAGTTCTTGCAGACATCGAGTTTACGAAACTCCAATTGAAAGAAACGTGTAGCTTTCCATTCCATTTTCAATTGAAATGCACTGGTGGTGACATATTCCTGGAATTGTTAGATGCGCTGGATGCATATCTTTCAGGCAACCAACTGGATAGGTTGCTGAATTGGTTAGTGCATTTGAGGAACTTAAAATATTTATGGCTTTCTAGGAATTCCATCTCGGTTCCAGTTCCTAAAGTTACAGGAAAACTGCAAAATTTGGATCGCTCGGTCTTTCAAATAATCAGTCGAATGAACCCATTCCATCATTTTTAGGTAATTTGTTGTCTTTGACGGACCTCGAACAAATTCTCTGGGCGTGATCCGAATTGGATTGGACCAAGTTTTCGGCCTATACAAATTCTTGGGCAGCAAGAAAACAAGTTCACTGGCGGTATCTCTTCGCATTGCAAGTATCGAACCTAGTCGTGAATGACCGGTTACCAAATTTGTCTTAGCCATATGAAGAAGATACCAATAAAGAAGGAAAGTGATCCTCTGCATGGTAGTCTAGTCATGACGCTCGGGTTTGCAACTGGGTTTTGGGTTGATGTTCGAGAAGTATTGGAGGCACGCGTACTTCATGGATCGTCAAAGAGACTGAAAATTACCTCGTACGTTGATTTTATAAATTAATTAACATGTCTAAACACTCTTTCTTAAATGAGAATATTTCAGTAACTTTTTCAAGATTGATCAGTACATGGTGACATGTATTTACAAGTACCATTTTTTTCCCTCTTATTTGACGAGATTTCGACCTTAAATTTGGATTTGAGTAAGATCACTCTGAAGCTTTTAGAGGCCTATCTTTTAAAGGTCAAAGTATAATATGTTTTCACTCGAAGGACATTGGAAGTTAAAATTAATTTTGAAATTTTCTCACCCTCATAATTTTTCTATAAGAATAACAATGGTTATTGAGAAAATCAATTTAAATATTACACAATCCGACTGCCCAAAGTAGGCTTTTGCAGGCTTTACATTCTAATTTTCAGATCAAATTGTTTTAATGCTTCGCCGTCGGCAGTTACCTTCTAATGGTGATTACATTCTAACTTTCATATACTAGAACTTAATATATGAAAATTAGGGATAGAGGTGATGAAACATTAGGCCTTGTTTTTATGCAAGAAATGCAAATAATAATAATAATAATAATAATAATAATAATAATAATAATAATAATAATAATAATAATAATAATAGTTAAGGGAGGGAGGGAGAGCCAACAAAAATGATAAGTTTAAAAATACGAGAAGAATTATAATTTGAAGGAAAAATTCTAAATAAGGGCCTAAAGTGTCTTGGACCTGAAGTAGACTTTATCTGAAATAAAAGCCTGAAGTGTTATTATTTTCTCATATAAGAATCTGAAGTTGCCATATTAGTCTTAGAAAAGGGTCTAATCTCACTAATTGATAAAGACATTTTTGTCCTTTACTTTTTTTAAAAAAATTTCCTTTTTTTTCCTTTTCATCTAAAAAAATTTTAAAAGGAAGGGATGGAGAGGGTTATGCAGGCACTCACCGCCACCACCGCCCCACCTAGGGGTGTCAAATGGATGGGTCAGGTCGGGTTTGTGTTGGGTCGAAAATGATCCGACCTACATCAACCTATTTAACCTGTTTTGACCCATTTTCATGCAATGTAAATTTGATGACCCATACCCGACCCGACCCATACCCAACCCATATCCGACACATATTACCAACACATATTAATATTTAACTTAATTTAAGAAAATATACTATCACTTATTTAGTCCACTTTAAACTTTTCACATATAAATTATTTGAATAAAAATTTCACATCAAATTTATAAAGTAAATTAAATAATAAAAAATTAGTAAATAAAAAAATGTGAATACCTCTAAATTGAAATAGTTTGAGGAAAATAATTTTTTAAAAAATCGATTTTTAATTATTGTTGAGTGGACCTCATTGGATTGGCAACGGAGGTCAAAAGGGGGATGGAAGGAGAGAGATGATGAGTCTATCTAATAACTCACTAAACCCATATTTGACCCATATTTAACTTTCACTTGACCCATATTTGACCCATTTAACTAAAAGTGGGTCATAATATGAGTTTATGACCCATATTGACACCTCTAGTCCCACCATCAATGGAAAGGGCTAACAATGGTGGGCAATGGTCAATGAGGGTTGGCGACTAGGCAAGGACCTAGTCCCTCACCTACAATCAACGAGGGTCAATGACCACTAGTTAGGTCCTAGCAACCCTCATTGACCCTTGCCTAGCCATCCTTCCCAACGATGGTGGGGGCAGTGGCAGTGCGAGCTTAGCCTTCGCCTAATTTCCTTTCTTTCTTTTAAATTTCATTTATTCTTTTATATAATTTAAATAATATATAAAATTAAAATTGTATTAAACGAAAATCCATTGACCAATTAGAATATTTGGCCGACCAGCGATATCAGGTCCTTTTGAAACTATCATAGCCGTTTCAAGCTCTTATTTGAAATTATATCAACTTCATACATTTATTTGAGAAAATGAAGCACTTCAAATCCTTATTTGAAATTTTCTCTAAGTTGAATCTAATAATTCCTTCTAGAAAAACTTCTTGTATGGTAAAAGACCACGTTCTAGGCATTGTCAAAGTTTTGCACATATTTATGATTGCTCGAGTAGGTGGATTAGTCAAGGCACATAGATCTTGATCCGAATATCAAATGGCTGCTATTTAATAAAAAAAAAGAAATCTAAGCATTTGAAATGTAAATAAGATGGATGATCTTTAAAATTTTGAAAGATTTTAGGTATTAGATATGAGATTATAAAAAAAAGGCAAAACCAGTCTAAAATAAATCTAACCATATAAACTTATTAGGGGATTCATTTTCTCTTCTTCTTTTTTATAAGTGAAACATCATCGATGGACTCATCCATTAAAAATTAACTTATTGTAAAATATAGAAAATCATGAATATTATGTTAGAATTTCTCTGTCAAGATCTTCAACAGATTTTAGGCGTTACAACAAAATTCGACCTCTCTCTCTCTCTCTACCTGAAAATTGGGTATTTACAGCAATAGGAATAAAATAAGTATGAAAATTAGAGTTCTCGAACATCAAGGTGTCTTTCATTTAAGTATGCTTCTACCGGCCAGCCTAACAAATAGGAAAGTACGATAGAGAATGTATACATGACGTGCCACGTGTAGCCCTAATGTGCGTAAAACAAAGGAACGATAATACGGTATTATAGAATGAATATACATTTTCTGGTAATTATCTAGTGCGTGTACGACAAGCGACTATCACCCTCGCCAGAACTTAACCGGCTACTCAGAGATACTCTAGATATTCCATTCGGAACCAAGACCCCTTTGGATATGTGGGTTACGAACTCCCCTGATTTGCACCCTCAAGATCCAACTTTCATGTATTTAGCGATGCCTACTTATTAATCGTTTCAAGAGCCTGTGTGCGCCGCAGAAAGTAGATCTCGATCACCTAGGAACCCCACCAACTCATGAGGGTCCAGCAAAATTTCCAGGCTCCTCTCAGGGAAAACAATATGAGAAAAAGATTTGATACATGGTGGACTGGAAGATAAGGGAATAGCATCATTTAGGAGACTACATGCAGGACTAAAAACAGAGAAAAGAAGGTTTTAACTTTTTAGCTTTGATGTGCAAGAGCTACAGCTGACTGTACCATTCCTGCAAATCGTGACTGTATATGAAAACAGATCAGGCACATAGTGAACAGTAGGTACATCAGTATGTGACCGTCGCTTTCATTTTCTTGTCTTTGGTCGCGGTTGATATCTACCTAATTGAAATCAATACCTTATCATAACTGGCGCCCATGTTGTGCATGAGGTGTGTAGATTGGGGCTATTCTCTCCTTTTCTATACAATGGGATAATTTTGGCATGTCAAAAATAGTACTCGACTGCTTTTATGCAGGCTACTTGTGCAATTCTCATCCTCAAACGGCACGTATGAACATATAGATACCCTGCATCACATCCCATATTCACGAGCAGCATTGCTGTATGTTCCATTGACACAGGTGAAGTGAGAATTATCTCCCCTGGGAACAATGTTTGCAAGTCAAAAACAAGAAAAGCTTGGCATTGGTGTCCTAAAACAGATGTCAGCTACAACTACTGCTATATACTGTGTCTAATATGATATTGGAAGTTTCAAAATCACAACATATCACTGGTTCTACATCCTTATGAAGAAAAGCAACACAGTTTGCAGCATCCAGTGCTGGTGAAAGGCTCTGGCTTTTTATCACTGGCAGTCGGAGATGAAACTGAGGAGTTATTCTCTGTATCACAAGCGGTTGTAGATGTAACCCCAGGAGGAGCAGGCTGCTCACTGCTTGTATCATTTGTAAAGCCGCGTACACAGCCCAAACCACCTTTTCCAAGAAGACTTGCAGCGCTAAAGTTTATTGCAGCTAACTTAAAGATCATTGAATAAGGATTTCCACAGCCAAGGAGCAACTTTAGGTTTGCTTTTGAGTTGAGAAGTTGAAGGGTTAACTGCTGCATTTCCAGGGGTTGTAGATGAAAGCACAGGAGGAGCTGGCTGCTCTGTGCTTGCATCATTTGGAATAATTTGTGCTGCTCAAATACAAAATCAGCCTGTCGGACGAAACGAGTAACCACCAATTTGGGTCGCTTAGATGAAGAACAAGCACCAAGCCACTTTATCTTAATTGGAATTTAAAGATGAATTAGCTAATCTAGGCACACTAATGCTGTGCCAACATTTGGTTTTGTACACTGAATTGTAACATGCATCATAAGAAGTCGTAGTTCTGAAGATAGAAAGGCCAGAGTTTTGACAGTTATCTGTCACTGACTCATTCATAAACGTTTCAAGGGCAATAGATCAGATATCCAATTCAAAAATAGATAAGAGTTCATTCAGATAAGTGTTGGCTTTCCATTTTTCTCTTCATTCAAGCTGGGCCAGTAGCTTTTAACTTGTTCAATCAAATGAATAAAATGAAAGTGAAAGAAACGGACATGCATCCTTTTAATAGACCAATGCTCTCTGCTAATTATTTCCCTTACCTTTAGTCCCTATCAGGTGATTGCAACAAATTCCATCAGTTGAAGGACTCTTGAGATTCGGACAATCAGAAATGCTCATTTGTTCCAAGTTTGGTGCAATGCGTAAGCCATTGGAAATGCTGATGAGTTCAGGCAATGAGAACAGGGATATCCTTTTCAACTTGGGGAGGAAGGAAGTACTTTCAAAAATAGAAGTATCTTCACACGTCACTAAACTTAAGATAAGAGGGCAGTCTTCGACTTTGAGCTCTTCTAAGCTATCAAGGTATTTTAGGAGGCCAGGTGTGAATATAGTAGTCAACTGAGGACATGTGAGTAAGGCCAAGCATTTAAGATGAGACAAGCATCCTCGGTGCACCGGCCCCTCATAAATGCCCCTCAAACTCTTCATATGATATACATAGATACACTCAAGTGATCCGAGAAAACTCTTATCATCCTCCCATGATTCCATTACAATTTCACTTCTACTAGCTTCATTGTACATATCAGCTCCATCAATAATACACCGAATCTCATTACACTCCCCAATTATGCAGCATTTCAGTTGCTCCATGTTCTTAATGCCAAAATCAGATAGCTTTGTGACATTCGTATGGCGGTCTAAGAAAAATGCAGTGGTATGCTGGAGCATCTTCTGGATACCTGCGGGCACACCCACACCATTTACATATTTCAGGGATCTATCCCAGCATTCTAACTCAAGCTCAAGATCCATTGGGAGATGAGACATGATGCGCTCATCATGATTGCCAACAATGAATTTGAAATGTGACAACGGTCTAGGCACCTTTGATGTACCAAACCATTTGAATTTCCTTAGATGTTCCACTCGTGGAAGGTACAGTTTAAGTGTATCCAGACTCATCAAGCGACAAACATCGTCAACAATAGCTTCCGCAACACTCTCCCACCTCTTATCATCTGGATTTACATTGATACTTAGCTCTTCTAATTGGGATAGCGCAGAAATAGTGCCTCGAGGAATCAATGCATTCACTCTCGCAGATTTTGTGCCCCGATTTATGCAGGGACAAAAAGATAATTCTAGGCAAGTGAGCTTTGTTAGCTTCGCAACCTCCTTGGGCAGATCCATGATCTCAGTCCCTTCAAGATCAAGCACCTCAAGCTGCTGAAGTTCTCCAATTTTTGGAGGCAACACGCTCAACATCTCGCAATGAGTTAAGAATAGTCTTTTTAGGCAGCTTAACCCGAACAGAGATTCTGGCAAGGACTTGATCCGGGTTCTGGATAAATTCAGGATTTCCAGAGCAGGCATGTAATCAAAGAAAGACGGACTGATCGTCCTGAGCTTGTAATTTCTACTCAGAAACAATACCAAGAGTACAGGACACGGAGGATCCTCGAGTAACTCAGTCAACAGATTTTCCATCAAGTAAATCTCAGCGAAAGTCTGCCATTGCGTGATCTCGGGAGGTTCCATCAGTCCTAAACCCCCGCACATGAAGACCTTCCTGCTGCTACATTCAGGTGGACCGGGTTCCATGTCGTCAGAACATATCTCAAGCTCCTCTACCGGTTGCGGAGTACCTGATGATGAGTAAAGATGACGAACAATCCTACTAGGCGAATAATCAATTAAAACACGTGAGGCAAACAAAGCATGAAGGTTCCAGCTAAAAACCAAACACGCATAACGAAATTCGAGGGAATGAAGGAACTGCGAGAGATGTCGGAATCGGCAGCTGAACGGACGAACCTGAAACCAAAGCAGAACCCAAATCAAAGGCCTGCGGTGGAGAACTTGCTCTCGCCCTACTCCCATCGCGTCCCAACTGCTCTATCCACTGTGGCTTGCTTCTGATGTATTGTTCCCCATGATCGCACCCCCCCAAAGGAAGTAGTCCAGTTCGAAATATAACAAATTATGGCAGATGAAACTTTATTATTTTTCCCTTGAAAACCGGTAAAGTAATAAGTACTCCGGTTGCATGGAATATTCTCCGGTTACCGGGGGAAGAATGACCGAGCCGTCACCGTGGCACTAATCAGATTATAGAGACGACAAAAGGCCGGGTAGCTTCGTGGGGATTTTTGGCATTAATTTACATAATCATGTCTCTCCACTTTCTTTTTCCCTTTAAAGTTTGTTCTGTCAAAGTCTAAAGGTCTTAGATAAATAAATATTAAAAATGAAACAGAAAAAATATGGTCCCAATCTACTCTGGGACCAGCCGATTTGGTACCAGGCCTATTCCAAGATCTACAGTTCAATTCTCAAATTTAAAAATTGAGAATCCGCTCTGACAAGACATGACAAGTCACATCTATTATGAAGAGCAAGTCTCAATGATGAATGACCAAAAGAACAAGCTTTTAAAAAAGAGAGAGCGGTGACCACCTCACTCATCGACAAGGCGCTCTTAGAATAGGTGAGTCCCAAATGGGGCCCATCTCATCTCTAATCATGCTTATGAACAAGACATACATGCATTGGTTGTATACTTGTATCCAAGAATCTTTCCGTGGAAGAGTAGATATTGCTTGCGCTCTCCCTGGTGGACAATTCTAACAAAGTTGATCATCCACTTAAAGTTAGAAATTTAAGGTGCATTTATTTCATAGAAAATGAATAATTTAAAAATATTTTCTTATAAAATTATCTTTTATAATTTTTCAAAAACGAATAAAAAAAATATTTTCATAATTCCCGAAAATAATAAGAATTTTATCAATAATAAAAGTATTTTTCATAACTAATAATTTTAAGCGATAAAAGCAATTATTTTTAGAAAAATATTTTTCAAAACATCCATTTTCTATCTTAGAAATGAAGTTTTGTAATTGGTCTTTTTAAGCCAAAAAGGAAAAAAAAATTAAGTTATTTCGTTCCGTTCGTTTCTAGGCATGCAAATTGCTTATCTTCTCTCTCTGGGCAAAAGAAGAAGACTTTTCTCCTACTAATTTGAAATATTATTTGAACTTTACCAAATTAAAAGAGCAAGGAGAAAGTAAGGGGACTATATTCAAAAACCTAAGTAGACACGTGGAGGCATTGTCCCGAAACTTGCCAATTTACAATCATGTAGCTCTGGTGCCTGAGGAAATTTATGCAATTGTGTAGGTTGCAATTTGGTCTTTCTGAAAAGTCAACGTCAATGGATCACCACTGATTCATCCCTTCTCTCTTCGTCGAGCAGCTTCAACTGTGACTTTTCTCATCTTGCCAATCTTAATCTCTGCAGAATCAGGTACGCGAGATGCTTTGTTACTCTCTCTGAATCTAAGATATGTTGCTCATGGGACTGTATTTTTATCTTTTCCTCTTCCTTTTCTTTGTTTCCTTTCTGTTGCCCAAGCCTGTTCTTGAAAAGATCCAATCTCCACTGCAAGACTGATCATCTCCTGTGCGATGAAACGATGGTGCGATCACAAAAAATGCACCTTTTTGCAGCTCGCACTGCTGCCATCTTTTGCCATCACCTAAACTAATTCCTAATGGTCTAACATTTTCTTCTTCTGAGTCAGCGGATCTCTCTAATTGAACTCAGTGGACGTCCATGTAGAACCTAAGCTTTCTTACTGTGTGGCTAAGAGAGCAACTTCCTTTAAGCACCTGATTATAAGATAAAGCTCTTTTTTGTCATTTGGTCTACTTGGCCCATTTTTTTGTGGAAGGTGGCATTCAGATTCAGTACTTGAGCTGAACCAAGAATTCCAAGGTTGTGGCTGCTGAGACTTCTCTTATTACTTGGACTTGCCTTATGCTTATTATAGTAGCATATCAACAAAATTGTAGTTTAGGTACTGATCTTTCCCATAAACATAGGTTTGAACATATGGGTCATACTTACTAAGACTGTAATTGAGCCAAAGGCAGAAGATCTACGGTATTTGTTGTTGGGACATCCCTGTTGAAGTCTCTGAATCATTGCAAAAGTTAATCTCATTCCTCTTAACTTGAGGATGTTTTCCTGTACGTTCGCTTGACAAATGTAAATTCGAATTCTGTTTTTCCTTTTGTCTAAGTATACATCTCATGACTAAACTAGATCATTTGCTCTTTTCTACTCAAGTAATCCGCATTTTCTTGTTTTTCTTTTTCAAATTGATTTTGTTATTGTGATAGTCATGGTTGAAGCAGCAGCTTCTGCAATGGCAGTCGAAGCCTACAAGGATGGACGTAGCATTTTTGGCTACATCAGTCAAAAAATTGACTATGCTGATGATTTCAAGGTCAATTTTGAGAAGATGACTGAGCAAGCGAATATACTTTATGGAAGAAGGCATGACGTAGAGGCACATATAAACAATAACAAGATGAAGAGGGCTACTAAGGAATGTGAAGCCTGGATTTACAGGGTCAAGGTGGCCGAACAAGAAGTACTCAAATTGGAAAGCAAGTACAAGAAAGAGATCGTGCATGCTTGGAGATACGCTCGAATCTGGTCACGTGCAAATCTTAGCAAGCATATGGCCAGGAAGCGTGAGGAATTACGGGTCCTGCTAGAAGAAGGAAAGCTTGATAATGGGTTGGTAGCTGAAAGATCGCCAGAGCCTGTGAGAGTCATAGACGCTCCTAGGACTGAGGATAAGCCTTCACTACACTGGGCAGTTGAAGAGATTTTGGGTAATCTAAGGGAGAGAAATATCAAAAGGATTGGACTATGGGGAATGGTGGGGACTGGGAAAACTACGGTGATGCAGAATTTGAATAATAGTGAAGAGGTTAAGAAAATGTTTGATATTGTCATTTGGGTATCAGTGTCCAAAGCCTGGAGTATTGAGAAGGTGCAAAATGCAATCCTACAGCGTCTGAAGCTGAAAGTGGAGGGCGGAGTCAACGAGGTTGAGACTGCTCAACTCATATCAAACGAGTTGGGAGGCTTGAGGTACTTACTTCTCCTGGATGAAGTTTGGGATCCTTTTGATATACATGAGATGGGTATTCCCAATAATGACAAGGACAGCAAGGTAGTATTTGCCAGTAGGTTCCGTGATTTGTGCTTTGACATGGACGCTGATGAGCTTGTCAATACGAAGGTTTATCCGATATTGATGCATATAAAATGTTCGAAGAAAAAGTAGGCCGAACTATAAAAAATCCAAGCATTATACCAATAGCACAACTCGTGGTTAGAGAGTGTGCTGGTTTGCCACTGTTAATCGATAAAGTGGCGAGGGTTTTTAGAAAGAAGGACAACATTCACCTCTGGAGAGATGGATTAAGGAGCTTACAAAGATGGCCCAGTATCAAAATCCAAGGCATGGATGAAGTGCTCGAATTCCTGAAGTTCTGTTACGAGGAATTTAGATGGGGATGATAAAAAGGTCTGCTTTCTTTATGGAGCATTGTTTCCCGAAGACTGACATATTTGTGGACTATTTGATGGAATGTTGGAAGGCGGAGGGATTTCTCCCTAACGTTGATGAGTTTCGAGATGCACGCGATAGAGGGCACAACATATTGCATGATCTCATTAATGTATCTTTGTTAGAAAGAAGTGCGATGAAGAGACATGTCCGAATGAACAAACTACTTGT
The DNA here is from genome assembly GCA_014182845.1 of Corymbia calophylla. Classification (NCBI taxonomy): domain Eukaryota; kingdom Viridiplantae; phylum Streptophyta; class Magnoliopsida; order Myrtales; family Myrtaceae; genus Corymbia; species Corymbia calophylla. Next base: position 579,488 of record CM024699.1, on the reverse strand, counting down.
AATATGGCCCTTAAGATTTCATCACGAGTCTTAGACCATAAGTTCTTGGCAAGAACACGTGAGGGGATAAAGGAGGCGCCTATAGAAGAAGAATGGGCATCTGCAAGTCGAATTTCTTTGATGGATAATGATTTGTGCACTTTACCAGCAGCACCAAATTGCACAAATCTTTCGACCTTACTTTTGCAAAGAAATTACAATTTAATGATGATCCTAGATAGCTTCTTCTTGTCTATGCAAGGACTCCGAGTGTTGGACTTACATGCTACAGCAATAACATCCCTTCCACCTTCTTTGTCTTGCTTGACTCATCTTAGGGCACTCTACTTGAATTCCTGCACGTGTTTAATAGAACTACCTTCAAGCTTAGAGGCACTGGTGCATCTAGAGGTGCTTGACATTCGACGCACGGGAATCATCTCTTTACCTATTCAAGTTGGAAGTTTAACGCAGATGAGATGTTTACGCATGTCATCGTCAAATTTTGGCGCCGGAAACCCCATCTCCAAGGTGATTTCAAGCATTTCATTATTAGAAGAACATCAATGTAGAACCAAACACTTTGTGGTCTGATCAGGTATTGAGGACAATCACGGAGGAGGTTTCTACCTTGACACGGTTGACTTTATTAGGAATAGGATTACATAGTTATGGTTCATTTATTTTCCTTTCCTAAAGTGGAGTGCCTTGAAATTTTCCTTTCCTAAAGTGGAGTGCCTTGAAATTTTCGTCATCAAGATCAAGCGTCTGTGGAAGGACCCGAGCTTCACATTTCAGTTTTCGAGTCGGTATTTGCAATTCGGTCAAGTATCATATTCTTGATTATTTTGAGTATCGGTTGTGCAAGTGCTTGAAGTATGCAAACGATGGAGGCATACATCCCGTGATCTCAATGGAAAGGATACTCGCCGAGACCGAAGTGTTTGAACAATGCCCCAAGTTTGCATTGATTGATCATAAGAATATACTACTCTAGCTTAAACTCAAGATTTTGGGATCGAGCTATCTCAACTACAAATTTGCAAGAACTTGAGGAAGCTCAGAGCTTGTTCAATGGAGGGCTGCAAGGATATTATATGCATCATTGACGGTAATGTAGCACATCTTGTGCATTCGACTGGCTAGAGAGAATGGTTATAAAAAATGCCCCAAGTTTTTTGCATTGCATTTGGAAGGGTCCTATGGCTGTGGGAAGCTTAGCTCAAATGACTACTCTAACCTTGTACAATTGCCCCAAACTCAAGAAGATATTCTCAAATGGATTGATCGAGCAACTATCTGAACTACAACATTTGAGTGTCGAAGAGTGCTATGGAATTGAGGAGATTATCATTGAAACTGAGAATCCTTGCTTGGATCCAACAACACTTCCGAGTCTTAAAAAGCTAGTACTTCATGATCTTCCGAAATTAATAAGCATAGCGCCGGATGACTTATTGATTTGGCCTTCTCTGGAGAGACTGGATATAGCTTCATGTCCATCCTTGTTGAAACTTCCTTTTACCGGGATAAATGCTATCAATTTAAGATCCATTCAAGCCGAGGAATCATGGTGGCCTACATTGATGTGGCTAGACAATGCCATGGAGCAAAAATTGTGGCCTTTTTGCAACTTCTCTAATCTTTCTCTGTGACTCTTTGCTTCTTATTCATCTTATTTGTTGTGATTGGAATTATGTATCAAGTCAGGCTTTCCCTTTAATTTCTCTGCATGCACAATCTATTAAATGGCTATTGTTGGCAGTATGAGGTGATGAAAATGATAATGAGGACAATTCTGGTTTTGTTTTCTAAAAATCCCATGTTGCAATATTGAGGTTCTTTATCACTGCCATTCTTAATATCATGCAAGCTATATATTGCAAGTTTGTTTACGGTGCTTGTAATCTCTAATACATAATGTACAAGTGACCTTTGGACATTTAATAGGTTTTACTAACGTCAAAGAAGAATTGTGTGGGTATAGTTCCTAGTTGATAGTCTATAATACTTACCTTACCCAAAAAAAAAAAAAAATATGTGTGGGGCACGCTTACGCATATAATGTGAATTGGGTTCATGGTAGCTTGCCCAGATCTTATACCTATCTATTGGGTATTTACGGAAGCGTGTGCTTGTGTGTGTGAAATAAGCTAGGAAATAAGAATTTGGCAAAGGAAGCACAAGAGAAAAATAAGAAAACTTATTAATTGGTGGGTGGTAATACAAGGAGCTGAAGTTGGTCCGTTTGGGTTACAAAGGAAGGAGAGTTTTTCTAGTTTTTCTACTACCGCACAGAGGAGACGTCCACCAAGTGCTATTTATAGGCGTGGGACACCACCTCTTCTTGACTGACTTAGACACCTAGATGACTCTAGACATTTCTTTAGTCTTCAACTTTGACTTGGACTTGCTTTTTGTCTTGCATCCCTCGTCCAGATTCTTCTTCATTCTTCAGCCCACTATTTTTTAGTTTTTCCAAGGTTTCTTTTGCTGCTGCTTGCTTGCCGACTTGGACAAGTTGCCACCTAAGTCTAGATTTTTTTTTATTTTTTTTTTATTTTTAGTACTCTTTAGCTTATTCTAGAAATTGGATCAATAATTTAACACTATCTTATCCCGTATCCTTTATATGAAACGAGGGTTTTGAGAGGACATAGGTCCTTCCCTCCAGTCTTTCCTCTTCTTTGCTCTTTTCCTATTCTAATTTGCTATAGATCTCTTCCATGTCACTCCCCACACCTTTCCTCTTCGTTTTGTCATTTCTATTATACTATGTCTTTTAACATTTTTAGTTTAAAGGTGCCAATTATGTTCTTCCATTCTTTTTGCACTTTATGGGTTAGTGTCTATCCTATAATCACATAAAGTGCAAAAACCAATTATGTTCTTCCAACACAATCTATATTCCTTTGTAAAAAAAATTTCTCTTGACTCTCTTTCTCTAATCTTTGTAATTATGATCACATCCTTCACTGAAATCTTAAGCTTCAATTTTGTCTATATACTTATGGAATTATGGTGTATGATGAGATAATGTCATTTTTTCTTAAATTTCATATTATACCCTAAAAGTTAGACGCTAGTTGTATGCTTTCATAACACATTTCATCTTTTTCCTCTTGCGAACTTCATCAGTTTGCAATATCCTCATTTAGAACCTCTTTAGGGGTCTAAAATCTTGTATGCGCTTGGCGAAAGTATAATGAACCTTTCCAATACTTTCTTCGTCGTAGTACAATGCGAAAGGCTTGTAATATGAACATAATCAACTGATGAAATTGCTATATGGTAAAAAATTCAGCCTTTTCCTCCTATTCATTTCACAGGGAGTGGTCTTACAACACTCGTAACATCTTACATGTATTATCCTAGAAGTTGCTTGATTTACACATAAAGGGAACGTCCATTTCATTAAAATTCTACTAGAATATGCATTCATCCGAAAGAAATGCCACCAAATGAACGTAGTGTTAGCTGGGTTTACTCCTATATGGAGGGGCTGAGTTCAAGCTGATATAATAAGTTATATGGAGAAATAGTGTTTCTCACTATCTTTGAAGTGGAAGCCGCAAAAGACGTAGTAATAAGAGAAAAAGAGAAAGCAGAAAATCTGGGGTTTAGGGCAAAGTCTGATTTACATTAAACTGGTATCAGAGATCGATTCATGGTCCGATTGAGCTGAAATTTTATCAGTGTGTTCGTGGCGCAATCTTCTCGAATATGAACAGTTTGATTTTCGTTTGAAGCTCCCTACATCAGGTTTTTCATGGATTGATCAAAACCTGCGTTTTTTGTCAAATTTATCCTTGATCTCTTGTGAAATTCATGTGTATTGCCAAGAATTATGTTCTTGAGGTCTTTGCTGCTATGTACCTCTAGTATTTGCTAGAGAAGAACATTGTTCACCCAATTTTGTTGATAGTGAAGATTTTCAGGTGGACTCCGATCCCGTGATTTTTGATCTCCTCAGGGTTTTCCATGTAAAAAATCGTATGGTGTGTGCGTGCTTGGTATTTATTTTGCTCTACTATATCGATTCCTATTAGGTTTACACAAGAGGGGAGATTATTTTATTCCACTGCGTTAATTTGATATTGTTCGAATTGTTACCGTTCTCTCATCACGTAGATCCGAGTCATTGTATAGAAAACGAGGATATGAGATAAGAGATTATTCGAAAAGCGATAAAGGTTGACTTGACTGGGAGTTCTTGCAGACATCGAGTTTACGAAACTCTAATTGAAAGAAACATGTAGCTTTCCATTCCATTTTCAATTGAAATGCACTGGTGGTGACATATTCCTGGAATTGTTAGATGCGCTGGATGCCTATCTTTCAGGCAACCAACTGGATGGGTCGTTGAATTGGTTAGTGCATTTGAGGAACTTAAAATATTTATGGCTTTCTAGGAATTCCATCTCGATTTCAATTCCTAAGTTACAGGAAAACTGCAAAATTTGGATTGCTCGGTCTTTCAAATAATCAGTCGAATGAACCCATTCCATCATTTTTAGGTAATTTGTTGTCTTTGATGGACCTTGAACAAATTCTGTGGGCGTGATCCGAATTGGATTGGACCAAGTTTTCAGCCTATACAAATTCTTGGGCGGCAAGAAAACAAGTTCACGGGCGGTATCTCTTCGCATTGCAAGTATCGAACCTAGTCGTGAATGATCGGTTACCAAATTTGTCTTAGCCATATGAAGAAGATACCAATAAAGAAGGAAAGTGATCCTCTGCATGGTAGTCTAGTCATGATGCTCGGGTTTGCAACTGGGTTTTGGGTTGATGTTCGAGAAGTATTGGAGGCACGCGTACTTCATGGATCGTCAAAAAGACTGAAAATTACCTCGTACATTGATTTTATAAATTAATTAACATGTCTAAACGCTCTTTCTTAAATGAGAACATGTATTTTCAAGTACCAATTTTTTTCCCTCTTATTTGACGAGATTTCGACCTTAAATTTGGATTTGAGTAAGATCACTCTGAAGCTTTTAGAGGCCTATCTTTTAAAGGTCAAAGTATAATATGTTTTCACTCGAAGGACATTGGAAGTTAAAATTAATTTTGAAATTTTCTCACCCTCATAATTTTTCTATAAGAATAACAATGGTTATTGAGAAAATCAATTTAAATATTACACAATCCGACTGCCCAAAGTAGGCTTTTGCAGGCTTTACATTCTAATTTTCAGATCAAATTGTTTTTTAATGCTTCGCCGTCGGCAGTTACCTTCTAATGGTGATTACATTCTAACTTTCATATACTAGAACTTAATATATGAAAATTAGGGATAGAGGTGATGAAACATTAGACCTTGTTTTTATGCAAGAAATGCAAATAATAATAATAATTAAGGGAGGGAGAGCCAAAAAATGATAAGTTTAAAAATACGAGAAGAATTATAATTTGAAGGAAAAATTCTAAATAAGGGCCTAAAGTGTATTGGACCTGAAGTGGGCCTTATTTTAAATAAAAACCGAAGTGTTATTATTTTCTCGCATAAGAACCTGAAGTTGCCATGTTAGTCTTAGAGAAGGGTCTAATCTCACTTATTGATAAAGACATTTTTGTCCTTTACTTTTTGAATTTTTTCCTCTTTTTTTCTTTCTTTTTTTCCTTTTTCTATATTAGATGAAAAAATAAATTAAAAAAGAGGGAAGGCACAGAGAGGGCTCTGTAGGCACTAGCCGTCGCTGCCCCACCATCACTAGGAAGGGCTGACAATGGTGGGCAATGGTCAATGAGGGTTGGCGACTAGGCAAGGACCTAGTCCCTCGCCTGCAATCAGTGAGGGTCAATGACCACTGGCTAGGTCCTGGCAACCCTCATTGACCCTTGCCTAGCCATCCTTCCCAACGATGGTGGGGTGGCGACAGTGCGGGCTTAGCCTTTGCCTAATCTCATTTCTCCTTTTTTAAATTTCATTTATTTTTTATATAATTTAAATAATATATAAAATTAAAATTGTATTAAACGAAAATCCATTGACCAATTAGAATATTTGGCCAACCAAAGGCAATATCAAGTCCTTTTTGAAATTATCATAGCCGCTTCAAACTCTTATTTGAAATAATGTCCACCACATACCTTCATTTGAGAAAATGAAGCATTTCAAACCCTTATTTGAAATTTTTTCTAATTTGAATCTAATAATTCCTTCTAGAAAAACATCTTGTATGGTAAAAATCATCAGGCATTGTCAAAGTTTTGCACATATTTATGATTGCTCGAGTAGGTGGATTAGTCAAGGCACATAGATCTTGATCTGAATATCAAATGGCCACTATTTAATAAAAAATGAAATCTAAGTTTCTTTTTTTTTGGTCTGTAAAATCTAAGCATTTGAAATCTAAATAAGATGGATGATCTTTAAAATTTTGAAATATTTTAGGTATTAGATATGAGATTATAAAAAAAAAAAAAAAAACTAGACTAAAATAAATCTAACCATATAAACTTAATTAGGGGATTCATTTTCTCTTCTTCTTTTTTTATAAGTGAAACGTCATCGATGGACTCATCCGTTAAAAATTAACTTATTGTACAATATAAAAAATCATGAATATTATGTTAGAATTTCTCTGTCAGTATCTTCAACAGATTTTAGGTGTTACAACAAAATTTGACGTCTCTCTCTCTCTCTCTAGATATTCCATTCGGAACCAAGACCCCTTTGGATATGTGGAGTCGAGAGCAAGATAAAAGAAGGAACTCTAGTTGCGAATCACTGTTTCGGTAGTCAAAAGTGATAGGGATTAATTGCCGGCAAGGCGTGATTAATGTGGGTTACAAACTCACCTGATTTGCACCCTCAAGATCCAACTTTCATGTATTTAGCGATGACTACTTAATCGTTTCCAGAGCCTGTGCGCGCCGCAGAAAGTAGATCTCGATCACCTAGGAACCCCACCAACCAATGAGGGTCCAGCAAAATTTCCAGGCTCCTCTCAAGGCAAACAATATGAGAAAAAGATTTGATACATGGTGGACTGGAAGATAAGGGAATAGCATCATTTAGGAGACTACATGCAGGACTAAAAACAGAGAAAAGAAGGTTTTAGCTTTTTAGCTTTGATGTGCAAGAGCAACAGCTGACTGTACCATTCCTGCAAATCGTGACTGTATATGAAAACAGATCAGGCACATAGTGAATAGTAGGTACATCAGTATGTGACCGTCGCTTTCATTTTCTTGTCTTTGGTCGGGGTTCATATCTACCTAATTGAAATCAGTTCCTTATCATAACTGGCGCCCATGTTGTGCATGAGGTGTGTAGATTCGAGCTATTCTCTCCTTTTCTATACAATGGGATAATTTTGGCATGTCAAAGATAGTACTTGACTGCTTTTATGCAGGCTACTTATGCAATTTTCATCCTCGAACAGCACGTATGAACATATAGATAACCTGCATCACATCACGTATTCACGAGCAGCATTGCTGTATGTTCCATTGACACAGGTGAAGTGAGAGTTATCTCCCCTGGGAACAATGTTTGCAAATCAAAAATTATTAATTTAAATGTTATTCAATCATTTTCCAAATGTGATCCAAACGCCCGAAAACATTTTCAATCATATATCAAAAAAAAGCTTGGCATTGGTGTCCTAAAACAGATGTCAGCTACAACTACTGCTATATACGGTGTCTAATATGATATTGGAAGTTTCAAAATCACAACATATCACTGGTTCTACATCCTCATGGAGAAAAGCAACACAGTTTACAGCATCCAGTGCTGGTGAAAGGCTCCGGCTTTTTATCACTGGCAGTTGGAGATGAAACTGAGTTATTCTCTGTATCACAAGCGGTTGTAGATGTAACCCCAGGAGGAGCTGGCTGCTCTGTGCTTGCATCATTTGGAATCATTTGTGCTGCTCAAATACAAAATCAGCCTGTCAGACGAAACGAGTAAACACCAATTTGGGTCGCTTAGATGAAGAACAAGCACCAAGCCACTTTATCTTAATAGGAATTTTAAGATGAATTAGCTAATCTGCCAGTTGGCCTAACATGTCTTACTTTTCCTGTTCAAGAAAACATCTAGTCCCAAATAGAGGAGGGTATGTAGCAACCCAGGAGGATATGTGTGGTTTACAGCAGATAACTATGACAACATACTTCAACTTGCAATCAAAGAGATGGAAAAAGATGAGCGGCAATGAATGGATCTACCAGATCTCTTGATATGCGCTAAAATAATTCTATGCAATCACTGCAGCCTCATTCAAATGGATACAATCAACTCCTCAATGAGCTTCCCCACTTTCAGCTCCAGTACATCATATAACCCCATTCAAATTACTAGAGTTAATTTATTACTGCATCATGTTGATGAAAATATTCTAAAAGTTCATGCCCACTATGACCATATCCACTATTTGAGGCGGTTGTGTCTGCATCTGCGATGATTGCAATGCAATGGGCATTGCAATTTGAAAATGGCAGCTTAAGCTTTTGGTTGGACTTTGTAATGTAAACCAAACATTAACTTCAAGTGCATTCCTTCACCAGATCAAAAATATATAAAAAGAATGTCCCTTTCCTTTTTCCCATATAGTACCTCTGACAAACACACGCAGAATATCATGAAGTAACATCTTTATATCACCAGATTAAAAGTACAGTAGTTGTATAGAAAGTAAAACAGGAGTACCAATAACCTAACCAAAATTTTGACATGGATAATAACTCCCTAGGCACTCTAATGAAGAAATCTTCCACCAAAGAAAGTAACTAACCCAGCTATTGTTAAGCCACTCTAAAAGCTTGAAGCATGTTTACAGAGGCAAAAATAAACTAGCTATCCACATCAGTGCATACTAATGCTATGCCAACATTTAGTTTTGTACACTGAAATATATATGCATCAGATGAAGTCATGGTTTTGCACAGTTAGCTGTCACTGCCTCATTCATAAACATTTCAAACAGTAACAGATCAGAAATCAGATTTGAAAGAAGATAAGAAATTATTTAGATAGGTGTTGACTTTCCAATTTTACTCTTCAACAAAGCTGGACCTGCAGCTTTTAACCTGTTCAATCAGATGTTGCCAATGAAATGGAAAGAATAAGACACACACCATATCAACAGAAAAATGCTCTCCGCTGATTATTACCCTTACCTTCAGCCCCTGTCAGATGATTGCAACAGATATCATCAGTTGATTGATTCTTGAGATTCGGACAATCAGCAATCTTTATCGCTGCCAAATTTGGTGCAATGTGTAAGCCTCCTGAAATGCTGATGAGTTCAGGCAATGAGACTAGGGATATCATTTTCAGCTTGGGCAGGAAGCAGGTACCCTCATAAATAGAAGTATCTTCACATGTCACTAAACTTAAGACAAGGGGGCAGTCTACGACTTCGAGCTCTTCTAAGCTTTCGAGGGTTTCCAGCAGGCCTGGTGTGAATATGATAGTCAACTGAGGACATGTGACTAAAGACAAGCATTTAAGATGATACAAACATCCCTGATGCAGTGGTCCCTCATGAATGCGCTTCAAACTCTTCATATAACAGATTTAGAGATGCTCGAGTGATCCAAGAAACCTCCTATCATCCACCCATGTTTCCACAATTTCACTTCTATCAGCTTCATGATCCATGTCAGTTTCATCAATAATAACCTGCATCTCAACACACTCCTGAATTATGCAGCATTTCAGTCGATCCATGTTCTTGATCCCAAAGTCGGATAGCTTACCGACATCCATATGGCGATCTAAGTAAAATGCAGAAGTACACTGAAGCAACTTCTTGATATCAGTGGGGACGCCCACACCATTTACATATCTCAAGGATCTATCCCACCGGTCTAACTCAAATGCAAGATGCTCTGGGAGACGAATCGCGATGCGTTCATCATCATCGCCAACAATGAATTTGAAACGTGATAATGATCTAGGCACATTTGATGTGCCAAACCGTACAAATTTCCTTAGAAGTTCCACTTGCGGGAAGTACAGATTAAGAGTACGTAGCCTCGTCAAGCCACAAACATCGTCAACAACAGCTTCCACAACACTCCTCCACCTCTCATCCTCCGGACTAATCTCAATACCAAGCTCTTCTAATTGAGTGAGCGCAGAAATAGTGCCCCGAGGAATCAATGCATTCACTTCCTCATCTTTTGGGCCATGATTTATGCGTCGGCAAAATGTTACTCCCAAGAAAGTGAGCTTTGTTAATTTCGCAACCTCCTTAGGCAGATCCATGATCATAGTCCCTTCAAGATCAAGCATCTCAAGCTGCTGAAGTTCTCCAATTTGTGGAGGTAACACCATCAATAGATCACAATAAGTTAAGAATAGTCTTTTTAGGTGGGTTAACCTGAACAGAGACTCTGGCAAGGACTTGATCCGAGTTTGGGACAAGTTCAGGATTTCGAGAGCCGGCATGTAATCAAAGAAAGACGGACTGATCGTTCTGAGCTTGCAATTGCTATTTAGAAACAGAACCAGGAGTGCAGGACACCGAGGATTCCTGGGTAACTCAGTTAACTGATTTTCCATCAAGTAAATCTCCGTGGAACTCTCCCATTGTGTGACCTCCGGAGGCTCCGTCAGTCCTAAACCCCAGCACATGAGGATTGTTCCGCTGTCTTTAGGCGGACTGCATTCAATGTCGCTACAGCAAATCTCAAGTTCCTCTCCCTGCTGGTGCGTCGGCTCGAACTGGCAGGATTCATCAAAGGCACCTGAGGAGTAAAGATCCATTAATTCTCTCCAGTGATGAATAATTATACTAGGCAAATAAACTATCAGCGTGTCAAACAACACATGAAGATCCTAGCCGAAAAAAGCACACAAAGATGTAGGCCCAACACCTATAACCTTCTTCTGTTGAAGGGAAACTACACTTTGCATCCTTAGACCAACCCCAGTACCTTCTTGGGGTGGAATTTGCTCCTAGTTTAACCACAAAATACACATTATCTATATGTATCAGCACTCGAAAACATCCAGCAAAAAGGAAAATTCTCATATCAGAAGACTTGAGCGTGTGATGTAGGACTTGAGTATGATGTTTTCATCGTTCAGATTGTGCATGTCTTGTCTAAACAATATTCCGCACGACATTGAAGTGCACTTCTATGCATGACGACAATAGAAAACCACCGAAAAAGGTCAGTGAGTTTCTCATCATCTAAACCAACTAGTAACCCCGCCGAACAAACATCACGGACTGTGGCAGTCGAAACCTTACCAGGGACCTGAACATTCTGCGAGGAATCTACTGCTTGAGCAAGTGAACCCGAAACCGAAGCAGACTCTACACTGAGGGCGTGCGGCGGAAGACTTGCTATCGTCCTACTACCACGGCGTCTCCACTGCTGCTCTGTCGAACCAAGCTTGCTTCTGATGTTCCCCATGATCCGTACCCCGAAAGAAGGAAGGACCAAACCACGCACGCACCGGTGCACGAATCGGCAGACGCGATAGCGAAGAACAAAGTTCTCGTAAGAAAGAGGAGTGACCAGCCACCTCACGAACTCACATGCAATAAAAAGAAGCACGTTGAAGTACTTAGGAGTCCGAATAAGAAAACATGATGAATTCGACTAGGATTCTGATTCGAGTAAAGTTCGTTTGGGCTATCTTTTATCATCATCATCATACGTAAAAAGAGATTTTTGTGAGTTAAGGATGTGGACTAACTCTAGTTTGGACGTTTTCAAGAGTCTTTAACAATCTTTCAAAGGAAGAATAGAGAGATTTGTGATTTACGTCGCTTACAAGGATATCCAATATCCTCTTTAAGCTCTTTTTTTCTTCCTTTTTTTAATTTTATTTTATACAATTAGTAACCAATTTTAATACTATAAATTAACTAAGAATAAAAATTATACGATAAAAAACCTAGTTCAACGTATAAATGTAAACCCGTCATGTTTCGCAATATATATTAAGTTAAGTTAGTTAGGCTATACACAATAGAACTTGTATATAATTTTCATTCAATTTGAATATGTATGAGTACACAATAATTTATTTTAATTTCCTTAAATAGAGTGATTTTAAATTAACGTGTTAGCTTTTAATATCGATCACAATGATTAAAATTTGTATAATTTGATTTTTCAAAAAAGAAGTAGATAGATGATGCTACTTATTATCCTGTGTTTGGTTGCGGAGCTTGTGTGATTAAAATTCGCATATAAGTTAAGTTGGTTAGGCTATACGCAATAGAACTTGTATATAATTTTCATTCAATTTGAATAAGATAAGGATGCAATAATTTATTTTAATTATTTTATTTTATTTTCCTTAGATAGAGTGATTTTAAATTAACGGGTTAGCTTTCAATGTCGATCGCAGTGATTAAAATCCATATAATTTGATTTAAAAAGAAAAAGCAGATAGATGATGCCAACCTTCTACTCCGTGTTTGGCTACGGAGATTGTGTGTCCCTGCTCCGGGTCGAACGGGATCTGTTTGGGAGCAAGGGCGGCGTGAGATCAGCACGAGGCGCAAGATAGCGGCGATCCGAAAGGGGGCCTCGTCACGTACCTGCGCAGATTACGGTTATGCCCTCAAGAAAACGAAGAGGATTTTCAATTTTTCCTTCCCCTGCTTCTCCGAAAAAATTTCGACGGTAACTTCCCCCTCCTCTTCCGTTCTCTGTGTACTTTACTTTCTTGCGGAAAATCTACTTTGTAGCGAATTGCATTCAAGAAAAGATGGTAGGGATCGCAAATTTCTTTGTAGTGAGATGGGCAATAGTGGGTCGGTGTGGAAACTGCGTGTAATGCGGAAGAATGTGGAAGCTGCTGTTCGCATTTCTTTGTTGTTCTTGTTTGGTTCAAGATTGGAGAATGATGGGGCAATGCGTGGGTTCACTTTATGAGGAAGCATAGGGGACTGGGTTGTGCACTTTGATGTCTCTTACGTGTTTTTGGCATTGAAATTCTGTAAAGGGCTTGCTCCATTTGATTAGTTGAAAGCAGTCTTCGGTTTATAGATTATGTTTTAGAACGATATCCCGATGCACCGACAAGGTGGCTGTTTCTCTTTTCAGGGGTATATGTAGCCTGTCATCGGAGTTGGTCGTCCCTTAAATCTAAGATATGTTGCTCATGGGACTGTATTTTTATCTTTTCCTTTTCCTGTTCTTTCTTTTCTGTTGCCTAAGCCTGTTCTTGAAAAGATCCAATCTCCACTGCAAGATTGATCATCTGCTGGGTGATGAACCAAGGGTGGGATCACAAAAAATGCAACTTTTGCAGCTCGCACTGCTGCCATCTTTTGCCATCACCTAATCTAATTCCTAATGGTCTAAAATTTTCTTGTTCTGAATCAGTGGATCTCTCTAATTAAACTCAGTGGACGTCCTTGTAGAACCTAAAATTTCTTACTGTTTGGTTAAAAGAGCAACTTCCTTTAAGCATCTGACTATAAGATAAAGCTCTTTTTCTGTCATTAGGTCTACTTGGCCCATTTTTTGTGGAGAGGTGGCATTCAGATTCGGTGTGTACTTGAGCTGAACCAAGAACTGCAAGGTTGTGGCTGCTGAGACTTCTCTTATTACTTTGACTTGCCTACAGTAGCATATAAACATGTTCTAGTTTAGGTACTGATCTTTCCCATAAACATTGGTTTGAACATATGGGTCATATTCACTAAGACTGTAATTGAACCAAATGCAGAAGCTCTACGGTATTTGTTGTTCAGCCTGTTGAAGTCTCTGAATCATTGCAATTGTTAATCTCATTCCTCTTTATTTGAGGATGTTTTCCTGTACGTTTGCTTGACAAATTTAAATTCGAATTCTGTTTTTCCTTTCGTCTAAGTATACATCTCATGACTAAACTAGATCACTTGCTCTATTCTACTCAAGTAATCTGCATTTTCTTGTATTGCTTTTTCAAATTGATTTTGTTATTGTGATAGTCATGGCTGAAGCAGCAGCTTCTGCAGTAGCAGTCGAAGCCTACAAGGATGGACGTAGCATTTTTGGCTACATCAGTCAAAAAATTGACTATGCTGATGATTTCAAGGTCAATTTTGAGAAGATGAACGAGCAAGCAAAAATACTTTATGCAAGAAGGCATGATGTAGAGGCACATATAAACAATAACAAGATGAAGAGGGCTACTAAGGAATGTGAAGCCTGGATCAACAGGGTCAAGGTGGCCGAACAAGAAGTACTCAAATTGGAAAGCAAGTACAAGAAAGAGATCGTGCATGCTTGGAGACATGCTCGGTTCTGGTCACGTGCAAATCTCAGCAAGCATATGGCCAAGAAGCGTGAGGAATTACGGGTCCTGCTTGAAGAAGGAAAGCTTGATAATGGGTTGGTAGCTGAAAGATCCCCAGAGCCTGTGAGAGTCATAGATGCTCCTAGGACTGAGGATAAGCCTTCGCTACACTGGGCAGTTGAAGAGATTTTGGGTAATCTAAGGGAGAGAAGTATCAAAAGGATCGGACTATGGGGAATGGTGGGGACTGGGAAAACTACGGTGATGCAGAATTTGAATAATAGTGAAGAGGTTAAGAAAATGTTTGATATTGTCATTTGGGTATCAATGTCGAAAGCTTGGAGTATTGAGAAGGTGCAAAATGCAATCATACAGCGTCTGAAGCTGAAAGTGGAGGGCGGAGTCAACGAGGTTGAGACTGCTCAACTCATATCAAACGAGTTGGGAGGCTTGAGGTACTTGCTTCTCCTGGATGAAGTTTGGGATCCTTTTGATATACATGAGATGGGTATTCCTAATAATGACAAGGATAGCAAGGTAGTATTTGCCAGTAGGTTCCGTAATTTGTGCTATGACATGGACGCTGATCGGCTTGTCAATATGAAGCGTTTATCCGATATTGATGCATATAAAATGTTTGAAGAAAAAGTAGGCCGAACTATGAAAAATCCAAGCATTATACCAATAGCACAACTTGTGGTTAGAGAGTGTGTTGGTTTGCCACTGTTAATCGATAGAATGGCGAGGGTTTTTAGAAAGAAGGACAACATTCACCTCTGGAGAGATGGATTAAGGAGCTTGAAAAGATGGGCCAGTATCGAAATCCAAGGCATGGATGAAGTGCTCGAATTCCTGAAGGTCTGTTACGAGGATTTAGATGGGGAGGATAAAAAGGTCTGCTTTCTTTATGGAGCATTGTTTCCCGAAGACTCTGACATATTTGTGGACTATTTGATGGAATGTTGGAAGGCAGAGGGATTTCTCCCTAACGTTGATGAGTTTCGAGATGCACGCGATAGAGGGCACAATATATTGCATGATCTCATTAATGTATCTTTGTTAGAAAGAAGTGCGATGAAGAGACATGTCCGAATGAACAAAGTACTTCGTAATATGGCCCTTAAGATTTCATCACAAGTCTTAGACCATAAGTTCTTGGCAAGAACATGTGAGGCCATAAAGGAGGCGCCTATAGAAGAAGAATGGGCATCCACAAGTCGAATTTCTTTGATGGATAATGATTTGTGCACTTTACCGGCAGCACCAAATTGCACAAATCTTTCGACGTTACTTTTGCAAAGAAATTACAATTTAATGATGATCCCAGACAGCTTCTTCTTGTCTATGCAAGGACTCCGAGTGTTGGAGTTACATGCTACGGCAATAACATCCCTTCCACCTTCTTTGTCTTGCTTGACTCATCTTAGGGCACTCTACTTGAATTCCTGCACGCGTTTAATGGAACTACCTTCAAGCTTAGAGGCACTGGTGCATCTAGAGGTGCTTGACATTCGACGCACCGGAATCATCTCATTACCTATTCAAGTTGGAAGTTTAATGCAGATGAGATGTTTACGCATGTCATTGTCAAATTTTGGTGCCGGAAACCCTATCCCCAAGGTGATTTCAAGCATTTCATTATTAGAAGAACTCATCATTGATGTAGAACCAAACACTTTGGTATTGAGGACAATCACGGAGGAGGTTTCTACCTTGACACGGTTGACTTCACTGACATTTTCCTTTCCTAAAGTGGAGTGCCTTGAAATTTTCGTCAGATCAAGCCGTCTGTGGAAGGACCTGAGCTTCACATTTCAGTTTTCAGTCGGTATTTGCAATTCGGTCAAGTATCATATTCTTGATTATTTTGAGTATCAGTTGTGCAAGTGCTTGAAGTATGCAAACGACGAAGGCATACATCCTGTGATCTCAGAAGTACTCGCTGAGACCGAACGGTTTGAACTGATTGATCATAAGAATATACTGAGCTTATCAAAATTTGGGACTGCAAATTTGAGTAAGCTCAAAGCTTGTTCAGTGGAGGGCTGCAAGGATATTATATCCATCATTGACGGTAATGTAGCATAATCTTGTGCATTCAACTGGCTAGAGAGAATGGTTATAAACAATGCCCCAAGTTTGCATTGCATTTGGAAGGGTCCTGTGCCTGTGGGAAGCTTAGCTCAAATGACTACTCTAACCTTGTACAATTGCCCCAAACTCAAAAAGATATTCTCAAATGGATTGATCAAGCAACTATCTGAACTACAACATTTGAGTGTCGAAGAGTGCTATGAAATTGAGGAGATTATCATTGAAACTGAGAATCCTTGCTTGGACCCAGGAGCACTTCCGAATCTTAAAAAGCTAGTGCTTCATGATCTTCCAAACTTAAGAAGCATAGCGCCGGATGACTTATTGATTTGGCCTTCTCTGGAGAGACTGGATATAGCTGCATGTTCATCCCTGTTGAAACTTCCCTTTACCGGGAAAAATGCTATCAATCTAAGATCCATTCAGGCCGAGGAATCATGGTGGATTACATTGGTGTGGCTAGACAATGCCATGGAGCAAAGATTGCGGCCTTTTTGCAACTTCTTTTATCTTTCTTTGTTGTGATTGGAATTATGTACCAAGTCAGGCTTTCCCTTTAATTTCTCTGCATGCACAATCTATTAAATGGCTATTGTTGGCGGTATGAGGTGATGAAAATGATAATGAGAACAATTCTGGTTTTGTCTTCTAAAAATCCCATGTTGCAATATTGAGGTTCTTTTATCACTGCCAACTGGAGTTGGTTCCCGTCACGAAATAGCGAATTAAATGCAGTTTCTTCTTAATATCATGCGAGCTATGGTTTTACTAACGTCAAAGAAGAATTGTGTGGGGGCGTGCATACAATTTGAATTGGGTTCATAGTAGCTTGCCCAGTAGCTTATACCTATCTTATCCTGTATCCTTCATATGAAACGACGGTTTTGAGAGGACATATGTCCTTCCCTCCGTTCTTTCCTCTTCTTTGCTCTTTTCCTATTCTAATTTGCTATAGATCTCTTCCATATCACTCCCCACACCTTTTCTCTTCGTTTTGTCATTTCTATTATACTATGTAATTGTCTTTAACATTTTTAGTTTAAAGGTGCCAATTATGTTCTTCCATTATTTTTGCACTTTATGGGTTAGTGTCTGTCCTATTGCATTGAAACTACAGTGAATCGCTAATCTACTTGTTATTTTATCCAACACAATCTACATTCCTTTGTAATGTATTCAAGTACATTCCATATATTTATAATTTCATGTACTTTTTTTATTATTATTTCCTCTTTAAAAAAATTTTCTCTTGACTCTCCTTCTCTAATCTTTGCAATTATGATCACATCCTTCACTGAAATCTTAAGCTTCAATTTTGTCTATATACTTATCGAATTATGGTGTATGATGAGATAATGTCATTTTTTTCTTAAATTTCATATTATACCCTGAAAGTTAGACGCTAGTTGTATGATTTCATAACACATTTCATCTTTTTCCTCTTGCGAACTTCATCAGTTTGCAATCTCTTCATTTAGAACCTTTTTAGGGGTCTAAAATCTTGCATGCGCTGGGCGAAAGTATAATGAACCTTTCCAATACTTTCTCCATATATACATCCCGCAAACGTAGTACAATGCGAAAGGCCTGTAATATGAACATAATCAGCTGAATGAAATTGATATGAGGTAAAAAATTCAGCCTTTTCCTCCTATTCATTTCACATTGCAAGTATCGAACCTAGTCGTGAATGACCGGTTACCAAATTTGTCTTAGCCATATGAAGAAGATACCAATAAAGAAGGAAAGTGATCCTCTGCATGGTAGTCTAGTCATGACGCTCGGGTTTGCAACTGGGTTTTGGGTTGATGTTTGAGAAGTATTGAAGGCACGCGTACTTCATGAATCGTCAAAGAGACTGAAAATTACCTCGTACATTGATTTTATAAATTAATTAACATGTCTAAATGCTCTTTTTTAAATGAGAATATTTCAGTAACTTTTTCAGGATTGATCAGTACATGGCGACATGTATTTTCAAGTACCATGTTTTTTCCCTCTTATTTGACGAGATTTCGACCTTAAATTTGGATTTGAGTAAGATCACTCTGAAGCTTTTAGAGGCCTATCTTTTAAAGGTCAAAGTATAGTATGTTTTCACTCGAAGGACATTGGAAATTAAAATTAATTTTGAAATTTTCTCACCCTCATAATTTTTCTATAAGAATAACAATGGCTATTGAGAAAATCAATTTAAATATTACACAATCCGACTGCCCAAAGTAGGCTTTTGCAGGCTTTACATTCTAATTTTCAGATCAAATTGTTTTAATGCTTCGCCATCGGCAGTTACCTTCTAATGGTGATTACATTCTAACTTTCATATACTAGAACTTAATATATGAAAATTAGGGATAGAGGTGATGAAACATTAGACCTTGTTTTTATGCAAGAAATGCAAATAATAATAATAATAATAATAATTAAGGGAGGGAGAGCCAAAAAATGATAAGTTTAAAAATACAAGAAGAATTATAATTTGAAGGAAAAATTCTAAATAAGGGCCTAAAATGTATTGACCGAAGTGGGCCTTATTTTAAATAAAACCTGAAGTGTTATTATTTTCTCACACAAGAACCTGAAGTTGCCATGTTAGTCTTAGAGAAGGGTCTAATCTCACTTATTGATAAAGACATTTTTGTCCTTTACTTTTTTGAATCTTTTCCTCTTTTTTTCCTTTTTTTCTTTCTTTTTTTTTTCCTTTTTCTATATTAGATGAAAAAATAAATTTAAAAAAAAAAGGAAGGCACAAAGAGGGCTCAGTAGGCACTAGCCGCCGCCGCCCCACCATCACCGAGAAGGGCTGACAATGGTGGGCAATGGTCAATGAGGGTTGGCGACTAGGCAAGGACCTAGTCCCTCGCCTGCAATCAGTGAGGGTCAAGGACCACTCATTGACCCTTGCCTAGCCATCCTTCCCAACGATGGTGGGGTGGCGACAATGCGGGCTTAGCCTTTGCCTAATCTCCTTTCTCCTTTTTTAAATTTCATTTATTTTATATATAATTTAAATAATATATAAAATTAAAATTGTATTAAACGAAAATCCATTGACCGATTAGAATATTTGGCCGACTAGCGATATCAAGTCCTTTTGAAATTATCATAGCCGCTTCAAACTTTTATTTGAAGTAATGTCCATTCCCTACCTTTATTTGAGAAAATGAAGCATTTCAAACTCCTATTTGAAATTTTCTCTAAGTTGAATCTAATAATTCCTTCTAGAAAAACATCTTGTATGGTAAAAGATCACGATCTAGGCATTGTCAAAGTTTTGCACATATTTATGATTGCTCGAGTAGGTGGATTAGTCAAGGCACATAGATCTTGATCCGAATATCAAATGGACAGTATTTAATAAAAAAAGAAATCTAAGCTTCTTTTTTTTTTGTCCATAAAATCTAAGCATTTGAAATGTAAATAAGATGGATGATCTTTAAAAATTTGAAAGATTTTAGGTATTAGATATGAGATTATAAAAAAAAAAAAGGCAAAACCAGTCTAAAATAAATCTAACCATATAAACTTAATTAGGGGATTCATTTTCTCTTCTTCTTTTTTTATAAGTGAAACGTCATCGATGGACTCATCAGTTAAAAATTAACTTATTGTAAAATATAAAAAATCATGAATATTATGTTAGAATTTCTCTGTCAGTATCTTCAATAGATTTTAGGTGTTACAACAAAATTTGACATCTCTCTCTCTCTCTCTAGATATTCCATTCGGAACCAAGACCCCTTTGGATATGTGGAGTCGAGAGCAAGATAAAAGAAGGAACTCTAGTTGCGAATCACTGTTTCGGTAGTCAAAAGTGATAGGGATTAATTGCCGGCAAGGCGTGATTAATGTGGGTTACGAACTCCCTGATTTGCACCCTCAAGATCCAACTTTCATGTATTTAGCGATGACTACTTAATCGTTTCCAGAGCCTGTGCGCGCCGCAGAAAGTAGATCTCGATCACCTGGGAACCCCACCAACTCATGAGGGTCCAGCAAAATTTCCAGGCTCCTCTCAAGGCAAACAATATGAGAAAAAGATTTGATACATGGTGGACTGGAAGATAAGGGAATAGCATCATTTAGGAGACTACATGCATGACTAAAAACAGAGAAAAGAAGGTTTTAGCTTTTTAGCTTTGATGTGCAAGAGCTACAGCTGACTGTACCATTCCTGCAAATCGTGACCGTATATGAAAACAGATCAGGCACATAGTGAACAGTAGTACATCAGTATGTGACCGTCGCTTTCATTTTCGTCTTTGGTCGCGGTTGATATCTACCTAATTGAAATCAGTTCCTTATCATAACTGGCGCCCATGTTGAGCATGAGGTGTGTAGATTCGAGCTATTCTCTCCTTTTCTATATAATGGGATAATTTTGGCATGTCAAAGATAGTACTTGACTGCTTTTATGCAGGCTACTTATGCAATTTTCATCCTCGAACAGCACGTATGAACATATAGATAACCTGCATCACATCACGTATTCACGAGCAGCATTGCTGTATGTTCCATTGACACAGGTGAAGTGAGAATTATCTCCCCTGGGAACAATGTTTGCGAGTCAAAAACAAGAAAAGCTTGGCATTGGTGTCCTAAAACAGATGTCAGCTACAACTATTACTATATACGGTGTCTAATATGATATTGGAAGTTTCAAAATCACGACATATCACTGGTTCTACATCCTCATGGAGAAAAGCAACACAGTTTACAGCATCCGGTGCTGGTGAAAGGCTCCAGCTTTTTATCAATGGCAGTTGGAGATGAAACTGAGTTATTCTCTGTATCACAAGCGGTTGTAGATGTAACCCCAGGAGGAGCTGGCTGCTCTGTGCTTGCATCATTTGGAATAATTTGTGCTGCTCAAATACAAAATCAGCCTGTCAGATGAAACTAGTAACCACCAATTTGGGTCGCTTAGATGAAGAACAAGCACGAAGCCACTTTATCTTAATAGGAATTTAAAGATGAATTAGCTAATCTGCCAGTTGGCCTAACATGTCTTACTTTTCCTGTTCAAGAAAACATCTAGTCCCAAATAGAGGAGGGTATGTAGCAACCCAGGAGGATATGTGTGGTTTACAGCAGATAACTATGACAACATACTTCAACTTGCAATTAAAGAGATGGAAAAAGATGAGCAGCAATGGTTGCCAAAAAAAAAGATGAGCAGCAATAAATGGATCTACCAGATCTCTTGATATCGGCTAAAATAATTCTATGCAATCACTGCAGCCTCATTCAAATGGATACAATCAACTCCTCAATGAGCTTCCCCACTTTCAGCTCCAGTACATCATATAACCCCATTCAAATTACTAGAGTTAATTTATTACTGCATCATGTTGATGAAAATATTCTAAAAGTTCATGCCCACTATGACCATATCCATTATTTGAGGCGGTTGTGTCCGCATCTGCGATGATGCAATGCAATGTGCATTGCAATTTGAAAATGGCAGCTTAAGCTTTTGGTTGGACTTGGTAATGTAAACCAAACATTAACTTCAAGTGCATTCCTTCCTTCACCAGATCAAACATATATAAAAAGAATGTCCCTTTCCTTTTTCCCATATAGTACCTCTGACAAACACACGCAGAATATCACGAAGTAACATCTTTATATCACCAGATTAAAAGTACAGTAGTTGTATAGAAAGTAAAACAGGAGTACCAATAACCTAACCAAATTTTTGACATGGATAATAACTCCCTAGGCACGCTAATGAAGAAATCTTCTCACCAAAGAAAGTAACTAACCCAGCTATTGTTAAGCCACTCTAAAAGCATGAAGCATGTTTACAGAGGCAAAAATAAACTAGCTATCCACATCAGTGCATACTAATGCTATGCCAACATTTAGTTTTGTACACTGAAATATATATGCATCAGACGAAGTCATGGTTTTGCACAGTTAGCTGTCACTGCCTCATTCATAAACATTTCAAACAGTAACAGATCAGAAATCAGATTTGAAAGAAGATAAGAAATTATTTAGATAGGTGTTGACTTTCCAATTTTACTCTTCAACAAAGCTGCACCTGCAGCTTTTAACCTGTTCAATCAGATGTTGCCAATGAAATGGAAAGAATAAGACACACCATATCAATAGAAAAATGCTCTCCGCTGATTATTACCCTTACCTTCAGCCCCTGTCAGATGATTGCAACAGATATCATCAGTTGATTGATTCTTGAGATTCGGACAATCAGCAATCTTTATCGCTGCCAAATTTGGTGCAATGTGTAAGCCTCCTGAAATGCTGATGAGTTCAGGCAATGAGACTAGGGATATCATTTTCAGCTTGGGCAGGAAGCAGGTACCCTCATAAATAGAAGTATCTTCACATGTCACTAAACTTAAGACAAGGGGGCAGTCTACGACTTCGAGCTCTTCTAAGCTTTCGAGGGTTTCCAGCAGGCCTGGTGTGAATATGATAGTCAACTGAGGACATGTGACTAAAGACAAGCATTTAAGATGATACAAACATCCCTGATGCAGTGGCCCCTCATGAATGCGCCTCAAACTCTTCATATAACAGATGTAGAGATACTCGAGTGATCCAAGAAACCTCCTATCATCCACCCATGTTTCCACAATTTCACTTCTATCAGCTTCATGATCCATGTCAGTTTCATCAATAATAACCTGCATCTCAACACACTCCTGAATTATGCAGCATTTCAGTCGATCCATGTTCTTGATCCCAAAGTCGGATAGCTTACCGACATCCATATGGCGATCTAAGTAAAATGCAGTAGTACACTGAAGCAACTTCTTGATATCAGTGGGGACGCCCACACCATTTACATATCTCAAGGATCTATCCCACCGCTCTAACTCAAATGCAAGATGCTCTGGGAGACGAATCGCGATGCGTTCATCATCATCGCCAACAATGAATTTGAAACGTGATAATGATCTAGGCACATTTGATGTGCCAAACCGTACAAATTTCCTTAGAAGTTCCACTTGCGGGAAGTACAGATTAAGAGTATGTAGCCTCGTCAAGCCACAAACATCGTCAACAACAGCTTCCACAACACTCCTCCACCTCTCATCCTCCGGACTAACCTCAATACCAAGCTCTTCTAATTGAGTGAGCGCAGAAATAGTGCCCTGAGGAATCAATGCATTCACTTCTGCATCTTTTGGGCCACGATTTATGCGTCGGCAAAATGTTACTCCCAAGAAAGTGAGCTTTGTTAATTTCGCAACCTCCTTAGGCAGATCCATGATCATAGTCCCTTCAAGATCAAGCATCTCAAGCTGCTGAAGTTCTCCAATTTGTGGAGGTAACACCATCAATAGATCACAATAAGTTAAGAATAGTCTTTTTAGGCGGGTTAACCTGAACAGAGACTCTGGCAAGGACTTGATCTGAGTCTGGGACAAGTTCAGGATTTCGAGAGCTGGCATGTAATCAAAGAAAGATGGACTGATCGTTCTGAGCTTGCGATTGCTATTTAGAAACAGAACCAGGACTGCAGGACACTGAGGATTCTCGGGTAACTCAGTTAACTGATTTTCCATCAAGTAAATCTCCGTGGAACTCTCCCATTGTGTGACCTCCGGAGGCTCCGTCAGTCCTAAACCCCAGCACATGAGGATTGTTCCGCTGTCTTTAGGCGGACTGCATTCAATGTCGCTACAGCAAATCTCAAGTTCCTCTCCCTGCTGGTGCGTCGGCTCGAACTGGCAGGATTCATCAAAGGCACCTGAGGAGTAAAGATCCATTAATTCTCTCCAGTGATGAATAATTATACTAGGCAAATAAACTATCAGCGTGTCAAACAACACATGAAGATCCTAGCCGAAAAAAAGCACACAAAGATGTAGGCCCAACACCTATAACCTTCTTCTTTTGAAGGGAAACTACACTTTGCATCCTTAGACCAACCCCAGTACCTTCTTGGGGTGGAATTTGCTCCTAGTTTAACCACAAAATTACACATTATCTATATGTATCAGCACTCGAAAACATCCAGCAAAAAGGAAAATTCTCTTATCAGAAGACTTGAGCGTGCGATGTAGGACTTGAGTATGATGTTTTCATCGTTCAGATTGTGCATGTCTTGTCTAAACAATATTCCGCACGACATTGAAGTGCACTTCTATGCATGACGACAATAGAAAACCACCGAAAAAGGTAAGTGAGTTTCTCATCATCTAAACCAACTAGTAACCCGGCCGAACAAACATCGCGGACTGTGGCAGTCGAAACCTTACCAGGGACCTGAACATTCTGCGAGGAATCTACTGCTTGAGCAAGTGAACCCGAAACCGAAGCAGAATCTACACTGAGGGCGTGCGGCGGAAGACTTGCTATCGTCCTACTACCACGGCGTCTCCACTGCTGCTCTGTCGAACCAAGCTTGCTTCTGATGTTCCCCATGATCCGTACCCCGAAAGAAGGAAGGACCAAACCACGCACGCACCGGTGCACGAATCGGCAGACGCGATAGCGAAGAACAAAGTTCTCGTAAGAAAGAGGAGTGACCAGCCACCTCACGAACTCACATGCAATAAAAAGAAGCACGTTGAAGTACTTAGGAGTCCGAATAAGAAAACATGATGAATTCGACTAGGATTCTGATTCGAGTAAAGTTCGTTTGGGCTATCTTTTATCATCATCATCATACGTAAAAAGAGATTTTTGTGAGTTAAGGATGTGGACTAACTCTAGTTTGGACGTTTTCAAGAGTCTTTAACAATCTTTCAAAGGAAGAATTGAGAGATTTATGATTTACGTCGCTTACAAGGATATCCAATATCCTCTTTAAGCTCTTTTTTTCTTCCTTTTTTTAATTTTATTTTATACAATTAGTAACCAATTTTAATACTATAAATTTAACTAAGAATAAAAATTATACGATAAAAAACTTAGTTCAACGTATATATGTAAACCGTCATGTTTCGCAATATATATTAAGTTAAGTTAGTTAGGCTATACACAATAGAACTTGTATATAATTTTCATTCAATTTGAATATGTATGAGTACGCAATATTTTATTTTAATTTCCTTAATAATAATAATAATAATTAAGGGAGGGAGAGCCAAAAAATGATAAGTTTAAAAATACAAGAAGAATTATAATTTGAAGGAAAAATTCTAAATAAGGGCCTAAAATGTATTGGACCTGAAGTGGACCTTATTTTAAATAAAACCTGAAGTGTTATTATTTTCTCACATAAGAACCTGAAGTTGCCATGTTAGTCTTAGAGAAGGGTCTAATCTCACTTATTGATAAAGACATTTTTGTCCTTTACTTTTTTGAATTTTTTCCTCTTTTTTTCCTTTTTTTTTCTTTCTTTTTTTCCTTTTTCTATATTAGATGAAAAAATAAATTTAGAAAAAAAGGAAGGCACAAAGAGGGCTCAGGCACTAGCCGCCGCCGCTCCACCATCACCGGGAAGGGCTGACAATGGTGGGCAATGGTCAATGAGGGTTGGCAACTAGGCAAGGACCTAGTCCCTCGCCTGCACCGTGAGGGTCAAGGACCACTCATTGACCCTTGCCTAGCCATCCTTCCCAACGATGGTGGGTGGCGGCGACAATGCGGGCTTAGCCTTTGCCTAATCTCCTTTCTCCTTTTTTAAATTTCATTTATTTTATATATAATTTAAATAATATATAAAATTAAAATTGTATTAAACGAAAATCCATTGACCGATTAGAATATTTGGCCGACTAGCGATATCAAGTCCTTTTGAAATTATCATAGCCGCTTCAAACTCTTATTTGAAGTAATGTCCATTCCATACATTTATTTGAGAAAATGAAGCATTTCAAACTCCTATTTGAAATTTTCTCTAAGTTGAATCTAATAATTCCTTCTAGAAAATCATCTTGTATGGTAAAAGATCACGATCTAGGCATTGTCAAAGTTTTGCACATATTTATGATTGCTCGAGTAGGTGGATTAGTCAAGGCACATAGATCTTGATCCGAATATCAAATGGCCGCTATTTAATAAAAAAAGAAATCTAAGCTTCTTCTTTTTTTGTCCGTAAAATCTAAGCATTTGAAATGTAAATAAGATGGATGATCTTTAAAAATTTGAAAGATTTTAGGTATTAGATATGAGATTATAAAAAAAAGGCAAAACCAGTCTAAAATAAATCTAACCATATAAACTTAATTAGGGGATTCATTTTCTCTTCTTCTTTTTTTATAAGTGAAACATCATCAATGGACTCATCCGTTAAAAATTAACTTATTGTACAATATAAAAAATCATGAATATTATGTTAGAATTTCTCTGTCAGTATCTTCAACAGATTTTAGGTGTTACAACAAAATTTGACATCTCTCTCTCTCTAGATATTCCATTCGGAACCAAGACCCCTTTGGATATGTGGAGTCGAGAGCAAGATAAAAGAAGGAACTCTAGTTGCGAATCACTGTTTCGGTAGTCAAAAGTGATAGGGATTAATTGCCGGCAAGGCGTGATTAATGTGGGTTACGAACTCCCTGATTTGCACCCTCAAGATCCAACTTTCATGTATTTAGCGATGACTACTTAATCGTTTCCAGAGCCTGTGCGCGCCGCAGAAAGTAGATCTCGATCACCTGGGAACCCCACCAACTCATGAGGGTCCAGCAAAATTTCCAGGCTCCTCTCAAGGCAAACAATATGAGAAAAAGATTTGATACATGGTGGACTGGAAGATAAGGGAATAGCATCATTTAGGAGACTACATGCATGACTAAAAACAGAGAAAAGAAGGTTTTAACTTTTTAGCTTTGATGTGCAAGAGCTACAGCTGACTGTACCATTCCTGCAAATCGTGACTGTATATGAAAACAGATCAGGCACATAGTGAACAGTAGGTACATCAGTATGTGACCGTGGCTCTCATTTTCTTGTCTTTGGTCGCGGTTGATATCTACCTAATTGAAATCAGTTCCTTATCATAACGGGCGCCCATGTTGTGCATGAGGTGTGTAGATTGGGGCTATTCTCTCCTTTTCCATGCAATGGGATAATTTTGGCATGTCAAAAATAGTACTCAACTGCTTTTATGCAGGCTACTTGTGCAATTCTCATCCTCAAACGGCACGTATGAAGATATAGATACCCTGCATCACATCCCATATTCACGAGCAGCATTGCTGTATGTTCCATTGACACAGGTGAAGTGAGAGTTATCTCCCCTGGGAACAATGTTTGCGAGTCAAAAACAAGAAAAGCTTGGCATTGGTGTCCTAAAACAGATGTCAGCTACAACTATTACTATATACGGTGTCTAATATGATATTGGAAGTTTCAAAATCACGACATATCACTGGTTCTACATCCTCATGGAGAAAAGCAACACAGTTTACAGCATCCAGTGCTGGTGAAAGGCTCCGGCTTTTTATCACTGGCAGTTGGAGATGAAACTGAGTTATTCTCTGTATCACAAGCGGTTGTAGATGTAACCCCAGGAGGAGCTGGCTGCTCTGTGCTTGCATCATTTGGAATAAGTTGTGCTGCTCAAATACAAAATCAGCCTGTCAGATGAAACTAGTAACCACCAATTTGGGTCGCTTAGATGAGGAACAAGCACGAAGCCACTTTATCTTAATAGGAATTTAAAGATGAATTAGCTAATCTGCCAGTTGGCCTAACATGTCTTACTTTTCCTGTTCAAGAAAACATCTAGTCCCCAATAGAGGAGGGTATGTAGCAACCCAGGAGGATATGTGTGGTTTACAGCAGATAACTATGACAACATACTTCAACTTGCAATCAAAGAGATGGAAAAAGATGAGCAGCAATGAATGGATCTACCAGATCTCTTGATATGGGCTGAAATAATTCTATGCAATCACTGCAGCCTCATTCAAATGGATACAATCAACTCCTCAATGAGCTTCCCCACTTTCAGCTCCAGTACATCATATAACCCCATTCAAATTACTAGAGTTAATTTATTACTGCATCATGTTGATGAAAATATTCTAAAAGTTCATGCCCACTATGACCATATCCGCTATTTGAGGCGGTTGTGTCTGCATCTGCGATGATTGCAATGCAATGGGCATTGCAATTTGAAAATGGCAGCTTAAGCTTTTGGTTGGACTTTGTAATGTAAACCAAACATTAACTTCAAGTGCATTCCTTCACCAGATCAAAAATATATAAAAAGAATGTCCCTTTCTTTTTTCCCATATAATACCTCTGACAAACACACGCAGAATATCACGAAGTAACATCTTTATATCACCAGATTAAAAGTACAGTAGTTGTATAGAAAGTAGAACAGGAGTACCAATAACCTAACCAAAATTTTGACATGGATAATAACTCCCTAGGCACTCTAATGAAGAAATCTTCCCACCAAAGAAAGTAACTAACCCAGCTATTGTTAAGCCACTCTAAAAGCCTGAAGCATGTTTACAGAGGCAAAAATAAACTAGCTATCCACATCAGTGCATACTAATGCTATGCCAACATTTAGTTTTGTACACTGAAATATATATGCATCAGACGAAGTCATGGTTTTGCACAGTTAGCTGTCACTGCCTCATTCATAAACATTTCAAACAGTAACAGATCAGAAATCAGATTTGAAAGAAGATAAGAAATTATTTAGATGGGTGTTGACTTTCCAATTTTACTCTTCAACAAAGCTGCACCTGCAGCTTTTAACCTGTTCAATCAGACGTTGCCAATGAAATGGAAAGAATAAGACACACACCATATCAACAGAAAAATGCTCTCCGCTGATTATTACCCTTACCTTCAGCCCCTGTCAGATGATTGCAACAGATATCATCAGTTGATTGATTCTTGAGATTCGGACAATCAGCAATCTTTATTGCTGCCAAATTTGGTGCAATGTATAAGCCTCCTGAAATGCTGATGAGTTCAGGCAATGAAAATAGGGATATCATTTTCAGCTTGGGCAGGAAGCAGGTACCCTCATAAATAGAAGTATCTTCACACGTCACTAAACTTAAGACAAGGGGGCAGTCTACGACTTCGAGCTCTTCTAAGCTTTCGAGGGTTTCCAGTAGGCCTGGTGTTAATATTATAGTCAACTGAGGACATGTGACTATAGACAAGCATTTAAGATGATACAAACATCCCTGATGCAGTGGCCCCTCCTGAATGCGCCTCAAACTCTTCATACGACAGATGTAGAGATACTCGAGTGATCCAAGAAACCTCCTATCATCCACCCATGTTTCCACAATTTCACTTCTATCAGCTTCTTGATCCATGTCAGTTTCATCAATAATAACCTGCATCTCAACACACTCCTGAATTATGCAGTATTTCAGTCGATCCATGTTCTTGATCCCAAAGTCAGATAGCTTACCGACATCCATATGGCGATCTAAGTAAAATGCAGTAGTACACTGAAGCAACTTCTTGATATCAGTGGGGACGCCCACACCATTTACATATCTCAAGGATCTATCCCACCGCTCTAACTCAAATGCAAGATGCTCTGGGAGACGAATCATGATGCGTTCATCATCATCGCCAACAATGAATTTGAAACGTGATAATGATCTAGGCACATTTGATGTGCCAAACCGTACAAATTTCCTTAGAAGTTCCACTTGCGGGAAGTACAGATTAAGAGTATGTAGCCTCGTCAAGCCAAAACATCGTCAACAACAGCTTCCACAACACTCCTCCACCTCTCATCCTCCGGACTAACCTCAATACCAAGCTCTTCTAATTGAGTGAGCGCAGAAATAGTGCCCTGAGGAATCAATGCATTCACTTCTGCATCTTTTGGGCCACGATTTATGCGTCGGCAAAATGTTACTCCCAAGAAAGTGAGCTTTGTTAATTTCGCAACCTCCTTAGGCAGATCCATGATCATAGTCCCTTCAAGATCAAGCATCTCAAGCTGCTGAAGTTCTCCAATTTGTGGAGGTAACACCATCAATAGATCACAATAAGTTAAGAATAGTCTTTTTAGGTGGGTTAACCTGAACAGAGACTCTGGCAAGGACTTGATCTGAGTCTGGGACAAGTTCAGGATTTCGAGAGCTGGCATGTAATCAAAGAAAGACGGACTGATCGTTCTGAGCTTGCAATTGCTATTTAGAAACAGAACCAGGAGTGCAGGACACTGAGGATTCTCGGGTAACTCAGTTAACTGATTTTCCATCAAGTAAATCTCCGTGGAACTCTCCCATTGTGTGACCTCCGGAGGCTCCGTCAGTCCTAAACCCCAGCACATGAGGATTGTTCCGCTGTCTTTAGGCGGACTGCATTCAATGTCGCTACAGCAAATCTCAAGTTCCTCTCCCTGCTGGTGCATCGGCTCGAACTGGCAGGATTCATCAAAGGCACCTGAGGAGTAAAGATCCATTAATTCTCTCCAGTGATGAATAATTATACTAGGCAAATAAACTATCAGCGTGTCAAACAACACATGAAGATCCTAGCCGAAAAAAGCACACAAAGATGTAGGCCCAACACCTATAACCTTCTTCTTTTGAAGGGAAACTAATGGATGGTATAATCATAATTTGCTTCCTTGGACCAACCCCACTACCTTCTTGGGGTGGAATTTGCTCCTAGTTTAACCACAAAATTACACATTATCTATATGTATCAGCACTCGAAAACATCCAGCAAAAAGGAAAATTCTCATATCAGAAGACTTGAGCGTGTGATGTAGGACTTGAGTATGATGTTTTCATCGTTCAGATTGTGCATGTCTTGTCTAAACAATATTCCGCACGACATTGAAGTGCACTTCTATGCATGACGACAATAGAAAACCACCGAAAAAGGTCAGTGAGTTTCTCATCATCTAAACCAACTAGTAACCCCGCCGAACAAACATCACGGACTGTGGCAGTCGAAACCTTACCAGGGACCTGAACATTCTGCGAGGAATCTACTGCTTGAGCAAGTGAACCCGAAACCGAAGCAGAATCTACACTGAGGGCGTGCGGCGGAAGACTTGCTTTCGTCCTACTACCACGGCGTCTCCACTGCTGCTCTGTCGAACCAAGCTTGCTTCTGATGTTCCCCATGATCCGTACCCCGAAAGAAGGAAGGACCAAACCACGCACGCACCGGTGCACGAATCGGCAGACGCGATAGCGAAGAACAAAGTTCTCGTAAGAGAGAGGAGTGACCAGCCACCTCACGAACTCACATGCAATAAAAAGAAGCACGTTGAAGTACTTAGGAGTCCGAATAAGAAAACATGATGAATTCGACTAGGATTCTGATTCGAGTAAAGTTCGTTTGGGCTATCTTTTATCATCATCATCATCATACGTAAAATGAGATTTTTGTGAGTTAAGGATGTGGACTAACTCTAGTTTGGACGTTTTCAAGAGTCTTTAACAATCTTTCAAAGGAAGAATAGAGAGATTTGTGATTTACGTCGCTTAGAAGGATATCCAATATCCTCTTTAAGCTCTTTTTTTCTTCCTTTTTTTAATTTTATTTTATACAATTAGTAACCAATTTTAATACTGTAAATTAACTAAGAATAAAAATTATACCATAAAAAACCTAGTTCAACGTATATATGTAAACCCGTCATGTTTCGCAATATATATTAAGTTAAGTTAGTTAGGCTATACAAAATAGAACTTGTATATAATTTTCATTCAATTTGAATATGTATGTGTACGCAATATTTTATTTTAATTTCCTTAAATAGAGTGATTTTAAACTAACGTGTTAGCTTTTAATACCGATCACAATGATTAAAATTTGTATAATTTGATTTTTCAAAAAAGAAGTAGATAGATGATGCTGCTTATTATCCTGTGTTTGGTTGCAGAGCTTGTGTGATTAAAATTCGTATAAGTTAAGTTGGTTGGCTATACACAATAGAACTTGTATATAATTTTCATTCAATTTGAATAAGATAAGCATGCAATAATTTATTTTAATTATTTTATTTTATTTTCCCTAGATAGAGTGATTTTAAATTAACGGGTTAGCTTTCAATGTCGATCGCAGTGATTAAAATCCATATAATTTGATTTAAAAAGAAAAAGCAGATAGATGATGCCAACCTTCTACTCCGTGTTTGGCTACGGAGATTGTGTGTCCCTGCTCCGGGTCGAACGGGATCTGTTTGGGAGCAAGGGCGGCGTGAGATCAGCACGAGGCGCAAGATAGCGGCAATCCCAAAGGGGCCTCGTCACGTACCTGCGCAGATTAGGGTTACGCCCTCAAGAAAACGAGGAGGATTTTCAATTTTCCTTCCCCTGCTTCTCCGAAAAAATTTCAACGGTAACTCCCCCCTCCTCTTCCGTTCTCTGTGTACTTTACTTTCTTGCGGAAAATCTACTTTGTAGCGAATTGTATTCAAGAAAAGATGGTAGGGATCGTAAATTTCTTTGTAGTGAGATGGGCAATCGTGGGTCGGTGTGGAAACTGCGTGTAATGCGGAAGAATGTGGAAGCTGCTGTTCGCATTTCTTTGTTGTTCTTGTTTGGTTCAAGATTGGAGAATGATGGGGCAATGCGTTTGCAATTTCGTTTCTTTTGATCTGGTGTTGAGGAAAGTCGGTTCATTTTCTGAAGGAGCATAGGGGACTGGGTTGTGCACTTTGATGTCTCTTACGTGTTTTTGGCATTAAAATTCTGTAAAGGGCTTGCTCCATTTGATTAGTTGAAAGCAGTCTTCAGTTTATAGATTATGTTTTAGAACGATATCCCGATGCACCGACAAGGTGGCTGTTTCTCTTTTCAGGGGTATATGTCACCTGTCATCAGAGCTGGTCCTCCCTTAATCTCCTGAAATTAATGATGTGATTGGGCCTGGGATCTGATCCTCGGAGATACATTTTCATTGGAAGAGAGGAGTATGTCCATAGGGAGTGGGCAGATGTTAGTGGTTTATGATGACCCGTCTGACCAACATTCCTTCTCTCTAGACAACAACAGCAGTGCCGAAGAGTCTCTTGATGAGACAAGGCTCTCCCTGGAAAGCACTAACGAGACTATTCCGTACATTGGGCAGAGATTCGAAACCCATGATGCTGCCTATGAGTTTTACAGTGAATTTGCTAAGCAGTGTGGGTTTTCAATCCGCCGTCACCGTACCGAAGGAAAAGAAGGAGTTGGTAAGGGGCTTACGAGGCGTTACTTTGTTTGCCACCGTGCTGGAAACACGCCTGTCAAAACTACTAATGAAAGTAAACCTCAACGAAACAGAAAATCCTCTCGGTGTGGATGCCAGGCATATATGCGGATAAGCAAGACGACGGATTTGGGAGCTCTGGAATGGCGCGTCACTGGTTTTATAAACCATCATAATCACGAACTACTGGAACCGAACCAAGTTCGTTTCCTACCTGCTTACCGAACTATATCTGACACGGACAAGAGCAGGATTCTTATGTTTGCCAAGACAGGTATCTCAGTCCAGCAGATGATGAAGCTGATGGAACTCGAGAAGTGTGTGGAACCAGGATACTTGCCTTTCACTGAGAAGGATGTTAGGAACTTACTCCAATCATTTCGGAAAATAGACCCTGAAGATGAAGGTATAGATTTGTTAAGAATGTGCAGAAATATAAAGGAAAAGGACCCTAATTTCAGGTTTGACTACACACTTGATTCGAACAACAGATTGGAAAATATTGCGTGGTCGTATGCATCCTCCATACAATCATATGAGATCTTTGGTGATGCCGTCGTATTTGACACAACACACCGGCTGACTGCATTTGATATGCCGCTTGGTTTGTGGGTTGGGATCAACAATTATGGAATGCCCTGTTTCTTTGGTTGTGTACTTATAAGGGAGGAGAATTTGAGTTCTTATTCGTGGGCATTAAAGGTATGCTGGTGTAGATATATGAGTTTTTACCTATCCTGTTGTTTCTTTTATTCTGTCCATTCTCTCTGGAATTGGAATATATGTCCTATTTCAAGCTCCAGCTCCTCCAATAAATAGTTCGATGTTTTAATTTCTCTTTTGCTTATTTAGGTCTTCTTGGGGTTTATGAATGGAAAACCACCGCAAACAATTCTTACCGACCAGAATATGTGCCTGAAAGAAGCGATATCTATGGAAATGCAAACAACTAAACATGCACTTTGCATCTGGATGATCGTGGCAAAGTTTCCCTCTTGGTTCAATGCTGTTCTGGGAGAGCGTTATAACGAGTGGAAGACCGAATTTTATCGACTCTATAATGTGGAATCAATAGAGGAATTCGAAATAGGGTGGAAGGAAATGCAAAATTATTTTGGGCTGCACTCAAACAGGCACATTATTAATCTGTTTGTCCTGAGATCCTATTGGGCATTGCCATACTTGAGAAATTACTTTTTTGCTGGAATGACTTCCGCTGGCCAGTCAAAGTCCATTAATTCCTTTATCCAACGCTTTCTGAGTGCACAAACCCGTCTTGCGCAGTTTGTTGAGCAGGTGCGTTGTATTTTGTTTACATTATTTAATTATTGTGGCTTTAACTGTTAGATTTCTTTTACCTTTAATTATGTATTCTAGCAGGTCGGTCTCAAATTCTGCGTGGCCAATGCTGGTTACCTTTTCTGAAGAGAACTGAGAAAACATTTCTGGGTTGCTTTTCTTTTTGTCTCTCTCTCAGGATGCAATCATCACTTTTAATTTAGCTTACATAATCAGGTCCCTCCATCAATTAGGTTAAGCATTATGTAGACATAGAACATGTATTGTTGTCTCGGTCTTGATTTCGCTTGGTGAATAGGGCTAATTAGATTGTAGAGACTAGAAAAGGCTGGGCAGCTTAGTTGGAATTTTTGGCAATTATGTGCGAGATGGTAGAGCTGAAAACGTCATAATTTTGGGCTGTGTTCCTGAGCGTGTTGCACTTTCGTGTCTCTTAGTTCTGTGTTAACTTCTAAGTTTGTGAGAAGGTACTGCTGTATTTGCTGATTATTTCAAGCAACTCATATCGGCAAAGAAAGGCAGTGCGCTTAATTGGAGAGAATTGTACTTCTTTGAGTCCCAATTTTAGTTCTCTCCTCAAGCCAAATAGGCTGGAAATGGAAACTTGTTCTCACCTGTTAATACTTTTATCAGTACCTCCACATTCATGGACAAACAATCTTTTGGTAGTTGCAATGCATGTAATTCATCCTCTGTGTTGACTTATGACCAGTTTTATCTTTGCTAAGACACTATGTTGGCAGCATTAATCCGTTTTCTCTCTGTTGACTGAAGCTTCAAGTTTGTTGATGTAGGTGGCCGTTGCAGTCGATTTTAAAGATCAAGCAGGAGAGCAGCAAACAATGCAACAAAATCTCCAGAATATCTCTTTGAAGACCGGAGCGCCCATGGAGTCCCATGCCGCAACAGTGCTCACTCCATTTGCTTTCTCTAAGCTCCAGGAGCAACTTGTCTTGGCAGCCCACTATGCATCCTTCCCAATGGAAGACAGCTTTCTTGTGAGGCACCACACGAAACTCGAGGGAGGGCGAAGGGTTTATTGGATCCCTCGGGAGGGCATCATAAGTTGCAGTTGCCATCTATTTGAGTTCTCTGGAATCCTGTGCCGGCATGCGCTTCGAGTCCTCTCCACTGGCAATTGTTTCCAAATTCCCGACAAATATCTCCCCCTCCGATGGCGGAAGATCAGCACGTCCTCATCGAAGCTCCTTCATAATGCTCCAAGTGATCATGCTGAAAGAATACAGTTACTCCAGAGCATGGTATCGAATCTCATATCGGAGTCAGCCAAATCCAAGGAGAGGCTAGACCTTGCAACCGAGCAAGTTTCCATCCTCTTATCGCGTATCAGAGAGCAGCCAGTGTCTTCGCCGGCTGTAAGAGACACTGCTTCCATTCACGGGAACTTTTGACGAGGCTATTTTGATTAATCCAACGGTAGGCCTATCCTCCATGCCGTTCCTTGGCTGGGTGAATGCATGATGCCTAGTTAAATTCGGGATCAGGGATTGAACATATTGAAGTGAAATTTTGTAGGCTGATGAGTGAGTATAGAAGCTGTGTTTTCTATCTCAGATGGCACCAAGAATCCAGCTTTTACCCGAGATAGGGCTTTGCATCTACCAAGAAACAGTTCATGAGAATAGTGATGAGGAGTGAAATGCTTCTTTAAATTCTTATTGAAAGGGCCATAATTTCCTTCGATGATGCTATTGATCGGTGATGATATACCTAGTCATCACTCACGTTTGAAATTAACTTATTGCGTGATATTCAAGAGAAGCTACATTTGATTCGCTATTTGCATGATGGGAGGTCGAGTTTACAATACTAAAGAAGCTTGATGTTGCGAGCATGGGATAAAATATGCCGATCTTAAATGGATAATGGAATTATTCTTTTTATTGTTATTTTTATCATGTCATGCAACAATAAATGGCCTTTTTAATGGATTGCTCCTTCAAAGAAATAAAGGGGGAGCCTGTGAAATCAGCAATCAATTTTTATAGGGATGATATAACCGAAAAAGCTCAAAATATATCACTATGATATAAATGTCCTTGAACTATTTGTTGTGCCGTTAAATATCTTAAATTTGCCTACTTTGACACAAATACCTTACATTTTTTTAGTGATATAAAAAACTCATAATTTATACCAATGTAATAAATATATTTTGATATGTATGCACACATGTATGATTTATTTCATGATAAAAAAATAGTTGAGAATATTTGCATCACCATGGACAAGTTTAGGATTTTTATGGCAAAAAAAAGTTTTGAATTTTTGTGTCATGGTGGACATAATTTGGATATTTTTGTGATTTTGCCCATTACTTATAAGAAAAAATAATTAATAACGTAAACTAAGAAAGTTCTTTGAGGAGAAACAAATATATAGAGAGAGAGAGAGAGAGAGAGAACATGATTAAGGTAGATATGTAGAGATAATATAATCAAATAATGAAGGAAGTGGAAAAATAATAAATAAGATGACACAGATTTTAATAGTGGTTAGAAATTCTTTTTTGCCAGGATTATTTGCCTTTTCATTTGGAAGGAGGGAGTGACCATGTACTGGCGATTAGTAATTTTATACAAGATTATTAGCTTTTAACCTATCTGATAACTTCTTAATGGAGTCAATATAATAATAGTGATTTTACACCAAATTATAAACTTTTACCGGTGAAACTGAGATTCTATGTGATAATAGTAACTTGCTGATATATCAACAAATTATCCACGTAAGGAAGCAACTATTTGTATATCCTTGATTAGCAATATTTACATTGTATTTACTTTATTAATGTGAAAGTTAAATATATTTGAGATAAATATATTAAAAGTCTTAAAAATTATCTCAAAAATGTAATTGATTCTTAAAACTTTCAAAAATCATAATCAAATTTTAAAACTTGTTAAATTGATTCAATTAAATTTTTTTCATTGATTGTAATTTTCAAAAGTTTTAGGACTCAATTACAAAGTAACAAATTTAAGAATGATTTTAGTTTTGAAAGTTTTAGGATTAATTACGTTTTCGTGATAAGTTTTAACACTTTAATTGTACATTTTGAAAGTTTTAAAACTCGATTGCACTTTGATTGTATGTTTTAGGATTTTCAGTGCACTTATCTTGATATATTTTTCTTTAGTAGACTAATTAACCAGCAAGTCTAATGAGCGTTTATAGGCTTAAAAGTACTTATTTGAGCTTCCCATTATTGAGAAAGATATTTGACTTTTCGGACAAGCTAATCATGCCCGACAAACTCAAGCTCAAGAGGAATACTGTTAGCTCAAATTTTACTCATTTATGCCCCAGACCGATGGGCCGAACAATGCGTTAGGTCGACAATCTTAGTAGTAACCTTTTACATATAATTAAAATAATTTTTTCCCCATTTTCAAAATGGTCCCTGGATTTTCTTAAATGTGGAGTGACCTCTTCTTCTTCTTTTTTCCTTTGTGTTTTTTCCTTATGGTTTGTTGTAGCTAGTGCTTGCTTGCTGAATCTTCTTCATTTTTCAGTAAAGCCTCCTCTGTTTTTGCGAATGTGCCCCCATCTCCGATTGTTGCATTATGTTGATCATGCAACCCCATTCTTTGAATGAGGTCGCATGATGAACCAGAGCTCATATGCAAAATTAACTTATTGCGTGATATTCAAGAAAAGCTATATTTGATTCACAATTTGCATAATGAGAGGTCGATATGGCGAATACGGGGTAAAATATATTGGTTTTAAATAGGAATTGGAATTATCCTGTCATTGCTATTTTTACCGCACCATACAACTTTAAATAGCCATTTGATAGATTGCACCTTCAAAGAAATAAAGAAAGAGCTTGGGAAGTTAGCAATCAATTTTTAATGGGATGATATTACCATAAACACTCAAAATATACCCATTGTGATATAAATGCTTGAATTATTTTTTGTGTTTAAAAAAAAAAATTGCTCATAACTACTTAATGATTGCACATGAAATTATTAACTTTCGGGGGAAATTTAGATTGTACATGTTAATAATAACTTGCTGGTATGATCAACAAAACATCCACGCAATGAAGCAACTATTTGTATATCATTAATTAGCAATATTTACATTGTACAAAGTTACTTAAATATATTTGGGATAATTGTATTAAAAGTTCTAAAATTTGTCACGAAAATATAATTAAGTCATAAAATTTGTCAAATTGATTTAATCAAGTTATCCCATTGGCTGTACTTTATGAAAATTTTATAATTCAATTTCGCTTTTGCAATAAGTTTTCGGATTTCATTGTATTTTTGAAAATTTAAGAATTTGATTATACTTCCGTAATAAATTTTATGACTTAATTATTTTTTAAAAAATTTATAAGACTAAATTACACTTTGACAATAAGATCAAAGACTTTCAATGCACTTTATCTTAATATATTCTCCCGTAATTGATGTAATCAATGAGCAAATCTAAACAGGGTTAATGGGCCATAAAAACACTCATTCGAGTTGCCCATCATTGAGAAGATATTTGACTTTTTCGTACAAGCTAATCATGCCCGGCATTGACCGAAAGCGGCCTCGACAGGCAGACTCGAGCTCAAGAAGGAAACCGTTTGCTCAAATTTTTACTTATTTATGCTCGGGACCTCGTAGGCCTCACGGGCCGACCAACTTGTTTGGTCGACAATCTTAATAGTAACCTTTTTTTTTTCTTTTTTTTTTTTATAAAATCTTAGTAGTAACTTTTACATATAGCAAAAATAATTTCCCCCAAATTTTCAAAATGGTCCTTGGATTTTCTTGAATATGGAGTGACCCCCTCTCTTTTTTTTTTTTTTTTTTTTATTATGGTTTGTTATAGCCAGTGCTCACTTGCTGCATCTTCTTTGTTTTCAGCAGACCAAAGCCTCCTCTGGTTTTGCGAACTCGGGACATGTCCTTGTCCACCTGCAGACCAAAGCTCAAGCTCCTCCAGTTCCCTTCCCTCAAGCACGTCCACGGCGGCGCATCCCACCCTCACCCCCGCCGCCGCCGCCGCCGCCGCTCTCCCTCCCCTCCCTTCCGCCACGCCCTTCCCTCTCCCAAATCAAGCAAGCCCACGCCCGCATCATCGTCCTCTCCGGCCACCACGCCGCCGCCGCCGTCGCCAACAAGAACCGCCTCCTGGGCCGTCTCCTCCTCCACCTCTCCCTCGCCTCCCCCCCGCCGCCGCCGACGACCCATCTTCGCTATCCACTCTCCCTCTACCGCAGCATCGAGCCCCCGTCCGTTTTCGCCTCCAATAACGTGATCCGGTGCCTCGCCCGGAGCCATCTCCCTCTCGGGTCGGTCTCCGTCTACGCGTCGATGCTGCGGCGGCGGGTGGGCCCCAACGAGCATACCTTCACCTTCGTGCTGCAGGCTTGCGGGAAGGGCGTGGGCTTGTTGGAAGGGAGGCAAGTCCACGCTCATGCCGTGAAGCTCTGTTTTTGCCGGGATCTGTACGTTAGGAACGCTTTGATTCACCTGTACTGCGCTTGCTCTGAAATGGGCGCCGCGAGGAGGTTGTTCGACGAGCTCCCTGGTTGCAGAGACGTCGTCACGTGGAATTCGATGGTAGCGGGATTCGCGAGAGATGGGCAGATTGACGTTGCTGAGCAACTTTTTGATGAAATGCCTAAGAGAGATGTTATTTCTTGGACTGCTTTGATTTCTGGCTACGTTCAAAATGGTCAGCTGGAAAGGGGATTAGAGTGTTTTATGGAGATGAGAGAGTGTGGTCTGATGCCTAATGAGGCCATCTTGGTGACAGTGCTCTCAGCTTCGGCTCAACTGGGCTTGCTTGAGCGTGGTCGGTTCATACATTCAGTCGTAAACTCATTAAATCTCCCAATTACAGTCTCTCTTGGGACTGCTCTGGTAGATATGTATGCAAAATGTGGAAGCATCGAACTGTCTAGACTCGTATTCGATGAAATGCCACAAAAAAACATCTGGTCGTGGAATGCCATGATTTGTGGATTGGCCTCCCATGGCCTCGGAAAGGAAGCCCTGGCGCTCTTCGAAGTATTCTTATCAGAAGGTCTCCAACCAGCGAGTGTGACTTTTGTGGGGGTCTTAAACGCTTGTAGTCGATCAGGTCTGGTCAGGGAAGGTAGGCAATATTACAAGTTGATGACAGAGAAATATGGAATCGAACCTGAGATGGAACATTATGGATGCATGGTCGATCTCCTAGGCCGTGCAGGTCACGTTTATGAAGCCATTGATTTGATTGAAAACATGAAAGTTTCAGCAGATCCAGTCTTATGGGCGACATTGCTCGGTGCCTGTAAAGTCCATGGCTTAGTAGAACTAGGTGAAAAGATAGGGAGCAGACTTGTGAACTTGGATCCCGCCCATGAGGGACATTATGTGCAACTATCAAATATATATGCCAAAGCAAGCAAATGGGCAGATGTAATTAGAGTCCGAAGACTAATGGCTGAGCGAAATGCCAATAAAGTTGCTGGTTGGAGCTTGATTGAAGCGCAGAGGAGAGTACATAGATTTGTTGCTGGGGATAGACAACACGAACTTTCGTCAGAGATTTACAGGATGCTTGAAATTATCGAAGCACGAATCACCGAAGCTGGGTATTCACCTGACGTTTCATCAGTTTTGCATGACATTGGAGAGGAAGAGAAGGAAAACGCAATCAAGGTGCATAGCGAGAGGTTGGCAATTGCTTTTGGATTACTAGTTGTGAAAGACAGTGATTGCATTCGTATTGTGAAGAACTTGAGGGTTTGTGCAGATTGTCATGAGGTGACCAAGGTGATCTCGCAGGTCTTTGGGAGGGAAATAGTAGTGAGAGATGGCAGTAGATTCCACCATTTTAAAGACGGAACATGTTCTTGCCTAGATTATTGGTAGAATATTGATTTCTCCTCTTGCTTCTGTGGAGGCCATATTCTTCTGCCAAGTTCGTGATTTGAGCTTACATAGTGAAGGGATATGGCTTACAGGCCTACA
The DNA here is from genome assembly GCA_014182845.1 of Corymbia calophylla. Lineage (NCBI taxonomy): Eukaryota > Viridiplantae > Streptophyta > Magnoliopsida > Myrtales > Myrtaceae > Corymbia > Corymbia calophylla. Next base: position 537,836 of record CM024699.1, on the reverse strand, counting down.
GCTTAAAAGCCTCGTGACTTCCCTAGGAATGGAGCGAACCTAGACATCCTTTCATGGGGGTCCGGCACCAGCTCAGTTGAAAGCGTCCAGCCTACTTCCACCAGAAAAGAAAGAACAAATGGATTTCCAAGATGTTGTAAGCATGGAAACTGTCAATAGTCTCTGTATGCTTCTAGCCATTCTAAAAGTGGGTTGATGGAAGAGAACATGTGAGTGTAATGCAACTTTGGGGTTTTAAAGATAAGTTTGGCCAGACAATTTACAGCAATTCCTCCACAATATTTTACTAACTTGACAATTCTATGTTGTAAACATGAGTTTCTTCTGCCATCTGAATCGGACAAGCACATTGGAAGTTTTTTCATCATTGCCAGGGCCACGATAAGAAGGCCATTCCTTCACCTGTGCCAAGTAGTAATTAATCGAAATTTTTTTAGCAGGCACTACAGTGTGCCTAATGGAGTGCCTAAACTAGACAGAAGAAATGATCCTTATCACAATCCCCAAAATCAAATGGTTTATAGAGATAAATCCAGAGGATTGCCATTGTCAATTTGTGACTTGCTTGCCGAAACAAGATGGAACTTTCACATCTGGAGAGAATGACAGTAAGAAGAGAAAAGCTTCCCCAACATTGTAGAAGCACTTGTTGGTACATACTTTGGCACTGAGAATCGAAAAATCTGCATTCTTGTACAAGGGTTGGACAAGCATTAAACAAGATGATACAGCCATCCGTCATTACTTATGTACTTCCAACCAAAGCCAAAGAAGCTCTCTACCATCAAGCATATCCAGTACCTCTTGAGCAACTCATCTCGACCTTCTGTGCTGGCATATGCAGAAACAATAACAGATAAATCCTAGGTACAGGCAACTGAATAACTTTGCTATTTTGCTAGTATCTTCATGAATCCTGATTATTGCCGCACAAGAGTGACTACCATCAGAAATGGAGGAGTGTGACTGAAAATCACTTCCGAAATTGACAATTGAAAGAACTTGGTAACAGCTTGGACATCTGAAAACATACGAGTCAGTGCCTACTCCACCAGCTGAGGAGCGTCCCTTCCAATGCTTAATGTTAATGAGCTTCTCGGGTCTTACATGGAAGTTGTGCTTTATGAGGTGATGGCTAGATCTACTTAATTGAAAGCCCGCCCAATGGACGAGCCATGATTGCACCTCCAGTGCCATATTTGCCACGTGATTTGCACCTCTGGCAATATATGCGCCAATGAGCGCTTCAACAACATCAATTGTCACATAATGACAATCTGTTAGAATTATCACCTGGAACAGTCAGTTTTGTAGATCATGATAGAAGCCACTACAGTGTGCCTGAAAAAAGAAACAGGAATCTCATTCGATGTCTGTGAGACCTAATATAATCCAATTTTTTGGCTGAGACCATCTGAACACTGAAGACCTACTAGGGGGTCCTAATACATGTGCAGACGATATAGTTTCTTCGCTATACCGACACAGCTAAAACTCCATCACAGTCGAACTGAGGTTGAGCAGCGGCCCCAAAGCACTAGAATCAAACTTCCGAGCAAAGAGGTAACAAAGAGATGTCTTTCCTGAATTGTATGAGCAATGCGTAGCATTATTTCTAATAGAACGAATAAAATCTTCCGTTATGTTAGATTCCCTGAAAGTAGCAGGGTGCGGCCCTCCCAGAGACCAATCAACCCAAGTGACGCTCCTGTTCGAGTTTTTTGATCCATGGAACATGTTGAGATAAGTCGGGATGTAATGCTCATCCGGGTAACAAGCAGGCTTGCAGTTCTTCTTGAAGAGGGAGTAGTACTTGGTGTCGGATACTATATAAGCTGCCAAGTCGCGATTCATCTCAAACCACTGAGATCCTTTCCTCCAGTGGTGGAGCCTAATGTAAGGAAGCATACTGCGGCTGTAGCGACCACGTCCATAACGAGATGGATCATCATACGATTCCACAAAGCTGTGTTCTGAACCAGTGAGATACTTGTACACCGTGGGGAAGTTGTAGACTGGAATGCAGCTCTCAGAAAGCAGAACAAACCGCTCATTGGAGAAGTCGAGCAGGGCATTGGCTAGAAGTCTCCTCTCGGCATCAACAAGTTGTACCGTTCCCCATGCAACTTTCTGGAAAAAGGATTGATGATAAGGAGGTCAACAAACACATCAACTACGACCATCACTCAAAACCACAAAACCCTTCATGTGGTCATTTTTATCTTTGCTAGTACAGAATCGTCAATCAAAATTTGAGATCAACACAAGACCATAAAAGCAGTGAAAATCTGTTGTGCAGTTACCTGACTCGGGATCTGCCGACCATAGAATGGAGAAGTGCTCGACACACTGAGCTCATACCCGGGAAGCGCATGCACATATATTGTATAGAGATGCCTCTCTTGGTCATCGAAGAATTTCTCCCACAGTGGCAGCATTGGCAACGGCCCTCTTGTCAGAAACATGAAAGCCACCTTAGGCACTCTAGTGAAAGGGTACTCCCGCTTTCTCGGGACCATCGACGCTCTCCACAGGAGCTCGACATCTGACATGCCATGAGTCGAGTTCCTAGGATGCAAGAAAGTGTCCATGCTTAAACAATCCACCTTCTCACACGGGGTACAGTTCTTCACGGGACAGGCCATGGAGGCCGACGCATGGTTAGCAGAGAAAAACAGTTCCGTCTGAGAAGTGAAATAGTTATTCACGTGCGAGCTCGTCGTGAGGCCGATTATAATGCCCGCGACAAAAATGACCAGAGACGATAGGATCTGCACGAGTTTCAGCAATCCCATGTACTTGTCGGCATCTTCTTTCTCTCCCCTGCTTCTAGCCATAATCTCTCTATTCCTTCCAGATTCCAACAAACACCCAGATGATTTTCCTCCCCCAAACCTACGATGGGCTCATTCAACTGGACATCAAGAATCTCAATTGCCTATCCAAGCGACCCGATTCGTACCTAAACACTCAAAAGAATCTGATCTCGCATTGCCTACCATGCCAAACTTATATTCTTATTATAGCATACATCAAGCGCCGATCTTCGAATATATTCTTAGCTGAAGATCCCATGCAAAAGCCATCATCAGAACACACTCATCACTCTACAACGCCTGCTTATAAGATGATCAAACAGTGATCATCAAAAAGGAACACGAAGGGGGATGTATAGAAACCAGACCTCCATTCCTCCACATCGGAGACGCACTGCCACTCAAGAAGAACCCGAAAGGAGCCCTGGAGATCTCGAGGCTCGTCGATGGCACAGCTCCTGAAGAGGGTTGTCTCGTGCAAAGGCAATAGAAGAGCAAGACATCCACGAGCGAGAGAGGGAGAGAGGAGGGCCGTGTTGGGGAGTAGAATAATTCTTATTGCGGTTTTCCCTGTACGAGGCTACAAGATCAAGGGAGTCACGTCGTCGCGTTTCCACTCGCGAATGCATGAGAGAGATAGAGAGAGAGATGGAGAGAGAGAGAGAGGGAGAGAGAAGTTGGTGGGTGGGGTTTGTACGTGGAAAGTGAATATTGGGAGTGCAACAGATCCCTTGCGGTTCTCTTGGGATTTGGCCTCTCTCTCTCTCCCCTCTCTCCCTCTCTTTGTCCTCCTCTTCTTGATGGAGTATCATGAATTAGGAGACTCTCAAAAGTTGAATTTCCCCTCAGGGTTTGTTCATTGATGATCCACTTGCCAGTTGCCTCAAAAGAATTCACATTCCTAATTGGGGAAAGACAAGGGGGGAGAAAAATTTGTGAAAGGCTAGGAAGTGTGATTTGGAGGGCTTTAGGAAATGTCAACTGGGGAAAAATATTTTTTTAATTTGCAACTAGATTGAATGCAAGGTTGTGCAGCAAATTGGCAATGGATCTTCAGAACTTAATTTGGTAGATGAATAAAAAATTTGACAATGTTCTTCCTTGCCACTATCCAAATTTTTTATTAGAGAGCAGGCCGAATCTTTTTTTTTTCTTTTTTATAACTGAAATAAACATTTATCTAAAACTCGGGACGTAAAAGAAATATGAGAAGTGCATTCTAAACTTGGCTAAAAAAAATGGGAACCCGCCTTGACCGGTTTGGTTCTCGATTTTTTTTTATCGTAAACATACTCAAGAACCGATTTTGTATCAATTTGTAGCACTGGAGAACTGATCATGGTTCTCAATTTTATATAAGTAATCGTGATTCTACTTGAGAACCGTTTTGAATCTATTTTTAGCTTTTTTTCGAACATGGGAAGTTTAGGAAATCTATCAATGTCTTAACCATTACGTCATCGATTATTCACATGTTATGTTTCTCCTACATAATAGTGATATCGCTTAAAATTAGGTAAAGTTTCCAAGTTGATTTTGGACTTCGGTGGGGTAAAAACAATAGGAGTGACAAAACTTTTGTTCGATGCTCACTTGAATATCATAAATTTAAATAAATAATCACTTAAGTGTCATTGTCGATTTCCCTCACCAAAAAATCCGATGTGAACATCAGTTGTCTGTAGTGCCGAGGTTGATAAATTTTTTAATTATTCAATATTTTTAATTATTTTTTGAAATTTTATTTTCCTTTTCTTCATTTTTTATGGCCGGCAAGGGTCATCCGTGACCCTTGCTGGCCGGCCATAACAAAATCCAGAACGTATCATGGACAAAAGGTAAATGTTTTATGGGCTCAATGAGTTCGTAAAATTCTGAAATTTTTATACATTGTAGTTTAGGTTGTACCCTATGATTAAATTTTTGGTCGAAAATTCTGTGGAAAATAGAAATCAGTTAAAGGTCAATCCCACTTCCGAAAAACTGACTTATGGACCCGATCGTTTATCAAATATATTTTTGTCGTAGGGAATCCGAAATTGCTGTCTAATCCCGAACTTATACTAAATCCACCATAACGACGAAAATCCGACGAACAACAATCAATGCATATAAGATAAGGATGGAGGATTGCTTAAATTTTATAAAGTCGTACAAGCCAAACCGGGTTTCATGTTCTCACGAGAAATGTCCCCCGAGGTCTCATCTACATCATGTGAAAGTTTCGAAATTTTTAGAATTGATTTACTTAGCGAACGCGAGTGATTTACAGAGGCATACAAGCTGCCCTTCTGGGACAATGTTGGGATTTTGAATATCTTGTCCTTTTAATTGCTGGTATGGTCGATTAACTGTTTTATACCATTCCTATGAGTCGTAAGCGGATACAAGTTGGTTGGTTCTGAGCTTGAGTTGTTTCCTATGCATTAACAAAACGCATTACGGTTCAAAATTGCATTATTGAATTGCTGCACCATGGATGAGTGTGTGAAAACCTCGCCTAAACTAGGCGAGGGCCGCCTTGCCCTTGACCGTGAAGGCCCTAGGTAAGGCCATTGTGGCCTTGCCCACGGCTAGTGAGGGGGCGAGGCTGCGGTGGCCTCACCCAGGCTTTTGCGGCCAAGGGCTAGTGTTTTATGGCTGGAAAGGGTCATAAGTGACTTTTGTTGGCCCCTAAAAAAAACAAAAATATCAAAAAAAAAAAAAAAAAATCCACGTAGGATGATTTGTTGAAATTGGCACTCAAATGATCAATTTTATTCTAAAGTGGTGCTGAAGTGAGCGAAAAAAAAGTTATAACATTTAAGTAAGCACCATACGAAAGTTACGGCCCTCTCGTTGTTCTTCTTCCGACTTCAATTGATTCAATTTTAGGTTGGTTCATGAGAGGAACTAGTTCGGTTATCAATTTTATAGGTTCTTAGGGTGCGTTTGTTTCAATGAAATTAGTTTTCCGGAAAGTGTTTTTTAGACTTTCCGCTGTTTGTTTTTCCAAAAACGATTTGGTCAATAGAAAATATTTTCCAGTCAATATAGATATTATGTATTATTTTAGGAAAATGAATTCCTATACATGGGAAGGGGAAAACACTTTCCCTTTTTATCAGATTTATAGGTCCTTCCCTTTTTATTAGGTCATCTTTATCCTTTTCAATTATTTTCCAAATACGATCAAAACGCCTGAAAACATTTTCAATCATATATCATCAAACACAAGAAAACTAATCATTTTCATGGAAAATGATTTTCTGTAAAACATTTTCCAAAAATGGTACGATTTCCGCGAAACAAACGGACCCTTAGTCTAAAACCTAACCACTCTAAAATCGATCACCCTAAGTGTATAAGTGAATGTGATAATTGTGCGGTGATTATTGAGAGAAGTTCATGCACTGAAAATTGAAGTTAGGGCATAAAAAAATTGAAGTGAAGAAGGAATTCAATCAACTTGTGCTGAAAATATGAATAAAGAAAAATTTCATTAGTTTTAATTTTAGTAATAAAACTTATATGTTTTTATGCATAATTCAAATTTCTCAGTCCAAACTTTTTTTTTTGGTCAAATTTCTCGGTCCAAACTTGAATAAGTCGGTAAAGATATCTTCTGATGATGCGTAAATGATGTTGTTTACATATTCTAAATTAATCTTTTTCTTTGAATTGAATATAGCGTATTTGTTTACACGTGTCTCACTTATAACATTCCAATCCCACTCTAAATATACATGTTATTGAAAAAATATTAGTGCTACCTAAAATATAATTGATTTTCTTTAAGTAATTTGATTTATTCCAGTAGAAAAATTACCCTTAATAAACAATTACTTAGTTTAAGATATAAAATAACTTTAATAAATCATTGCTAATATATAGTAGGATTTATTATATCCCTTCACTTTGATATTAGCAGAGTATTACTATTTATTTCGAAGCTGCAAATACAGTTAGGTAAAAAATTTATCGTCTGTATTTTTCTTATGTTTATCTTTTCACTTTTTTGAAAAATTTTTTTTGCATTTTGCTTTCCTTACTCTGAAACATCATTTGTATTTGTATTTCACGTGCTCATGAAACTTGAAATTATGGCTGTTTTTGCCCCCATATTAATCTAAGGCCTTCATAAAGTATGATATTTCAACAAAATTATAAAATAAATTACACACAATCATATCTCTTCCTCTTACATCACATCTCATTTTAATGGACTACTAATGATTAAAAAACACGTATCCATAATGCCATTGAGGTCATTATTTGGCAACATATAATTATCATCCCACATATTATCATAAGACATTCTATTGCATCACTTATTATTACTGTGTTCAAAAGAAACAAGGGAAGGAAAATTCAGAATCTTTTTTCCTGAATCTTTACGTGAAGGGAAAGGAAGAAAATTTTAAAATAAGGAGGCCTTTTCTACTCATTTTCTTTTTTTTTTTTCCCACATTTCTCGCACCCATAATAGGACAAAATTTTTTTAAAATTTTTCTTCCTTAACGTTTAAGAAAAAACCAATGTAAAATTTTCCCAACCCACGCTCCCTAGTTTCGTCCGTCCCGTCTCTTTCTCCTTTTCCCCAAACCCGATCGACGGTTCGGAAACGGGGAAAACAGAAAAGTTTGCGGCCGATCGCGCAATTACTCGAAACTACGGGGACGAAGCAGCAAAACCTCCAAAATCTTTTAATTTCGTCAGATCGCAAGCGCGTGTCCGTCTCAAAGAGAGAAAAAGAGAGAGAGGGGATTTGCATGCGCATTCCTGTTCTTCCTCCTGAGTTTGAATCTTCCCCGATCTTCGATTCCGTTTCTCCGGGCGGCCAGCCGGCGCGCTCTCCGATCCTCTCCCCATCTCCGATCGCGGCGACGAGCTCCTTTGAGTCCGCCCGGCGTCCCGCCGGAACCCTACGGCCGGCTTCCGCAGATCTCCGGTATCAGATTCAGATCGATCGGTCGGGTCGGTCGGTCGGTCGGCTGGCTTGCTTTCGTTGGTTCATGATCTGATCGCCTTCTCTCTGGCGAGGAAATAACGCTCGATCCTGCTTCGCCCCGCGCGCGCGTGCTGCCAGCCCGATCGGAGTTGAAAAATGGAGGCGATCGAGGAGTTGGTCCAGCTCTCGGACTCGATTCGGCAGGCGTCCGCGCTCCTCGCCGATGAGGACGTCGACGAGAGCTCCTCGTCGTCCTCGTCGTCTAGGCGTACCACCACTTTTCTCAATGTCGTCGCTCTTGGCAACATCGTGAGTCCATGGTCACTTGAGTATGGAAATGTGTGATGTTGCGTGTTGTTTTGGATATTGGTATGTGGATCTCCGCGATTGTATGTGGATGCGGTTGGATGAAGTGTCGGTTTGGTTTCTCCTACCCTTCTTTCCCCTTTCGTGAGAAACGTGAGATTTGGACTGTGTTTTCAGCTTCTGGGGAATGGGACTATGGGAAATCTGTGAGATTGGTAAAAACGCTCCAGCTGATTAGGCTTTGGAGACACTGATCTGAGCTGAATTTTTGTTCATTCTGCTGAAAAATGGTGGAGAGAGTGAGTATTGGCACTTTTTTAGTTGGCAACGTTAGGACTACAAGTTCATTCTTGCTGTTCGAGGAAGATGTACTTCCTGTGTTCTTTCTTAAGGAATTACTAACGGAAGCAAACTATTGGTTAGAGAGACAAAATATTTTAGATCCTGATCTATTAGGAGCAATTTTGTTCATCAGTTCCTTTTGTTTTATATAATGATTAAGCCATGTCCCTACGGTTCTGGTCATGTGAACCTTTACATAGAATTGGAATAGGATTTTGTTAGAAATTAGTAGTTTGCATGTAACATTTACTCCGCACAAGTTCAAGAGTCTCTAGATTTGTAAATTATGAGGGCGCATTTTGAAAGGCATGAGTAAATTTGGATCTGAAGTTTTGAATAGATCCATTTCGCCATTGGACTGAAGAACCTGTAAATGATTGCATTATGGATAATTGAACGCTGATTTAGGGATATCGTTGGCCTTCTCTTCCTCGTACGGTGGATCTTGATCTGTTTAATGTGCCCCATATCTCCTCAAAGAATTGAACAGGTTTTCCAATTTCAACTGGACTTATCAAAAGAATTTGCTTTTATATTATTCTCTAGATGCCGACACATTGTTCCATAATACGTTCATATGCTTGTTTCCTTCTTTAAGGAGGCCAGTCAATAAGACTACTCAAAATATGACTCCATGGTTCAAAGATCTCAAGCCAGATAGAAATTAAATGGATAGTACTAATGTCAAATTGAGATTTTAGTTTTCTCTTACCCCAGATCCAGAGAGTTATGGACACCTTTGTTATAGGATGTACCTGCCTACATAGAATGGATACTTACATTAAGATATCTAGTATATGTATGACTTTTCTTTTCACGTCTCTTAATTGATATATACTCTTATGCAACTTCCTTCTCGCTAAACCTGATCAGGGTGCTGGAAAATCTGCTGTCTTAAATAGTCTCATTGGCCATGCTGTCCTGGTGAGTGTTTGTCTGTTTAATCTTTTCCCTCATGTGGGTGCTTCAAGTTTGCTGTATGATTTGCTTCCCAAGTCTTGTTAATGTTAAATCATTTTTGGATAGCCAACTGGTGAAGGTGGAGCTACTCGGGCTCCAATATGCATTGACTTGAATAGGGACACTTCTTTAAGCAGCAAGTCGATTGTTTTGCAAATTGACAGCAAATCTCAACAAGTTTCTGCAAGTAAGGTCCTTACTGGGAAGCGCTATTCTATTACTTTGTATTGCCCTAGCATAGATGCTTGTTGGTAATGGTATTAATGCATAAAACTAGACTTTCTTGTGTATGTGACTGCATATCATATATGAATTTCCTCATGTTCCTTGTGTTTGGGACATGATAGGTGCTCTTCGCCACTCTCTACAAGATAGACTAAGCAAGGGTTCATCAGGAAGAAGTCGGGATGAAATATACTTGAAACTCCGCACTAGCACAGGTAATTTCTTGCTTGAAGTTGTTTCTGCATGATGGTTAAATTGACCTTTCTGTTCATTTTGCTTACTCGATGAAGAAAATCATAATAAGATTGTCACATATTTTCCTAGAGTTTGATGAGTTTATTCTGTTCTAAGTACCTGTCAGATTTTAATAACTAGGTTTTACACATCCTATACCTCCACTCGTTGATTTGTCATCACATAGAATATGTATCTAGGAGTTTACATGTGCAACAACTCCAGGCACCACCAAGGTGGCTGACTTGCCAAGTTTTAAACTCAATGGTTCAGCTTCATGGTGAAATGTCAGCTTTAAGGTCAATTTCATTTTCTTCGAATGGTGTTAGGTACAGGGGCCGATCTGAAAATCCATCCTTTTCTTTTTATTAGCTAGTAGTTTTATTGAGGACTTATTTTAAAATAATAAGCACAAACAATGGAATCTCGTGACTAGCCTAGCAATTATCACCAGGTTGGATTTCTCATGTAGCCATGATGATTTTTATCCCTTGGTAATAATTCTTTCCCTTCTTTTCTCATTATTTTCAGCTCCACCGTTGAAGCTCATTGATTTACCTGGATTGGATCAAAGAGTCATGGATGATTCAGTGGTGAGGAATGATAGTTTACTGCAACATTTGAAAGTTACTTGTGTGCTGCTTCATGCTTTTAACCATTTTTGCATCATGTGCTTCTCAGTTGATTGTTTAGGTGCATATGTCTTGACTCCTAGCTTTCTAATTCCACTTTTCTTGCTTTTCCAGATCAGCGAGTATATTCAGCATAATGATGCTATTTTACTGGTTATAGTACCTGCTACTCAGGTGCTGGAAATTTCATCGTCGCGAGCCCTCAAGGCTGCAAAAGAATATGATACAGAAAGTGAGTTATTTCAAGGCTTTACCTATTAGGATTACTTTTGGCAATGGATAGTTAGCAGTAACTGCTTGTAAATTGTTATCTTTCCATGAATGAAAATATGTGATTCTATTTTGTCAGTGTTGCTTTTACCCCATGATAGTTATGGTTTAACCAAGTTTTGCTCCTCCTGCAGGTACCAGGACCATAGGTGTCATTAGCAAAATTGATCAAGCAGCTTCTGATTCAAGAGCTCTAGCAGCTGTTCAGGCTCTCCTCTTGAATAAGGGACCCCCTAGGACGGCCGACATTCCATGGGTTGCTTTAATAGGTCAATCTGTTGCCATTGCTTCTGCTCAATCTGGAGGGGTGGGTTCTGAGAATTCACTGGAAACTGCTTGGAGAGCTGAGAGTGAAAGTCTTAAATCCATTTTAACTGGGGCCCCCCAGAGCAAACTCGGTAGAGTAGCTTTGGTTGATGCTCTTGCTGGTCAGATTCGTAATCGTATGAAACTCAGGGTTCCAAATCTACTCTCTGGGTAACTTTATTTCCTTTTTAAGGATCTTCCTCTGCATCATTTCTTGCATCACATCTTTTCTTCTGAAAAGCTATTTACTTTTTAATTGTGCAAAATGATTGGTTGGATATTTGACTTACAGTTGAAAATTGTTATAGCCTGGCAATAAAGCTTGTGTTTAGTAATGCTATGCTCGGTGAGGGGATCATGCAGATTCTGAAATATAAACATTTTGTTCTACTAGTTGCCGAAAGCCAATAATTTGCTTTTTCAGTCTTTTTCAGGTAGACTTTGAGTTTCTGTTACAAGCAAATTCTATGCACCCAGAAATAAGGAGCACCATATTGAATGTTCATGTCTTGTAGGAAATTTGTGATTTTTTTCCTAGGGTAGAGTCTTGACTTTATCTTCAAAACTTTGTATGTTAACTTATGACAATTTAGTGGTGAATATGGGCATTGTCTCACGTACTTTCCTAGGTGCCAGTTCAATGTATGTGCTAGCTTAATTTCTGATTGGCCTAGAGGACAATATATCACATAATAGAATGTTCTCTTTGTTTGCAATAGAGCTCACGAATTCCTTTGTCTTTGCCTCCAGTTGTTTTTACAACTTTAGACATAAAGTTGTATGTTTATATAGACATTTTGATTATCCACATAACCATTGTTTGCTTCCCAATTCATCCACGATTAGTTTGATCATTTATGAAATTGTAACAATACTGGCATGTTGCAGGCTTCAAGGTAAGTCACAGATTGTCCAGGACGAGTTGGTGAGGCTTGGTGAGCAGATGGTTAATAGTCCTGAAGGTACAAGAGCCTTAGCTTTGGAGCTGTGCCGTGAATTTGAGGACAAGTTTCTCCAGCACATTACGAGTGGTGAAGTAAGCAACTGTATTTTTGTAATTTTAGAGGATATTCAAGTCATCTCTCTTAGCTCCCGGAAACATAAGTGTTATATAGACTTTTCCGACATATGGGGTTATGGAGAACTGAATGAGGTGGAAATGTTGTGGAGGGAGGAAGGAGTGAAACAAAATGGCTGTCTAAATTCCACTTTTGCTTATGATAGAGAAATAGGCAGTGGAAATTCAGAAGATTGACGAATGTCTAATATGTTTAGAAAAAAAAAAGAGAGAGTAGGAAAACGATGTCAAATATTAGGAAATAAAAATACCTATACAAGTAGATGAATTGGCATTTCTTTTGCTCTCATGAGCTTCCACCAACCACAAGTAAAAGAATGAGAATTGAAATTGTCCTCAAATAACCCTTAAGCATTCCAACAGCTAAAGAGCTGGATGGCATGACTTGGCATTCCCATGACACCATAGATGAGCTAAGGATATGATTCTGAAGTTTAAGAGCAAATTCACAATATTAAATCCCTTCATTTCTTAAATTTTTTGCATGTCAGAAGAATTGGATACCAATCATTTGTTGTCTAATTTCCTGGGCTGATATATCAAACCACTCTATTTACATTATCTACTATGAAATGCAGTACGATGTGAAATATTATTTTTGCGAATGCAAAATATTATTTACAAATATTTATATGATGGAGCAGTATATTTTTATCAATAAAGTTGTCTTAAATGTTTTAGTGCTGTAAAACATGTTAGCTTCTCCAAATTCAGTTTTCTGCAAATGTGATGCTCCTCTGCCTGTTGACGGTCAGTGTCATTGGGCCTAGCGACTTTGGTGTCTGATGAAAAGTAATCAATGTGGGTGCTTGAGCAACTAACTCTCCTTGAATCCTGGTTTTTGGGTTGAGATAGAAGGGAAAAAAGTTTCAAATAAGATTCCTTTTGATCTTTTAAGTTCTAGAGATAACAGTAGCATATGGGGTGCAGGGCATGAGAATAACTCTAGCATTATTTCTTCAACTTGATGACATAAATTTTTACAAACCTTCTTTTAACTCAAACGGGAACTAACTTTGCAGGGTAGTGGTTGGAAGATTGTTGCGAGCTTTGAGGGCAATTTTCCTAACCGCATCAAGCAGCTTCCCTTGGATCGGCATTTTGATATTAATAATGTCAAAAGGGTATATTGGTTATGCTATTTTCTCTCATGATCTCCATACTTCTCTGATTATTCTGCTGGGGTATTTATCTCTGGGCCTTGTGATCATACCAGATTGTGCTAGAGGCAGATGGTTATCAACCTTATCTTATCTCGCCTGAGAAAGGACTTAGATCTCTGATAAAAAGTGTCTTGGAGATGGCAAAAGAGCCATCACGGCTCTGTGTCGATGAGGTAGCTCATTTAAGTTGCATTAATTGCCCTGTCATTCTTTCCATGCATTGAGCCTTCTTTACTGCTTCAATAAGTTGCTCTGCTTGCTACTGCTGCATTCAGTTTCCAGAAGATTCCTTTCAGATGCAATGCACTGATTTTCCTTTTCCTACCTTTTGTCATACCTTGTGTCATTCGGCTGAACAGGTGCACCGTGTCCTGCTGGACATTGTTTCTGCTGCCGCAACTGCTACACCAGGTCTCGGAAGATATCCTCCTTTTAAAAGAGAGGTACTAGTTTTTAGTATTCGTAGTTGCTATAATTTTGGACAGTATCACAACTTTTTGAATCATTCATTAGGTTGTAGCCATTGCAACTACTGCGCTTGATACATTTAAGAATGAGGCCAAGAAGATGGTGGTTGCACTTGTTGACATGGAACGTGCATTTGTCCCTCCCCAACACTTCATTAGATTGGTGCAGAGGAGGTATGCTTACTCAGAGTGTGATAATAGATAGTATTATCTTTTATTGTGATAAATATTAGCTAGATGAGTTGAATTTGATGATCTTGGATATCCAACCCTGTATTCCTGAGGAAAATTGATCCATTTCACTTGCTTGTCTAGATAGACTTTTACTTTATGCTTAATTTAAATCTTGTGGTGTATGCATTTTGTCGTTTTCTTAATCCGAAACACTCGAAATTTTCAAAACATACAAATATTGACTTGTCGATTCACATACAACTTTTTCATAATTTTTTTAAATGAATAAATTGCATTTTCCTTTCTAAAAAGCACAAACAAACAGGCCCTTCGTGTTTGCATTGTGCCAGCTTTACCTGCTGAAGGTCTACTGGATTTTGCTTCTTTATATGTACTGTGGGGTTTATAAGAAATTGACAAATGCAAAATTGATTGTATTATAACTCTGTAGTCTGTCTACTCGAGTTCTCTGTTGTTGTGATTGTAACTGTAGCATTGCTTAATTCTGCTATTTTTTCTTCTTTTAAGTAAAACTTGTTTTGTGCTGTATCTTCCTGGTCTTTAGCAGCGACAGTGTGCACTTTTGCCACTATTGTAAAAGTCTATACCTTTTCCCCGCTGATTATGGACTTATTGCTTGATAGGATGAAGAAAGCATAGATTTTTGGTGACCTATAATCGTATCTTGATGTTTTATTGGTTGGATTATGTATAGTAGGGTATGATTCCCAAGTTTTTCATGTTGTCTGTCTGATCCCCTCAAATTGTCTGAACAGGATGGAAAGGCAGCGTCGTGAAGATGAGCTAAAGAATAGATCTTCCAAAAGAGCTACTGATGCAGAGCAATCCACACTGAACAGGGTGTGAAATTTTTTCCCTCTTCATGTATTCATGCTTCAATTTATAAAGAAGTTCACTATCACTACTGTTTGAATTCTTATTTTCAGGCAACTAGTCCCCAAACAGGGGGTCAACAAAGTGGAGGTAGCTTGAAATCCATGAAAGAGAAAACCAGTCAGCAAGACAAGGATGGGCAGGAGGGATCTGTATTAAAGACTGCAGGGCCAGAAGGAGAAATGACGGCAGGTCTGCACTGAGTCAGACTAGTTGGGAAAACTTTTTGCAATGCATTTTTGGCTGAACAGCAAACAATTTAGTTGCATAAGGCTGCAATACCTTTTGGCTCATTTTAAATGTCTCTTTATATTGTAGAATGTTGCTATTAGTTCGTCCTCCTTTTTGTTTGCTGACTGCCTGCGGCATTTAGTGATTCACGTGGGCACTTATCTGTTTCGATATGCAGAAGAGTCATAAGATTCTTTTTGATTTTACACTTGCCGTAACTTGAATTTTTCTTTTCTATTGAATTTGTCACTTTTGTTAAAAAAAATAATAAAATGAGAAGGATATGCTTTATTAATGTGGCAAATGATTGGCCATATTCTGCGTTTAGTGCACATTTGAACTTTTTGCAAAATCATGGCCATAGTCATCTACACTTGCCCTCAGGACTTTAATTGGCTTATGATTCCAATGGTTATCTGCAGGCTTCTTATTGAAGAAAAGTGCTAAAACAAATGGATGGAGCAAGAGATGGTTTGTTCTAAATGAGAAGACTGGCAAGGTTAGTATTGCATGTAATAAATTTATGCCTTGGAGTGTTTCTTTATCTGCAAATTAAGGGGATACCTGTTAATCCATGATGTTCTTAATTAATTGCCATATGACATTGTTGAGATACTTGCCACTATAATTAACCAGTAGTGTTTAATTTATCCGACGGATGGTGTAGGCATAAATTGCTAATGTTACATGGACCATATTGCAAATTTTGCCTTAGAAATCTTTGTGTCCTATATTATCCATTTTTTGGCTGTTCAAAAACTTTACTAATTTTTTGTTATTTTCTGAGTCTATTATGACTAGGTGACCAACGTGTCTGCTGTATTACTTTGCAGTTTTCATATACCAGGAAGCCAGAAGAGCGACTTTTCCGTGGTACCATCATTTTGCAGGTGAGGAATGTTTCAGGTTCTTCGGCTATTTCAGTATGAAATTCCTTAGTCGTTTGCCTATTTTCAACTGACCTATTGTCTCGATCATCTATGCAACATTTATGGGGGGTGCATATGTGGGTATGCATGTGCAAATGTTTGATATATCTTAACAAGTCACTGATGGTGGGGAGTAAAATTCCTAAGATGTTAATTACAGGTGCATTTAGAAAGAGAGAAAGTAGGTGCTGGGTCCCAAGATTTATTCTGTTTCCATATTCAAGGAATTGGGGGGAAGCGGGACAACAAATTTGGAATATTTTTGCTTGTGATTTGGCTAATAATGACAAGAAAAGTATGAATGGGAGCAAAAGGCAACAATTCCCTTCTGGCCAACAAATTGGTTCAGCTGAAGAATTTTTCCTATCTTCACCTCTATTCAAAGTGTAAATGAGACAAGTGTACTTTTTTTGGTTACTCTGGCCAATCAAATGACTCTATTTTACCTCCACATCATTATGATTTGGGTGCATCATAAAACAGGTTCATTTCCTTTTTATTGTTTTTGCTTCTAACTTGAATCACCGGATTATATTGTTGAGCTCTGTCATCCAGAGAATATGTTGGAAAAAATGATAGCATATATCTGCTTTTTTTCTTTTTACATAGGTATAACAGCATGTATCTGTTAGATTGGTTATTGAAGAAAGCATGTATCTGTTAGCCTGTGTTTATGCTTACCAGTCATCCCTTCAAATTGCCAAATCCTCTGCAACGCCATCTGCTGTCCCTTTCATTTGCAAAGTGGCCATCCCTTATTCTTCTGTTTACTTGTTGTCTTTTATTGCTGTCCATTGGATTCTCATCATGACAGTATAAAAGTTCACATTTGTAATACAGTTGACCCCAGTCAAGCTACTGGAAGTTGTACTTAGCTTTTTCTTTGTATCTGCATGTTGGTTGTGCAACTGTCGGATGAATTCATCAGGAATGTAACCTTGAAGAAATCTCTGATGATGATGAACCCATGCCAAAAAGTTCCAAGGATAAAAAATCAAATGGTCCAGAATCTGGAAAAGGACCTGGTCTTGTCTTCAAGATAACTAGCAAGGTTCCTTACAAGACAGTACTGAAAGGTACTTATTCTTTCATACATTATATCTTTTATCTATAGGATTTCGACTATCCCTTCAGACTGCCAATTGGATGTCCTGCTTCCATGTTGTAGCTCACAGTGCAGTGGTATTGAAGGCTGAGACTATGGCAGAGAAGGTTGAGTGGTTGAACAAATTGAGAAATGTTGTCCAGCCTTCTGCTGGGGGTCAAGTGAAGGGAGAATCTGGGCTCCCTCTCCGGCAAAGCCTCTCCGATGGTTCTCTGGTGAGTCATCTAATGGTATTGTTTGGTAATGAATTCCCTTTCCTTTCTTCTGCAAGGGGGAAAAAGGAAACAACCATCAACCCCTAAAAAAAGAGAGAATCTGTGGGTTTGTTTGATCCATCAGCGACTGCAGGCAGGATCAATTTGTTTCTCTATCTACTCTTCCAAGTGTTCAGTGTTCCAGCTGTAGGGAGTTCTTTGAATATAAGATATATCAAAGGCTCAAAAGACGTTGAAATATTCTACTTTTCTTTGTAAAGCCTATTCCTAACTAAACTGGCAATATGTTTTTGGTGGTTTCTATATTTCAGGATACCATGGCAAGAAGACCTGCAGATCCAGAGGAAGAACTTCGGTGGATGTCCCAAGAAGTTCGTGGTTATGTTGAAGCAGTTCTCAACAGCCTTGGTGCTAATGTTCCGAAAGTCAGTTTTCTTGACGTGGTGCTGTTATTCTTATGCTTGCTGAGACAGTGCCATTGCTTTTCATTTCACTAGCTTCTTATGTTGCTGAGCAGGCGGTTGTACTTTGCCAAGTAGAGAAAGCCAAAGAGGACATGCTCAATCAATTATACAGTTCGATCAGGTTAGCTTGAACATCACATTGATTGTTTCTGTTTTTGGTGAATCATTATTTTTTCTTTTGAATATTTCATAGTATACTCGTGTTCCTTACTGGTGCATATGGAAGGTACTCTAACCATTCCATTTCAGAATGGTGGTTTGTCTAACCACTGCAAGTAGCATCTGTTGCATTTGACCATATATTGCTGGAAATGGTTCCCTATAATGATAACATATATTAGAATATTGCATTGACCACATTCATTTTGTTCTGTTCTGTAGCTACAGTTTCCAATTCTACAGCACTAATATGCTTCATATGTAACCTTTTTACAAAATTCTATGTCATTAATGAAGGGTTATTCTTGAATGATTGGCCATCTTTTCTTGTTTTCACTGGATTGTAGTGCTCAAAGCACAGCAAGAATTGAAGAACTGCTTCTAGAGGATCATAATGTAAAACGTAAGAGGGAAAAATGCCAGAAACAGGCCTCCCTCCTGTCGAAACTCACCAGACAACTCAGCATTCACGATAATCAAGCATCTGCTGCCTCTAGCTGGTCTGATAGTAGCAGTGCTGCAGGTAATAGCTAGTGCGGTTTTTAGTTAAAAATGTGCAGTGCATCTTAAAATTCTGAACAGCTTTATGGAGTTGGACTTGTGTGCCATGGCAGTATTATTCTTTTGAGTTGTTTCTGAAGGGTTAAGAAAACTAATTTTTTGAAGGACTTTTGTTTCCAGTTGATTTCTCTCTGCTAGTTGCTTATGCTGTGAAGTTTAAGGGAGTTTACCCTGTGGGAGATGTTCTTTTTTTTTTTTCCTTTTTTCTCCCAGTTTAGGGATAAAATATTGTGCCCAGTGCTTCTAAATTTAAATTGCTAACTGGCAGTCTCAAGTGGTTTAAATGCTGAAAGTTTCTCAAATCTTATGTTTCTGGATTTGCGGAATTGTGATGTTTATTGACTGGTAAAAGCCTTTCCAATTGGCATGAAATTCAAATTGGGAATGGAAGAGGGTACCGGTCTTAATTGTGGTTTAAATGGCATAAGTTTATTGAACCTGATAACTTCCAGGCACGGTGCAGTGATTTTAGGAAAGGTAAGCATTTGCAATTGGCATCAAAATTCAAATTGGGAACGGAGAAAACGCTAGCTGCGAACTGAAGTGTGGTTTAAATTAGGTTTCTTGAATCTGAATTTTCACGTGTTTTTCTCTGGAAAAGTAAATTTGTGATTTTGGAAATCATTAATTGGTAAAATCCTTCCCATGATCCTTGAAGTACTTTTGTGACATGAACCTCTTCCTCTTCCTATAGGATATGTTTTCATAGGAGGCCTCTTGATTGATTCCTGATTGATATATTTGAGTGGCAATTTATTATCAGAGAATTGACTGCAGTGCTTCCTATATTGCACTATTTTCATGGTAATTGAAAAAAGAAGAAAAATCAACATCGAGCTGTTGATGTTATCCATATCTATATTGTGCAGAAAGCCCTAGAAGTAATGGACACTCATCTGGTGACGACTGGAGGAGTGCTTTCGACGCGGCCTCCAATGGACACTCTGATTCGTCTAGGTTTGGGACGAGCCACAGTCGGCGGAACAGTGACCCTGCTCAAAATGGTGATGCCAGCTCGGCATCTAATCCCGGTGGGCGGCGTACACCAAATCGATTACCGCCTGCACCGCCACCGTCAGGTTCGTCTTACAGATACTAGATGATTGAAGATCATGATGGATAATAACTCTCAAGGCATTCTTGTCGGGTGGGTGTCTTTGCTCCTGGTGGTTTGAGTATTTAAATTGAATCACATGTCCCTGTATATGCTTCATAGAGGTGAGAATGAGTATTAGGTGGTCATGTATAAAAATTATGCGATTAATATCGGAGCCGGCCCATCCGACTGTCTGTCATCCGGAGCTTCATTAGTTCCTCTCATTGGAAGGATTGGTTTTTTTTTTTTTTTTTTGGCCGGGTTTTTGGGGGGGAGGCAGGGCGGGGCAGGGCAGGGGTGGGGCGAGATAGGTTACAATTTTTGCTCGCAGTGACATGCTTTTGATGGATTGTATACCATGTTTTACTGGTGAAGTGCATTATTTGCTTCGGGAGTACAGACCTATTATTCTGAAATATAAGTTTCTTCCTTTCGATCAAAGGGATGCTAGTGCCTTTTTTTATTTTTATCATCTTGACTGACCGAAGTGTATGCTCTCTACATATTATGATCTTCAAAGGTGTTTCACGATGGAACTTGATCCTTTATTATCTGCACTTGTTGTAGCCTCGAAGTTTGAAGCACGATTTACATTGTTTTCCATATCTTCATCTTATTTCGAATTTTGAAAAGGATGTAAATGATATGGTTGCAAAATTATGTATTGTTGGATGATCCCCTTTCTTTCTCATTGGAATGCGCCTCATTTTTTCTGAAAGCTTGAAATACGTATCTCAAGGTTCATCGCTTATATATAGATGAATGAAAAATGTTTTTATTGCCCCTAAAAATATTTAAACATAAGTTGTTATGAATAAAAAGTATTTTAATAATTAATTATTAAAAATGAAAAGGTAAATATCATCAAAAATTCTAAAAATTCTTAAATTATGCTTCTTGTGATAATTTTACTTTGAATTTTTTTTTGTCATCAAAAACTTCAAATTATGTCACTTGTGATAATTGTATTTAGAATTATATCATTTGTGACAATTTTATTCCGAACTTTTTGTGTCATCAAAAATATTAACTATTCTATTTAGGACAAATTTACCTCTAAATTTTGTTGGCTGAAGGGCATTTTCATCCATTTCTTTTCTTTTTCTTTTTTTCTTCTCTTGATAGTGACCTCGTCGGCGTCGGAAAGTTGGGCGAGGCTCGACGACCCTCGCTTGATGTCGGCGACGATCGCCCACACTTGGGCGGCCCTCACCGGATGCTAGCGAGGGTCGCCCTAGCTCGACATCGGCAAGAGTCGCCCTAGCTCAACACCGGCGAGAGTCGCCCTTACCCGACTCAAGCAAAGGTCGCCCTTGCCAAATCCAGTGAGGGTGACCCTAGCTTGGGTTGGGCGAGTCAAGGGAGGCCCTCACTAGCGAGACTTAGGCAGCCCTCGTTGGCATCAAGCGAGGGCCGCCCAAGCCAGATCCGGTGAGGGCTGCCCTCACTCGACGTTGGCAAAGGCCATCCTCGTTAGATCTAGCCGCCCATGCCTAGGCGGCCACCACTCGACTCCAACACTAGTGAGGGCTACCTTATCGACTTCTCTCTATCAAGAAAAAAAGGACAAAATACCCCCCAATCAAAAAGTTTGGGTAAATTTGTAACAAATGACATAATTTGAGATTTTTGATGACACAAAAAATGTTCATGATAACATTATCGCAAATGACATAATTTGAGATTTTTTGTGACACAAAAAAAAGTTCAAGGTAAAATTATCCTAAATGTATAGTTTAGGATTTTTTATAGTATTTACCCAAAATAAAAATGATTATTTTTTAAAAAGCATTTTTCAAATCACGAAACATAAATATATGATCGATTTCTTTTATAATATTTGAGAACTTCACATTAGAGGTTGCGTTCCTTTGTTGGCAACAATTTGTTCCAATGGATTGAGCTACCACCATACAATGAGACAAACCTTCTTTTTTACAAGTCAAATAAAGGCCATCATATTGATGAAATGGCCGATGGCCAGCCTTGCGCAATTGGAGAACTATGGAAGCCTGGCTAACAATGGATGATACATGTTTTCATTGATGATGTCATGCCTCTTAAAGATCATCAGGAGCTTCAAGATCAAGATAGGACCCTTGACAGCAAAATCACACTGAGCGGGCCAGATCGGAAAACCCCCAGGCATTGTTTCTATATCGAATCTTTACTTGAATGAGATGGTCGACTAATGGATCTGTACATTAGAAACGATTGGAAGCGTTTGCAAAGCAATAGATCTTTCCTTCATCAAGATGTACATACTACAAACCATACATGCTTGACTTCCTCCTCCTGCATGTGTCTACTGTAGGCCTTCTTTAAAGGGTCCGGATTCACTGATCAGATCCATCACAAGTTTCACCTGCAGATATGGAAATGTTCTGATTACGCCAACAGGAGATTTCAGATCATAAGTGGTTTATTGTTACTGCTATACAGGAAGAATAGCTCTTTTTAGAAAAGCAAAACCAAGGTTCTACAACATGATGTCTAACTTGACTGCTGTGACCTTCCTTATATCTACTTTGTTAAAATCCATTAAAGAGAGAAGTCTGGTGGAACAGATAAAGAAAATGACAAGGTAAGCACTCCGCATCAACTGTGATCATCTACGACAAAAAACGTCTAATACTACCTTCTTTGACTGCATTACTAGTCCAACCACACAAGAAACATATGAAGTGAAAAATGTTCTTGCATTCACAGCAAATGAGAAGGATCGAATGTTCACCGCACACGTGCTATTAGTAGAGTTGTTATAGCTTGATAACTCTTTAGTAGTGTACCTGAGTTGCCTCACGCACTACAAATTCCTCTATGGCCTTGCTGAAGTCTTCATTTGAAAGGTAGTGGCAGCTGTAAGTGGGTACAGGCATATAACCCCGCTGAATTTTGTGCTCACCCTGAGCCCCTGCCTCCACTGTTTTCAAATTAAGCTCAATAGCAGCTTCTATTGCCTGTTATATAAGTAAAAGAGATTAGTTATATTGTTCCAAGCATGACAAGTGCATGCCTCCATATCACATAAATTATTATCCTCCCATAACACATCTGCTTTATGCTAAAATTAATCGATTACCACTTCCTCTTTCCTCTTCATTTTTTTTGTAAATAACTGCAAATTCCTTGATGGGAAATTTTCATTAGCATATGAGGACTATTATAATGCAGAGAAAAGCTTTGTCAGCTTCTGGAATGACATTTCTAAATATGCACATGCCTTTACAGCAGCACTCTTGCATAAAGTCCTCATTCAGATAAAAAGAAGATAATCGATCATGGGAGTAGGCCTGAACAATGACATTTATCTAATCTGCTGTATCTGTCACATAGAACTATGTGCTACCTTTTTTCTACAACAAAATAGGTCCTCAATTCTTCAAAGAGCAATATTATAGACAAGCAGATTCCAAAACCAAATGAATGATATTTACTACATGATTTCGAATGGAAGACCTAGCCCTTGTGAAAAGCATATTCACACATTCTAGTATTCCTACTTAGGAAAATTTACATTATTCTAGAGAATTGGCAGCCATTTCAAATTGTCAATCTCTTCCTCTATCTAGTTTGCACTTATATTTGATATCTTGCTCATGCTTTTACTATACTGAAGTTTCAAGGTACACGTGATGCAATTAAGTTAAATGAATCTCACTTATCTTTGATATCTTGCACTCATATTGGTTATTTCCTCTTATTTGATCGACACCCAAGAAAGAACTTCCATATCAAGTGTATATCACACTCACAGGAGTTTTGCCTGTTTTGCATGTTAAATAGACCCAAACCTGGTAATAACAAGCTTCAAAATGTAAGCTGGGATAATAAGCTCTGGGGTGACAACCCCAGAGGCGTCCATATATAGTATCTCCGCCTATAAGATTAAGGGCCCCTGCAACAAGTTCATCCCCTTCTTCAGCTACAACCAGTAACACTTGATCTCCCATTTTTGATCCCATGTTATGAAAAAACTCTCTTGTCAAATAAGGGCTGCCCCACCTAAATAAACATAAGCAACAAGACATAATTTACTTAAGCTTCCCATATTGTATAAAGATGTCTTTGAACACACACAAGAAGCAGGCAAAACAATCGACAATACTAAATTTTCTGCTAAGGAAAGAAAAAAGCCGTCACTGGACCCATACTTGTTATCAGTGGTGTTCCTGTAGAACGCATAGAAAGAATCCCAGTGCTTAGCCTGCACACATAATCAAAACCAAGAAGCTCTAGTTCTCCATGTTTCACAAAGTGACATTAATTCAGGAGTAAGTTGTAACAGAAGAGGAGTCGCGTATGGATGATTACAGTAGTACTTGCGAGTTGCAACATGGTATAGTTATATATACTTCTCTGTAGACACAAAGTAACCAGTCTTTCGCTTTACCAGTTAATCAACTAGTCTCTATTCACACTGATATCAAACTGAACCAGCTGAGTTACATATGCAGCATGGAAACTTATTGAACCTCACATAATTTAGGCAGGATGGGCTTAAAATCTTCCCCGAGACAGTTTTGCCAGGACACTTGTACTCATTACCTTTATTTCATTCCCTCGAAGCCGTTTCATTGTCAAGTTTTGGGCAGAAATCTGCAGAAAGGATTCAGCCCAATGAGCAAGAGCTTGTGTGCCCAAAAAGAAGTAAACAATGTCAAATCTGGCACTATAAAACCATAAGATGCAACAGATTAAAATGCAAACTGCTTTTTGATAAAATAACATAGTACACCAGCAATGAATTCTGATAATTGAAGGGGAATTTGATTTTCTGTCTGTGCTACTGCCAAAATTGATTTCAACAGGCAAAAAAGAAGTCGGTACTACATGAAAGTTCATATTTGTTTTCTTTTCCTAATTAGTATAGGTACAAATACAGTTAGTACACAACCATTGATATGTTGAATTAAACATTTGTAGAATGCAACAGTGATAGGCATTTGAAAAGATCAGTTCATATAATACTTCCCCATAACTCATGTCATAATAAATAATGACCAACTGTTCATATTTTTGAAGCATCTTCAGCAATTAGTTAGTTTTCCAGTTGTCCTAGAAGCTTTAGTTCCAGTATAACACTTTACTTCAGCAGAATGAATTTCAGCAAATGCATTAGGTCAGTCAGCATTATATCCAAAATTGGGAATGCAATCCCTATTAAGCATCAGTCTTAGAGTATTAGTAAAAAGTTCTATGAGTATTTACTGAAGATTGCAGCAGCATATGCAGTTCATAATAACTACTTCTTTCATTTTCCCTGTGACAAGCATCAACACAATTTACTAAAAGATTCATCCAATTTTCAAGCATGCATTTAAGGAATAAAGAACTCAGAGCAAGATTGACAAGAATTTCTAGGCGGGAGTACCTTCCCAAAATAAAATAAATTAAATAATATTAGGAGAAACAAACCTTCTTGCGCTCCTGACGTATATTCTTCCTTTTGTTCTGCTTCATGTCCATCAAAAAGTCGTCAAAACTGTGGCACAGACAGTGAAACTTGAAGCATGTACCTTTTGCATGCAAGATAAACACAAGAAACGTAAAAAGATCAAAAGTTGGCAATTCAAGTTAATTTAAGACACAACTCATTTAGAGAAGTAATGCTGCAATCATAAGCTAATTGGCAGGACATTTGTGAAGGAAATTGTTGCGCACACAATATCAAATGGCGAAAATTGACAGCAGCATCACGTCCAAGTAGACTTTTGATCGAACACTGCATTTTACCTAGATGACTTTGGTGAAGCATTTATGGGCAATTACTCCCCTTGACATGCTATCTAGATCAAATAAAGAACAGTCCATTCAAGTCCCAAATACTTTTGACCCTCACTGACAGTTAAGAAAAGGGGGTCAAAGGTGTACGATAGCTATGATTTATTTGAGTGAACTAATACAGGCTCGTTGATAGGATTTGATCATGCTTCTTTCTAAACTGCTAGTTTCGCTAATTCTGAAGAAGTATTTCAACCTATATATGCCACTTTTAAAATGGTGATACTGCAAGGGAAGTCTTATGAAATTCCAAATACTTAGTCGAATAATAACTTAAAAAGTTACTTTGACTGAGACACTAGAAAAATCACAGACACTCTTATATTCATTAGCATTGAATCTCATGCTTCAGCACTTGTATGCTTAGTGTTTTATTTTTATAAATATAGATAAAAGATGTGCGTTTGTTACCCTACTCCTATTACAACAGAATATATAATTAAATACTTATCTTGACCATTAAGAAAATAAGCACATTGCTGAAGGTTTGTCACCATGTTATGTGAATATTAATTCAGATGGCTTTGGCTGGAGCCCTCAAGGAGCTCAATCATTATAGTCTACAAAAATATTCATTGCATTTAACAGGACAGATAATGCTCCCAAGGTTTTGTTAAATCCTAAAATTGCCCTTTCAAACCTTTCCTGCATGTACTGATACACTTTAGATGAAGATGAGTCTCCTGGGTTGTTTTACTACCGAAGGGGAGAGTGAAGAAAGAAAAACCAAAAGTCAACATCAATGTATTTAGCAGGAGTAACATTAGACATAACTGTAATTTCAGCGCTCATTTTGCCACTCACCATGTATAGTTTCGATTTCTCCAATGGTACTGCATTCCTAACCTCTGTAGAAAACCCTTTTCCTTGAGGTTGTGCCATTCATTCTCAGAAGAAAATGTGATGTGGATTGACGAAACCTGGGACTGTTGTCAAGGATATACAACAAATTCAGAACCACTGCAAATCGAAACATCAGATTCACAGTTGAGGAATTTCCAACTTTAAGTAAGCCATAGTTGGCCACAACTTCCCCACATGTTTGGCAAATAACTAAGTTATTTCTTGTATTCCATGAGACCATACATATAGAGATGAGCCCTAGAAACATTTTAATTCTAGTGCAACTCCAGGCAAGGGAAAAGGTCCATATACTTGATGGAGTACAAAGAAAGTCAAATGGCGAAAGGAAAGTACAATAAAAGTTTGGCCATTACATGGATGCAACATCATATTCACTATGGACAATCACGCATCTGTTATCACATACCTTAGCAACCAGATTCTTTAGGACGTCTACTACAATGTCAAAAACTTGATCCTTATATAAGGAATCACGAAGTAGAATCCGAGGACCAGTTACAGGGGTAAAAGGCACACAACACTGGTACTTTGGATAGTATCTTGAACCATAACTGTAGTAAGCGTCCGCCCAAGAATGGTCGAAAACAAATTCACCGTAGGAGTGACTGCACATCAACATGAAAAATGAAATGTAACCACAGCCAAAAAGCTCATTGAAGATTCTGAAAATTGCCCAATTTATAACTATTAACGAGGAGCACACAGGGACCTATTTATTTGATGTTTGTAGAGAAAATAAACGTAATTCTGAGAACAGCGAAGAGGAAAAACCTTTTAAGATAAAGTGGAACAACACCTATAACAGTCCCAGATTCATCCTTTGCAACAATATGCCGTGGCATCCATCCTGTTTCCTAAAAGTGATCAAATAGATCAACAGAGTACTCAGGAGAAGCTGTTCAGCTTAGTAGCCTACTGAGACTCAAAGAACTCTGTCTAGGAACAATAAGAAGGGTAACCAAATCCAAAGGTCCTAAGAGGGCACCAATTCAATAATAAGAATAATTAGCTAGAAAGACATTAAAACACACACAACTTAATAGTCCCTCGTTGTTCAAAAAGATACTTTCCGGGATATAACAGATGTAAAAGGAACTTCTTTTTTACGATTGGTCAGAGCATCCAATAGAGAGTTATCCCTTTCAAGACAGAAACCAATTGGACTGATAAACTCTTGGATGTAAAAGCATCAGGGACACCCCACAAGTAGTGTGCAACCAACTTATCAGGAAAAGCTTAGGCATGAAGGAAACAAGAATAATTATTCCAAGGACTCCAATATCAATGAAGCAAATACCAACCATCCAATCCTTCTTTCCCAAGAAAAAAATAGCAGTAGAAATTAAAAATGGAAAAATCATGTTGATGAACAACAATTTCTACCCCTTTGAACAGAAGGCAAATCCTCACCTTCACAGCAGAGTTAGACTCCTCCAAACTCGAAAGGAACCCATGCGAAAGAAATGGGTTATATTTCTCAGGGCCAGTAGCATCAAGAGCACATGCATCCCAATCATTTGCCAAAACCTCAGAGATGGAAGAAACAATCGACAGCGATAACTGCTTAGGTCTCGACTTTGTCGCCGAAACATCCTGCACGACAGAAAACAAACCTATTCATTTTGTACATCTCGGAAACAGAACTATCGCCAATGTGCACCACCATAGTAGAACATACCTCGGCGTCCGGTGCTGTCAAAGTATAATCACCGAGGGCGAGATCAGCAGTTTCTCGAGGTTCCAGAGACTTCTTGGACCTCCAGAACAGCGCACGGATTCCGGAGGCTCGGGACGACCTCCCAGCACACGGTCCGGATTGGGTCTTCTTCCCCTACGCGAAAATGGAGAGCATTGAGCATGCCGCAGAGAATCCACTTCAGCGAAAGCAGAACAAAATGGAAGGAATCATCAAAAGACCAAAAGCAGGCGCAGGAGAAGGGCGAGAAACGAGAAATCGTCGCGAAATTGAAGAAGCAAGCGCGCGAAACATAAGAAAGGAAGCATCTTTGCGAAGCAAAGCATTCGGATTCATTCACGATAGACCGCAACATGAAGAGAGTAAAAAGGCAAACTCCATGGAAGGCGCGGAGTCTGCTCAAAACTTAGCAAAGCCGAAGCTCGAGAAACCAAGAATCGCATCCTTAGAGAGAGAGAGAGAGAGAGAGAGAGAGAGAGAGAGAGAGACTGACGGCGAGAGGATGAAGAGGAGCAGGGAAGCGACCGAGGAACGGAGACGGGTTGCGGTTGCAGAGGCTCGCCGCCACGGCCATCCTCTTCCACCGTCGTCAACCACCAACGTCCGGCGACCGCTCTCTCTCTCTCTCTCAGAGTCAGTCCCCCCAGCTGAAAACTGGAAGCCAAGCAAAGGATCCAGGGCAAGCCACGTGGCAACTTCCCCTACCATAATACCATATGCTGTCTCCAGACGAAACACGGCCGTTTATTTTCGTGCATTAATAAAATCTCCGACAAGACGCATTTTTTATTCATATTGAAAATTTTCATTTTCTTTTTGTTGGCAAACCCAAAAAAAAAAAAAAAAGCGTCGTTGAAAGTTAAGAGTTAACGCCACAGATTATTTGCTTTTTTTATTTTATATATCGATATTATGTATGAATAAAATCTCAATTTTCGATATTCATCCCATATTTACTTTTATAGCCTCACGTTCATAATTAACTCTAGTTAAGTGAAATAATTGAGAGGCGACATGGATCTTAATCATATTGATGTCACATTTACGATGAAAAATCTTGGTTATAATGTTAAAAAAATATTATTATAAGGGGAAGAGGGGATAGTTGAGGGTAAAACAACACATGAGAAAATTAACACTCTGATTATTGTCAAATTTTTAAATAACCATCAAGCATTCTAGCTTGGTTGTAAAGGAAGAAAAAAAGTTCCTAAAAGCGCCCGTTTTATCCATTTGATTTTAGTAACTACTGATCTTTTTCTTTGTTATGGGTGTAGCGCAGAGGAAGCTTTTGAATTTGATATTTCACTCTCAATATCTAAACTTTTTGTTTGTAGTAATATATTGTGGTAGCAAAAGATGATATGTTCTACTAAAGGCACACGACCCAGTCAAGACCTATCTTTAAGCTATTACCTATTTTTTTCGATTTTTTAAATCCCAAAAGTAGGGGCTCGGGCTGGGCCTGGTCCGAATATGGATTGATGTGGTCTCCAAGTTCTGGGCCGCAAGTGCAAATGGGCTCACTAAATAAGCCTCGTTCAATTAAAATATCACAAGCCCAATTTTAAATTTGAACACTTAAAGCCCATTACTCATGGTGACTACAGTAGCCCACTTTCTATTCTAACTGCACCAAAGTCCATCTTTAAGTCCAATGTCCAACCATAAGCCCAGGCTAACCCCATTCTATTATTTTTTTTCTTTATCCAATTTTCCTCTGTTCTTATATTTATTTATCATGATTTCTTTCCCAAGGTCCTACGTTTCTTCTCTTTATGCTTCATTGTGATTTAAAACAGTAAAATCATTAATAAACGCTTCACCTAAAATCAAAAGTTTCCGCTGTATTCTTCTTCAAACGATTTCAACCAAAACTCTTTGGATAGTATTACGCGTTAACAAAGCAATTAATCTATATCAAACATATTCTCAAATTGGACAAAATCATGAGCTATCTCAAAAACATGACATGCAATGCATTAAGACTATTAAGGTGTGGTCATGACATCGAAATAGTTTCTCATCTAAAATCAATATTAGAAGAACAACGTCATCACAAATCATTAAGGAAAGACTTAAATTAACTCAATGATAATATTTTTGAGCAGCATGAACATGTGCCAATTTTGGATATCATCGAAATAAGGAAAAGAAGAGCAATGAAATCACCTGATCACATAGTGAGAAGAAGCTACACTTACCAATTGAATCAAGATAAATGTAAATGGCATCGATGGAACTTCTCCAGGACTCACAGAAAATGCAATTCGATGATGATATTACCTGAGTTAAAGTAAGACGGATGACTCTTGCTTGACAAGGCCGGAGAGAGTAAGCCCAAACAAAGATAAAGCGACGAGCATGAAGCAACAGTAAGACAAATGTAACCAGAAGTAGCATTTAATCGGGAAATATATAAATATATATATTTCATAGTTTTAATGTCTGTTGATTAGTGATTACCACCTTCCTTTTGCCCCATAGAGAAGGTCCGATTTCCAGCGAAGTGTCGTTCTCGGGACATAGACGGAATTCGCATGGCGGAGCCGATCCCCAAAGACGACGACGGAGGCGGAGGCGGAGGAGACGCGGCGGCGACTCGCGGCGAGCAGACACAGCCGGCCATGGGGGGCTCGGGGTCCGTGAACCGGAAGGAGAAGAGGAAGGCGGCGAAGAAGATGAAGCGGAAGCAACTGAGGAAGGAGGCCGCGGCGAAGGAACGGGAGGAGGAGGAGGCGAGGCTGAACGACCCGGAGGAGCGGAGGAGGGCGGAGTTGATGGAGAAGGAGGAGGAGGAGAGAAGGGAGAGGGAGAGGAAGGCGTTCGAGGAGCGGGAGAGGGCCTGGATCGAGGCGATGGAGAGGAAGAGGAAGGAGGAGGAGCAGGAGCAGGAGGAGCAGGAGGAAGAGGAGCGAGCGAGGGCTCTAGAGGAGTCGCAGAGGCAGCAGGTTCGCTCGGATTTTCGTGTTTTTTTTTTTTATGGGTTTTTGGGTTCGTGCGTACTCGCTGAATTCGCGATTATTTCCTGAGGTGTCGTGTAAATGCGTGCTACATTGAACTGTTTGATGCTCTGCACTTCGTTGAAATGTGGAACCATCATCCAGCTGTTTGGTGTTGGATTCTGATAAGTTCGCGGAGCAATCGTAGTCGCTGGACAGTGTTTTTGTTGATTATTGAGAATGATTAAGTACAGAAGATAATACTGGCATCCTTTTGTAAATGGTCGATTGACAGATTGAGGAGGAGGAGCATAACCGGGACGATGGTGATGGGGATGATTGGGAATATGTGGAAGAGGAAGGGCCTGCTGAGATCATCTGGCAAGGGAATGAAATAATAGTCAAGAAGAAAACCATCAGGGTTCCGAAAGAAGGGTTCGGCCCCGCAAATGTCGAAAGAGGTAACTCAGAAGCCAGTACCTGTTTGTGTGTTAGAGAACTTGGCGTACATGGCATCCTAGTTTTCATTTCTCATTGTGTTACTTTGTGGTTTGAATTTTCAACTTAACGTCTGTATTTTGCTGCCAGGATGCTGATAGGCCGACCTCGAATCCTCTCCCTCCACAGTCCGAAGCATATTTAGATTACAAGAATGCATCCACTTTATCAGCTCAACAGGTGTTGGAAAACGTTGCTCTCCAAGTGCCTAATTTTGGGACTGAGCAGGTAGCTTATTATGATGGTCATCATATGTCTTGTTATGCTTTTCTGGACTAATCTGTTGACTTTTTTCTTGTTGTGCTCTATTTTTTGCTTGTGGCAGGATAAAGCTCATTGTCCTTTCCATCTGAAGACTGGAGCTTGTCGGTTTGGTCAGCGATGCAGCAGAGTCCACTTCTATCCTGATAAATCATGCACACTGCTAATTAAGAACATGTATAATGGTCCTGGCCTTGCATGGGAGCAAGATGAGGGGCTTGAGGTCGGTTAATGATGCCTTCATCCGGTTCATGTATCCTGACAATTCTTACAGTTAGCAAAATGAAAGACCCTCTATCTACACTTACCTAGATAGTACTCTCTCCTATCTCTCGTTTTATTTCAGTCTCCTTAATGACATATTCTTGCTTCTTGAATTTAGTATCTTTGTGTCATTGTAGCTACACTTCGATGCATTTTTGTTGATCATTGTCAGATACATACTTTAATGCAATTTCTGATAAAAATGATTCTCCCTTTTTCTGGGTTTCTGTAAAATCATTTTTTTAAGGATTGCTCCACCAGTTAGTCATTATCAACCTAGAGTAACCTATATCCCGACATATCAATTAGAGGATCGATCTTGCAGCCTCAATACCGTGTGACTCATCTTTGGCAATTAGTGAACTGGTTGGGTGCAGTGGAATATTTTGATAGTTGGAACATTTGTTTCAATTAGTGAATACCATGGCTTGTTCTGTTGTTCAAACTGAATTTATTGATTGGCTACAATTTTCTCATTGTCTTTTTGTTACATGGAGATCTAGTTTCAATTGAGGCCTTTCTATTTTGTTGCTCCTTAACGCTTCAGTAGTTTTTATGCGGATGCAATGGATGCTGGAATTGTTCTTCTGATAAGAGCTGTTGCTGCTAAGGTGTCAACTTGCAGACAGCTATACCTTCTTATGCATGGTTTTGCAGCTGACTTGTTCTGTTCTTTGAGATAGGTGTGTTGGAAGAAAGAAGGGGGCTTGTTGATTGGTTATTTTGGTCTTTTGAGAAAAAAATGGAATCTAAATAATGAATCAACACTAAAGTATGGTGACTAGGTTGTCCTACTTTTTCTTAATCTTTTACTTGTAGGGTTTATCTTTTATTCCTGGATGGCTGATTGTTTCTTAGTTTTCAAACATCATGCTGGCATTGGGATTTTCTAGTTCGTCACACAATGGTGTTAGATGCTTGGATGATGTTTTCTCTATATAATTTTTAAGGTGATAAATACCAGTACAGCTGTTTAAAAGTCACGTTGTGAATAGCCTCTGTAGAAGTCATATACAATGTCTGAATACTTCTTTATTACTCTAGGTATTGGCTTTCTCCCATTGTGTAAATTCTCATGCATTTTCTGATTCCTGAGAGTAATTCCTGAGAGTAATGCCTGAAAAGAATACAATGTCTGAATTCCCAGGTTATATTTTTCTGTAATAGAATGACCAATACCGGCATGAGTTTTCCCAGACGCCAAGCAGTTAGGCTGTCTGAAGTTACCAGGCTTTGTTTGAAATGATTATTCTTGTTACCCTATTAATACCCATAGAACGCTCTTCAATCATTACCCTTAAACATCGAATCTGAGAAATATACAATAGACAGGAATGTGGCTTTCATGGACCACGTTTTCCGAATCCTACCTCTTGCTGATCCTTCAAAATCTTTTTGAAGTGTCAGAGAATTGGAAACTGAGGACTTGTAATTTTGCTCATAAGTGCAAATCCAAGCAGAGTATCTGAAGGTTACACTATTTGTCATATAGGCAATCCACTCTTCCTCCAGTT
The DNA here is from genome assembly GCA_014182845.1 of Corymbia calophylla. NCBI lineage: Eukaryota > Viridiplantae > Streptophyta > Magnoliopsida > Myrtales > Myrtaceae > Corymbia > Corymbia calophylla. The sequence goes on along the minus strand of CM024699.1, from coordinate 504,456 downwards.
GACCTTGAGGCTTACAACTACTTCTGCTATCATTAACGTATCTCTTAGGATGATCTAGCCAATTATAAATTACCTGTTTTTACTCTTTTCAGTACACAGACGAAGAGGTTGAACATGCATTTGAGGAGTTTTATGAGGATGTTCATACAGAGTTCTTGAAGTTTGGAGAAATTGTGAATTTTAAGGTAATAAAATCCATTCACTGCTGTTACTTTTCCAATTCGTGGGTCTTGATATTGGCTTTTTATAAAGGTGTTTATAAACTTTGATCATGGTTAATCCATTTTGTATAGTCTCTCTGGTTTTCAATGGGTTTTTCTGCATTTCTCTTTCAAGCTTTTTGAATTGTAGATTCTTCCCGTGGAAGCCTGGATCTAGGTGTTGTATATGTTTCTATGCAATCTTAGATTCACAAATCTAATTCTTATCTCAGGTTTGTAAAAATGGTTCATTCCATTTGAGGGGAAATGTTTATGTACATTACAAGTCCGTGGATTCGGCTGTGATGGCTTACAATTCTATTAACAGCCGATTCTTTGCTGGCAAACAGGTATTTCATTCCCTAGTTGGACGTGTCTAATATAGTAATTAAGCAAGAAGGGAAGGGAAAAAGCATCCAGTTCCGTCCTAATTCCTTTGAATTTGGATTTAATTGTGATGTTAACATTTAACAAGGATTTATGGTTTGTGACTATTTTGGATGAAAGCTCTAGTAGTCTCTGCAGTAGGTGTGAATGGTAACTTTAGTAGTCTCTGCAGTAGGTGTGAATAGTAACTTTCGCATGAGCAACGTTTTTGTTCCAAGGAGCAGTTTCTGCTCAGAAATGTCTTTTTTTGTTTCTGTTCCCGGGAATAGTTTCTAAGCATTTGAAGGCGTTTGGTAACCGAAATTTTTTTTTTTTCCGGGAACAGGAATGCGTTTGGTAAAAATTTCCAATATTTTTTTATTCTTTTAATTTTCTTTTTTCTTTTCCTCCCTGTTGGCCGCCGCTGGTGAGGCTCACCTCCCCAGATCTGGGTGAGGCGAGGCTCACCCAGCCAGGCGCCACTTGGGCGAGGCCGAGCCTTGCCGATGGCCGGGCGAGGCTCTGGTGAGCTTGCCGGACTTCGCCCTGGCCTGGCAAGGCACCGGCGAGCTCGCCGGACCTCGCCCGGCGGCTCGCCGGCGGCAGCAATGGGGCGGAGATGGGGCGGCTGAGGGGTGGGAGGAGGAAGAAGAAAAAAAGGAAAAAAAACTGTTTCTTAAAATTGTTCCCAGGAATAAGAAGCAACTTTTTCTTGTTTCTGATTTGTACTCCAAACCTGTTCCCGGGAACAAAAAATCTGCTCCCGAGAACAAAAGAATAGAAACAGCTATTCCTAGAGCGTTACCATGCAGACCCTCTATGTGCTGTTGCGTTCCCATGACTATCCTCTTGACCATTTCGTCTTTTTCTTCAGTAGGGTTAATTGAATTGGATGTTCTTTTTGAGCAGGTAAAATGTGAATTTGTCAATATTACAAGGTGGAGAGTGGCCATCTGTGGGGATTATATGAAGTCAAGGTTCAAGGTATGGCAATTCTTTCATTTTTTTTGTTGCTATCATGTTTTTCCATTTATTATTTTTTTCTGGTATGTCAATGATTATTATTAATTACCAATTCTTAATTAGTTTTCTATCTTTGATACTTGACAGACATGTTCCCATGGAACTGCTTGCAATTTCATTCACTGTTTCCGCAATCCAGGTGGCGATTATGAATGGGCTGACTGGGATAAATCACCTCCTAAGTACTGGGTCAGTAAGATGGCTGCCTTATTTGGTTACTCTCCGGAAAACTATCAAGAGGAGGAGAAAATACCAGTAAATGTGGGTCGACGGAGAAACTCTAGCAAGAACATCAGCTTTGATTCAAAGAGGTTTGTTTTCTCTTGGCTGTATGTGCGGTATACATTGGAAAGAAAAGTGGTTATTTACTAACCAAAAAATCAAAAACTCAAAACCTTTAACAATCTGTTATTTTCATCAACAAAGTTAGACTGTAGACTCTCAAATGCCTCAAATTTCTTTCACTCTAAATAAGCCACTCTTTAACCATACTTAAAGTCGCAAGAATACTAAAATCTCCAGAGGTATAACTTGCTACAAGTATTCCTGTAACAAAATGTTTTCATAAACATCTCCAGATCATGTGAATCTGTATTGATTCCTGCACTAAAGCCCTCATAAGTAAATAATGGACGGAGGAAGATAGGTCCTTTGTTCTTTTGTGGGTTTGCATATTTTTCTCACAAATTTTGGGTGTTGATAATTTGCGTGAGTGATAAACCCTTTAGACAAAGGCTAGTACACGAGCATAATAGGTGAGATTTCCATGGTTTGGAAATACTACATGTTATAGACGCTATTGGTCATTATACCTTTAGGATTTAGGAAATTGAGACACGAGTAAGTGCAAGAGGACAACGTGAATTTGGTAGTTCAGGCAAACAGGAGCAATCTCAACACCTCTGTGGCATAACAGATGTTCATTACAGAGTTATAGTAATTCAGCTGTTAGAGAAACATATGTATTCGAGCAACTGAAATCCAACAAAGTGGCATTTTTCACTACTTTTCCACTATTATTAGGAGTCTGAGACACGTGTACTTTTTTCCAACTGATTCCATGTTGTCTAGTTGTCAGATATCCATCAACATCTTAGGCCTTTTTTTTTTTTTTTTTTTTTTAATTTTTTAACTCACAGCTGCTTAAGAATTAAATTGATTGTAAAAGCTGCCAAAGCTTCATATGAAGATACATCAAAGATAAAACAGATAATCATACAGGAAGATTTCGGGGAAGAGCTTCAGAACAGATGTGATCTCTACTATAATTATGATTGAAATGAACAGACCCATATTGTTCCTTGTGCTAGCTAGCTCCAGTCTAGTACTTAATCTGGTTGTGATTTCTTATCTTCATTTTGTGATGAATGGTTGGTGGTCTTTTCATTTTTTTGACTCTATGGCATCTATAGTCTATAAAGTTGCAACTCCATCTGATTTTCCTTATCATTGGTAGGGGTCACACAAGGAGATCTAGATCAAGGGAGAAGGACTATTTGAGTTCTGTAAGATCCGAAGAGAGCCATAATGAGAAAAATGGCATTCGAAATGCAGCACATCAGGAGCGTGATGAAGAGCAGATGAAGTATAATGATGAGAAAGGAAAGATGAACCTCAAGAACAGTCATCGTAGCCATAGAAGAACCCCTCGAGATGAGGATGGTCATCGACTAGCAGTTGACACAGATGAGGAAAGGTGGCATGGCGATGCGAGGAAAAGCTCAAGACATCAGAACGATTCAGTTTCTTTGGATGGAAATGGGGACATTAAGAGGACAAGGTATTGTGTTGAATCTGACGGGAGTAAATCAGACATGGATGAGCATGAGGAAGCGCGTTGTGCCCATTCTAGAAGACATACTAAAAGGCACAAGACAATAGAGCATGTGGACAGATCAGAAAAAACCCACGACACTGATTTTGCCTTACATCGTTCCAGCAGGAACAGACATGATGGTTACAGCAAGCATAGAAGCTCACAACGTAGAAAGAGATCTAGATCCAGCGATAATGATTCAATGTCCTACGATAATCAGGACCGTTGGGATCCGGAAAAATACAGACTGGAGGATTCAGAATGGTAGTTAGGTGAAGTAGATGTGCTGGAGTGGCTGGATCTTGTGATGGTGATTTAGATTACCATGATCCCAGATAAATCGAACAAGGGTTTTCTCTGCAATCGTCTTCTGAGAAGAGGTACACTCTTTAGAAAGAAAAACTGTTGACAGCCATTTTGCCATGTGAATAATCTCGAGAAATTCTGTGGGGAGACTTGTTGATGAAGGAAAGATCGAGGGACAGAAGTCAATCAAGCCATGGGGAAACGCTCACTTAGTTAGTCTCCACTGATGTACAGATCCTTGGGAACAGTGTCCCACCTGCCTGACCTTTTGCTGGAAAGCCCCATAAAAGTACAACGGCTGAAGAGTCAGAGTGAGCCTTGCATCGTCTTTAACTTCTGGTGCAAGTGTGCCAGTCTTGTTGGTCGCACTATTTGTCAAATAAAGAAGCCGAGTTGAACAACTGCTTCATAGCAAATGCTGGTGAGGGCCTCTCGAGAGAATAGTGGCAGGATTGTTAATATCTGTTTTTGGGAAAGAATGCACAAAGTTCCATTGAGTTCATGACAAATTATCATTTGCTCCTGTGATTATATTCAGGTAAAGCATTTGGATTCTGTGTGCATGAATTTGATTGCGAGACAGTAATGGGATGGAATGAACTGATCATCAATTCTTACTACTGAGTCATGTTGGATCAGCGTGATTTGATCGCTAAGATCTGCATAGATCAATACTATAACCATGTCAATTATGGTCGAATGATTCAAATTTTTCGATGTTATGTTGGGGCTTTCCTATGCCACACGCCTGAAAGGGGGATGGAGACCAAAATCACTTCTCTAAACCATGTCTACACATATAGGAAAAAATTGCGAGAGAGATGGAGAGAGAGAAGTTGAGGTTCGATGGAAATCATGTGCAGTGCGAACGTAAATGTACTAAATGAGGTGACATTTCATTCTATCAAGTTTCTATTCCACGGATAAAGACATACCAAGAAAATTTGATCTGCACATAGTGCTTCTCTAAAATCTCTTAAAAGCAGCATGCCATTTGTTTAAAGAAAAATTATTTTGAGGAAATGATTGTTCAACTTTATGCTATTTGGATGACGAAAGACTAATAGATACACCGAAAATGTTTTCCATAGATAGAAAATATCAAGCTTAAATTGTTCAATGTTGACCACTTTCTTTGGAAAATATTTTCTTTTAATGTAAAGCTTTTAGTGAAGTAAACACATCCTTAGATTTCATAAATAACAGCCTAGAACTCCTTGAAGAAATATTCCCTCAAACAAGTGGAAAGTTAGTAGAGAGGAGTAGGACATATGGAAAGATTATGATAGAATATTAAAATATTAAATTAGGCCTTAATCTAATAACTTAAGATTTTAGAAAAGTTGTAAGTGATCCTATAAAATCTTACATATTAGCACGAGGTCTTGACTTCTTATATACATCTCAAAGCTTGTCCTTTCCCTCTAAAAATAATTATTCAAACTTAAATAAGGAAAAATTACAATTGTATCAAAAAGTCTAATCCGATTCTGCATGTTTATTAATTGTGCGATGGCCTTGAAATTCAAACATGACTATACAATTTAATGGGTCGTACAATAAAAAACATGCTTGATATATTAATTCTCATATTTAAAATATATGTACAAGTCTAATTGTATTTAAACAAAATGGCATCTAATCCGTACGAGTTAGATGTTTCTAAGCATGTCATATATGGATTAAAAGGACCAACCCGCACACAATTAGGTTTGTTATTCGTGCATAAGAGTCACGTGCATTGCATGCTTTGACTGAAAGTATTGACGATGTTCATGGAAGAAATTATTTGTAAGTTCGAAGGAATGTTCCTAATAGCTAGAATACAATGTGGAGAAGGTTTAAAACCGTTTGGGGGCGGAGTTAAGGAGTAGAATGAATGAATTTTATAATTCATGGTTCAGTATGTAATAGTGAGAACTCCGGGGGCTAAAGTGAAATTAAGAGAAAAAAGAACGGCGGATTACGAATGCGAGTAGCTGAAGACGGTGCGTTTTAATCAGCGTGCTCAGACTCCTCTCGTAGCTCTCTCTCGCTCGCGTTCCCGCCGCCGAGCCTCCATTGCCGCCGCCGCCGCCGCCGCCGCCGCCGCCGCCGGGTAGGCTGTCGTCGACCACCGTCGTGTCTCCGCGCTTCTCCAGAAACGTCCAAGTTCGCTTCTTTCGTGGCGTCTCCGAAAGCAGAGAGAGAAGAAGCAGCCTCAAGCACCGCACCTCGTCCCTCCGCTGTTTGCTTCTTGGAGGGTTTTGAGTTAGAGTCAAGTTGGATTCTTCGAAGCGCGAATGGGGTCGCTGAAGAGGAAATCGATTGGCGACTCCGGCGACGAAGTCCTACCTCCGCCGAAGCAGCTGCGGGATAGCGCCGGCGAGGGCGTGGCCTGCGTGCACGACGTGTCGTACCCGGACGGCTACGTTCCGGAGCCTCGCTCGTCGAGTTCGCAGGATCTTCTGGTGCCGGCGAAGGAGTTCCCTTTTACGCTCGACCCTTTCCAGTCCGAAGCCATCGAGTGCCTCGACAATGGCGAGTCCGTTATGGTAGTTTACCTGTTCAATTGGTTTACTTGCTTCCTGTCTGTTCATGCTGTTTTTAGTGTTCTTTTTTCCTGGGAGAGGCATGCAAAATAGGTTTTCTGGAAATCCTCGTATTAGTATGATTGATTGATTGATTGGATGACGTCTTGATGAAGTCAAAGCTTTAAATAATCGGGTAAGTTTACTTTGGATGTCTTGTATAAGATTTGCTGGGTGATTGACTTGGATAACTGATACATAGTGGTGTGGGACTGCATTAACAATCACGGTTCTTTTTTGTGTCATTAGCACTTCTAGCTTTAGCAATTTCTGTCTGTTAGGCGAGTTAATGATATGATTCATTTGTAGGTGTCAGCTCATACGTCAGCTGGTAAAACAGTTGTCGCACTATATGCTATCGCCATGTCCTTGCAGAATAAGCAACGTGTCATATATACAGCTCCCATTAAGGCGCTGAGCAATCAGAAGTATAGGGAGTTCAAAGAAGAGTTCTCGGATGTTGGCCTGATGACTGGGGATGTAACCATTGAGCCTAATGCTTCTTGTTTGGTACGCTTTTGGTTGAAGTGAATTTGTTCCTTTTGCTATTTAAGTGTTATGGATTTTGAAAGTATTTGTGATTTAGGTGATGACCACTGAAATTTGGCGGAGTATGCAATACAAAGGATCAGAAATAATGAGGGAGGTGGCTTGGATAATATTTGATGAAGTACATTACATGCGTGATAGGGAGCGAGGTGTGGTATGGGAAGAGAGCATAGTTATGGCACCAAAGAATTCTCGCTTTGTATTCCTTTCAGCAACAGTGCCCAATGCCAAAGAATTTGCAGACTGGGTTGCGAAGGTTGTCCTGGATATCCCAATGTCATTATCTCCTTTCATATAAAGGCAAAATGATTTTCTGGTATTTTGAGGGATTAATATCAAATATTTACTTTTTAATCACCGTTCCAGTTCTTATGTCAATATGGACCCGGGTAAGCATTTTTATTCGGGAGGGGATGGATTGATAAGCATGGAGATGCAAAAAACCAAGTGATTTGTTGTATAAGCATTAAATTTGGGAACGTGTGGTCTAAATTTTCAAATTAATTTCTTTTATTCTTCTGTCCAGTTCCAATATTTCATAAGAATTTTTACCCATATCAAGGAAGTTGTAATATAATTGCAGGTACACCAGCAACCATGTCATATTGTTTACACTGATTACCGGCCAACACCCCTTCAGCATTACATTTTTCCTTCTGGAGGTGATGGTCTATACCTGGTGGTGGATGAGAAAGCAAAATTTCGTGAAGATAGCTTTCAGAAAGCTTTAAATGCTTTGGTTCCAGCTGGTGAGAGTGATAAGAAAAGAGAGAATGGGAAATGGCAGAAGAGTTTGGTGACTGGTCGAGTTGGTGAAGAAAGTGACATATTTAAGATGGTGAAAATGATTATTCAGCGTCAATATGATCCAGTAATATGCTTCAGCTTTAGCAAAAGAGAGTGTGAATTTCTTGCCATGCAGGTAAATGTTTAAGCTAGTTATCAATGACAAAGCTCAATAGTGTAGGAGGATCCATGTGACTGACTTTTTTTAGGGAAAAGGCTATTTTGTTGTTGTTGTGGTAGTTACAGTCGACAATTGAAGAAATTGTTCATGATTTTTCACACAACAAATTGTAATATTTTCGGCGGAACATGTTGTAATAGAGGTGTTTACGTGAAGTGAGTAGTAAAACTTTTCCTTGAATTACTACAATGATTATGAATTTGACACCATTATGTCATGTAGGAATCAAATTGGTTTGGTTCATCCACAATGTTCATTCTGTCTTGCATTGCAATTCCCTGCACTGTGAAGTGAACAATTCATTTCTTCTATGTGGAGATAATGGTTCTTTACTTGTTCAGATGGCTAAAATGGATCTCAATGGGGAAGATGAGAAAGTGAACATAGAAACCATCTTTTGGAGCGCTATGGACATGCTTTCTGATGATGATAAAAAGCTTCCCCAGGCAAGTATTTTTGCTGATCTTTTGATAAAAATTGTACAGCTTGGCCCAAACACCTCCCAACCTCCACTGGAAAGGAAAAAAACATTAAAAGAAAGGAGAAAAGTTTGTGTTCAAATGCTTGAGCTTGAGCATTCATCTGTTATCATCCATGTGCTAATTGATAAGTCTTATTCAACTTGGGAGATCTGCTAGCTCTCTTTATTTGGTTGAAGACACTGCAGTGGGTAGAATTTAGTGTGCAGTAGTCACTACAGTTATCTTTCTTGTTGGGCACTTTGTCTTTTAATTTTTCTTGTTAATGTCACATTTATGTTGTCTCTTAACTACCATAGCTAGATAGTCTAGTGATATCTGGAAGATATCTTGTATACTCACCATGACTCCTAGTAATAAGATTGTATCTGTAGAGGAGACTTGTTTTATTTAAATGTCATCGTTATTTCTTGTTGGTGATTTGGATGTAAGCTTTGTTGAAGAAATTTGGCCCTTTGACACCTTGCTGAAGACTTTTCTCCTTGCCCTTAAGAACGTATTCCTGTATCCCCACTTATACTGTGAATCTACTAAGTGGATATAGTTTTAACTCCTGAAATCGTTTCGTCATTGTAAAGGAATTCAATCTAATAGTTATTTATCTTTGTTATGTGTGCACAGGTAACAAATATGTTACCCCTCTTGAAACGTGGGATTGGTGTGCATCATTCTGGCTTGCTCCCGATTTTGAAAGAAGTTATTGAGATCTTATTTCAGGAAGGGCTTATTAAGGTTGGTAGTAAATATCATCGATTTACTCATTCTTCCAGGGGTCGTTTACCTTATGATGTATATTTTATGCTTGATGAGTGGCTGTAGCTCTTTATGTTCACTTAATTTTGCTGTTTTAGTTACATAACTGAGCCTGTAAATGATGAAATACTGACATGATCAAATCCTATTTGTTCACCATCAATTCTAGTACGTTTATGAAGTTTGCATTGCCTCGCAAATATGGCGGCAATGTTGCAAATTAGGTCATACTTAGTTACCTGATTTGGCCTTCTGGTCTGTAATCTCTTGTTAAATTTTATTGACTAGATATTCGGTTAGCTAAGGATTAGATTCCTTCTCTTCCTCTTTCATTTATGATGGAAAGTTAGAATGTAACTGTGGAAAAGGATGCAGATGATGATTGGGCACTTAAGTACTTTGCGTTCTGTGTGTAGCATGTTTTCTGCCCTTGGATGGCTTTTCATTTCCTGTCTATTTGTTATCTATCACACCTGATATTCTTTTAAAAAGCTCTATGGTTGGCTGAGCCACTCAAGATCTAATTTCTTCTTTACTTCCTGTAGTGCTTATTTGCTACGGAGACCTTTAGCATTGGTTTGAATATGCCTGCAAGGACAGTTGTGTTCACAAATGTCCGAAAGTTTGATGGAGATAAGTTTAGATGGATTTCTAGTGGAGAATATATTCAAATGAGTGGCCGAGCTGGTCGTCGAGGTATTGATAAACGTGGGATCTGCATTCTTATGGTAGATGAAAAGTTGGAACCTTCCACTGCAAAGATGATGCTTAAAGGAAGTGCTGACAGTTTGAACAGGTACATTCCATTCTACTGTAGGTTTTGGTTTTAAAACTCTTGTTTGCTAACTTAGATGTAACAGTTTGAATAGCTAGTTTCAAAAATCTCTCATGCTGCAGCATTTTCTGCTGTGTGGCCATTTACTGGTGAATAATATTTCCGAAATTGATTGCACATTCTGTTGATTAGCGCGGCCCTTGTGCCTGTGTTATATTCAATCTGTAATGCAACGTTTAACTGATAGGATTTGTTACCGCAATTGCTTTTTAAACCCTGGTGTCAGAAGCTTCTTTTTTTGGCACCAGAGAGAGATCTCTATTGATGCAAGTTTCATTTGTGTTTCAGTGCATTTCATTTAAGCTACAATACCCTTTTAAATCAATTGCGTTGTGAGGATGGTGACCCCGAGAATTTGCTTCGAAATTCATTTTATCAGTTTCAAGCAGACCGTGCCATTCCTGATCTTCAGGTGAGTCTTCAGTTGAACGTATGCCTTAACACACGCACGCACACACATTATATGTTGAGTATCCTGAGGATGCTTTGCTTGTGGTTCTTTCATTTTGGAATCTTTGCTCTATGTGGACATATTAATCCAAAGAATTTTTGGGGTAGCACATTATGCTTTGCCTATTAACAAAAATTATTCCTATGTTGATTACTCTGACTATACTTTCTATTTTTAATGTGGGGTTAGGGATGGATAGTTCATTTGGTTGATCTTGGATTGATATGGCATTAGAATTGGCAAGTCTATTCTGCTTACTATCTGCTTACTAATTAAGTTTGAAATATGAGGGTCTTAATTGTTGATGTCCTTGTTCATGGGACTGTTCCTACATCTGCGTGGTATATTGTTATGATAAGTTGATCCCAACCTTGAAAGTTTATCTTGGAAATGGGAAAAAGGAATAAATTAGTCCTCATTAGTAATTGTAGGTCATGTGTAGAAGCAGAAAAAAATTTAAAAGGAAAATCCTTCATGTGTTGCTACTTCCAAATATTAAAGTTTAGAATAGCAAGACGTTTTGATAGTAGCATGTTGGACTTCATTTACAAAGATCAAAGACTAAATCAGTTAAGTCTTGATTCATGAGTGAGTGAAGAGAGAGGTGCAATGAAACTGACAGTCGATGCTAGAAGCAGATGGAAGCATTCTCAGGACTCTGATGTACTAGGGCAATTTGTTTGATGAAACTTTTAGCATCATAAAATCTGTACCATAGTCCAAGAATTGGTTGTTACCACTATTAAATGCGTATGCTACTGCTGATTTGGTGTTATCGAGGCACTGACCTATCTCAATTTTTTCAATAGATTAAACTTTAATCATATACTGCACATGCTGCTATTGGTCTCAGCTTATTCTTTCAAAAGCTCGTGTTCTTGATTGTTTATGGATTTAATTGATCTATGTTTTTTTTTCTGATGAGCCAACTTATGTTTGATTGACTGCTTTTGAAATGATAATTGGATCTCAATTTGTATATGGATAAGTTGATAATGCAAAGCGGCATGAAGCTGAAGGGATGTTGTATTTGCAGAAACAAGCAAAGGACCTCGAAGAAGAGAGGGATTCAATTGTTATTCAAGAAGAAGAAAGTTTGAAGAGCTATTATGATCTGTTGCAGCAATATAAGAGTTTGAAGAAAGATGTCCGTGACATTGTGCTCTCTCCAAAGTATAGTTTACCTTTCTTGCAACCTGGTCGACTGGTGAGTATTGAGTGCACTGCCAATGATAAAAGTGGCTCATCTTTCTTGATGGAGGATCAGGTGACTTGGGGGGTTCTAATCAATTTTGAGAGGGTGAAAAGCACTTCAGAGGGTGAGTGACTCACTATTTATGTGAAAGTGTTGCTTTCTTCTGCAGATATCTCACTTTGTATTTGTTATGCATTATCCAGATAGTGGAAACACAAAACCAGAAGATTCAAACTATAAAGTTGACGTTCTGACTAGATGCGTTGTGAGCCGAGATGGAGTTGCAAAGAAGTCGATAAATGTTGTCCCACTGAAAGAGCCTGGAGAACCGGCTGTTGTTTCTGTCCCTCTTTCCCAGGCAATGCCCTTATCTGCTGCCATATTTTGTTCTCTCAGTTTTCATTTTGCTTGTTGGTGCTCATAATGATTTGCTTTTGTGAATACCTTTTGTCTCTTGAGATCTTGTTAGCAAATATTTGATTTAGCTTTTTCTCAAGCAATGTCTGTTATAGTTTAGCTCATTTCATCTCCATAACCAACAGATTAATAGCCTAAGCAGTGTTCGTTTGGTCATACCAAAAGATCTTTTGCCATTGGAAGTCCGGGAAAACACTTTGAAGAAGGTGTTGGAAGTTCTTTCAAGATTTGCAAAGGAGGGGATGCCGCTGTTAGATCCTGAAGAAGACATGAAGGTATAAATCTTTGGTAACCTGTTTGCTTCTATTTTTTGGATAGGTCAACAAAAGTAGGGTGTGAAAAACGAATGCATGACATGAGATCTGTTGGCTTTAACATCTACAGATTGCTGTCGTCTTTGCCTGATACTTGTGCCGTACTAACAAAAAAAAATGCCAATTTACTATTTTAGTGAATGCCAGCGAGAAAAGGTTCAGCTGCCATATCTGAGTATCTGCTTCTCGTCTCCTCTTAGGGAGACCTTGCCCTTTGCTTTCCATATTTGACACAACTTGGTGGCCCGGTCTGTGTGAAGAGGAATCCTGAAACTCCTTTTTTTGACTTGGTTCTGCTTGCTTTTTATTTGGGGCTTTCTTTCTTGTACATTTATGGGTTATGACTGCCCCTTACTTTATTTGCTGGCAGTATGCCATATAGGATATAGATAGTCCTACCATTTTATATATAGGCAACTAAAAGCAGTTATTTAGAACCCAATGGATATGATATGTATGCATCATAATATTACTGTAGTCATCATCTTTGAGGTTATGTTGCTTTCATTGCGTCGTAAAATGCCATAGACATCTTCAAGGACAGCTTATGGAAAACTAGATTGCTTATTATTTATTTGTTTTGCTTTATGTTGCATTTGCTTTGTCTTTTTCAGGTCCAGAGTAACTCATATAGAAAGGCAGTTAGGAGGATAGAGGCCCTAGAAAGCCTATTTGACAAGCATGAGATTGCAAAGTCTCCACTTATTGAGGAGAAGCTTAGAGTGTTAAAAAGGAAAGAAGAGCTGACAGCCAGGATTAAGTCCATTAAGAAAGCCATGCGCTCGTCCTCCGTATTGGCATTCAAAGATGAACTTAAAGCGCGAAAGCGGGTTCTTCGTAGGCTGGGGTTTGTTTTTCTCCTCCATCTCTGCCTTGTAGATTTTCTTTCCTTTCGTAAATATATCTTTGTGGCCCTTTGTGATGGTGTTCGGTATTTTTAGAAGCTTAAAAGTTATTTTATATGCTGAGTTGCATCTAATTATGGGTCCCATTGTATCCTTTATAAAGTGGCACTAAATGAGCTTGACAAGCTTTCGTGATAATCTTTGTAACCATTTTCTTTCTTCTCTTTGTTTGCCTTTGAATTTTTTCTTTCAGGTTGCTTACAATATACTGTAATTCAAAATTTAAGTTTGCTAATCATATATACACATATGCAATGCTTTAAGAATCATTACATGTGGAGGTGTTGCTGGCATCATTTAGCTGGATGTGCAAGTGATTGCACTGGTAACGTGACTGTAAGCATACTGCATACCTGCCACATGAGAACTTTTCAGAGTATCTTTTCATGGATCATATAACATGAACGGAAAGCCAGCTTCACTTTAAGCAGACCATCCCCCATCTTCTCGAACATGACTAATGCAGCATTTGGCCAATGGTGTTGTTACCATTATTTCTTGAATTCATGTAAAATTAATCTCCTACTGTTTCTTTTTTAAGTTTTTATTTGCAGTTCATCTCCTCTACAAGCACATTTGTTTGTTTTTGCAGTCATTGTTGGCCTTGTGGTTTATGTTGCATCGTGGGTACCTATTTAAAGTTCTCTACTTCATTGATGGATCTTGGTTATGAGATCACCTTCTTTCTAAATCCTAGTGTGAAATTTAGTAGAATACTAATTAAAGCTGTCTTTGAGGGACTGGGTTTGGGGTGGGAAAATGGGAGAAAAAGATTGGTGTCGTCAATTGTGAAAGCTTCCTGTTTCATGCCAACTCAACTAACTGTAATTTTGTGTTTGGTTGTATTAGCGGAGCTCTTTTCCTATATTGAATGTTAGTGAGATTTTATTCGACTTATTTCCACCTTCAGAAACTCAACTGCAGCTTTTAATACTTAGCTTTACTTACTGTAGATATTTAACAAGTGACAACGTAGTTGAGTTGAAGGGGAAGGTTGCCTGCGAGATCAGTAGCGCAGATGAGTTGACCCTTACAGAGCTAATGTTTAACGGTGTTCTGAAGGATCTGAAGGTGGAAGAAATGGTGTCGCTCCTCTCTTGTTTTGTATGGCAGGAAAAACTTCAGGATGCTACAAAGCCAAGGGAAGAACTTGACTTACTTTTTTCGCAGTTGCAAGATACAGCTCGGAGGGTTGCCAAAATACAGCTTGAATGCAAGGTATCAATGTTTCTTCTTCATTACATACATAGTGGTAAACATGAATGATTAAAGAAATTCTCAGTGAAAGTACATTGGGTACGTGCAAAAGTTACTATAGCATAAGAGAAATTTGGATTCACTGATGCAAGGAAAACCAAATTACAGAAGTTCAGATGTGAGCCCATTTGAACAAAACATCTGCAATGTGGGGAAAGAAAGGGTGGGTTTTTTTTTTTTTTTTTTTTTTTTTCCAGGGGGAGGGGGTTGCTTGTCATGAATTTTGTATGCTTATCATGGCATTTATTGGTCTGTTGTTTCTCAATCCTCATCATAGCAATAAGTGCACTCGCAATGCCTTCTCTGTCTATCCAACACCCTATGTATTTTTAATGCCTTGTCATACCTCAGGTCCAAATTGATGTGGAAAGTTTTGCCAATTCATTTCGGCCCGATATTATGGAGGCTGTATATGCCTGGGCCAAAGGCTCCAAATTTTACGAGATCATGGAAATCACACAAGTTTTCGAAGGCAGTTTGATCAGAGCGATCAGGAGGTTGGAGGAAGTTCTTCAGCAGCTTATACTTGCTGCAAAATCCATTGGAGAAACGGACCTTGAATCAAAATTTGAAGAGGCAGTATCAAAGATAAAGAGGGATATCGTCTTTGCTGCGTCTTTGTACTTGTAGTTCTCTGAAACTAATCATGTTTAGCTGAAGGGAGACCTAATGAAGGTGAAGATAATGATAGAACCCCCGCAAATAATCTGGGAAAATATAGCAGGTAATTCATTGAAGAGATTTGATAGCTGAGATGGAGACTTGTGTTTGCCAGCTTGGAACACTCAGGGAGTGACTTCTTGATTGACTGATCTATGTATTTGGCACAACCGACAAGATACTAGCAGCGAAGGCTATGGAAACTAAGATTGGACTCATATGACACAGATTGTAACTGGAGACTGTCCAAGGGTAGGGGTAATCATGCTCTGGGGTATGTTCTCTTTGTCCATAAGTGGAATCATATCTGCGGTATGATCTTTCAAGTCCTCCTAACGAAGAGTAAAAGTAGTCTGAGGATGTCAGTGTTTGAAGGCATGTATAATTTATAGATGCGTTTCATGTCAGAAATTTTGGTACTTTGTATTGAGATAATTGAATGCCATTGATAATTTTGTACATGAAGAGGTTCAATTGAGATGATTTTGGAGACAATGCTCGTTGCCCCTCTCTGCATTCTACTTCTCTTTTTGTTTATACAGGGCTCCTCACTATTTTATTTATTGGCCGCAGGGAGTAGCTACCCAAAATCGAGCAGTTTGGGTTGAGTGAGTCTTGGTAAATGGGTTAAAAAATCGGAACAGGGGCTGCTCGGTTGAGAATTAGTTAGAATATTGCAAAATGAAGCTCTGCTATTTCTTATGTCAATCAGCATGATTTTGTGGCCTGTCGGTGAAACATACTTTAGATATGGTAAAATCTTTCTTTGGCAGCTTTGTGAACTGCATTGGTTTATAGAAAAAGACAACGGCATTTTAGGTTGTTTTCCACATTGGTTCCGTTAGAAACGACACTGCAAATCGTTTTTATGTCTTGGCAATATCAGTTTGATAGCACACGAATGGTGTACCGCAAAATTCTCTGTAGGGGCGTCAATGGCTAAGGCCAGATTGGAGAGTTCCGTCAAATCCGTCACAAGTACTACAATTCAGACATCTTTTTAACCCAAACCCAAAAAGAAATGGAGGCTGCTTGTTTGACAAAAAATTCTAAGACTAGAAAATGAAGTCCGCATTAATCGGAAGAGGGAGAAGAGAGAATAGTTTGAGACAACTTTACGTTAACGTCATGATGTCATTGGCGAGATTGCTGTTAGCTGCCATCGAAATTGCTGTCAAGTTCGACATCCATCACCAGTCCATGGTGATTTCCAACATGTCGAAACTAGTTAACTCCCCCAAAATGGTTTTGCTTGGTAACGTTTAACGTGAAAGGTGAGTAATTATATAAAGTTACTTTTCCCGTTGATATGGCCCGAAAAATGAAAACTCCATTGTGGTCAGTAACTTTTCCATGTCATGCAATTATGTTTCTCTAAATAACAACTAAGCTTTCTTGACCAAAAAGAAAAGGCAGACTTTATAGGTGATGATTTTTGAATTAATAGTATTTTTCACCTTCTACAATCGGTAAATTTTCAACAATAACAGTTATTTCCCATCCATAATAAGGTTGGTGATTCATTCTGTGGTTGGTAACTGCTAATATAAAAGTACAAGATATTTCCCATCCCATTGAAAACTTAATCATTTGACTAGTAAGTTTTCAAACGAAATGGTATCCATTGGCATCTACAGAAACTTTTATACGTGATTAATAACCATATCCACAACAAAGTAGTGATATATCTACATATCAAAAGCTTTTCTACACAAGTTCTGATCAAACAAGTATACCCAACTATTGCCAGTAAATTGGTCCACAGTAACTCAGACAAAAAAATGAAACTTGCGATGCTTTCAAATAGGATTATCTTCGTACCATTATTAGCCAAACAATGGGATTAACTTGTTATGGAAACATCAGAAGTGTAAATTGTACAAAAGGTCCTATAGAAGAAAATGTACCAGAGGTCACTGAGCTTGTCAAATAAATCCAATAGCAGCGTCATGGCTAACATTTTACGTTGATTAGTCATTAGTAACAGTTTAAGTTGGCCCTTACAAGAGATCACTTTGCAAAATGGCAAAGATATGAGAGGAGGAAATTTCAGTCTATTGACTACAGTAGAACACATGACCATGTTCTCTACTCACAACAGCTATCATACCACAGAATAATACATTTATCTTTCAGGTGTTTTGCACTAACTTGCCATTTAAAACTCATACAGGAGGTTCAAGTTACAATAAGACTGCGATCAGATATATACACAACTTCAATCACAGAGCAAAATTGAAAGACAATGCTGCTCACCTCTCGCAATACAAGCTGCACGCAGAAAATGAAGCATACCACTCTCCCTCCATGGCAGGAAATCATTACAAGAGGAATGATATCAGCAGCCAGAACCCACCACTGATGAGCGATCATCTGTGTTGACCGCAACATCAGACCCTCCATTGGCTGGGCTGACATCTTCCACTGGAAGCTTTATTTTGGGTAACAACCTCTTGACTTCCTCTGTAGTGTAGATGTAAATCTTCTTTGCCATTCTGCAGAATTCACTGAAAAAAATAAAAGAGGGTTAAAAATATTCGATTGCAATTCTTTTATCAATACAATAGAATTTTCTCCAGAAAGGAATGACCGGTATCTAGTTCCCTAGTGCTCAAGGATAATACCAAATTTGATCAGATGCAGGGTAGCAATCAAACCCAAGTTATGAACCGCAGTGGAAGTAAAAACCATTCAGTAGTCACAAATTTGAACTCATTAACTGGGCTTAACAGTGAAGCAAGTGATGTTTTTAAGCTCCTTATGTCCAGATGCAGAGGCAAAATAAGAAATTTGCAGAAAATGCCAATGGAAAGTATTTAAACAAAAAAATGGAAGTCCAATCTTTAGCTTAATAAATTAGAAACAAATCCAATCACCGAACTTGCAAATAGAGAAAATGAAATAGCCTCTGCATAACTAAATGTCAGTTCTACAAGCAAGCAAAATACACAACTTATGCACCAAGTGCACAGTCCAAATGTATATGCATGTGCGCGTGTGATGCTCTTGTCGAGTTCTATATGCATGCTCTTGTTAAGTTTTTGTGTCCACACATGCATGCATGTTGGAAAATAATGATACAGAGGAAGGGATAATGGCCATGCTGTAGTTTGATTCCAGAACCATGTTAAGTTAAATAAAAACAATCATCATGCTAAGAAGTCCCTCCCTCCCTCCCAGAGACATCTTTAGAACAGTGGAGGAGTCTGATTTTCCCAAGGCCTCTGTTTGGAAGTGAAACACAGTTAGAAAGGAAGTGATCCAAACAATTATCTCCGATCCAAACAATTCAGACCTGACCAATAAATCTTTCTTCCTTGTCTTCAGTTCAGAAGTTTAACTAAATTACCTTAATTAACTCTCCTTTGTACCTGATGAGGCAAATAGTTATGGTGAATAAGCATAAAAGATGTCTTTCTATTATTGTTTGGCCAGATGCCATTACAAAGGCGGTCTATGGCATACTGCAAAGTGTAGTTCCTTAGTTGATAGCATGAAAAAAATGAAGTTCATCTAGGCATTCACCTTTCTAACAAGTGACTCCGGTGATGCTGCAGGTTGTTTATTTCACAGACAATTTTTTATCTAAGGATAAAACCATCTACAAGCTACAGAAATACCACCTAGATAGTCTAAAAATGTCATATCCTCACATGATTCTTTGATTTTACAGACTACCCCAGGTATCATAATCAAGTACTAGGATGGTTTAAAGCTTAAAACCAAAATTAGGGACAGTCTCAATATAAGCTTTTATGCTTGTGACTTCATTTCCATTGAGAAGACAAAGCATCTGAAAGAGACTTACTGCCATGGATCATCTCCAACCATCATCATGTCATCTTCATCATCTGTATAGACAACCTGCCATTTTCTCATTGATCCACAGAGCTCGCTTTCAATCTCAAACATTTCTTCAAATCGCATGAGCAGGTCCTCATAACAATTAAACTGTGCCAAATTGACAGCTCTCCCAACAGCAATTCCTTGCATGTGAACCTAGAAAAAATAACCCCATCAGATGATATCATCTTGTGCATTGCATATTTCGACATAGAATAAGAAAGAAAATATCAATCAACTATAGACCGCCAATTTACAGCTTTAGAAAAACATCACATATACCATAAGATGGCTTAGTATAAATCCCAAAAGATGGCAAATTTGATACTTAGCTTTGCAATGCCACCATTAGAGCACACGTATCAATCCTCAAACCATATGAAAGAATTATGTTTTTCTAAATATCAAAAGGCATCATGCATCACATTGCATAGTGGGGATAGGGCTACTGATTTGCAATCCTAGAAAAGAAAATAACTCCAGATATTACAAAACCCAAATAATAAAAATCCCTGATTCATGCATTACCTTAATGCAGGTACGAATTTGCCTGCTTTGTAGATCCTGAGAAGAATTTGGGCATGATTTCTCTGGATCATAACATACAGAAGAATTATCAAAATGATTCATACACGAGGGTTCTTGGTGCTCTTTGAAATCATCATCAACAGTTTTATCATCGTCCCTCTGTCCTGCAGCCATGGTTACTGATGAACTTTCTTTTTTGGCACTGTCAAGTAGCTGAACGCCAAATAACCTGCAGCCACTACCACCGCTCTCTCTCTTTTCATTAGATTCTTTCCCATTAACTGGTGTACATGGATCTGTGATAGTTTCCATATGGCTAGACCAGTTGACTGTGTAGCAAGATAGAGCAGCTGGTGAGCCATTCCCATTGTAACTTACAGATTTTGACCTAGCAGATGGAGAAAACTTGGGAGAGAGATAGACATCTCTTCCCCTCTGGGAATCGCCATATGGAAAATCTGAAGAATTATCAGGAGCTTTAGGTGCACCTATTACCAAAGACACAAGAAAGCTGTCAATATGTCAAGAAACAAGAAAAGTAGCATTTCTAAATATACAAGGAAGCAAGGTGCTTACTGAACACAGAATGTTCTGGTAAAGCAGGTGGCCGTGCTCGCTTGTTCCTTTGTACTTGCTGGGAATTAGAAGGAGCAGTCACAACAAGTGGCTCCAATTCCCATGGTGAAACTCTGTCGGGACGCAAGATTGATGAAGGTTCGTCCCATTGGACCTACAAGGAAATGTAAGTCAGTAGATTACCCACTTATTCCTGATTAAATCTTCTTCTAACAATTGAGGAAATTAAATGTATTGAATATCAACCTCAAAGAAAAACCTTATTAGCACCACTATAAGCATGATTCAACAAACTCAATCGGTGAGCGAATGTGCTCAGCTGTCAAAACTCTCAAGAGGTTGGACTAATTGGCATCACAGCAAGAGCCCAAAAATAAAAATAAAAACAACTTATCAGAGTAGTTTAAGGTTCAAGTCAACGGTGGCACAAAACGAGAAATTTGGGTTGGAATATCCTCAGGCAGGTCTGAAGATGATTCTGTGAAAAATAGTCATAATAAAAAAGGGGGGTGTTGGTGGCATAGGCAATGGTAAGCTACAATTTAAGCAGCTTTGAAATTTTATGGACTATATAGTCTTATGAAGATGGTAATGAGACCTGCAAGCAGATATGCTGCAGGAGCAATGTCTGTGCTACTTGCCATTATTGAAAGAAGAGCTGCTTCAAACCTGAGTGCCTAATGATAAGAATAGGCTTGTCCATCATAAACTTCAGGGCACGGAAGAGGCCCAATGCCAATAGTTATCAAGAATAAAAGGTCAACATTTAAGAAGAATTTTCCATATTAAGTACCATTAAATTGCAGTCAGGTTCTACAGAGCGCATTCCATTGGTATTGCAAAATGCCCAGGGAACATTTTGTAGTTGAGGTGATCCAAAATGATTTTATACTAACATCCAGACTCACAGAAAACAAGCAGCAGGAAAATCCAAGCTTTTTCCCATTGCTTTGCTCTGGTTGGTTTGCCTCGTAAATTTAAGTTTCACCAGTTAACTAATCCAACAGATTTATCCATGGATCCGGAGGCATTATCATGCGCTGATGTTCACTAGCCAGAGGTTTGTTACATCAGCATCCTGGCTGCTGGGATGGGGCTGATAAGGAGCAAGCTCTCTTTTCAATTTGAAACATGTCCCCTAGGGCTCAGGATTTTTATGAGAAGGAAAGTTGTGACCAGCAAATTTGCAAATTAAAAATCTTATTTGAATTGGAGCACATCAGAGAAGAGACATAACTGTCACAAAACGTGCCCAGCAAGCTATTGAGGCTAAAACAAATATTCTTTGATCAGATAAAAAGGAAGTCAACGTTAAGTTTTTTTCCTTTGATTCCCAGGCAACCAAAAACAAAAAGGAGCTCCTCTAAATTATATGTTCAGATATTACCCTACTTGATCACAGCTTCAGTTTTATGACACATAAGTAAGCCAAAATGGCATCAGTGATCAGTGTTTGTAATTTGACTTAAAATCATGTTCCACTTCTGGTTAATCTGCTTTTCCACTGGTTTTTCTCAATAATTGCTCCACCCAATTCTGGTCCACGTCTCAAGTTTCACACAAAAAATTTCAACCTACAAGACCAGAAGTCTTTAACATATCATTACTTCTATGACGGACAGATGCATCAGACCTCTTAAAATCGCTCATAGTCTCTTATAGATGGTCATTCAAAAGAGGCGCCCAGTCACCAGAAGAGTGCCAGACAGGATAGAAATGCTTGTTGGGAAGGGAGAATGATTCTTGATGTGGTTCTCATTGCAAAAGAGCTTGTTCATTGATAAAATCTTCATAAAATTTGTACATAACAATATCTGCAAGGACTAGCGGAGGGAGAATGGTTTAGCACAGGCATCTTTTTAATGTTGCATTACCTCATCATAATTTCCCATGCTAGAGAACCAGTGGCTGTTCCATAGGGACCTTCTAATGCCTACTTTTGGTACCACCAGGCATAAAATGCATTCTGTGGACATGCCTGCTGTCCTGGTCTTTGTAGATCCTTTTCTTGTATATATGCTATACATGAGTTGGCAGCTCTTAATGTCCTAAAGTGCAATTTTTCCTATTATTGCCTAACTGTCCACATAAATGAAGAAAGACGAACAAAGATACATGTATGAGTGTACACATAGATGTCCAAGGTTCTTATTACATCAGTGACGCATGAACATGTCATTTCTCCCAAGGTGAATGAATTCCATAGATGTCCAAGGTTCTCATTACATCAGTAAAGCATGAACACCTCATTTCTCCCAAGGTGCCCATGAATTCCTAATTTGTTCTTGCAATCTTCCTCCAGATTGGGCATTAACAAGTATGAAAACCAAGCTCAAGGAATTTTATAATTTCAAGCTAAATCCCATATTTAGATAATGTTGACACAATAATTCGCAATTTAAAAATGATTCAACAAGCAATAGAGGTGAGATGAGATTGGCTACTCAATATGCCACAGGCCTTCCTAAAAAATGTCCAAGACATCACTTCCAGAAAAACATCATACTAATCATCATCTAATTCATATGATCTTTGAAATTGCTAGATATATTTTGGTGTGAACTGTAAACCAAAATGACTTAGAAAGGAAAATGCTAACCTTTAAGGATCTCCATTCAGAATTATTCCATCCAGATGACATGCTGTCTCCAACACCAATGATTGTGCCACTGAACCTGTGATTTGATAAATACCTTGTTTAAAGGTTCTCAGTTTCCTCCAGTTGTGAGGGAAAAAAATATGATAAGTAAGCAACACGGATACCTTCTTTCTGAAACTTCTTCACCTTCAAATTTCATTTTAAACCTCATTCCAATGGATAGCTTGTGGGCCCGTGCTTCAAGATATTTATTGAGACTCACAATGAACTCAGACCTACTTGTTCTGCAAAACAATGCTCTTTGAAATGAAGTCGCTGTTTTAAGACAAATATTTTACTATTTTCTTTGTCGGTCAATATTTAATGAAAAGCAACAGCATAACCACAAATTGTATAGACAATCCTAGAGGCAGAAGATTAATCTCCTAACAATAATTCGAGTCCACCTTAGCATTAAAAGATATCATTAACAAGTCCAACTTCCTCTTGATCCTCCTTAACTTCCATGGTTCAACATAAATACCAGAACTGCTGTATACAACCATTCAATCCCCCTCATCTAAATAGTTTACTTACTTAAATTTTTGTTTGCATATTTGACTGAACTGCCTTTTTCTAATTTTGCAAATTTATTGACTGATTTCTCTCCATATCTCATTCTATTGGCTTTTCTAAGGTACACCTAAGGCTAAATACTTTTCTAAATGAAAAGGCTTTGACTGATTGCAACAAACCTTGGTTTGTAGAAAACAGAAAAGAGAGTTCCAGTTGCAATGGCATGAGATGCAGTGGCCAGAACCCCAAGATGCATGCTGTGACTAGAAATAACAGAGGATGGCATGTTACTTTGCTGTCTCATTAATCTCCTAACCCCAACGCGCAATTCTCCATCTTCACCCCTGTATAATGCATACTAACATGTAATTAATGAAACAATTCCAAAGGTCAAAGATAAATTCAAAAACATTGTATTGTGTGCAACATACCTCAAAAATATAAAGGCATCGCCAGCAATCAACTTCTTGGAGCTCACAAAGACACTCCATCCAGTAGTGAGTAGGTGGCGCCTAGGTTGCCCTGCAATAAATGTTATATCAGCATAATGAACTGAAGCATCTACAAAGAACACAAGATGAACTGTACAGAGAACTGACACAATGATAAATCAGTTTTCAACTCCCAAGAACTATTACACGAAGATGAAGAAAGAATACAAGCTCACGGTTTCCGGACCATATCAAAGATAAATTTTTCAAGCACACTTCTCAAAAAATAACCTCGAAAAATATGTCGGAAATGCCATTCGTTGCTATGTAGATCAGTTGCAACCAATTCTTGCCAAGGGGGCTGCTGGGACATATCCTGCACAGGGAAGTTAAATAATGACAATAAGTATACACATAAAATGTTCAAGAAATAAGGTAAAGAGGGTAATGCACAACCTATTAATATAATTACATATATAACCTATTAAAAAATTGAACATTTCACCATAGCTGTAGGGCTTACTAGAGGTGGCAGACACTCTTCAGCATGCCTCCGTAGGACAGAAAATCCCCCATGAGTACTTGTGTCAGAAGCGGTAAGTGTCTTGCAAAAGGAATGCACCTTGCACCTTGGAGGATCTGGGAGGGGAGGATCTCCGCTTGTGACTTCAGTTTGCTGATTTTAGGATTGCAACATAGTAACACAGTTATAATTATGAGAAGGGGCGCCCAAGTCAAAAGGAAACATAACATCATTAATATAGAAAGAGTATAACTCATGTACTAATCGAGCATTTAAGTGAAAGGAAGGCAGAACATGCTCACTTCAGGTTCAGGTAGCAGAGTTATCTGTGCATAAACTTCATCTGTTTCAGGTTCAGCCTGCAGTTTCAGGTGCTAAGCTTAGGAAAGGAATACTTAGAACAAATTAATAAACAATATTTAAGCATCATGGAAGCAAAAGCATTTTCCTGTGTGATCATGTATATAAGGTGGTATAAAAGCTCACCCGGAGCTGAATATTGACTACCCTGCAAAGAATTTTAGGGGGCAGATTGAAGGAAGGCATTTGTTGTTCCAACCCTCTGTTTGTTGATGCTTCAAGCTATTAAAGAGAAATAAGCGTCAGTACAAACAGTAGCAGTGACCTCAATCATTTAAGAACTAGATGTTGTTTCATGATGCTCATTACATAAATCCAAGAAGAACATGCAATTACTACATGAAAGATTACCAAGAAATGCATGACCAGCTGAAAATAAAAATAGAAAATTATGAATATATGAACAAACAAATAAATGAATTCCACTTCCATCAAGATATCATATGAAGGTTGGCTATGGATGACCTTACTAACTTACCTGCTCCATATGACCTTGTGGAAAATAATAGACACGCTCTCCCTCTCGAGGAAGGGTGACAAGAGGGCCAGCACAGGCATGCCACAGCTCTTTGTATAAAGCATCAGAAAACGCACCTGGTTATAAAAGAGGAATAACTTATGGAAGATGAATTGGATTCAAGCTTAAAGCATACATGAGCTAAAAATATTCACTCAAAACCCATTTTCACGGGCCATCGACAGCTTTCTACATCAGTTCTTGGACACTCGAAATAATAACCTCACTCCATCATCCTGACACTAGGAAAAACATTTAGGCAAGTTTCATATTAAATGGAAGAGGAATCGCAGGAAAATCAAAGTAGTTGGTAGTAAGAAGAAGATAGCATGATTTGCTTCAATATTTACAACAGTTGTTCCAGCATATTAAGAAAAAAGTAAAATGAATGAGAGAGAGAGAGAGAGAGAGAGAGAGAGAGAGAGAGAGAGAGAGAGAGAGAGAGAGATCCCCAGTGAAGAACTTCAAAACCTTCATTATTAAAGTTAGACAATAGAAGTAGCGTACAGTAAGCTTGTAAAATTTGCCTGATAAAGTTGTATCTGTCCTTCTAGGAATCTCTCTCACTCTATCACTTTCTACCTTTACAAATCAAGCGAAAGGCAGTGCTCATTGGAAATAACAATGTCTATGCCACTAAGATTAATACCTAAGTTTATACCTGACAATATTGTATCATTACTAGCTCATAAAGAACAAAATCAGTAAACGGCAATCACAATTCAAAACTTTTTTACCAATATAAGCTAATAGATTGTAGATTGACATTCAACAAAGTGACCTTAGAAGCAAATCTTAAATTTGTTTATTTTTACATTTTCCCATATCTTTTAGATATTAATTGATAAAAATATATGGGTTGTCATCCAAATCACCTTTTCTGGCCTTCCACTGGAGTATTGAAGACATTTCATCAAACATATGCCTTACTTTCTTTATGCATAGGCATGGCCTTTAAGCAAAATTTAAGGTATTTCTAAACAAATTTTCACATTTATGTACTAACCAACTATCCAAACCACCACCATAAAGCCATAATATTGTTGAATATCTTAACAAGCAACACTTAGGTTCTTAATGATGTATTGTATAAACATATGTTATATATCACCACAAACAAAGCACCACATGAATAGCATGCATAGTAACTGTAGAAGAATGTATCAAAACCTTGATAAGGCCGCCCGCACGAATGATTTGATGCATGAGATGCCATCAGAGAACCACAATGCTCTTAAAGATGATCTCAATGTAAAAATACCAGCTTTAAGATCTGCATCAAAATCCAAGCATGATCATCTACATGTAATCTCACATACCATCAGCCCATTTGGAGCTCTTCATACAAAATGCTTAGATGTGATGCTCATATGAGAAATAGCAAACCCAATCCACTCCAAGGAGTCAAGTCCATCTTCCAAATCATTCAGCTCTCTCTCTCACAGTGTTGTTAATTAACTTGAGTTCAACACTTAAAATATTTTAGAATATTTAAAAGGTTGTACAACACAGGATAGTTTGGGAACTCATTTCTATTCAAGGGGTTAATTGAGACAACAACTAGATTTCCCCAGTCCTGATTGGCTTATACAAATGGAGAAATGAGACATGAGAAAGATGCATAGCCTTGCCACTTGAGTTGTGCTTCACAGATATGTCAAACTAAATTTCTTGAAGGCAATCGACTCAACCGATGTGCTTTAGTACTATTGACCCTCAAACAGATGGTCAAGCAATGATCTAAGAATGGTGATTTCACAATAGAACAAGCTAATAAAGATAAGAGAGAGTTGATCAAAATAACTCCCAAAAGATACCATTTGAAGCTCTCAAAGATAAAATTGTCTATACGTGTTCTAAGCAAGCCAGCAACCACAAGAAGCTAGTGCAATGGATGATAATGACAATCTGCTGAAGATAACCAAGAGGTTCAGGTAGACGTAAGATGACTTGGAGGGCTTAAAGAGAAGTTTGCTTTAGTCAAGCAACCAGAGTTCAATGAATCCATCAGAGGACTCTTACACTTGGGAGGAGATAGCACTCTAACTAAGCCACAAATCAACCAAGTAGATATATTTTCTGCTTTAAATGCCTCTGAGAGACTTCTGAGAGGAAGATGAAATGGTCGACTCCAAAATGGAAAAGGATGCCACTGAAGATGTAGTTAGATATCAACAAAGGGTAAGTTTAAAAAATATATAGATATTAATGGTGTAATCATCAAGCTAATAGCCTTTGGGAGCATTTCAATTGCAAAGACCAATTCAGATGAATATGCTGAAATCATCCAATCTTATCCACATATCTAGTTCTCTCAGACATGGAGATGCTGATACAAGAGCATAATTTTGTCCAATTTAGTTATGTTAAGATGTGGATTGCTCAAGAAAGAAGAGCTTGATCTGCAAGTGTATTTTAAAATTAAGTATACCCCTGGCATGAGCAGAATAGGCATTTCTTGAGAATAATTATTGTTTTTCTAACTTCTAAGCAGTAAACTCGACTCTGTTTAGGCCTCTGTTTTCGTACTTATTAACAGTCTGTTCGACTATAGCTACATCAGCGAGGCTCAACATTGGCCACAAACAAAACTATAAAAGGCCAAAGAAAACCATCGCAGCTGGACTCACCATTCTCCAAAGTCAGCTGATCCAAGCTCACTTCTCTTCCCTCTGCATCAAAAATAAGTAATATGATTATCTCTCAAAAATTCCATAATCTCCTATTTAGGAAATTTAGCTCCTGCTAAATATATTCAAATACTAAAAGAAGGAATATCCTCTTCTTCTTTCATCTCTCCAACACTACTCCAGATGTTAACGATTCTATAGTTGATCTCTGGTGTCAAATGCATTGATTTTCCACATTGGTGCCTCCAGTTATAGTCTCTGTTTGACAACCCTCAAACCAAAAATTTGTATGGATCCTTTCATCAGTCAGATCACAACCACTTATTTCTCAGACCCAAATAAATAACTTTCCCATCGAAGGTACATAAACTGGGTTCACTTGCAAGCAACTTCATGGGCAATCTACAAGTGCCCCAACATCAGCTTCATCTAGTTCATCACAACTCCACAGCCCCAACTCACAGCCCCAACTCCGACGAGACGCAACACATAAAGACGCGCGCGCCGACCACGACGAGCCCACGTACGACTCGCAAACGCCCAAAAGACACGAGCCGAAGGGACTCCGTCTCGAAAAGCGAATGCAACCCAAAACCCCCATCAAGCAAAACAACATTTTACAACCCGGATCTAAGGTCACGAGCGAGCAAAATCAAGACTTGACCCACACCCACATTTCCTCGAGCAACAGTAGACAGACCCAGAATCTGATCGAGCAAGAATTGAGTGCAGAAGACGCGAGGCGCAGCCAGGTCCTTTCCAGCTCAGCCCCCCAAATCGGGAACACAGGAGATAGCTCGACAGCAACAGCAACAGCAGCAACAACAACAACAAGAACAACAACAAAGAGGGAAATCTTACCGAAAGCAAAGAAATTTCTCCCTCTTCAAGAGATTATCCGGAAGAAACGGAGCAAATGGGTCGGATTCGGGAGTTGAAAGGGGGCGGGGAGAGGATGGGAGGAGGAAGAAAATGGGTGGGAGGAGAAATATCGATTGTTTCAAGGAAAAGCGAAGAGACAGCGTTAATAGTCGCTTCTGTCTCTTCTGTTTGGTTGAAGCCGACATGACCCAACCACTGCCTTTTCTTTCTCTCTCTCTCCCTCTTTTCTTTTTCCTTTTTTATTTTTTATTTCTATTTCTTCTTCTCTCTCTTGTCTTTTTTTTCCCCCTCTTTTACTTCCATTAGTAATCTATTGCATTAGCTCCAAAAATGGAAAAAAAATAAATAATGGTCTCTCTCTCTCATAACAAGAAAAAAAGAAAGATAGATTCGTGATAGATAAATTGCCTTTTTTTATGAGTACATACGTCAATTTATTTTATTAAGACTTGCCTGTACAATACGGATGTCAGTTTTCACATTAAGTTAAGAAATTTTTTGAATATTTAAAATTAAGACAAGTGGGGATCTAATGAATCCAAAATTGACCGTGCAACTTGGTCTTTGCAAATGAGAAGCAAGCGGTGCTGCTATCGTGACCCTTGCGTTGCGATTATGAAAAGAATGAACTATTTTCTATTGAGAAAGTGGTTCAAGTTATCACAACTAGAGATGATTGCACTATCTTTTTCCAATAGCCAATTATAATTAGCTTATAAAATATGGACGAATTTTACTGAAAGTAATATTAAAAATGTAGAACATATCAAGTAAAAATTACAGGAAATATTGAATGGTTAAAGAGCTTGGCGATCATTAATAGCTCCTAGGGTCCCTCTTTTGATGTTTGCTCGTACCTTGTACAATTATTGTTATCTAACTTTAACTCTTCATTCGTGTTTGTAACAACATTAACCTTCAAAAGTTAAGAAGAAGTTAAAAGAGGTGGGGTAAGATAATTAACTCATTGATTAAAAAAACAACCATCACAGATAAAAATATATTAATTAATTAATGATCCGACGTGTAACTTCTTTCTTCTCCACTAATGTTTGGCGTCACACCGATTACTCATGAAATCTTGATACCAAGGAGTTCCCAACACCGACAACCCCAACAAGAGCCGAATCTTGTCAATGCGATAAGTAATCTTTTCACTTGAGAATCGACTTAAAGGCTTAATATGGTCCAAACCCTTAATTTCATGGAAACGACTATTTGCTCAATAATCTTATAAATATCATCATCATTATCCTTATGTGTAATTTTTTACTACACGAAAAGCAGTCATTATTGTAATTATTAATTAATAAAAATAACAAAAAGAAAGAAATAAACTAATTTCCTCCGCCTTTTCTTACGTGGAGCGACTATAGGATGGTCAATTCCTAAATGGGGACAATTTCGTGTACTCCTATATCTCTCTCTCTCATCTTCTTAAATAAATAATAAATTTATTTTAATAAATTTTTATAATTAATTATAATTTCTAAATAAAATAAAAGGGGGAGAGGGGAAGGGTGACAGGTGAATGGGGAAGGGGAGAGGTGCCCCCATCTCCAAACAGCTTCGTCTTGTCCCACGGTCTTCACGCAAATGGAATATTCCTCTTAGTCAATTTTTTCCCTCTTAATTTGACCTTCCCAAGGCCCTTACTACTATTCATTTATTTATTTATTTATTTTTGCAGATTAGTCCCGTGAGCCAGTTTGACACGTCATCGATCATTAATGTCCTGATTAATGAATTAATTAATTAATCAATTCCATATAATTATGCATGTAGGTTGTAATTGACGAAGCTGGCCACCTGGGAATTTACGGGAATGCCACCCGCACGTGCGGGCTTAGGTCATCTCCTACGCCGGCCGGCTTAGTTTAGAATTCTAGTTCCTTATTATTAGGCTGTATTTTTGTGCCAAAAAGAGGTGTGAACTCACACTCCGACGACAAAATTTATCCCTACCACATCAATTTTTTTGCTCTTGGGATTAGAATACCCATTTCGTCTAATTGGACTTACGTAGCAATTGACGTGACAAACGATAATGACGTATATAAATAACACGTCATCATAGCGAAAACATTGGGGCGGCAACATATGTAAAATGGTATCATTTTGCATGTGGATCCAAGCTAGTGTTTAATGACATGATTTTGTATATAACCATCACTTTTATTTTCAGTTCAGATATATCATTTGTAGTGGTCATTGTAATTTGTTGAATCAATTACTATTGAAAAAAAGTTATCGGGTGGGTATTTTTTCGTGCCATGAGTAAAAATTTATGATCGATTGTTAAATTGAAGAGTGAGGATACTTTTGTTCTTAAAAAAAAAAAAAACCTCTGATCGAATTATATTTTTCATGGAACAAAGTTTTGTTGGGATAAAGGGATATGGGGTCCCTCATATTACCAAGTTTTACCATCTATGCCAATCAAACACAAGAGCCACCATCATGACCTGTAGCAAAAGGATAAAAGGGCAAATTAAAGTCAAAAGGGACTCTTTGATGGAACTCCTACCTCTCTTTTAGTAATTCAAGAGCTTTATCTGATGTAGAACTTAACCCCAATTGACAGATTTTCTTTTGGGCACGGCGTGAGGAGAAGTCTCAAGTGACTGATCTCTAGAGTTTTTAAGTGGGTCAAGTCAAGGGAAGAGTACCTGTTAAGGCATCTTGGGGAGGCTATGTGACAAAAATTGCAAGCCTTTGATGGATGAATGAAATCTTTTTGGACAGTCAAGCATCTGCCCTCTGCTGGGAGGCTCAACATTGTACCATCTGTCAAGTATGGTCTTGTGAATATGTGGAGCTAGGTTTTGTGCTTCCTAACAAGGTTTTGAAGATTGGTGGAGAGCAGATGTGGTGTTTTCTTATGCCTAGAGGTGCAAGAGTAGCTTGGGATGGTATATACTCCAAAGTGCGAGGGTGGTTGGGGTTTAAGAGGAATAATCCCTTGGAATCATACTTTGTACATTGAGAGATCTTTGGAAGTTGTTGATGAAGTCTGGATTTATTTGGGTGCCGTGGACCACTGAATATCTATTTAAGCAGTCATCAATCATCAATTTGGGCTGCTCAAGCAAAGAACGATAGTACCTACGTATGAAGGAAGTTTTTGAAGCTTAGGAACATCAATGGAGAAGGGAAGGATCCTTTTTTGTGGCATGATCCTTTGCAATGGCTGTGCATAATAGTGGGAATGGTTAGGCTTGGCCACCGGGAAGATCTGAAGGTTGGGCTTATATTTAGGGTGCTTTTTGTCTTAATCCTGGCTCTGCAGATCACTGCTCAAATATTATGGAATGGAGCCCTTTATCCACTTGTGGAGAGAAAGGAAAGAAAGTAAAATCCATGATGGGTACTCTCCTCATATGGATAGGGTGGTGAAGAATGATGAGATTGTTACCAAAGAGAAAGGAAAGAAAGCAAATCACCTTTGATTAGTACAAACCGAGGATCTCGGCTTAGTTTTTATACTTGGTCCATCAAGGTTAGTTGCTCATACATAGAGGGTGGCAATTCCCAACACGACACGACATGAGAACATGACTCTCACCTGATGCGCGTCTATTAAGAGAGGCCCAAAACTTGACGCGGCATTTACTTTAAACCGACACGAAAGGGTACCATATTCATCCATCTTTCATGAAAAACATTTTGGAATTACACTATACGAATTGACCCAACAAGAAAAGCCAAGTCTTTCGCTCATGGAGTTCCTTTCGGTTCCGAGCAATCCAAAAAGGCAACTCACTTACCCAATAAAGAAAAGAAGTAAACTCGATGAGAACTTCATCGTTAGATCTTATCAACAGCCACGTCTCTTTCAAACTCCAAAGGCGTGTCATATGATTAGATTCTCATCTCGATACAAGTTTGCAAGATACACGGCTCGAGTTTTGACTTACCAATCACCTTTGGCGACCTGCCAAAGATGGGTTCGATCGTCCCTTTCGTCGTGGGGTCTTGAGAATGTGCTTGAGAATCTGGCAAGGCATCTGCAGAACTTGGGCTCAAGGACAAGAAAAGGAGAAGAAACGTGGGTGACGAGGGCCATTTCCGACAGAAAAGGGCCTTCGAGTTGTGGCGCGAGTGGAGGTTCGGTTTGGTCATTTTCACAAGCGAAATGGGCTTCGAAATGTCTACAGTGATTGCAAGTGTTGGCTGTCGAGAATGGGCCTAATCAGTGCACGCCTACCATGATCCTTCTCTCCACCAAGTGATGTTGGGATACAGGGGGTAGAACATGATCCATTGCACCGATTTGTAGAGTGATGAGACGAAATATAATGGAACATGATCTATTGCTCTTAGCTTTCATCTCGTAATATGTCGTGTGAACGTGAAAAGTGTCGATGCTTTCATTTGATAGTGAGCCATGCGAATGACACGAACATGGCTAGGGATGAAAGATCGAAACCCTGACTTTTAACTGGGCGGATTCTTGAACACTTGGTATTCGGACGGTAAAACCAACTTTCAATCGGGGCGGACTGAATTCTTTTGCAATGGCTTTATGAGGATGTTGTTTTTGGGCCTAATGGGCTTTTCTTTCCTTGAAAAAAAATTACCAACTCTTTAATCAATCGAGAAATAGAAAATCTTCGATACTTCTTTCATCTTAAATCGCTTGAATCTTCTCCAGTGGCCTTCTCTTGCAGATGAAAATCCTCTTTCCTATACGGTGTTCTTTTTGGTGTCTCGGCAATTCTCAACCATTGATATTATCTTTGTTTCCATAAATTCATTGTCTTGATTCATTGAGACATCAAAAAGGAAGTACCATAGGTGATAGAGGATCCATGTCCTTCTTATGCTCTTATCTATTCTCCTTCAAGAAAAAGCTTTTTATGGAATAAATGATAACCGATCATGCTCAAACTCTTACAGCACTAATAACACTACCTCTCCAATCTTTATTAGCTACCTCCATGAGCTTCTTTCATGTGTCTTACCTTCTTTATGTCGACACAGATCAAGATCGATGATGGTGTTGAAAAAAACAAAAAGTGACCAAAAACCAGTCAAGTCACATTCAGATTGAAATGGAACCCTAGTCTAAAATTCAAAAGGTTTGATCATATGACTGTGTTTCAATTCACGCCAATCGTTTGACTTGATGTCGTGGCCTCTTTCATGAATCTTCCTGCTATCTTTGTCAATAGATGGGTCGCCACATCAAAGAGCATCATCAACCAGAAAAAGACGAACACAGTGAAGACGGATCTTCCGAGGATTGCGAGCTCAGATTCAAGGCCAAATCCATATCACCGAACATAAGAAGATGGCTCGCATGTGTCATGGTTGGTGGTCTTTACAGTCGCCACTTCAGGGGTCAATTCAAGTCGCGATCACATTAGAGGAATGCGGCTAGGGTTTTTCCAAAATTTCAAAAAATGGGTCCACAAATAAGTTGTCATAAATATTAAAGTATCTACTAATATTTTTATTTTGCCATATTTTGCGAATAAGTTGTCACAAATAAGTGATGTACGCGCCCCTTTTTTTGCGCCTTGACTAGTTCGCCTCTCCCTATGATTTTAAGAGCGCATTATCTTTCATTGCCCTGATGTACTCATAATTTGAATTCTGCAATGCTCAAGATTTCAAGGAGAAAATCAAACTCTCTTATTATTCAAGTCAAAGCCTTATTCATGCACATCGAATGTTGATCATTCACAGAGTTAGCCACGCACTAAGCATCATCACGTAGAAAATTTATCTGATGGATACCAAAGACTTCAAGAACGGAGCCCGCAATGCACTCGCCGTCCATACGATTGCTTTCTTTTTGACCAATTATAACGCCACGTCATAAAGGCAGATAAACATGCCAAGTGGCGTGCTCCATCAACAGGTGCGTGGAGAATTCATGGACCAAGTTCAGAGGGATCGATCTCTCGATCCCTTCATCCATGTTCATCTTTCATTTCTCTTTTTCTTCTCTCTTTTTGTCCTTTCTTGCTGACAAAATTGTCACATAAAGGGAGCTGTGAACAGAGAAAAGGAAGGAGGAGGAGCAGGAAGAGGGAGTGGAGAAAGGAAAGGGTTGACTTCTTGGAGAGCCCCCATTTTTGCATTTGGGTGGCTAACCACCAACTCAAATCTCAAGCCCCTTTTCACCCGTCCATGAAAAAACGAATTTTTATTTTTATGTCCTTTGCTTAATTTCAGGGGGGAACTCTTTTTTGACCTTTGGGGAGAGTTGACTTTTATCTATGAACAGGGGCACCCACGAATCAGGGACACGTGTCGTGCCCTGTGAAGTCCAAACAGGGGGCTGTGCCTGTCTTGTCCACGTTAAGAAATGGACCGCCACTAATTTGCAATTTCTTGGGTCAGAATTGGGTTTGATTGAGGTGGGGTCCCGGAAAAGAATTAGGCCTTTGGAGTGGAGGGGGGGCTCCTTTAGACGTCGATTGCGCTTAGCCATTCATAATGAAAGCTCCCACTAGGCATGTGCTAGTCAAAGTGATGCATCAAAATCTGATGCTATTTCGCCTCAGCGAAAAGCCCATCGATTGTGTAACGCGGGATCGTGGAGACCCGGATAAAGATTGATTCGATTTGATGTCGAGGTTCCAGTAATAGAGTAATCTTAGGTAAGAAAGAGTTTCGAAACACGTTATGTTTTGTTTCCATATTTAATGGTATTTTGTTCAACAATTGTTTGGACACGTCAATTCATATATGCTTTTCGATAGTTTCTTTGAAAAAGGCATGAGTGAGATTATAATTAGGTGGTGTTTTTTTGAATAAAAATCCTTGGGGCATGAAATTCCTACTACATTATGAAACAAAAGATGCATAGTTAATTGATCCTGCATGATAAAAAGAGAGAAAATTTAAAAGTTATGATATTCATGAATATTTTTCTTTTGTAACATAATTAAGTGTGAATGGGGATGAAATTATGTCAACAATCAAATCGTGTTGTTGGCGTCTCTAAACATATACAAATTTGTTTTTAATATTTCTTTTTGGGGGAAGATTATGGGATCCACATAGGATTCAAATGTCTTGTCTCCACCATGTCTCCCAAATTGACCTCATGACACCTCCCTTGTACTTCAAAATCAGAGCATCCAACAATGATCACCTTTTGCTTTGCTAAGGTTGGATTGCACTCGCCACCTCGCCGACCCACCAATGCCTCCGCGACACCTTTCATCTGGCAAAGAAGCACACCCACACGCACTCCAAACCAACGTAATCCACTCGAAAGAGAGAGACAGACGGGGGAGGGGTATATCATATCATATATACATTAATTATCATATAGTTTTGACCTTCCCAACCAAATTAGAAGTTGAGGATAAAATAGTAAAAGAATCATATAATCTAAAGATTGATAATATCACATGACCATGTGGAAGTAATGCTTTAAAAATAACCTTTTAATCCATGTGTACTTTCCATGAGATATGATGGTGAATTTAGTTTGATGCACAAAAAAGGGACCGGAGATATTGCCTGACTTTTTAATTATTATAATTAGAGATAATTGCTAAAATATTATCTACGGACAATGGTGTGCAACAAGGGATGGGATTGGCATACTTAACCCCGCATTCAATTTCGAGCGAGGTGGACCTAACATGAATTGTGGCCCCACTCGTCTTAGAGGGAAAAATTATTTCATTTTTTAAGTTATTAAATTATTACTATTGTTAGACTATTACGAGTCTTATGATTATGCATCTTATTAGTCCTCTTGTGATTCAATTATTTGATTGCTAATGGAAGGGCCATTTAAAAGGGATAGGTTTAAAATATGTATTTATCTCTTCTACATTCTTGGAGAAATACAAGTCAACTACAATTATATAGTTGAATCAACAGAATTTTGTTTTTGAAAAAAGAGCTAATAGGGGAATTCTTTGAGCGCATGATGATGATAGTGCCAATAAAAAATTTCTTGTGAGCTTGATTGGTAGGAGCGAAAGTGTGATTGACTACGTCCATCACTAAAAAAAAACATTTCTTTAGCCATATGTAATGTCTGTGGATGGAGCATTTTAAGTGAATACAAGCTGAAAATTATACCATTGAGTGTGACTTGAAGTGGTGACCCAATTTGATTTGAAATCGACTTGAATCAAAGATTCGAGAGCACTCGAAAACAGCAAAAAAGTTTAGAGTAAATGTTGATAAGATCCGAATATCCCAAATTAGGTGGTAGATGTCCGAATTGAAGCACCAAAAGTTGGGTAACTATTGTGGGTCCGCATCAAAAACTTCGGATGTTCGGCCTAAAGCTGGTCGGACGTTCGACTCAAGACGCGACCAGCAACAAATGTGAATTTTGAACGTCTAACCTTGACTTTGAGAGAAATTGGACTATTCCAAATGTTTAGCCCTCTCCAGGAGGATAGAGTGGGGTCAGCACTAGTTTTGATTCAACTTGGGAACTGGACAGAATTGGCTTGGACCGATCAGTTCAAGATCGGTTCCAAAGTGGTTCAGCTTCAATTTTCTAGAGCTGATGATTATAGGGTGGTTCATAGTTTAGGTTGGGAACTTATTATCCCTACATGTATCGACTATTTAAAACACAGGTTTTACCTATTTTCACTAACAAAAAAAAAAGCCCAACTTAAGAGAGAGCTTAAGGAGCTATCAAGGAGTGTGAGTACTATTGTAAATACATTGTATTACTTTAATTTGACTTTGTGAGGCTTTTCTAGTGGAATTGAGATCTGAGAAACGCTTGACGATTGTACTTTTTAGCGATTGTAGTATTCTCTTGTTGATTTAGTGGAAAATTTAAGTTGATCTCTCCATGTGTAGCACGCATGCTTGATTAAATAATCTACAATGATGGAGTCAAATTAGGCGAGGCATAACTGAGAGGCACGTGGATGTTCTAAGCAAGAGAGGTTTTTTTGTGTTGACAGAGAATTGAAGAATTAGACATTTGCGCACATTATTCAGTAAGAAGAATAGGTGAAGTTTAGTACAACAGTTCATTGAACCAGTAGTAGAGTGGACTACGTACCCTCAAATATGTTGAGTCCATCTCAGGTGCAGTCGAAAGGACGTGCTAGGTAGTTATTGTCTTTTGTTAAGAAAGAAAGTCTAGATGTGGTTAGTTCACTGCTTTGAAGGTAATGATCAAAGAGCAAATAGGGAGGAAGATCATGTGCTCGAGAACTGACAATTGGTTGGAGTTTTATTTTGGGGAGCTTAGCCAATTTGATAAAGGAAAACATATTGAAGTATGTCACTATTGTCAATAAAACAAAGCAAACAGAGTTGCAAAACTAGCGAACATAATTATATCGGGGAGAGCTCACTCTTGATTATGCAATGCTAGATTAACTGAAGACTTCTAGGCTAAAGCATAGAATAGCAACTATTATTAAGTAAACGGATCACCATCATCAACAATTAAGTGTGGAACTCCTAAGGACATGTAGTCAGGAAGCTTGCAGATCATACCTGTTTGAGGTGATGGTATGCTGGAGAAAGGGTAAGGAGATGCATATTCCTAGGCTATACAAGCATGTGTGTTTGCATGATATCATGCTTGTCTATGAATCTGAGAGCAGTTAGATTCTTATTCTTAAGAGGAAAGTTAAAAAATGCCATTGCCTACGATTAAGGCATATGCATATACTGGAATTATACATGCAATATGCATTCGATTCTCCATCGTATAGGCGAGCACAAACAATTGCATACATGAACAATTAATTGGTACGAACGAACTAGGGATCAAACATCTCACCCAATCCATGGGGTAAATGGAGTATTCCATCATCCGAATGATCATATACCCACTTAAAAACGATCTTCGTCGTTAAACAATGTCGGAACACATTCATTTTTTTCTCATTCGATAATGCATCGTCCACGTTTCATGGAGGCAGAGAAACAAAAGCGACCAACCAAAAGGGGACGAGATTAAGCCAATGAAGGGGGCACGGACGAAAAACCGATGCACTTTTGTTGTTTCACCTTTAACACCGACAACCTTTTGACTAGGGTTTCCTTGTCGTCGTTAACACCCACAAAGAAAGACCAAACACTATAATAATAATGAAGCCCGCCCTCACAGTATATTCCACTATACAGCATGATTTCATAAAGCCCCAAGTGAAATGTAAGTTGCACAGTGTTTCCTCTTTTTTACTTTAGTGAAATAGCCAGGACCACAGGTACAATACCTAACTCCACCTCCTCCCTTTTTTTACTCTTATCAAGTCTATTTAGTCGGCATATCCTCCCAAAAAAAAATTTATTTCTTTTAATTTTTCCTTATTTGATGCTGCTGTTATCACATTAATTTTGTTTAGTAGTGAAAAGCTTGAGATAAGTCGGTGAATCCGCCGGCCAAAATGACAAACTGTGGTCGTGCGTGGTTTGGATGGGTTGGTTCCAAATTTAGAGCCTCAAATTGAGCCTAGAGGGGTTAATTTTCATAAGATAAATCAAGACTTGACCTTGTAATTTGGAACCTATCATTCCAAGTTAAACTTAGGTCAAGATGTCCTTTTATTTCATTATCAAACTTCTTATTGGATAGTCCAATGAGGTTAGACCCTGCAAACAAAGGTGATCAAATCTGGCCTAGAGCATCAAGAAAATGAATGGCAAGAAGTGAACAGGTGCCAAACAGGGAAAAGAAAAAAAGAAAAACAGTGAATAGGATTGGACTCGAAAGGTACATTGTATTTCGATCTTCCTCCATCGAATGCATGACACATCACATGGCAAGAGAGAGAAAGGTGATATGTGACACCTCTCTTGGATCACTCACCCTCTTGCTCCATCTAAATCAATCAGGCGGGCCAGTTGAATACAGTCAAAATATTATGACCCCTTTTTCGTGGGTAAGTGTTAAAGTATCGCTCATATATGATATGATTGGATACTCTCAGAATACTTAAAATTCTCTTCTTTTCTTCCTTTTTTATTTGATTTTTTGCAGTGCATCTTTCAATGGAGCATTGAAGAAAAGGAGCACATCTCAGCCATTGAGAATGTGTTTCTCTGGATATATATGATTTGCTAAAGCACGCTAAGTTGAGTACCGTAAAGTGCGGTTGATTTGACTTAGTACCCTCACTAAGAAAATTCGACGCGTAACTTCTTCAGGGCACGCTCTACATAGCTTTGTGGTCAGTTGACTAATTTGTGCAATAGTATTAGTTTAATAAGGCTGCGAGATCACACGTAGGAGTATCAGGGCAAATTCCGAGAAGAAGAGCGACGCGCCTTTCTGCGCATGTTGAATAGGATAATCTCTGTAAAAAATGTCATACATTTCGGCCGATATCCATAGAATTGAAATTAGTTTGTACCCTTGACGGCAAATATTTCAAGCACGTCCGTCAAAAACAATTAGAAAATTAGGAGGTGCTGACTGCTGATGGAGCACATCATTGATTGATTCCCCATTGGATCAGAGGACGACTGCTTTCTTTCCTTTAGAATTTAGCACGTCATTGGTGCTCCACAAGGAAAACGAGGAAGATAACAGGTGCATGTTGGACCACAAAGCAAAGACTGAACCCACAAAGTAGGACTGAACCTCACGCAACACGTCCGGAGACGCCATCCAATCAATGCAACCTCGACGATTCCACATCGCTCCGCTCGAGCGGATGGTCGTAATTTCCTTTTCTCAGCAGAAGAAAACACACCGGCTTTTCTTTCCCTTGGGGGGGGTGTGGTCTGTGCTGAGATGGAGAAAGTCCACCATGTGAACAGTTTACAAGTGTAGCCCCACTCATCCGGTCGATGGATCTTGAAACTTTTGTACACAATAAAGCCATTTGATAAGACGGGTGACTATACGTGATACACGGACGTCACATAGTATATTTTTTCTAGTAGGATGGAGGATTGATTGGAGGATATTCCTAGAGGATTTCATGCCACCAATTCTAGATCCGTTGGATATGACCTATTAGCGAAAAGTGAGGAGCGGGATATAACAGATCGAGGGGAAGACTTGAAGGTGGGCATGAAAGTAGTACCATCAATCATGTGTCATCTTGTGGAGTGAAGTGGCGAGATTGAGGATGGGAATCCTCACCTTTTGATGAGGCCGTCGATTGTTATCTATTACATCCTATTGTAGATATATTTTGAATACCCATATATTTGGCATTATACTTTTGCTAAAATTGATCTGGTAGTATTGACTCAAGAGATTTCGAGAGGACATAAAAAGTTTTTGTGAGAGGAAAGGATGATGTCCATTAGGTAGATATGAATAATGCGGAAAATAGATTGAGAGATTTTTGTATATTTCGATATGTATATAGAAAATAGTAATTGAGCCTATTTATACGCTTTATTAAATGACTATCTAAGAAAATCCAATCAATTAAGTATAATTAAAGATATATGAAAAATTAAAGGAAATCTCCTAAATGTTTCTTGGAAATATCTCTAACATATCCTGAAACTCGATGTGCATAGAAGATGTGACTTGAATTTAATACAAGTCTCAACAATGTCCAATAGTTGGGATGTGGCAGACGAGGTGGTGTCCAACCGTTGTTCATGATGAAACTTCTAGATCTAGCTGGTCTGAGAGTGGCGAGTCTGATGGCCGTGTTAGTTTCTTGAAGTGAGAAGTGAAAAGTTGAGAATCAGAGGCCATTGACATGTGTTCTTTGCAGTCAAATTTGCTATTGGAGTAGAACAACATGTGTCCTTTGTTGTCGATTTTACAGTTGGAACAGTAACTGGTCAAATGCGGTTGATATAGCTGACGTGGCTACAACAAGCAGAATAAGCCTTGCTTTGTTGAGGGAAAGTTATTGTGTGCAAACGCGTTTTTGTGGCGTCCAAAAATACCTCTATTAAAAAGAAACGCTCAAGTTAGTGACATCGTAATATGACCATTGTGGCACTTGATTAGATGCAAACGAGGCACTTAAGTGAACACTATCGAGCGACGGGATGGATTTATTTTGCTACAAGGTGCATCAAGTGCATCGAGTGGGAAGTGCACTGGATGCACTAGAGATTCTTTAGGAAGGAGGCTATGATACCAAGATAAGAATAATACAGAAAATAAATCTAAGAAATTTCTATATATTTCGATGTATATTGAATTGGAGAATCTTTTATATAATTTGATATATTATAATGAAGAGTGCATTAGTCCATTTATATATTTTCTTAGATCACTATATAAGAAAAACAAATCAGATACTATAATAAAGTAAATGAAATTTAAAGGAAACGTCATAAATAACTCTAGAAACTATCCCTAACATAAACAAAGAATCATCTTTTTGGGGGGACCTCTTGGAGTTTTATATAAATTGAGCACCTCTCACCCCCACTTGATTCATCTCCAGCATAGAGTATATGCAACCACCACCTTCTGAAGAGTCCCCCCCTCTAGCTCCCCAACGCTACAGCCTCTCTCTCTCTCTCTCTCCTCCATCTTCTCAAACTGAAGCATCATTGGCTCATACAAGATCAGAACTTGTGAGCATTCAGCGAGAAGCAAAGCAAATTAGAGAGGGAAATGGAGGGCAGGAGAAGCGAGTACAAGGACAGTGAACTGAATAATATGAGTGAAACCACTCTTGATTGGAGAGGCAGGCCTTCCAATCCTCGCAAGCATGGCGGCATGAGAGCTGCAGCCTTCGTCCTCGGTCTGTATCTCTCTCTCTCTCTCTCTCTCTCTCTCTCTCGGGTGTGCGTGTATATCTTCAAATTTTATCCAGATTATTCTGGTGCATCTTCAGAGAGATGCTATCGCAAATTCCTCTCAATGAGGATTGGGAAATTGTAGATCATGTATAGTTTTAGCTTAATATAGTACAAATAATGCATACTTTGATACCTACAGATAAAAAATTAGTTATGTCACACCTGTTTTGTGTTCGATTGGTTTTCCGTCTCCATCAGACACACCCTTTTGAGATGGCTCTCTTCTCTTGCTATGAATCCATTTCAGTGGTTACAGCTTGTAGCTAGCATGGCAATCAGTGTGTTTCTGCTTTTGGTTCTTCTTTATAGGGTAATATTTGGCCTCACTTCTATGCATCCTCTGTACTCCATAGCTTGATCTTGATGACAACAAAAGCAATAATGATAAAAAAGGATATTGATGAACTTTTCCCTTTTTTCCCTCATTTGATCTTTTGTTTCTGTATATCTGATGTAGTGCTGCAGTATACTGATATATAAAATGATAATAATATCGTAACATGTCCAAATGAACAGGACTACAAAGTTTTGAGATAATGGCGATAGCAGCAGTCGGGAACAACCTGATAACCTACGTGATCAACGAGATGCACTTCTCGCTGTCCAAATCGGCCAACATCGTCACCAACTTCGTCGGCACCATCTTCATCCTTGCCCTCCTTGGCGGCTACCTCTCCGACTCCTACCTCGGCAGCTTTTGGACCATGCTCATCTTCGGCTTCGTCGAGCTCTCTGTAAGCATCTGCTGATGAATCAAGTCACAGCGCATTTCATATACTGATATCTAGTAATATCGAAATACTAATAAGAGGTCTTGAAAGCTTCGTACATCGTCATATCTGCGCAGTATAGTCAAATGCTTCGGATGTGTTCACACTTTTTGTCTCTATCTGTCAAACTTCATTAGTGGTTTCCTTTTCTTTCAAGACTTTATGTTTTGATTCTGGTTTTTTATGGCCACCTTGTAATTACACATGTTTAGTATAGACTGTGTCTGCTACATCATGATTCACCAAATAAAGAAATCTGCATCAACAGAGAAAGGTTAATTGGTTTAGCAATTGTTTAATGCACGTAATTATTTGCTAATCCCCCCAAAAAATGATCATTCGCAGGGTTTCATACTGTTGTCGGTCCAAGCACATCTGCCACAACTCAAGCCACCAAAATGCGACATGATCCATAACCCTACCGACTGCGTTGAAGCGAAGGGCTTCAAGGTGTTCATCTTCTTCATAGCCCTCTACTTAGTTGCGCTAGGAAGCGGGTGCGTGAAGCCCAACATGATCGCCCATGGCGCAGACCAGTTCAAGAGGGACGA
Organism: Corymbia calophylla; assembly: GCA_014182845.1. NCBI lineage: Eukaryota > Viridiplantae > Streptophyta > Magnoliopsida > Myrtales > Myrtaceae > Corymbia > Corymbia calophylla. Next base: position 460,936 of record CM024699.1, on the reverse strand, counting down.
CCCCAGCCAGTCCAAGAAGCTTTCCACCTACTTCAACGCGGCCTACTTCGCGTTCTCGGTTGGCGAGCTCGTGGCCTTGACCGTGCTCGTGTGGGTCCAGACTCACTCTGGCATGGACGTTGGGTTCGGCGTGTCCGCGGCTGTCATGGCCATGGGGTTGATCAGCATGGTCTCTGGCACTCTTTATTACAGAAACAAGAGGCCCCAAGGAAGCATCCTCACTCCTCTTGCCCAGGTAATTTCCTCCTCCCTCTTTATTCTTTATTTTATTAGCTAGTAGCGAGGGTTGTTTTCAAGACCCTTTATTTTTCCTCAAAATATGATGAGAATCTCTTGACTATGACCTAGATTAGCATATAAAAATGACTAGTGGTCAAACGGGGAAGCTCTTTTCTATACGGTCTTGCTAGGGTGGAACGAGCTGTTTGATTTCAGGCCAGGGCCTACGTCCGTTAATCTGTTTGCTTCTGTCGGCCAGAAAAAAGGCTCAAAATCATCTGGCGTTATGTACATGAACGGCGTTGAGCTCGGGCATTTGTTTAATGCCGGGATCACATGAATCATGAACCAAAAGAGCTGTGTCGAAGAGGATGACTCATGGTCAACTATCTGACAAATCTTTAAATATACTGAACGTTAGAAAATACCTTCTGTTTTGTCTCCATATCTGCAAAGATAATCTGCTCATCAGGGTTGTGTGAGTTCTTGAAGAGGAGGTGCTGATGAATAGGTGAAATCGCAGGTAATAGTGGCAGCAATAGTGAAGAGGAAACAGGTGCTGCCGTCAAATCCGCAGCTGCTTCACGGAAGCCAAAACAGTATGAATGATAGCAACAACGACGGCTCATCCTCGTTGCCTCATGGTGGTCACCTTTTCCACACCGAAAGGTTCAGGTATGTTTCCTCATGTCCGTATTACACTTTTTACTCCTTTTCTTTCTCTCTCGATTTCTTTTCCATGGATACGTACTTTGTTCACTACGCTGTCAAATCATTCAAGTCTCACTTGAGATTCATATAATTTAACAATTATGATCAATAGATACATATAGTTCCTCTTTAAAACCTAATTGATTAACTTTAACGGGGCGGTTCGTTTCTTCTGATCTAAAATTATGGTCGACGTTTTTTGTACAAGTTTTGCTAGTTTGTAATACCACAACTATTCATGTAATAAATAATTTCGTCTTTCGCTAAATTAGAATAAAATTTAGTGCTTTGTCTTATATGCTCAATGTCTCGAGCAGTTGATTCCCTAAGATTGCTTACATTATATCCCGTAGGTTATGTCGATTCTTGGAAACAATGAAAGGACAAGAACATTAGCTTCCTAAGACGAAAACCATTCCATTGATTCCCACACACCAAGAGAATTCAGCATTATCATATCATCAAAGAATTGATTTTGTTTTCTGAGGTTTTGTGGTTAAATTTGGATGGCAGGTTCTTGGACAAAGCATGCATCAAGACCCAAGACGAGGCGAAGAGCGCAGAGAGCCCATGGAGGCTGTGCACGGTGAGCCAAGTGGAGCAAGTGAAGACCCTCCTCTCCGTCATCCCTATATTTGCATGCACCATCATCTTCAACACCATCTTGGCTCAGCTCCAGACCTTCTCCGTCCAGCAAGGCTCCTCCATGAACACCCGCCTCACCCGCTCCTTCCACATCCCTCCCGCCTCCCTCCAGGCCATCCCTTACCTCATGCTCATCTTCGTCGTCCCGCTCTACGACACCATCTTCGTCCCCTTCGCCCGCAGGTTCACGGGCCGCGACTCTGGGATCTCCCCCCTCCAGCGCATCGGCATTGGCCTCTTCCTAGCCACCTTCTCCATGATTGCTGCCGCCCTCATGGAACGCAAGCGGAGGGATGAGGCGGTCGGCAATGGCAGGATCATTTCCATCTTCTGGATCACGCCACAGTTCTTGATCTTCGGGCTCTCTGAGATGCTCACTGCCGTCGGGCTCATCGAGTTCTTCTACAAGCAGTCGTCAAATGGGTTGCAAGCGTTCTTGACGGCGATCACATACTGCTCGTATTCGTTCGGGTTCTATGTCAGCTCCCTGTTGGTGTCCCTGGTGAACAAGGTCACGGCGTCGAATGGCAATGGCGGTTGGCTCGGCGAGAACGACTTGAACAAGGACCGGCTCGATCTCTTTTACTGGTTATTAGCGGTCCTGAGCTTCATCAACTTCCTCAACTATCTCTTCTGGTCTCGGTGGGTCTCTCGCAGCCTGCCTTCCTCGTTGGCGCCGTTGCAGCCTGACATTAACACCGTCTCTTCAAAGAAATTGGGAAACATCGATATTAATCGCGATCTACCTTAGTTTGAATGATATTATAGTGATTAATTAATTTGAGTCATTAATTATATTGCTTATATATAGATATATACTTGGCCTAGAAGAATCAGAAGAGTCATGGAAGCTTTTGGCGCCCCCATGTACGAGTGCTTCCTTAAGGCTCTTAAAGAGAGAGTTGTAGTAGTAGTGCATAAGATGAGAATGATATATGGTTGCAATTTGCTTGTGTATTGCACCTACTTCTCACTAATATATGAGGTATTCACCTAGTTCAGAAAAGCTGTGGAGAACTGTGCTTTCTTGACCTTTTAGGGACATCTACTTTCATTTGTGCATGGAATCTAATAAGTGAAGATTAAATGCTTGTGCCCTACTACCAATTTGATGCGAAATCTTTCAGCAGAACGTCGGAAGGTCATAAGTTATTGTTTCCATCATTTATACTCACATTTCCATGAAGTATTAAGTGAACTGGATGCAAGCGCTCAAATCATTTTTGAACCATTGAATCTAGTTGGTCTTTTAATATTTTTCTCGAATTTCATGTAATCTCATGTCAGGTAGATTTGTCAAACAAAAATTTAGAAAACCGCAATGGCAAGCGCAACAAGATTAAAGAAAATTTTGACGTGAGATAATCCATCCCCTTCCTCATATGCTCTCACGTCAATGATTGCTTGAAATTACCTCCAAGGCACCTGCTATTTGCTTTGGTACAAAGCTTGACATGATATGAATGAGAGGGGTGCCAGTGTTAAACCTCAGAATCATTGAGCAGGAAGAAGAAGTAATGCCCCGTTTTGTTCAATTCCCTAAGAAATGGGAAATGGGATTTCAATTCCCATTATTTCATTTTTTTTTAATGTTTAGTGCAAAATCAGAGTACAGATTTGGATTCCACATGGAATAAAATTCCTAATAAAAAAATTTGTAGAATCGGATTATCTAACTATGATGGGGATTCCATTTTACAATTTTTTGCAACCACAGAACTATCCAAAATTCAATTCCACCACTTGAGCTGCTGCCATCGGTTGCCAACCGCCAGCAACTTGGCCGTTGGCCGGTCAGTGTTGCTAATGAGAAGTATTCTGAAGACTAAACATTTCGCAATCTGAATGATCGAAAAGAAATTGGAATAAGAATCTATTTGAGGATTCCTTGTCATGAAACTGTACGAGGCCAGAGGAGTCGCCAAATTGTGGACGAGTCATTCTTTCGCACATCGAATGTGGCTCTAAGACATCGAACTCCATCAACCACCAAGTTTTGTGGGAACTCAAAAACTTATGAAAAGCTAATTAGCCAAACGAGGGGCATGGCATACAGGAATGGCTCCCAAAAGCAAAAAGAAGGTGTGCCCTTGTCAACAGTGGCATTCACTTTTGGAAGTACTGTTGCAATGTGATGGATAAGAGGGGATCTTCAATGAACTTGTTCAGAGTGTCACTCTCGTCTTCATGCTGTGCAAATCCACTGTTGTGCTTGTAATGATTCCGTGGATTCTGGGCAACCTTTTCTTTTTCTATTCTTTTCTTGGATGAGTGGGATGTGTAGTGCTTTCTTCCTTGTTGGGTAGGGGTCACTCTTCTCTCTTCCTTCGGATCGAATGAAACGATCTAACTACTGCGATGTGATGGGATGCATGTTCATGGAACACTAGCCAGACTTTCTCAGTAAAGTCCAAAAGCCGAAAAGAAAAGGTAATTCAGAAAGAGAGAGAGAGAGAGAGAGATAGGGGGCTTTCTTTTCAAAATTGTAGTAGAGATGCTTCCCATTTTCTAGTGGCTTTGGTTTTCGGTATGATGGGGTTCTTTCAAACCAAGCAGACATGTCTGGAACATGTCCTGGTGTTGGAGTTTGGCCTATGCCTCACCATCTCCCACTGGCTCTCCAGTCCATCATGTCTTTGTTGGATAAAGCGAGGGCATTTCCATCTCTGTTGTCAAACTTCACTCATTGGGAATGAGATAAGATGCTGGGTCTCCTACCAAGTTTCCGTTCAGACTCATTTTGCTTTCGATGCTCCTGAGTCCTCTCTTGGCGAGTGAACTCCAGGCTTGTGAAATACTCGTCTAATCTCTCTAATTATGTAAGGTGCAAGTGAAATTCGGATGCGTGACCTCAAAAATACACGAGACTGTTTTGGCTTCATGAGATAAGGTGTTGGATCCATATGTGGTGAGTGCCTCGATTAGATATGTTGATCTATTCTTTCACCACCAAGTCAATCGCAAACGGTATAATTACTCATTTGGAGTTAATTAAAGTATGTGTATTACTTCACTTATTATATAAACTTTTTATAGCCACTAGGTGTATTAAGAGATTATATCTAGGAAATAGAAAAATGAAATTATTAATATATGATTTTATATATGCAGATACATAGTCAACACAATGCAATCGATACAACATATAGTACTTTGGGCTATGCAAACCATTGATGGTGGTTCTAGATTTGGACCAAGATGTATTATAGGGGATTCGTTGAAAGCATTGAATTTAGAATATGGTAAGGTAGCTCTCGGATGGGGAACTACTCATTTGATGAGTTTCACAATGGCTCTATTTGTAGCATTCCCTTCTATTATTTGAGAAATTTAAAATGCATCTATTCTATTGGATGAAATTTCTTCTAGCTTTTTAATACAAGCTACAGCATTTAGGCGCCAGGTTTTATCTCGTTACATTATTTAATATTGGCAATTTAATTGTGGAATTTCTTTCTTTCTTAAAGTTTGGGACATGAGTATATGACTCCATATAATTGATCCCACTGGTGGTACAGAAAAATACAATCTGTCATCTTGATAGAAATTCAAGCACCTGGTGCGCGAAGTGGATCACTAGACATTTACTATGATTCACACACAATATCCAAATTTCTTATCGAGATAAAGGGAAGCTACGATCTTGCCGTCACGTGCTCAATAATAGCTTCAACCACCGTCCGAAGCGATGGACTTCCACCCAGAGGAGGACAAGTTGATAATTGACACGACCGATAAAAGACATAATGATAATTCACGAGACAAACTTCCTACATGTAAATGCTAAAGGGAGCAGTCAATCTAAAAGAGGAACACCACATGTAGTGCTCATCATAATGGAGCAAGCTAATCTCTTTTGAGATATCCCTGCACATCTCAACACCAAGTACATCATCTGCTTTGTACTGCCCTTCATTTCGAAATTCAAAGACAACCACTCATGATGACAAGGATAAGCTCCGAAAATCACTACTTAGAATGTCAAGTTTTTTTAGCACCACCAAATTCCCGATTCAGATAAGGAAGAAATCAATGCTCAAATTGTGATCAAACTTTGCCAATAGTGCACGATAAAGCAACTGCAGATAAGCCCTAAACCCAAGTCATGCTTGATAAATTACAGGAGCAATGAGTTTTTTTTTTCTGGGGGGGAGGCCAAAGACAAGCAGTTCCTCAAATGTGCGTTTCCAAGTGTCTTTGGAACAGTCATGAAAATCAGTCTTAGGAACAAGGGTGAGCAATGTATATCATTACAGATCAGTCGATGAGTCGTTCTGCCGGTGAACAGCCACCAGCAACTGCCAACCACTGCCTCTGCAACCTATGCTACCGATCATCATCTTATCCACCACACACACACACACACACACACAGATCAACGCCAAAAATAAATATGTAAAAAGTTTGACCATCTCAAAGTACTCACTGCCTTTCTCTGAACAAGCTGATGGAAATAATGAAGAGAAAAAGTAGTTCCAACAATGTGGCAAAACAAAAAAGGCAAGACCCTAACAACAGAAGAAATTTCACTATATTCAGATTACATTGTGACGTCACAAGCCAACCGGCACAAGTCAATTTGTAGCCAACACTAGCTGTGTATAGGGACCAAGCTCAATGTGCAAAAAAATTTACTCAGAAGGCAGTAATACAAGCTACTGCAGGCCAGAAATGAAAAATTGTAACACGATCAGAGTCCTGAATTTAAGCAGCCCCATCCAGTGGTCAACTATACATTTATAAAAAGCCAATCTCCAAGAAAGTCGAAGGAAATGGACAAAGCTTCAAACCAACTGGACATGTTTTGGTCCCTCAGTTTTGGATATGTCCATGCATAATTGCATCGCTTCAGGAGAAAGGGGCTACTAAGATTTTCAATCCTTCCATTGGATTGCTGGTAATTCATACTTCTTGGACAAGGCAGACTGCTCTTCCTCCGGCATGCCATCAAAACCAACACCCCAACAGCAAGGGTTTGACACATTCATCACTCATTACGAATCGATTGGTACATTTCCCACAATGCTGGGGATTTTGACATTTCACTCATGAGATTCTTAAACTTGATACTGCAATCTCCTCCACTGCAAATACCATAAATGAAAATGAAAACTATAAAATCCAAATGAAGAATCATGTAGGAAGGGGATAGTTTGCATATTATTAGTCTCAAAAGAATTAAATACACCAAGAGTCACCAACCAAAAAGACCACATCAATATTACAACAATCCAAACAAATTATCCTAAGTGTTTATAATATGTTTACAATGGTTGTTAGGATCACAATCTGGATCGTAGATCCTACAATCAAGAAATTATCAAACAATCCGGATTGCCATCAAAGTCGCTGGCAGTTGGAGTCAAGGTGGGATCACAATCCAGATTGTGGGATCATGCATGACTGCAATGCCGCTCACGATTGGACAATCCCACTCATGATACAACTGACCACACTCATGATTCAGTGCTCACAATGAAACTCTATTCTCCCACAATCCATCATCTTTTTCCGCTAGAACATGCAATCCTATGAAACAGTAATTCCTTATTCAACTAGAACACTTAAGTAGAAACATACCTTATCCGATTTAAGGATGCAATTGCTCGAAGGGCACTCCGTATCATGTCCTCGTTACGATCTACTTCTTGCTTGACAGCATCCTGCTTTGGCTTAAAATTGATGGTCTTCTGAAGTGGATCCACCAAGTTGTCCAACACTGAAATGGTTTCACACGAAAATGACATCAGAAGAGTAAATGTCAGGCTTTCCAAACTTAGCATACAACACACCCACCTGCCAAGACAGCAGCAGGACACTTATCTGCAAGTTTTGAGAGGATGAGATGACAAGGCATCTTCACATCATAGTGATCTGGAAAGACCAAACAGAAACAAATCAGTGAGCAAGTAATCTGCACATGCACGTCAGCTCTTGCACAGGGTGAGGCAGCTCACCATCCAAACCAGATCTGAGGTAAGGAACAATAAAGGATGAGGGATTGACTTGATCAAGGCAGTTGTCCAATAATGTATCCACACACTCAAAAGCTGCTTTTCGCAACTCAAGGCCATCATCGACAACATGCTTGAAAGGACCAAGATCAACTGTCCTAATCAATTCTTGCTGCAGAAATTCCAGACATATATATAAGCCGAAAATACAATAAGTGATCAATTAACGACCATAACAGAAAGAAAAAAGAAGACCATAAAACCAGTTATATAAGGCTAATTGATATATTTTGATAATATAACAAGCCAAAGCTCGTACCTTAACAATTGTCTGATCATAAAGAAGTGGCAAAAGTTCTGGCAGTAAACCCTTGACAAGGTTAGGTTTATTATGAGCAGCTGTACTTAAGGCCAAAACAGCAGCACGCCGAACATGCTTCAAAAGAATCAAGACAAAAAGAGGAGTCAGCATAAAAAGGAAAAAAAAATGAAAAACACTCCATAAATTGGGAAAAAAAGGTAAACCAGTAAAACTTCATCTCAGATTGCAAGAAAAACCTCAGAGAATCCGGTGAGAAACTTTCAAAGTATTACTCTTTGTCTAAGAGAAAAAAGAAGACAGACATACCCTGTCCCGATCCTTAATAAGCATCAGAAATGCTGAGATCTCTGGATAAATAATCTCATCTATCTTCTCTGGTCTCTCTACCATAGAATATTTTACAGCAGTGACAACAGTAGCTCTTGTAAATCCAGCTGCACTACTTGCACGCACCTACAAAGATGAAAGCTTCTCTTTCAATTGTATGGATTTGCAAAGTACAAGTTTTCCCGTCTGAGCAGGAAATGGAAAAGCCTCAGCTCATTGTATAACATTAATAGGCAGCATTTCAAAAGCCGAGATTGGAGTGCCCTTCAATCCATTGATCAGTTATCACATACCTTCAGGGCAGGGACAAGCTTTGTTGGTTCAATTAGTGCAAGTTTACCCAGGCATTCTGCAACAACATTCCGAACTCCCTCCTCTTCACTTTCACAGTGGTTGAACAGCAATTTAAGTATTTTATCAACACTTGTATCATCAAACTCATGTTTATCGACGGACTGTCTAACAATCACCTGAAATACATTGCATTATAAAAGCATAAGGCAACTGCTTTAACCACTTAAGATTTCACAATAATGACAACATACCTCCTTTAAAGAATGAAGAAGAAGATACTGTTTCTTCTGTTGATTGTCAATCTGATCTAAAATAAATGGTAAATACTTTGGGAGATTCCCGACAGCAATATTTCCAAGGGCATATGAAGCAGCAGATTTTATTTCTTCAAAAGGAGACTGGAAGGACTCTATAACAAAACTCTCAATCTGCATGTGCGCACCCAAATCCTTCCTTCGACCAATCTCACCCAAACAGAGCAATGCAAGGTGCTGCTTAGCCTGCACAATGGCATTAAAATGTAAATCTATGACAATTTCAGCATCAATCAAAAAACATGTGCTCTACACCTATAGACAAACAGAAAAATATGACACAATTAAAATAGCTCTTCTACAAAAAAAAATCACAACTTCAATGGAAAAGATGCTACTCCTGTAAAGTTCATGCTTTTCATGACAAAAAATAAAAGTCATCCAAAATAATAGCATAGTTGATACAAAAAGTTCAATTAAAGCTATGGCACACTGTTTGACTTCCTGATCCCAATTGATTAGTTTTGTTCAAGTAAATCTGCTGCCAAGTGGAAAGAGCACATGCGGGATGTATTGAGCTTCAAAGTGCTTTATATGAACCATGAGGACCACTAAGTACTTTTATTTCTAGCTCAATATGTATACATGACTAAGTAATGTCTTATTAAATCATCTTACACAAATGTTGAGAATTTTTAAGTTTGAGCGGGGTAAAAGCAATTTCATTACAAAGTTTGCAGCCAATGGAATTTCGATGGCTTAAGCAGGACGTCTTACTAAATCATTGTCCACTAAATGTAGCGAATTTGAACAAAGCTCAAGAGGAAGAATCTCCTATCCCCACATGAGCGTGCACATACAGAGAGAGTGATAGCAAGACAAAACAGTTGAATCAGTCTTGTCTAGCTTTTTTCAACTCTTACACATTTACAAATCTTTAGCACCTTAGCCATTGTGTTACTACAGACCAATTACTAGTGCAACTTCTTACTTCCCAATCTCCATTCAGATTTTCATTCATCAGGGGAAGGATCAGAAGTGAGGTAAACCAAAAAATTTTAAAACGATAACAGCACCATGCGTATGTGCATAATCATAATGTTTAAAAGAATGATTATATGCTTGCTTATCTTCTTCAATAATCACTATCTATACTATTGAAGGAAAACTACAAGAGAGTGGTGGAACATTCTTCCAAGTAAATCTCAGAAAAGAAACAAACATTGAATTCAACAAAAACCATTGTAATAAGAGTTTTTCCATTAATGAATACCAACCAGCAGCACTTTTTTTCTTTCTTCAGAATTACCAATTAGATAATGCCAATAGATTAAAATTATCAATTTAAAAGTTTTAAGTTCCCATGCCTTCGATCCTCTTTATTCCAAGTATTAAGTTAATCTCTGATATCATGTCCCATATATAAACCAACTACAAGAACAAAGACAATCACAATGGAATTGAGGGTCCTGGTTAACAAATTCCGATGATCTCAGCTGATTTTCTTACTGAGAAGGAAAAAAAATACATTTTTTCAATGTCAAAAGACTTGTATTTCTCCACAGTAAACTGGGTACCTCCATACCACAACATGTCATATACTCTGATAGGTTAACAGTAACTATGTAGATCAGAAAGGAAATGACTTACTGAATTGGTGCTGTTATCATCCTTAAGAATTTGTGTGAGCATTGTCACAGTAGCTGAACATTTCTGATCACCAGCAGCAAGGCAGAGAACAGCAACACATTGTGCGATTGAGTACAATGCTTGCTTTGCAATGCCACCTGCTTGTGGAGATGGTTTAGCACTGGCAAGCAGAGATTCAAGCAAAGAATCAAAGCTGGTATTAGCAGAATACACCAATGCAGCAAAAAAGTTTTGCAGTGCCTGCAAAATCCAATCAGACGACATCTTAGTGGTATGAAAGATCCAAGTCATGAATACAATTCAAGGATCATAAGGAAGAAGTACCAGAAGGGCTTGGCCCTGCAAGAGTGAGCTTTTGATTAATGTTAATGCTTGAGGAAGAACTTTATCTGTAACGGCCATGCCAATATTCTGGCTTGACCTTTTGTCAGCCATTAAAGTGCAGCACAGTTCCAAGGCAAGAGCAGTCATATGCAAGTCTGAATCACTGAAATATAAGAAAAAACAATAAGCTCCAAATAGGAATTCATAAGCTAATATAATATAATATAGTTTGTAGGCACAAAGAGACTTAAAACTTGAGAAAGAAACCTTATCAGGGACGACAGCTCCACAATTATAGTTTCATAAGCAGATGAACTAATTTCGTCACCATAAGCAACAATCAAGAAATTCAATGTACCAAGCGTTGCCTGCCTTAAAGCTCGATTGGCCTACACAATAAACACATAGCAACCACTTGAGATCTCATTGAGCCAGCTTTTTCCCAGTTTAGTCAACAATAGAATAATAGTTAGATGGTATAAAGTTGCTATACCTTCCGCAAAAATGCAGTCAGCTCTGAAATGACATGCTCCAAGACACATGATAGATCAATACGGAGAGGAGAAGTTGCTATTACAGCAAAAGCCTGCGAGGAACACACAAGAATGGACCCAACTCTACATAAACACACTGAAAGCACGAAGGATTGCAGGGGAGATAGGCATGTCTAAAGAGGAGTCAAGATATTGCATTCATCAAAGTCCGGAGTCTTCTGTCTAAGATCAAAACCTTTGTCCTTCCAACTGATCATGATGTAGTCTTTCATCCAAACAAACATGAAACCAGTTATGAGCCCAATTTCAACCTTATGATACTCAACAAGATCCTAAGACTTCCATCCATATCAGATACCACCATAATCATAAAAAGTAGATAGAGCTCATCAGATAAAGTGAAGTATGATTTGAAAAATAGAATTAGTCTTTGAAAGGGGCTTGATCAAAATGGTAAAATCATGTACAAGTTCAATATCAGTCAATTTAAGTGGTATTCTCCTAATTAGTGGGTCACAGATTCATCAGGATAGAGATAAACCTTAACAGCCGTAAGGCGTGTGATCTCGTTTCCCATCCGATCGACAAGTACAGGAAGGCAAGCAGGTAACTGATGTCCAAGATTATCACCGAATGTGGATACAACAAGTCCCATACAAGATATGGCACACTCCTTCACTTCCTGAACAAAGGGTAAACATAAGAAATAGCAACAGTAGCAGAGGAGAAACTTTTCGTGAGAATGAGAATAAACCTGATCTTGATCTTGGTTTGTCAAGCGTGACATAATGGCATCATAGATAGGATGAACATACGGCTTGAAGTCAAAACCATGCACCTGTGTGTGAAAACTACTCAGTCAGATTGTTTCACCAAGAAATCTTAAATCATAAGATGAGTGTACCCCACCTCAATATTTGGGCGGACAACACGAACAAGCTCCCCACAAACTCGTAATGCTTCTGCTGTGACTTTGTAATATCTCTCGCCAACAGCGGATAAAACAGGGGAGGAAAGTGCCTAAAAAATCATAATAAAACAGAGTTAGTAAGCATCACTGGCTGCAGCTGATTTTGTATAAACCCAACTCTTAAGGAAGCAGGTAGAATAAACAGTTTGCATGAATTTCTTCCTAAAAAATTGTGTTTCCTTTAAGCAGATAAAATCCCATCAGAGGATGCCAAAATGCACATCCAAAGTTAACAATACAACAAAACTATGCTCAAGGAGCAAGAAGTCAAAAACAGACATTAATACACAAACAGTCTTGAGAGTAGTGAGCACTACATGAGCAACTGAAAGTGGTACCTCTACATAGTTAACAGATCATAGAAAAGATACTGTCACTCATATGCTAAAAGGTACTCTCATCTTATAATGCCAAAGCCATCAAACTGATAAGGACAGCAAAGCATACACGTTCAAAAAAAGAAAGCCCTCTGCACCTAACATTCTCATTGGTAATACCTAATTTTGCAGACAGCAGCAAAAGTAGGAATTATACCTTTATGTAAGGATGGAAAACAGAAGGCGAATGTGAAGTCAACACTAATCTTGTAAAGATCAAAGCCTCAGTTTTCAAATTTGATGTAGATGACTTGTCCTGGTAGATATAACAACATGACAATTAGTAGCCAGAAAGTTAACCAGTAAATCATTTACATCATGGAGTAAAAAATCTCTAACAAAACATAGGAAAATGACAATATACATACACTTAGTGCCTTTTCAATCCCAGGAATAAGTGATCCAATGTGGTCAGCAAGACAATCTGGCAATACAACCACAAGTTCTTTCAAGACAGCAAAAGCACCAACCTGCAACAATTGCATATATTAAAATTTACTAGGAAGGAAAAATGTCTAAAGAGACTGGAGGACTGCACCACCTTTGTTTTGATTGATTTCTCACGCAACTGTCTGTTAATAGATCTGACAATTTTTGCTACTTCTTGTTTCAACAACCATCTTGGACTGCATTACACACCCAAATCATTAGCCCCGCAATTTATTGAACAAAAAGATTTTTAATAGTTCACAATCTCAAATAAACATGAAAATGCAACCAGGTATCCTAACAACAGAACATTAATTCCTGAACCTCTAGGATATAGATATTGATCGCTGACAAAAACACAAATCTAGAAAACCATGTACATCTAAGTATCAGAAACTCATTTTCAAAACTTCCATAGCAGAAAGCCATTAAATAACCAGGTATTGCAGCGAGACTTGCTAACTTATCATCCAGAAAGCTCTACCTTAAAAGCTTTTCCATCAGGGTAAAGCATCCAATCAAGTAGAATTGTTTCTGGTTAAATAATTCAAAGATATAAAGAGAGCACACAGGGCGTCCTTTCTTTTGTAACAATGATGCTCAATCAATTTTCATCACATCTAGGAACATTGTACATGAGAATTTAGTAGAAAACATGACTGCGCAACCATCCACATTTATAACATACAATCCAAATTAAGGATCCTTTGTGATTTGGAACCACCAAATGGATGGAAAATCATTTCAAAAGGTAACAAGGTACTTTGTCTTCCTCTCAAAATAAAGAATGCTGATCCAAAGAATGCCTAGAATTTCAATTAGTTATTTATCAATGTGATTCCAAGTTTCCTACTAAGTGTGTTGAAGCATCCTACTGCACCATACCAGATTTCAGACAACTAAAGTTCCATATCCCTTCTCCTTCAAATACACCGAGAATCCCCATTCAATCTATTACTCTTCTTATGAAAAACAATAGCTACAAATATGAAAAACAGAAATGAATCTAAGACAATTCAATTTCTGCAGATACACTCGAGAAAAATAAGAAGGCCATTACATGTAGCATGTATTCTTCCAATATAGAGAGAAATATTGGCGGTGGATGATCATACGTTTCCTCCTGTTATGTTACTCTATCAATACCAACTTCTATCAATACCATAAGTAACTTCAATTTCATGTAGCATCTTGTTTTTCTCTTAGCCAAATGTGATATAACCAACTTCTATCAATACCATAAGTAACTTCAATCTTATGATAATATGAGAAAAACAGACTACAAATACCAAAGAATTAAAACTTACCTCAATTCATCAATGTCTATCTGCCCTTTTGTCACATTGCCAGTTTGCCTAAGTAACTCAATGAAGGCATTAAATACATCCATCTGCATTGTATAAGTATTAGAAGCCAAAAAGCTCATGGTTTTCGCAACGGAAGTACTTCATGGAAACTCACTCACTTTAACATTTTCTTCCCTTTCCTTAAACCGATCAATCAACTTAGGACAAGCCTGCATAAGAATATTGTTAATTAATCATTTATTTCTTTTTGAACAAGAAGTAAAATAAAGATATTAGAGTCCTAAAGCAATCAAATGCAACATAGACAGCTGCCTAACAAACAGCAAAATAATAAAGTAGGACAATCAGAGCAGATCCTCATGAAGATGCACAAGGTACACTTCTACATGATCAGATGCAACTCTTGTTCAAACAAACCTCTAGATAAAGCTTTGAAAGCATTTCAGGGCGAGAAACAATTAATGCTGCCAAGCATTTAGCTGCAGCTCTTCTAACTTTCCAGCTGGCATCCTCATCATCTGTATACTCATTTGCACTATCACTGTAACAAAATGCAGTTCTCAAGTCACTATGAAGTTTCCATCTGAAAAAAAACTATGTGAGCTCCTTAATAGCCAGATTAACATACTCGTCTTCCTCTTCCTCAAAATTTTCCTCATCAGTATCTTCCTCCATGGTATCCGTAAAATTCGGGTCATAGCTAAGATACTCCAACGTAAGACTGAGGATTTGATCACAATATGAAGAAATATCTCGGGGACACCTCAACAAAAAGCTTTCTAGTGCCTGCAAAATGAGATCAAACCCAGTACAGAATTGAGTATGAAATTCCGACAACTCTGGCCAAGTAAAATGTTAACGATCTGTTGACAGAGTGACCTGACATCCTAGTTAGATAAAGGACAAGAAAATAGAGCAATTAACAAGAGAATACCCATCTACCTGCAGGCTGTATTCACGGAGTTCTTCATCAATTTCTGAGGCACTGGTACAATAACTGATTAGCACTGGAACAGTTTCTCCAAGATGTGGTCCAAATCGGTAGCCAACGGCACGGCTAGATTGCAACATTTTGTATATTAGTGTCCACCAAAAGCGGATTGGCGACAGCATAAGCAATCAGTTGATCAATTTCAATTTAAGCCTAAGATATTGAGGGTGCCTTTGTATCATGCACGTTGATTTTTTTAAAGCTTTTCTTAAGAGTGGAGACTTGCCCTATTCTAATAAAAAAAGGAAAAATGCAAGATGCCTCTTAAATCAAATACTAGATTAGAATGATTACGCTCCTTAAGCTTTCAGATCCATAGCATACTCAGAAAAAAAAATTGAATTATTTAGTTTCCCAAAGTCATCAAACAAATAGGGTAATTAACAGCTAGAATTAAGTGACAATGAGCACGGCAACAATCAGGATTAATTTCAACAAAAACCAAAGATTAGAAACTCCTAAGTTGTAAAAGGAGGCACGCCTTAGTGCTCTTAATTGCCCAAAAACAATAAAAGAACCTACCAACAATGCATCTAGAAACAGCATAAAAAAGAGAGGGGAAAGGGGCGAAAGCAAGAAATTTCAACAGCCATAGCATGATCAAATCTGAGGCCAAACTAAATGGGCTCATGGCTAAGAAAAGTAAGTGCAAGCATGGTCTTCTGAAAGTGAAACACGCAAGCCACTTAGACTATTAAACTACGACTATTAAAAGTTTTCCAAAAACAAACAATAACTTGGCAGAAAAATATCATCTTCTAGTTTCCAAGGTAAGACCAATGCTACCTAAATTGCCATAATTCTTCCTCAAACTGATACTGTTCAATGCAATAAATCAATGAGAAAAGAACAGAAGGTAAATCTAACCTCAGAGCACCAATCATCTGAATATTTGTTCGGATCATTTCAGACTTCATGACCTTATTTCTCAGATGCTGTATGACCTCAACAGTTGCCTTTGCTAACAGATCATCCGAGAGGCTTGAAGCAAGAGATGCTGCAGACAAAGCAATTCTCACACTTAATCCATTTCATTCTTGACCTTGGCCACGAAATAATACTTTAATTGAAATAAGCCAGAGAATGGTGGGGACATTATGGAGAAGCGTGTTTCAAGATGCTTTTGACTATTTTACATCTGTATCTGACAAACAATCATAACAGTCCCTCCTCCAGGCTCAGCTAAGCTAATTGACATCACTAACATAATGCACATCATAAGATGCTGAGGACAAAACCTCAAACGCCAATTATAATGCTGAGATGATGTACTCTCCAAATAGAGTATAAGGAGGGAAACTCTAGAGCTAACACTTTCTTAAAGTTTCGTGTACCAAATCTAAGCAAAAACTTTCCATGAGCCTCATATCTTTTGTAAACCAGTCAAATGCCCTAATCAAGATTGCTCCATTTGTCAACAACAATTGCCACAATTCCATCATGTTACTGTTCGAAAAGCAGTAACTTTGGTTCAAAATGTAAAAGAGAATGAAGTCTTTGTCGTGAAACACTAACAACATATAAACAATAAGGGACTTCAACACTGTGGCTTACCTATGCATGAAACGGTCTTTTTCCTCACACTAGCTTGAGGTGAAGTCAACTGGGATAACAGGGCGCCCAAGAGAAGTTCATGGTCATTTGCGATCAAATTACCAAATTTGTGAAGGACATCACATAGAATGTCAAGGCATTCGCACTTTATCTCCGTGCTCATACCCTATAATGGTGAAGAATCAGAGTTTAGACAATAAACAAGAAGGGAAGAAACATCACATTCAAACAATTAAAGTGTGTTTGTGGCAATTTAATTGAGATAAGATTTGTCATTTCCATTGTTTAGCGCATGTAAAGTTCTAGGGCAACATTGCCAACTGCTCTAAAAGCTTAAGCCCTCAAATGAAGTGTGATTTAATATTTAAATACTATAACACTCCTCCTCTCCTTAGAAATGTAGTGTTTATCATCCTAAATTAATACTTTAACACAAAGGGAAAAAAAACACAGACAAAGCATGCAATTGAACTAGGATTATTTGCTATAACTGCAGTTTCTTTTTCCCTGAAATCAGTTGAGGTTGAATCATCCTCTATGGCAGTCCATTTGATATCCAAAAATTGTTCATTAGTTGTTCAATAAGTGGATAATGTTGAAGTTGCCAACTACAACCGCAAAGATCCATGTCTAGAAACAATGGAGTAGTAAGTCAAAGTGATGTGTCTTCTCTACCCTCTATTCTTGTAGAGAAAATGCTAATCTCATTTACAAATACAATTCCCAATACTAAACAGCCATAAGTAATGAACAACTTGCCAATGTTGACCTTTTTAAAACTTTAGATAAGTCAATCTTTGGGAAATTCTACCCAAATTTAGCTCTTACATAACGACGAAAAAGGCTAACCTAAAAGCTTGCATGCACTATCACTTGCAATTTTGTGTGCTGAAGATAAAAATGAGTAGAGACGCCACATAAAAATCACCCAACACCAACATCAAAATTCAAGAATTGCCCAATATGGAAATTCGCATTGGTTCATTGGAAATCCACTTGCATCCTTATTGCATATGTATGCTCATACTTCTCATTAAGGATGCACATTCATGTTGACAAAGTGCATTTACCCTCAGAAAACTGGATGTGGATCCTTCAGATCATGCTATAAGTTATATCACAAGATGTAGCATGAGAATGTGAAAGCAAATGGGCTTATTTTACTACTACAAACTCACCGGACCAGTTATTCCTTTTACCAATTGTGGAGTGAGAGTAACAAGCACTGATCGTGCTAGAGACAATGAAGAAATCTCAGAGATAATAGTCTTCAAAGCAATGCTGGCAACATCCCGATGCTGATCCTTCCCATTTAGTAACTTATCACAAAGTTTATCTGTCATATCCACAACACGCACCTCACTAACCTTCTTGACCAGAGGAGCAAGGCTGCATCAACAGATCATACTCAGTGGTAGAAAAGAGTCAGCGCACATTGCAATAGAACAGATGACACCAATACAGAGAAGATGAGAAGATTAAGGGAGGAAAGGTAAATGAAGAATGCAAAGACAGATGCAAATCACATGGTAAAATTTTCTTATGGAATAAACCATCTTTTAGTACCTACTCAGTCAACTGAAATAGTCAACATAAAAAAAGGAAGCAACATATGGTGGAGTTCGTATTATTTGCTAATGCCTATAAAGAATTGGAATGGGTGGGCGTAATCAACCCTCCTTTTATACTCTCCTTGGCTAAATTGAGCCAGATAAATGCTCACATGCATGAAACCAATGTATATTTGACATCACAAATAAAACTATCAGCACAGAAGGAAGCACAAATGAGTAATCGATTAGAGTACAGACTAAAGTTCGAGTGCCAACCATTTCACAGCCAATCCAGAAACATCGCCAGCTGCATCATCAAGCTGTTGGAGAACAATATTAGATAACTTTATCTCTAGATCAGCATCGGCTTTGAAGCCCTCTTTATTCAACTCGTTCAACAAATCAGATGTCGCCATGTATCTATAATCCTTGTCCTTGCCGGTCATCTGCAGACATGATCAACATCAGAACAGACATCCTCGGCACCTTCAAATGCGTGGCCACAAAAACAGCATTCAAGTTGCACGCAGTCATATCAGGATGTGACGATACCTTTTCCAGTATGCCCGTCATCTGCAGATTCGCCATCTTTGCAGGAGACCAAACTCACCAAACGCCAATCCCCTACATCACACCGAAATCAAAAAGCGCAAAACACCCGCAAAGCTTAAGGCTAGCAGCGTGAAGAAAAAAAACACAACCCACTCAAGTTATCACTACGCAAAACTTAAAAAACCAATCTTTTTCCCCATCTGCAGAGCCCACCTCATTGCCCATCGCCCCGTCACCCATGACGGCACGACTCCACAGACTCCCATCCACAAAACAACAATGTATCACCTCTCGGCCCCAAACCCACCACGAGCCACTACCACCGCACAAGCCCTAGCTCAATCCCCATCCCATCGGACGACCCCGACAAGCCGGGCAACCCCCAAACCGAGCACCGGCGCGCAAAACCCCAGCCGCCATCAATCGGCGCCGACATCGAGCGGAGCAAGACGATCGCGCACCCGGGAAAATAGAAAGAGACGAGAGCACGGTCTTACCGCGAGAGTTCAGCAAGCTGGGAATGCAAGGAGGGGACGCGGTCGGGGGCTTCGAATTGGAGACTCCTCGCTGCAGGCAGGGCGATCTGCTGCCGGGGTTGTCTCTGGCTCCGGCTCGCTCGCTTCTCCACAGACTCTGCGCGGGGGCTACTGATCGGACACTGTCGACCAGTGAAAGAGAGAGAGAGAGAGAGAGAGAGTGCGCGCGGAGGTGAAGGAAGAAGGTGAAAGAAGCAAGCAGCTGCTGCTCAGCCTTTCACCTGCGCAGAAAAGAAAAAGAGAAGGAAAAAAAATTGAAAAGGAAAGTGAAAATATTAAGAAGTAAAATAAAAACCCCATTTTTTGCCGAGCTTTTCTGGCTGACCGAACCGGGCCTGGACCCTTTTTTCTATCCGGGTTTGGGCCTATGGGCCCGGCCCGTCTGCGAGCTATAAGTCCTATCCTTTTTGATGGGTTAAACCATTAATATGTTTGAATTGAATGAATCCATCTATAGACAAGTTTGTTGGCAACTCCATTTTGAAATTCCTTTGATTTGAAATTTCGGTATCCCACAATATTTTTAGAGAGCATGGTATTTTTGGAAATCATTGATTTCATGTTTCAATCACGTCGTCTATTTTTTTTAAAATTTAATTTGATGTGTCCTAGAGGAACCTCATCATTTATATTAATTCACTAGTTCAGGTAGAATAAGACACGATTCATATGTTTTCATTTGGATGTTACAATAATTTGGCTAAAGAATTCTAAGAATCTGCAAGCTTATTATTATTCAAAGTGTTGCTCTACTTAGAAAAGAAGAGGAGTCAATTCACATGTTTCATCAAGTGGATTTTACACGATTTGTTTTGTGGGTCGTGCAAGGATAAGATCACAGATTTAGATTACTTCTGCTTGTTGAGTCCAATGACACTAATGTCGAATTTCCTTAATTGATTATATCAATACATTTGATGAAGAAATAGATTAATGGCTAATTCCTTTTTGATAGATTAAAATCGGGAGTCGGTAAGAGTTTATTTATTTGTATTATAGAAATTAATGGCAAATGTAATGGAATGGAGCTCTAGGGCAAAACCCATAAAAAGTCCGTGCACTACTTTTCTAGTTCTTTTATTAAATATTTTAAATTTGAAGGATTATTTTCACTATAACTATAGAATCTAGGGTCATTTTCCCAATTAGGCAAGGTTACATTGGTACATAAAATACATTAGCTCTGAAAATTAAGAGTAGAGAGTAATTTTTGAAAGGAAAAATACCGACTTTTAAAAAAAATTATCCGAGTTATCCCAGAATCTCATAAGACTGAAAACTTCAGTACGGATGGTTGCCAGTCCAACGAGAAAAGTAGTGAAACAGCAGAGCCTATACAGAAAGAGTTGGCTGGTTTTGTGCATTCACATTCCCAAATTTTTCCCTTCATTACCAAACTAGTATGACAGTTATCTACCATCAGCATCATAACTGCTGTTGTGACTATGGCTGCCTATATAGACATCAGAAAATTCCTGTACAAACAGTCTCCACCATGGAAATTACTTGTATTGACTTGAGGCCACTGAACTGGACCCATCACCATGAGCTCCAAATGTAATATCCCCAAAGTAGACCGAACCTGACACTATTCCCATCCTTTTGTGCAATATCCTTAAGTGAGCCGATGAGGGAATGACTTTCAGAACAATAAAACAATGTTCCTGACTCTAAAGACCAAAGTTTCCAACAGTAATTAGCATCTTGAAGTTTCACCTCTCTCATATTAAGTTGCACTAATGCCAAGTACCTAGTGTAGATGAAATAGAGATCAGAAAAATTAAATGAAAAGAGATTTAAGCACTACAGGGCATTTAAAGGGATGCACTGCATACCACATTTGGGGCCTAACTTTTAGTCATGAAAAAACTGCTTCTATTTGCAAATCCTTTTGAATAATTTTAGCTCCACAACCTGGTCCATCCAATGGGCCAACAGCCTCCTCATCGACTAGAACAGTACTTACAGTATTGACACCTTTGGTATCCTGCGGAACCTGTATGATAGAAAGATATATCTTTTTACTATGAATAATGTAGGGCAACTAAACTCAAGAATACAGATTTCTGCACTTTTCCCTTCTAAAATAGCAGCTTAATCCTCTCAGGACTATGATCAGACTATTGACTAGTTAACGGTTTGATTTTTCAGCCAAGAGTATAGCACAATTCTTCATATGGAATAAACAGACTCCCGCTTCCCCAAGATTTATTTATTATTGATTTTTTGGGTTGAAGGGGTCATACTGCTTCTTGAGAGTTATGATTGATCCATTGCTGATGTAAAGATTGGGGAGGACAGCACACAAACTTGTACTATCTTTTCTAAGGGGGCTATACAGGACAGTGTAAAAACTGAGTTCATTACTCTGGTTATCTGCAACAACAAGACTAGAGGTTTAAGTTTTGTACTGCCAAATAGTTTCAAAAGAGTATAACAAATACAACTTTCATAACCATTTTAAGAAATTTCTTCTTTATTCTCAGCCACTAGTTGTCCATATACAGGTTGCTGCAACATCGAGTAGAGTGACAAATCGCTGATAAGACCATTTTCATATTTATTATCAACATTTTTTGGGCCTATAGAACCATACTGGAAATAAGAGTGAGTTTTCAGTACCAGAGGAAGATGCAATCGGTATATTATAAAAGGAACTGAAATGGCAGTTGGTACCTCAAACATTGCTTCGATCAGTATATTCTCCAAAAGAGCTCTTAAACCTCGTGCACCAGTGTTCTTTGCCAATGCTTTCTTAGCAATTAATCTCAAGGCATTATCTGTAAACTGTAATTCAACCTGAAATATATGTGATAATATAGGTTAGCATGACACTATGGCACCAAAATGAATGTTCAAGAAAATATTTTCATTAAAACTACTGATAGACCAGCATACATTATTCATCCGGAACATCTTCTTGTACTGTTTACCTAGAGCATTTTTCGGCTTCATGAGAACCTAATGCACATCAAGGAAAAAGATTCCGTAAACTTTCCCATAAAAGCAAAGGAAAAGAAAAGAACTTCAGTTAAAGGGAGATTAGCTTTAAGAAAGGCATTATGAGTTATCCTATTGGTAACCATGCACCTGAACTAATTGGTCTTCACTTAAAGCTGATAAGCTAACCAAAACAGGAAACCTTCCAACAAACTCTGGAATAAGGCCATATGCAATGAGATCACCACTTTCTACCTGCATTGCCAAATAGGGGCATGAGATCACACTAAAATTAACAAACCTGGGACAGTCACAGGAGCCTTTCGTTTTCCACCAATAAAAAAAAGAAAAAAAAGATGGATTCACAAAATAACACTCAATTCAAATTCTTGAGTTCTTATTCTAATACTCAACAGATTGCAACAATGACGATGCCACCAGTGTATCTGTCAGTCCACCCGTCCTCATGTTTGTGCGCACTGGTGCTCCAAATCCAATGGAAGAATGTTGTCGCCTGCAAAAATAATACATAAACAAAATTTGACACTATGATCTCCCTTTCTACAAGCAACCAAATAGATGAAAAAAAAAAATGGGAGCCAATTAACATTGCCCAAAGATCCTGAAAGGGCTTTACCTTTCCGAGATAGTCTTGTCCAAATCAACAAAGGCCCCACCACATAT
The DNA here is from genome assembly GCA_014182845.1 of Corymbia calophylla. Classification (NCBI taxonomy): domain Eukaryota; kingdom Viridiplantae; phylum Streptophyta; class Magnoliopsida; order Myrtales; family Myrtaceae; genus Corymbia; species Corymbia calophylla. The sequence goes on along the minus strand of CM024699.1, from coordinate 437,849 downwards.
AAACAGGATATCCTTTGTATCTATCTAAACATCAGCACAAAAGATTAGACATCTCAAGCATGAAAAACTACACTTTATCAAACATTTGAGATGATGTTATGAACTTTAAGTTCTAAGTAGGAGGAACATGAGAGCACTTCAAAGCCAAAAATTACAGGAGACTCGTGCAACCAACTGTGAAGAAGCACCAAATTACCAAAGGCCTTTGGGTGACTAGGGATAGCAATTTATCCCAGCCACCATATGTCCACATTGCCCACCCTTAAAAATTTTTATCCGACTACTACTTGACAAGCACTTTGTTTTTCTTTTACCTTTTCAAGGATTAGAAAAACTGTCATGTTAAATCCAAAATAATATTTTGAATTAAGTTAAGTTAAAGAGGGTAGCAAAACTGAATGCTTCATGGGAGTGGGGACGGGGGCTACCACACAGGGTGGATATGGGGCTTCTTCAATTAATCCCAAGGTGTGGATGGGAAATGCAAGCCTCCTGCCCCATTGCCATCCCTATGGGTGACTCTCACTCCACCATTCCACCCAATTAATTAATAAATAAGAGTATCCCAGAAACACAAAGTACTAACAGAGGCAACAGAAAATCCAGTTTACCCGAATGTCATCTCCAGGAAGATGCTTTCGAGCTCCTTTATCAGGAATATTCACTACCTGAGAATGACAAGATAGTCCTTATGCATAGATGAACTGGAAAATGTAGCCTTTGGTGCTAGGAAAACAGAATGGAGAATTGCAACAACTGAAGAAGCTCATGAAAGCAAAAGGGAGGTACTTCTTTCGCTCTAATTTAAAAAGATCCATAACATTTTGAGGTAATTGATAGATGATGTATCGCAAAAGGCTTTCAAGCTCAATGTACAAAAATCACACCACCACTCCCATACAGGCCCAAAAAAATTCCAACATTACATATACAAATCAAGTTGGAAATAAAAACATAAGTGGACTACGTGTAATTAAAGCCTGAGGATGTCAGAAAGTTTCACAAGATACAAAAGGCTATTCAAGTGTTATAAGGAACCGACAATTGTGCCCTTGCCTTTAAAATTTTACAAAAAATTTATAAGTGATTTTACATGTCAACGTATATTTTGAAAGTTTTGTTCCGAGTTAAAAGAAAAAAAAATCCAATTACGCGAGGCACTAAATAAATTTACAAAAAGAACTGTAAAGTTAAAAGTGAACGTTATTCCAAACAGACCCAATCAGACACAAAGATGTTACTGAGAAAACAAAAAAGATAGCATCCATTAACCTGCAAGTTACTCAAACAGGGTCTTAGATTAACATCAAATGGCAAGTACAATGGCCAACGAGTCAGAACCCTCTGATTTCTAGCTAAAATTGATTGTTGTTCCTACAACTCAAAATTGTAAAGCAATTTAGGAGGCTGAAGGAATCCAGACCCCTATTCCAGATTTCTGTTCTCAATTAATCTACAAGCTAAGCCACCCTCCTCTCACGCTGAAGAAAAATAGCACAACTCTTAACATAAATCAAAAACTTACACAATAATTTGAAACCAAAGAAGAAAATATACATGCAAGAAAACCATCCGACTGTTCTTTTTGAGCTCTTTCACAGACACTGCAAACAATGAAGGATCAAATTAGAACTAGTACAAAGAAAGGAAACTCACAGTTCCTTCTAGCATTTTCAGTAATGCCTGTTGTACACCCTCCCCTGAAACATCTCGGCCAGTATTTACATACTCAGCCTGCACGTTAGTCCCGCTTAGATAAGTATGAGCTCCAGGTACTCTATATCTTGAACAAAAAATGAATTAGTCAGAGTACCTTCTTTGTTATTTTATCGACTTCATCTATGTAAACAATACCCTGCTGTGCTGCCTCCACATTGAAATCAGCCGCCTAAAGGCCATAACATAATCTAGAGGTTGATAAACATGTTGAAAAGGCATGCCATGAGCGGCAAGAAATTACTTCAATATTTTAAACTATATTCGAATACTGTAAACATGAATGGATGTATAAACAATGGCAGATAGCATCTTCACCCCTATCGCTAAAACCCACCTAAATGGTATGTGAGACAATAACAGCAATACATGACAAATATTCACCTCAAATCTGGTCCTGCAAATTGGCAGAAACTTGCAACCATTAAAAAAATTTAAAAGCCAGCTAAGCATTCTTGGCTGTGTAACCATGTAGCATGTGTTCAGCTCTAATTTTGTTTTTACAATTCCACCTTCCAATTTGTGATGTTTTGAAAGGTTTTGGCCCATTATTTTTAACTGTTTTTACCCCTTATGCTCACAATATATATATTTTTTTTAATTATCTTTGTCCAACACTATTTGCCATGAGGCTAGCACCCAACCGATGGATAGATGTTGGATTTAAAACTAAGAACAAGAATACTGTTGCGAAGAAAGAAGGGTGCAGTACATTTCATGTCCCGGCTGATTTCCGGAAAAGATCTCTAAAAAGTCATTAATTTTGCTTAAATTACAATCACCCTTGTATAAAAAATAGGATCTCAAGATGACTCAAGAAGGAGATTGTTGGCCCATGACAATTGCCTAATTGAAACTTGAACACAAAAAGTCACCACATAAAACACCAATATCAATATTTCGGATCACATTATTGCCCCATGGAGTAAGAAAAACCACCAACTTAAATGGCCTTTTATATGCATATCTTTAGGAGATTATGACTGTTAATACTGCCAACATTTGATGATGAAACCAAGGAAAAAACCTGAAAGAGATGTTTTTTTTGTTTGGCAAGAGTACTTCTAAACATACCGCAAGCAGCTTATACATTATTGACTCTACGTCTTCACCAACATAACCTGCCTGGAGAGACAGAGAGAGAATCAATTTAACTCAGAGTTGCATGTAAATGTTATAGGCAACAAAAAATGACAACAAAAATAACCAGCATGCAATTGCATAACAAATTCATGGAGGTGGCAATTGAACCGAAAAGGAAGAAAACATTATGCATATGAATCTGTATCAATAACTCTAGAGAAGTCCATTAATGACTGTGATAGCCAGTCCCATTCCTTTTAGAGATTGGTTCAAGAAATTTAGGGGCCCTTTGCTCTGAGAAAATTCTGCAAGTTCCAGTTCTCATTCTTTTTTGGAAACATGGGGAACTCGTGTAGCATATTCTAACAAAATTCTTCTGAAATTGCGGAAACTAGTTTTCTAATCTTAAAGCTGAAGATTGAAAACAGCACAACGTTACCAGAGTTGTCAACTCAATTGAAAACGGCTGTTGAGCAGAAGAAAAGGCAAGGCTTCGCTATATAGCTTATGGTTGCACACTTTTCAAAGAAATCTCCCCTTTTTACACCTTCAAGAATGAAAACACAAAACTCGTTGCAAGCATCTCAAGATCTCACACTACAATCCCAGTATTTGTAGACTTGCTCACCCAAACTCTATGTACGTGTGCGTGTGACACTGCAACAAGCTTTTGGAATAGATTTAATAGAGAGTGGAGAAGAATTTGGACGAAGGGAAACCTTGCTCAGGGCTTTTACTTTTTTCAATGCCAGGAGACAATGGGCAAGCCTTTTGGTGCATAAAGCTCCAAAGAAGCTTTCCGTTCCCCTCCCCACCCCCAACTCCAAAAAAAGTAAAATAGAAGACGTATCCAAGAGTCCATTCTCTTGTCATTGCACAAAAAAGGCTTTTCTCTTGTCATTGGTTAAAACTCGGTCAACCAAAATTTTTTCCTTGGGGGAATACATGAAAACTGCTTAAGCATTTGCAACTAAGAACAGATGTCCTAATGACATCCAAAATTTCATATGCTTCTTGAGAGTCGTGATCCATAGTTTCTGCTCAATCTATTAAGAAATTGAGCCTCAGCCTACATTAGATTACATGCCTATACCAAAATATTGTGATGTTACAACTATCCTAGTCACTTCAGAAAAATTGTCTCTCTTACCCACGATAAGAAGGCAGAGCACTTTCCCATAAACTCATTTGATCTCAAACCTTGTTTTTTTTTTTTTTCAAATACCGCTCATCATTTGAGACAAAATAATCTCTACATATACCACCATGCTGATGTTAGATTGTCCAACAGTCCCAACAGCATGAAGAACTTTTCACTGAGATTAAGAAGGAGGATTACTTGCCTCTGTCAATGTCGTGGCATCTGCGATTACAAATGGGACACTCACAACGCGAGCTAGTGTCTTTGCCAGCAATGTCTTCCCTGTCCTTAAAACCACAGCAGAAGTAAAACAGCCCACAATCATATAAACTCATGACCCCCAACCTGTCCTATAACTGCCAGACAAATACCACACATTACAAGTACTGTTCATACCCGAGCCAGTGGGACCCAGCAACAGTATATTGCTTTTCTCTAGCTCCACAGAAACATATTGATGATCATCAGCAAAATCACCAAAAGATAACTCCCCGTCTGGCCTGGTGAAGACATCAATTGCTCAGGCCAATATAGTGATATCACATCATCAAGAGCATAAATGAGTAGAGACAAGTTTCAAAATATAAACAAGACTTCAAAGCACACTAAACAGAGATATATCAGGAAGAGCTGGAAAACTCACTCTTTCCTGAGAGAAGTGTGATATATCCTCTTGTAGTGGTTGTACACAGCCACAGCAAGAACCTGTTCACCGGAGGAATATTAGTGCCTAGCAAATAATGATTCAACTAATAAAAAGTGAAGTTCCAAAATGTAATCATGATGAGCATCATGCAAACTATCTGAACTTGCAGTCGGAGGACAACTTTGCGACTCGGCATTGATCATAACCCCAATTCTTCTCAATGCATATTATAAAGCAAAAGCATGCAAATTCTACACAAATTCGCTCACAAGTATATGAACCCAGAAAAATAAAGAAGAAAATTTGCCCGAACGAAAGCCCAAAAATGGAACCTTTTTCGCCGTTTCCTGCCCAACAACGAACTCGTCAAGCCCCTTGCGAATCTCCTTCGGCGTCGGCAACTTCCTCCCCAACTTCGCCCCTCCTCCCCGACCTCCGCCTTTCTCCTCCTCCGCAATCGCCTCGCCAATCTCCGCGGTTCCGCCACAACCCGGTCTCTTCACGCGCGAAGCATCGGGATGCCTCTCCATGTCCTTGGGAGAGACCCGGCCAATCTCGACGAAGCTGCCCTGCAGGGGCTCCAGCTTGAAAGGCCGGAAGTAGAAGGCGGTCCGGCAGTGGGGGCAGAGGTTGAGGGCCTGGTAGACGCCGGGCTCCCGGCCGGTGATGGAGAGGGGGCGGTTGGAGAAGAGGAGGGGCATCTGCCTCGAGCACCGAGGGCAGTTCACGTCTGCCCTAATGTGGTCGTACTCGGTCCCGTCCCACTTGTGGCGCCTCTGGTCGCGGCGGGACGAGGAGGAGGCGGGGGAATTCAGCGGGACGGAAGGTCCGGGGCCGGAGGGGGAGGCGGCGCCGGCGCCGGCGGAGAGACGTTTGAGGGCGGCGCGGGAGCGGCGGAGGGCGGCGAACATGGCTCTCCGGGGACGACGCCACCGAAGCGACTCAGTTTTCAGTGGGGGTTATTGGTTGGCGGATGGCGGGCGGTGTCACACCATCGGCTAGAGACGATGAAAGTATTAATTGGATTTTCTTTAAAAAAAAAAAAAAAAAAAACCCCAAATTTTAAGCCATTGAATAAAAATAATAATATTTTCGACCAAAATAAATAAATAATAATATATTATTCATTTTTACGCATTAATTGTAAAATTAAAGGACCAATTTATCTTATTTTTATGATTTATTGGATTTCATCTAACTAAACATTATGATTCGCTGTCGTGTCCTGCAGTCATATTTTCTATATATTAAGGGAAATCGCTTTTACTAAACTTTTGGAACAAAGTGGAAGAAAATGATGTTTTGACGTGCTCACTTTCATTTACATTTTCTCGCAAAGATTTCACCGCGTACGACTCAAGAAAAGCACGACAAATTCTATAAGTACCGAGCAATTTGGTTTATTGTCTATTTATTTTATCTTAATGATAGATGATTTAGATAAATATACGTTGTACTCAGTCAATCATCTGCCGTCGTCTCTTCTTTCCCGGTCTTCGTTGCTCGGTTGAACGTGAGGGAAGCTCGTGAGGAGTGACGAGGATTAAGCCCCCTGCGCTAATTACTCCTGACTCTATATCTCTCACCGCTATCGAGTCTCGGACAAGTTTCATACTCGGCCGCGCCGGATTTTTCCTCCGGCCACCATCCACAAGCACTGCCATCGACCCCCGCTTCCGCCGCCATTAACTGTTTACTCCGACCACCGCCTTTACTAACAAGCCCCGACACAGTTAATCACCGGCCAATCCATCAGACTCACGAACATGAGGAAAAACGTAGGGCTAATGGAACTGGGACCAAAGCACGGCCACTGACGGATGTCCATATTGGCACTACTTCCGCCGGCCATCCCTCTCCGGCGAGCATCCCAGAAACGCCACAGGAACAGACATGCTCTGCGGGGGAAGAAGCGAGAACGACTTGGGTCTGATTCGGTTCCATTAACGCTAGAAATGTATCGAAGCGAATCGAGTTTGGCAATCCGTGGAAGATTATTATTGCACGGCGCCTGTCGATACACCTCAGAACAAGCCAATAATCAGAGAAATCCCACGCGTACTTTTTGTGAGTCCTTGGTTTTTGGACTCCAACTTCCAACTTTGTCTGCTTGGAAATGAATTGTGAAGGAGGTAAAATGTATAAACCGAATGCCAAAAGCTGGCTAAGAGAACCTCGAAATTCATAAAAAAAGTTATCCCGGAAAACCACCTTAACCTGCTCCTTGATTGACACAACTTTAGAATCAGAGACATCTGCACATGCTGATGCAAACAGCAAAGGCTCTGTTTGATAACTAGCAAGACACTACCGGATTCTATTCTTTTAATTCTCGGGAACAAAAAAAAAGAATAGAAATTCGTTTGATAATTTTAGTTCCCGAGAATAGATTTTGTAACAAAATTAAGAAGTAGAAAAAAATTACTTTTTTTTTCTTCGGAACAACTCCAAAATCAAGCCCATTTTCATTTTCTCTTTTCTTTCCTCCTTCTTATTTCCTTTCTTTTCCTTTTCTTCTTCTTCCTCCTTTAGCCGGTCACCGGCCTTAGCCATGGCTGGAGACCAGCAAGACTAGGGCCGGTGGCCTCGCCGAAGTGTCGCTTACTGGCCAAAGGTTGAAGAAGAACAAAAAGAAAAAAGAAAAGAAATAAAGGAAAAAAGAGAAAAATGTAATAAAATTATTAAAAAATTAAAAAGAAATTCTATGTCACAAAAGAATTTGAGAGTTGTACCAAACGCAATTCTATTTTGAGAATAGAAATTTTAGATAGTCACTAAGTATTTTCAAATACTCAAAAACTCATCTAGGGAATAGATTAAAAAAAACCATTTTTAAGCAGAAATTATTCTTAGAAATAAAATAGTTACCAAACACACAATAACCTTGCGAAAATGTCCTAAAATCGTTTTTAAAAACAAACAAAGCTTTTTCTATGTACTTATTTTTCAAATATATATAATTATAGGATAAGAATGATGAGAAATAATAAGGCGATGGACACTATCCAAAATTAACTTACTTGCTATAAAAAGGAAAAAAAAGGTGGATGATATCTGAAATTAAGTAACTCACATGCAATACACACTGTGCAATTGCTTTTCTTTTCTTTTCTTTTTCTTTTTTCATTTAATGTATTAAAAAATGACCTATGGTGATAGATTTATCATTTTTATCAATAATAAACTAGACAAAAAAAGTACAATTATTAAGTATAACCTAAATATCATTATCATTTCTTTTGCAATAGAATTAAGTTAGAAGAGATTAATTCACTATATCAAAATGTGGCTCATGAAGTTCCTTTTCGATGAAAAATCAAAGGACATCCAAGAAGTTACTCTGTGTTTACTTTCTTTTCTAACTTCAAAGTTATTTTTCAAATAACCACACCAAAATCATTAAACTAACAATATATCCTTTAAGCAAATATACTTTGAGCCAAAGAGTCATTTCCCCAAGGCTTAAGCTCAGCCAAATGTAAACTTAGGAGGTCCAAATTTCATGAACGACCACTGAGGTGAGTGTTTGCATGCTTTACAATATGGAGAGAGAGACTGGAAGTAAAGGAGAAGGCGATGGTGGAGGTGACAATGTACTTGTCCTAGAGCAACTTCGCCGGAGGATTGAAGTCCTTTCTTGTCTAGCAATGATAAAATGAATAAGAATGGGCTAGCAACACCATTACTTATCTAACAATAACAGATACAGGTGTTCCAATAATTTTAGTAAAACGGTTGTGCACTTGAATAAACCAAGTGAATTTCGACTTGAATAGTTATTTCACACGCTTCTTATAAGTGCCCATACCATATGGAGTAGAAAAATAGAAATTTTAGGATTGACAAGAAAATTCACAACACACAAGATTCAAAGGAAGGGCTTGATAAAAGAAGATTATAAGAAATTTCATAGGTCACAATATTCAATTACTAAAAGCTACACTAGGCAATAAACAATCAAGTGATAATGGCTGTCAATAGCCTCCCTCTAATCCATTTTTACTTGTACAATCAATTTTTTTATTATATTCAATATTTTATACCACGCAGGATCCCATCAAGAACTCAAGATGCATGTAAGAAATCTTCATAGCCATCTTTATATATGGCTATCGCCAGCTCATCATTACTTGATTTGTCAAAATTTAAAAAAGAAAATTAATAATAAAATCTTATTTATCCTTATAGTGTTCACACATAAATCATACCCATATATAAGAAATTGAAAACATAAAAATAAAAAAATCATGTGCCCTATTTTACTCATTTTTTCTATGAATTTATTTTCCAAATATATATATGATTATAAAAATGATGAGAAATAATTAATGAAATGGACACTATACAATATTAACTTGTTTGGTTAAAAAATGAAAAAAAGAGTGGATTATATCCAAAAATAAGTAATACATACGCACTACATGTGCCACACACGTGCAATACACGTGCAATCACTTTTCTTCTGGAGTTTCAAATTGAAGGCTATTGTGGTTCGAGTTTGCTTGACTCCAATTTGAAAAATGTCCGATTATTTTTCTCTTCCTTAAATCTACACTCAGTTGGGGTGACGACAGTGTTTCTTCCTCCTTATTAATTCTTTTGGTGATAGCATTTCACATTCTTTCTATACTTAGCTCCACTTTTTAAGATGCGCGAGTGCCTGTCATATGCATGCGACCTCCTTCATTGTTTTCTTCCCGTTGGGACTTGACAAATATTTTCCCTTTTTTTGTAAAAATTGGAGGAGAAAGGCTCCGGAAACACACAAGAAGTTGAGCTCACTCACCTGCTCCATTTGAGGAAATATTAGGTGGTCTGGGACCGCCAAGTCAGCGTGTTCCCGGACCAATCAATGGACGACACGTTGGGCCACGTGTCATGTGTGGGTCCTACCTTTTGAGCCTTGCACTGCCTCCTTCTCTCTCTTTATTAATTGCATGAACATTCTATCTCTCCTCCGGCACACGCTCGCTCTTTTTCTCGTCTGCGGTGCGTCTTGTACTCTGCTTGAACTACACTAGGCTTGAAGATAGTTGGCTGAGGATCTTGGCAGCGGCGGTTGTCGCTCGCTTCTTGCGAGAGCGGCAGTGGCTGATGGGAGCAAGAGAGTAGGCTTCGTTCGCTTCTTGCGCGGGAAATTTTTGAAAAAAAGGAAGAAAGAGGAGGAGAGGGAAGTGGCACCGCAGACGAGAAAAGAGAGAGAGCGTCCGCCAGAGGAGAGAGAACACACACGCAATTAATGAAGAGAGAAGGGGGCGGTGAAGGGCTCAAAAGGTAGGACCCACATATGACACGTGGTGAAACGTGTCGTCCGTTGATAGGTCCGGGAACACGCTGACTTAGCAGTGCCGGACCACCTAATATTTCCTCGCTCCATTTCTGACACATATCAGCACAGGACGGGACGACCGCAACAAAAATGCACGGTAGCTATCATCCATTCCAAATGGATCTTCTTGTGATGACAAAAGCTGCTTAGAGTCCATGGCAGCTGCTATGTGGATACCTTCATATCCATCTTCATATATTGTTAGTGCCCCCGACTCATCACTATTTGGTCTGCCAAATTTTTTAAAAAAATTAATAATAAAATCTTACTTGTCCTTACAGTGTTCATACGTAAATCATAGTCAAGAAATTGAAAATATAAAAATAAAAAATTATGTGCCCTTATTTACTCATTTTTTCTATGAATTTATTTCCAAATATATATGATTATAAAAATGATGAGAAATAATAAGCAAAATGGACACTATACAATATTAACTTGTTTGGTTAAACAAAGGAAAAAGAGTGGATGATATCCGAAATTAAATAACACATATGCACTACACGTGTTATACACGTGCGATACACGTGCTATACAAGTGTAATTACCTTTCTTTTATTTTTCTTTTATTTTCATTTAATGCAATTATTGTTTGCCACCGGCCTCAATCTCAAATGTGCTCAAAGAATCTCCACTCGATACTTCCTCAATTTCATCAATCGAAGTAGAAGCCAATGCATCTTCCTGTCGTCTTCTACCTCTATATCGGATGCTCTCACCACATCTTCACCAGCCTCCACATGCTCTTCTTGTTGGTCGACTGGTCCCAACCCATCTTCCCCATTCTCTCCTTCTTCTCTTTCATCAAACATCCACAACAAGAATGTGCGGTAGCTATCATCAGCTCCAAATGGCTCTTCATGTGACGACAAAAGCTGTTTAAAGTCCATGGTAGCTACCATGTGAAAATCTTCATATCCATCTTTATATGTTGCTACCGCCCCGTTCATCACTATTTGGTCTGCCAAAATTTTTAAAAAATTAGTAATAAAATCTTATTTATCCTTATTGTGTTCACCTGTAAATCATAGTCATATATAAGAAATTGAAAACATAAAAATAAAATAAAAAATTTGTGCCCTAGTTTACTCCTTTTTTCTATGAATTTATTTTCCAAATATATATTTTTATAAAAATGATGAGAAATAATAAGTGAAATGGACACTAGGGATGATCGGTTCCCCGGTCCGGTTCCAAGGTGGAACCGGGAACCGGACCGAAAGGACCAGTTCCCAAATTTTGGAACCGTGGACCGGACCGGCCAATCCTGTAACTGGGAACCGGATCGGCCAATCCTGGAACCGGGAACTGGACCGACCGATCGGTCCAGGGTGTATTTGGAATTTGAAATTGAAAAGAATAATTTTTTTTAATTCTTAAGAGTTTTTTAAAATATATATATTTTTAAAAACTACCGGTCGATCCGATCGGTTTGGTACGGTCGGTCCGGTTCCCACCTTGGAACCGGGAATCAGACCGACCGACCACCGATTCCGAGAATGAGAACCGGGAACCGAACCGCTAGCTATGGGAACCACCCAAAACCGACCGGTCCGGTCCGGGTTGGGTAGTTCTCGGGTTGGGTAGTTCCCATTGCACAACCCTAATGGACACTATACAATATCAACTTGTTTGGTTAAAAAAAGGAAAAAGAGTGGATGATATCCAAAATTAAGCAACACACGTGCACCACATGTGCTACACACGTGCAATACACGTGCTATTACTTTTCTTTTTCTTTTTCCATTTAATGCAATTAAGAGAACAAATCAGTATGTACATAGGATATAGATAACTGTATGTAATACACATGAAAATAGAGGAAAAGATAGTTCCTTGCGATCGTTGACAGGAAGTAAACTTAGGAAATGTGAAAATAAAGGACGAAGATTGAAAGTTTAAAGACTGACCTGAAGATGCTATTTGATAATCAACAAAGAGATTGCCAAGTTTTAGTGCCAAAACATGTATATGAGAAGCCATTATCAAGTGTCAAAATTATTACATGGGAAAACTTTGCCCTTCTCAAAGCATCTACTTTTCATCATGCATATCTGTTATTGAACAAGCCATTATCAAGTGTATCGCCCATTCAAAAAGCAAGGAAAGTGATTTTCTACTCAGAATCAAGGTGTACTACAGCTAGAAGAATTCTTAATCTTAGGAACTAGGAAAATTATAATAGAAGCACTACTTGCTATATTTGCAGGAGGCTGTGGAAAAGCTTTCTTTATGGTCATTTGGTGCCAAAGATGAATGTAAAAGAAGAATTCAATCAGATGATGGCCCACTAAAATGATAAGAGGCAGTCACCTTATCAACTAGCCGATAAATTTCATAGACTTCCTGTGTATGTGGTGAAAGAGGAGTATTAACAGTTTTTTCAATATGAAAACACCGCAAAACCAAGTTTCCACAATTATTGAATTTGGTTATCAACGAGCGTGTTCCCGGTTTCACACGCCCAACTCTTCATCGCCACTACTTTGAATTCACTTGAGATATTCAATCTTCTACCATGCTAATTAGAGTGCGTTTGGTAACATTTTTACTCATGATAATAATTTCTTTTGAGAAATAGTTATTTTCTATTTATACTTCCGAGAATAATTTCTGAATAAAATAAGGCGTTTGATAACTATAAATTTTTTTTATTTTTGGAATATAAAAAAAAATAGAAATGCGTTTGGTATTGACAAAAAAAAATATTTCTTTTTCTCTTGATGGCGGCAACGGGGGCGGGTGGCGGCTAGCGGAAAGAAGATAAAACTATGACAGAGAGCCCGACAAAAAAGAAAAAGAATAGAAAGAGCAACTTCAAAGAGCATAAGCAAAGATGGCATACCAGGCGGCTATAGTGGTAGAGGCAGAGGGGGCTGCATGAGGCATTTCTTGAAGACGAAGGTGAAGAGCCAATCCACACTAGCAGCAACGAGCCTCTAGGTCGGATTGTTGACCTTCCTTAGCTAATCGTTGCCCCCGCCGATGCTTGCCATTGGGGATGGCACCCGCATTTTGAAGCGCGATCGGGGGTGGTCATAGGGCATTGCTTGGTTGCGAGCTGGAAGGAGGAGGAATCACCAGTGACCTAAAAAAGACCTTTGAACCAAGAGGAAGAAAGTGGGGGGAATGATCATTGCAAAAGGGTGGGGGAAATGATCGTTGCAAAGGGGAACTTCAAGTCTGAAATCCGTCCATCTAGTCCAGTCCTGATATGGTGTCAGAAATAGGGACATAGCAGAGCAAGTGGAAACTTGAAAGGAAGAATAGGGAAAATCTGTTGACTGTTATGGCTAACTTGAGGTGTTAAACCTCATTACCTTGCTTGAAGGTGTTCTAGACATTCAATCTAGGTTCAATAAACTTGGAGTTCATCTTGAATGCAACATGTGCAACACACATGCAATTACTTTTCTTTTCTTTTTTTTTTATTTTATTTAATGCATTAAAAAAAGACATATGGCGATAGATCTATCATCTTTATCAATAGTAAACCTAGACAAAAAGAGTACAATTACTAAGAAATAACCTAATTATCATTACTTTTGCAATAGAATTAAGATGCAAGAGATTGATTCACAATACAAAAATCAGAGAACGTCCATGTAATTCATGAAGTTCCTTTTTCTATGAAAAATCAAAGCACATCCAATGACCATGGCTGAAAAAACAAGCTTTGTATAGTTGTGACAAGATTTTGATTGGAACTCTATTATAATGATCACATGACATGTGATAAGACAAACCTTTAGCATAACACACATAGGTTCACCTTCTCCTATGCGATAATACCCCTGTTATTCACTATAAACACTGCAATGACATAATTTTCTTGATAATCGGGGTGGCTCAAATGTTTATTTAGGTTCTACCTCTCCTAATTTTGTTTACAACTTCTTATTCATGAGAAATATGTTGTGGGCTAAACAGGCCTCTCCTCTTACCATAGCTCTAGATTAATTGTTCCGGTTCCCCTGTGATCATACACTTGAAGACCTCATTGACATCAAATTGATTGACTAGTCCCATGCCAAGGCATTTGTCCCAGAGCGACCATTCACCTAAAACAAGTGGACGATAAAGTCACTGAGATGAAAAATATCCTCATTTGTTGCAATTTTTTAAAGTGAGTGGTTGTTGATTGAATGACCAATCCATGACCAATAGCCAGATTTCCGCATATCATGGAAAAGATTGAGCAAATTGGACATTTGCTAAAGTGTACATATTGAAGATTTTAACTATATGTATATACGACCATCCGAAGATAGTGAAGATTATCGCCATAATCAACCTATTGATTGGATGGACCTTCAGGATATGCGAAAGCTAATTGATGAAATCGGATATGAAGGAAACTTAGTTGATTGGTGGTTTCATTGAAGGAAATCTCATGAACCTATGAATTGACTTTGATTAATACAAGGCCATATAAATAAGTATACTTTGAACTTCCGATTCTTTTAGGATTTTTTAATCAATTGACATGTTGCTCACTGATCTTTATTTATTTTTATTTCAAGAAAGTAAAAGGTACTCATTAACATTAAATTTTAGTTGGCATCCATCAATTTATATATTAAACATATAATACTTAATTTTTTTTCTCTTATGGAGTTCGTGTCGAATGCAATACACTTGCTATGCACGTGCAACACACGTGTAATTACTTTTCTTTTATTATTATTTTTCTCTTTTTGTTTAACGCATTAAAAAAAGACTGATGTTAATAGATCTATCATTAAACCTAGACAAAAAGTATGTAATTACTAAGATGTAAACTAATTATCATTGCTTTTGCAATAGAATTAAGTTGAGAGAGATTGATTCACTGTATGAAAATCAAAGAACGTCCATGTAATTCATGAAGTTCCTTTCTGATGAAAAATCAAGGGACATTAATGAAGTTCCTCCTTCAACGATAATCCTATACTCATTGTCTGCTTTACGTTGACAACGAACAATATCCTCGTAAAGGAAGAAGAGTATTCTTTCAAAGTTCTAGTTCTTCGTGCAATGTGAGTTCGTGAGTGAATTCAGTAGGAAAATAGGTTGGAACGAAAATGACCTTTGAGAGTTCCAATTCTTCGTACAAGGTGAGTTGGTGAGTGAGGTGAGTTCGTCAGTGAGTTCCGTTGAAAATGAGTCGGAATGGAAATGCCCTTTGAGAATTCCAGTTCTTTGTAGAAGGTGAGTTCATGAGTGAGTTCAACTGGAAATGAATCAGAACGGAAAATGGGTATGGGACTGGGGTAATAGAGCAGATGAAGTGAAACTGAGTTTAGCTTTTGTGTTTGTAGAGTTTGGAGTTAGTTAGAACTTGAAACGAGGAGGGAAAATTAATTCCTATTATCAAAAGGAGTGGACCTCATAATAAATTCTTAACACTTTATTTTGTTTTGTTTTGTTTTGTCTTGTCAAATCTTTGTTTTGTTTTCAGATAGATGATTTAACCATTTCCCTTGTATTTACAAAGGCTTTGCTGGTTTCATAATTTTTTATCAATAAATTGGGAGAATTTCCGTATAAAGAGGAATAAGATGAGATTTATTTATTGTTTTATTTTGAAACAAATCAAAGTGATAATGTTTAAACAATTAAGTAATATATGAAGAATTCAATCGCAACTTTTAAAATAGTGATATCGCTCTCCGACCAAAGAAAAAGATTTTGGTGGATATTGTTCCTAAATAAAAGAAATTTAAGAACTCAATAGAAAAAATTGTTGACACCCGGATTTTTTGTTGACATTTTAAATATCCATTTATTTTGAAATAAAACATAAAAATCTATAAAAAAAAATTTGAAAAATGAATAAAGTGGACCAAACAAAAAATAAAAAATGAATTCTAGCGGACCGGCATGTCCGGCCCACTCTAATTAATTTTCGGTCCCCCTAAAATCCCTCTCCCTTGGCCCATCATCTCTTTATTTCTTTTTCAGTCCAACCCTTTTATATCTTCATGGCCCAATAAGACTAAACAAAAAGGGAACCCAGGCCCAATGAGTTAGGCAAGGGGCTGGGAGCTGATAGAAAAATTAATAAAAATTTCAAGAACATCAAATAGATGTTAAAAAATCGGTTTTAATCCGTCGCAGGTCAGATCCGGGTAGACGGGTTGGGATCAATGTTCAGATCGGGTAAACCCAGTCCAAATCCGTTCCCCAAATATAATATTAAAAAAATTGAAAAATTCCAAAATAATAAAAATTTTAGAAATTTCAGAAAATCAGAAAAAAATTAGAAAAATGGAAAACCCTTAAAAAAAAAATTAAAATCTAAATTTGGACAAGTCTTTAGGGCTTTATAATAAGTTTCCTTGTTTTGGATTGTCATTTTCTTTTTAGAGACAATGTTAATATGATTGTGTGTTTTTCTTTGTAACCGTGAGATACCGGTTAAATTTACATGTTAACTAGACCTCTCTAACCTTCTGAGGGTGTTCTCATCTGTTGGGACAACCTCTGCTTGTCCAGTAGATTTACTCCTAGCGGGCTACAAGGATCATCAAATTATTTTATGACAACAAGGAGCCCGTCCTCAATACCCCAAATTTGCCTTTAATTTTTTTCCCCAAGGCCAAGGAATATAGATGACCCTCTAGTCAGTCAGGCAAATGGCCTGTTCTTAGGTTTTCTCTCATGAGCCTTTTAAAAGTGCAAGGACATGCTTGCTCATATGGCAGCTTTTTTTTTTTTTACATATTGTTTACAAATGTACATGTACAGGAGTCGCACAATGCTTGAATTTCCACGTTTACGGACATAATTATTTCCCCTTTGATGAAAAGATTGTGACTTTTCTCATCAATCAAATAATCAATGAAAAATCATAAGTTTTCAAACCATGCTTTGATACCACATGTAAGAGGCAAAATTGATTCTATGCAAATCAAACCCTAATATTTGCATAAACGTCATATCCAAAGATTATAATATTATAATAGATGAGAGACATACCTTGAACCATGATGGTTTCTTGTGAATAAATCAATTGTAGACGAGAAATCTTTTGAAGAAATAGGTTTCTCTCTTTTTACCCCTTTAAGCTTTCTAACTTTCTTGATGGAAAGAAAATTGTCATTCTTTCAAAGATTGAGAGAGAACCAGTTTCTAATTAAGGTTTTTTATAGTCACATCACCCATCAGGGTATACAATAATTAGAGTACATATCTCTATTGATCAATAGGAATTTAGAACTTAATAATTATTATATCTAAACCATATATGAGCCATTAATCACGTGGGCTACAATAAAATCTAACATGTTATCCATGGAATCCTCCACGTAAAATTATATGCTTCCAAACTCTCTCTCCCTCCCTCCTTCCCTCCCTCTTGGATAGTGAATCAGTAGATTCAACGATGGATCGATAGCTATGATAAAATACGATATCATATAAATTCATTTTTGATAGATACGTATTATTTGAATCTCAAATCAAATCTACTTGTAAGTTGGAATTGAGAATCATGAGATTAATAACAATGTCGGTAAAGGGTAAAATGAAGCCCGGAAATAATGAAAACGGAATGAGTATGGTGTCATTCAAAGGGAAACATCACTTACTAGCTAGTACAATCAAAAGTAAATGGAAAACGATTCTTGTTTAGCTAATAACAAAGAAGAAGAGTTTAAACATTCTAGAGAGGTGATCACCCATGTGGAGAAATTGACAGTTTTTTGAGATTCGCTGGAACTGAAGAGGACGTCTGCGGAGGAGAGGATTAAAGATTCAAAAACCAATTTTTCGAATTTTTGTATATGTAGAAATACACGAAAGGTGGTACTGGATATGGCAAAATTTCAACATACCCTGTCTTGCATACAGGGATCTTGTTGCGGGTTACAAGATGGAAATTCTATCCTGCGACGTCGATACATGGAATTAACTAAAATAAAAGTTAATATAGCAATTATTATCCCCCTCCAAAAAAAGGAACAAGAAATAAAAGGTAAGATGGGATTTCTTGCCCCTGACAAAAAAAGAAAGAAAAATTAAAAGGTTATATTGATAATGGCAAGTCGGTGACATCCCCCATCCTCCATTCTTCATCCTTAAATAGCTGGACGATGTTGAAATTGGAGCAAAGATCTCCCTCAACGATGAGTTCATTGGCTAAGCTCATGTTTATTTCTTCTTTGTTGCTAACTAGTTGGGCAGGAGGCGTTTGGTGCAAGACACATGTTGTGATCCAAAACGGTTTGCCAGACAAAGCTTCTATAGAGGCTCATTGCAAATCCGGGAACGATGATCTCGGATACCATCAAATAACGAGCGACTGGGAATTTTCATTTGGACCCAATTTTTGGGGGACGACGCTCTATTTTTGCAGCTTTCAATGGCCAAATAGTCGTCATATTTACGAGTTTGATATATATGTGCAAAAGAGGGACGCAAAAATTTGTGAAGTTTGTGTTTGGAGGATCACGCCCAATGGTCCTTGTAGGCCTGACAAAAACACCGGAGACTTCACTGATTGTTACCCATGGAAACCTTAGCCACAATTAGGGAGCAAACCTCTCATATAAATGTATGGTAGGGAAAGATGAAGCGGTGAATTGATACATCACAATTCAGACAGAATAATAATCATCTTATTTATCTTTTTGATATATATACACATAAATATTGTCCGTCTCTTCTAATATTCTCATCATTTCACTTTCGATTGGCATCTTTTTTCTTTATAGTTGTCATGATGCTCACAACCTGAAACTCGAGGGGCTAATGGATTACTACATAGGGTGAATAACGAGTGATTTGTGGAGGCCGAGTTTGTCCGAGATCCAAGAAAAACGATAACTTGAGCTCTGAAAATGCTGCCTGAAGTCTTTGGATGATGGAACCAGAAACGGGAGAGTCTCCGTTAAGCACGCCGGGATAATTGCAGCGACAGACAGACAGACGGCGGCCAGGAAGTGGTCTCTGCAAATGGCGGAGCAGTGACGAAGGTTAGACCGGCGGCAAGGGACCGCAGGTGGTCGCGGATGAGATGCGGCATGAGGAGGAAGACCATGAACAGTAAGCGGCGCCATAGAGAAAGAGAGGAAAGAAGGACAGAAAAAGAACAGAAAATGAGAGAAAAAAAAAAAAGATCAAATGCCTCGTCAGCTTGTTGAGGCTGACGTGGAAATGCCACGTAGGCAACGTTGGACACGGAAGGTTAATAGAAGGACAGGTTTGGTTGGTACTTGAGTAAAAAAGATTAGACTAATACAACATGAATAGGATAAAACCTACTCCATTTGATTTGATGCGTGTAAAGGATAATAACATATAGATTGATAATGCCAATGACGAATTCGAAGATTAAATAAGGAACAGTAGACTCTCTTATGATTAATTTTTAGATTCACCTGCATAAATACCTAATATTTAAATCTTAAATTAAATAGAGTCAAAAGATGCGAGATGATGATGGTGAGGGGTTAAAAGAAGCTCGAAGTACGGTGTCACTCAAAGGGATACATTTCTTGACAGGTACTTGATTGACTAGTCTACAACTAAAAGTAATTGGAAAATTGTTTCGTATACATGATCCTTAGATAGCTAGCGACTAAGATGTAAAGATTTGAATAACAAATTTTGGAATTTGGATCCGACCGCACCAGATTCAAGACTCTAATGATATGTATCTAAGGGACAAATTTTGTTGTGTGACCTTAATAGAAATTCTTAATTTAGGGAACAAGTTCTGCCAATGGAAGGTACAATATGAAGATTGTAAAACTAGTGGATTTGAACCTTATGAGGCTATTTCAAAGCTTCAATAAAGAATGTGGTGCTTGAACTATTATAGGGAAAATCGTCCAAAAAGTCATAAACTTATTGTGCCGTAGTAATTCAGTCTAAAACTTTTCAATTTGACGAATTTAGTTTTAAATATTTTGATGGTTTTCCTGTAGTTTCAGTCAATTTTGATTGAAAATCGCTGACATAAACAATTGTAAAAATTCAAAAATTCAAAAAAATTTAAATAGAAAAAATTTAAAATTTTGAGAAAATTCTAAAAATTTGTAAAAATCATTCCCATGTTAGTGTTGTTTAGCCACTTAGATGGTCAATCCTGACTGGACTATCACATCAATTATTTTCAGCTAATTTTGGCTACATTAGAAAATCATTAAATGGTTGAGGACTAAATTTGACTAAATTGAAAATTTTATAATTAAATTAGTCATTGTATAATAGGTTTAGGGCTTTTTGAATGATTATCCCGACTTCTATAAGCATTGATCCAAGCTTTCCTCTTTTTTACTTGGCTGTTTATGTGTTTTTTCAAACCACCTTTGATCATAAGCAAATCTATCAATTGGTTGACAAACTGCTAGCGGGTACGTCCCTATTAATTCAAGCAATTCAGCTTTTCAAATGTTGACCTATCAAAATGACGTAACTTTCTCATATTTTAGATATGCAATGTACGTTGATATTTATAGACTAATTAAAATAAATTTTGCACTTTATAGTGCAATGAAAAAATTACTCAATTATTTCTAAACCTCTATGCAAAATTTCAATGTAGTACTATGTGGTACATCACCATGTTAGCAATTTCCAATGTAAACTAACTGGAAGGATTACATTAGAATTTCCAATGAAAATTTAGAATTGAATTGACATTCGTATGATAGATTGATGACTTATTAAATAAGTTGCCATAGTGCTATGTATGTATGTATTTGAATGTAATCTTTATTTTAATAAATCAATTGAAAATTATATTTTCTTATGCATAGGGATCATCACATGTACTCAAAATTAAGATTAAATAAGAACTTAAATAATTAGTCATCCTCTTGAGGAAAGATTCTAATTTTTCATATGCACCCAATTCATGTGAGCCAAATGTGAATGCAAAATGACCTTCTACAAACGACACAAAATGGGTACGTATAGAATGCTTAGAAGTGCAAGACAACTTCTTTGTGTCACTTCTCTTTCCCTCTTTTTGGTATCTAGCCAAACGGCAGCTGGATTCCCTAGTTGCCAATGATTTGGCATAGAACTTGCCAATAACTCATAGAGATTTGGAGAACTACCATAATAGTTAATTTTTTAAATATTATTTCATCAAAATTTTTCAGAAAATCAAAATAAGATTGTTCCCTCATGGCGTTTAAACAAGCGAATTACTGTTTATCAGTGCCACGTTTTCCCCCCCAAAAATCCCCTTGAAGTTTTGATAGATCATGGGGGTAAAAGTTTTTAATATGTCCAGTATTGTCTAGTGTTTCATGATAAAATAAAAATAAAAATCAGTGAATACGTGGCACCTTCAAAGGATGATTGTTCTGGACTACAGCTGCAACAGAGTGTTATTCATTTTCTTTCCAGCTATACACAACATATTTTACTTGATTTGTCCCTCATTTGATGGGGCAATTCTTATCCCAAAGTGGTATTTATTTTCTTTCCAGCTATACACAAGACGTTTTACTAGATATGTAGCTCATTTCATGGGGCAATTCTTATCCCAAAGTAAGAAAGTAGAAAAAGAGAAAAAGGTAATATGGTATTGGCAAGCTGGTAAAACCCAATATCCTTCATTCTTCATCTATATATAGCTGAACGATGTTGGTGTCACTGCAACGATATCCACAATGATGAATTCATTAGCTAAGCTCATATTTATATTTTCTTTATTGCTAACTAGTTGTGTAGCAAAAATTGGGAGGACGACAACTGTTGAGATCGGTAACAATTTGCCGGATGGAACTACTCTAGTAGCCCATTGCAAATCCAAAGACAATGATCTCGGGGTCCAAAATATAACTACCAAATGGAGATTCTCCTTCATACCGAGTATCTTTAAGAATACATTATTCTTTTGTAGCTTTGCATGGCCAGGTCAATTTAAGAATTTTGATATATATGTGCAAACAAGAGACGAAGATAAGTGCTCCTTGTGTGTTTGGCAGATCTCGGCCAATGGTCCTTGTAGGTTCAACGAGAACACTGGAGACTTTGATATTTGTTATCCGTGGAATCCTTCCACACAATTAGGGAGGAAACCTCTCATCTAAATGTATGGGAGAGAGAAATGATGTTGGGAACTCTTCATTACAGTTTGGATGAAATAACAATTATCTCAAACATCTTTTTATTATTTATACACACACGTGTGTTTCTTCTAATTTCTTCCTCATGTTGATTTCAATTGGCTTCTCTAACTTTATAGTGCTGTCCCTTCGTTTTGTTATTATATGTTTTATTTATTATCACTACCAAAATGTCTCAATGCCCGTCTTTGTCACCAAATAAAAAAGTTAATAAGTGTCAGGCTACGCCGGTTTCGAACTTGTAACACTGGTATCAAGAACTACCACCCTTGAGTTTTGTATCTGGCAAAATATGAGAGCAATGAATCGAGGGACACATGCTTGAGTTTGAATGTAAATGGGCCATTGATCTGGGAGGGATCCTCAAAGCAAGGTGAGATTGGTGATGGACCGTTCAGATGTGGACCATGTGAAAAGCATAATCACATTCTTAACCTGACTTCTAATAATGATTCCATTCAACTCAAAGAATCCGAAGATAGCAGGCTATATTTATCGATCCAGAATGATGCCACGCACGTAATTACGTGTGAGCCAAATGGGTATGCAAAATGACTTTCTACCAAACGTTACCTGAAACCAAAATAACACAATATGGGTAGGTAGGGAATACAGTTGGGGTGCGAGACAAGTTCCTTATGACACTCTTTCCCTCTCTTAGTGGTGTCTAGCCAAATTCCCTAGTTGCCACAGATTTGGCCTAGAACTTTAAAAATTCCTGAGATATTGAGAACTACCATGAATATTTATTAATGAACATTTGGTTAATGTTTTTCGTGAAATCAGAATGAGTTTGTGTAATGGATCCCTTTCGGCGTTTATACTCGCCTATTATTGTTTATTAATCTCACTTGTTTTCCAAAAAAATGTCCCTTAAAGTATTGATAGAGTTCTTATGTGGCAATTATTATCCCAAAGTAAGAAAGAAAAAGAAAAGGTAATGCGGCAATTATTATCTCAGTGTAAAAAGGAAAGGATATAGAAGGTAATGTTCTTATTATAAAGTGAAAAAGAAAAGAATATAAAAGGTTATATGGAAATATAAAAGGTAATATGAGAAGTCTTATCCAGACTATTAAATAAGAAAAAGAAAAGGTAATCTAGAAATTCTCATACTAAAGATCAGGGAATGCATGGCATTTACATCGGAACTTCGATAATCGGAAAAAAGGAACAAAAATAGAAGGAACGTAGCAATTATTATCCTACGGTAAATAGGAACAAATATAAAAGGTAATACGGTAGTGGCAAGGCTGGATAGATAAGATAACCTATGGCCTAAGGATACCATAAATGCAAAAGTTTTTGCTGGTTCCAGTTAACTGTCAAATCCTAGAAAAAGAGACCATTTTAATGTCTCCTGCTACAAATTCTGACCTATAACGTTACGTGACTTTTTTAATTAAATGTTGATGTGCCTCTTCGTTATAAAAAATAAAAAAAACTCTAGCGGCGCTGTCTTTTTTGTCCTCCTTTCTCCCCTGTACGCGGATCTTTTTCGATTGAGAACAAGCCAACACTTCGAACTTCCATAGCTGTCCAGACCAGTTCAAGAACATCGTCCGCTGTCTTCGTTCCGTTCGTCGGAGTTGCTCCCTTTCTATATGAGTCAACGCTCGTTTGAGTAGCCGATCTCCCGTTGCTGAATCCATCGTTGCTAACCCATCGTCACTGAGTCCGTTGCTGCTGAAGCCATCGTCACCTCCTTGAAAAGCTGCACCGCTGGAAAGGAGTCACGGGCAGAGTTGCTGCGTCTGTTTAATGCCCAGATCTGGCGACCAGGGCAAGGCTCGAGAAAAATGACAACTGGTTTCTCTAGTTGCAGAAGATTTGGCATAGGAGTTACCAATAATTCTGGAGATATTCCAAATTATTATGATAGTTAAATTATCAAGAATCATCTGGTCAATTTTTTAAACAAAATCAAAATGAGAATGTGAATGTGAAATGGCTCCCTTTTGGCGTTTAAAGTTTTTTCTTTTCATAAACGAAAGTCCCTTAAAAATTTGATAGATCATGACAGTGTATGTTGTCTAATATGTTTAGAACTTCCTAATATTTTATGATAAAAAAAATCAGTGAGTGTGTTGCAGCTGCAAAGTGTAATTGTTTCGCATTCCAGACAATAGCTATGACAAAGTTGCATTCGTTCTTCTTCTTCGTTTAACTTATACATAAGATATTATACTTGATTTGTAGTGGATCTTACGTGGCAATTCTTGTTGGAAAATTTGTTAGAATAATGTGAAAAATAAAAATAATTGTTGAAAATATGTTGAAAAAGAATAGAAAATAAAATGAATTATCTGATATGTGCGATAGGCTTTAGCACCTATCCTCCTAAGATATAATAGACCATCTTCTATATTCCACACTGAATATTAAAAGTAATAGAACAATGTTGTGCATAAACCAGCAAGAAAAAGGAAAGAAATTTTTTTTTTTGAGTAAAAGTCTTTTTTTAAGTTTTATTTTTTATATTTAGACAAAATAGAGCCATTAAGAAACCATTATAAGATCGTTGTAGAATAATGGAGAATTTAACAGTTATATGATCGTTAAAAAGCTGTTATAAAACGTTCAAAACCGTTTTATATTAATAACGGACAAAAACTGTTATAAATTTATGACAGTAAAAAAACAGTTACAAAAACTAATAGCTTTCAATTTTTCAAAACTGCGGAGCAATTCTTATCTAGAAGTAAACAAGAAGGAAAAGCTACAAGAAGGAAAAGCAATTCTTATACCAGAGTAAAAAGGAAGGAATATAGAAGGTAATATGGAAACATAAAAGGTAATATGGGACTTTCTATCCCAGACTATAAAAGTAGAGGGAAAAAAAGGACGGGATACAGCAATTCTTTTCCCATAGATGAGTGAATGCTTGGCGTCTGTAAAAAAGAAACTTTGATAAAAGGGAAAAAAAAAAAAAGGAAAACATTTAATAAAGGAAATAATAAAAGCAATATCGCCATTTCCGTCCCAAAGTAAAATAAAAAATTAAAAAAGAACAAATAAAAAAGGTAACTATGGTTGTGACAAACTAGCGGGATCGGATATGCTTCCATTCTTCATCCTTAAATAGCTGAACGATGTTGATATTGGAGCAATGATATGCCACCCCGATGAATTCATCGGCTAAGCTCATCTTTATCTGTGTTTTGCTGCTAACTTGTTGTGCAGGGGATGTCTGGGGCAAGGTATATGTTGAAATTCGAAACAATTTTCCGGCTGGAACTACCCTAACAGTTCATTGCAAATCAAAGGATGATGATCTTGGAGTCCATTATATTACACAAAGCTGGGGATTCTCATTCAAGACCCATTTCTTTGGGAGGACTAGATTCTTTTGCAGCTTTGCATGGCCAGGTCAACTTCAGTGGTTTGATATATATGTGCAAACAAGGGACCAATATTTTTGTGAAGAGTGCATTTGGAAGATCTCGCCAAATGGTCCTTGTAGGATTGATCAAGTAAACAATGTTGATGTTTGTTCTCCGTGGAACCTCCTACACAATTAGGGAGGAAACCTCTTACCTAGATGGGGAGAGATGATGATGTTGTGAAGTGATTCATAACAGTTTACGTGGAATAAGGATCACCTTAGTTAGATTGTAAATATTAATACGCACATTTGTGTGTTTGTCTTCTAATATCCTCACTGTTCTGATTTCAGACTGGCATCTCTTTTTTTTTTTATAATGTTGTGTCTTCATTTTGTGCCATTGTACATGTCCTTATTATTAGTATGTTTTTTTTTTTTTTTTATCACTGTCAAAATGTTTCAATGTAAATCTTTTTCAATTTCGAAAAGGTTAACGAGTGTTAAGCAGTGTCGATTTTGAATTTGTAAAGCTGGTGTCGACCTGGCAAGAGAGATTTACCGTGGCTGGTTCCGGTATGAGCCATGGGAGAAAAATAATCACATTCTTAACCTGGACTTCTAGTCATGTTCTTGTTCCAACTTGGGGAAGTTGAGATTATAGGCCATGGTTGTCGGAATCGGCAACGATGCTCTGCCTCTAAATGAGAAGGGCATTGTCACCACCATGCCTCTAAATGAGAATGGCATGGCGCTGCCATCATTGTCCATAGAAGAGAAGGGATGTAGCTCTTGACTCAAACGGTGCAATCGTTGCCCGTTGGAGATTAGTTTCTATTCTTTTCAGACTGTAATTGTAAAATGAGAACGTAAAAGGCACGCTTGAAATTGTTTCGAGATAATTGAGCCGGTAGTTTTGGAAAATATGAATTAAGTCCCAAAACAGGGTGTTTCGTGCTCCCACACATGGTTAGAGATAAATCGGACTCAGACACAAAAATTGGATAATGATATATGGAGAAATAAATAGTGCTTAGAAAACGACTATTGTTTTTTGGCACAACCTGAAAACAAGCATTAATTCCTTCTGTCTACCTACCTATCTCTCTCTCTCTTTATTATTCATTTCTCTTTTTGGTGCTCGGCCATCTTCTGAACGGGTGACCCACATATAACAAGGCTCGGAAGGAGGCTATTGGCAAAGTCACGGGCGGCGGTTCGCTTGCTTATTTGCTCAAGTTCTGTTCAAGCCTCTCAATTGCAGCCCCAACGCCACTCCTTGGCTCTCCCCTTTGATCCATATCACGGGAAGCAGCCAAACTCCCTTCATTTGCTATCTCCACTAGCTTCAAATGTAGCCAACCTGCAAAGAAGAGCATGGTACACCAAATAGGATGTCGAGTCAGGAAGGAAAAAAAAAAAATAAATAAAGAATCTGGTCTTATTTAACATTTTCATGTCAAGTTTCAGTTTGAGCCTTGTGAAAAGAAGCAGTGCTGTAAGACCTACAGACTAATTAACAAATCAGCAAAATTTTCAGATCATTCAGCTAAGATATTCTATTGTGCAAACCCCCTTGGATATCTTGTTTCTTAACTCACTAATTTGAACTTAATCAGGACATCATGCTTACTATAAAGAAGTTAAGAATACAATCAAGCTTTTATTGAAGTTTTTCTGACATGGGCCCAATCTCATACTTACCAAGCGGAAAGCAAACTGCAGCTCCAAGAGCTGCACCAAGAGCAACATTCCTTGCACGCCACTTTAGTGATCCTGGTACTAACACAAAGAAAAGTTCAGAAAAGTAACTCCTTTTCCATTTAGGATAAGTTATTTAACAGTAAAAGTCCAAAATTGTGTTACATTGATTTAGTAGGCAATTGCATAACAGTTAATAGACAATATTTCGAGGATGGGAAGTAATGCCTTACAGATCAAACCAAAGGTTGCAGCAGTGGCCGAACCAGCTGCAGCTACGTTAAAAACATCATGTACTCCTCTTTTCTCAGCTAGCAGATCTTGTAGCCCATAAAATGCAGCAGTAAACACCCCAAGGCGCACTCCTCCAATGATGGAGCCACGTGTAACTCGAATGAACCTTTTCTCCATTGCATCCCTCATTAATCGATACTGCTCACGCTTGTCAGGTGTGCTCCCAAGTTTCAACATCACTTCAGCATCCTTGCTCTGCAAAACATAGCAAAGTCTTTTACCACCATTAGTGTGTGATAGAATTATGCTGAACCACATGTCATACTTCATGAATTATCTGTGGAAGGGTCTTGGTTTACCTAAATTCAAATGGTTGGCCAAGAAAGGGGGGGCGGGGGGGAGCATGCTAAACAGGTACTACAAACACAAGTTGGAGCATTGAAATTCCAGTCAAAGAATACATTCTGCATCATTTGGTGACTAGGTAATGATGCAATTGAAACTAAATGACATCATCTATCTTATCAGCCAAAAAATGAAGGAATGTATGTGCAATTGGAAAAAAAGCCCACAACAAAGTGCCTTTATTTCCCTGTTCTCTTACCTGCGGGGTACTAGCTGTTCTGGAATGAACTTTCAGAACAATGCTTAGCAATTATCAGACAACACATATTTGTTGCTGAATTAATGGTGATTTCATGCCTTCACTTCATTACTGTTTCATTGATCACTTCATCATAGTTCTTAAACAAAGAGGAAAACGTGTTCCACCAAATGCCATTTTCAAGAATAACAATCACCACCACTGAAGAAAATATGATTTTGCAGAGCATAATGGAGATATCTCTATTACCATGTAATCAGTGAGGCCAGGCAGACGGAACTGTTAAAAACAGTGCTAGATCGACTAGAGAAGATGTACTATGGACATCTCTTGCTAATGAAAACTTACAACAGAAGCAGCTGCCTCCTTGCTACCTCCATATAACATGCCAGCAAACACTCCAACAACAGTTGCTGCACCCCAGTTGACCGTTCTGGCCACCTTTGGAGAACCCTGACCATCAAGAACAGTACGTTATCCAGTAGATATGCATCAATCTAGTGTCGTCAATCAAACAACTTGGGTATATGATGTTAACACACGAACACACAAAGCTCGTCCTCATTAAGTTATTTTGACACATTGCAGTTTGCACCCCTACGTCTCGCTCCAATCCAACCTATTGTCTCAGTGGGCATATTTAATGCCCTCCTCCAGCAGCTGATCAGTAAGATTTTTTCTCCAAGTCATGAAGAATGAATTACATGTCTCGACAGCCTATGATCAGCAAAAGCTTTTCTCTTCCTCACTTCAAGTATAAGCCAATCCGAGTAAACACTTTACAGGCCAGCGCTGCTGAAGATTCTCGTACAACTAATAGGAAAATCAGAAAACGAAAACCCAAATAGACATTTCATCGAGCAGGTGGGCGACAACCCCCTCGCTTCCAACAAAATAGATACCATCCCTATTGGGTCGAGTCATTTTGCCGCAATGACACAAGACCCAGCAGCAAGAATCAATCTTTCCATGGAATGAATCCCTCGAGCTCGATAGGCACAGAAGATGTCACACGCAACATGTGTTCTCGACTTACCCCCAATTACCCTCAAACAGAACCGCAACGTAAAGAACCCACACGATAATATCAAAGCTTACTGTGGAGATGGGTTCGTCAGCTTTCTCAGCAGTTTCCATTGGGACAGCGGTTCTGGAGCCAACGAGGAGCCAGAGAGACGAGAGAGCTTGGATCTTCCCACGACGAAGAGATCAAGCAACTGGGTTTTGCCAGGAGAGTTCCTTACTTGTCGAAATGGCTTGTGGGTCGAATGAATGTCGTGCTCTAGAGAGGTGATTCGATGGAGGAGGGATGCAGGGACAAGTAGTTTTAAGACCGGAGTCGGCCGGCGATCTCCTCTCGACCGCTCCTCTTTGGCGCCGAACGGCGAGAGACTCGTCTTTTCTGTATCTGTCTCTTTTCTTTTTTTCTTGTTTAAATTTCAGTTGCCTTAGAGTTTTGAATTTTGGAGATAGGGTGCATTTGGTTCGGTTTGGGGAAATGCATTTGAGAAAATACAAATACATTTTGGCTAAAGGGGTTTTTCGAAATAAATACTGTTTGATAAATTTTGCATTGTGAAACAACTTTGGCCTAAATACCGTTTGATGAATACCATATTTTATAAAGGGACATTTGAGAAATTTTTTATTAAAAAAAATTTGTTTTTTCAATCTAGCTTTCGGCGGCCAGATTTGGCCACCGGCCACGCTTTGGCTGCCAGCCACGCTCCGGCAGCCTTGCCTGAGGTCGCGCGACCTTAGGTGGCGGTTGCCCGACCGACGCCCCCAAGCAACGGTCATCGCCTGGGTCGCGTGACCCAGGCACGCAACCGCCTAAGGTCGCTGGACCTCAGGCATGCGACCACTGAGGTCACGCGACCAAGGGCGGCAATCGCCCCCCCTTGGCCAACAGTCACCTCCCTTAGCTGGCAGTCGCCCTCCTTGGCTGGTAGTCGTCGGCTTCCTTGGCCACGCGGGGAAGATAAACAGTACTACATGTTGCATTCCGAATATGCAAGCTGCAAATGCACCTTTCACCCTGCATTCACCTAAAGGACCTTTAGGATACTTGGAGATGCAAGTGTATCTCCCCAAAGCCCTCCAAAATATTGAGCAAAACACACTTGCATTTTCCCAAGGGGCTTTCAGCTCCCAACGGGGCAATATGGGTGCGTTTGGTTGGGCTTTCCCAAGGGGCTTTCAGCCCCCAAAGCCCATTGGAAAAATGCAAAGGTGTTTGGCTCAGTATTTTGGAGGATTTTGGGGAGATGCATCTCCAAGTATCCTCAAAGTCCCTTAGCCGAATGCAGATTTAGAAGTGTATTTGTAAGTTGCATTTTCGGAATGCAACTTGTATTTGTATTGTTCATTTTCCCCGCGTGGCCAACACCGCTGGCGACCGCCGACCAAGGAGGACGACCGCCGGTTGCCTGGGTCCGCAACCCAGGCGACGAGCGACTGCCGCCTGAGGTTGGGTGACCTCAGGCTGGCCGCTGGAAAGTAAATTTGAAAAAAAAAATATTTATAATTTTTTTTAATAAAAAATTTCTCATTTTGCTATTCACCAAACTTCATTTAGGTCAAAGTTATTTCACAATGCAAAATTTATCAAATAGTATTTACATTTCGAGAAACCCCTTTAGCTCAAAGGTATATGCATTTTCCCAAGTGCATTCCTCAAAAGCTGAACCAAATGCCTTCAAGAGAATATTTTTATATTTATTTAAGAATAAATTTAATGTACTCCAAGAAGTTTGTTGATAAATAAATAGGAATAAGTGTAGTGAATGGCTTTAAATTATCATAAAAATGTAGTTGAGCCATAAAACATATAAAAAGTGCAATCAAATCTTAAAACTTGTTAAATCGATTAATCGACTCATTCTCTTAACGTCGTCTAACTTAGTCAATGAAAGATGCTAACTTTTTAAAATGTTTTCTTTCTCCTATATGGCTAAAAGACATTGTTTTGGCCTTATATTTTTGTTTTTTAACCATGTCATTGCTACGTAGGAGAGAGTAATATTTTAAAAAAAATGGCTAATACTACAAAAAAAAAAAACTCTGGACTGTGCCCACTTTGATATAAATACCCTAAACTTTTTCCATGTCACAAAAAAAACCCCGAACATATACTAAGTTAACAAATATACCATAGATAGAGTTGCAATAGATAGTATATGTGTCATACATGTATAAGTTTAGGTTTTTTCGTAACACAAAAAAGAACCTGAGGATATTCGTGTCACGATGGGCATAGTCTAGAGTTTTTTTTTTTGTAGTATTTACCCTTAAAAAAAATCACGTCTACATTTTTCATTTGCCTAGTTGATCGGGGAAGAACTTAATTGCACTAATTTAATAAGTTTTAGGTTTGATTATACTTTTTATAAATTTTATGATTCAATTATATTTTCACGATAACTTTTAAGATTTTTGATATATTTTTATCAAATATATAATATGTATAGATACGTACATGGCACAAGGTAACCTATTCGGGCGAAACACGAAAAAAAAATCGAAGTTAGAAAAAAAATCCAAAGCTCTGACCTTGGACATGTCAAAATTTCAAGTGATGAGAAGGCCTCCCCTGAAGCTAATGCTTACCTATAGGAATATAGTCCTACTTTACCTTTTCTAGGTACTGGGTTTTCATGTTCATCACGTAGAATTGTAAATTGCTGTAATGAATCCCTCCTCATTACTAAAAAAAAAAAAGTTTTGGTTTGGCAATTCGATTAATATGTTTTAGTGATTTTATAACAGTTATCTAAGCATCGATGAAAAGGAGTAGGATGAATCAAATCTCAATTTCTTTTTTACATTTGATTTGGTTATTTAGAAATATACTCGAGAGCTCATTTTCTTGTACCCTTTCATAGATAAAAAGGTATGCTCGGCTCACAGAGGCAATTGGCCCCATTGTCCCCTTTTGGGCATGGCTTCCGCACCTACTATGAAATGTTTAAATTGAGTCATAATTGCTATGGACCATCTCACAGAGCAAAAGTTTTAGAGCCAGCGAAATCATTTTTGTAACTCCACTAAGATGCTATTAGCTAATGTATCTCTCCCTACAAGATATGTTGCAATTAAGCACCAATGGCCCACAAGCTCATTACGTAAATAGAAAACTCATGACCTTGTGATACACATGTAATCCCTTTATGCTTACGATTTTATTGTTCATGGACTTTCACTCGCCACAAAAAAAAGAAATTAGTCTTGTCAAACATGTAACATGAGCTTGAATAACAACATGTCGTAATCAAATTATTTTATGATGTATTATTGGTGGCCTACGCACTTGGGTAACCTAAAGTTGGTTTCGCCTAAGAAAGTGCCAATAAAAAGAAAACTGCTATAAATTGAAAGATGGAAACATTGTGATGCTAAATAAGTATGATTAAATTCACGACATAGGGTGATTCTTCCAATAATATAAAGTGAAATAATTTGCAATTGCTATGATAATTTTATTAAGAGTTAATATCACGAAAAATTTAAAATCGGTACACCTGTGATAAATTTACCTTAAATAATCACAAAAAAATACAAACTGATATATTTGTTACAAATCTATCTCATAATTATTTTTTTGACTGTCAAAAAACTCAAACCGGTACATTTGTGACAAATACACTATTCGTTAAATTGGTCTAATCCCACCAAGAAACAACTGTGACAAACGGAGAGTAAAATCTCAAACTAGCATATTAGTCAATTGTCACGTGTCATCTAACTAAGCAATTAGACAATAAAATTTAACGAAAATCAATAGAGATAAATTTGTTACAAATATATTAGTTTGAAGTATATTTATCAAAAATATATTAATTTTAAGTTCTCGGGTCCAAAATTAGTTATAGAATAAGTTTATTATATATACTAATTTAAAATTTTTCGCGATATTAATGCATCCATCCATATTTTGACTATTTAATATAAGACAAAGAAAAGAAAGACGATGAAGGAAGAACTCTGTGTTTTTTCACACCACCACTGAGGGTGACGAGGACGATGAGACCGATTCCCGACCCACGTGCGCCTGCCCCCCAACACGTCATCATCCATTCTCGTCTGCACTCGCACCGCCGTCAGATGGACGGAGGATGCCCATGCTCCCCGCCACGTGTCCTCCCCATCGCCCCTGATCCCCCGGTGCGCCCTCCGTGCACCCAAGGGTCAGTGTATCACCTCCCCTCCCTTTCCCTCTGAAGACCCAAAAAGGGACAAGCTACGAGAGGAGGTGGGAGAGAGTTGCACTTTGCTCCTTGCTGGGTTGGTGGCCCCTCCGAACAACTTGTGCGGCGTTGCCTGTCACTTCCCCTACTTTTCTCTCTCTCTTTCTCTATCTGAAAAAACAGCAAAATTTATTTATTAATTCAATCAGATACTGAGATAACAACACAGGAGTTTCATCCGCCCGGGTCATTAGTTCTCGGACCGGTCGGTTCCCGACTTAGAATCAGGAATCGACCCATTGACTTCCAATTCCAAAATTCTGAAATCAGGAATCAAATCTATTCATTCCTGATTTTTTGGAACCTTTTCGCTTTTTATGTCGTGTGGAAAAGAGTAGGATTTTAATAATAAAACGTATTATGGGTTATCATTTTTTCGATTCGTGCCTTTCTAGTTGAGAATCAAGATTCAATTCCCCACAACTCCACACCTGATTCGAGAATTATGAAATCGAGAGCTGAACCGATCATCTCCTGAATTTTTTCCGGAAACCTTCCATCTTTCAATTTGTGTAGCGAAAACAGAAATTTATAACATAGATAATCTTTTAGACTCGGCTCAGATTGGGGAATCAATCCCGAGATTGCCAATTCCAAAATTTTTGAAATTGTGAATTGAACCGACCAATTCCCAATCCCTCTTGATACCCTTCCCCTTTCTATTCCATGAGGAAAAAGAAAAACCACGAAAGCGAACATGTGTCGATGAGGCGATTTAGGTTTATAATTTGCCCGTGCCGAGGAGCGTCATGACATCGTCGTGTCCGGATCGATCCGGTCCGGTTCCGGTTTCGGTTTCCGAATGTAGCTCGTATTTATTAAGACGAACGACACGAGGATGATGACGAGCGTCCGACGTCGATCGTAAAAAAGGAAGGGCGTCCTCCTCCTCCTCCTCCTCCTCCTCCTCAGTAGCTCCGTTTGATCCTCGGTGTTGTCTGCGCGTAGGCCACCCTCCTGCCCCCCCTCTCGCCTCCATCGCCATTCCTTCTCTTCGTTAACATCGAAGAAGCAGTTTCTCTCTCTATCTTTCTCTCTCTTCTGTATTTATTCTTCGCGTCGATCTTGTTATCTCGCACACATTCTCTCTCGAGAGAGATGGCTCCCATGAAGATCAAGAGGGCGCCCTCCAGCTCCCCTTCCCAGACCCTCGCCTCCTCCTCCCAGGAGGCCAGGCTCCTCGTCCGCGAGACCCTCCGGATCAGCGCCAACCTCGCCTCCTCCGCCCCTCCCGCCCTTCCTCCTCCCGTCGCCGCGGAGGCGACCCGGGAATTGAGGCCCGAGGCGGCCGCGGCCTCGGTCGGGGTCGGGCTCGCGGGGGAGCAATTCGTGGGTTCTAGCCTGCGGTTGATCTGCTGCGAGGAGGTTGACGGCCGCAGGTGGCAGTACCTCGCCGAGGACGAGGCGTCCGCCCCCGGGAGGTTCAAGAAGGGGTCGTTCCGCGCCGTCAGCTTGCAGTCTCCTCAATCGCCTGCCGACGTCAGTTCTGCCTCCCTCCTCGGAATTGCTTTTGCTTAGTGTGTTCGTTAGTCTTGTTAGGATGCATTCTTGTGTTTGTGTGTGTGTTTGTTACAGTTGGTGCGTACGGTTGAATTGGGAGGAGGGGCTGAAAGTTGATGAACTGCGTGATATTATTGTCACGCATCTTGCGGGGAAGCTCGGGACTTGTGATAGGATGATGATAAATATTTAATTTTTGGAGTGAAATTACTCCGTGGCTTTTCAATTGTAGTTGGATAGCTTGCTTCTTGTGAAAGGAAGTGAGTTTTTGCTTGTTTGTTCCTTTCAATTTCGATTCAGTTTACCCACAACTTGTCTTAGTTGCCGATTTCCAGACTCTCTTCTTTGGTAGACTTAGAATTATCATGTCAATGATCAACTTCTCATGTATTGCTGCCTGATTACAAGTTGTACGCCTGACGTGGTAGGGAATGTTTGTGGGGCTTGTCTCATTTTTGGGATGAGATGGACATGGAATGCAAATTCGTCAATGAATGTATATGAAGCATAGGGAGACTGTCGCGATCTTGGTTCTTTTCATAAGAAGAGTTATATGCTGAATTATTTTGGTTTTCTGGTTGGTTCTTTGGTAGCGCATCTAAGTTTCTTGGTGCTGCTTGCTTGTTGTAGGTCGATTGCATAAGCTGTAATCGGGTCATCCTGATTTGATGCTTTACTTGTTGTGTTTCTTCTACTTTTCTCTGGATAATAAATGATCATGCCAACGATGAACAATAAATTGCCTGCCGCTCAATATAAATGTGCCCAGTTTTTCTGCAACCTCACTATCATGCTTGTTTTGATTCAGGAGTTCATGTCATTTGTAAGATCCTATGTCGTGCCCGATGGTTTTCCTGATAGCGTCACCCCCTCATACGTGCCGTACATGACATGGAGGGCTTTAAAGGTACTGCTACAATCTTACAAATCTCCCATTCTAGTGGATTAAAAAGCCTTATTCGTAGTATTGTACACATGGATCAGGTCATATTAAATTGCTGCAAAATGCCAGTGCATACTTTAGTCCTCCCTGGCTCTCAAACATAGTTATGTCTGTTGCAGCACTTCTTTGGTGGAGCAATGGGAGTTTTCACTACACGGACCCTCTTGAATTCTGTCGGAATTTCAAAAGACAGAGCTACTTCTGGTGCCGTTGCTATTAACTGGATTCTCAAGGTAGGACATTTTAGCATATCTGCAAATGAGTATATAAATTAAATGGTGATGGTTCAGTCAACAACATGAAAGTGAAATTTATAATTGGCAATCGCACCCCTAGTAGTATGCGCCTTCGATTATTCCTGATAGCCCCTGTGATAAAAGGTTATTCATGCCTTCATTTAGTCCTGATAGTGCCGGTGATAAAGGATTTCTTTTGCATTTCCCTAGGTTCTTAATATTTATTCCAAGTAAACTTGGCTGTTCGGTGAACTGCTTCGATGTTACACCAATATTTGCTTAGTTGCTCGATCTTCTTTATTACATATCCAGTTTCCCTTAAGTTCTTCTCCTCCTTTCCATCTCTATTTTGTCCCTTTTCTCTGTTATAGGGAGTAGGGGTGGTTAATCTTTGGCAGTAGAGTAATTCAGCCAGAGCTTGACTCTCTGTTCGTGATAGTGTATGGATATGGTACCGTTGTAATTTTGGCTATTTTCCCCCTTTTCTTTCCTTGGGAGTGTTGCTATTTCCAGTATCTTATTAAAAATAATTTCAAAAGAGTTCCATGTGATATGAAAACCCCTTCTGGTACTGCAACTACAAGCACAACACGTGTGCATTGTGTTGGAATAGAGGATGCATATGGTAGATAGATTGTTTAGATGGTAGAGTGTGAGGCCGAAGGTTCTGTCAAGTAGTTAGTTAAAGGCGACACATCGTGGTGATTGTATGAACTATGCAATGCACATCTCTGCTCAGAAGTTGGACCATAAATAATTATATGCCTGTCTGTATGAAGCGACACAACTTTGACTGAGGGCGTTTGACTCTCACTATGGTTTTAGATTTTGTAGGGATTAGTTAGCTTAGTTGGAAAAATTAGGCATTGGCATTGGAGACTAGTAGTGCCATTGAGTTGCACTATTTTAAATGTCAGGGAAAGAAATGTGAATGGGACTTTCTTTATCTGGGAGGTTGATTGTCAATTTTACTTTTCCTCATAACCGGTTTAAATTATACCGAAACTGTAGGACGGTGCTGGACGTGTTGGGAAGATGCTTTTCGCAAGGCAAGGAAAGAAGTTTGATTATGACCTAAAGCAGGTAACATGCCTTTTGTTGATGACTATATGTAGGTGCTGACTTTTCTACTGAAAATACTCATTTTCTTCTTGCATTGCTGGAAAATTATAGTTGCGCATTTCGGGGGATCTTCTTCTGGAATTAGGTGCTGGATTGGAGTTGGCAACTTCGGCTGTGCCTCATCTTTTTCTTCCTTTGGCATGTGTTGCCAATGTAATCAAGGTTGGATATATTCCATCAGATATTTGACATGATTTAATTACTTTTCAGTCCCTTCACTTTTGAGCACTTAATACACAGAATGTTGCTGCCGTAACATCAACATCTACCCGGACACCAATTTACAAAGCTTTTGCTAGAGGAGAAAACATCGGAGATGTTACTGCAAAGGGAGAATGTGTTGGCAATCTTGCGGACTTGGTATGTATCAAAAGATTTTAGTCATATTTATTTGTTCCTTTGATAAAAGTTTACACTACATAAGGATCCGATGGATTGATTTTAACAGGATCACCATTTCTTAGATTGATCCAACAGTGAAAATAGTGTGCACTGTGAATTTGCTTTTGAATGTCTAGCTGAGATTGATTACTTTCTTTAATGTTAGTTTTGACAATGAAATTTAGTTGAAGCATTTTAAATCAATTTTAATCTGGTAGTATGACTTCTTGTTTAAAATGCCCCTTATGAGCATATTAACCACCGTACCTTGTTTTGTAACATAAAATTTGCAAGATAATATCAGCACTGCATCCTTTTTCCTTTCCCTTTTAGGATAGCAGATGCTTAAGCTCTGCGCATACTGTTTGTGTCTAAAAAAGAGCTTCTTAAGTCGCTAATAGTTGATCTACTTGTTCATGAGAAGAAAAGTTAAATCTACTTGGGGGAGCTATTGTCTTCCATATTTAGTTCATTGTCCTTACCTTATGCAAGTATGCTTCACTGGCTATTTCTACGCTGAAAATTCATTTGTGGCCTCTATTCCCTTGGAGTGTTCTGTTTCTCTAATGTAATATATATTAGCTTCCATCGGTTCACATCAACAAATCAACGAGAATTTACTATTCTTGACTTTTTTGGGACTGATAAGGTATTGAAACTTACTGTGAATGCTCATAAAGCACATTCTTTTCATACATCTTAAGCAACTTGTAGTTTCTGTTAGATTCTAAC
Source organism: Corymbia calophylla (assembly GCA_014182845.1). NCBI lineage: Eukaryota > Viridiplantae > Streptophyta > Magnoliopsida > Myrtales > Myrtaceae > Corymbia > Corymbia calophylla. Next base: position 399,845 of record CM024699.1, on the reverse strand, counting down.
AGATATGTCCTTGACCAGTCAAATTTTCTTTTTTTGAATTCAAGTAATGCATATTAAGGTTTAAGGTTGAGATGCAACTGGTGCACACTTAATTCATGACAGAAAGGGTGTTATTACTTACTTGTGTGAGTGATCATGTGAGTTCAGTTTTCCTCCTTCCCTTGTTGTTTTTCGCTTTTAATTTCTTTTCGACTCTGACTCTCCCACTCCAGTCGTTGCTATGTCTGTGAAAAGGCACGGGAAAGAGGAGAGGGTGGGCAGGTAGAATGGTACATTTTACTTTTACTATTCACTGCTGTCTGCATTGTAGACTCAAGAATTGGGGTTTTGGATTATACAAATGATAATCACTGATGTGTGTCTTGTATCATTTTGCAGTTGGGAACTGGCTTGAGCATTATGATCTCCAAAAGGAACCCCTCCTTGGTTAGAACATTTGCTCTTTTGTCATGTGGATATATCTTCAGCTCCTATATGGAGGTTTGTTTGCAAAACTCTCTCTCATGCACACAAAAGCACTTCTTCATGGTCACAGGGTGATGAGATATTGAAGGAAAATGCTTTCTTATGCGACATTTGACTTCTTGATCCGTGTCTTATTGTGTTTTTTGCAGGTCAAGTCTGTGGTTTTACATACATTAAACCGTGCAAGATTCAGTGTGGCGGTGGATTCATTCCTCAAGACAGGTGAGAATGTGTTTCTCTGTGGCATTGATGATATTATAGTCATTCTTCTGATCAAGAGAACAATCTAGTCATGCCCATGGGCATGGCAAACTGTCATAATGTGGAAGGTGCATACATATCTTACAGTTATTTATATGTTGCTCAATATGCAGGTCAAGTCCCATCTTTGCGAGAAGGGAACGTGAAAGAAAGTATATTAATCTTTCCATGGTTGAAGGAGAGACCAATTGTTCTTGGTAGGTATTTTGAAGATTGAAAGAAAGAACTTACCCTATTTCTTCATATGTCTGAGCTGATCTCTTTCAATTTACAGGACCAAGATTCAAGGATGCCTTTCAGGATGCAGGTGCATATCTGGCCATAGCACCTTTCTTTGAGGTATATCTCTCCCTCTTCTCTCTCTCACACTCTTTCCCTCACTCTGTGTGCATGTGTGGGGGTTTGTGTGTCTGTGTACCTCCTTTTTCTCGTATTGCGTTTGTAATAAACATGGATTTTATCTTGATTGATGACAGCAAGAAAAATATCTTGTCACTTACAATCCCTCAAAGGGTAAAGTATTTGCATTGCTGAAAGATAAGGCGAAGCCAGACGACGTTCTTAAAGCAGCCTACCATGTGAGAGACTGTTGCTTCCTGCATTACTTTACTTCATTTCACCGAGTAAATTTACCTATCTTTTCAAGTGAGGGTCTTACTATTGTACAAATCTCTGCTTCAGGCTCATGTGCTTCTGCATTTCCTACACTCATCAAGCAAAGGCTGGTCATCTTCTGAGACTCCGCAAGAACCAAGTTACTCATACCTTGCCTTATCCACTGCCAACCTTGAGGATCGCATTGCCAAGTCTTGTGAAATGGTGTCGGCCTCTTATGGGCATTTTAAGAATAAAGCGGCAGAACAGGCAAGTAAATCTGCACCTTATGTTGTATAAAAAGACATTTTAACTGCTTCCTGTTCCTTCTGATATGTATATGCATGCCTTGGTATCACTCCCGACTGTGTCCTGGTGCTGGCGTCTGTCTGGCAAGCACTCGGTCAAACCTGAGAATGACATTATCGTCATATAGCTCTTCTAGCTTCACCAGGACAACCAAAGCTCGCCTTATGATTCATGCCTAGAACTAAACTATTAATAGAATCTAACAAATTAAAAATGTTCTTGTTCCAGGGGTGGGTGATGTCTGAATCACTTCTTAATCCTGGTCGAGCTCGGCTGTGTTGAAAAAACCGACAGGATAAGACTCAATGACTTGGTTGACTTTTATCCTCTCCCCAACTGTGGAAGGCATTGAAGATCTATTCCAGATCTTGAGCATCTCCTACACAGATCCCACTGTCAAGTAACAGCAATCATGTGGATCGATAATTCAAGCAAGCTGTTAGTGTAAGGGGCTCTGTCTGCCATGGCCATTGGTGATGGCTCCTATTTAGCGGTCAAAATCCAGAGTAGAACATGTCTCCAATGGAGTCTCTGCTAAATCATGTGCAAGCGACCGGGCAAGATGGAAATATTGAGGTCCCAAAAGTGGCTGTACCATAGTACTCTTTTCTTGTTTTTGGGGTGACATCACAGGGCAGGTTCTGTCTCTCTGTCTCTCTCTCTAAAGAAAAATTTTGAATGTGTCACTGGCTCTTTTCTTTTGTTTTTATTTTTTGTTCTTTCAGTGGCATTCCAATGTTTCTTCCCACTCCCAAAGTTGTATCATCTTTTGGTTTTCATCTCACATTATAGGTTTCAGTTGGCGTCTCGTGTATGTGGATTTATATACGAACTGAGTATGACTGATACTTCGCTTTATAATTCGCGGCATTTATCGAGGTCTGAAGCATTACAAAGATTGTGTTTCAGCCTCCTTCGTCAGGACATTAAATTCTCTAACCTTGAGGGCACACTGAATGAACTATATTGGTCCTACCCAAAATCAGAACTAGCTGTCTTAGGTTTGAAGGCTAGAAGGCCTTGAACCTCCACTTGCTAGCCGCTGTTCAGAATCGAGCGGCTGAGACATGGCCCCAATTTTTAACAGACCTTTCTTCTTCACATATTATAAACCATGGTGTCTAATACTATGCTTGTCTACCTTAGCGTTTGTTAATTTTCTTCTGTGTTAGACATGAGCGAGGAAGTAAATCCTATATGGATTTATTACCAGCTAAAAAGGAGCAGTGAACCCATATATCGAATGTGCTTATGTGTCTATGTGTCCCGTTGAGGACGGGGCTTACGATGCGCTGTGAAGGCACACGTGAGCGAGAGGCAGGGGTGCTCGGGACTTAGAAGAAATCAAAGGGCTTGGCAGGGGATGGTGACCCTCGAGGTGGGTTCGGGGAAGAGGAATCGGTGGGTTGTGGAGTTGGGGGCCGATCCAGGCAGAAGACATTGTCACGAGGGAGTTTGGCTGGGGCGGCACATTTGTTAAAAGATAATGCAGGTGTCCTAAGATGAGCTCAACGACAACAGAAATCTCGGATAATTAAGCTTAACACCAGAGCTCAACGAGAATAGAAATCTCAGATAATTAAGCTTAACACCAGATTTGTCAATCGATCAGAGGGAAGACAATCATGCAATCCTCTAATTCTGATGCAATACCAGTTTAATGCTCAACAACCGGAGTCACGAGCGGCGGATTCATGAGCGAACAAGGCGTGTCCTATTAATTGCATCGGTCGTCCTTGTGGTTTCAGAGTTTTCATGTGGATTACTTGAGGTTCCATGGATGGACCAAGTGGCATCCTTATTAATTCCATGCGGGGGAGTTCATGCATGATGTGTGGACACATTTGAGACTGTCCTTTGATGGAATCAACAATGACCACGACTTTTTCGTATTGGTCAATATATGCAGGAAAATTACAAAAAAAAAAAAAGTTTTAAATTTATTGTACGGATATCAATTTAGTTAAGTCATAAAATTTTTGATAATTTATCAATGTAGTCTTTTCAACCAATTTTGGTTTGAAATGGTTGATATAGACGTTCTATGTGATATGATTGATGTTAATGTGGATAATTTTTAAACCAAGGTCTCTCACCCTCCATTCATGACATACCATTAGCATCCATTCCCCATCGAGTTGACTAGACCAAAACCCGGGACCTTGCAAATTTAGAATAATTGAAAATTTATTTATGTTATTGTCGATCATGTTATATAAGGAGGTTAGCATCAAAATTAATCGGAATAACTAAATTAATAAATGATCAAAATGTTTAATACTAATTGGCTAAATTAAAAGTATTGAACTAAATTTACATCTATGTAATAAATTAATAACTTTCTTTTGGCAATTATCAATGACTCGAGCCGATAAAGATGGGAGTGGGGTCTAGACCAAAACCAAATTGTTTCTTCAAACCGCACGCATAGGCCACGCTGGGATTGACTTTTCGTCAGCCTCTAGGCAAACCCACTTTTTTTACATGGATGTCAACGTTTGCTACTATCGAGAAAAAACAAAGTCATGTTTCGTTTTGTTTCGTGTCCTACTCTTGGGTCCATGCTGAAGCTTTTCCATCCCCACGTTTTGCTTTCAGCCAGAGAGATGTTCCTCGCCTCAAAGAAAGTGCAAATCTGAATTCTCAAACGAAAAGTCACCTTCCATCCTTCTCAAATTTCAAGCTAGAAAGTGCTCCGTTCGATTATTCTTTTCACGGCCAATGAACTCACATGAAATATCGAACTAATCTGGAATGTAATGTGCATTAGACCTATCCACGCGCGAACGCTACTAATTCGATTACTTAAAGGGGGATCGGCAAGATAAATGTGCAGACTCCTCTACCCTTCTACCCTTCTGAGTTAAGTCGTATATTTTTACTAGAGTCGGCCGGATTATAAGTTTTCCGATGAGAGTCGATCCGTCCAATTTGACCATAGGATCATGTTGCAAATTTTTGACTTTGACCACTCGCTCTTGAAGATACAAGTTGTGATTTTTCCTGGATCAATTGATATGTCTCGAAACTGCTTCCGGAATGCATCAAGAATCATACCGACAGATCAATGAATCACTAAGAATGAATCGAGCTACTTTTGTCCAATATCCCGCCCCACTCTTCAAACGCTCATAATAAGTTCCCCTGCGAAGCGTGCTGTTTTGCATGAAAGCTCACGAGCATGTAGGGCATGTAAAGAGTTTTCCAAGAACTAATCACTCGCCTTGATCTGATGACTACTTGATAATTCAAAGCACGAAAGGCATTCCTCATGATATAAATCTCGTAAAAGTTAAGCCTGCGTCCCCACCGATTTAGCTCAACCTTCAAATGTGGTCACGACGCGCTCATTGGATAGATTCCTTTCGACTACGTTAGGACCATTTCTTCTTGAAACCACATGTACCAATAACTATTCGGCCAAGACCATTTCTCATGAAAACATTATGATTATATCATAAAATAAAATCTTTTTAACTTTGAGAGATCGGGTGGGACATCGGGCAGCACCAATGTCATCGACTTCCGTAAAAGGTAGATAGATGGAATGTAAATTGAAGTGATAAAGTAGTAATTGGCAGAAGTAGGAAGGAGATTTTCTTTAAAAAGAAGTGTCTGTTTGTGAAATACAAAGAAAAGTGTGGGGTGAAAAATAAAACTTTGAAGGAAGAATTATGTGAAGAAAGAAGTGGTGTCTGCTTGCAAAATGCACCGAAAGGAATATGCCAAATTTTTTCCTAAATGTCAAGAGAAGTTTGAGCAGGTAAAAATGGAAACAACTGCCTTGTATTAAGAACTTGGCTAGTGCTCAAGTAGAGCTGAAAGTCGGCTTAGATATCTCAAAGAGGGAGCCTAAGTGCCAGCAGTTAGACATATTTAGTTGACGTATAACTCATTGATTTAGTATATGAGTGAAGGGTTAATTCTAGTAGATTTGCTAATAGATTTTGAATTTGATCCCTTTCTCCTTAGTATGAGGTAGTAAACTTTCTTTACGCATTCCAAAAAGTGTTAGCAGAAGTCTCGTATCTTATCCTATTGAGATTTTCAAGAGAGATCTCAAGTACAATCAATTAATATATCTAGAGAACTTATAAATCATTATTTGATTTTTTTTTAGTAAAGCTATCTCCAATTAAATATGTTAATGTGCTTGGGCTTTAACTACCTCTTAGATATCTAACATTAGGATGAGGTATTAGACTTCTCTACCCATCCCAATACATGGTATTAGAGTCGATGATTTATTGATGGCACCAATATGTTTTGATATTTGATGATCATCTCAAGAAAAGGTTCTCTTATATTTCTCGATCGCCAAGTGAGGATTGCTATCATGGTTTGGTCTACGCTAAAAAGAGACAATGAGTGAAGGCATGCCTTGTGTTGTTGCAACTCGGGCTCTAGTGTAGCCTAGTGTGGTTATTACACGTGTGGCAGTTGGCTAGGAAGCACCGACTCGGGAGCCTTTGTGTTGTGTCGGACATTTTGAAATGTGTCCGACACTCTTCGACACTCGATTAATTAGTGTTGGAAAATCCGACACATGGTCAACTCTCCCAACACTTTTTGACACTCAAGCCCGGAATTCCTACACATGAGTTTGAAATTATGACACACATGAGGTCAATTTTAAAAATTTCAATAAAGGAATGGTCAAAATGTAAATGTAAATATGTAAAAAAAATTAAAAAAATAACAAAAGAGGAAAGAAGAAAAATCTAGCCTTCTTTTCTATTTTGACTCCTACGACACAATTTACCGCCAAGTTTGCTTTTTTCTCTTCTCTTTCGACACCCTTTGACACACGAGTCCAAAATGTAGATTGCTTGTTTTTTTCTCCAATTTTATGGATTATTGGAATCAAGTTGAATTTATCAAATTGTGATTAAATGTTTTTAGTGTAAATTCATTCTAAGCTCTTTTATTATTTATTTATTTGTGAATTTGAATCAAATTAATTTGATTCAAATAATCATAAAAATGGTAATTTATCATGTACATATAAAAATATATATTTGATATGTAACGTGTTGGAATTCTCTATTTTATGAGTAATAACGTGTTGGCGTGTCGTGCCATGTCGTATCGTGCGTCACGTGTCGCATGTCGGTGTCAGTACTACTTAAGCAATTGGCATTGATGGATGTTGAAGCTAATATCAGCTTGGCAAAGGTTTAGGTTAAAATATGTCGGTGCATGATCCCATTAATTAGGGTGGAGTAGCCTAACATGGAACGCTCACACATAAGAGCGAGATGTGCACATTGAGTCTTAAAATTACTCATTGACATAGTGTGAAACCATTAATATATCTAATTAATTATAACCCGTTGACTTTAATCTTTTTAGTGAATTTGGTGAAAGAGTCTTAAAATTACTTACCGATATAGTTTGAACATTTAATATATCTAGTTAATCATAACCCATTGATTTAAATTTTGTCCAATTAAATATATGAATGAGCTTAGACCTTATCAAACTTCATCTTGAAGGTCTCTCCATGATGAGATATCGAGGTTCTGTTATGCATCTCAACATCTTATAATTCCTCTTACTTGTTAATATGTCATGCATTCGGCTGAAGGTTTCATGAAAATGTGGATGGGGTAACTTTTTATTCTCTCTTCCTTGAAGGAAGAAAAAGAAAACTAATTACTCATATTCGACAAGAACTATTTAATGCCGGCATGAACTTTACAAAGTGCATCATTACATGATTCCCGGATTTGATAGAACAGATTTTCTGGAAGTTTAAACAGTTGTTTTTTGATGTATTTTTCGGATTATTATAGCAGACTTTACCGGATCATTTGTTTCTAAGGACATGCGATGATTTCAGTAGGCTAAAAGATTGCAAAGCATCAATGCCCAGCGAGCAATCATCACCACCACCACCATCTTCTCGTTACGTTTAGCTAAGCTTTAACAAGAATGACTTCTTTATCAGCATGAATGGAGTACAAAACTCAATCCGGCTAATACATACGAGGGGGAAGCACTTAGAAATTACACAAGGATAAGAATTCTCTCACGAGGCACTCACCTGTCTAAATCCGCATCTTATGATGAAGGCAAGATAATGATAGTATAATCAATAAACCTACACACATATAACTATTAGATCCTGGGGAATTCATTAAGACAAACTCTCTATAAACTACAGAACAGTTAATGGTGATCATTTCTGACTCTTAGCTGACACAAAGAAATCCGGCTCACACCAAAACATAAAGGTAACACCAAACTGATCATTATAACAAACCCACTTATGTATATGCAAATCCATAACGAGTTCATTGTTCCGACTAATTTAATTTAATGAACTGGGCGTGTTATTATTGGAGGGGTTCTTCTTGGCAAGGTTGTGCTTGTTGTTGTGCATCCACACCTTGAGCACTCTCCTCTTCACTCCAATCTCTTGACAGAACTGCTGAACCACCGACTCTTCCTGCTTCTGGATCTTCCAACCCACCTTCTCTGCAAAGTTGAACATCTTCTCCTTCTGTTCCTGGGTGAACTTTGTCCTGAACCTCTTCTTCACCGCTTGGTGGTGTGGTGCCCGAATTGCCGCCGCCGTTCCGCCGCTGCCGCCGCCGTCCTCCTGCTCATCGGACTCAGAGGGGCCCGAGTGGGAGTGGGCCCCAATGCTGTAAGGGATGATCATCTGGTGGTGGAGTGGAGGAGGTGTTCTTGAGGAGATGAGAGTGCCTGCAGCTGTAGGGTAGACTAACCCATGATGATGATGATGAGGAGGCTCATGACCACCCAGCACATTGACATTCTTGGGGTGGATCTGATGGCCCAGGATAAATTTCCTCCCAGACTTGCTCATCAGATTGTGTGGTGGGGTCTGGTTGTACCATTGATGTTCATGATCATCACCACCGCCTTCAACTTCTTTCCTGTGGAAGTTCCTGTGGCAGCTACAGGCTGAGCAGGTGAGGGCTTCAATGGTGCCTTCCTCTCCGCTGGGCATGAACTCGCCGCACCCGTCCATGGCAGTTCCTCCCATGGAGGCTGCATGGTTCTTGAGGCACTCTTTGTACTTGACCATCACCTTCTTGTAGGGCATCACGTGCTGGTGCTGAGGCTGAGGCTCCTCCAGAGGAGGTGGCGGTGGCGGTGGTTGTGGAGGAGGGCCATTGGAGGGGATGCGAGGGAGGTTGATGTGGTTGTTGTGTGATGGGATTGCAGAAGAAGGGTCATGTTGTTGTGGTTGATGAATCAAGTGGCCTCCATGACCCCCGCCAAAGCTGCTGTTTATGGGGATTGGCATATCAGCATCTTGACTTGGAAGCTCCATTGATTCTCTCTCTAGCTAGTGCGTGTCTTCGGTGTAATTATGGCTTTTTATTTAATGGGGTCTTGGTATGTTTGTCTGGAGACAAAAAGGGACAAGCAAGCAAGAAACAGGAGAAGAAAGACGAGGAAGAGGTTTTAACAATGATTAAGCTGAAAAGGGTTTTGCTTTCTTGCGAGACTTCTAGAAAATCTTGCACTTTAAAAGGGCTAAACAAAAACCCTAGTTCATCACTTCGGACTTCAGAAGGTCAACATGGGAAGGGCATGCGCGTGGGAAGAAGAAGAAGCAGCAGCAGCAGAAGAAGAAGCTGATTAGTCGAATTAATTAGTTCAAAACAAGGATGGCACAACCTAACCTCCTCTCTCTCTCTCTCTCTCCCCCCTAACAAATATCTTCTTTCCGCTTCCCAAAACCGAGCAGAGAAGTCGGGATCAGCGCTCACGCTTCTCCATCTGAAGTCTTCTGAGAAAAACAAGAATTATTACAGCAGGGAAGAAGAAGAAGAGTAGCTAGTAGTTAGTGCCGTGGATGTATTATTGAGGCAGCAGACAAAGGGAAAGCACAGAATGGCATGAAACCAAACCATTATGATGACTAAAACTCACATGAGCATCATTTGTGACTTCTGAGCACAAACAGCTTCCTAGGCTGAGGATGACCCAGTTTAGCACTGGGAGAGAGAGAGGGAGGAACAAAGAGAGAGAGAGAGAGAGAATTGGTCAATAGCTACGGCGGGTTTTGGTTTGCTAGTGAAGCACGCTTAGGAGGGAGCTTATAGAGGGGGTGGTGAGGTGAGAGAGTGTAAAAAAGCAAAGAGAAGAGTGAGAGAGAGCGGGGTGGGAAAGAAAAGCAAAAATCTTTTGCAGACCCAGAGGGAATAGAAATGAGTTAACAAGAGATGATAAAAAGCCAAAAATAAAAAGAAATATATGAAAGAAAGGAAGAAAAGGAGGTGGTGTGCACTGTTTGCTTTGCTTGCACTATCAGGCATCCAAGTTTTACGCCAGGTCGCACCAGTGTGTCAGAGAGAGAGAGAGAGAGAGAGAGAGAGAGAGAGAGGGGCCTGGACACGAGCAAATTTCACACTCCAGGCTCACAGATTCTCTTCTCGCATTCAATTCTGGTGTCATAGATCAACTGAGCGAGGGTGCAACTGCATGCCCTTCATGTGAATGATGCATTTCAATATAAATGACAGCTTCTATCTATCACCATTATAATTTCTGAATGATAGATATACATATACACACACCATATGTATATGCTATGAAATGATGGGCTTGTCTTTGGTATGTGGACTACCATGGGGCATGAACCATCCATCTTTTTTCCAGTTCAAATTATTAAAGTTCCCACCAAGTCTTTCCCGTTACACACTGATATATCACTTTCGTAAAAGACTCATTAGGGATATACATGTGTCATGTACTACCATGGCAGGAGTATTCATTCATTTCTCGTACATTTATGCATTCCCTGAATAGGGAGAAATAAAAATGTGGTGGACACATCCCATTCTATTTGTTATCTAGTAATGATGACACCATATTAACATCCCATTTTGGTTCAGCAATGAGAATTGGTTAATTATCTTATTTACGGGGGAATAATTTTGGACGATAATATATCATGTAGCACATTGACTTAGAGTCACCGGTCGACAAGATACTTATTTTTCTAAAACTTTGATACTTTGATCGTCATGCTGCTGTTCCTAACATTCATTGACTAGGGATGACTTTGTTTCTTCTTTCTTATTTTTTTTTACTCTTTAAATTGGAAAACTCTATGATATAGACGACTTTTTCTTCTCCTATATCTTATTTAAATATGGTAGTGTACGTACATAAAAATTAAGCTGATTTAGTCCATTTTGATCATCTTTTATAACCAATTAGTCCATTTGATCTAAATATGGATTTAGAGAGTTTGATATATTAACCATATTCATGATTTAATCTATGCATTGTAATTCCTAACATATACATATTCTCGATCTCAACAAGAAATTAATGAAATTTGTCCACAATCAAGTTCATTGAAGAAACCACAGCTAGATTATAGAAAAGTAATAGTGAATATGTGCTCGAGTTACTACATAACTCAGGATCAAATTGTGTAGTATATTTAATCAAAAGTCTTATAAAACGATGATTTATATACACATCGCATTATACACAAATTTGGACCTTCATCATTTTTTCGTGAATATTATTTGAATGAAACACATTTTAGCCCCACCTTCAATTTAATTAAAATGATTATGTGTGCTATTATTTATATCATGCCAAAGGCACGATTTTATAATTAGTTCACATAGTTACACAAAGAAAGAAATAATATCTTAACCTAACATTTGGATGAAGATAAAAGAAAATAAAAAGAAAATTTCTCTTATTATTTGATAGAAAGTAAAACAGCTGGATGAAGAAAATAGTAAGAAAAGAAAATGAAATCGTAAAAAAATTGACAAATATAAAAGAGAGAGGGGAAGGAGAGAGAAATATAGTATAGTAAGTTAAGTAACATTGTTTATTACTTAATCGAGTATTGATAGGATAAGAATGTTTTTGGCTTTAAGCAAAAATGGGATAGTTGTCCAAAAAATCATAAGCATATTATACAACAATCAATTTAATTCTAAACTTTTTAATTATATTAATTTATTCATAAATATTTTGATAATTTATCAATTTAGATTTAAACATTTCAATTGTGTTAATTTAGTCATAAAATTATTCTGTAGATAATTAACCGGATAAACTATATTGGTGAATCGTTAAAAATTTTAGGACTAAATTGATAAATTGTCAAAATATTTACTAAATTAATACAAAAATGAAAATTTTAAGATTGAATCAATTGTCATATAATAGATTTGGAATTTTTGGATAATTATTGCTAAAAAAGACATGGTTATCTATGAATAAAACATACATATATATATATATATTTATATATATAATATATTTATGTATATAATATGAAATTGGCGGATTGACATTTGAAATAAGGCGGCTGACCTACGATGGGATTCTTTTCAGATTTCATATTCGATTGAAGTGTGGGGGGACAGAAACAAGAAATCAAAGGGGGCAAAAGAAGAGATGAGGGTTTTTTCATTTATTTATTTATAGGAGGTAGAGAGAGAGAGAGAGAGAGAGAGAGAGAGACCTCTTTTATCGAATTTTATCGTCGAGAGATTGCTTTATTCGCTATTATCGATTTCCCCCACTTTATTCCAAACACTCTCACCACCACGTTTACAACGCTTTATCCCATCTTTAGGGTTTTGTTGCTGTCTATCTTGTCTCTTCTTCTAGTAATTCTCTTCTCTTGAGAATACTCGACCTTTTCCCCTTTTCTGCTTTTTCCCCTCGTACCCTTTTGAAGTATCACATATAAATATATTATCTATATCTATATTCTTTTCTCTCTTCTTTCTTTCTCTAAGTATCTCTAATTGATTCTAAGAAACTATTAATTACAATGATAGAAATAGTTGTTACACTAAAAATCATGAAATTTGTTCGAATAGGTTGATCATGTAATTGTATTGATTATATGCTAACTTCAATTAAAAACACGTCATAATGCTTAGTTTAGATTTCGCATTTCTCTTAAGAAATGTGGAAGTACAAAAGACCAAGGCATGATTCATTGGATCAAGCCATGGATTGATAAAGGAGCTTTTATTTTGTCTGCCAAAGTCGAAAATAACTTATGGTAAGGTAGTGTGTGTAGATATACATTTGTTATCCATCCACACGATTTCTGAAATTAATGAAAATACACGAAAATGTACTTTAGATAACACAAAGAAAATAAGTAAAAAATTAAAAAAATAGCTCATCCTATGGAAGATTAAGATACAGCCATGGGACACGTCATCTCGAACTCATCAACGTATTCTGTGCCCGCTTTCTGTTTGATTTGATCAAGGCGTGAATGTCATACGAAGCAGCAGCCAAAGAGAGTCAGAATGAAAATTATAAAGGAAAAAAATAAAAATAAAAAACACTTTAAAAAAAAGGCCAAATATATCTTAAAGTTCCTGAACTGTATATAACTTTTATAATAATAATAATAATAATGATAATTCTCGAAAGACTGAAATATACCCGGGAGATAGCAAAAATTTTATTTATCACCATAATTCTCAAAAGATTAAAGAGATTGTTGACCTATAAATTAGGACTTGCATCAAGTCCACCCCAGTTGTCGTCCTTTGAGGGTTGCGTGACCTTGCGGTTGTTAGTCAAGTGCTAAGTATTAATTTTGGTAGTTTGCGAGAGTAGCGCCAACTATTAATGATCAAGTCTAGGGTTGTGAGATTGTCATCACGGCCAATCCCCGTTGATCTCTTTGATTTCCTTTGCATTTAATTTTCCTTATTTTCGGAATTTTTTTCTAATTATTTTTCTAATACATTTTTCGAGATACATGATCCCACATTAGCCCTAGTTCGCAAAACCAAAGGAGACTCTATTTCATAGAAGAATTGCTTAAGAACACGTTGGACAAGTTTTGAAGTTCGAGTCATTTCTTACAAATGATGTAAAGTGGAAGGTCCTCGAGGACGTCTCGTGAAAAAGAAAGAACATAGTAACTGAATCCAAATGTCTGATATCATGAAGCACCAGTTTAGATAATTTTTAAAAAAAAAAAGAAAAAGAGAATAGGAATCAACGTCGACAGAAATATTAATTCGCGATTGGTGTGGATTTCGTAATCCGTCACATCGCAATCATGTTTTACGACCGATATATTATTGTTACGAGGCACAAACAAAATCTTTTGCATAAATTTCTCGATTTTGTTAAAGGGTAGGAGGAGGGAGAGAGGGAGGTGTCCTTGTGCGAGACAGAGGTGGTGGCCGGACGCAAAGGGTCCACAAATTAATGCTGAGATCGCAAACTCCAAGACAACCCCGACATTTAATTTTGCATAGATTTATGTTTTCCTGACAAAGCGCACACCCCCACAACGGCTTCAATCCCACCGCCAATCATGATATGTTTATATCTCTCCTCTCTCCCCTCAGCTAATATACATATGTAATTACCATAATATACTAGAGATTTATACATGCACACCCTTATTATTTTCTTTTGTTTAGTTCTTTGTATATACAGTTAGAAAATTCAATTCAAAAAAGTAAACCGGTTGGAAGATATCTCATAAATGTAAAGAACAATATTCTCGTCATGTGGAATTTGATTGATGAGGGATGAATTGACGTACATTAAAGTGATAGGACTAACTTTAATATTATATAAAAATCAAACCCAAAAAGGTTTAAAAAGTTAATAGAAGGAAATCATATGAGTATAAAGAATATACATGGTTAGTTTTCGAATAATGTGGGGCGACATTTTAGCATATACTATTATTTTATAACGGAGATGTTCTTATGTTGTTTGCGTGGGATAATGATGTTTTGAGATGAGGGGAGGGGTGACCAAGAATTGTGAGGACTGTTTCCTCCCTAAAAGGAGCATAGGGGCACACTCAAAGACGTTTATGATTCTAGGGTTTGGTGATAAAGACCATTCAATATTCTCCAACCAAAGAGAATGAGCCTTTTCTGTGCATTTTTAAAAGCAATTTATCATTAGTCAAATGTGGTTCTTGCTTTTGAGATGACAATTATATCTATCTTTACCATAACAAAACCTCTTCCTAGATTGGGAAATCTCAACTACTCCCCTTAAGATTTGAGGGCCAATCATTCCCAGTTTCTTGCCAACAAAAGGAAAAATGGGGAGCCACTTTGATTTGTGCATAAGCCTTGCTCGAGCCTTTGGCTTTTCTAGGGTTTGGTGCGCAGATGTGCATGTTAGTCATCATCATCATCATTTGACAAAGAGCAATCATTTCTATTTTCCAGGTTAGGGTGAAGTGACTTCGAGAGCCTTTGTTTTGCAACTACTCAAGAGCAATGTGCTCTTCTGCAACAACAAAAGGGACTTAATGGCAATCATCTGCGACCACACTCCACCAATTCCCATTTCCCATCATAATTCTTCCTGACTTGGTACATACTCCTCCTTCTCCGTGTCTACCCTTTTTGCCCTTTTGGCCCCCAAATCAAAAATCTTCCCTTGCGGTTGCAGTCATCCACACCTCCCTGACACAGAGTCACATGATTTTCTTCCTATGTTCTCCCATTGATTACTAAGTTGTAGATATTATTACTAGATACATTGGTAGTGGTATAAAGAAAATATTTACACAAACACCATTTTTTTTAATAATATTTGTATCAACATTGATTTTGTATAAGCGTACAGATGGGACTATTGTAACTATCGAACTTATTTATACGTCTCTGCAATTTACAGCGCTCATGAATTTTGTCTTTGCTGCCATTTGACCTAGGATAAATCCTAAAAAGTTTATAGGTCTAATTCCTATGTAATATGTCTAAACTCTAAAATATCCTTATGGACATAATATGCTCCATAAGTTAAAACTTCTAAAATAAAGGGTTCGTGCACTCTAATTTAACACGAAACAATAGGTAGTGGTCTCAAACTTCTAGATTTCTCTTTTACCCGTCTATGAGCTTTTCATTTTATCATGTTCCATTGGTCTTTGTGCAAGGGAGAACAAACGATTTGCACACTTAAACTTCTCGGAGCATTTTGACAATCTTAAATAGGGTTGTATAGCTTGAGTTTGTAGATATAGTTGGATCAAGTACATCCCATAAACATAGATAACACGGGATACTCACCGGGTCATTCCGACACGTATAAATTGTCTCACGAGAGAATTCATCACGTAAAAGAAAGAACCCGTGGTCACAAGAGAAGGCTCGTTCCTCATCTTGGGACAAACCAATAAATAAGGTGGAAGATGGGAGAGTTTGCTTTTGGAATCACGCAATTGCAAGTGATTTGGACGTAAGGGTGGTCTTGTCGGCTCTGCGCTTTCTGTCCTTTGCTTTGGGGTCCTTTCCCCTCGTTAAGAGAATCTAATGCAGAGGTCTCTTTTAGCACCATTTTTCTCTCTCCCTCTCTTCCCCCATTTCATTGCATCTTTGTTTTTTTTATAACGTTGTTCTCTTCTGAATTAAAAAACTTTATGGGAGAAATATTCAAGATCGAGGAGGCGCAAAGACCAGTCCTTGGGAACATTCCCCCCTCCACTTTTTCTATGCCAGAAGAAACCACACTTCTACGACAGCATCCCCGTGAGATTCAAAGCGAGGGAGAAACACACATTCAGAAAAAAGAGAGGGGAACATCCCTTTGCTTTTCGCACAATCCGCTGGGTATCTTGCTAGCTTTGCGCTCCCCCATCACTCCTAATGAATTATTGATGCTCTGATGACCCCAAAAAAAAAAAAAGAAGAAGGGAAAAAACAAGAAAAAAAGGAAAGAAAGAAAGAGAAAAAGTAGGAAAAGCATGCATATAAGTTGCTTTATTTGCATGAGTTGTTCCTTCTTTTGACATTACCAAATGAATTTTTTCAAAAAATTATATATCATTTCATTTCGATAAATTGGAACGATAAGAAGAGAGTCCGTTTACATAACACGCACTAATTTAGTGTCTTCCATGAATGGAAATTGAGTTCGATGCCTTCTCTTGAATTTATTTTCATCCTCCATTTGCAAGATTATGTGCTTTGAATTGGCGTATTTTGAAAAATTTTACACTTTGCACCCTGTAATTATAAAGATCCTTACACTTTGCGCCCAAAGCAAATGCATGAACATAAAAAGTAGGGCGAGACAATGAAAGCCTTGATGATATTATGTAAAGCAAAACAATATTTGTCGTGCAAGTTTTGACTCTGACTTGACTTTATTAGGCTTAACAAGCTTTGGACTCCATTTATGGATACCATCTTTTGATAATTGCTTTGGAGGACCTCACTTACTAATTTATTCCACAGCCTACCTAAAATTGGGACCGATGAATTTTTTTTTTTACTTTTTTTATCCTGCCAAATAAATCCCTCCAAAATTCTCGACAATAGTCAACCTAAGACGTTCACAAACCACAATCAATCCTTTAAATAAGCAAGCAACTTAGGTTAGCCTCAGAACTTCAACACGTGGGAGGGAATCAAGACTTACTAAAACTGGCTAAGTGATACAGAAGTATCTCGAGATGTACGATCAACATCTCAAAGAATGTCGCAGCAAGTCTGCAATGGAAAGAAAAGTCTCTTCGATCTGCATTAGGAATCCAGATCAACTGGAGAGAGAACAGACTTCTTCTCTGTGAGTGAAGCAATCATGTTAATTCAAACAACATTTAAGCTCCGTTAGGTTCGCCAAATAAATAATTTGAGAAAAGTTTCCTAAAAATGATAACTTGTCTAGTTTTTATCTTTTGAAATAATTAGTAAAACATTTTTCATGACAATATATATCTAAATATATCTGTGGACGATCAAAATATTTTTCATTTTTCATTTTTGCAAGTAATACAAACAATCATTTTAAGAAAAATATTTTTCAAGTCATCAATTTTCTGCTCTCAAGAAGACAAACACTCGTTGTTGCATCAAGGTATCGAATCTTATCAAACTACGCTTCACTATTAGGATGCATAAGAATCCTCTCGAACTAGGAGTAAATCGACTCAATCTACCAATGAAGACGTGAATTTTTTTATTGTTGTGCTTCGATAGTAAATTGTTCCAACACATCTCTTTTTAATTGGGAATAATCCCAATGCATCGGATCTTTAGGTCATTGTTCGGTTATGAAGTTTGGAGTGTTTGTTTAGGAACTAAGTCAGAGACCTAAGCCTTAAGGTTTTACTTTTCTATGTACTAATTTTTGCGCACGCGTTATGTGCATTCAAAATGGATCGAGATATCATTGAAGTTTCTCTCACCTTGGGTGAGTTTCTCTCTATCCCTAAGGTGATAGCTACTCTCCTCCTTTGAAACCCTAGCCCCATCTTCATTCCATCTGCTTACACCACCATGGCTACTCAACAACCTATTCCCAGCAAGATCACCGAGGAAGTCGTGATTAACAACCCTAGCAAGAAGAAGGTTGCTGTACGCATTATTTCTTCAGACCCAAAGAACCACCTCTTTCATCAGAGCCCCCTTCACTCCCAAATCCAACCCACAGTACCGATTTCCCCTCCATGGATGCGAGCCAGGAAGACGATCTTCGGGTGATGGCTCTGTGTTGGCGGATGGGGGATTTATGGGCTGAAGTTGACCCCATTATTCTGGACGACTTTTCCCCTGAAATTGGACAATAGGTAGATGAATTTCTCCTCTATAGGAAGTTGTTCTCTAAGCCCAATGTCAATTTTCAGGCGTTTTTATCTACAATGCGGAAAGCTTGGAAGGTAGAGGATATTAAATGTGAAATTATTGAACCTGGATTTTATGTGTTCATCTTTACCTCGGCGGAAGAGAGAAGGCGAGTTGTTCAATCTGGCCCTTGGTCCTTTGCAAGTAATCTGCTAATCCTGCAGGAAGGGGACCCAAATAGACCAGAACATTGTTATGATTTTACTCATTGCTCTTTCTGGGTGCACTTAATAGGCCTACCACGTGCTGCTGCAGTGGAGGATTCTATCAAGGCCATTGCTGGCAAATTAGGAAAGGTGGAAGGCAAATTAGGAAAGGCTAAGGTCAAACTTAGCCACTAAAATTGAAGCATCCAACTCGAAATGGTGGATTGATTTCAAATACGAACGCTTAAAATTCTTGGGGAATATAGGCCATTATGCCAGTGTCCCCTAAGCTTATGAAGAATTTGCTCGGGACACTAAAAATAAAGAGAACTATTATCCACTGGTGGGAGGTCGAAAATGGTGGATTGATTTCAAATACGAACGCCTACCTCATTTCCGCTTTATTCTTGTGGGAATATAATTCGGCCAAAGATGCGTTTTGCACCTTATGAGAAGAAGGGTCTCTTGCTAGTTTTGTCCACTCATAGCTTATGAAGAAACATGAAGATCTTAAGGGCTTAGGTCTAGGCACTCCCTTGACAGACAAACTCGAGAGACGTTTTCATAATGGAAACAAAAAATAAAGAAGCAATGGTTGATCGCATTAGGAGGAGACTTCATTTTAAATGAAAGAATAGCAAAGTTCCGGGTGATAGTGAATTACGCCGGCACACCTTCTACAAGGGTGAGATATCATTTATCTCAAGAGGTTGATAATGTCACTAATGGTGCGGCCTTTAATGAGACTATACAACCGGGAAAAGATAGGGTGTCGGGATGTAAACATCCGCACAATCATTTCATAGACTCTTGCTCTCTTATAATGAGACAAATCAAAACCATAGTACTATATCAAAAAGAAACTGGATCGAGCTTTTTGTAACATGAATTGGAGAGTGCTTCATCCTCAAGCCGAGGTATTTGCTTTCCCTGCAGTTGGTTCTGATCATAGCCCACTTTTACTTTGTACTGAACCACAGAGAGTGAGAACTAAAAGAGCTTTCAGATTTGAAGCGTTTTGGCCATTGAAACCAGAATTTACAGCGGTGGTGGAAAGGGCCTGGCATAATAATACGGGAGCCCAGCAAAATATTGCTAGCAAAACAGTGCAAGTTACTAATGCCCTTCATAAATGGAGCAAGGAAACTTTTAAACATGCAGCTAAACAGCTTGAAGAATGCCGCTTGAGACTAATCAATCTCACTAACTCTACCACAAGTGCAGATCATAGGGAGGATTATA
The DNA here is from genome assembly GCA_014182845.1 of Corymbia calophylla. Classification (NCBI taxonomy): domain Eukaryota; kingdom Viridiplantae; phylum Streptophyta; class Magnoliopsida; order Myrtales; family Myrtaceae; genus Corymbia; species Corymbia calophylla. Next base: position 380,227 of record CM024699.1, on the reverse strand, counting down.
AGCAAACTATAAACCACATGGAGGGTCTTTGGAGACAAGAGGAGATGTATTGGGGGATACGCTCTCGCATCAATTGGCTGCAGTGGGGAGATAGAAACACTAAGTTTTTTCATGCTACTACAGTTCAGCGAAGGCAAAGAAACCGAATTGCAATGCTGAAAATCAATGATCAGGAATGGAGTCGAGATCCTACTGTCATCAAACAGCATATTACGGATTTCTATAGAGAATTATATACCTCAGAGGGCCCGAGAAATTATCGTCCTGTTCTCGAACAATGCCCGGTAGTAGTAACCGCTGAAATAAATGCAGAATTAATGAAAACAGTTACTCGGGAGGAAGTTCACACTGCTGTTTTTCAGATGGGCGCAACAAAGGCCCTAGGACCAGATGGGCTAAATGGTCAGTTTTTTCAATATACATGGTCTATTGTACAGGAGGATATTTTTCAAATGGTGAAGAATTTCTTTGACTATGGTAGCTTCGAACCTAGCTTAAATAGCACATTAATTACCCTCATCCCCAAAGTTCCATCCCCTGAAACCATTACTGAATATAGGCCCATAAGCCTTTGTAATTTCAGTTACAAAATTATAGCAAAGGTTATGGCTAATCGCTTAAAACCCTTGGCTCCCACAGCTCATTGCCCCTGAACAGAGTGCTTTTATTGGCGGACGTCAAATCCAAGATAACATCTTCATAGTGCAGGAAGTTTTACATCAGCTCCGAATCAGGAAAAGGAAAAGGAAATTTGGAGCAGTTTTGAAGCTGGATATGAAAAAAGCTTATGACAGGGTCGAATGGGACTTCCTATGTGATTGTATGCGACAAATGGGATTTAGTGAACAGTGGGTTCTACTTGTGCAGCACTGCATTTCCTCTGTCAGGTTTAGTGTCAAAGTTAATGGGGAGTCATGCCAATATTTTTCTCCCACCCGAGGAATACGTCAAGGTGATCCACTCTCCCCTTACCTATTTATCATAGTGGCCAATGTCCTCTCCTCCCTTATGACTAAAGCTATGCAAGATGGCTCTATCCATGGTATTAAGCTAAATACTACCTGCCCTGTCCTTTCACATTTGTTATTTGCGGATGACGCGATTTTTTTCTTAGAAGGAAAAGTCCGAGAAGCCCAGAACTTGGCAAATCTCCTGAACTGCTATTGTTATGCTTCAGGACAGGCTATTAACTTGAATAAGTCAGGGATTTTCTTTGGGAAAGGATGTCCTCGGGGGTTACAACAAAATATTGCAGCAGAACTGCGGGTCCCAATTATTGACAAAACAGGTCAATACCTGGGATTACTATCAGATTGGGGACAGACTAAAAAACAGATGTTTCAAGGGCTGCTTGGGAGAGTGGATAGGAAACTAGAGGGGTGGAAGGAGCACTTAATTTCCAAAGCAGGGAAGGAGGTCCTGTTAAAAACGGTCGTCCAAGCCTTACCTACCTATGCAATGTCCATCTTTAAACTACCTCTATCCATCTGTCGAGCAATAGAAAAGAGGATAGCAAATTTCTGGTGGCAACAAAATCAGCAACACAAGGGCATTCACTGGAAACGTTGGGACCTACTGAAAACAAGGAAAGACAGAGGAGGCATGGGGTTCAAAGACCTTGTGGACTTTAACCACGCTATGCTGGGTAAACAAGCGTGGCGACTAAGTCAAAACCCAGAAGCATTGTGGAGCCGTGTGTTCAAAGGGCTCTATTTTCCGCACACAACTTTCTGGGCAGCTTCGAAAGGGACCCGATCATCATGGGGATGGCAAGGCATTATCACAGGGCGTGCTATTCTAGAACCTGAGGTTAGTTGGGAGGTAGGGGATGGTCAAAGCATTAACATCAGAGAAGCCCACTGGCTGCCTATTGGTAGAATAGGAGGACCTTACAAAAAGATGACCCTAGATTTGTTGCTGACCTCCTTAAACCAGACTCTAGAGAATGGAATGGCCCTCTCATTGTGAATACATTCGAGCCCTCCATTGCACAACATATACTAGCCATTCCCTTAAGCATATACTCACAGCCTGATAAATTGCGATGGACAGCAAACAGTTCAGGAGAATACCAAGTGAAAAGTGGCTACAACAAGCAATGCAACATCCGACAAGTCTCTTTATCTCCACAAGCATCCTCCTCATTTCAGGTCCCTCATAAACTATGGCATGAAATTTGGAAATTGCAGACTCATCCCCGAATTCGATTCTTCATGTGGAGTTTATGTCATGAGGGTCTCCCGACAAAATGCAATCTTTACAAGAGGAAGTTATTACCTGAATCCATATGTCCGATTTGTGCGCAAGCTCCTGAAACCACCGAGCATTTATTTATCCTATGCGAATGGGTACATCAGTTCTGGTTAGCCTTCAACAACGACATACCGACCGACCCTACATTCATTACAAGGACAGACAAGTGGGTCGCGGATTACCTGTTTTCGGGAGCCTCGCCGCAAGACAAAGCCTTGTTCTGTACTGCATTATGGCTCATCTGGAAAGCCAGAAACGAACTGGTTTTTCAAGGACGAAGACCAAATTCGAGCTGCATAATACAAGATACAGCAATTAGTCAGCAGCTTTTTCAGAAATGGAGTGCACCCACACAAGCAAGAACGACGAAACAACCTACCGCCCAGAACTGGAATGCATCGTCCGAACAATGGTTGCCTCCAGAACAAGGGCGGTGAAGATTAATACCGATTGCTCCTGGTCTGCAGCAGATCTCAGAGGTTCGGTCGCCGGGGTTTGCCGAGGGAGCGACGGTGTGTTGCTCAATGGATTTGCAACGGAAATTAGCTCCCAATCGGCTGCAATTGCCGAAACCCTAGGTGTCCGTGCGGCTCTCCTCTGGGTTTTCGAAGCTGAAGTCGCAAACTGCAACTGGGGAAGACTTAAACTGACAGACAAAACGCACGTGAAGATCGTTTGTGACAACTTGTCGGTGGTGGAGCAAGTCATGGGCCGGGCTGAGCCTCCGTGGGCCTCTCACTGTCTTATCCAAGACTACCGCCGATTGTTGGGCCAACTCCCACAGACCCAAGTATTGTTTGAACCAAGATCCACTAATGCCATTGCGGACTGGGTCGCCAAATCTCATCGGGCTAGTTCCCTACCCCAGAATTGGGTGTCGAGGCCACCTTATCCGTTATTTTCCCTGTTATGCTTAGATTATCAACATGAATGTACTTCCTCTTCCTAATGATGATCAATGAAGTACTTTTTTTCGACCAAAAAAAAAAAAATGGATCGAGATGATTTTATGCCGGAAAATATGGATATAAATTTCCAAGGTGAGAATACTTGCTCCATAGAAGGTTGGAGATTGTTAGGGAATCATCCGGAGATGTTGAATTTTTATCCTTAATGATATATAATGCTCTCTTAGTAAGTGGTCATGAAATTTTAATGCTGACTAAGAATATATGTTTCGGATCTAACAAAGAAGACACTTATATCGTGGAAATGTTGCCGACATGATGGATTTCTAGAATGGCTTTTTGGGTCGGAAAAGCTTCAACCTTAAGTTTATCTTATCTGGCCCAATGGACAGTGTCCAGGTCGTGCAATGTACTACGAGGAGCAAAAGAAACTGGCACAATTCAGCTCCTTGAGAAAAAAGATCTGCAGTCTGAAGTGTAAAGACTACGTTGAAACTTTTCAAATGGTAAGGTTAAAGACTTAAGTTTCATGCTAAATCATGAATTCAAGCTGAATTTCCAACTTTAGAATGTCTGCTGCTAGATTTTGGGAAAATTTCCAACAAGTCCTAAATGTATTACATTTTTACCAATTTAGTCTTAAATCTTTCAGTTTTGCCAGTTATCTACGATATTGCTAATCATGTCACGTAGGATGACTGGCATTTACGTCAATGAATTCCAACCAAATTAGCCGGATGGGCTAAATGGCAAAATGTGAAATTATTTAGGGTTCAATTGGCAAAATTAAAAAGTTTATGATTGAATTGACAAAAGTATAATAAGCTCAAGACTTTTTAGAGAATTTTCCCTAGATTTTGTATGATTGTTTGCAAAGACAAAAGTGAAAACAGTATACAAATTCAGGTGAAATGACTAAAACTGCATTCAAGGGAATCCTTGTTCGAGAACGAAGAGGGGAGTGCTTCTTCCCGGGTCCATGGGTGTTCTCAAGACATTGGTTCAGGGAAAAAAAGAAACCAAGGCGTCAAATTGAACCCATCTCGTCCTGTTTAAACTATAGATATTCGGTTCAGTAGTGTCTGAGAGGTGGGCCTTTTGAGAGTTTCCTATGGACCCCGACTTGATCCCTTTCTGTCATGAGAGGATCAAGGGGATTGCCAATCGAAATTCCGCTCATATTATGAATCTTCGGCATCCAGGAAAATTTTCTGATCCATAAGATCCGCTTAAAGTGGCAAGTGAAAATCGTATTCGCTGAACCGGTTCATCTTATGGAATCATGATTGTCATACTATCCTTCAAATATCATCTGGCCTAGAGGAGAAAAGTTTAGAAGAACATTTGCTACTCTCCCGACTCTTGACCTTTATTCAAATAGCGTATTGCCTTATAAAGTTGAGATCAGGATAATAGAGATAATTCATAAGTCGGTATAGCTGACAAAGCATATTACAAACTGGCAAGTGACAATCATGCTCGCTGAACCGGCTCATCTTATGGAATCAAGATTGTCATACTATCCTTCAAATATCACCTGGCCTCGAGGAGAAAAGTTTAGAAGAACATTTGCTACTCTTGCCACTCTTGCCCTTTATTCAAATAGCGTATTGCCTTATAAAGTTGAGATTAGGATAATAGAGACAATTCATAAGTCGGTATAGCTGACAAAGCATATTACAAACTGGCAAGAAACATCAGAGTTATCAAACTAACAAAACTTCGATAGATTTGTTATGAACTCAACAATACAACAGAGCTTACAACTTTAACTTTATTAAGTAATCCCGTAAATTTTGAAAGATTCCTTCGGTATTGATAGGTTCATGGTATGGGTCGAAATTAGGATCTTCATTTGAGCTAAAATTTGGCTGTCACGTATCTTCAAGATAAGACAATCTAAAGTCTTATGGGTATTGAGGAAAATCGATGGGTTCTGGTTGACTCTGCTTGTACCCGCCTAATATATGATATGCATGGGGCATAATCTCATAGGCATTTCCTCTAGACAAGTATTGGGCCATAAAAATCTCAAAATGGTTTGATTCTATGAATCCTCTGAAATTCCCGACGTTCTCCATAAGTTTTTCTGAAAATGCATCCAAAAGATTTGTACAGGGCCATAAAAATCTTCCACATGGCCTCTTGGAACAAGGACGAATCTATGTTAAGACCCAAGTGACATGACTGTCCATTGGAATTGGGGTTTGGCGTGCAAAACCCTCTGTTGTATCAGCCTTTTGGATGAATTTCAAGCAGCCAGATTCTTGCTTTGAGACCAAACTTGGAATATATTCTCGCAGGAGAGAGGTTAGAAACAGAAGGAGTTCTAATCCGATAGGGGAAAATTACCATCCTGCAAAAAATAATTGGGTGGCTGACAGTTGATGGCAAGTCTTTATCTTGCCTCTAGTTTACTCTACTAGTTGTTGACATAGAATGCTTCATAATCTTGTTATGAATAAGGGGTTTCGGTCAATCATTACTGGATTAATTCATTGCATCCTTGTTGGGCTGGTTCAGCATGTTCTAGTAATTCATTCCTGAACGGCTTCCCAATGGTGGGATCCATATCCTCATTTTTCTTAGAGCAAAGATGAATGAATGACTCAAGATTTCTCCATAGAGTCGAGCTCCTTTGGAAAGAATCTTGAGTGCGATTCAGCCCAAGCACCCACTAAAGTTTGGACAGCGGTGTCCAATCGATCTGGCTGGATGGAGTAGAGTGTTCCAATGTCAACAAATGTTTCGAACCGTCCTTTCGAAACAAAATCTTTCAAAGGGTAATTTTTAACTTGGGCAATTTGGTCTGGAGATCTCGGCCGATGACAATGTCCCTATCTGGGGATTGATCCAAGGGTTATAGTAGCATCGTGGCATCGAGGGAAAGGCTAGATCTTAGTTGGTTTGCTCTCAATCGACGAGAAGCAACTTTTGTGGAGGGAGAAGTGAAATATTGGATCTAACATAGACGAATGAGCTCCTGTGTCTGTAAATGCAATTATAGAAATAAGCTCGTCATATTTGGAAGGGAAAATCCTCTTGATCTCATGTGTTTAGATGTCACGGATGAAAGACACTAAATTTCTGATAATGGCACAAATGTTCAGATTGGGTTGATCTTTCAAGGAGAAGTGGGATTCAAGAACATCATCTTCTTGAACCAAAATGCCCAGTTGCTTTTCAATTTCTTGGATCATGTGCCTACCTTTAAGTTTCTGCCACATGGACAAGTTTTGGCCAAATGACTGTTTTGATTGCACTTGGAGCATCAATTTCGTTTCTTTTTACCAACCTTTCTCCTTCTTGAGGTACTTCCATTTGCTTTTCATCTTTGGACCTCCTAGTGGAATTACTTGTAGGCTCTTTTTTCCTTCAGTTCTTACAAGAAATCTTGGAGAAAGCATTTAATTTGCAAGCCTGGTCCAACAGACTCTGTCCAACTCTCATTAGCGAGAATATAATCTTCGACAATCTTTCTTCAGATCCAGGTTTCTTTTACAACAAAATGGTTTATAGCTTATACATTTCATCAAACATAAAGCCAAGACATCTCGTTCATCAAACACAAAACATTTATTTCTCGTAACGGTTTTAACTGAGAGATCACAGACCACACATCAAACAGTAAGTCCGGAGCTTTTCAAACGTCGGCCTTCTTGGCTGACTCCGACTCGGCAATCTGAATCACCTTGGGCTGCCTCTTCCTCTCATCGCCAAGCTTGGGGATGGTGATCCTGAGGATGCCGTCCTCGAGACGAGCCTTGATGTTGTCCAGGTCAGCGTTCGCAGGCAACCTGAACTGCCTCCAGAACTTGCCGCTTGCCCTCTCGGCTCGGTGCCACTTGTCTCCTTCGTTGTCGTCGACCTTCCTCTCTCCACTGATCCGGACGACCCGGTTGTCCTCGACCTCAATCTTGACATCCTCCGTCTTCATCCCCGGGAGGTCGAGCACGATAACGTGGGCAGTTGCTGTCTCCTTCCAGTCAGCACGCGCCAGGAGGGGCAAGGGAGCGTCGGTGTCCGGCATTCCCTTGGGGAGGGAAAGTGGAGTGTGCTCGAGGACTCGGAAAGGGTCATCAGGGACGGACATGAGGTCCCAGAGCGATGACCTAGAGAATGGGACGAGAGCATTGGCTGGAGTAGCGAGGGACGTGAAGAAGATGAAAGCGATGGCGAGGGGCGGTAGGATTGCCATTTTGGCCATGGTCATGGAGCGAGGATGAGTGAGCAATGAAGATGAGGCGATTCTCTTGAATTGATGATGAAGCGATTGCCAACGTTGAATCAATGGAGGACTTGGTTGGAGAGAGAGTGGCGTGAGGGGTTTATATAGGGTGGGGGGGAGTTGTCTGGATTGTTCTGTGCACGGGGAAAGACGGAGAGTTGTCTGCATACTTCTAGAGACAAACCATGGGCTTCTTGGCAGTTCGAGAAACCTCCCTCATCAACAGATAAAAGATGTGCATACAGATATGAGATTTCCTTCTTTTCGTCAAATGAGACATGACTCATCTTTCTATTTAAAAGACAGGAGATTTCATTAAAGATTAGATGCTCTACTACGCGCGATATGCCGAGTGGCTAGAACTACTTGAATTAGACGCAGATCGAAATCCTCTTCGGCATTCTCTCTGAATAACGCTCTCTCCACATCATACACAGAACAAGGAGTGGCAGACAAATTCATGAAACCCAAAAACTATCATAACCGCAGGGAAAGTGCAATCGCACCATGCGCAAACATTTCACCGTCATTGCAGACAAAATGACATATTTCTGTACTGTTTGTGCAAGAAGCATCTCACGACGCTTTGATTTTCAGAAGAAACTCAGCTAAGAGTTTCCAAAAAGCAGGGGCTTATTAAGACCAGAAAACAGGATGAAGGGCAAGCAGTGGTTAACTAGATCACAATTGGCACGTGCATTCTTTCTCACTTACTGACGACGCTTTTGAACTTGACTATGCAAACCAAAGCCTGGTCAAATTCATTCTCATCCAAGGCAATCGTGAAGCGGCAGTAGCCGGGGATCCCAGTCCACGAGCTGCTGTTTATGCATAAACCAGTGCTTCTCAGCAACGCTTCCCTAATATTGGTGTCGTCTATCTTAATGTCATATGTAGATCCCTCTTCTGCGCAGACGCCATCTTTAGGAGTAGGCTTGATGGAGACAGTCTTGTCAAGGTAAGCAGAAGGCTTTGCCACCATTGAAAGACCAGCGCAAGGCTGTAGAACATCCCAACCGTTTTCCTCAAGCGTCTGCAACATACAAAAAAGTATTAAAAAGCACATAGCATGAGAAGTAAATTGGAAAACATCCACAAAAGCACTATGCAAAACTAGCTGATTTAAAGCCTTAATGGTCTGCACAACACCAATTAACAATAACAATATGCCATTAGCAGACATAAAGCCACATGTCACCAAATGGAGAAGATTCTAAATAAGGGAAACAAAACCTTCTTCTACAAGTTCAGCTCATACTCATGTATTGCGTTAAAAGCTAATCTAAACACCAGCTGGGTGCTGGACTAGGAGTTGTTTAACCTCGTCCAACCATTTTTAGTGCTCTCAGGAAATAGAGCAGAGACCAAAGGCAACTACAATTACAGTTCACAATTCTTCTTTCCCTATGGATGAGCTATTTTGGGAAGAGATGAGCATTCCACCAAAAAGTCCATTGCAACTAGAAAATGGACAAAACGCATTGCACCATATATGAGCCATAAAGTTGCCAATCCCAACTCGAAAGGGACTTTGAGATACATAGTAAAATGTAGCCACACATTGAGTGCCCAACAAACTATTCGTTTGCCTTTTACTATAGACTAGTGAGTGCTTGTTGCTTATCATGGCATATGCAACAGAACTGACATAATGGCAGAGATGCAATTGTTAAAAGAGTTGCACTAATTAGAATGAGAGAAAATTATAATACAGTTACTCCCAATAGAGAGCCCCTTTTATGTTTCATAGTGGAATCCCACTCTGGCATGGAGTTTAAATGTTAAACCAAACACATGAACATCCCTCCCTTAATCATAACCAGATTAATGACTAAATCCGAAAACAGCAAAAGCCATGACATGGTAAATTCAAAGCTTCCTGTAAAGAGAAGGATTAGTACCTCCTTCAGGCGCTTCGATCTACTCTTCAACATTTCTATATGGGTGCCAACAGCATCCATTAGTTCCCCTGATTTTCGCTCTCTCAGACCCAACAACTTCTTAACGGCATACTTGACAGTGCCATGAGGTTGGCTTAATCCTGGAAAGCTGTGGAATGCATCAACCATATTCGACCGGTTAAAAACCAGAAAGCTGAACTTCAATGCTCCAGTAAGCAACTTAAACGACAGTCCCCCGAGCAGACACACAGAAAAAGCTGGATCGCTGGAGGAATTTAGCTTTGACAAACTGTTAGCAAGATCCCAACCACCCCAACCATCAGAACCGAACTCCAATCCTGAGAAAGAGGTGTCAATAATAACTCTTGCACCAAACTTTTCACATGCAGATAATATCTTTTCAATCTCATGATTGCTGTAAAGCAAGCCAGTAGGACTGATTGTTGGGCCACATATGTAAACCCACGGTTGCTTCACGGTCTCAAGCACTTCAATAATTGACTTCTCAGTCAACTTAAACCCTTCTGCAGATTGCATAGGGACAGTCACAATGTTTGCCTTTAAAAATTTAGCAGCAGAGATATAGTTCCCGTTTGAGCCAGCTGGGAAGCATAAGGTCCCACCCTCTTGAATACAACAGAGGACCAGCTTATTGAACAAAGACAATGAGCTGTTAGCATAGATAAGTTCTGTGCTACTATCTGTTGGAAACCCATACTCGCTCTTAATATGCTGTCTAATATTCAGTCCGACATCCAGCTCAGCCTCTGACACGTTCTGTCGAGCAAAACTTTCAAAAATAGCAGCCTTTACTGGAGAAGGCACGTGTAAGAAGCTCTGATCCACATCCATATGAATCAAAGAAGAGCCCTGATCCTCACTAATAGACAACTCAGAGTCATTAAGGACTGAGATAGCTGAATTCGCAATTCCAATTGCATCAACTGATTTGGGCTTTTGGGCTTCCCTCTGAAGGACATATTCACATAAAAAACTTACATTAAAAGAACCAAGGATAGCCTACTACCTATGTCAGTGAACTGCTACAAAGATTATAGGATTATCTAGCAAATAGTGTGCCCAACGCAGAAAGAGAGTCATATGTAAGACGATAAAAATATCCATGGCAAACTGAAAGCCCAAAATTAGTAGCCACCGATAATTGCTATTTTTCATAAAATCTGCCCATGCGACAACCATGATACAGCATTTTAAGACCCATTTAGTCCAAAAGTACCATAGAGGAAAGGAGATGATGTAAATTAAAAAAAATTTCAAGAAAATTTCGCCTCATTTTATGTTATAAAAGTTTGCCAAGTTCTCTGGCCAGGGACAAGTAGATAACTCCTTGAGAGAACTTTCTTTTTTGATCAGAACTCCTACTTAACAGAAATTGAAATTAAGTTTATTAGCTAAGAATTATCTGACCAGGAGATTCTTTTTTGTAGCTCCGTGAGAAGTTAATAAATGTCCCAGCAATATCAAATTTGCTCTTCAACTGTTAAACGAGGAGGTGCTATTGTGCTGAAGAAAACATGAAAAATGCAAACAAACCTCTGAATGTCGACGACGGTCCGCAAGTTGGAAAGCCAAAAGCTCATGAAAAAGACAACCATAATAGTTTTGACTAATTGCTGCAGTATTCCCTTCCAGTAATTCAACTGTCTCTGACAACACCTTGAAGATGGACTGTTCCTCCGAAATGACAAAAGCTACTTCCAAGTCCTTATAAACCTACCAAAAATCCGCCACGATCAACACTTTGAAATAAGTCATTATTGTGATAACCATATTATCACAGGCACTAATTTGAATAAATAAGTATAAATACAAGTTATCTCATAGTCCCAATTAATTCTGCAAGACACAGATTTAATGATAAAAAAAGGAGCCACCATGAACAAAATGAGCATTAATTTACTTCAAAAGATGTACTTCACTGACCTGATTTTTCACAAGTCCACATATGATTGCTGCATGTGCAGGCAAAGGGTTTCCGGCAAGATATTTTAGGACTCCATTGGATGCAGGAAGACTTGATAGCTCAAAGTGCTCAGATATATCTAAAAAAAGACGTGATCCTATGTCTCTTGTAATATCTAACAGATGCTGAAAAGCTGAAGTTGTGACAGACTCAAAATGAGCCATCCCAGTGATGACCACCTGGGGCTTCAACTTTTTTACCAGCTCTATCATCAAATCTGACTGATGCGGTGCTTCAATTACTGTAATTTCATCCTCCAAAGGATCTTTAGCTTCTGCATCCTACAGAAATAAGAAAAATATAACTTATGACGAGAAAAAATTAAGTATTTCGAAAGGAGGTCCCAACTGGCGTCTGTTCAAATAGATAAAATTGATAATTCTTTTGGATGACTCTTAATTCTCATTTGTTTGAATAGTACCCTTTCATAAGCCGCTCAAATGCCAAAAGCCTCCATCTGGGGGAACTTATATAAGTTAAAGGTGTCTGGATAACAAATTGTAGAAAAGATTTTGACCTTAAATGTCAGTATCGACAGGTTTCTGAACATTTGAGGTGCTTGATATTATAAAAAATGAAACTTTCAACTGCTAAACTTACAGAGAGAAGTAACTTACAAAAATAGAGTGAGTCGCTCGACACATTGAAATTCAATTTTAACTGTGTTTGCACAAAATGGGTGTATGAAGAAATTGATCAACCGAAAGGAGGTCCCCATTGTGCCAAATAAATGTGTGAAGATGTATTTTACACAATTAACTAACTTCCTAAGCTTTGAGAGAAGGGGCACACTTAACTTCAAATTGATATAAGAGCCTGAGAGCCAAAGTTCTTGAATTTGAATACTGACATTTCTTTTTACCTATTTATGGAATTGTTGAGTCTCGACAATTCCATCACCCACGAGTAACTATGTCCCGACATTTTACACCTTAGTCACACCATCAGTCTTCTAATAAGGGAGAGTTATATATAGGATATAAGTAGGGTGAAGGAGAGTGGGAAGTATGACCATGAAAAAGGAGTTAAGACAGATATGCGGTACACCAATCTAATCAAGGGTAATTCCAAAGGCCTTGTCTGCACAGACTTTTTGAGGAAATACTCTTGCTATATAGAGGTGAGCAGGCCTGTTGGGGATTGTCTTATAGGTCGAGATCCCATGTGAAAATGTATCAATGTCCAGGTACAATGCCCAGTCTGAGACTCTCTCTAGACCTCTCAAAGGTCCATATTGTATATCTGATTGTGCATGGAAAGGAAATTTTAGCAGCAATTAAAAATAGAATCCTCGTCATTTCAATTGGAACCATTGCTCATGGATATTGCTTTTAATTATTGAGAATCAGGGGATGGTTTCGCATGAACTTCAGTGCTAGATTAATAGGACACTTCATAGCAAAATCAGACTTCAATTGCTTGGCAAATAAAATTCTAGTTCAACATCGTTCTATGTGAAGCTATAGAAGAGTTATACCAGATTTTTCCTACAAATAAGATAAGGTAGGCCAAAGTAATGCTCCAAGGATGCTACTCTCTGGGGCAGATAAGACATGTTTGAGTTTATTATAATGAGAAAACACGCATGGCATTTACCTACATTGTGAAAAATTCTAACCATATCACTAAGATAAGATTAGAAACTTTTCCCTCAATGAGGTCATTTTATTGGGGCTAAACTAGCAAAGCATCAGAGATAATAATTGCTGCAGAGATGCATGGCATCATGAATAGGTATCATTACCTCCATCACCAATGACGTTAACCACTTCCTTGGCAGGTTTAATGTCAGATGTTGATCAACAATTGCAAGGCGAGGTGAGAACAGGCGAAGAGCATTCTCAATTGCAGCAGCTCTCGTAGGAAAGACCACGATGTTCTAGAATCAGAGTTGAAGAGAAATATGGTGAGGAACTTATATATTTTAGTATACATGTTATTTATGTCTATCAATGTTGCTAGGAGTGAGAAAATGTACATTTAAACAAGAAAGGAAAGATAGGATGACTCTAGACTAAAGTGACCATTTAGAAAGAATATAAATCTTTTCTCTACATAGTTCTACTTCAGCACATGTCAAATAAAATCAGGTTAATGAACTAGTGCACATGTGAACAAAAAAAATGGATCAAGAATTAGCCAGTGCGTCATGCAGTTGATGAGAAACATTTGCACAACCTCACACCAAATATCAGTAAAAGTGAATAAGAATGTTAGGACACCATTAAACCACGACTTGTTTATTCTGAATAGTCAAACAATTTGAGAGGTTGTGGTTACTCGAATTTAGCAGATTCAAGGGGTACAAAGAAGACAAGCTTCTAGTGAGGACTGCCAAGAAACAGTTTGGACTAGATGAAAGATAATATTAAACCACTTACATCAGCACTGAGTGGAATATGGTGGTATGTTTTCATGAAGCCTGCAATAAGATTACGGAATCTTTTACTTCCTGCTGGTGGTTCGTAAGGAAAATATGAATCCTCTTTCAAAGCACTAGCAAGATAAGCTAGGAAAGGAATCTTCTCATCAGCAACAGAATCATCTTCAAAAAATAAATCAAGAGAACTGCTGACATCGTGAAATCCATTCTTCAGAAATTCAAAAATTATCTTCACCTGGAGTAAAAGCAAATAAAAAAATAAGATTCAAATGGCAAAATTGCAGGATATAAACGCATGAACCAAACATACCTCATTTGGATGACGTAGTTGACAACTATATACTGATAATGCATGAGATATACGACCACCAGCCCTACCATATGCCCATGCCGTCCGTGCACAAATAGGCTGATCACTGGCAAGCCCCATAAAGAATTCAAAACGATGAGGGCTATTTTTTTCAATCTCAACTAAGGCTGATATATCTGTGTCAGCAGCCTGTAACAACAACCATTCAAAAGAAGTTCATCTTGGGTAAACTAGAAACACCATCTCTCATGTCAATGACACCAAAGGATATTAAATGAATGGAATATAGTAAAATGGAGCCATTCTGAGGTTTCCATGTGGTTGGTATGACTTACCTGTAATACTTTAGTTTGCCAGAGCTTGTTAATACAGAAACCACGACGCTCAAATAAACGTCTACAGACAGCTTGCCCAGGACGACCTCCCATGTTGAAAATCATTATGCCTGCTGGTTGGATAACAGCAATTCCTTCCTCAACTGCCCTAGCGATTAAACCTAACCCAAATTGATCCTCAACAAAACCCTAAAATAATACACGTATAAAGGAGTTAGGGACATTGTTTCTTACCTATGGCACAAGCTGGGTCAACAAAGTCAAGGAAAAGTAAACAGATATATGGACTAAAAAATGACATGATATAGCATAGGCGACTATCTGTATGAGCAGCACTTTGAGATGTGAAATGCACTACCACAGCAATGAAATCCCAAGGTGACAAGCAGTAAAAGGTGCATGTATGAGTGAAGCACTAAGGTATTTAAATTTTTACATAAACAGAGCGAAAAGAAAATTAACTCTACAATGAAATATTTGGAATGATTATACTATTTTCCATTAGAACAAGTAAATAATTTGGTTTAATGAAAGAAAACATCAGCTCTTCAACTGCAAGCTGGATCGGAAGCAGTCAACTAAAAGTTTCAAACTAAACTTAAGATAATGATCAGATAAAGTTAGGTAAAAGCAGGACTAATATGCTTAAAAGAAGAGAAATAGGAAGGAAAAAAGCATGAATTTTTATCAGGCATTGAGTGGTTATTGTTTAACTAAATATAAAAAGAAATACTAAGCTTCTATTCACTTGATAATGTGCGTGTGTGTGTGTGTGGAGAGAGAGAAGAGAGAGAGGGGAGGGGAGAGGGTAATGGATATCAAGACAAGAAAAGGATTGGTTCATGAACTTCTTCCTCATATTGTAACCTGTTCTGAGTAAAGGCTGGCAATTTCTATTGTGCCACCATGCTCATGTTGAATTTCACATCGTTTTGTGTCATTGCATAAATAGCTCAAGTTTTGACCTATGTGATAATAATATGTTTTTCTACAAGACAGTTTAAACCATTTTCAGGTGTAAATTTGTAGTCAATCATGCTCATGTCATGCAGAATTTAGATTTCTCTCAGTAACTTTCTGTTGTGGTGAATTGATTTCAAGTTGTCTCTTGAATCCTTCCGAATTGCTACCCAAAACATGTTAAAAGAAGATTGATAGGACACAAATGGCAGGGATACTACCGATGGAGCACCTATATAGTGACGTGCTGCCACAGAGGATATGCACGCTGACAATTGGCAAGGGTTTAGAAAGTTTGCAAGATATGCATTGTGCCAATCCTCACAATCAGCAAATTCGACAAGGATCAAGCACCTTAGAGGATGATTTTGAGCAGAGAAACTAGCCCATTCTTTGCAATTAACTACCAAAGGGAGATAAACCATGGCTTCTCACCAGGATGGGTTTCCACTAGAACAACATCAAAATTATCAGAGCATGATTTCATGTTTTCTGCAAGGGAAACAAAGGTAACAAACTACTTATGGAACCAATATGAAGATAACAAATATTAGACTACTTCTGTTTTCCATATCACCCTAAGAAATCAGGAGAAGTTTGATATTTTGAA
This sequence comes from Corymbia calophylla, assembly GCA_014182845.1. Taxonomy (NCBI): domain Eukaryota; kingdom Viridiplantae; phylum Streptophyta; class Magnoliopsida; order Myrtales; family Myrtaceae; genus Corymbia; species Corymbia calophylla. Next base: position 364,355 of record CM024699.1, on the reverse strand, counting down.
GTAAATATATTATGTTTAACTCAATGCAGCTAAACTGCCAACATGTAGATAAGGTAAAGAAGCAAGTTTTCCCAGCATATAGACCATAGACTTAAAACTACAGTTTCATTATGCAGTTAACTTTGAGCTTGTAGCAGATGTAAAAGCATATAGCATGAAATCTAAATGCACCTGAAGAGCGCAATAGTTACTCAAGGAGTGCAAGAATTCCTCGCTTGCATTTTCCGTTATCATTTTAGACATAGCATCTGGGTTGGGATTGAGGATCTGCACAAGGAAAACAGAAAGAGGTTGAATTCTGGCAGCATCACTCAATTATGCACATGCCAAATTCACATAACTACAACTGCTCAGAATTTAGTAGCTAACGAAACTGAGGCCCCGTTTGTTTCATGGAAAATGAATGATATGGATAACATTTTCCTAAAAGTAATCGCTTATATTGCTTAAAATAATTAGTCAATGAAAAATATTTTTATTAGCAACAACAATTTATGTCTAAACATTTCCATGGACGATGAAAATATTTTTTTGTACATTCATTTTTGTAAGCAATACAATTGATCAATTTAGGAAAATATTTTCCAAATCATTCATTTTCCGTGAAACAAACAAATCCCTAATGTAAAGAAGAAATAGGAAGAGGAAATCATAGCTGTTATGACATGCCATTAACATCAAAAGAACTACAAATTGTCACATGTAATAGAACCTGAGGTATGCATCCGACGATCCGTTCAAGTTTGATATTGTGATCTCTACAGTAAGATAGAAGATCAGATTCGTGAAACTCCACTCTGTCCAACAAAGTTTTCCCCTCACTGTCATATATAGGTTGACCCTTCTCATCCAAAGCATTCAGATATAAGTTTATCCAAGAAATCTTCACTGCTCTAGGATTAATATCAAGACCATACACCTGCATTACAATCATAGCAAACTTCGGATCAGATCAGCATGTAAACTGAAAATTCTGAACAAAGAGGACCAAAAGCTACATCTGTAGGCTTACATGTGACATTTGCTTAAAAATGTTAAATGGTATCTAAAAGCTAGAACATCTACAATTGCATTCCAAAATCCAAATATAACAAAAAATGGCAAAAAAGAGCACTCTCCATATGAAGCATGCTGGAAGAAAGAAAAATCACCTTCGTGGGCAACCATTTCGCAGCAATTGCAATCGTAATCCACCCATTGCCACAGCCAAGCTCAGCAACAGACTTATCCCTGAAGATTGAGTCTTGATGTCTATTTAGTCCTTCATAAAAGGTGAATGACCAGTCTTCTGGGATGAAAATGCTAGGAATTATCATCATTGTTAGCTTCTTCCTTCCCTGATAACCTGCAAAAATTGTCTAGTGGAGCTAAGTTCACAGAATGATGATAAGTGGAAAATCACTCGGTGCTCCATGAAATCCTAATTATCCAGAAAATTAACAGGTTATATATGAATACTGCTCCTTAGGAATCAAAACTAGTTTCAATTCCATTGATGATCAGCGTAAGTTCTAGGTAACTTATTACTCCTGTTATAGCACATCCTGAAGGCAAGACTAAGCCACACAGATAGTAAAATTTGAAGGCTGATACATCAAGAAAATGCCACAATTTTAGTTATTAATTTGCACTGTATATGTACTGAGTTTCATGATAGATCTGATTTGGTTCATATAATATGAAAATGTGATTGCATCTGTGGTAAAGAAAGAGCAAAAGGAAAAATTATATGCTAAAGCACCAAATTATATCTCTCCCTTCATTCATCAGTCTTCCATAAACTAAAATATCAAAGAAAGCTTCTTTGATCCTGCAGAAATCTTGGAGAATAAGACTTCATTTTCATTCTCTAATCATCAACTAGCCTGGGAGAGCAGAGCCAGGTACTGCACTTGGTCAAAGGGAACGCTTACCCAATTGATCTGTTCCGTTTCCAGTGTGGGTAGCTACAAAAGAGACATGGGTAAAAGCTATTAGCCCATTGCAGTACCATGTGGTCTCTCGCCCACACGCATGGATGGGGATTTCGCCGAATTTACACATCAAAATTAGCTTTCAGAGCACCATGAAATTGGCTCCAGCTAGCTATCTATGTAGAATATTTTAGTACATTTCAGGACGAATGGAAAGGGTGCTCATGTTCACCAGCCACGGAAAATGGCTTCCTCTCCTAAATCAACTGGATTCATAAAAAGTTTCTGCTTCCACCTCGGGCAGAAACGGGACACCATATCTAATGATCTAGCTGTCTGAACAGTTTTGTCCAAGACAAGTCTGACTAAGTGCAGCACTGAACATCTTTTGTCCTGTCTGCAATCCTCCTTTTTGCCTTTTTCTCGTGAAAACAACAAACAACTTATCCGTTGCCCCATACATCGTATCTTAAAGCTGACTCGATCTGTCTGCATCGTCTCCTTGGGAATTGAAATTCAAAATAAAAGCGACGAGTCGACTAACGACGGAAGATCAACCTTGGCCGACAAACGACGACTCACTAAAGCGATACCGTCGCAGCTCACTGGTCTTTCCTCTTCACATTTGCACAAGAAATCAAAACAAAGTAAAAGGAGAGAAGAAAAGAGATGCGGAAAAGCAAGATTTTGGGAACTCCGATTGACGAAAGCGACATTCCGATCAAATCTAGCGCAATTTGTCTATTCAGATTACGATCCATTCATCGCATTTCGAAAGCTCCCTCATCAGAGACTTCAACACCACGCCGCCCCGATTGTTCATCCCGACACGACACGATCCGAGAACCAAGCCCATCGCTCCACCAACCGACCCAAAAAAAAAAAAAAGAACACTTTTCGAGAGTTACCTTGGAACTGGTCGAGGACGATCTCCTCGATCTGGAAATGGAACTTGTCGAAGCACTGCTCGGAGGGCGGCCGGGACTGGAGCTGCCCCTGGAGGTCGGAGAGGAAGACCCGGGCCCCGGCGCGGGTCGTCGGGTCCTCGAGGCGCTCGAGGACCGATCGGAAGGCGGCGTAGGCGGCGTCCCCGGACTTCTCGCACTCGGCCAGGAACTCGTCCACGGAGCCGCCGCCGCCGCACGCGCCGCCGCCGTCCGCCATTGTCAAGACCTCGGAAGGGGAAGGGGAAGCGGAAGGAGGAAGGAGCAGGTGGTGGTTGGGTCTTCGCGTCGGTACTTTCTGCTCGGAAGCCGCGAACTCAAGCTCGTGGAGTTGAACGCTTCTTTATCGTACGCGGGGAGGGGGGATTCTGGGGAGACGTGCCGGAGCTTTCCACGTGTCGGCACGACTGTGGGCTGTCCATTTCCACGTGTCATTATCTTTTATATTTTTCTTTTTTTCTCTCTTTTGGACTCGACTGGGGAAGAAGTCAACTTTGTTTCCTTTCTTAGCCCAACAATGGGACATTCTCATTTTTTTAAATCTGAATTGGGTTCGGCTGAACCCTTCCAAAATTAGCTAATTTTATTAAATATGGGGGCGCTACACGACTAAATTCACCCTGTTTTTCATAAGAAAAGACTTGGGATATTTAAGAATGTACTTTTTCTCTTGTACACTAAAGTAATATGAAATGCTTGATTATGATAATTGGATGATGGTTACCCTTACTTTAAATTGCAATAGATGGTTCGAGGATAGATATGTTTTTTTATTGAAAATGGGATAGATTTAGTTTTTAAAACGGTGGAAATAGCACCAGTATTTGAATATTACCCTTTGTTTTTTAAAAAAAAAACTTTAGATTTGGGGAAATTCCACGTAGCGGTGCGTGTATAATCATCCCCGATTCTATACTTCATAAAATTGTTCTACACGTGATATGTGTATGTTGTGCTGGAAATATGTAGATTGCTTTTGACAAAGCTATGGTGGGATTCCTAGTGGTACACTAATTATACCTCCTCTTTCTCCTCCTCCTTTGTCATCATCACCTCTTCTTTTCTTTTGAGACTCAATAACGGACGGAGATTTTTTGAGCATTCAACTGATTTTTTAAGATACACAGAACTAATTTGAGGTAAATATGGTAAGAGTGTACCAATATTTGTAACACTAATCTAAAATTATAAGGAAAGAATTTACCCTACAATAATTAGGTGAATGTAGAGTTTCTTATGGTGTACTGAATTGTGAAAGGATTCATGCATAATAGTGAAAATTATCAAAAAAATCCCAAATTTAATGTACATATGTCAATTTCCGTCATAAATTTTTAATTTGGCTAATTTAGTCTTTTCAACTGGAAATTGCTAATGTGAATTCTGACTATTCTATATGACATGATTAATGCTAACATGAACAATTTTTTTTTTTAAAATTGAATTCATTCTTTTTTTCTTTGGTCATCATTGAACGTTGGTGAAAGTCACAGCCCTTACCTATGCCCTACCCCTTTCGACATCCACATGAATGAAAAATTGTCTATGTTAATCCTATATGGCAAGGCTGGCGTTCACATTAACGATTTTTCAGTCAAAATTGAAAAATTATGAAAATATTGAGGATTAAATTGGCTAAAGTGAAAGGTTCAAGACTGTATTGACATTCATATAATAAATTTAAGACATTTTTTTAAAAATAATTTTTCATGGTATTCACGTTTTGTCGAGAGATATATATTTTTTAATTTATTAAAAGGGAGATGCTTGCGTAATCATTATTGTCATTGGAGAGCATGTGAACCTGTTCATTCAGTTGGGTTTGTGCGGGGGACCATGAGAACGCATGCTTGAATAAAAGTCCAACATGGTGTGCCATGAAATTCTTTTGAACACTAACTAATCACGCCACTTAATACTTAATAAAAGGGAATCTTTATATAATTAAATAGTTAATGCGTTCCGTTCCTCGAGGAGAGAGAATCGCACCATCTCAGAAATTTCAAGATTCGTTATTTGTACCAATTTCAATTTATAAGTTATACAGTAAAAAAATGACTGAAATCTTATATGTTAAAATCATAAAAAATCATCCTTTCCCTTGCTCTATTTTTATGTATTTTTTCTTTCTTGGATTTTAAACGTGCGGAGTGTAGATTTATAGAATTTCATCGTACAAAGTATTAATTTATGTGCTGAGAAAATAATTCAGGAAGAGATCAAAAGTGAAGGTGGCTATTCATGTAATTTGCATGAAATAGATGATTTAGAGAATATCTTCCATAAAATAATTGTTGATTTCAATCGATATGATTAGTTGACAAAAAATATTTTCATTAATAATAATAATTTATGTTTAAATATTTTTATGGACGACAAAAAAATAATTTTTCAGAAAAATAGTTTCAAATCATTTATTTTTATAAAATGTTTGTGTATAAACACTTCCGAAAAAATAGTTTCAAATCGCTTTCCAAACCTAGAGAGTTGGAAAATGCAAAAGTAATCATTTTATGTTGCGGAAAAAATATTTTGAATACAAACTCATTTTCCTTCGGTTTTTTGGAAAAACCAAACCGAACCAAACCTAGAGAGTAGGTAAATGCAAAAGTAACATTGGAAGCCGCTCTCCCTTATGTTGCGGTCAACCAATTATCAATTGGCCCATTTTGATGATACAAACGTGCACATAACAAATGAACTTATTACAAATTACACTGCCACACGCACTTATGCCCAACAAAATACTTCTATAGTGATCATTTTGGACATAAACATTGCTAATGGAACAATTTTACTCGAAAAACTCAAAGGTCCTTTTATGGAAAATAGAGATTTGAATTGGATTTAAACTTAGATACCCCCAACCTGCACGACAGAGGACAAAATAAGAAATTATTTTCGATCTTTACAAAGGGAAAAGCATTACAATGAAATCAAAGACCATGGCCAAATGGGGTTGGCTAAGAAGTTAATTGAGATAAGTAGTATGTCAAAACAGGGAAATATAAGAAGAGTATGGTAGAAAGAGGGATTTTGGGAATACCTCTTGCCTTTGTCAATACATGACAAATTGTTGATGACAAATGGGATTGGGGCATTGATCAAAACCCTAATCGTTATGTACCAAACCATGCATGTTACCCATTAGCATTTCCATCGTATTCTTGTAGGCATTGCTTGTACGAAAGCTCGAAATGAACTTATGCCGAGTACTTTTTAATGCACAAGTAGCGTCGTAATTAACACATTCCATTCTCGTGCTTCGAACGAGAAAGTTCTTTTAGAATATTGAACATATCCGTATGTATACCTTTTGCCTGCCATGAATGTCTACAGTCACCCAATCTAGGTTTCAGTCCTCGATTCAAGTTATTTTGAAATTGCATCATCGTTTATATGCCATGACGAACCAAACTGTGACAGAGATGCTAATGTGAAGCATGCATGATTTTAATGCACGAGAGAATAAGATTGAAATTCAAAATCATGAGTCGAGAATCAACACCGAATCTGACTTGTCAAAACACCAAATCATGCGTGCTACACATTAGCGTTTCCATCGCATCCTCGTTGCCACAGCTCGTATAAGAGTTTGACATGACATTTAAGCCATTCCAGAAGTCACCATATGCAATGGCAAAGAAAATGTTACCGAGATGCTTACGTGATGCATGCATGGGTTTGATACGTCGAGAGAGAGGGAAGAGAGAGATCAGTTGTCGACCGAGGGTTCCGAGCAATGCTCCGGTCACTCTTTCCATAAGAAAACGTAATGAAACAGCCGTCTGAAACCGGGAAAATGTGTTCTCAATTGTCGAGAATGGCGTTGCTATATCTCGAACGTTACTTGTAATTCATAAGCGACCGCCTGCTCGGACTATCTCGGATCATTCTGAAAATTCACTGCCATCTCCATAGGCTTCCCGGGTTGCTCCATCTCCATGAATATATATGAAGAAATCATCTGTTTTAGGTATTGAAGAGAATATAACAAAAGAGGGCAAGGAGCATTTAAGGTGTGATATCCGGCAATAATGGCGAGATGATTATTATCTTTGGGAAATTAAGTAGTGTCCATTTTTAATTAATGAAAATACGATCAAATTGAACTGAAAAGTACTAAAACATAAACTATTTTTCTTTCTTTTCTAAATGATCAATTATGGTGGATCGAATCGTGCGAATTTCATAGGGCATGAAATCAACGTAGTTAAATTGCAAAAAATCGTGCTAATAATCGTAGATCATCTAGGAATCTTAATAGCAGATTTTCTCAAGTTACTCTTTCTCTTCAAAATGTGATATATATTTGTGCGCACGTGTTTTAAATTTTGATTTAAATTGTTAGACATGCTCCACTAATTTGAGAAAATGTCATGTTTAATATTTTCATTAATATTTGTATGCACGAAGCTAATTATTGTGTTCATTTGTTTATTTTACTCAAAATTTAAATGGTCATGTCATATTAATTATTTAATTAAAACGAATCCACTTGCTTGATTTAATATCACATTTCTTCTATTGAAGTGTTAACTTTTCTTAACATCAACGTAGGAGTTTCGTAAAAGAGTAAGACGAGTTGATTCATTACACTTTAAGTTTAGTAAATATTCGTCAGAAATTGTCCGTTGTGATGCCAGGCCTCTTTGTCGGTTTGAAGTAGTAAAATCGGGTTGCTGAAGTCCCAGAGTTTTAATAGTTTTAATAGTTTTAATTTTCAATATTATTCTGAATTGAACATTCGACATCAACCTCTGCATGTATAGTCTAGGTTGATTGAGTCCCGAAATTTGGCCGCTCGAAGAAGAAGTAAGATTGATCGCTACAAAGCTTTCTGGCGATTTGGTCGTGAAAATCTAATTTCTTGCAAACAGCTGTCGTTGGTTCAGTAGAAACTCTTTCGTTCCACGAAATTGCCATATTTGGCCTCATGAAATTAATTTTTGGCGGCTAAGTTTTCACTAATTAGGTACAAAATCGAGAAAAGTGAATTCAACACCACTAAAGTAAGAGGTGTAACAGGATTATTTCATGAATAAATTGTAATTTGTTTCGTATTTGAAACGGAGAGCATTGCTAATAAGGCGACAACAAGAAGGCTTCCAACAAAAGTAAGACATGTAACCAGAGCAAAAGTCTCATCATAATCCATTCTATACTTCTGAGTTAAGCCATTTGCCACTAATCGAGCTTTGTAGAGTTCCATAGTACTATCTGCCTTCATTTTAATTTTACACACTCATTTGCAACATATAATGGGCTTCCTAGGAGGCAAATCAACCGAAACCCAAGTATGAGTTTTGTCTAAAGTCTGCAACTCATTTGCCATTGCTTGTTGTTAGAGAGGATTAGTACTAGGTTCTACATATGTGTGGGGCACATGAAAAGAAGCAATGGTAGAGTAACAATGGAAATCATGAAGCCAAATAGGAGGATGACTTACACGAGTAGAGTGACGGATAGGACAGGAGGGAATGACCGATGGTGAAGAATCCGCGGATGGTGCAGACATGTCGGGAGTTGCCAAAGTGGTATCACCAAAAGTACCTGTATTAAGATTAGGAGAAGACAACTCTGGATATGAACTTTGAAATGTAGAGCTAGGTGTGTTATCTTGAGGGAATAAATCCAAGGAAGGATTGGTAAATAATGGAATAGTTGGAGAAGATTTGAAAGAATGGAGAGATGAGAACATTTTGTGTTCCCAAAAGGTAACATGACGAGATACGCGAAGACGATTACTAACAGGATCCCAACATCTATACCATTCATGCTCAACACCATATCCAAGGAAGCAACATAAACGAGCACGGGATTCTAACTCCATGCATTCATTTGGTAGAAGATGGACAAAACAAGCACTACCAAAAACTCAAAGAAGATTATAATTAGGAATACTATTATACAAGCCTTCATAAGGAGAGATGTTACCGATATTGGGTGATGGAGTACGATTGATAGCATACACAGCAGTATGACAAGCCTCTCCCCAAAATTTTTCAGGACAAGAGGCTGAGATTAGAAGAGTACGTGCAACATCTAAGATGTTTTGATGTTTACACTCTCCTTGGCTGTTTTGTTGGAAATTTTTTTGGCAAAAATTATCAATGACAGTTCCGTTTTGAGAAATAATATGAAGAAACTCCATGTCTTTATATTCCATGGTATTATTAGCACCGAAAAATTTGATATCTTTAGAAAATTCTTTTTTGATCATGGTAACAAAATCATGATAGATATGAGCAAATTCAGATCGATCTTTCATAAGATATAGCCATGTATAATGTGAATGATCATCAACAAAAATCACAGAAAAGTGATATTCTCCCCTAGTAGGAGTTGGACATGGTCCCCATATATCACAATGAATTAGATCAAAGGGAGCATAAGAGACGGGATCACTAAGATCAAATGGTAAAGCATAATGTTTTCTAAACTTACATTGTAAGCAATTAAAATTCTTATTATCAACAAAACCTAAGTGACCACTTGAAATCAAAAGAGCTAATTTAGAGAAAGAAGCATGACCCAATCGAGAATGCCAAGTTTCATATGATATCGTGGTAGCACAACTAGCAAAAGAATTTGGAAGCTCTAAGGAGATAAGCTCGAATAGGCGTCCCACTTTACGGCCTGTCCCGATTGTCTATCCTGTCCGTGGATCCAGCACATGACAACCATTAGAAGGAAGTGAACGTCATATCCAAGTTCGCATAATTGCCCCACAGATATCAAGTTTAATGAGAGTTTAGGAACTAAGAAAGCATCGTTAGGTAAGGACAAAGTGGACGTTGAAATGTTTCCCGTATGACTGACAATCATTTGTGAGTTATCAGCTGTATGGATAGTTGGTGCTTTTGAAGTAAATGATTTTGACTTAAACAAATTGGAGTTGGAAGTCATGTGATTACAACAAGCAGAATCAAAGAACCACGAATTAGAAGTACCTGGAATAATAGATAGGGTAGGAGTGCTAGGGATGGAGGAGCTAGAAGTACCAGGTTTTTGAAAAATGGAACGAAAATCCTCTAAGGATAGAGTAATGGACAACCCATTGGGAGAACCTTCAATGGTAGTAGCAGTGGTGGACGGGTGTACATGTGGACCTCTATATCGGGATTGATTTTTCTTCCTTGTAGGTTGCATAGGTTGTTCCTGATAGTAATTAGATATTGGGTGATTATGTCGGCTACAGTTCGTAGAAAAGTGTCTCTGCGATGAGGAAGAAGCAGAAGCGGCAAGCACTGCATCTGGAGAAATGGAGATGGCCAAAGATTATCAAAACACTTACGCGAAGCATGTATGAATTTATTCGTTAAAGGAAATAGATAGTTCAGAGATTAACCGATGGCTTCAAGCAATGCTCCAATTAATTCTTCCATAACAAAATCACATGGGACAGCCTCTTGGTAACCGGAAAATGTGATGTCAACTCGAACACTGCATGTCAACTCGAACACTGCAATGCACAAGCGATTGGCTGCTCGGACTACCTCGGATCACTCTGAAAAGTCATTGCATTTCAGGTTACCCCAAAAACATCACGATAAATTTGCAATACACTTGAAACAATTAACTGGACATAACTATGATACATGCATGCATAAAACACCTGGAAAAGAACTAGACCTTTCGATGGGAGTTGAAATGCCATGTCCACAGGCTCCCCAGGTTGCCCCATCTCCGCAATTAACTATGGCGAAATGATATGTTTCATGTCGTAGAAGGAGAGCAAAGACACTCTAGGGTTTTCGAGATCTTCTTCACTAGAAGAAGAGGATTGATATTGAAAAAGTTGAAGACACTATGACTTCCGAACCGACTTATATAGTGGAAAAAATAGAACAAAAAGGGCAAGGAGCATTTAAGGTATATGACATATGGCCATAATAGAGAGATTTCTGTGATAAAAACATTGCCAATGCAGAATTAATTAATTGTCTTGGTATTGATCGCAATGGAAGATATAGTTTTGCCAATTTAGGAAAAAGAACGAAACCCAATTACGTCGTTTTTCTTTATTGCTTAGTTTCACGCGAAACGATCATTTTTTGGGAAATTAATTAGATTCCATTTTAATCAATGAAAATATGACCAAATAAAGAATCAAAGCACGAGCTAGCCAAATCATTTAGCTGTAGTCTATAGATGATCAAATTATGGGATCAGATCCTGCGAATTTCACAGTGAATGAAATCAAGATAATAAATTTGCAAGATATCTTGCCAATAATTGCAAAATTTCTCAAGTAATTACCTTTTCGACAAGTTGGACATGAAATGAAACCATCCAGATGGAGATTGCAAGGACTAATCAGAATTGGTAGGCAATCTGCAAAGTGTTACTTCAGGGAGATTCACATAATTAATTTGTTACTTGATAAATATAATTAATAGGGAATTACTTAATTAATACGTATTCTTTCTCCCCAAAATATGTATACGTTTTAAACTTTTTGGGAAAATGCCCTTTTGTTGCCTTGAATTGTTAGACAAACAATAGAGAAAATGTCGAGTATTAATTTTTTTATATTTACATTTACTATGCACAATTTTACGCATGAAGTTTAGTATTTCGTCCATTTATTTATTCTACTCAAATAATTGATCGCTAAGATTATGCTTCTAGCCACCAAACTAAAATTGATTGCTAAAAAGCCTTCTGGCATAGAATTTCGAATTGAGTCATGAAAATCTAATTTCTTTCGAATAACCAAAATTGCCATTGGTTCATTAGAGATTTTTTTTGTTGGCAGAAGAATACTAGAAGTATCAAAAGTTTCATATGACATTAACTTTAGTATCAAAAGTTTTTTCCTAATAATTTAAATGTCATTATCGATTTGGGTCACCGGAAATCCGACATAGCCATATGTTATTAATTTCTTTGATCGATGTAGCTCGTCAACATGCCCAGTCAACATACAGAGTCTTAAACTACGTCATCTACAATGTTTGCCACAAAATTATATACCTTAAATTGCAAATTAAAAGAAATCCCCCAATTCGAAACCATAACGACTATTCAATCCAAATCCAAAACCTTAATTTGGTTTGCTCGCCTGGAATTTGCTAAAAAATTTGGGTTCCCATTGTTTCCGGTGCCATACATCATCATTTGTGGCCGCTCGTCTAGTCAGTTTCATCTTTGGAAGAGTATTAGAGATTGCTTTTTACTATTCCATTCTACCCTATTTTGGAGATGTACAAGATCGAGTTGTGTTCATGTAACTCGTGCGAATCACTGAAGATTCGAGTTATCATTTGATGATTCCTGATGACATAGTTGTTTAAATGTTGATTTTGGATTAGACACAATTTCGATTTTGGACTAGATTCAATTATTTCCATGCACACAAACTGTTCGGTGAATTGCCCCTGGTCCGCGGATATGAAAAACCCTTTGTTATCGTTGAAACTAGAGATGTAACAATGTATGATGGAATTGTCAGTATTGGTTATGGTAGATTGTGTTTACTAAAGTTTTCCTTTGAGATTTGCTACTTTGACTTCACGGTTCTTTGTTGCCAGTATGTTCCGACAAAGGTCAATGATGGCAAGTGAGCGACGGCAGCAAGTAGTCATTTGGGAGTTGAGCGTTGAACCATGGTGGACCTCCAAGGCCTATTTTGACAACGCAGTGCAATATCATTTTTGCGTTAGATGGGTGGACTGGATTGAGCGACGTTGTTTTGCACTTCCACGTGGACTGAATTATTAAAAGAAATATGCCAACTCATTGTTAAATTATAATTGTAAAAGCCATATAATCATTTTGGCCAAAATTTCTTGACGGAAGCACTTCAGTAATTTTTTTTGTTCGATTTGATATTTAAGATTATTAAGCGAGACACCAATGGCGTCTCGCTTAATATGAATTCTAAATGTAGTTATTGAGTATAGGGGTGATAAATTTAAGAAGTAAATTCGTATCCCTTCTAAACATGGAAGACCCAGTCCTTTCTCTTACGCTCATCTCTCTACATAATAAAGGATTTATATGCAATGGCTTTTATTGGAACACTAGTGATACAAAAAGATCATTCCAAATTGATGGGTTAGTGTGAGCTTATCTATACGGTTATGCATTCTTCAAATATGAATCAATTTGCACAAGTAATTTTTAGTGTTGGCACATACAATTTGTAAGGGAAAAATGTTAGAAAAGTTATAAATCCATTGCATTAATACAAATTTAATCATAAACCTTTTAAGTTAATATAATTCAGTCATTTCGGCTAATTTTAGTCTAATATTGTTGAAGCAAAAAGTTTACGTGGTAAATCTATTGCATTAGTCACTAATGTTGACAACTTTTAATAATATTTTTTAATTTATTTATTTTTTAAATATTTTTTAAATTTATTTATTTATTTTTCCTTTATTTTTTTATCTTTCTTTTCCCTTTATTTTTTTCTCCTTCCTTCCTTCTTCCTCGTCCTCAGTCAAAGACAAGGTCGAGGACCGAGGTGACTTTGTCGGCCATGGGCAAGAGATTCAACTTCACTAGATCCAACGAGGGTGATCCTTGCCTAGCCCTATGTCTTTGGTTGGTCATTGAAAGAAGGAGGGGAAGAAAAAAAAAAAAAAAAAAAGAAAAAAAATGGAAAAAGAAAAAGAATATTAAAAAAAATTAAAAATTATTAAAAATTATTAAAAGTTATTAACATTAGCGCCAATCGTGCCACGTCGGCTGGCCAACGTCTACGTCATCAATTTCCGGTCAAAATTAGTCGGAATAATTGAAATGATATTAAATTAAAAGGTTTAGGACTATCATTAGTAAAATGTTAAAAAGTTTTGAACTAAATTGACACAAATAAAAGGTTTAGAATTATATTGATATAAATATAATAAATTTAGGATTTTTTTGACATTATTGCCTAATTTGTAATCTTGCTAAGGGCTATATTTCTTCCATTCAAAGTTGGAGAAATCTTGTGATTAGTGGATCCCAAGTTGTGAGCATCACTCATACGCAAAGTTAACTAAATAAAATATGGGTGGCGTTAATGTTTGTGACCCAAAAGTCAGGACGGTTTCCTCCAACTATTTGGAGGAAATAATGGACCTTTTGGTAAATGGATGCGTTCCTTTGGTAGATGAAAGCTTCCATTTCTTGAGTACTTGCATATAATTTTTTTCGCGGTGGTAGTGCACCTTATATAAATCCCATTTACAATCTCAAAAGATGGTTTCAACGTCAAATTTTAACTCGATAAATTACATGCAATGATCTTAGTCAATTATAATTAGTAATTGATTGAGAAAAAAATCAGAGAAAATTTCAAATAAAGGTTTAAAATGTAGTCATTTCTCAAAACATGGCCTAAAGTGAATATTATTTCGAATGAAAGTTTGAAGTGATTAAATAAGTATCAAATAAGATTGGTCGACAAGCATTTCATTTTTCCAAGTTAAAATATGAATAAAGATTAAAAGAACAAAAGAAAAACTTGAAGAGCGCAAAAGATGATGATGATGATGATTATGATGAGAGGTCAGTTTCGGTGCCCTCTCCTTCGAATCAGTAAAATGAATTCAAAAATCAGAAATTGAAGGTGAGGGCGAGCGATGTATGACTTGATTCTATGATTAGGTTCGTCATGTAACAGGATATGATCCGTTCTTTCTGATCATTTGTGATCGTTTCAATTGTAATTTCTCGATGTTCTCATTTAACTCAGCAGTTCTCAAGCTCATAAAGAAAAGTGATCCTTCGATTCGCCCTGTCCTCTGACGTAACTTGTGATTTTGTTGATGCTAATCAATATATTCCTATGTTTGTAACCACGTGAATTTATCCATTTAAGAAGACTCAAAAAGACTTTCATTTACTCCTCACGAGGATTTTGTTCCGGATGCAGCCCGGGAAGTTTTTACACTTGCTTTGATTTATGTGTTTATTACATTTGAGTGATTTTTTGCTTGCGGACTTGTTTGTGGCCATATAGATTTGCATACATGGGGAACAAAATTGGGAAAATTTGCATGAAAGATGTTTTATAGAAAAAGAAAGAAGGTACCAATTACTGGTATTCGATAAATCTAACGTAATTAATGAAAGAATATGAGGAAATTCAAGGAGGACAAGGAAGATTGATACGAGAGAGAGAAGAAGGGAGAATTTTTAATGTATTTATCGATATATTGTACAATGTACAAAGGTGCCTATATATAGTGAGAAGAATTGAAATAAATAAGGAAGGATTATATGCTCTAATCTAAGTGTATCAAATCTAATCCTAAATTGATCAAAGACAATCAATTACAATATTTTGTATCTTCAAACATATCTTCCAACACTCCCCCTCAAGCTGGTGGCTTGTATATGTCCAAGATGCCAAGCTTGCTCAAAAGATATGTATGCTGTCTTTGGCATAAAGGCTTGGTGAAAATATCCGCCGGTTGTTCAGTGGTTCTGATTCCTTTTGCTTCAATTATTCCTTCTTGAATCTTCTCTCTAGTAAAATGGCAATCAACTTCTATGTGCTTCGTTCTTTCATGCAGTACAGGATTCGCCGCAAGTTTGAGTGTAGAATCGTTGTCACAGAACAGTGAAGTTGGTCCCTTGACTCGTATTCCAAGATCCGATAGTAATCCCCGTACCCAAACCACCTCACAAACTGTCTTGGCCATGGATCGATATTCAGCTTCAGCGGATGACAAAGATACAGTGGATTGTTTCTTTGTTTTCCATGAAAGTAACGAATCTCCAAATTTAATACAGAAACCAGAAATAGATCTTCGACTCATAGGGCAAGTTGCATAATCTGAGTCACAATAAGCTGTCATCTCCATGTTGCACTTGCGAGAAAGTAGAATCCCTAGTCCTGGGCATTTTTTCAAATATTTTACAACTTTCAATGCAGCATTCATATGAGACTCCTTTGGGTTATGCATGAATTGACTCAGGGTCTGAACTGCATAACAAATATATGGTCTGGTCATAGTGAGATAAATGAGTTTCCCAACTAATCGCTGATAAATTGATGGATCCTTGAGTAAAGAATCATCATTTTCAGGTCGAAGTCCCACATCATAGTCAGCGTGGTTAACCTCACATTCTTCAATGGGAATAACTGCCGGTTTACATCCCGAGAGACCGCCTTCGATATGATTTCCGGTATATATTTTTCGTTGGCTAAGAGAAATCCCTTGGTCTGAACAGGCTATCTCAATTTCAAGAAAATATTTTGGTGACCCCAAGTCTTTGATATGGAAAGTAGAATGCAAGTATTCCTTGAGTTTTCTTACAGCAGATTCATGATTTCCCATAATGAGTATGTCATCAACATATATCATCAAGTAAATGGATGACGTACCTTTCGTCCAAGTGAATAAGGCATAATCATGCTTGGACTGTTTGAATCCTGCAGTAGTGAGTGCATTGGTAAACTTGGCGTACCATTGGCGTGATGCTTGTTTGAGGCCGTACAGGGATTTTCGGAGACGACACACCTTAGACTCCCCCTGTCTCCGTATACCCTGTGGAAGCTCCATATAAATTTCCTCATCTAGGTCTCCATGGAGGAATGCGTTATGAACATCCATTTGGTGCAAGGACCAATCACGACATGCTGCAACCGATAAGAAAGTGCGAACTGTAACATCCTTTGCCACTGGAGAAAAAGTTTCATGATAATCAAAACTTTCTTGTTGTGTGAAACCTTTGGCCACTAATCGAGCTTTATATCTTTCAACAGAACCATCCGCCTTGTATTTAATCTTGTATACCCACTTGCAACCGATTGGTTTTCGATGAGGAGGTAATGGAACAATGTCCCATGTGTGATTTTCCATCAGAGCATATAATTCATTTTCCATAGCCTTCTGCCATCGCGGATCTTTTATTGCTTCATAATAATGGGATGGTTCCTGCTCCTCAGAAACTCGACTAATGCAGCACATATGGTCTGGTGACAATCGATGGAAAGAGACATATGAAGAGACATGATAACGAGTACCTGGTAATTTTGAAGAAGCGCAGACATAATCTTTTGTCCATGTAGGTGGACGTATAATACGCCTGGATCGTCGAGGCGCATCCGGCTCAGAAATTGATTCCTCATTTCTGGATATTTCTTCAGTGGCAGTATTTGCTGAAGGAATTTCCTCTGAAAGGGAATGAGATTCTTCTTCATGTATCGCATAAGCCTGTGTATCCAATTGTTCCACAGCTATCGTGGAAGGAGAGGTCTTGTCAGATAATGGTATTGCAACTCCTGGTCGATGCTCTGCAGGTGCATTAATATATGACTGTTGAGAAGATAAATCTTCGTCAACGAGAAAATGACGAGAATTTGTTCTCTGATCCAATTCCTGGGAAGAAGATGATTCATCACAAAAAGGAAATATGTCTTCATGGAAGGTGACATCTCTGCTGATGAAGAAATCCCCAGTGGATGGTTCAAATACTCGATACCCTTTCTTCAAATTCGGATATCCCATAAATATGCATCGACGAGCTCGGGGACTCATTTTATCCCGAGACCCAACTGTAGTCACATAGCATAAGCAACCAAAAACTCGCAAATGTTGAAGTTCTGGTTTCTTTCCATATAGCATTTCATAGGGGGTCTTCCCATCAAGGACACGACTCGGCATGCGATTGATAAGGTAAGCGGCCGTGACCACACAATCTCCCCAAAAAATTTCAGGAATGGAAGCTTGGAATTTAAGAGCATGTGCTACCTCTAGTAAATGACGGTGTTTACGCTCCACAATTCCATTCTGTTGTGGAGTGTATACACATGAGCTCTCATGTAGAATCCCATTGGAAGAAAAAAGAGACATACATTCATGACTGAAAAATTCTTTTCCATTATCAGTACGAATGCGTTGGATGGATTTTCCAAACTGATTCTTTGATAGAGTAAAGAATGTCCTCAAATGGGTTAGAACCTGACCTTTTGATTGCATGAGAAACACCCAGGTAGCACGTGAGAAGTCATCCACGATTGTGAGGAAAAAACGCGAGCCATCACGATGTGGTGTGTGATAAGGTCCCCAAACATCGACATGAATCGAGAAAAAGGGTTTGCGACGAGAATTGCTATTTGGAAAAGGCACACGACCCTGTTTTGCTAAAGGACAAATAGGGCAATGAGGATAAGGGAAAGAAGCACTATGGCCCAATCTTTGATGATTAAGAAAATTTTTATCATTGGTAGCAGTATTACACAATGATTGTTTATTCAATGCAACATCAGAGAATCTGAAATCACTAGGAAAATGAATCCAGAAATATAGCCCTTGAGAGACACTACCCAAGCCCATCAGTTTCCCAATCGAAAGGGCCTGAAAGAAACAATTATCATCATTGAATATGATTCTGCAGGAATTCTCTTCACAAACCCGAGAAACTAATATAAGGTTGAAATGAAAATCTGGAACATAAAGGACGTTTCGGAGTGTAATGAGTGGGCTAAGATTAACTGTGCCGGTCATCATAACCTGTGTGATGTTTCCGTTTGGAAGTTGCACTGAAATAGGTA
This sequence comes from Corymbia calophylla, assembly GCA_014182845.1. Taxonomy (NCBI): domain Eukaryota; kingdom Viridiplantae; phylum Streptophyta; class Magnoliopsida; order Myrtales; family Myrtaceae; genus Corymbia; species Corymbia calophylla. Next base: position 345,996 of record CM024699.1, on the reverse strand, counting down.
AGTGCAATTTTTCAACCTTGGAAAAGAAATTTTTATGGCAGACGATGTGGTCACTAGCTCCCGAATCAATTATCCATGCATCGTTAGATATTGAATTCATCAAGCAATATGAAGTACCTGTAAAACTCCCGCCCTTATCAGAAGTATCCAATTTCTTTAAGGCCTTCATGAGTTCCTGATACTGATCATTGCTAATGACTGGATTCAATCTGTTCGGATGCTGACCTGTGACCTGAAAAATTGTTGAAAAATCTCTTTTTTCTTTTTCCCCGGGCTTCCCATGCAATTTCCAGCAATTATCAATCGTGTGATGTGGACGTCTACAATATTCACAATATAATTTTCTTTTTTCTTTGAAATTACCCTTTGATGACGTGGCAAAAGGTGGCCCGTTCGATGCTTTAAAAACTGGTCCCATCGTGGGCTCACGGGAACCGTCCGATCCTGCGGAAAAAGAGATGCTTCGAGCGCCGTTCGATCCAGGTGATGAGGCAAAATGAGAGCCGTCGGATTCAATTAGTGGGCGAGATGATCGTGGACCGTCGGATTTTCGCATCGAATCCGAGCCGTCCATCTCCCTTTTCTTTTCTTCCGCAGGGTGAAACCCTAGGGTTTCATTTCGACGCTCTCCGCGTCCCTTCATCGCAGCCCCTCTCTGTCCGCCCGTATGGGCGGAGAGGGCAAGTCCTTCTCCGGTCTTCAGGTGGTCGGAGGTGGCGTGGCGTTGGCTTTCTTCTTGAACGGCGAGCTGGTATATCCGTCGGAGCGGTGGCATAGGCTCCATCGTCAGGATCTGTGAGCGAAACGGTTGGTAAGACTCGTTTAATATCAAAAGAAATCTGGTCACCTTTTCTCGTTCTTTTATGGATCTATACTATTGTAGAGTCGAATCCGGTCCCTCGAGCTTTTCTTCGACTGCTTCTAGTTCGTTCCATAAGGCTGAGAGCTTGTTGAATGTCGCCGTTATGCTCATGTTCCCCTGTTTCAGATCTGAGAGTTCCTGGGTTAGTGAAATTTTTTTCATCCGATCCAATTTCCCGTACATTTCTTTGATGTTATCCTAGATTTGTTTCGAGTCCTCCATCAGGGGTAGCCCGGCCGCGACTTCGGGGGCGATGCAATTTCCGATCCATGTTCGGACAAGTTGGTTGCATTTTCTCCATAGTCGTGCCGCTCGCTCGTCGGTCGGAATCGGAATTGTTCCGTCGATAAACCCATCCTTATCCTTGGTGACCAGCGCTCGCCGGAATTCCCGTGACCAATTTGAGTAGTTGTCGGCTCCGGATAGTTGCTGTGTGATGAGTCGCAGCTCTGGTCCGTCGGCCGTCAACGTGTAAAGCGGGTTGTCGGGCTCCGGGCGGCCGCTGGTCGCGGCAAACGGGTACGGAAAGAACCCGGGTTGAGGAACCGGGTAGGGATTTGATCCTGGGCCCGAATTACCCGATTCGCCTATAGGACCCGCATTTGAAAAACCGGCCCCGATGGATGGGCCTGCCCCGCTTGCGGCTGGTGGGCTCCCATCGGGCTGGACGTTGTAGCCTTGGAATCCTGGCAATGATGTATTTGGGCTTGGCCCAAAATAAAATGGGTATGGCTGAATTGGCAGCCACTGGTAAGGTTGGCCCGCAGTGGGCTGCCCGTAGTGGGCTGGCCCAAGGTGGGTTGCCCCAGATTAGACTGAGCCTGGAAAGGTTGCCATGGCACATACTGGGTCATATTAGGCTGTTCTTGGGCCTGAATCCCTGAAATTGGATTTCGGGTTTCTGAAACTTGTGTTGTTCTTTCTCCCGTAAATTGTGGGTTCTGTTCATCGATGTTGGAGAAGGACTCGCTCCATGGTAAGGCGTTCCTTTCTTCACTTGATTTCCTGTTGATGAATTTGATTCCTGCACTAACAACCTTACTTTGCAGGTTAAGTTTTCTTGTTGTGACAAGAAAAAAAAATGCAGGCAATCACAAGGCGGAAGCTGTGTGAGGAGCTAACTGTGCTCTGATACCATGAAAGAATATGAGGAAATTCAAGGAGGACAAGGAAGATTGATACGAGAGAGAGAAGAAGGGAGAATTTTTAATGTATTTCTCGATATATTGTACAATGTACAAAGGTGCCTATATATAGTGAGAAGAATTGAAATAAATAAGAAAGGATTATATGCTCTAATCTAAGTGTATCAAATCTAATCCTAAATTGATCAAAGACAATCAATTACAATATTTTGTATCTTCAAACATATCTTCCAACAATTAAGTTCCAGATCCATGAATCTCTAGTTCACATGAGTAAGTCAAGCTCGTGCGTCTTACTTGGCTCCTAATCGGCCCGTGATAGTTTAATTGGCGAATCCTATAATTTAATATTAAATGAGAAAGTCAAGTTGCGATCCGTAGGACTTTAGAGTGTCTACACTAAGCAAAGTCGCTACTAGGCGTCATTCGTGCTTGCTTGGCAATTTGGGTTTCACGGTGGGAGAGTCACAAGTTCTGCCAATGAAAAGCCAAAATATAAGGATCATTGAATTAGTGGGATTTATTAAACCTTTTGAGGCTATCTTGGAGCTTCAAGAGAGAATGTGGTGATAGAACTTCCATAAGAATCCATCCGCGTTGAACTCTACTTCATGATAGATTACTTTCATATTAACCAGAATAGTACAATTCGATCCAATTCAAGGCTTTAGCGATACAAATTTATGTGAATTGCTAACACCTAAATCTCAAGCAAACTTATTAATTTTCTAATAAATCTACAATTCAATAGATATCTATCGATTATACGATTCGGTTTTTTAACATATGACCTATCGATATAATGTAACTTTGTCATATTTTTAACTCAATGTTGTACTTTGGTAGTTACAGATGATGTAAAAATCATTTTGGCACTTTTTGATGCAATGACAAATGAAATGAGATATAAATATTTGTGATTTATATTTGAATTTGATTTTTATTTTGAAAAAACAATCAGGATTATATGCAATTTTAAAAACATGAGATAGGATCAATTACGAATTCAACGCAAACTAAAATGACATGCACTGTATGCCATGCATGTTACGAGATTAATCAATCTTATTGCAATTTATATGACTTAGATGACATTTTTATTTGAATTTCATTTGATGAAATCTATAAACTATCATAAATGTATATAAATTAAATGCATGATTCTTAACATGAAATCCCTAATTCATGGGTACGCCTAAGTTGTAAACATGCAATTGACATATGATGTGAGAGATATATGACGATTAATAAGCTTAAGTGGCGTGTTAGAATATAAGTTACTTTAAAATTCACCAATATCATCCAATTACATGTTGCCATTTCAATCTCCTGATATTTCTTGGTCAAACCCTAATTCATGGTACACCTAAGTTGTAAACATGCAATTGACATATGATGTGAGAGATATATGGCGATTAATAAGCTTAAGTGATGGGTTAAAATATAAGTTATATTTAAAATTCACCAATATCATCCAGTTACATGTTATTACAACATAATCAGGAATTCAATCAATCAATCATTCGCAAAAATCACACAAGACAGTGATAGGAGTTCGACCTCGAGTCTCAAAGGTCCTATGGTATATTTATTGAATAATATTCAAGTTTGGGCCATGTGAGAGGTTCATCACATTATTAACCTAGACTTCTAATAATGTTCCAGGTCAACCTAAAGAAGTTAAAGATTGTAGGCTATATCAATTAGAATTGGAAACGATGCTACACTTTTGAAGGAGAAGGATATGGAATTGCCATTGTTGTACCATAGAAGGATTTATGAGGAACCAATATACTATATCACGTATAATTTGTCATCCTCTTGGTGAGCAAATTAAATTTCTCATATGTACGCGATTTAAGTGAGACAAATACGTGTGCAAAATGACCTTCAACAAAGTGTAATCTGAACCCAGAATGACACAAAATGTACAGGTAGCAAATACTTAGCGGTTCGAGATAACTTTCTCTATGAAACTCAGGCCTAGAATATTTTTGTTTTCCGCCCCAGTTAAATCATGTGGCCCAAACTAAATTGGCAAATGACCTCAGGCCCATAAGAATCTCAGTCCGTGCGTGGGCTCACCAAAGACCATAAGAATTGATAATGAAAGCCCATTTGGAGAGCCCAGCCTAGTCGGAAGACTTATCCAGCCCCTTTTTCTTAAAAAGAAGAAGAAGAATGATTTGAAAAATATTTTCCTAAAAATAATTGATTATATCGTTTGGAATAATTACTCAATAAAAATATTTTTATTATTGACAACAATTTATATTTAAATATTTTCATGAAAAATAAAAATATTTTTCATTCATTCAATTCCGTAAACAATATCATTTTTAAGAAATTTTTTTCTAAATTATTCATTTTTCGTGAAACAAACGTATCCAAAATGTTTTCGGATATCACCCATGGATGCTTACCTCATTTTCCAATGTATAAGCCACCCATTAAATTCTCAATAACAAGAAGTATTTGTTTGATACCCATGTGTTGTAGATTAAAGCTCTAAAAGGGTTGCGAAGCATAAGATTGTGCCAATTTAAAATCAAAATGCAAAATGAAGATCTAAAATCGAATCTTGGCTAATAAAGACAAAGGTTAGATCATAATTCATTTGATGTATTAGGGTCGACTATATTACTTGGTGGGATCTCAAAATGGATCATTTCCGCTTAATCAGCTAGTCAAGCCCCCCAATTCTTTTGGAATTTACTTTGATTAAACTCTTGTCAAACTCATTCTATGTTTACTCTTTGACCAATGAAATTGCTTTGTTTTGACTGAAAAAACAATGTTACTTGGTGGGATCCACCAAATTTACATACGAGGCCAGACAGATTCACGTGTCCGAATAAACTCATGGTGCAAGTCAACCGATCTACTTAACTTAGTAACTTTTCAATTTTAGCGGGAGAAATCACACGAGTTTGAACTTTCAACGGGGAGGGCAACATCGAGCACCATCCTCAATCTTCATCGGTCGAACCCTTTCTGTCAAGGCCCCTAATTTGCATCTGCAGAGAAAATTACTGCTTGTACTGAGAGACTGAATAACCCATTTCAAGAAATATAGAAACCCTAATATCTACATCACCAGGAACTCCGTTCTTGGAATCATCATCTCGCTAACTGTTCAAAGGATGCAGAATACTATTCTCGTTGTCGCCGTTGGTGGCTCTACCCACTCTCTCCTTCCCTTCCCTTGCGTGCATGCATTGTCATCGTCTATCTCCAGTAAGGCCAGTCACATGCTCATCCTCATATCAACACCATCGAGCTTGCAACCTCATATAGGAAGTCATGACCTTGCAAGGAGTCTGTGGCTAAGCACAACAAGGGGCATGTAAGCACAGAGAGAAGAGGAGTTTGGTTGTGGCAGATGATGTATCGATATCGGATTATTAATGACTGCCGGTTCACTGATAGATTGGTAAATTACGGTCGAGAGATGGTGATAACCGAACAAGGAAAAGGTACGACTAATCGGAAACTAAATAATTGGGATCCGGAAAAAGAAACAAATGATGAGAGGCAAGAACATTAAGAACATGAAATGATAAAAGATAGACGAGGAGATTGTGTATTCTGCATTTGGTCGGTATCTTGCGAGTATAACCTGCTAAGCCGAAAGAAAAGCTGTTCGGGAAATTTTCTTCCAGCTAAGTAAATCGTATCATGATGCATGTTAGCTCTCGGAACCACATGCCGTCGAAAGACAATTTAATAAATAGATAGATATGAATATAGATATAGATATGGTTAGATGCAAACACAAGCTGATAAAGATATCTGCTGATGTATGTGAAGGTTTATGCATGTGAATAAGGGTGTATAGAGGATAAGAAGCAGCCCAACATAGTAGTCAGGGAATTAGCGGAAACTAACGGAATGACTTCCCTTCTTTGGCTCCAAGAATTTAAAAGTGCCAGAGATAGCCTTGGTACTCCATCAATCTGTTTCTTGGCTGTTCTAGAGCATTGTAATAAGAATCGCGAATTCTGCCTTTTCCTTTTGGCCCGATTTGAGAGAGAGAGACCATCAAAACCTCAGGAGGGAAGCAAGCAAGAGCAATAGCCCGCCTCAGTTCAACTATTTTATTTTCCTTGAGTGTGGAATTATGGCGAATCGCGAGCTATCGGTGCAGGAGTTGTTTGTCCATTTCAAAGGCCGTCGGGCTGGCATTATCAGGGCTCTCACCACCGGTTCTCTCTCTCTCTCTCTTCCGCACAAGGATCTTCGTGTGTATAACTTTTCAATATTGATTGTTCTGACAAGGATCTTCTTTTCCTTTTCCTTTGGATCTTGACAGATGCTAAAGTTTTTTACCAACAATGCAATCCAGGTTACTCTCTCTTTGAATGGATCTTTCTTTCTTCCTTTTTGAACGTGTGCCTCAATGTACTCCTTGTTTTGACTGTCAATTGGTTCTCATTTATGGGTTTGCTCTGTTTTTTTCGGTTCGTTTCATGAAATCTCAGATGGATCGTGCTTCCGTATCTGTCTATATTCTGATTTCATGTTTTAGAACGGGTCAGAAATGTTTCATCATACTAAGAAATTCAAATGGAAGGTTACATCATCAAATATTACTTGTAATCTTTTGATGACTGATCTACCAAACTGGCCATCTAGATAGTCAGCCAGAGGAAGTGCTTTGGAACACACCAAGACATCGGCTTTAGAATCTTGATGTCATTGATTGATTGTCAATAAAAGACACCACTTGATCGTTATTATCACCACTTGATGTCTTGATGTTATTGAGCAGCGATCCTTGGATTCTCTCTCATTCTGTCTACACCATATCTTATCTGTCTTGCATCAGTTTGATGCATTGATGTTCTTATCAGAACTCTTGCTTGCAAATCTAGTCTAGTCTCCAAGGGTTTAATTATTTATTGCTAATGTCCGATTGACATAACTATGTGCAGGAAATGTTTCTGATGGTAATTGATGGCTGATTGTTTAGATTTGGTCATAATTAGAGCTACTCTTCATTGATCTACCTCTTCCATCTGTTTCCTTCTAGCACACAATATTTTATCTACAAATGTAAACCATATATGAATGCCAAATACCAGGATGAAAGAGGAATTGAGTATTCTCTAGCACCACCGGGTTTAACTGGAGCTTTGAAATCAGCGGGGCATTGTGTAAGTTCACATTTGTTGCAAATTGACATAGCTGATGATTCGTGTTTTCCTTCCTTCAGAGGAAGAGCCCATGTGTCTGTTTGGGCTTCCAGATGGGACATGGGAACTCAGACAGCCCAAGGATATGGTTCCCCCAGATCTTCCTGAGCCAACGTTGGGAGTTAACTATGGGAAAACTGAGACATCAGTGGACCAGTGGCTTCGAACTATTGCAGCACACAGTGATTCATGGTTGATTGCTGTGGCTTTCAGCATTGCCTCAAACTTTCATTTCGGGAAGAGGCAGAGGTACAAGTTGCCAAGTATTTTTATCACAGAGCTGTGTAGCTCTTGCCAGGGAACTATTCTAGAACTTATTTCTTGTGTATTATACTGTTGGCCAGACAAATTTGTACGTAACCAGCATGAGCTTTAATGATTTTTCAGTATTTTATTTCTTTCTAGTGATACAACCTCATTGTCAAGTCACCAGTCTCTTCATTACGTTATCGCTTTACTTTTCTGTGCTGCTCTGGGTAATCTTTCTGAACTCGCTGCATTTTGGTGATGAGTTTAAATGGAAATTCACAAGGATCATCTCACCTGTTGGACATATATCACTGTCCTTTCCAGGAAAAGTGGTGCTTACCCATTGTTAACAACATCCATGGATAAATTCTGTTCACTGGGGGAATCTTTCCATGAACTTTTGTTTGCCACAGTTGACTCCGATTTGCTGTGATTGACTCTTCATCAATTTGCTTGTCTCACCTCAAATTAAAACATTAAAGCGGGTGATGTGCCTTCCTCATTTGAGTTCGAGTCATGTCAGGGGTCAAGTCTTCAGGATTTCCAGTCTCATATTGAAATGATTCTTACTTTGCCCTTTATAACTGTTCTCATGTCGGATGTATGTGCCAGAGTTATCTGTCAAGAGGTGTAGTTGAATTTAGTGAATGTACTCATTGAGTTGGATCTTTGGTTGATCTTTCTTTGTGAATTCTGACTGACAATCCAGTGGCCAAACTATAGCCCAGGGTGAAATCAGTGAAAGCATACGATGGTAGTTTTCTTGTTGGACAGAACTTATGATGTCCTTGAATAGTCTGACTAAATGGAGTTGGTTCTTGGACTGAATCTTGGTGCGAACCCCGTAGATGATATTGACTTTTGGCATCTGAAAAATTGCAGGATGGCGCTCTTCAACAAGATAAATGATCTGCCGACGGTGCTAGAAGCTGTTAAACAATTCTACCAAGAGTGCCCAGCCACCAGCAAGAGCAACAGCCGAACCAAATCTGGAGAGAGGATGGTAAAAAGAATTCTCTAGCTTAAATAGTTTCACTTACACGTTCACTGATATGCTCTTTGAATTGAATGAAAATTGATTTTTTGGATGCTGCCCTTGACACAGCATGCGCAGCAATCCCAAGTCATGGCGCAGCCTCAACAAGCGTGGGAGGATGAAGATAATATACCCTGTGGATCTTGCGGGCTGATATGTGAAGGTGATGAGTTCTGGATTTTCTGTGATACGTGCAAGCGTTGGTATCATGGAGATTGCGTGGATATGACGCCTGATATTGCTGGGCTCATGAAACGGTACAAATGCCCTAACTGCAGCTGCAAGAGGGCTCGAGTTTGATTGCTGGGAAGGGCCTTGTGCAAGCAAAAAAAAAAAAAAGCAATAATTGCAATATTTCTTTGAGCAGTTCCAAAAGCAACACTTAGACTATTGAGCTAATTCCCCTGGGGAATTCTAGTGACTTCGATATCTTAATGACTGCTGTTTCTTTTGCTAGTTGCTGGGTAATAAGCCTTGAGGATGTTATCAATGCCCCTAAGGGCAAAAACTTATTTCAAGAATGGGTCTGTGATGCTCTTACAGACTGAACTTACTCTTCTTATCAACAGGACAGCAAGCAAGGACTTTCATCAACTGCAATGCTTGATTGATCATCTTCTTTGAGTTTTCCTTGGAGGGTGAAAACTTCCTCCATATTTCCGTCCTTTGCTTACAGCTTACATACTGTTGTGCTTATGATCCCTCTAGTATGCTTGGATGGCAAAAAGTTTTTGCTAGTATGGATTGCATCATATGATCCAGATGCAGCTTAGATATTCCCTTGTGCAGATTATTTCTACTTATTTGGTGACTGGTAAATAGGAAGATGTTGAGTAACCTAAATGAACATTACGTATAGAGTGGGCATGACTCCTCCAATGGAGAAAAAGTACAATGATGTCTGAGTGTATTCCTGCACTTACTGGTTCCCATGAGAGAGAGAGAGAGAGAGAGAGAGAGAGAGAGAGAGAGAAGAGAGAGAGAGAGAGAGAGAGAGAGAGAAGTTGTCAAGCTGGTATCTTTTTGTAACATAATGCAGAAATGGGTAACGTAAGTTAAGTTGTTAGAGGGCATCTCGGAGTACTCATAAGATCAAAGTTAATTTACCTTGAAAATGAACAAACATGTGATTTAATATCTGTAGAAGTTGTGCTAAACGTTTTTAAAGTAGAGATTATTATTATTATTATAGGTAGTTTTTGGTGTGTACCCGCTCGATTCATGATTGTTAAATGTTGGGCAACCATATCAAAAATTTTCCATTAAATGAGTTTGATTGTTTAGTGTTCTATTTCGGTATGCATATGTTTCGCAGAAAACTTCCGATGGAGGAAATGATGTGTTTTCAATTGTTTGTTGGTTTACTTAAAAGAAAGACGGAAAAAGATTTTCGATGTTCATATTTTACATTAAGATATTAAGATGATTTCGAAATCTTTTTTAAGAATGACTAATATATGAAGTATAAATTTTAAATTTTATTATTATCAAAAGAAAGCAACCTAAAAGAAATGCCAAAAAGAAGAAAATTCAAATCGTTAGCAAACTTAATCTCTCGATGATCATAACTTCATGTGCGAATTATTCTCCATTCCAAAAAAGTAATCAAAGAGTGATACCATGGTAAGCATTGAAACTAGCAAAAACAAAAAGAAAGGAAAGGAAAGAATAAAGAAATGTCATGGCAGAATCGAAGATGAGAGCATTCTAAATTGTCATTTCAACAAACCCCTATACTATCGTCCAAAAATATGATTCACCTGGCCGAGTGAATAATCTCATAACTAAATGATAATTTAGTCTGATAGACCTACGATAAATTGAGCATTTATAGGTTATTAAATCTAATATTACGAATTAATTTGAAGAGAAGATGGAATAACTCGAGAGTTTGCTGTGGAGAGAAGAAAATGTATGGAAGGTCCCGAAGAAGAGTGAAGACCAGTAGGCTGAAAAGGAGAGAGAGAGAGAGAGAGAGAGAGAGAGAGAGAGAGAGAGAGAGTATGTAGATTTGAAAAATGAAATCAGGAAAACCAATTGGAGAAATCATTTTCCTTTATTTTAGATGGGATTGTTTTCCTTGGCCCGAAAAGCCTTCTTCCTTAATTATCCATTTACAACAAAATAAACACATGAAAGTCTGACAAATCATTTTCTGTTATTTTTTTGAATTCTGTTATTTTTTTGAAGCGCGGGGAGATATGTTGATTGGGGGATTGGAGTTTTGAGATCCTTTCTCATGTTAATCAAGAAGAACAACAATTAGGGCGATGCAGATTTAGAGAGAGAGAGAGAGAGAGAGATGGGTGTTATAAAAGTACAAGTTGGCTTCCACAGAGTCTTTAACAGAAGGAAACGGCCTTTCCCTCCAAAATTTTGATAGCACGAAAGGAGGGATCTTTATGTTCGATTCGATGACCCATTTCTTTTCTGGGGTTAATCCTTCGATGAGCTTTCGGTTCTGACTCTTCGAGTTGAAAGGAACAGCATTTGCAGAAAACCCTCAAAAATCTTCTTTTTCTTTTCTGGGTTTGTGGGCGGAACAGAGTGAGAGAGAGAGGGACGGTCATGGCGGAAACCTCACATTCCGTCGTCGAAGATGTCTTTGACGACTTCAATGGCAGACGCTCTGGAATTGTCAAGGCTCTTACTACTGGTCTGTGCTCTCTCTCTCTCTCTCTCTCTCTCTCTCTCTCTCTCATGCTCATGCGTGTACCCCTGCAAGTAAGTCTTGGCTGACACGAGTTTTGGTCTGTTCTCGCAGACTTCACAGAATTCTACGAACAGTGTGATCCTGGTCTGTCCCTCTCTCTCTCTCTCTTCCCATATATCACATAGGGTGATGCACATGCACTTCATTTTGTTTTTTCGTGCCACGATCATGGGCTTACTCTGATGGGTTTCTTAGAGTCGGTAAGCCATGACTCTTTGGTGTTTAATTTTCAAGGTGTAAATGCACGACCTTGCTCTGTTTTCTTCCCTAAGCCTTTTCTTGCGCTCTCGGAATTTTTACCGGATGCCAGCTTCAGAGAGTAATTTGTGGTTTCTACTTTCAACCTTCGGCATGCAGGAAAAAAAAAAGAATCTTGATCTGCCATTTTCGGTCGGAAAAAGAAAGCAAAATGAATATTCTTCATCGTTCACTCCACGTGTTTAAGTTTTCATGTGGTGGCTCTGAATTGATTGTATCATGTCTTGCTACTTTCAGAAAGGCTTGATAGGTAGTCTGATATAATTTAGATTAGAGACTGATGATTGTTCAGTCACTACATCAATATTAGTCGGTTAGAGAGTTAGAATGGAGAATCGAAATTGCAGGAAACTCGAGGTTTATCTGCATATGTGCTTACCGCGTTAAGCAGTTCTATGGTATTTCTATCCAAAGAACTAAAGCTATGTTCCAAGAACAATCAACTTCAGCAATTGGAATTTCGGATCCGTTGCTTTGCAGTTTTTTAAGCTCGATCTTAGCAGTTGTTAGTGAATTTTTAGACTGGACGGGTGTGATATAAACGAGAACCATTTTCATATTAACTCGTTAATGATTCATGTGTTTTGAGTTCAGACAAAGAAGCGCAGTGTTTGGTTGGGCTTCCAAATGGGACATGGGAAGTTATGCCTCCTGAAATGGTGGTTCCCGGTGTCATTCCTAAGCCAGTGTTAGGCATTAATTTTGAGCGGTTTTGGAAGCCAAAGCAGGAATGGGCGGCAATGGTTGCTGCTCGCTCTGATTCGTGGTTACGCGCTGTTGCGTTTTATTTTAGTGTATTTACCGGCTTCACAAAGAGTGAAAGGTGAGACAACTAAACCCCCAGCATATCCACCAGTTTAAATTAACTTGATGAGCGACTATATGCCAATTAAGACTGGTGTTATTATGCATGTGGTCAAAGATGATTTATAATCAATGCAGGAAGACTTTTCTTAGGTTCATCTATTTTGTGAATCTCATGCTTGAATAGTAATGTGAGAACCAAACACCCTAGCATGATATCCATTTCTTACTGTATAAATGATCAGAAATAGCTAATTACTGAGAATTGGGACCTCCCCATTTTGCATAGGTGAGCTCACCGTAATCATGAGTGTCCCTCTCCAAATGATGCTTTTATGGTGATTTACTTGCATTTAATGTGATTGTTTGAAATAACTTTTACTGCTTTCTCTTTGCCATAGTTGATTTTGCCGTCTTAAGCTTACCCCTGTCAAACCTCAAGATATCGATGGTTATAATGGACCATCCATGTATTGTTTGATTTCCCATAGTGGTGTTTAAAGTTGTTCCCGCTCCATTGATGTCCCCAGAACAAGTCCTTGTATGCATATGCATTATATGGTTCTGGCAAGGCCTGCCTATGACTTATAATCACTCTTGATTTAAGAGAAAAAGCAAGTCACACTGTGCCATTGAGTTTGTCAAAGCATTTCATATCGACTGAAGGAGACAAACTTGATGGTGTTGTCTGGTGACTGAAATGTTATTCTTGCTCCATTTAATGAGCATTTTTTAGCATGATGTCTGAAGTTTATAGGAGGGAGTAAATCATTGTCTTTTAATGAGTAATATGTCAAGTAGTTTTAGTCCTTCTTTGAGATAGGTTTTAGCTCTGTCTCTCCAGTTAGTATCTTCGGATTGAACTTCCTAACACAACTTTAGCCCAGGGTAAAATAGATAAAACCCATTAGCTGGTGGAGATTGCTTAGGGCCACATGTGTTCCTTCAGTTTGGGCGAGAGATGACCATTGACTTTGGACTAATTATGAACCTTGTCAGCATTGATCCATTTTGGTACTTCTACATGCAGGGAGATGCTTTTCGAAAAGATAAATGAACTCCCTACAGTCTACGAAACTTTGCAGGAGTTCGGCAAATCCAATGGCCAATCTGACGCGACGATGGTAAAACTCATCACGTTAACTATTGGTTTATGATCCTTTGACTTGATGTGTGACTTGGTTTTTATCTGGAATTTTGCCTTTGTAAGAAGTTAAAGAAAGCCGAGTCTCGCACGGCCATCAACATGTCTTCAATACATAAATATGAGAGTGGTGCTGCTATGGAAGATGGCCACAATCATGGAAGCAGCAGTCATGGGCAAAGCAAATCCTCTGGAACCTACGTGAATAGCTCTAATGATGATTCTGGAGCACAAGAACATGAGAGTAGTGCTGCTATAGGAGATGGCCCCGATGATGGAAGCAGCAGTAATGGGCAAAGTAAATTTTCTGGAACGTATGTGAATAGCTCTGTTGATGATTCCAGGGCACAAAAAGATGATAATGGTGCTGCTGTAGAAGATGGCCACAATGAAAGAAGCAGTAGTTATGGGCAAAGTGAATCCTCTGGAACACATGTGAATAGCGCTGATGATGATCCCAAAGACAGTGTGTGCTTGCAGAAGCATTAGCTTGTAAAATCCACATACAGGTCCATGGATTGCAATTGCTTGAGGGCTAGAGAAGCTGGAGATATTGGACAAGAACATGTTCTTACAGTTGAAAGTATAAGGGAGATTCATAACTAGGCCAATTGAATCGAGGAATCACAGCTGGTCTTTCTAGCGGCTACTACTTTCCATTTGTTTTTTTGTTTTGAACAATCTGCCCGGAGATTTTGCTATGTCGTTGCTTCCAAGTAGTACATATCACTGGTCACAAATTGAGCAAACAAGCATTCATAGTCATAGAACCAGTGAATTTGCTTCAACTGAAGGTGATAAGATTTAGGACAGTTAAAAGCCATGATATCTTGCTCTGTCCCAAACATGCTTTTTTTGAGAATGTGTTAGTGCCAGGCCTTCATTGAAGGTTGCCTCCTGTGAGGTTCTGCTAATGTCTCCATTAAAATTCATCAGCTGCCGGTGGTGGTTTTAACAGTGTGAGGCTGTGAGCCCTATCAGAATGTTCCACTCAACTTGTATGCATTCATTCAAAAACTCCAACAGATGAAATCTCTTGGCACCCTGTAATCTGCACACCACACAGGATAACATATTAACCAGCTACCCAGATTCCCAAAGGGAAGTCATTGAATGCTCAGAGTTAACTGTCGTTAAATGGCCAAATAACACCTTCACTACTGCTCATTGTCTCCTCCACTGCACATGACATATTAGTGCTGCATCTGAGAGCTCTCTCTATCTGCAACAGCAGTTTTATGCTTATTAGTCTATTTTCTGTCCTCCGCCACTTCACCTAAGCATGCCATCCTCTTCCGTGGTCTCTGATGCCTTCTCTTCACCTAAAATTCTATTCGAAGATTGTGATTAACATACAATGTTGCTTGCGAATTACCAGCGGTAAATGCCAGTGTTACTGGGCAAATGATGCGTTTATTGACTCTGTTACACTTACTTCCTCCTTTAAGTCGCCTTCACTGAATATCACAAAGTTGGAACAAACCCTATTTGGAGTAAATTGGAAGGTAAAAGGACATTATTATAGCTTAGGAATATAAGAGAAGGCTACAAGCTTGTGTATTCACAAGTAAAATGAGCCTCTACCTAGCAGTAATAATGACTATATAGGACTCAGTTCATTCTCATTCCCCTCATAAGTATGGACCTCCCTAGAGTCAACTAAAACTCCGTGATGTGAAATCTAGAGCGTGAAAGCGGACTTAATTTCGTGCCTTAGAATGCTAAATCTTTTCTTACTTTGGACATTATTAGCTGATAAGTTCCGTACGGGATAAGTAGCCAGCTAGAGACCATTCCAAGGAAAAGTTTATGCTAAATATGATTTCATAGCTTGAGTTAACTCCTACCTTAAGCTAGTGGTGCATATGTATGTTAGTAAAGTAGAGTCTTGTATCCGAGAAAATCGAGCAATCAATATATCTACTTGGCTAATAACTCGGGCTTAATATGTTAATTGGCTCAGCTTTGATCTTTTTCTTGATGATCTTCTAATGTATTGGAGCTCTCCTGCACTTACTTGCAATCATGTATTTAGTATGGTATAATGAAGTTTGCATTTTTAGTTGACTCACAATTCTATAGCTAAAGCTCATAATTAGGTGCTCAAATGTTTGCTTATCTTCCCAACAATTAATCAACTCAGCAAAAGGAATGAACTCACATTTTACAAACATTTTATTGGTTTTTTGTAAATGGGGAAAAAGACCCGACGATATCATATCTTTTGTGATCTCTCTTTAAAGGCATAACTTCTTATACAATCACTTACTTGTCATAACTTTTAAAAAGGGAAAATTATCCAAAAAGTCTTAGACCTATTGCATTTTTACCAATTCAATCTTAAACTTTTTAATTTTGCCAACTAAGTCTTAACCTTTTTCAGTTTTTGCCAATTGAGTCCATTTGGGGAAATCACTAATGTGCATGCCGGTTGTCCTTGTGACACAACCGGTGTTGACGTATACAATTTTTAATAATATTTTAAATATTTTGAATTTTTGATATTTTTTTCTTTTTTCTATTTTGGAGTTAGGGCTGGCGAGGGTGGCCAATTGACCCTTGCCAGCAATTGGTGAGGGTCATGACCTCACTTAGGGTCGACGAGGGCCGCAAAGCCCTAACCTAGCCAAATCTGGCGAGGGCGTTGTGACACTCACCTAAAGCTGGCAAAGGTCAGCCAGCA
Organism: Corymbia calophylla; assembly: GCA_014182845.1. Classification (NCBI taxonomy): domain Eukaryota; kingdom Viridiplantae; phylum Streptophyta; class Magnoliopsida; order Myrtales; family Myrtaceae; genus Corymbia; species Corymbia calophylla. The sequence goes on along the minus strand of CM024699.1, from coordinate 329,907 downwards.
ACCCTCATTGGCCCTAACTCCAAAAAATGCAAAAAAAGCAAAGAAAAAGAAAAAATATCATAAAATTTCAAAAATTATTAAAATATTATTTAAAAATGTATACATTGGCACGGGCTAACCATTCCAACAATTTCCAGCCAAGATTAACCGAATGGACTCAACTAGCAAAAACTAAAAAGCCTTAGGATTGAAATGGCAAATGTGCAATGGATTTAGAATTTTTGGACAATTTTCCCCTTTTAAAAAGTGTTCACTTGAGTGATGTCGGGATTTTCTTAACTTGAAAATTCTACATGTCATTTATTTAATATAAAATTGTCCGAGCAACTTGTGAGGAAAATAATATCATTAAAAGCACATAGAAAGATGTGGTTTGAACCCCTTCTTCGCCCCATATGGATGATTTGGGGCTAAATTAAGTTCCAGTAGAAAGCCTAGACCCCATTTTCATTTGCCATTTAAAAAAATTACAAGTTAATGAGAAGTTGCTTTTGAAATTTGCTACGTTTTCTTTGGGCAGTTCCAGAAGCAACACATAGACAATTGAGCTAATTCTCCTGAAGAGTTCACGTGACTTCCAGATCTTAATGACTGCTGTTCCTTCTTCTAGTTTCTGGATAATATACCTGAGGATTTTGTCGATGTCCCTACGGGCGAAAATTCATTTCAAGAATCAGTCAGTGATGCTCTCACAGACTCAGCTTACTTGCTTTTTTAACCAACAAGACAGCAAGCAAGGACATTTATCAACTGCAATGATTGGAGAAAAAGTACAAAGATGTCTGAGGGTATTCCTGAAGTAACTGGTTTTCATCGCAGCTGGTATCTTTCCGCAACTTAATGCAGAAATGAATAACGTAATTTAAGTTGTTAGCAGGCATGTCAGAGTACTTATAAAATCAAAGTTAATTTACTCTGAAAATGAACAGACAAGTCTCTTTTTTTTTTTTGGAAAACAAACATGTGATTTAACATGTGAAAAAGTTGTGCTTAACGTTCCCAAAGCAGAAACTATTTTACCAGATAGTTTTTATAGAGTACCTGCTCGATTCATGACCCGATCCCTTAAATGTTGTGGCAACCATATTGAAAATTTTCCATTATATAAGTTTGATTGTTCAATATTCTCTTTCGATGGGTGTTTATTTCATTGAAAGCTTCTAATGAAAAAAAAAATTTTCCGTGAAATCATTTGCAAGTAAGATGGTGGATTTTCAGTTGTTTGTTGGATATACTTGAAAGTAAGATGCAAAGAGTTTTTTGATGTTTAGATTTTATAGTAAAGATATATTCTCTCCATAATATTTTTTTTTTGTTCCTTATATAGGATTCTAAGATGATGTCGAAAGCCCTGTTTGAGAAGTTATTAATATATGGAGTATAAACTTTGTTTTTCTTATTGTCAGAATAAAGCAACCCAAGAAAAGATGAAAAAAAATAGAAAATGCAAATAATTACCAAACTTTATCTCTCACTCCTCAAAACTTCATATAAGAATGGTTCTTCATTCCAAAAAAGTAAGCAAAGAGCCATACCACGGTAAGCATCCAATCAAAAAGAGAAAAGAAAAAAGAAATATCGCTGTAAAATTGAAGATAAGAACATCCAAAATTATTTCAGCAAACACATTCTATATCATCCTCTGAAAATACGAGTCGCTTAGCCCAGTGAAAAAACTTATAACCAAATTATAATTTAATCCAACAGACAAATAACAAATTGAGCACTTGCATTCGATTGAATCTAATTTTCGGAATTAACTCCATCTTTTCCTTTTTTTTAAGAGAACCATGTCCTCAATTTTAAATATGGTTGTTTTCCTTAACTGCAAAATACTTTTCGTTCATCACCCACTTTCAACATGAGCATTTTTTGCATGTTAATCAAGAAGAATAACAACGAGGGCAATGCAGATTTGGGGCATAAGCATAGCGGGAGTACCAAAACTTGGCATGGAGGGACACTTAAATGCCAAAAGTTACAAACGGTACACTGAAGTGCCATTTTTCAAAATAAATGGATCATTTCAATGCCAAATCGTCGGAACCCTACCGAAAATCTTACGTGGTAATTTTTTTATTAATTTTCTTGCCTCCGTGGCTCGCCGGAAACACTAAGTCGGTGAAAAATCAGCCAAAATGACGTCGTTTTGGCTGACATGAATTTATAAAAATTTATTAATTAAATAATATTAAATAATTATAAAATTAATTTTACTTATAAAAAGAAGAAGAAGAAGAAGAAGGGGATCGGCGAGGGTTGCACGTTAGGGAAGGGCCGACATCGGTGGGGAGGTCGGCCGAGTCACCGAGCCTTGGCCTAGCCTTGCGGCGAGCCCGCAAGCCCTCGCCCGGATTTGGGGCAAGGGTCACGACCCTCCCCCGTTCGGCGAGGGTCACGACCCTCCCCCAGATCCGGCGAGGGTCACGGGCCCTCGCCCAGCCGGGCCAAGTTTTGTCACTTAAATATACTTGTTTGAACTTTTGACTTCAAATGGTGTTTTTCGATCTTAAGTTTTGGCACTCCTGGGGTCCGTACCTCGCAGATTTGGGAAGAGAGAGAAAGAGAGAGATGAGTATGTGTTTTGAAAGAGAAATCACTTATAATAACAAAAGAATGTATAATAATTATAAAAAAGGAAAAAGAAAGAAAATGGTGGTGACAAGTTGGCCCACACACAAGATTCATAACAGAAGAAACCGGCCTTTCCCTCTAAAATTTTAAAAACTCGAAAGGAAGGCAAGCAGGCGGGCAGGGTCTCTGCGATCGATTCAAAGGCCCATTTTTCTTTTCTGGGTTTAATCCTTCGATGATAAACTCATGATTTTCTGGCTCTGAGCTCTGACGAACATCACCAAAACAACCCTGAAAAATCTCCTCCTTCCTCTCTCGTTTCTTTTTTGTTCTGAGTTTGTGCGGGTCGAACAGAGTGAGGAAGCCGCCATCATGGAGGGAGCCGCAACTTACGCCCTCAAAGTGCTCGATATCTTTCGAGACTTCGAAGGCAGACGCTCTGGAATTATCAAGGCTCTTACTACTGGTCTGCTCTCTCTCTCTTTTTTTCTCTCTCCCTCCCTCTATCTCTCTCTTGTGTTTACCACTGCATGTAAGTTTTGGCTGATATGAGTTTTGGTCTGTTCTTCGCTTTTGGGAACCTGCAGACTTCGGAGAACTTTACCAACAGTGTGATCCTGGTCTGTCCCTCCCTCCCTCCCTCCCTCTCTCTCTCTCTCTCTACTAGCAATACCGTGATGCACATCCACTTCATCTTGTTTTTCGAGCCGTGATCATGTTTTTACCCTGATGGGTTTCTTGAGTCGCGCAGCTCTGAATTCGTTTCTATCCCTTAGAAATGGGATTGGGTGTTTATTTTCCGAGGTGCTGATGCACAGCCTTGCTCTTTTTTCCTCCCTGGGTCTTTTGTGGCAATTTCCCAATTTTGGGTAGTTTATACGAAATTCTTATTGGCTTTTTCCCACCAATCACCTGATTCAGGCTTTATGGAGTAATTTTTGGTTTTTATTGTCAAACCTCACCATTCAGAAAAGAAGAATCTTGATCAGAAAAAAGAAACCATAATGAATCTTCTTCATCGTTCAGTCCAAGTGTAAATGTTTTCAGGTGGTGGCTCTGGACTGATGTTATCATATCTTGCTACTTCAGAAAGGTTTAATAAGTATCTTGATCAAAAGATTAGAGGCTGATGATTATCCAGTCACTACATCGATATTTGTCAGTTAGTTAGAATGAAGAACTGCAATTACAGGAAAGTCAAGGTTTATCTGCAATTCTGCATATATGCTTACTATTTCAAGGAGTTCTATGGTGTTTCTGTCTGAAGAACTAAAGCTATATTCCAAATACAATCGACTTCCAACAACGGATTTCGGATCTGTTTACTTTGCAGTTTTTAAGCTCAATGTTGACAGTTTTTAGTGAAGCTTTAGACCAGATAGGTGCTTCATGAACGAAAACCATTTTTGTATTGACCTCGTTGATGATTCGTATGTTGTGAATTCAGAGAAAGGTGAGCAGTGTTTGGTTGGGCTTCCAAACGGGACATGGCAAGTTGGGCCTCCTGGTAGGATGTTGTCGCCTGACCATCCTGGGCCAGTGTCAGGTCTTCATTTTGGGAGGAATCAGATGTCATGGAAGGAATGGGCGACAACATTCGCAGCTCACTGTGATATGTGGTTGCTCGGATTTGCACTGTCTTTTGATGGACGCGACTTACCGAAGAGGGACAGGTGAGACAACTGATTCCCCAGTGTATCCGATGCTTTCAATTTGCTCGCTGAGCAAGTATTTGCCAATCAAGACTGGTGTTATCATGCGCGTGGTCCACTATTGTCCCCAAAACAGGCCATTGTATTCATATGCTCCATGTATTTGTCACAGGGCCTGCCTATGACTTTAGTTTTGCTCTTGATTATGAGAAAAAGCGAGTCATAGTGTTCCGTTAAGTTTGTCAATGCATTTTATATTGACTGAAGGCAACGCACTCGATGATGTTGTTTGGTAACTGAAATGTTTATTCTTGCTCCATTGCCTTTTAAAGAGTAATATGTCCAGTAGTTTTAGTACCTTCTTTGAGATGGGTCTTAGCACTGTCTCTCCGTTAACTATCTTTGCATTAAACTTCCTAACATGTGTTTAGGGCCATTAGATGGTGGAGTTTGTTTAGGGCCACATGTGTTCCTTCAGTTTGGGCAAGAGATGATCGTTGACTCTGAACTAATTTTGAACCTTGTAAGCATTGTACCATTTTGGTACTTCTACTTGCAGGGAGGATCTTTTCCAAAGGATAAATGAACTCCCTATGGTCTGCGAAACTGTGATAAAGTTCCACACATCCAATGTCCAATCTGCCACAATGATGGTAAAACTCATCATGTTAGCTGTTGGTTTGTGATTCTTTGACCTGAGGTGTAACTTGGTTTTTTTGCCTATGTAAGCAGTTAAAGAAACCTGAGTCTTTCTCAACCGTCGACATGCCTTCACCACATAAAGATGAGACCAGTACTGCTGTGGAAGATGGCCACAATGATGGAAGCACCAGTTATAATCGAAGTAACTCTTCCGGAACACATGTGAATAGCTCTGGTGATGATTCCGGGGCACAAAAAGATGAGAGTGATGCTGCCATGGAAGATGGCCACAACGATGGAAGCAGCAGTTCTGGACAAAGTAAATCCTCTGAAATGCATGAGAATAGCTCTGTTGATGAATCCGGGGCACAAAAAGATGGGATCGGTGCTGCTATAGAAGATGGCCACAGTGATGGAAGCAGCAGTTATGCTCTAAGTAGAACTTCTGGAAGATCTGGGAACAGCTCTGATGATGATTCCGGGGCACAAAAAGATGAGAGTGGTGCTACCATAGGAGACAGCCACGATGAAGGAAGCAGCAGTTATGGGCAAAGGAAATCCTCGGGAATGCATGTGAGCAGCTCTGATGATGATTCCAGGGACAGTTTGTGCTTCCGAATGCGTTAATTTGTAAAATCTACGTACAGTCCGCTGATTCCATTTGCTTGTGGGCTAGAGAAGCAGGAGATATTGGACAAGAACATCGTTCTTACAGTCGAAAAACATGAGGGAGATTATAAATCAGGAGATATTGGTCTTTCTGGCGGCTACTACTCTCCACTTTTCTTTTTTTTTTCGTTATTTTGAACAATCTACTTGAAGATTGTTCTATATCGTTGCTTCCATGTAGAGCATATCGTTGCTCACAAATTGAGCAAAGAAGCATTCATAATCGTACAACCAGTGAATTGTTTCAACTGAAGTTGCTACGTTTAGCAAAGTTAAAAGCATTCATTTTTTCTTTTTTTTGAGGATGTGGTTAGTGCAAGGCCTGCATTGGAGGTTACCTCCTGTGAGGTTTTGCTAACATCTCCATTAAAATTCCTCAGCTGCAGGTAGTGGTTTTAAGAGGAGGAGACCTATCAGAATCTTCTACTCACCCTGTACACGTTCAGTCACATACAACAACAGATGAAATCCCTAGGCACATTCTAATTTGTACACACACAGGATAACATACTTAACAGCCACACAGATTCCCAAAGGAACGGTCATTGAATGTTAAGAGAGTCAACTGGTCGTTTAAATGGCCAAATAATACCTTCACTAAGGCTCATCTCCTCCTTCACTGCACATTTGATATTTCAATGCTGCAACGGGGAGCTCTCTCTATCTGCAACAGTAATTTTGTGCTTATTAGTCTACTTTTCTTCCTCATCCGCCACTTCACCTAAGCATGCCTTCCTCTTCCGTTTCTCTTCGTCTAATAACCCGCTTGAAGATTGTGATTAACATAAATTATCGCTTGCAAATTGCCAGCGGTAAATGCCAGCGCAACTGAGCAAATGATGCGTGTATCAACTCTATTACACTTAGTTCATCCTTCTATGTGTCGCCTTCACTGAATATCACAAAGTTAGAACAATCCCACTTGGATTAAATTAGTAGGTAAAAGGACGTTACATGGCTAGACAGTTCACACCAGCTTAGGAATAAAAAAGAGGGGCTACAAGCAGCAGGAGTGTTCACACGTAAAATGAGCCTCTACCTAGCAGACTAGCAGAAATAATGGCTATATAGTACTCGATTCATTATCATTCCCTATCTAAGCATGGACCTCCCTAAAGTCAACTACAACTATATGATGTGAAATATAGAGCGTGCAGGCGGATTTAAAGTCATGTCTTAGAATGTTAAATCTTTTCTTGCTTTGGAAATTGTTAGCTGATAAGTTCCGTACGAGATAAGTAGCCAGCTAGAGACCATTCCAAGTAACAGTTTATGCTAAATATGATTTCATAGCTCGAGTTAACCCCAACCTTAAGCTAGTGGTACATATGTATGTTAGTAAAATAGAGTCTTGTATTCAATATAATTGATCTTGTGTAGAGCAATCAATATATCCACTTGATTGATAACTCGAGTGTAATATGTTAACAGGCTCAGATTTGAATTTTCTCTTGGTGATCTTCTATAGATGGTGTATTGGAGTTCTCCTGTACTTATTTGCAGTCGAGTGGATTTATATAATTGGAATCGTGTATTTAGTATGGTATAAAGGTGTTCACATTTCTAGTCGACTAGCAATGTTGAAGACTTAAAGTTCATTATTAGGTGCTCAAACTTTGGTGGAACTTCCCAACATTTATTCGACTCAGCAAAAGGAACGAACCCACATATTTTACGAGCACTATATTAGTCTTCTCTAATGGGGGAAGAAGATACTAACCATGTTATAACTCATACAGCTTTCACTTTTAAGTCATAATTTCTTATACAATCTCTCGAGTACCATAATTCTTGAAGAATGTCTAAAGTTGGGCTCTTCCCCGAGACAAAGGTGAATAGTATTCATTTGTGGTAAGAACATCATGGACAGGATTGAATCTTAGAATATCGGCGCGCTGATATCAATCATTCAGTTGGTAATACTGTGGCGAGAGGAAAAGGCATAGAATTATGGAAAATGATAGCCAGAATTGAGAAGGAATGCAAATTCTGGAGCACACTCAAAAAGGAATCGGACTTGCGGAAGAAGCTAAGGAGGCGTTTGGGGTCATATGTTGCTAGCAAAAGTCAAGTGAGCATTTTTTTTTTTTTAACTTGTGATGCTTAAGTAATCAATTGAAAAGTTGTGACACCAAAATAAATACCATACAAAAATTATGACTCTTCCAATGTCATTTTCTCTCACTAATGTGTCAAGTATCGGTTACATTTATTAAATAATTCAGCGCATAGTTTCAGCTGGAATTTGTTTCTCTCTCGAGTCCAATAAAAACACTGTCCAATGTCCAAATGCCATCGATCGAGGAAAACATATATATAAAAAATAATCGCAACCTAGTCCTTACATCAACCATGTCTTGCACATATATTTGGAGTTTTTTTTTTTTTTTGTAGCAATTGAAAATTGGCATTTATCTACTGTTAATAACTTAATTCCTTTCACAATGTACAATAAGTGAAATGTAAAACGTAAAATAAAACTAATTAAATGTAAAGCACCCTTGATTTCAAAAAAATAAAATTCGTGATTATATGATTTCTTTCTCTCTCTATTTTTCAAAATTTTGATGGGATAACAAAGAGAACAAAGCTGAAATGTAAAACATCCTCGATTTCGAAAAAATTAAAAAAAAAATGAAATTCCAATGAAATAGTTGCTTTGATTGAAACAGTCGAATTAGTTGCTTATTCATGTCGGCAATCTCCTTTTGTCAAAACATTTTCTAAACTCGCCCAATGTTTACATAATATTTATTTTTGAGACTAATTAAATGCTGAATTGCAATTACATAATCAGAAAGAAGGAAACTGAAAAGGATTCACGTTCTATGTCCAGTAGATCTAAGAGCTAATCAGTTGATATATTTTCTTTCTCAAACTCCATTTATGTTGAAAAAAAAAAAGAACAGAAAGAATTGGTGAAAAGGAGTAGTAAGTGATTTTAAGAACTCCCAAGTTCCAACCTTTTCGTTTAAATAAAGAAAAGAAAAGAAAACTTCCACCTAATGTACAATGAGCAGGATCAATATTTTCTCCATGAGTGTAAGTTACAGATTTCACATTGCGAGACATCGTATTTTTGCAAAAATGACGAACAATTGAACGCAAGAACGTAAGACCAAAGTATCGCAACTGAGCACATTACACTAGCAAAGATGAAGTTCGCTTCCGAGTACATTTCTTTACCATGAACAATGCATTCGTAATGGTGCATATGGAGAAATATAAAAACGACTGTAAGTTTAAGCAAATAATTACGAGATTGAACTGCGATTGCATGAAAAAGAGGAGAAGAGCCTAGCCACGAAAAGATAACTTCGTTTCTGACTGCTCTACAAGATTGATATAAAGGCTTTTTAGATAAGTTAATGTGTTCAATATCCAGTCAAATTCTCTAATACGACAGTTTTGTAGATTGAGCTCAATACCTTGCATTATACAATTGCTTTATAATACGATCGCACTGGAAAATAAAGTGTGTGAGTAAACAGCAAGATTATATTGCATATAGGGGTGACGAGTTAAAAAAAGAATATGCAAACTCACATTATGATCAAAAAGGTATTGAAGCGATGCTAGGCTAAGGCTATTTTTACGAAATTAATCTACTTAAGTGATGAAAAAGAGTGTCAAAGGAAGTTCGAACGAGTGAGTTACGTTCAATAGCAAGAAAGAGTACTTACTAATTGGGCTGAAAAGAGTACTTAAATCAGCCTTAACACCTAGCATTATTCTATTGTTGTCAGTAGCATGCAATTCTCACTATCTAGTCCGTGGACAATTATTGTAGTTGCAACTTTCAAATGCACACACGAGAGAGACAGTAACCTCAAACAAAGAAAGTTAAATATCTTATTAGTGCACATGCAAGCCATGAGCTGGTATATTATAGCATTTGGTCCATTTTAATGTTATCGTGACCGATACTAACCTCAGAAATGATATTCCTTTGTGCTCTTCACGACGTCGGAATTCATCGGCCACATGAACTTTCACTGCAATGAAACAAGATGAAGCTCCACACACCTTTTATGGAGTGAGCATCAATAAAAACCCTTCTTGCTTGAAACGCAATAAGAGCTCAAATTTTTGTGGTGACTAAACCAACCAGGCCGAAACAAGAGGCATTATAGTGAGAGGTATCATGCTAAAGGAAATGGGTATCTAATTTAAAACCCCCAACTAAACTCAAACCCTAACTAGCTAGTACGGGTTCAATAACAATGTTACATCAATAATTATCAGAAACCAGTATAGATCAAAAGCTTAATTATATCATCAGAGTAGTTTCTAAAGGTCGAAGTCTATCAATCAGAGCCTGATTAACAGTAATAACTGAGTCTTGATGAACATTTCTGCAGACCATTAACTAATTATGCACTACTTGAAGGGAGTGTTGTTGTTGTTGCTGTTGCTGTACTCTCTGTTTGCATCTGGGGCTGGATTCCACTCCCACGGTCTGTCAGGAAAGGGGGTCTGAAGCGGGCTCGGAAGCTTGTTCAGCGTCAGATTTTGAGACAATGATGATGACGATGATGATTGTGGAAGCAGCAACCCTTGGAACTGCGAATACTGAGACTGGTAATACTGTTGTAACTGTGGGTGTGGTTGCTGCTGATTAATCGAAGCTGCAGTGGCTTGTTGGTAGTTAACTAGCCTATGGAGATCATCCACGGCATTCATTGAAGATGAACTGGGGAGCAAGTGGGGAAAAATCAAAGAGCAGCTGCTCGGAGTTGCGGCCTGCTTCGACAAGTGATGGTGCTGGTATAAATTAGCAATCCCATCTTCTTCCAAGAGCGCAAGCTGCGCCGTGGCCGAGATCGGAGGGATTGGGTAGTATGCATTACTGACATTTTGTTTTGAGAGGCCGAGTGTGGTCGTGACATCAGAGCTACTGCTTCCATCAGCTTGATCGTTGTTTTGGGGTGAATGTGACGATAATTGTCCCACTCCTCCTCCACCTCCCATGAATGCTTGGAATCTGTCAAACGCATTCGCATGCAATTGGAGACTCTGGCCACTAATGCTCATGTTGTGGTGATTCTTATTCTGATCGGATGACGAGATAATTCCTGTCGGTCTTGAAGAGGAAGAAGAAGATGCTCGCGTTGGAAGCGTACGAGGGAGTGATGGGTGGTCTTCAACTCCAGATCTCTTGTACACTCGACATAACGATATTTCTGCCTGCAAAATATTGAAAAAGGAAAACAAACCAACATAAAAGAAGAACATGAGGGTTCACGGGTTGGGGATGAGAGAAGTTAATGTAGTAAGAGACCACGAGAGAAGCCAATTTCGAGGGAGATATGACGGATTGGATCGCAAATTTTTGTCCGACATTCACTGCAAAGAAGGATATTGAATCTGCAAGAGGTCTTGAGTTGGTGAACTGATTTAAAGGTGATGAGTTCCTTCTTGAAATTTGTGCAGAAATTTTGAATAACCTATTTACACTATGGGAAAAAGCATATTGCATAATAATTAATTCGGAATCCTATGAGTCCTGGAGCTAGGGTTAACTATGAGATATTCTAACTTCATAAAAGATTGTTCAATTTCACAACTTTGGCTAAGTGAAAAAGGAACCACTTAGCTGAAAAATGGAAAGGAGGGTAAAGAAGAAGTGATTGAATCTTTAGCTAGAGACTTTGCCTTCTTGCATGGTAAAAAGACATACTTTATAGCTTCGGTATCATCTCTTTTGTGTTATATGATCAATCTACTTGCGAAGAACCTAAAGAGAATAAGATGGTTGACACCTTTTGGTAGCGTTCAGTCTCGTGCTGCGGCAAGCGGTACTCGTTCATAATCCAGCTGGTTCGGATCCCTTTGGGAGCCTTGCCGGAGTAGAAGACAAGGGTTTTCTTCAGCCCAATCGAACGGGAGTTCTCACCTCGAATCATCCGGTCAGCTCCTGTTGCCTTCCAATAGCCCGATGTAGTCACACGGTTCGGCCGATCACCATTTCGATACTTCCGGTCTCGGGGCACGTAGAAAAACCACTCTTTCTCTCCAATTGCGGCTAAGGCTAATTGGGAAAAACAGAACCCAGGAAAAGGTCAACGTAAGCCTTTGGACAAAACCGATAAGATCAAGCATCAGATCTTGATGCTTTTGTATGAATAGAGAAGAACTCCCTGAATTAAAACGATCATATAAAGCAAGATATCAATTGATTGAGTAGCTTTTGAGTAAATACCGGGAAGCTCCCAAGGGTCGTAGCGATAAAGATCGAGGAAGGTAATGAGTTCCACGTTGAAGCGCTTGCCCTCAACCTTACGGCGCAGGTAGAACTCCACGAGCTCTTCCTCGGTGGGGTGGAAGCGGAACCCGGGCATCACCATGTCATGCTCATGATCATCTTTGGCGGTGTTGTTGTTGGTGTCGCTGGTGTCTTCGTGGCTCATGATTGCAGCAATTGCCATAAAAATCAGTATAATCTTTCTATATAGCTAAGAGGAGCCAACTGAGTAACCATTCATCATCACCATCACCAGTCTCTCTTGTTTGGTGAAGTTTCCACTCTAATTTATACCATGACCAAGTGTACGGATCTCTGGGTGATATATGAAGAAAGAGGAATAGGCAAAGATAAGAGAGTGGTTAAATCCTAGTACAGATGAAAATGGTAATCTCTCTCTTTCTCTCTGCGGATCGTTTGACTCTCTCTAAGAAGAAAAGAAGAAGAAGAAGAAGGAGAGAGAGAGAGAGAGAGAGAGAGAGAGAGAGAGAAAGATCTACATAGCTTTCAGGCCCTACGCGTTAATAAGAGCGTTTAAGAGGAGAAAATGACATTTCAAAAGAGAGGACAGTGTGACCTCATCTCCTTAGCGGTGGCCTTGGACCTTTCTTCCTCCTTCTCACTACCACCATTGCCACACCATTCCATCCATTTATGATATTGGAATTATTAATTCTTTTTATAAGAATAGACGATAAGCTAACAAAATGAAGCTGGTGATATTATATATATTGCTTTCTGTTAATAAAATCACACATCAAACTGTTAATCTACCCACAATTTAATAAGATATGTTTGTTTGATAACTAAAAGTGAGAGGACAAAATATAGAATTATAAGTGGCATTATTGGCGGAATATCACTCAGTGATATGTAATGAGTTAAGCGCTAACAAGTGGATGTTCTAAGTTGATTGTACATCTGGTCTTATGGTTCCTAAGTTAACTTTTTTGGAACTAGTGCGCTGAGCCCTGTAAGTATGATAAAATTATGCTATTAATAGGGTGCTTGGGTCCTAGACTTGTCAAATGGATGGACGGGTCAAAAATGATTCAACCAGTTAGCCTATTTAATCTATTTTGACATATCTTCATGCAACACAAATCTAGTGACACATACTTAACCCGACTTATAGTGCTAGAACACTTTCATAATTAATCCAATCTAAAAAAGTGCATACCTAAATTGAGGTAAGAACATGGAGTGAGTGAGTGCAAGAGAAAGTCATAGAGGTAGATTGCATCTAAATAAGTTGTGAAGTTATTTAACACCCATACTATTTTGGGTTTTACCATTTTAAATTATTTATGACCTAATTACTAAATATAACTAACGTATATAACCACATAGCCCATCAAATATAGGTTAAAAAATAGGTATGTGACCGATTTCGACAAATCTATTATGCCCTAATGATGGATAAGTGGGTGAGCTTGAGCTGGACCTAATGTCAGGCTTAACTTGTTGTTCAATCAGGTCAATCCATTATGTAATTGATGTGTAATTTTTCCGGTCAGGTTAATCTTGAGTAGGGATTTCTGACTTTAATACCCTTGTCCAAAATTCGCCCGGCATTGCCCCTTGAGCCCTTTTGGCTCGGGCGAGTCTAATGGGGTCAATTGGTCTCAAGCTTATGATTAGGTTTAGCTCTAACCTCGAGTTTTGCTTTGATGGGATGCAAGGGAAATTATTGAAAAAGTTCTAAATCTATTACATTTATGTCAATTCAATCATAAACCTCTTAATTTCACCTAAAATCTTAAATCTTTTGACAATTTATCAATTTAGTCTTTATGGTCAATTTTGAGAATTTGTTGACGTGAATGTCAAATATCCTACGTGGCATAGCTGACACTAATGTAAAATTGTTTAATTTTTTAATAAATAAAATTATTATTATTATTTTGAATTTTTCCTTTTTCTTTTTATCTTTTTATCTTTGCTTTTTTTTTTTTTTTCATTGTGTTGGCGAGGTCATCGGCGACCCTTGTCAGTCGCAAAGGCCTTGCCTAGACTAAGCGAGGGTTGCCTCGCTTGTGACCGGCAAGGCCATTCCCTAGGTCTAGCAAGAGTCGTGAAGGCCATGGGTGAGGCCTTCGTGGCCTTGCTAGCCACAAGCAAGGCCTATTAAAAAATAATAGTAATAATTTTTTTTTAAATTACAAATTTTGTTCACGTCAGCATCGGCCATGTCAAGCGAGATGACCGGTATCCGCATCAATAATTTTTGGTCAAGATTGACTAGAATGATTTAATTGGCAAACTGTCAAAATGTTTAGGACTAAATTGGCCAAATTGAAGAATTTGTGACTGAATTAGTATAAATGTAATAGATTTAGAGCTTTTTGGGTAATTCAATTGTATATTCAGCAAAAAGGTACACAGTCAATTTTGAAACAATTAATCGAAAAGGTCTATTAGAAAAAAGCAAAAATGTGCACAGTCATTTTGAAACAATTAATCGAAAAGGTCTATTAGAAAAAAGCTTTAACAACCTGGAGAATATGGTTACAAAGTCTATGAACATTTGAAGCATATTGCTTCATTAAATAAGAATCCAATAATGTAAAACTCAAGTTCAAGTTTTCTCTAACATGAAAAATAATCGAAATTATATCAATATTTGAAATACAATTTATGACATGATAATAAGTCTTTTTTTTTTTTTATATAACTGGGATAGTTTAGACTTTTCATATAGGCTAGAATATTTGAAATTTATGGTTGCTGTTTTAATCTCTAAGTTTTGTTCAGTTTCTTTGCACTAGCAAAAGACAAAAATTGAGCCGCAGGACTAAAAATAATATATATAGAATTGTCCTATCATGGAAAGACGAAGTAAAAGTTTTATAAAATATAAAAAAATATTTAATCTACCAATTATACAAAATATTTAAATTAAGTTTGGATAGTGCTAGAAATCTAAGGAATCATAATTTGAAGGGTTATAGATACAATTTATGTTTGAATTAGAATTTCTCCTTTATTTAGTAGTACCACAACAATTCTTCATGGGCATTTCATGGAACTTTCAAGAAAAGTACGAGGTTAAAACCGCCTTCTGAGTTTTTTTTTTATTATATAAAGAGACAACTAGGATAAATTTTAAATTTGTTTGTGACAAAAATGATTGAGGCATTTTATAATAGATTAGAAAGATAACATCGGATCTAGAGTTATTTTCAATTTTGTCAGGGTTTGCTAGGTTTTTGAACTATATGCTTATTGTGTTGTATTTGTCAAATAGATTATGTATCTCTTAGGGTGTAAATAATAACCATTCTATTTCAGAAATATATTTTTCAATTTTTATTACCTAGATGAGTTTTAGAGCAAAAATACGGGTTTGATAACGACACAAAATTTCTATTTCCAGAATAGAAATTCGTTTGATAACAACAAAATTTTATCCCTTTCGGACTGGACAAAGGTGGGTGGCAAGCAGCAACTAGGTTGTAGCAAGGTTGAATAATGAGAAGGGTTTTTATTCTCATTTATATTCTAAATATATTATTGGACTAAAAATTTGTTTTAAAAATAGAAAAATAAAATTGTATTATCAAATAGCTTTTTGTTCCAAACTTATTCTCAAGACAGAAAAATAGTTCTGACCAGAAATAAAATGATTCTTATGTGCCCTTTTAGCCTTCACCAATATGGATATTGAGGGTCTTTGTCTGCAGTTTAAGTGTGCATAACTTCGCTTGTCTGAATATTAGAGATTAATCATACGTTGGTTTATTAAGTGATATTGCTAGACAGTGACTAACTCTTTCATTGCGTGAGCCACAATAAATAAAAAATAAAAAATCTACACCACTGTGCATTATTCAAAAATGCGAAGAATGACATTTATGACTTTTTCTACCGTGTAATTTCTTTCCATCATCAATTACATAATGCACTACACAACAATCTTCTTGGCCTCCTTTTGTTTGGATAGACTTTTTGGTTTTAGCGTTTTGCTTGAACTTTTGCTTTTAATGTTTGATCCCGATGTTACTTTTATCTAACATTAAACATCTCAAACTTGTTAAACATATATAAAAAAAAATTGCCATCCAAAGTCATTTGCAGTAGGTTGAAAATTTATTTATATTTTTTTTAGGAGAGAAAGGTAAAATGTACTTTTTGGCATTTTCTCCATTAACCCACGCTTTTGACATGTAATGTGATGAATGGGTGATACAGTAGGTAAATTATCAAAAAATTTAAGATTAAGTTGGTTAGACTGAAATGTTTAGAATTGAATTAGCACAAGTGTAATAAATTTATGATTTACTTAGTAATTTTTCTAGAGATACATTGAATGATAATATTAGACTACTTAGATAATTAACAACCTAATTTTTTTGTCATTTAGGTAAGAGCACGTGTGGTGCGGCCACAAATAAGTCCATCGCGGCATGTTCAGTGAGATTTAGTTGTCAAAAAGCAAAACGAGCATGATGACAAATGATGCTGGACCAATATAATAATTTTCATGTGTTGAGCGCACATGTCGCCAATTGGCTCCCTCGTTTTTGTTTATTCATATGTTAAGGGATTCTGATTAGAAAAATTACCTACTTCTCTAAAAAAAATGTAATAATTCGATTAGAGTGGAAATTATATGGTTGGTACAGATAGATAGATGGTAGTGAATGATGTGATGTGTGGCTTCTAGGGAAGCCAAAGTTGAAACAAGGTAAAATAACATAAAAATAAATAAATTGGTGGGGTTAAGGTTGAAGCTGAATTGGACACAAGGAGTAAAAATTGGTTGAGTGATGAAGAGAGAGAGAGAGAGAGAGAGAGAGAGAGAGAGAGTCAAATGAAACCCGTGACCACTCTCTCTACATAAAAAAAGACAAAATGAAAGGAGGGTTCCTCCTCTTTTGTTGTCTTATTTCCAACCATATCCCTTTCAACTCTTGTTTTTCTCGAAAAGATATCTTTTTTTAAAAGGTAATTTTTTTCAATAATTTGACTCTTGGGCACCGCACAATCTCGGCTTAAAGGCAAGCGGCTTCTTTTTGCATTAATGGGACTCTTTTTTCTCTCTCACACTGTATCGTCCTCCAATCCTGTATCTCCTTAATTCCCATATGAAAATGAACTCTCCCTCCCTCTCGTCCTCAAATGGGTATTTGTCCAAGTGGGTTTCTGTCTTGTAAGCTAGCGTTCTTTATTTGTTGTGTAAAAGCCAAATCGTGTCTCATTGTTTGGAGAGACTTGAAAGCATCATCAAGAAGTATGGGTCCTCATCAGGAATCCAAAGACAACCAAGGTTGCTGTTTATGGTGCTGGTGAATTATTAAATTTTTAATTTTATCTTTTGATTTTGGGATAATTTTCCAAAAAGTCCTAAACCTATTATACAACGGCTAATTCAATCATAAACCTTTCTATATTACCAATTTAGTCCTAAGTCTTTTGACGATATATTAATTCAATCCTAACCTTTCAATTGTGTTAATTTAGTCCTTAAATCTTTTGAAAATTTGCCAATTCATTCATAAACCTATTTTTTGGATAATTGGCTAGAATGAGTTCATTAACAAATCGTCAAAAGATTTGGGACTAAACTGGCGAATCCTCGAAAAATTTATGAATAAATTGACATAATTAAAAGGTGTAGAACTTTTTAAATAATTCTTCCCTTTTGACTTTCAATGTTGTAGAGTAACATATATGAAAACAAAGCGCATTGAGACATGACTTTGAACTTGCAAATCCTTTTCATGCATGGACCGCAACTAATTTTGCTAATTTGTACTTCTATTTAGACTCAGTACATTATAAATTGACGGATTTGAGCCAACAGATTTGCTTACCTTGCTCACACAAATTAAACTTTTTTCCAAGATTTTCATGTAAATGTTAAAAAGATAGACAGGGCTTCACTGTATATAAATTATATTTTGTTTTGTCTCTGTAAAAAGAAAAGCCAGAGATAACTAAGCCATTGGTGTTGGAATACACCCCCACTAAACAAACGACCTTCTAGGGTTTTCTATCTCTTCAACTTATTAAAAGTCTAGCAGTGATCAAGAAGTATCACTTGTCCATCCCTTTCTGTGAGCAAGCATGGAATGAGAGTATTTTCAACGAGAATGACATCTCTTCCTTTTAAAGACGGCCGCTAATTAAATTATATATTGCTCCAGTCTTGTTCTGCTTGATTAGGTGGGTATTCACTAGAAATGTGGTGGAAAACAAAGAGAGAGACGACCTAGAGAAGATGATACGGGAGATCACAAAGATGGCAAGTCAGCAAGAAGCACAGTAATTGATGTCACGCTTTGAGGGCCAAGTTAGGATCTGTTGGTGATGAGATTTGGTCACCAATCTGCTTATTAGATGATTGGCCATCTGAAAGCACAAAATAATTAGGTCATGTTGCTTCTACAAGCTTAAAGAAGCAAGTTTTCGTGCATTATCTCACCCACCCCCGTTAAATTTGGTATGATGTCATACGAGGCTCAGCACAATTTGACTTTTCTTCGTAGAAGAAACCCTAGAATGATTACCAGATGAATGGCGATCAATTTGGTAGATAATGGGGACATCGTTGTCGTTAGGGGTCACAAGTCGCAACCGACCATTTGTAAGGACTGGTTCCAGTCGGATTCTGATCGATCTAGCTACATTCCCGCCCATGGAAAATTTGTCATTTCTACTGGAACTTTGTAGAGACTCCCCACTCTAGAGAGAGAGAGAGAGAGAGAGAGAGAGAGAGAAGTAGTACACGCTTGAATGTTCATTCACTCCAAGCAATGATCTAATAGTAGCATTAAACCGGCATTACCATTACTAAAACAAGCTTCAACTGTTAAATTGAGGACAAGATTTTTGTACATTATAAAGTATCATATCCTATAGCTTAATTTATTATATCATTCAAGTTAAACATACAAAATTAGAATAACCTAATTGGATTTTTGATATATTTAAGAAATTTTATTACTACAAAGTGCTGGATTTTCTAGAATCTCCATTGTTTGACTTAAACGAAAAGTTTAAAACGTTAGATGGATTTTTGGTGTAATAGGAAAATATTATAATATGATAAACTCCATACGCTAGAAGAGGACGAGGTCAATCGCATTTTCACTATGTTATAATTCGATCTAAAAGTTGAGTATGACACAATCAATTTATAAGTTTAATTCAATAGATGAAGGCATCTAGATTGATCCCTTTGCTAGTTTGACATTTGTCTACATATTCAGATAATTGAAGTTGATTATTCAATACCCTTTGTTATTGATGATTTGTATATTACATATACGCATTTAGGAGAACATCTAATTCCATGTTCCTTATTTGTTAACCATGAGGAACCTAGAAAAGGAATCGCATGATTCATTGACATAAGGATTATTAACAAGTGTCCGAGGACCCATTTTTACAGTTAAATGGGTGTATCGTAATTACGACATAGGGACATTTTTTATCATAAACACTACTACTTATGGTCGATCGCAAAGCCAACTTTTCATAAGTGTTAAATGGAAGCATATAAAGCATATAGTGATGCAGGACAATATGCACTTGCGTTCAAAAAGGTGTTGATTAGGTTCTTGGAGGATTCAAGAACTTATTTTCCTCCTTCCGACTGTTATGGAAAAGAAAATTCCTTAAAAAGTTGTAAGCTATTAGAAGAGGGACCAGCAAATGAATACATAGCATCATGCCATAAAATGCCATGGGTAAAAGTCCGAAGTCCAACCTTACTAGAATGCTCGTGCTTGGTGGGGAAGGGCTTTGATTGTTCTAGGCTTCGACACGGTCATATCCCTTAGATTCGTTTGGTTCCCTTGTTGTTTTGCTTTCGACTTGCAATTTGTTGAGAATTTTCTCTAGAATGGACCCTAGTTGACCATCGTTTTTCTCGCGCCAAAGCCGTCTCTCTTGCCACCGCGAAATTTCCAATTAACCAAGAATTTTCCTCTCCGCGTCTCATTGCTGGACAACAGATCCAACGATCAACTTCACAATGGCACCTGAAGTTAAAGATTTAGGGTTTAAGGTTTAGGATTTATTTAGGGTTATGAATTAAGGGTTATTTCGGAGTTATTTCATGTTTTGGGTTTACCCAATGATATTGTGGATGGAAACCCATCAGCTTGTGCTTTGAACTCGCTTTTTTTCTTGTGTAGCTAAGGAAAATGCGTCATATTATTCAGTAAATCAAAAATTTTGCACCGTTTCAGTATACTTACCATGGCTCAAAGCACGACTCGGTATACTGAAATAATTCCTCCCAATTGCCTAATTTCGGGATGATGGTTTGCCTTTTAGTTAGATTAGAGGGATGAGCTCTGTCCCAATGCGTAAAATCTCTTTGCTAATTGGGGCCAGACAGCAATCGAAAAAAAAAAAAATGTAGTAGATACGAAGACGTGGTTGGATCGCCAATCAAACTTGAGATAGACTAATGGTTAGATTTCTTATTCCTTGTTAAACACCAAGATGGAGGTGTAATAAATGGAAAAGGAAAATTAGAAAGATAAGAAAAAAGAAAAGAAAAGAAATACCCTACACAATCTATTGAGATAGTTTCTTTTTGAGTTTACTTATAATGTACATTACGTACAGATTGTCGCTTACCCTAAAGATGTGATTGAGATTTTCTAAATACATTAAGCACTACATGGGATTTTCACTTTCTCACTTGGCAATTCACGAGAGAGAGAGAGAGAGAGAGAGAGACCAAAAGGCAAAAGCGGAACAGGTAGAAACCTAGGAACCTGAGAACTCTTCAATGAATGTTCCCACACCAGTCCGTTAGATGCCGTGCTTCACACTGCAACGAAAACGAAGCTTCATCACCTCGTCCTTCCTGCCCAGAAAAAATATCTCCCGAGAGGTGGAGGAGAGTTGCACAGCGGGGGCCACCTAATGTGCATAATCTAGATGGTTGAAGGAGACGACGACGAAGAAGAAGACGATGATCGAGAAGACGACGAAAGAAGCATGTACACACGTCGATGTCTCTGGTTTGACATTGATGTGTGGTTGAGAGTCTGGTGCTTGGTTATCTCCCATAAGATCTGTTGGGTGGACTGGACCATTTTGGCGGTTCGTCGACCCCCCTCCTCTTGCATGCGTCCATACGTCAATTCGGGTTCAGAATGTGGACGTGCATGTGACCATGTATCTTGCATCACACCACACCGCACCGCAGACCAGCCTATCTAATCGCCATTTAATGCTCCAAGATCAACCAAATACGCTTAATCCACACACACCCTTTACACAGAGAAGACGGACAGAGAGAGATCGAGATCAAGTTGGGTTAGGATCAGATGAGACAATCGCCGCCCCTAATTGACATGGACAGTGCTGTTCCCACAACTTGTGTTGCCTAGAGCCGTCCAGCCAATCTTCTTCCCCCGGAGCACGCTGCGTTTTGTCCTTACTCTCTCCATAATCGTCGCCATCTCTCTCCGGCCAATTAGGGTTTTTCTTTTTTTCTTTTTTCATTTTTTCTTTTGCACTTTTGGATGGCGCTCTCTGGTTATGCTCTCCTCATGTTGATCTATGGGGCTCGCAAAGGGAAAATCTCTTGATTTGTCCACTAATGCAAAAGGACAATGTTCAGCTTTATGCTTTCAATGCGTGACGTTTACGTCCTATCGCAAACCGAAAAATGAATCTAGAGCACGCAATTCCCGAGGCAATTTTTTGAGGGCCGAGGATCAAAACGTGCAAGCGCTGTATCTAACTATATGCATGAATAGCTTGTAGCAAATTTATAATATGTGATAATATATTATATAACGGGAATATGATGCTAGAGACATGAGTATATAGCAAATCCTTAGAAGGAACATGATGAAAACATGAACGTGGATGGTCCAAGTACAGTGAAGTTTAGGAAGGTGCAACATTTATTTCCTTCAGGGCCATGATCTAAGTTAAAGGAAATACACAAAATTATTTATGATTTTCTAGCTCTATCAAAGTTTGATGGGATCACAAGCGTAGGGCACAAGTTTTACACTCCCTTAATTAGAGAACCACTAACTTTGGCTATCCAGCCAAGCAAGAAACCCTAACTTTGCATGATTCTAGAATAGCCTGACTTGAGCATAATATTCCCTTAGAAAACTTTGCTGTAATTCAGTTTTCAACTAATCTTGGGTTTTCAATTTTAGTTAGTCACCGACGCTTACTTGGTTTTTTAAATTTATCAATTGTTTTAATGGGTTACTTGATCAGATATAAAGTTGGTTAGATCACTGTGTAAAGGTTGGTACTTTCATATAATAGTTGGTAAATTTAAAATACTGATAGGAAAGTTAAATAATAATTGGTAAATAGCAAGTAAGATAACTTGGTAATATGAATAAAAATCAAATAAAACTTGGTAACTAATTCAAATTTGAATTGGTAATAATCATCATAAAAAAGGGTTGGTAAATAAGGCAAAGGAAAGAGGCAAGTCAATTTATTAAAAAAATCGGTATGCAAGTCAAATGAAGGTTGGTAAACTAAAACTAAGTGGTAACTTAATCAGAGAAAAATGGTAAGTTGCTAAATAAAAGTTAATATATTCCTACCATAGTTGGCAAATTTAAGACGGGGGTAAACAAGTTAAATGAAAGTTGGTGAAAGTATGACAATGCTTTTTTTTTTTAGAGATAAGAGGAGTTGATAATAAATAAATAAAAACAACATAAATGTTGGTAACTAACTCAGACATGAGTCAGTAACTTAATCCAAAAAACATTGTTAATCACTTCAGTTAAGGTTGGTAATTTCTAAAAATATGTGGTAAATTTAACAGGACAATAAGAAAAGTAAGCGAAAGTTGATAACTCAATAGAAAAATTATTAATTTTTTATAATAAAAAACAAGACAAAATAACACTGGTAAGCAACTCAAATATGTTGGTAATCGTTAAATTAAGATTGGTTGGTAATCTAATGGAGAAAAGTAGGGAAGCCACACAAATAAATGTTAGTAAATTCACATAAGAGTTGATAAAAATAAGGTGTCTGTAATAGAGAAAAATAAAAATTGATAAACAATAACAAAGTTTATAAATTAAAAAAAAAAAAAAAAAAAAAAAAAGGCCAAAAAGACATTGGTAAACAAACCAAATGTTCGACCAAAAAAAAAAAAAAAAAAAAACAACCCAAATGAGAGTTAGTAACTCAAAAGTAATTTGTAGTTTAATCACACACAAAAATTTAGAAAGTCACTCAAATTAAAATGGGTAAATTTTTAGAAAAGTTCATATATATAAGGTGTTAATTGGAAAAACATGTATATGTTAGTAGTAGTTGAGAAAAATTGACGATTTGCAAAGTCTCAAAAAGAGATATTGGGAATGGCCATAAAATGTTGGTAAGTTAAAAATAATTTTTTTGGGAAATCAAGTGTCGATAATTTTTTAAAGAAAATTACCAAAAAAGTCCTAAACTCGTTATACTTATATCAATTCAGTTCTAAACCTTTCATTTTGGCCAATTGAGTCCTAAACATTTTGATAATTTAACAATATAATTAATCTAGCTAATTTTGACTAGAAATTACTGACGTGGATACTGACCATTTTACATAGCACTATTGACACAGACATGGACAATTTTTGTGATTTATTATTTTATAAAATTGATACTTTTATTTATTTATTATGGCTGACAAGGGCCAGACAACCCTTGCCGGCCATCACTTGTGGTCAAATTCTAGCCATCTCCTAAGATTGATCATCAATGAAAAGGAAAGAAAAAACAAAAAAAGAACAAAAAGAAAAAAAAAGAGAGAAAAATTCAAATGTTCATGTAAGCACCAACCATACCACATAAAGCCAATGCTGACTAAACCGCTACATCGGTGTATTCTAGTTATAATTGGCCAAAAGGACTACATGCCATCAACAAAAAGTGTAGGACTAAAATAACACAATCAAAAAGTTTAGAATTAAATTGACACAAGTGTAATAGGTTTAACACATTTTTAATAGTTTTCCCTTTTTTTCTTACCAACAACTTTTTAACACATTAACTTTTTGGAATTCCACCAACATGGAAAAGAAATATTATTTGGTAACACAACAGTAATATCGTCCTATCGAATGAGTTCTATGATGAGAACGGCCATATTTAGGTGATGAATTGTCTAGAACTCATGTGTGTTCAATCTAGCTGTCTAGGCCTTTCCTAAACCGATTGATGCCAATATTAGAAACTTGGACAATGAGCTGTGCATCGCCATTTCCTTGTTCCCCTACAACTGGATAGCCATAAGAACTTACATCAGATTCGTCTCAAAGTACCAAAATCAGGAGAATGACAACATGTCTTCATATAGAATAGATTCATTCTTCTGGTTTTATTCCATAACATAAAAACACCAGAGTTTTCCGAGAAAAGTTACTGTTTAAATAGACCATTTTGATCCTAACCATGATCAATAGACCATACAATGTTTAACATTTCGATTTTAGAGTACCCAAGGATAAGATTTGATGATTTGAGACACGAGCATGCGCAAGGCAGAGTTAGCTAGTAAAACTGCATTTCTGTGCAGTTCAACACGAACACATGCACGTCGATCCATCCCTCAGGGCCACAAGTACGGGGACAGAACCGCCCAAGCCCCACCTCCTGATCCGAAGCATCTTCTGAAAAATCCATGTCCTATTCATTAATGACCAACCAGAGACCGACCGAAAAGAGTTGGCCGATTATGGGATTCAGCAGAGACTCTCCTTCGGCTCATGCCCAATGGGGAGCTGGGCGGAGAGACGAGACGTCCGAAATTTGTTTTTGGGAGTTAGCTGAAGTCAGTGGCTCATGATTTGTGCCGACTCTTAATTGCCGAAGTGGCCCGACTTTACGCATCGCTTGCGAATGGCCCCCATTTGCATTGGCACTTTCCCAAGCGCAAGCACAGATGAGCGCGTCCGCATCCACCGCTAAGAGATTAAATCGTGCTCTGGAACGGTGGGGTCCTGGTCAATCTCCCATTGAAGACAGAGAGAGAGAGGACCATCTGACCGAGAGACTCTGACCGTCTCTTGACCCTCTGACTAGGCCCATTAAATGAAACGGTGGTGTTGTGTGGATGTCTGGTTGGTTTCTGTGTGTCCCCCCACTTAATAAGGGGGGGGCAGGGATCCCGTGAACTCCCCGTCGATACACAGCCAGTCGACTGGCAGTCAGTCGGATCGGTACAACAGCAGCAGCAGCAGCATGTTCCATGCAATAGTTTTGTACGTTTACATTTGTGATTCGGTCGGTGAAGCTGGTGTCTCCGTGGGTTGTGTTTGTCTTGTCCAAACTGTTATTCCAAGTACACGTATACTATGGAAAATAATTGATGGGGTCTTGAGCCAAAAGAACATGGAAAATAATAGGGCGATGGCCTCAAACGCTTCTTGAAGAGTATGAAATCAACGTAGCTCTCAGCATACGTCAGGCCAACGAATGCATGGTCCTGACGCTCGCCCATGTGAAGCTTCATTCCAGTCTAAGGTTAGACAGGGAAGATGGTGGGTTTGGTATGCAAGCTAAAAGAGGCTTGCCTGTGAGCAAACCTAATAGGTTCATTGGTGGCTCGAGGGTACCTTGAAGATAAGAGACAGCTTCTCATCATCGGGCGATCGACTTACATTGATAGGCATTTAAAGTATATATGCATATACAATACAACCCTTTCAAACGTTTCAAAGGATAAGGAACATGATTTTCTATAGAACTATTCTCATTATGATCTTGATTTTTAGGATAAGCACAAGGAATACATTAAGAAATTTCAGCAATACACTTATGCAAAATTTTACTTTTTCCGAAACTGATGCAGAACAGATATGAATAACCGAAGAGATATGAAGAGACAAATTCAAAAGAAATTTGATGGAGAAATAGGAAGAATCCAGAGAAAAATCAAAGAGAAAAGCTTGAGGAACAATCTCAATCTGAGTTCAATCATGTAATAAAAGTGAATACACTAAAGTTGTCAAGCCGGTTCTTATCGCGTTAATGGCAACTAAACCCTAATTCTATTAAATAACAACTTCTTAAATAAACAAGAAATAAAAAATAAATTTTCTAACATAACGGGAAGTAAATAAATAAATTTCTGAAATAACTCGGATTAAAGAATAATGATCCATTCTCAATCAATTTGACTCCCAAAGTAACACCCATGCTATGTTCGGAAAAGTAGAGGAAGTGGGTGAAAAGTGGAGCAAATCTTTGAAAATTTGTGGTTGTAAAAGAGAGGGAACTCCAAGAATTTTCCAACTTTCTTTACCATTTCTCTTTTCCCAATCTTTTCAAACAAAGCATTAATGTAAATGGTTTGTCGTTGACGAGGCGAGGAAATCTAATTTCAACTGTAAAAGTTACGAATACATCACTAACTAAATTTCAATCAAAGTGAGCATAAAATTCCCGAATCCTTCTTACAAAATAAAATGAGCAAAAGTAATTAAACGGGGTTTCGAATTAGGAGAGAAGGTGAGTTTTCACAACGACTAAATCTCCAAGTACAAATTGCGAGTCTAAGACTCGAGGAGTTGAGGCTTTTGGGGTTAATTATTCCCTATGACCATTGTACGAGTCATGCAGCACTTTAGTAGAGAACCCTCTAAGAATTTTCCCAACTTTCTCTCCATTTTCTCTTTCCCCAATCTTTTCAAACGAAGCATTAATGTAAATGATTTGTCTTTGACGAGGTGAGGAGAAGACCTAATTTAGTGTGTAAAAGTTACGAGTACATCACGGACTAAACTTCAATCAAATCGAGCATAAAGTCCTCAAATCCTATTTACAAAACAACACGAGCTGAAGTAATTAAACGCGTCATTTCGAATTAAGGGGACAGAGGTGAGTTTTCGTGACGACCAAGGCTTTTGGGGGTAAATCTTCCATGTGACCCTTGTTGTACAAATCATGCAGCACTTTATTAGAGAACCCTCTAAGAATTTTCATTTTTCTTTCCCACCCATTTTTCTTTCCCAATCTTTTCAAACAAAGCATTTTTGTAAATGATTTGTCATTGATGAGGCGGAGAGAAGACCTAATTTAGCGTGTAAAAGTTATAAGTACATCACGGATTAAACTTCAATCAAAGTGAGCATAAAGTCCTCAAATCCTATTTACAAAACAACACGAGCGGAAGTAATTAAACGCGTCGTTTCGAATTAGGGAGACAGAGCTGAATTTTCGCGACGACCAAAGGCTCTAGCCACAAATTGCAAGTTCTTACATAGCTCTAAGGCTTGAGGTGTAAATCTTCCATGGGACACTTGCCGGACAAGTTAAGCAGGACTTGAGTAGAGAGAAGAAGGGTCGTGAAGAAAACCTAAAAAGAGAGGAGGGGAGGAAAGGAAACGTGGGAGTCCAACTCATGATGTGCATTATTATCACAAAGGAAGGAAATGGTCCCACGAAGACTGGGCATATGAATGGGGGGGCCACGGCTTCAAAAGTCTGGCAAGTCAAACAAGGCACTCCACCTTCCCAACATCTTTAACTCCATCAGCGGTGGCATTCAATTCTTGGGATCGGGAGGGGACGACTTCTTGACAATACCTCCAAACGAAAAGAAGTGAAGGAAACACGCCCTCCATCCCCCCCACGCCTACGTGAATGTACAGGAGAGAGAGAGAGAGAGAGAGAGAGAGATCTGCATTTAATAACACGACAGGTAGAATGGGAGGAACCAACTCACACCCTTTTTAGCTGTATTCTCGGGTGCCTCCATATCCCTGACTCCGTATTCCAAGGATGTTTCCACAGCTGAACTCCATCTTGACGAGCTTTACAGCCGGACCAGGTCCATGGAAGTCTGTGGCCCAATGTTCTCTCATTGCCCCTCTCCTTTCGGAGCATCACTTGAGCATCGACCTTGACCACCACGATGCGCATTTGGAAGCTTTTACGACATCATCATGTGCTCCTATTGTCCCTTAGTACCAATGTAAGAGCTGACTAACTTGGTGCTCGCGATTCACCAGGACATAATTGCTTTCTCCTTACCTGGATACCTGCGAAATGGCGGTGAAGCAAGAACACGGGCTTATGGAGGATGGACTGGAAACCCATTCGTGCACATACTACTTAGTCGTCGGTGCGTGTCCTGCCTCAAGTATGAGCGATTTGAGAATAATCTTGAAATCAAAAGCCAGTCTGCATTTATTTATCTTTCAATCCATTATGACCGCAAATGACTCCAGGTGCAACGCTTAATTTAATCTATGTCGGCAGACAATATATTAACCATTAGTGATATTATACTAGAGATTCTTAAAGATTTTCTATAGACAATTATGCTATGTTAGAGACAATTATGACATTATTGTTGACTATCTATATCAATTAAGATCACACAAATATCTCCTTTGATTGCGCATATTTTGATGTGCATATCTTGATTGATATATGTTACTTTAGATAGTTATTTCATAAAACCTATACATAGTCTAATGTAATGTTTATTATGATATATCAAAATATATACAATTACTCTCTTCCCGTATCTTTCTTGTATTTAACTTTAACAATGAGATTTGTTAATAGAAATGAAACAAATACCGACAGTACCATGATATTTATAGCTCCATAGAGATTATAAGAGCCAAAAAGAAATGGTCTATAGTTGCAAGTTTCATAAATTGGCATGACATCTGTACAACAGATTCACCTCTGCTAGTAAGAATTTGTTCATGTTTCCATCCCTCAGTCACATCTTTTTAGTATCTCAAACTTGTTCCTTTTTTCCCAACTCCAGTATTGCAGAGCCTTCTCTCTTTTCTTTGGTAAAACATGTAGAGGTTCAGCATTCTAGTGAGATTCCTCTAGGATCCAAGCTTTTGTACAACCCACTCGCTGGTCCTGAAATTTTTGCCAATGGCCCAGGCCCATCCCAATTTGCAAGCAATTCCTCAATTACAAAAGTTCCTCCCCATCATATCAGCCATAGAGCACCTCGTACTAACTCCTCTTCAGGTGAGCACAAAGCGGTTAATAAGCCAGAAGCTGTAGACTGTCAAAGGGCCAAAAATCGGAGCATGCTCTTCAACTTCACCTAAAAAGGAACAATCACATCTTGATCAAATGCTTCCATACAACACAACTCTATGCAGATGATGACATATGAAGACAAGGATTTGAAAAGGGACCTGCTCAGCTATTCCTTAATTCATTTTCAGAGAGCTGTTTCCTCAGATCCTTGAGTGCATCTACCACTTCCGAATCAAGATTGTGCTTCAACAGTTTTCCTTGAAAAGAATTTGTCCTAGCAAAGCGAAAGATAGTAAATAGCATAGGAGTCAAGAGAACATTTCTAGTTTAATTCATGAACAGAGTTTTCTAAGCGATCTCTATACCTACCAATACAGATTATTTCACAATTGAAATGTACATGAGAAAAGTACTTAAATGTGCTTTCCTCCTAGAACAGAGCAGCAGTCAAGGTTCGCATTGTTTGTTTCACATCAATTGCTTTCTGAACAAAGTTTTGCAAGAACGATTCAATGTATAGTATGACCAATTATGGGCCAATTCATTTACACCTAAACCCTTCAAAATTTGATCTACTATTCAAATTTCAGAAACTTATAAAAATTATATGTGAATTTACGTGTCAACATTTGAATATTGTGAAAGTTCCAGGAATTTCGGGTTTAGAAAAAGTCAAGGTGAGCAAGCTGCAAAATTTAGAATTAGCAAAAAGTAAAAAAAAAAATTTCATCCCAAACGGAGCATATAGAATCTTGGGTAGACTGGATCTCTATGATAGAGCGTGAATCACCCTCAATTTGGACAGAGTAATAGAATAAAGTAAAAAAAGTCTTGACAAATAAAAAATTCCAGGAGGCCGTGGGACTGCAAAACTATGGAACGAACTAGAGAACATCACCAAGGTCACTAGTCACCAATGGTCGGCACTCCAAGTTTGCAATTTCAAAGTTAAACCATTATACTTAATTGGATCATTTACTCCAAATGTTAAAATAGCATCTGATAAGTGGAGGCATGATGCATATTAACCACACAAGACGTGACTGTTACAGGTGCAAAGTAGATGGTGACGAGATGCCATCTCAACTGACTCCGTTTTAGTTGGATAAGAAGTTATATTTGTGATAGTTCTTAAGGTATTTGCTGAAGGTCAGTTTCTAAGCCTAATGCCACAAGACTTTTGGATGTCGTTGGGCAGGAGAAATCTATAATTAGAGCTAACAATGTATCTGAATAACATAAGAAGCCATGAGTGGCCATCACTGCAATTCAACTTCAGCATCTGGGATTATGCTGGTGACAAAAAAAGTTCGCATGAAGTTTTTGTTTGTTGCATATACCTTTGTTCCTGAAGCATCCTCTCCACTTCCTTCTGAAATGATTTGATCTGCAATTAGATCTTATGATTGAGAAATAGTTTTTCAGTAAAATTTTACAAATTAGTTTTGCAGAACAAAGTCTTGATCAAAGAATAATTGAGTAGATGCACCATAAAACAGCACAAACTGCAAATAAATGCATAGCTGATGCATTAAATTTTCAACAAAAAGATCAAGTCCAATATGCAAGGTGTTTCTTTAAGATTGAGATTTTCATCTTATTCACTCGGATGACAAAATATATCCTGCCACTTTACTAATGAATTGAAAGTTCAATTGACAAGCAACTCCATGGAAAATCTTTTCAGAGATGCATGAAAGGTAAAGCTAGTAATGAAAAGACATTACACTGTGTACAGTGATCAACTTCGTAAAATTGTTCCACATGACCAATTCCAAGCCAGGATAAAGGAGTGAGAAGGTGCATCAATTAATTGATAGACGGCACTTCCATTTTAACGAAACCCCTATCCTCTACGAGATCGTGCAGCTCAGAAATCCTTCAAAAGCCATGCACCACGTGGCCTACTAGAGTGAGATGCACCACGCCGCTACGTACAATGGATGGGTGAGGTCAGTCCATCATATCAGGACAAATTTACCCACATGGTTTAAGCCATTAGCAGCAAATCTGATTATCAAATTAAGAGATAAAGGACCATATTTTAAGCTATTTGACACTAAAAGGTCCGAGCCCACTTCAGCATTTTCTTGACAAGACATACACTTCATATGTATCTTACCAATTTCCTGGAATCTTAAGCTTTCAGGGAAAAATGCTTGCATAAATGGCAAAATAGCACCGGCCACGAGTTTAAATCCTAACTCTCTCGCATTCAGTTCATTTATTACTCCTATAGATCCTCCAATTATCCCTTTCAGTGTGATTGATTTACATCCACTTCTTATACTTCGTATGTTGGCTCCGACTTGCACTTAAGGGCCGTCTTCCAAATTATGGTAGAAATTTATTGTTAACCAGTTTCATAGCACTTAGGCTTTTGGAAGAACAAATAAATGTCCAAAAGGTTGATGGGGGCGTTGAAGTATACCATATTACATGTATATGGCAGATTCAATGGGCCTTATATTCATGTGGTCTCTCTCCACCTATAAACTCAAGCTTTTGGTTTGGACATGTAACATCCTATCAGAGTCAAGATTCACCCTAGATTGCATCTGAGGCTCCATATTCATCAAATTAATGTGCCTTTCTTAGTCTGGTTTGCACCTGAGATGGGGTGTTAAGATATTCTACATCACTTGCTTTTGAGGTTTCAATGGGCCTTATATTCATGTTGTTCCCTGTACATAGCTTAAAATTTTGGGGTGGACATTCCAGCAGAGAGAGACAATGACAATTTGAAGGACACCTGAGCAGCAAAATAAAATGAAGAGAGAGAGAGAATTAAAATAAAAACTCTGGTTGACACAGCATTAGACTAGCTCCAGGTGGAACAATTTACACTAAGTAGGCAATTTTATTATCTTACCTCAGAAACTAATGCTTTGCAACTCCATACAAAGGCTCCCTAAAAATATCACAGTAAAATATCAGAGAATTCATAGAATAGGAAATGATCAACTATGCCAGCAGTACTAAACATCTGATATGACAGAGGGGGCCACATATGAAAGAACAAGCTGCATGTCTTAACTACAAGCTTATGAACCACAAGCTGAGAGTTCTCTTCATAGATTGAACAATTAGCCACTATCAACTATTCATGCCCTCAAAAAAAAAAAAAAACTAAGGCTATCAAACAAGAATGAGTTTTGAAATACATTAGCACGGGAAATTGACATGGACCGTGAAAAATATGATATTTGATATATAAATAGAAAACTTCAAACAACAAACACAAAAGGTTAAGGCTGAGGTTTTTTTTTTTTTTTTTTTTTTTTGGGGGGGTGTCGAGAGGCTGAGGTTTAAATGAAGAAGAAATCGCACATTGTCAGATAATTTTAAGCACTTCACATTCATGGTAAAACTAAAGGCCCAAGAGTTGCTAAGACTAGTGAATAATGACACCTTCAATGGAACTCATGGGATACATAATGTGTTGGCAAGAAAATCACAAGCTAACCTCTAGTCTGCACTTGGATAAAGCTCACTAGTGCATGCATTGTTATTCAATCAATGTTTGATTCAGCCGATAATACTACTATGCCAACTTTTGATGATTTTAGTTCAATGATGTCATCAACTTGATTTACAACTTCTAAAAAGTCTAGACATATCGTTCAGCAAAAGCCAAAAGTATAGTTGAATTGATTTGCGCTCACTGTGCAGCTGCATTTTCAGACATATCTTCCCAAGACATTTAGCTGTTTGTAAAAACAGTCAGACAGAAAAATCACAGACCAATTGATGGACATTGCTCTGAAAATCATAGAAACAAACTAAATTGTGAGAACTCATTATAACCCTAAATGGAAATGTGATAGATGACTATTTTCTCTTTATCCTCCAGACTGGATCACCACCAACCAAGCTCAACACCATAAATCTTTCCCATGACCTATCAATCTACCTCCTTAAACTTGCTTTAGTATTTAATGCATTTTTTCATCGAGCACTCCTATCATTACTTCAATGAACATAGGTTGTTCAGCTTCACAAGAATTCCATCATTTTTGTTAGCATATCACTGGCGATTTTGCTACTGAGACATGTGCAATTATGGAGGACATAATTAGAGTAAAATCACAAGTAGAAGGCCAATTTAGCAAAACAAAGTTAAAAAGCTGAACTGAATAATTAATTATAGTCAAAGGGCTCAACTGATTGTTGCTCCTAATTGGTTCCACAATTTAGTAACAAGATGTCCATTACTTAATTAGAGTTAAGGTAATTATTAGACTGCTAGAAAGTGAACAAAAGACAAATTACAGAGAAAAGTAGCTTCAACCATTTACGGTTATCTAAAGGGAAAATGACACAAATGATACTTGAACTTTGGTCAAATGTGCAATGTGGTCCATGAACTTTTAATTTCATTTGTTCAACGTGATCACTGGACTTTTAGTACATGTTGAACGTTGTCATATAGAGTTCAAGGACTAAGTTGAACATGTACCAAAAGTCCAAGGACCATATTAAACAAATTAAAAGTTCAATGACCACATTGCACATCGGATTAAACTTCAGGGACCACATTGCACATTGAGCCAAAGTTGAAGGAACATTTGCCCCATAATCCCTTATCTAACTGACCTCAAGTATCACGCAATCAATAGATTTGTGGTAGCTTTGACAGAAGATAATATGATCTAACAAGTATGAGAGGATGCATGCAGTTTTTTTTAGGAAATTGTGTGTGCTCCTTGAAACATCTTTTAATAATGTAACTGACCTCAAGTATCACGCAATCAATAGATTTGTGGTAGCTTTGACGGAAGATAATATGATCTAACAAGTATGAGAGGATGCATGCAGTTTTTTTTAGGAAATTGTGTGTGCTCCTTGAAACATCTTTTAATAATGCAACTCAACAATAACACATACTGCTCCATGCGCTGCTTGCTGCTGACAGCGATCCGAAGTCACAACCCAAACTCTGGGGCACCCATCTTCCTTCAACGCAACGACCTGTCACAAAAAACGATATAGTGTTTTAAACCTCTAATAAAGACAGAGCAAGAACAGATAGCATAGCCTTCAGAACCATCAATGGATAGATCTAACATGTCAACGCTAAAGATGATAATAAGAATAAATAAAAAAAGAAAAAGCAGAATAATAGATGATAATATTACTGATGCCGTAGGGTGGCAAACTTTTTGTCTTAGCACCAATGAAAATAAAATCTCATCGCCAGTAGATTAAAAAATAAGATGACAACTCCAGAACCTCTGTAACTGCTAAGCATTTCAACATTAGCTTCACCAACGGCCGAAGTTAAAAGCTTGCTATGTCAGTAACCTTTACAACTGCATTTTCTATTACAGCCTGACATCATTCTCACCTCTTTCTCTATCCATGCATCTGCACAAGATTCGCCGGAGTAAATTATATCTACACTGCAAAATATTGAAATTCAAGCATTAGAGAGCCTAGTTGAGTACCCTGAACTTACATGATCAAATGTAAAGGTATCCTATCGAGGACATAAAGAGTTTAGCAACATGCGAAAAATAATCATCTATTCCTCGCGACAAAATGAACTATTATTTGGACAGTGAAAATAAGTTCTCTCATGTTTAGTTTGTTTGCCATAGAAATAGCACCATCATACAATGACTTTTCAATAAGCTAAGGGTTTTGTTTTCTTGCTCTCATTTCCTATTTTAGGTTGGTATCATGGGAAGGTCGTGCTCTGTTGAAAGCAATGAAGAAGAAATACGGTTTTCCAGATTAAATACCATTGAAGGAGCAAATCAAAGGAAAAGTAGAGTTTCATGTTTGCTCTAGTCAAAATTGAGAATTTGAGATGCTCTTACTAAAGGGTACATTTTCCTCCATCATCATCACATACTAGAGATCAGGCCCGAAAAATCTGATATGGACAAAACAACTAACAGGGAATCTTTGAAAAGAAAAACAAGGGAAGATCATATTAGCACTAAAGGTGAGGTGAGGAGGTATACCATACCCAGCAAAACTTTCCTTGTGTGTTGGAAGTCCTGACATCATGGCATCAAATACAACCACCATCTTTACCTCTGTTATGGAAATGCATAGTAAGTACCAGCTGAAAGAACTTTCACACACACTTGTGCACATGCACAGAAACGTAAACACACGGCTGCACAGATAAGAAAAAAAAAATGCATACAGCCAGGGCTAAAGAGTAAAAAGCTGGATGGAGTTCTATTCAAATCTTCAAAGCTTGTCATGCATATATCTGTTACGTCAATATGTGTCCCTTTCATTCTTCAGATTAAATTGCAACGTAATCATGGTATTTGCGGTTACTAAATTATGGCACATCTAGAATTTTGTACCTTTCTAAAAATCTCAAACATTAAAGAAGCGCCTTATGAGACTATCTCTAGCAATTAGCAAGTCTAGGAAATGGGAGAGTAATTCAAGATCTCTAACTGAAATGACAGCTGCCAAAACTAATGGCCATGCAAGGATCCCTCAAGGACTCAATAACTGAAAAAAAGGGGAAAACGAAGGAGCTCAATCCCACTGCTCAATAAAGCAATACTGGTGGCAATCTCCACTAGGTCCACAGGACCTGATGAGTAAGAGTACTACTCTGCAGGGTATGTCAAAGCAAAGTGGAAGATGTTGCCCTGTAGAAGGAGCCTAAAAGTTACCATCGACGAAATATAATCTTTAAGACCCTGCTTCAAAGACACTAAACCGACAGTTGATCATGGCCTTTCAAGAGATGCAATGATTTCATCATTGGTGTCCTCAAACTTCTTTCAGGGAAGGCCATCATAGCCTGTTCTACTCAGACTATTTCAAATTTCAAAATATGGAAAAATTAGTCTAGTTTATAAGCCTTATCATACTGAACACTCAAAGAGGAGCAAAGCACAAACCTCGGAGCATGCTAAACGAAACTAGCTCATCAATCAGCTTCTGCCGAGCAATATCTAGTCTGCCACTCACAAAATGTTTCTTCAGCTTTGCCCAATATCCACAAACGTTATAACCATCCACAAGCAAGACAGGTACTGCAGTTTCTATACCCTGATTCGTACTATAATACAGTTCAGTAAGGGAACAGAACAGCCATCTCCAAAAGGCTGAAAGTTCTACAGAACAGGCTAAATTTTAAGAAAGAAACCTGGAAGGAGTATTACTGGTAGAGGGCAAGGGTAGGATCCCCGTAGAGCTCCATGTCATCATCCGGAAGGTCTTCCTTCGGCAACTTCTTCCTGCGGTAGCTGGTGGCAGGCTTAGCGATGCCAGAGTTTCTCTTTTGGAACTCCTGCGCCATTCTTACCACATGAGGCAAGACAAGAGGACAGACACACACACACACACACACCCAGAACTTTCAACCTTCAACTTCTTAAAGAAGATGCATACCTTCCACAGCCTCAGAAACTGCAAATTCTGCTTGACATTTGATGTAATTCTCGGAGGCGTCGGTTCGGAAGCCTATCAAGATAAACCTCATGAGGGCAATCCTAAGAAGATGTTCTGGATGCGAAACTATAGCGGGTTGTATTAGATTCTCTCTTCGAATCAGAATTGCATAGGTAACAGACAATGGGTACGGCTTCAAAGCACGAAAATGCAACTAAAGGCTCTCCCTCGAGCACTAGCCACCTCCTCTCGTGAAAAATAACGAAAGAAGCTGCAACGGCACACCCAATCGGCTTAATTGCGAGAAGGAATGGCGAGGAACCCAACCTGGGGAGAAGAAGAAGAATAAGAGGAGGAGGAGGGCTTCTTCTTCTTGGCCATAACCAGGACGAACTTGACGCAGCTCCCGTCCCCGTTGAGCCTCCTCCGGTCGAAGCATGCGGACGAGGCACGACCGCCGCTCGAGCTCGAGTACGAGCACGACGATCGAAGAGACGCCGCGAAATGGGACGACGACGACGAGGAGGAAGGCGGCGAAGAAGGAGAAGAAGATGATGACGAAATCGCCTTCATGGACGAAACCCACCGATCTTCACGACGACTCACGCATTGGGTGTCTGCGAATGAAGACGATACGTTCACAGCGGAAGGGTCGTTCTCCTTCTACTTCTTCTTCTTCTTCACTTCTGTCACTCCATAGCTGCGCTGCCAGAGCCACAAGTGCGACCCAAGGTTGAACTGGTGCTACCGCCACCAACGTCTCTCCGCCACGTGTCCATCCCTACGGCGACGACGGGCCCACTTTCTCCTCCTCGGTGTCGGAGTGGCAGCTAAAATGAGTGGCCGTCGTCATTCTCTCTCTGTTTTCACGCCCGACAAGAAGAACTAGCGGCGGTGAAGAAAGAAAATAACATTGTGTAAGACTCGGAATTCGGCTGGAGTTACTTCAATTTTATTGTGAAGCTAAATTATTTAGCTTAATATGGAAAAAAAATTATCAAATCAATAGATTGGATCCAAATACATTATAATTTATATTATTACATTTAATATGACGGAACGAATTGGAATCAGACGAGACGATTGTTTTGATACTTTTAATTTAATGAATTACGAAAATGAAATTGAATTGCATTTGAATTGTGTTCGATAGGATAGATTTGCTATTGTTTATTGTTTTTCGCATTCAAACATAGTTCTTCACTACTACATATGATTTGTTTCGAACACACTGCGTGAATTTGAAGAAATACTAATCACGCTTGACGACATTATAAAGTCGAGCTTTATTTACATTCGACTTGCTACTCTAGGACCCAAAATAAAATGGGGGATTGGGCCACTAAAAGCCCAACTCTGCGGGCCTCTTCCTCAATGCTGGGTTTCTAGTTCCCTACCGCTTTTGTTTGTTTTATGTGCTAAAAAAAGCCCATTTGGATCGTTCCCTTACTTAATTGGAAGGAGCCCTTTTTTGACCCAATTATTTTAAGGGCAAGAAGTGAAGTTCTCAATTCAAAAAATCAAAAATCAAAATAAAACTATAAATATGTACGTTAAAATTGGGAAATCTCGTGACATTATTCGATGGAATTCAACTGAGGAATGTGGTACCAAAAGGAGCAACGCATGGATGCAACTTCCATCGTATTTGACCGAATCCTCAGTTCGAACTGTCCAATTTTTGTAGATCAGTAGGCCTCTGGATGATTAGTACGAATGACTTTTAAAGATTATAGGGAGTTGATTGGAGTAACGCACGGGGGATAATTTCATGTTGAAAATCCAATCAAAAACCAATCAAGTTTGGATTCCTAAAATATATATATATATCAAACATAATAAAGAATGGAAATCGTTCCAAACTTCTCAATCTCACACACTGACAGTGAAAGTACGATCACCATCCCAGCAGCGGTGATGGAGCCGAGCCGAAGCCGAAGCCGACCAAATCGGGAGCCGTGTTCGTCACCGGAGCCAACGGCTTCATCGGCTCGTGGCTGGTCCGCGCCCTCTTGGACGCCGGCTACGCCACCGTCCGCGCCTCCGTCTTCCCGGGCTCCGACGCCTCCCACCTCCTCTCCCTCCCGGGGGCCTCCCCTTCCCGCCTCCTCCTCTTCGAGGCCGACGTCCTCGACGCCGCCGCCGTCGCCCGGGCCGTCGACGGCTGCGAGGGCGTCTTCCACGTGGCGTCCCCCTGCACCCTCGAGGGCCCCAAGGACCCCGAGCGCGACCTCCTCCTCCCCGCCGTCCAGGGCACCCTGAACGTCCTCGAGGCCGCGAGGCGCTCCGGCGTGAGGCGCGTGGTCCTCACGTCCTCCATCTCCGCCCTGGTCCCCAACCTCGGCTGGCCTCCTCACAAGCCCTTCGACGAGTCTTCCTGGACCGATCTTGACTATTGCAAGTCTCGCCAGGTCAAAAAAGTTCTTTTCTTTTATATTTTTTATAGCAGTTTGAATGTTCCCCTTCCTTAAAAATGTCGACTTTTTGTTTTTCTGTTTTGTTTGGCGTGCAAGAATGCGTTGATTGAAACAACTGTGCAGCATTTCATGGTCATATATAGTGTGAATGAATTCAGTCGTTGTAGCTATTGCATTCAGAACATTGCCCAGAATATGTTAGAGCTCCACGTCAGGTTTCATGAGCTATTGCGTATGTGCGTGTGAGATTTTGTGGAAGCTTATTAGATGAAAACGTGATTTAATATTTAATTATTCTGATGCTGTGGAAGAATTACCGGTCCAACTCATTACATAGCATAATGCATTTGTTGCCACGACACACACCAAAATTGGGTTCCCTTACTTTGTCGTGCAGAAATGGTATCCAGTGTCGAAAACTCTGGCAGAGAAGGCGGCATGGGAGTTTGCAGAGAAGCATGGACTGGATGTGGTCGCGATAAATCCGTCCACGTGCCTCGGCCCTCTATTGCAACCAGGTCTCAACGCAAGCAGTGCTGTGTTGCTGCAGCTGCTTCAGGGATCGACAGATACTCAGGAATATCACTGGCTTGGGGCTGTCCATGTTAGAGATGTGGCCAAGGCACAAGTCTTGTTGTATGAGACACCGGCTGCGTCCGGGAGATTTCTCTGCACAAATGGTATCTATCAGTTCGGTGATTTTGCTCAAAGGGTCATGAAGCTCTTCCCTGAGTTTCCTATCCACAGGTTTGCATCTTCAAAGCTTGTAATGTTGCACGGTTGATCTTTAAAGAACTCTTCTTATAAATCTTTGCCTATGCTTCTAGTGAAGAACCAACCCAAATGATTAGTAATATTTGAATCTATTAGGAAACATATTGTTCTATTGTCCCCCCAAGATATTTCTCTAGTAATTCTTTGCTTTTTGCACATTTTATACAGCATGGTGAACTTCACTTTAGTAATGGTGATGAGTTTTGTAGAAATGGTCCAGTGAAGGAAGATGATGGAACTTCTGATGGTTTACTTTTTGATATATGTTGGATACCTATATCAATTATCCAGTTCCAGTGTCTTCATGGAAGGACTCATTAGAAATTACGATCATTCTTGCCAGTTGAACATCTTGCATCTTGATAGGCTATGGAAGCACTGACGGATTGGGATTTGGTGACATATATGTATCCTGGTGTCTGATTTTTGCAAGTAACTGAACGTGGGACATGTGTACTTAGTATTAAATAATCCAATTTTGGATATTAGCACATTTTATGTGAATATATACATATATATGTAAGGGCTTGTCTAGATCGACTTTTACTTTTTTACTTTTCCTTTATCCAAATATTGCGGCTCATGCACTTTTAATTTTTGTTTTTAAATCTGAAACACTTGAGACTTTCACAAAGTGCTAATGTTTACATTCACTTATAATTTTTTGAAATTTGAATAATAGTTGTAATCTTGGTTCAAATAATGGATTCTGGCCAATTGAAAGGATGGCGAGTAATTTTTACTTTTAGTTAGGCTGAACCAAACGTTCCCCGACATAATTGAGAACTCGAAGCTCAGGAAAATGTGAAAGTCTACAGCTTTCGAGGACAGTTTTTTCTTCAATCAAAATGTATGGTGCTGTGTCTTTGAACTTCTTGCATAGTGGTTTCATGCAATAGAATATTGAAACAGGGCATGCTTGATGGCGAAGTGTCTTTTAACACATGACCTTGTCTATGTTCATGTCACATCTCCTATGATCTGTCTGCCTCAACTACCATTTGCTAAAGTCGTTCAACATTTCCTTTAGTAATCTTTTGTTATTTCCCAAGGATCTACTATTCTGGAAGATAGTTTTTGTGCTCACCATCTGCTCCTTTTTCTAATTGGGTTCTCACTACTTTGGTATATGATAGTTTTATTGACGGGAGTCTAAGGTAGACATTGTCTATCACATGCATGCTTACTTTTTTTTTTTTATATTCTCTCCTTTGGCATCATCACTGTACAGTTCATATTCTTGAATAAAGTCTTGTTTTAGCTTCTTATACATACTTCAGGCTTCTTGAATTGCTCATTGCCCCTGATTGGGTTTGAGAAAGCAATATTCCATCTTCAAGAGCTTGTGCTATAGCAGATAGAGCTTTTTATTGAATTGCAATCATTAGCTTTAACTAAAACAGGTTAGTGGGGTAACATAATCATTTGTCTGCATGATTGCAGAATCTGCAGCTAGCAGATGGTTATGTAATTTGC
The DNA here is from genome assembly GCA_014182845.1 of Corymbia calophylla. Lineage (NCBI taxonomy): Eukaryota > Viridiplantae > Streptophyta > Magnoliopsida > Myrtales > Myrtaceae > Corymbia > Corymbia calophylla. The sequence goes on along the minus strand of CM024699.1, from coordinate 289,120 downwards.
TGAAGTCCTGTACATTTGGCATTTCACCAAGCTGATCCTTCTTTTTGAGTTTTTGTACCAAATGGAAGAAAATAGAATATATGATTCAGCATATTGATGCAATAAGTAACCAAACGGGATGTAACAATGCCTCTGCTGTTCAAATGGCAACATAAATTAAATCTTATTCCTTCTTTTGGTTTCTTCAGAGCGCAACTAATGCCTTTATTATACCTTACCAAAAAAACTAATGCCTTTATTATGCCATTGGATAATGTCTATTTACTTTTTTTATTGAATCCTTTTTTCCCTCAATCAAGTCATCTAGATGTAGTCTTCTTGTATGTAAAGCAGCATTCCCAATCACGACTCTTGTTGCACAGGTTTACGGGAGAAACCAATCCAGGTTTGGCAGCATGTGAAGATGCAGCGAAGAGATTGATTGATCTGGGGTTATCCTTCACACCTCTTGAAGATGCCATCAGAGATGCAGTCAAGAGCCTCAGAGCAAGAGGCTACTTGCAAGGATAATCACATTGCTAGGGGTGTTTCTTATGTCTTACTTTGCTAAACTAAACTAATTGCAGTGTTTCAGTTTTTTCCGTTTGTTTAATCCCTTGGTCCTCTGAGCTAACGAGTAAAGGTGCTTCCGTAATCATAAGTTTAAACTTCTTTGCAAAATGTGTTTGTTCTTTGAAATCATTGCCCTCTCTTTTGGCTGCACATGGAAGTGCAACTTGTGTTGTAGCCTTAAAGACTGGAACTTGTACAGATGACAGATTCTGCATCTACAGATAATGAATATTCAATAATAATTTAACAGGGTCTCTGCTGCTAACATGTGCCTCCGAAGAACGTAAAGAAATAACTTGTCGTTTTAGTGTATGTCCGATGGGAAACTGAAAATGATTTTATACGACTGTCTTGTAACGCTGTGCTGAGATGGTATGTTTCTAGTGGGGACGTGTTTGTGCATTTCTCGGAATTATTGAAAAGGATATCATTCTTCTATATTCTCACAACAGAAAAGATTCAATACAAGTACAGCGAAACCAACAAAATCAATCACAATTTACGAGATGTTAATGTTAGGAGTATATTTCAAATTTCTGGTGCGTTAAGTTATTATAGATTATTGCTTTCAATATTGTCATTTGCTTGGTCCATGCGGATTGAGCGAGGGAGATGTGAGTGGCAGCAGCCAATGCACATGATGGAGGGGCCAAAGCAGCTTGAATGTGGCTCTGGAATTTGGTGTCTTTTTATCTCCCAGCCGATCTTCTGGCTGTTTTGCCCAAAGAAAGCAGCACTCCATGTGCACCATCTTCCCCCACATTAGCCTTTTTGCGACAAAGGAATCTGTCTTTTATCCATACCTGTCATCTGTGAGAGTGCGCGCGCTCGCAAGAGAGGGAGAGCGATAGAGGCAGAGAGAGATGATAAGGAATATTAAGATAATTTGTTTTTCCATTTTTCTGTATGCTTCCTTGAGGGGTAACCACGTAGCATGTAAAGAATATATAAGATGGTTTCAAAAGGAGGGAAGATGACCAATGTGCGAGAATAATAATGGGAAGTGGGGAAGGGATCAGCATCTGAGCCGAGGTGATTGCTGCACATGACCAAGCCAGATCCCCACCATTTCTCCCTTACATAATACCATCACAATCTCTCTCTCTCTCTCTCTCTCTCTCTCTTTCTCTCTCTCAAAAGCCTATTAGTCCACTACTTCTGAGGAGTCGGCATAGTTTGAGCCATCAAAGATCTTCAAGAGAAAAGGAAAGGAGTTGGTTAGGGAGGAAGGAGTTGATCGATGCCCCAAGAAATGAGCAGCCCTTCTCCTTGTACCAGATCCTGGTAAAGCACAAAAGACCCCTCTTTTAGTTTCACTGTTTCATTCCATTCAGGAGTGTCTATCATCATGTCTCTTTCCCTCTGAATGAGCTTCTCTTTTCTGAATTGTGCTGCCTTTTCCTCTGTACTTGAAAACTCAAAAAAAAGGTCCATCAGTGAGGAATCCTTGAGAAGGTATGTGCACTTCGCGAGTGACAGCTGCATCCAGGAGTTGCTCTCGGCTTCAGTTGGGAATGACGGTGGAAGGTTGTGACAGTGAACGGTGATGGAGTGGAGATATCGAAATGCAGGAGTGGTCCTCTTCACACCTTCCGCAGCCGCTGGCTCCTCAAGTCCCTCTTGCCCCACCAATTCATCACCGTTGCCACCGCAATTGACGCTGCCAAGGTAACACAATCTCCATCACTTAAAACTAGTACAGACCTAAATGGATTCTGGGTTTGCCAGTCTTCAACATTGAAAAGTTCAGTTCTGTTTATGGAGTCAAAAGGCTAAGTTCTCATAGCTCTAGAGGATTTAAAAAGAACTATTGCTCCATCTATCAAATGATTTTAATTTGCTATTTTTTACCGTCTCATCATTTTCTTGTGACATTCACAATTGGCTGGAATTTCCATGTTGATTTTGATTGAACCAGCAATGGGACCCTGATTTGGTGGAAGCCCGGTACATAAAAGATGTTGAAGATAACCTTAGCATTATCCGTCTCAGGTTTGGAGAAAATTCTAAGCCCCTCTTCAGAAACCGCGAGTTCATTGTCTATGAGCGCCGCGAGACCATGGAGGACGGCACTCTAGTAAGCAAATATCCTCTGCCCTAATCTTTAAATAGGGTTCTCAGCCAATTCGGGAGTTAATTGGTTTACATGGATTGAAGGTGGTTGCAGTGGCTTCGCTGCCAAAAGAAATAGCTGCTGGGTTGCACCCAAAGCAAAACAATGTGATAAGAGGACTACTTTTGCAGTCAGGTTGGGTTGTTGAGAAGCTCGATGACGATTCCTGCATGGTCACATATGTTATTCAGGTAGGCATCACATGATTGTCATTATTCCCAATATGCTAGTGCCAAAGCCAAAGATTCAGTATCATAAATTCCCCATCGCTTCCTATTAACGCCTCCCTTTTCTGTTTATTAACTTCTTTTTCCTATTGCAGCTGGACCCTGCAGGATGGTTGCCCAAGTTCTTTGTGAACCGGATCAACACGAAGCTGGTGATGATCATCGGAAACCTTAGGAAACTGGTAGCTGCCGAGGCCTAATACAATATGATCTCTCTCTGTAATGTGTGGAGTGAGTGTAAAAGTCGGTTGATGCCGAGCATCCATATATACGTATATTCCCATAGCAGAAGATCCAGAGCTGCAGTTATGCTTTTACCATCCTGTCTAGAAATGCTTAGACGGCAGCTGGACATTTCTATAAATTCTCCTTTTTAATTCCATGAAACCATAGTAGAATAGGCCAAGGTTTTGAATTGAAGGCTGTTTCCTCTGTGAGGTTGTCCTTCCTGGGTGAGATGTAACCATGGAGACTTGACCCATGCCATGTGAACAGATAATAAGGTCAAGGACCCCAGTCATCATCCAGTAGTGGTTGCTTTACACAATCGAAAACACCCTTTCTAGTCTATTCGTCCGTTCAACTTTCCAGGGTCAAAATCCAATAGGAAAAGCAGAGCGGGTCGCACACGCATAGCGTACCGTGTTCCACACCCAGTGGAAAAAGTTTTCTTCCCCTTCTGTTGCGTGGTATCAACTTCTAGTACCCACATTGCAGCCAACATCGTCCAAACATCCACTGTGTTTCTGCTGACGAATGATTTCCAAATTGAAAAGTAGTGGAAAGCGGCCACTAACTTGGGTAAATGGAGAGGTGCCTTCTTCCATTAAGATTGGCCTTTCCGGGGGATCCACCTTGTCAGGATCGCTTTTTGAGTTTAAATTATACACTAAAGTTTGAATTTTTACTGGCCCTGATCAAGTCAAGTCTGATAGAAGAGTGTTGGAAGGACTCACCACTTGAAGCTTTTCTTTAAGGGTGAGGGTCCAAGCTTTGAATGAATATCTTCAAAAAATCTAGTCTTCATTTGAATCCGACATGAGTGGCTTTCCCTCTTTTGGCGCTATCCTGGCTACAAGCTTTCCCCTAAAAGTGTTTCAACAACTTTTTATCTTGCTTAGAGGTAGAGGCAGCCCTTTCCTAGGGCGGACCGCACTAGGTGCGCCAAGATCATAAAGAGTCCAAGTACACCAGAACCGTCAGATTGGTGGCATCAATCGAATTCACAGGCCGTGATAAAAGGAGCTCATTATGAGCCTAATGCATCTTAGCAATTTGCCTATGGACTAGTTCCTTCATGATCCCTTGCCTTGTAGGGTAGTCTTTCTTCATCAAGTCTACCATGAGCAGCCCTTTTCAACTGTTGGTTGAGGGCTCTCAGCTTGAGAAATCGCCACTAAAGTCAGCCCATTAGGTAAGACTACGAAGGGTCGAGTTACCATAGTTTTTGTAGGACGAAGGTTCCCCATGGGAGTGAGTGAATGCCTTTGGGACCCCGTCATGTGATTAACCTAACCTCATCAAACGCCTGACATTTGACAACTTTCTCACAGTAGAAATAATCCGGCATTCTACAAATTATGATAGGGATAAGTACAACGGGAGTGCCACAACTTGGCATGGAAGGACACTTAAGTACCAAAACTTACAAACGGTACACTTAAGTGTCACTTTTAAAAAAAAATTGATCACTTCAGTGCTAAGTCGTCGGAATCCTGCCGAAAATCCTAAATGATAATTTTTTATTAATTTTTTTGCCTACGTGGCTCTCCGAAAATTGAATCAACGAAAAATCAACGCAAAACAACGTTGTTTTGCGTTGACATGGATTTTAAAAATTATTAATTAAATAATATAAATAATTAAAAATTATTATAAAATTGATTAATTTTAAAAAAAAAGGGGAAGGGGGAACGGCGAGGGCCGTGCCCTCCTCGCCGCCGCCGCGTCGCCGCCGCCTCACCATCACCCCACCATCATCGGGAAAGGCCAGCGACGATGGGCGAGAGTTGGCCAAGGTCGACTAGGCCCGGCCGACCTGCGACGAGGGTCGCGACCCTCCCCCAAATCCAACGAGGGTCGCCGGCCCTCACCCAGTCGAGCTAAGGGCCGCCGCCGCCGCCTGCACCGGCTCCCCGGATCCGATGAGGGTCGCCGGCCCTTGCCGCAGGTTGGCCAAGGTCGCCGGCTCCATCGGCCGACCCCGGCCAACCCCGCCGACCCGCCCACCGCCACCGCCCTTCCTAGCGATGGTGGGGCGGCGGCGGCAAGGATTGCACAGCCCTTGCCGGTTCCCCCTTCCCCCCCTTTTTTTAAATCGATTTTAAATTTTTTGTTAATTTGACGTGGCAATTTTTTTTTTATTAAAATTGCTAAGTGTATTTTTTATTTTGAAAAAAATGCTCCGTCAGCAAATAAACTCGCCGGAAAATGGACACGTGGCAGTTTGCCGGATTTTCTCGCTGTTGGCACTTAAGTGATCCATTTTGCTCCGATTTTGACACTTAAGTGTACCGTTTGTAAGTTTTGACACTTAATTGTCTTTCTATGCCATGTTATGACACTCCTGGGTTCGTAAAAAGGAAAAGTTCATCAATATTGCACAATTACCTATGATTTAGGGGGGATTTAATTGGAAAGTCCCAAACCTTTTTATGCAGAATGAAATCTAGTCCTAACGTGTCAATGAAAACCAATGTAATCTTGAACCTTTGCAAGAAAATGCAATAAAGTCCTGGTGCCAATCTTGGCTAGGTTTTCTTACATGGCAATCCAATCACCTCTTTTGGTTCGACATGTTACGAAAACCTACTAACATGGCTGTTGCTCGAACGAAATGAGATGGTATCAATTTTTTTCCTCATCAGAATTCCTAGTCTTCTCTAATTGATGTCACACAACACCTCCGACATCCCCGGCCGACCCCACTAGCTCATCTGCACTCGACTCCTCTACCCATCAGCCTCCAACGTTGCAATGATTGGACCATGACATCGAAAAATGGGACAATTTAATTGGCCGGACGACTTAATTGCATTTTTTTGCAAAAGTTTAGGATTGTACTAATTCAATTGAAAGGTTGAGGATTCATGTTCCGTGCAAAAGACTAAGAATAGTTTTCCTATGATCATGATACGCTTTTGGAGGCGCCCGGGTCTTCAAACCCATTCTCTATGGAAGGGTACGGCATACACTTTGATGGAACGCATGCATTGAAACGTTGGACATTGCTAGCGTAATATTGGCCTTGGGCGGGACCCAACGGAAAAAAAAAAAGAGGAAAATGTTGACTCAGTCAACAAGCAGAACAATGGACTTTCGGCTATTAAATATATAAATGGGACGGAGACGCAGGAGAAACAAAAAGGAAAAGGGGAAAAGGAAAAAAAAGATAAAAAAAGATAAAAGAGGGAAGAAAGTGAAGGAGTTTTTAGCATCCGTGGGGACCTTGCCAAGTTAATTCAATTTTCTTTCGTACCGTTCGGATTACGATATCATCGGTATGTACAGTTGTTGTGAGCATTCTCAAGTTCCTTGATTAGCGGTGAGTAGTACGAAATACTACAAAGTTGGACTTTTGAGTATCGTTTGAAATTGCGTCTTTCAATTACTCTTATTCTTATAGAATTCAAGTCGTGACAGTTAATATTGTGGAGTTTGTAAATTCATATTATTATAGTAGTGCATAATCATGATGAGCATCTAAATGAGTAGGTTCGTGCTACACAATTGACATCACAATGGCAACATTAATTGCATTTTCTGAAGGCGAATGAGCCAGATGAAGATGAGTCTTGAGAATGGAGGACCTCGTGAACCAGCAAAATGAAATAGTGTAATCAAAATCAATTCCTTCTACAAGGTCAAAACATGATAATTATAAAAGAAAAGCTGTAAACTTAAGATACGGATGCTAATTCAACTATAAACATTTTAACGATGATCAATTTAATTCTAAACCTTTTGATAGTTTGTTAATATGATCCTTCCCATCAATTTTGGCTAAACAAAAGCAAATGACAACTTCACGAGTCGGATCAAGATTCCCCAAAGATCATACTCCGATGTCATGTACGAAGAATTGAAAGGAATGGAAGGCGACCCTTGGAATTAATCGCCCAATACTAAGTATCAGGTCCATCTTGTTCACGACGCCGCATGAGAAACGGCAGCATTCAATCGAGCAACTCAGGTCCACGCAAAGCAAACTCCAAATTTAATAAGCACCCGCCCTCCAAATGTTTGCTCAATTGACCAGGGCAGTCGAACATCGATGTCCAATTGGTAACACCAAAAGTTGACTCAGTGGGCTATGGACAGTCAATAAGGCCCACTAGGCTTGAAGTGGCTATATAGATCCGCAGGATTCCGAATATAGCCACCAGGATTTTCAGTCCCCTGCTCTACCAGCTGAGCTATCTCGACCATTACTTACATAGCTATCAAGGGCTTGGTACCGACCACCATTCGGGAATAAGAGGATAAGAAAGAGGCTAGTTACCAAAGCACTCGATGTTAACCACTTCAAGAATAAGGTGATATAGTTATTGACAAAACACTGAGTATGTCGGGATGAACTGAAATTAAAACAATAACCGTCGGAGCAGTTTTTCGCACTACTCCACTATAAATAGCCAAAGAGAAGTTATTTTAAAGAAAGGGAAAATTTTGACAAAGAATTCAATACGATAGTTATTTTATCTACATCTTGCATTTACTTTCAAGTATATTTTTAGACTTATCTTCTTGAATCGTTATTGACATTAGATTAGTACTAGTCACTTCCTTTCCGATACACAAAAATCCTACGAGCCAAGAACAATCTCGGCAAAACACGAATAAATGAAAAGCATAAACCCCTACAATAGCCAATAGCGCGAGTAGAACGAAACCACCGGTTGTTGCGCCAATAATGATTCTGATGTTCGGCGGTCTTTTGGATGTAGTTGGTGTTGGTGCTTGTGCTTCTGTGACTGAGAGTGATGAGGAAATGAAGATGGTCTAGATAGACAAGGCAGCCGAATGTGTCTCTGTTGAATAGTCGGAGAAATGACCAGCAAAGTTCGGGTACTGATTGCCGATAAAATAGAAAGGCCCGAATACTTTTGGGGGCTTGTAAGTCTGATTACTGAGCGCAAAGTCGATACTGTTTATGCTAGTCGGATTGAAACTCACCCCCGCCAATGGGAAGACCACGAGATTCAGTCGAAGGTAATCGGATGAATCCTCGTGTGGATTGCTCAGAGAGACGGAATCTACTGGAAGTCGATAGGACTGAAAAGAGATCATCCTAGAGCTTTTGAGGTTTTCAAAATAAGTTGAGTTTCCTAGACCTGAGAAAGAAAGAGCTCTGAATACTAGAGTTCCAGAATGAGGATAGCTACATTTACAGTTGGGGCTGGACGTATGATTTGAATTGCAAACGACCAGAATGCAATTATTAGGCGGTGTCGAGTATGAGTAGGTGTTGGATTGTGGAATGGCAATGGTGCAGTAACTTTGCCCAGCTGCTCCTGTTTTTGACAAACTGGCTTACCAACGAGTCTGCAGAAATACAATAATGTGGACACAACATCAGCAGAAAAAAAAAATGCGATAAAAAGAAGCATTCTCGATTCGTCTTGTGACAAAGTGAGTGGAAGAGCCAAAGAGCTTTAAATGACTTACATCACCTCGACGCTGTAACCTCCAGAACTCTGCTTGAAGTTATCAATAAAATTGGTGTGCAATCAATGAGTTGCAACTGATTGCTGTGACTGGAGCCCATATCCATGGTTCCATTCAGCCGGTTGTTTCTCAAGACCCTGCCATGACAGGAAAATTTCACCCTTTCAGCCATCATCTCAAATGTCCAAGTTGAAACGCACCAGGAAGTCGATTGAACGAAACAGGTGGAGTTTTGAAGAAGCATACGTACATTACATAAAGGTAAATATTGAGATCAAGATGATGCTTACACGCTTTGCAAAATGAAAAATGCTGAAAAGGAGGACAGGTAGCACTCCTCGAACTTGCGTGCATTCAAGCCTTCTGAAATTGGTAAAAGCTATTATTTACTTAATGATCTTCTATCTTTATCTTTAGAAAAGAGGAAAGAGATGGCCAGTCCGAAACCCACAACAGGAAAACAAGGAAATGCCATGTTTTATTTCAAGGGGGAGTTGAAGTGAATTGATGGAGACAAAAGACAGATTGGGAAACGTAAAATGTTGTCAAATACTGTAATGTTGGAATCCATGAAGGTATATCTATCGCGTCAAAACTATTATTTTTAAGTCCCTACAAATCCACCTTTGTCAATTGAAGTCCATGTTTTACATAGTCATAGTGGGACAACAAGCAATGGCAAATTCATAACTAAGGAAAAGAGTTGAAGATTGTCTTTTACATTTCACCACATGCTATGTTTCCCTCAAGAACTCATAAATGATCAGCAATTACACCGTGTGCGAGTAGCTAATTGTAAGACTATTATTACTTACAGGTAGTTGAGGGCATTCATGCTAGTGAGGTTGCGCAATGGACCGGTTAGCCTGTTGTTGCAAAGAAGACTAAAAAGATCAATTATAGTGATATGCATTAGAAAACAGTGAAATTACACGAACAGGATTATGTTTTGCTTACAGTTCTTGAACAAATGTAAGATTGTTGAGATTTCCAGGGACTGCACCACTCAAAGAGTTCCTATCAAAGCGTCCGTGACCATTGAAATAGGTTAAACATTGACCCGAAGTGCAATGAGCACAAGGGAAGTAATCCTCATGAGGATTGTGTAGGACCATAAATACTCACACAACTTCCAAACTCTGCACCAGTCCAAGAGTGGAAGGGATGCTACCTGGGAGCTGATTCTTGTCAAAAAGCCTGCCTAGTTAAAAAAGTTTATGAGGATTCTTATCTTAAAATATTCAAAAGGTTCTCGTCAACACAACCCATGCCACATAGGACGGTGGCGTCCACATCAACAATTTATAGCTTAGATTGTCCAAATGGACTGAATTAGTATTAATTTGAAAAAATTTAGAATTAAATCGATCTAATTAAAATGTTTATGATTAAATTAGTACTAATGTAATACATTTAAGAATTTTTTTTTTATGCTTTACTCTCCTTATAAACTCATTACCTAATACAAATAATCAAGAGTTGCAACCCTTACGCTCATATTAATAAGTATTCTCAAACAGGGTCCATTTGAGTGTTGCTCATTGAATGTGAATACCTCCTCATAAACTCATTAGCTAATACAAATAATTGAGAGATATGATCCTTATGCTCATGTTCATAAGTATCCTTGCCTTAAGTCGAGCCTCTTGGGCAGTAGATTCTTCCTTCATTCTTTTAACAATACCAATTAATTTTTTGTTCATTCAATGTGATTCTGACGAGTGCATTATATGTATTAAATTGAATCTAGTCATCAAATATAATGAGACTCATGTAGGCCCCACATAAGACCCACCAACTATCTGAATTCAATTCAATGTGTACGCTGAACTCATTGGAATTGGGCTGCTCAGCCTTCATCGCTAAAGAAGGCAATATTTAGCTAAACATTCTAATTTTTCTTGGTATGAAAAAGGAATAGGTACTAACTCTTCTCCCGGGTGAAAGAATATATTAAGTAATATTCATCAATGTTATCGATAAGGCATTTGAATATGTTCCTTCTAGTACGAAAAGCAAGCCTCATTATCTCACAAATGGGAATCGAATTAAAGATTGATCCGACCTCAATATAACATATATATATATAAGTTTCATAGCTTTTAAACACGTACATTTGTCAGACCCAAAAAATAAACTCATACGTTTGAATCTAGTCGCGAAGGGAAGGGTTCCGATGAAAAGGGGAAAAAAAACAGCTCCACCTCCGGGTCGAAGTTCCTCTTCCTTAGGCTGGGTAATTGTCAAAGTAGCACCACCTCCCAAGGAAGAAGCAAAGCCAGCTCCACCAGCTCCCGAGGATGAGAAAAGGAAGGAAGAGGGAAATAATCTACCTCGGAAGGGTCAAAAGGGGTGAAGAATGCTGGAGCAGCTCTGCCATGGAACCATGAGTTCAATACATCTATATGCATAATGGAATAAGATCGTGGATCAAACGCCTCGTCAAGTCCGACAGTCCAAATTACAAGAACACACTCGTCATGTAAGCCCATCTTCTACTGTAAAACCCGGGTTAATTTGAGTTTTGCTCGTTGGTTGCGATAATACTTCATCGTGAGTTATGTTTCCTCATCATTTCCTCGTACAAATGATGAGAGATGTGGGCCGTGACCAATAAGGTGAAACGACAGAGAGGGTTATCACGAAATAATAGAACACCAAATAATTCGATCATTTTCTAAGGTATATTATAATAATTCAATGAGGAACAATATGGTTTTGCTTTATTTTCACCATAAACTTAGCTTTGTCTTGAAATATTTGGCACGAGTGGTGAACTCAAATATAAGCAAAGCAATGGAGAAAATTCTTGGATGATGTCAGCTTGTTCACAAGTCATGTGCGTTGATCTCGGGTTGTCATGATGAACCCAATAATTTCAAGCTTATTGAGAATGAAATTGCAATTTTCCCACCCTTTTAACAACATAATTATCTCAAGAGTCTACTGAAGTACCTCCTTCTTTCAATAATAAAAATATTGTTATTAGGGTGCTACCGACTACTACATCATAATCCTAGCAAATACTAGTTCCATGATCAAATCAGAAATTACAAAATTCACGCCCTACAGTCATCCCTCTTCTTCTTTTTTCTTTTTCTTTTTTTGCTTTTCTAATGACAACCATTGAACTCTAGCCGGTGATCCCCGCACAAAAAAAAATGAAAAGCAAAAACAGCATCTTGAACTATTGATAAAAACGCACATAGAATACGATGCTTTCTAAGGTTTTTGCTCTTTAAGCAACTTTAACGACCTTAATGTTCAATCAAGTTAGGGACTTTCTTACACGGATTCGATGTAAATTGATTCCTATTTGCAGTTCAAATTGGCTTAATTGGCCTATGGTGTAAATCATTATATTTGATGACTAGATTCAATTTGAAATATTTAATAAACTTACCAATTTTTTTTCTCACCAAATCACATTGAATGAACAAAAAAACTAATTGATATTGTTAAAAGAATGCGGATAGAATCTATTGCCCAAGAGGTTCAACTTATGGCAAGAAGTATGGCGTGTGAACATGAAAAATTTCTTCCATGTAATTGTTCACATTAACAAGTGGCTTCTAAAGCATTTCTAGTATATCACCTAAATGAGATACGTGAAGGTGAGGCAATCACCAATCTATCTTCTAATCTTTAGATTGGCCTTCTCGGCCTCATGAGACTATAGCCTAGGTGTGTTCGGAAAGGAAGAGAACATGCGCTATTACATGGTCTTCCTCATATTGAAGGTGATTTAATTATGACCACTGTATACTCTTTTTACTGTCTGCCTGTATGTAACATTGGCAGTAGGATTAATTTAGCTAGGTGCTTAAATTAGCAATGCTCTTTTCTTCATAACAATAATACGGTTTACTTTTCACTAGCCACTGGAATGCTATGATTGGACATATAATGTCGTGAAATTTTGTAAATGCACTAAGCACTATCACTGTAATTGATGATGTATATATAGAAATAATGTTCCAAGTGATATTAGTCAAGTGGCAATAGAAATGTTTTAATTCATCAGTCATCTGTTAGGAGCTCGATTTGTAACTTGAAGAAGCACTTTTTATCAGGGCAAACCCTTTTTGGTAATATAGGTACCTTCATGAAAGGGCTTATTATACTCAGATACGAATTAAAGAAGGCCATTTCAAGCAGCTTAAACAGATAAAAAGACCAAATCATAGACATGAATCTCGCTACTTGCACAACATTGACAGGTCCACATGCAATTTGGGATATATGGGAGAGAAGTCACAAGAATATAGAGAAGAGGATTACACACATGACGCTCGCAAAATAAAAACTTGAGCCCTTTTTCCCAATAGTTGCCTCCAATTATGGTTTCTAAATTATCCGCCGCCACATCACACATTCAAGATAAACATGGATGGGGCTTTCTTACCAAGTGCGAAGATGGGCTCGGTGGCTTGGATCTGTCGCAACTCCACTGGTCGGATGCTGAGCGATGACGCCAAATCGGTGCCAACGGTGTCTCCGATGATGGTCGAAGCACTCGCGATTGCAGAAGTCCTCGGCCATCTGTGTAATCTGCCCTATTTTGCACAGATGGATGACTGTGGTGTTTCCCCAAACAACGCCGTTCAACTTGAAACGGATTGCCAAGTCTTGGCTGAAGCAATTCTGCACCCTCAACAGCTCACGTGGGAGGCGCGTGTGCTTGTCCAGCACCGTAAAGAATTTCTGTCGTGTTTACCCAATGTTCAGATCAGATTTTGTAAGCATGAGGCTAATATGGTTGCAGACTGGATCGCTAAAACATATAGGAAAAAGGGCCTATTAACAAGTTGGGTCCAGTCCCCCCTAATGTCTATGGAACTTGCTATGTATCGATGCCCAAATATCGGGCCCCTCCATTTTGAGCTAAATTAATGGAAATTTCTGTTTCGACAAAAAAAAGAAAGTCCTTGCTCTGAACATGAACTAGAAAGGGACAGAAACAGTGAACTTACAGAACTTATAATTTAGGTAGTTGTCCAATGGCTCCCGAAAGCGAACCTGTCCAACCCAGGCTCGACAACGTCCTCAAATTAAGAGAGTCCAATTAATTGCAGGTATAGAAAGAATTAATAAAGGCGGATTGTCAAACTTAATGTCAAAAAGGGATGCTCAAAAACTTACATGGAAGTAATGCGAGAATTGATGCAGCCAATCCCATCCCCATCATCTCCACAAGGATCAGTCCTCACCCAGTTGGGCGGTGTATTTTGCCAATCACTCGTCTGTCACTTATCCAACATCTTCTGTATGAATCTGAGGATCCCAAAAGTCTTAAGAGCAAGTTGCTACAAAGTAGTCATTCATCTATTATCCAGGAGAGCTCAAGCAGGAAAACGAAAATTTTGGAAGGATAGATACATCATCCGACAGTAGCTGCTCTAAAAATGTCTAGAATTTTAGTTGCTTGAATAGCAACCAACAGCATGATCTTTGTACCAGAGGGGTCTCCTAGCAACTGAGGACTCCCTCATCTAACGAAAGTAGCATGATCTTTGTACCAAAGCCCATTCTAGCGATTGCTAACTTTTTGTCCGATTGACTTACCGATTAATTTTCCCGTCACCAGCTTAGTTACCAATGTGATTTGGTCTTTTTCTTTTATCAACTTGTCTCATCTCTGAATGGAAAAAGCTTATTTTATCCTTCATAAAATTTTATTTACATTTCTTATCAACTGCTTTAATTTACCAACTATGATATGTAATTATCAACCTTCTTCCGTGCAACTTATGATTTTTTTAAATTACCTTCTAGATTACCAACTCTCATTGGAATTGCTTGCCGACATTTATCTTTTTTGTTAAATTTATGAAACTATCTATTGAGTTATAACTTATATATGCGTTACTTACCAACTTTCGAAGTTTACCGACTGTTTTTTGAAATTGCCAAGTTCGATTAGAATGATTACCAACTTTTTTGTAATCAAGTTACCAACTAATTTTTACTTACTTGTATACTTGATTTTTTTGTTATTAAATTACTGACTTCTGTTAATTTTGACAAAAAAAGTACTTGTTTTATCTTTTACCAATTTTATTTACATTTCTTAGTAGTACTTTAAATCGATAAACTATTATATGAAATTACCAACATTTTCTGCATGACTTACCAACATTTCTTCAATTGGTTGAGTTACCAACCATTATTGACTCTCATTTGAGTTGCTTACTAACTTAGATATCGATGTTTAGGATTGTACTAGCTCAATTGAAAGGTTAAAGATCCTATTACCTTCCATGCAAAAAGCTTAGGATTTTCGAAATAATGTCCTGTGATCATGATATGTACTATAACTTACTTTTGAAGGCACCAGGGACACCGAGTTCCCGGGTCCATTCTTTGTGGAAGGGTACAGCATACACTTTGAGCAGCACACATGCATAGAAACGTTGGGCATTGCTAGTATAGTGGAATTTACAAATTCCTTCGAAATATTCTTGTAGCAGTGCATGATCATGATGGGCATCTAAATCTAATGACCGTGTTCGTGCGGCGAGCAATTGAAATCAAAATGGCAGCGTTTTCCCCCAAAGAAGCATTCGGGTCATGATTAGCAAGCAATCCACAGATGAGGAGTCAAAAGAACAAAGTTTACGAGAGTAATCCCTTCTCATTCCGAATTATTGCACGAGGTGTCTGCCAAACCCATAATTGCATTCTTTAGGCGAATGAACCAAATGGGTCCTAAGAATGGGACCTCATAGATGTGGAAATGAAATGGAGTAATCAAAATCCGTACCTTTCATGGGATAATTACTGAAAAAAGCCATAAACATAGTGAGGGCAATGACCTTTAAGCCATTGTTGGATTTGGGCTGGCCTCGTCGGCCATAACTAGGAGGCTCTAGCTCCCAGATCTAGTGAGGGCCACTATCCTCATCAACCATAGTGAAAAAAAAAGATCAATTTTTTTAAAATTGCAAAAATTATTTAGGCCAGCATTGTACTAGCCATGTCAAATAAGATAATCGACGTCCACTTCATGATTTTCAACCATCAGCAGATTGTCAAAATGTTAAAGACTAATTAGTTAAAATGTTAAAAACTAAATAGGCTAAATTGAAAGGTCATACAATAGATTGGACTTTTTTATTGATTTTCTGGGATTGCAACCATCTTAACTTGTGCACACATGGGATTAATCCAAAAGCTTAAATTTGCTGGAGCACATGATTACATTATGCACCTCAATAGTTGATAGCTATTGGTGTTTGGACAAGGATATTAGGTGTTGTCAAAATGGGTTATTGACTCATTTCTTAACTCATATTTGATGGGTTATGTTGTTATATAGGTTAGTTATATTTAATAAATAAATTGTAAATGGATTTAGAATTGTAAGACTCAAAATATTATGGATGTTAAATGGGTTTATAATTTACTTTAACTTTACTGAACTTTTTTTTTTTTGGTCATAAAAAACCCCAAACTATGCCACTTGGGACAATTTTACCCCGACTTTTTAAATGAAGGGCATTTTCGTCTTTTCACTTTTTTTTTTTTTTTTTTTTTTCTTTCTTTCTTTCTTCCCCCTCTTCCTCTTCCCGGCGCCGTTCGACCGGGGCGGCACTCCCGGCGCGGGCGGGCGGCTCTCCCCGACGTCGGGGGAGGGTCGCCCTCGCCGGATCGCGCGGGGGCCGCCCTCGCCGGCTCGGGCGGGCGAGGGTCGCCCGCCGGATCGGGAGGGCCGCCCTCGCCCTTGGCGGATCTGGGGGCAACCCTCCCCTGGCGTCGCGCGGGGCCGCCGCTCGGCCGGCTCGGGCGGGCGAGGGTCGCCCGCCGGATCGGGAGGGCCGCCCTCGCCCTTGGCGCATCCGGCGGGGCAACCCTCCCGGCGTCGGGCGAGGGCCGCCCGCCGAAGGCGAGGGTCGCCCCACCCCCGCCGGATCGGGGAGGACCGCGCTCGCCCCGCCGGATCTCGGCGAGGCGACCCTCACCCGACCGAGGGCGGCCCTCGCCCTGGCCGGGGCGGCCCTCGCCGGCCGGCGGGCGAGGGCCACCCTTGCCTAGCAGAGAGGAAGAAAAAAAAAGGAAAAAGAAAAAAAGGAAAAAAAAAAAAAAAAAAAAATGAAAATACGAAAATGCCCTTCGCTTAAAAAGTCTCGGGGTAAAATTGTCCCAAGTGGTATAGTTTGGGGTTTTTTATGACCCAAAAAAAAGTTCAGGGTAAAATTGTCCCAAGTGGCATAGTTTGGGGTTTTTTATGACCCAAAAAAAGTTCAGGATAAAATTATCCCGAGGGGCATAGTTTGGGATTTTTGGTGGGCTTTTCCCAATATTATAAATGTTAAATGGGTTCATAATTTACTTTAACCCAACTATCTCTATGATTCTCTATCGCCCTAGCTCGATCTTACTTGCTCACTTCTTGATCTTATCATAATTTAGGTATGAGTTTTCCTAAAAATATAGATCAAGTCATATATGAATCACTAAATTTATATTATATGAAAATGAGTCAATTCGGATTGAATTAATTTTGTATAAACTGACTTTGTGGGTGAAGGGGTGAATAAAACAAATCACACGGTGTAGAAACTATATAGAAACTCGTTTTCTTTAGTGAAACTCGGTGTGGATCTCATAAAAGGCTCTTGAAATACGAATCCAGCGCATGGAGAACTTGGAAAGGAGGTGGGGAGCGCCGACCCATAAAGCTGACAAGGGCATCTCTCTGGGGAGGAATTCAAGGAGGGTTGACAAATTCGGATCAGCAAACGCATTTAATGGAGCGACGAGACTGAGATCCACCTAATACCTATTTTCTATGACGACCGCCATCTCTCCTTCATTTTTAATAAAGCCGATCGCACGCCCCGAGCGCCGGATCACACTGAACGAAGCTCGCACGCACCGGATCCATCGAAGATTTTCACCTTTCTTAAATGCCCTCGTCCTGCGTTGCTTCTTGACTACGCTTCCACTCCTTGCCACTGTCACTTCACTACTCTCTTTCTCTCTCGTTCCCGTCGAAAGGAGGAAGAGAAGAGGAGAGGAGAGGAGAGGAGAGGAGAGAGATTCGTTCCGATCGAGAGGAGCGATGGGAGCTGCAGACAGTCCGAAGAAGCAGTCCTACTACCATCCATCGTCGCCGAGGACGGCCGCGTTCAAGTTCAAGCTCAAGATGGCCACGCTCGTCCTCCTCACCAACCTCCTCACCTTCTACTTCTTCACCTCCGGACCTTCTCGCCTTGACCTCGGCCGCCTCTCTCTCCCTGTCACCTGGGACACCACCGCATCCTTCATGGCCCACCTCAACTCCACCCGCGCCCAGCTTGCCGCCACCCACTCCCGCATCGCCGACCTGCACCGCCAGCTCGCCTCCTCCAACTCCCTCGTCGAGTCTCTCCTCGCCGAGCTCGCCAGCTCCCGTGGCCGCCCCCACGACGGCTTGTCCATAGGCCCGGCGAACGGTGACAATCTCCCGGAGGAGCTGAAGCTGGCCGTGGGTCCGCACAAGCTCCCGCTCGGCTACTCTCCGAGGATGGGGTCCGACACGGCGCACCCGCCGGTGGGGGCCGCGTGCTTGCGGTTCAAGGAGGAGCTGGCCCAGTACATGTCGTACGACGTCGGGGCCGAGTGTCCCGTCGACGACGTGTTCGCGCAGCGCCTACTGCTGAAGGGGTGCGAGCCGCTCCCGCGGCGGAGATGCCATCCCAAGTCTCCGGCCAAGTACGTGGAGCCGACCCCGTTCCCGCAGTCGTTGTGGACGACGCCGCACGATTCGAGCATCGTGTGGGACGCGTACACGTGCAAGAGCTACAAGTGCCTCATCGACCGCAACAAGCAGCCCGGCTACTTCGACTGCAAGGACTGCTTCGACCTGCAAGGTCGGGAGAAGCACCGCTGGATGTTCGACAACGGCATCCTCGACTACGGGATCGACCAGGTCCTGGCCACCAGGCCCCGAAGGACGGTGCGGATCGGGCTGGACATCGGGGGAGGGAGCGGGACGTTCGCGGCCAGGATGAGGGAGCGCAACGTGACCATCGTCACCACCACGATGAACCTGGACGGCCCGTTCAACAGCTTCATCGCGTCCCGGGGGCTCATCTCGATGCACATGAGCGTGTCCCAGAGGCTGCCCTTCTTCGAGAACACGCTGGACATAGTGCACTCGATGCACGTGCTGAGCAACTGGATCCCGGACACGATGCTGGAGTTCACGCTGTACGACATATACCGGGTGCTGAGGCCGGGGGGGCTGTTCTGGCTCGACCACTTCTTCTGCGAGGGGCCGCAGCTGAACGGGACGTACGTGCCGATGATCGAGCGGGTCGGGTTCAAGAAGCTGCGGTGGAACGCCGGGAGGAAGGTCGACCGGGGGCCGCAGAAGAACGAGTGGTACTTCTCCGCCCTCTTGGAGAAGCCCATGACATGACTTTGATGCTTTTACACAGTCCTTATAAATCAACCTTGCTTCCTTTGTTGTTGCATCTCTTCTTTGAGCTTAGCTGTCGCTAGAACATTACTTGTCGCATCATCATCTGGGGTAGGCAAGACGGACGACACAGGTTCGGTCCTACGCTCCGAGGAGTTTTACTCCACTGAAATTTTGCAAATTTATTATTAGCAAAGGATTGGAGTGCCTGAATTACTCCATGCGTTTCCATTCAAAAGCTCCTGAGCATTGTTGTCTGGATTTGTTTCGAAGACTTATGGCTCATATGGTGACCAGGTGAGATGTTAAAAGCTGCTACCAAAAACAAGCTATCCAACACATTAGTAAACAGGATAAGAAAATAAAATTAGACACTGGATTTACATTATTCGATCAATCTAACCTACATTACCAGATAGGAACACGAGACTTCACTATAGATCAAACGATATAAAGAGATTATAACTATATTCGTTGATATTACAATTATATTCAAATCACTCGAATACATTAAATATTTCTCAATCCTATTTACAATTAAAAAAATTCATAAGATTTATAGTATTCTTTCAATCTAGCAAAGAATGCATAAAATTCGTACCCCAAGAATACCTTTGGCGATTAACAAACTTTGAATTTCTCAAGGATGCCATTCCCGATGGTATTTTTCCACTTTGATGGAATCCAACCCTTCTGCGCACACTCAAGGTACGAAGACCCATTCAACCAAAAGAAAAAGGTCAAGAAGACCCGTCTCTGCAACATTTACCATCTGACGAGACGAGAGAGAGGAATATTTATGATATTAAAACAAGCAAAGCCCATGGTCAAAGTTAGAACCCCAGTTTCCTAGTTTTAAAGTCCCCTTCCTTCTCACGCTCAAAAAGTCCAACACCACCTTGGGCTCCAACATGCACAAGGATATCCTTACTTGAATAAGGCGGTCCCAAAGTCCAATTCGGACTTCACGGGCTTTCAAGACATGGTTTAACAAATCTCTTAAACTTGACATTTGGCTCAAATCACAATCACTTCATTAAAACCTGATCTCACCGTTGCTGCTCCTATTACTTTCATGTGGCCCCTCAAAGTGTTCTTGCCATAATCGTCAACGTTTTGAACGTCAACTCCAACTGCATTTTTTACCTGCTTTACAAGGATTATTGGACACAATCACCTCCACCACAAATAAAACATTGCATCCAAATCTATTGTTCAATCGAACATGCATCTTATAAAACTCAGCAACTACAACAATCATTGGCTTTGCAACCTCCAGCTCGCTACAAGCATGGGCAAATACCCACCAAGTCCATCTTGAGCTGAACCTTCTAGATTGATAGAAACGTAGAGTCCGAAGGCTTTTGAGCCCCAATGTATGGGCAAGGGCCCAAAAGGCAAGAGAGATCACCAAGTTTAGAGGCCCTGGGCTAGCTAGAGTGTTCCTCAAAAGTCCAAAGCCCAAAATATACGCCCAGCCCACTTCAATGTATTTAAAACCGATTCTTACTTCTTGGAGGGGGATTGAAGAAAAGCACTCATCACTAATTACATGTTCGATACAAAGAACAAAATCAACCTAGCCTCTTTCTCCCTCAATTCAGAAGCCGCACCTCCTTCTGCATCACAATATCTTGCATGCAAACATGCACACGGGCATGTGACATTGACAACAAAATCAAGATTTTTGTGCAAATTTAATATTTTTGTTACGTCAAAAAGAAAACCGATGTGTAACTTGTTGATAGAGGGGGCCTCGATCGGACCGACATGACCAAGCAAATTTTCGTGGGAGTAGATGAGGAAGTGCTTCATAGGAAAGGGGCCTGTTTAAAGTAGACCCATACATTGTGGGCATCCATAGTCTTTTGCGCCTGGAGAGGATTCTCCTTTTGCTTGGGTTTGACCTTGCCACACTCTCGTCCTGGTTGACTATCCCTACTTGAATTATAAGCTTCTAATTTCAAGTTTTTCTTCACTATAAAGTGATCATAACATAGCGTAACAATTGCAAAAGTCCCACCTTTGATTTCTGATGTATGGGATGTTTTCAAAGCTTCAACCGCTTTCGTGCTTCACGCAAAGAGAGAAGAACTGGAAACGACAATTATTTAATGCACTAATCTCGAAGTAGTTTCGAATTCATAGGTGAAAGCAGTCAAGACCTGTCTTCCATCTTTCTCCTACCTCCTCCATTAGCAAAGATTGCAATTCATTACTCACTTTCTTAAGGTGATTTGTTTTGGCCGCAAAGGTTCGAGAGCTGTCTAAACTCGAATTTCGTACCGCATTAAATCGTGCAATTGTCCCTATAAGAATATCTCAGGCTTTAGCCTTGTGTGAGAACAAATTTTACTGTGGAATCTTAGTAATTGGAAGCAGCCCAACTGGTGAAGAACAATAGGCAACTTTGACATAACGACCATTTGATGCAAAGTAAGAAAACATTTTCTTGATGCGAAACAAGCAAAATAACAGTAGGAGGAAGTGATTTCCAAAATAAAATTTTAACTTCTCACTGTAAATATTTAAAATTTGAAATCTCTTTGACTTCTGACTAATTCTATGAACTGATATTTTTAACTTACATATTGGTCCGAATATGCAATATTAGTCGTCCTCTTCAAAAATTATATTTAACTTCTACTTTGCTAAGATGTCAAACCCGAATTAAAGACTCAAATTTGGTCAACACAATTGATTTGTGGTCGAGTTTTTCAAATGTCAAACCTTGGAGATCCCTACACAAGCTGATTTCTTTGACTCCATTATCTTTATCACAGATTTATTTGAGGGCATGCCTCCAAAGCTGACCAGGGAAGAGCACATAAAAATGAAATTTTATAAATTGGTAATTGGATCTTTTCTTAAAATGCAAAACCACTACCCACATTAACAATTTGGCAATTGAATTTATATGGAAGAGGAGGGAAGTAACAATTCACTGGAATAATTTAAAATGAAGAAAGAAATTCATAGGAAATGATTGAAAAAGATATGGTTTCGAGGGCATCCCATATTCCAAATTTCTTTTAGCAAGTTTAGGTAAGCAATTCCCTGCTTTGGTTTGGCTTGCCTAGTTGATCAAATATAGAGAATCATGCGGGGGCTTGGATGATTATTTTGAGGTTTAAGCAACTCAGTGATCAGGTCTATCTACCTTTCTATGTAAAATATTATTACAAAGTCTTCCCTAAATGTCGCCTTAAAACTTGCCACCTAAGATTATTGATTGCTAAAATGGGTCTCTCCTAGGTATTAAAAAAGGGGTTTTGCTAGCATAAGTCCATACCATTAATATTCATTTAGTCATATTATAATGCTATTACTATTACATGGACGTTCCTAACGGACATTTAGAGTCCTCAACATCAATCATTGAACTATCAATAACCCAATAGTTATATTGTTTCAAACTGATAAATACGTTAAATTTCTTTTATCTACGATCTCAAATTACATGTTTCTATCTTGGCACTTCAATTAGTAGGCTTCGATGATTTTTGTCATAATTATCCAAGCAGCATGAGGAGTGAGATGTTTGAAAACTCAATTCTTTTTCCTTTTTCAAGTTAATTTAGTGATTTAGAGATGTAATACAGAGACTAGATAGTGCATTTTTCCTTCTTTGATAAAAATATCGTCAATTTTAGCTTCCAATATAGAACAAGGATGAAGATACACGCTAGCATCGTTTCGACTTCAGACGGGCACTACAGCTCATCTAACTCTTACTATTCTCTGTTGATGGAAGAGGAGAGAAGTAACAATCCACCAGAATAATCTAAAATAAAAAAGAAATTCATGGAAAATAATTGAAAAAGATATGATTTCTAGAGCATCCCATATTACAAACTTCTTTCAGCGAGTTTGGGTAAGCAATTCCCTTCATTGAAGAAATTGATCTACCTTTCTATTTAATATATTATTACAATCTCTTCCCTAAGTGTTGCCTTAAAACTTGCCACCTAAGACAATAGATTACTAAAATGGATCTCTCCTAATTATTGGTTTGATAGCATAATAGTTTTTAGACTATCTAGAAATAAATTGCATTATGTCCATATCATTAATATTCGTTTAGTCATTTTATAAGGCTATTACCATTACATGGGCGTTCGTGATGGACATTTGGAGTCCTCAACATCAGTCATTGAACTATCAAAAACCTAATATATATTTTGTTTAAAATTGATAAATATGATAAATGTTTTTATATATGATCTCGTATTACATGTTTCTGGTTTGGCAGTTTGATTAGTATGTTTTGATGATTTTTTTCATAATTATCTAAGCATTATTGGGAAGACTAAGATGAAGCAAATATCAATTCTTTTTCTTCAAGTTAATTTAGCAATCTAGAGATGTAATACAGAGACTCGGGAGAATATTTTCTTTCTTTATTGAAAATATCGTTAATTTTATCTTACAATAAAGAATGAGGATGAAGAAGCACGCTAGCATAGTTTTGACTTTGGACGGGCTCTACAGCTCATCTAACTCTTTCTATTCTCTGTTGATGGTTTTGCATGGTACTCTGGTTTGTCCAATTTTTGTGTTTTGTGGATTTGACTAAGAGCACTGCTGCCTACTTCGTATTAATGTATTTGCACCGTCACGGGTCCGGCCTACCAAAGAGTTTGGTACAAATGCACAAATACAGGAAAAGTCGGCTCCTCACGTCTTTCTTTAATTGCTTCTCCGGAGGAGCCGCATGTGGAGTTGGACTTTGGGGAGTAAAAGGCCAAAGGATGGTTGTCATAAAATATACTCAATTGCCCCGTCGACTATTGGAGAAGAAGCTACCAATTCGTGGAGATTGAGTGCGAATCGGATTGGAAATTCTGAGGATGGGTTGGCATCCTTTGGAACGACGTACCTGAGGGGTCAAATTCGCACTTCTCGAGATAGGTTTTCTTTTTTCTTTTTTTCAAATTCATGGTTAAATTCCAAGTCAAAGTCTGCCCACTGTTCATTTCCTGTTTGGGTCTGAACTGCGAGCTCTTTGAAGTTTTCGTAGTTTTGGGGAAATTGCACTTTGGGCATTGAGGTTGGAAAGTTTAGCGGGTCGAAGTTAAACGTTCATGCTCATTTGCTATTTACTACCGATATTGACTATAGGGGTCTTACAAATGTATATCCGTTGTGTTAATCAATGGTTGTCATTCGTCCGATTATTTTCATTTTGATATGGAATGGTAACTAGACTTATCAAAATAGGTCATATAACATTCTTTTAACTCATTTGATGGGCTCTATGGTTTACGCATTAGTTAAATAAGTTTAAAATGATTAAACCCAAAATAGTATGGGTGTTAAACAACTTCACGACTTATTTAGATGTAATTTACCTCTACGACTCTATCTCATACTCGTTCCCTCCATTCTCTTTCCTTAATTTGGTTGTCTACTTTCTTAGATTAGATTAATTATGAAAGTGTTTTAGCAATATAAATCGAATCGAATGCGTGTCATTAGATTTATATTACAGAAAGATATATCAAAATTGATTAAATGAGTTAATTGATTAGAATATGTTTGACCTGACATGTCTAATGGTAACGTAGGATGTACTAAAAGCTGCCATCAATCAATGCAAAGCAACGAGGACAAAGAACTGTGACAAGAGGACAGGGCATGGGGGGCACCAAAACCCACAAGTGGCAAAAGTATAATCCACCCTAACCTTCATAAAAGGCGATGTTCCTGTCCAGTATCGAACCGGACCGAAAGCAACCGAGAGGGAGTCGTACGTAAAGCCCCCCTCCCCCGTTTGCAGAAACTTACCAAATCCGGAAGCCTTCTTGCGTTGGAAAAAGGAGCAGAAATGAAGGGCGAGAGCAAGTTGCAGTTGTTTGGAGATGAAGGTAACCGGATGAAGAACGCCCGAAATGGCGGATCGCATATGTGAACGTGAATGAATCTCATCTGCATTCTGCCAAGTTCAAATTCCTTGGGCCGCATTTATACGCACCCCCACCCTCTCTCTCGTGGCTCCTCCTGACCCAACTTCTCTCCTTCCTGTCTCGTCAGAAGCAGAAGAGGGCTTCGCTCGCCGGCGGGATCCGCAAGACATGGCGAGCGACGAAGACTACGCGAAGAAGCAGGCGAGCCAGATCCGGCAGTCCAGGAAGTTTAAGCTGTTCGTGGTGGCCCTCGTGATCGTCGTCAACGTCCTCGCCGTCTACATCTTCACGAGCGGGCCGTCCCGGCTGGACCTCAACCAGATATCCCGCTACACCCAGCAGCTCTCCCTGCCGCAGCTCTCCTGCGACACCGCCCCTCTCATCGACGACCTCAACTTCACCCGCACCCAGCTCTACTCCACTCACTCCCGCATCGCCGAGCTCCACCAGCACCTCACCTCCGCCAACGCCCTCATCGAGTCCCTCCTCACCCAGCTCACCCGCCTCAACGAGCGAGAGCAGCGGCCGTCCGAGGAACCCAACTACCGTGCCGACCTCTTCAGCGCCACCAATTTGCCGGAGGAGCTGAGGCTGGCCATCGGCCCCCACAAGCTCCCGCTCGGCAACTCCCCTAGGGTCGGCTCCGATGTGGTGCTCCCGCCTGTAGGGGCCGCCTGCCTCATGTTCAGGGAGGAGCTGGCCGAGTACATGTCGTACCAGGTCGGGGCCGAGTGCCCCGTGGATGACGCCCTGTCGCAGAAGCTCATGGTCAAGGGATGCGAGCCTCTCCCGAGGAGGCGATGCTACCCGAAGACTCCGGCCAGCTACGCGGGGCCGATCCCGTTCCCGCAGTCCCTGTGGACCACCCCACCCGATAACAGCATCGCATGGGACGCGTACCAGTGCAAGAGCTACCAGTGCCTCATCGACCGGAGGGACAAGCCAGGGGTCTTTGACTGCAAGGACTGTTTCCACCTGGAGGGACGGGAGAAGCACCGCTGGATGTTCGACAACGGCAATCTCGACTACGGGATGGATCAGGTCCTGGCCACCAGGCCGCCGGGCAGCATTCGGATTGGCCTAGACATTGGGGGAGGGAGCGGGACGTTCGCGGCCAGGATGAGGGAACGGAACGTGACCATCGTCACGACCACGATGAATTACGATGGCCCCTTCAACAACTTCATCGCATCCAGGGGCCTGCTCTCGATGCACATGACCGTCGCCCAGAGGGTGCCCTTCTTCGAGAACACGCTGGACATAGTGCACTCGATGCACGTCCTCAGCAACTGGATCCCGGACACGATGCTGGAGTTCACTCTGTACGACATATACCGGGTGCTGAGACCGGGCGGGCTGTTCTGGCTCGACCACTTCTTCTGCCTAGGGCCGCAGCTGAACGGGACGTACGTGCCGATGTTTGATCGGGTCGGGTTCAAGAGGGTGAGGTGGAACGTCGGCAGGAAGGTCGATCGCGGAGGGAACGAGTGGTACTTCTCTGCCCTCCTGGAAAAGCCCATGACTTAGATCAGTTGATCCACTCCACTCTTACGCGCAAGCAATCAAATCTTCCTTCCTTTTCCTCGTTCTTTTTTTCCTTAATTTCAAATCCGATTTCTTGTTTCTGTTGACAATAACATCATGCCAAGTACTTCGCGTTCGTGGCCCCCATGTTAAACAAGATTAACAGGTCCGATTCATGTATGGGTAAAAACAAGAATGTAGCAGAGTTTGATTCCATTACTTGTTATTTGATGTAGCATCATAACTCAAGGGGTACTCTATAATTCCAGTAGATAAGAGAAAAGTGGTATTGTATTCGCAAATGTAATTACAGAATATTTTTAGCAAGAAAGTTTGTGCGGGTATTTAGGAGGGTTAGCCATAAAAGAGGGAGAATTGCTAAAAAAGTCCTAAACCTGGGGTTGTGGCGATTCGATCCCTAAACCTTTTTTTTTTTACCGATTCTGCTAAACCTTTTGCGATTGTGCCAATTGAGTCCATCCGGCCAAATTTGGCCGGCCGGCCGGAGCTGACGTGGGCCGCCGGCCGGCGCCGGCGACAATATTTTAATAATTTTTTAATAATTTTTTATTTTTTAATTATTTTTTTTTTGATTTTTTTATTATTTTCCGAATTTTTATTGTTTTTTTAATTTTTCTGTTTCTTTTCTTTTCTTTTCTTTTTCTCCCCTCCCCTCCCCTCCCCCCCCGCCGTGGCAGTGGCCGCGCCAGCGCCGATGAGGCCGCCGCCACCCTTGTGCGAGGGCCGCGAAGCCCTCGCCTGCACTGGGGGGCCGGCGAGGGTCGCGGCCCCGCCGCCCGGATCCGGGCGGCGCCGCCGCGCCATGGCTCGGCCGCGGCAAAGGCGGCCTCGCCCGTGGCCGACGAGGCCATGGCGAGCCTGGGCGAAGGTCGCTATGGCCTCGCCGGCCGCGGCGAGGCCGCTTCACCGTGGCCGGAGCCATGGCGAGCCGCCGGCGAGGGTGGCCGGTCCGACGGGGCCGCGACCCTCGGCCACACGGCGAGGGCTTCGCGGCCCTCGTGCGGGGCCGGCAGCCTCGTCGAAGGCTGTCGGCCACCACGCCGCCGGGGGGGGGAGGGGGAGAAAAAAAGAAAAATTAAAAAAAAACAATAAAAAATTCGGAAAAAATAAAAAAATTCGGAAAAAAATAAAAAATTATTAAAATATTGTCGCCGCCGCCGGCCAGCGTCCCACGTCACCCCGGCCGGCCAAATTTGGCCGGATGGACTCAATTGGCACAATCACAAAAGGTTTAGGACTGAATCGGTCAAAAAAAAAAGGTTTAGGACTCGAATTGGCAAGACAACCCCAATAAAGGCTTAGACTTTTTTGGCAATTCTCCCCCATAAAAGATCACAAATGGGTACCCCTAATTTTCGTCTTTTAAATAGTGTCAAACTTGTAACCCATGACTTGTTTAAACTATTTTTGTCTCACCAAAGAAACCCAAACTTGTACTCTAATCCAAATCTATTTTCTATCCAATATTCTATTAAAATGTATATGTGTCAATGCACATGACAAACGACCATAGGACCGTTGGAGAATGACAAATATGATTTGAAAAATCCATGTGTGCTCACACTTGTGCTTTTTATGAGATAAAAATTGATTGGGATGAATGTGTTGTGAAGGAACCATTTTGGGATTTTTTGGGGACAAAAATCAATTTGGGGTAAATGTGTTATTGGCTACTAATTTGTAATTCTTAATGGTATTACACTAGATGAGTTTCTCCGTCACAATTTATCTTTGTAGATGTCCGAAATAGTTGAAATGAAGTGTTCATCAAACAAAAGAGTGAAATTTGAAAACGGTGTATAATGTGAATGCAATGCTAGATCTGCACAAAGTCTAATGACTTGGTACTGTAAGCATCTGAGGTCAAAATTATCTAATTATTCCATATCAATAAGAAAAGATTCTTTTGTTCACAAGTACCAAAGTCACACTAGATCAAATTATAGTGGACGTAAATTTAAGCAATCTATGCAGTCTAGGAAGAGCAAGATCTAGCTTCAAGTCAACTTTCCTGTACCTCACATCATCTAATTATGATAGAAAAATAACACTGTAACACCAACACAATAAGATCATGGGAGTGTGGCATGGTAAGTACAGTTTGATTGTAAAGACTCTAAAGTTCCATCAGATCGAGTAGATCACGCGTCGAGAAATGGCGAGTTCTCCCATCGGCCTCACTAAACGACACATTTTCCATTTAGTTTTCTGTACAGTGATTGATGGTATCCTCCCAATCACTCAACAAACAAGTCCATACACCGTCTTCCCCGCGAGAAGACTTACTGGTTGTACACGCGGAAGATGATTGATCACTTCCTTCAGAATTCTAATTACACATAGAGGCCAGCAATTTTACATGATTAAATTCTCCATAGGGCACAAACATCACGAGACCTGAACATCCGAAAAGAGTTAGTCATGAACACATACGCAAGTTTGATTATCTTAATGTACACTGAAGCTGATCATTAACTGTGATTTGCCTACTGGGGTTCGATCCTTGAAGGTGGGAAGCCCCCACTATATTCCAAGAAGTCCTCGTTGCTGTAGGGATGTGTGGCATACCCCTTACTCTCCTCCTCATAACTGGCTGAAGTGGTTGCCGATTCGGCCTTTGGATTCAAACCCGCGAAGACCATGATGTTCTCGATTTCCTTCACCACCTCTCCCATGCTTGGCCTGTCCGCTCCTGATTCTTCCACACATCTCATTGCTAACTCCACAAAGCTCTCCAGACCCTTCAAAGATGTGCCCAAACCAATGGCCGGGTCGAGAATCCCCTGCAGATTGTACAAATCTTTGTCCTTGTTCATGAGCACCCTCACTTCTCTGACAATATATCTGCCCCGCTCTATCGGCCTTCTGGCTGTAAGGAGTTCCAGCATCAATACTCCAAAGCTATAGACATCGCTCTTCTCAGTCAGCTGTTGCGTCATGTAGTATTCAGGATCCAAGTAGCCCTTCACAAGAATAGAGCACGATCAGTTTGTAAAACTCATCAAGAAAACTATACAAACAGTAATGACCAACAGTATAACCCTTTTTTCATCAACTTAGGTAAATTAACTGTCTCTTGTTCTGGGACAAACTAGCATCTTCTCTCTTATGACACTGCAGAAATAATCATGATAATCATCCAAACTGAAAAGAACAATTATTTTATATCGTTTTCTCTAAAGGAGACTCTGACCAAAACCTGTATAGTGATTTCTTCTCCAGACAATTACTAGGTTTTCAAGAACATGGATTGTTTTAGGAATCAGGGAACACATTCAAAATTTCAGCAAAAGTTTGACTATCTATTGTTAGACTAAAGCTCATTACCATTGTTCCTTTGACTTGAGTGGTGACATGACCCCTTTGACCTTCTCCCATGGGCTTGGAGAGACCAAAATCAGCAACTTTCGCATTCAAGTGATCATCCAATAGGATGTTGGTTGATTTTATGTCCCTATGTATGATCGGAGGATTAACAAGCTCGTGAAGATAAGCCAGACCTCGGGCTGCACCAATGGCTACTCTGAGTCTTCTTGCCCAATCCAACCTGATTCCGGACTTTCCTGCAAGTCAAAACTTCTTGTTGTGACACAGGTGATATGAGCGAGGAATTTTTTCTTAAAAAACCTAAATTCCGCATGAATGCTTTCTCAACGTAAAAGACTTGAGAGGAGATACCTGAGAGACTCTCTTTGAGGCTACCATTTGGGAGGAACTCGTACACTAGCAATTGTTCACCTTGCTCAAAACAAAAACCAACAAGGCTGACAAGATTCTTGTGATGGACTCTAGATAGAAGCTCGATCTCATTTTTGAACTCGACCCCACCCTGCATAGATCCTTGCTGTGCTCGTTTTATGGCGACTAGAGTTCCAGTGGGAAGAGTGCCCCTGTAGACCTGCCACAGCAACAACAAAATCTGTAACTCGGCCAGTTTTCAGGTAGCTGATGATTTCGAAGACAAAAAAAAAAAAAAAAAATTCACAATGCTGGCACATTATCGATACAGTTCTCAGATTAAAGAGACATAACCAGGAAATTAAGGCAAGACAAAATTTTAGATTCATTTACTGTTCAGGAATTTAATGGAATCAAGGATCAACTTAAATGGAAACACTCAGATAAGAAAAGCAGTTGAAAAATTTAAAGCCATGTGAAAATATAAGCTTTTCTTGGAAAGAGAAGAAAACTAGGTAGGAACTAATGGATAGCAACACGTTCGACTTTGCCCATCTCTCAGCTCTACTTTTTCTCTGTATGAGCAAACTCACATCTGGTTTTGTCTAGTCTAAGAAGCCCTTGTTTGTTCATGTGAAATTCTAGCAGGAGATTTCAAACTCAGTTACTGTCATACAGTGAGCCTACGCTTCAAAAGAGGTGGTGAATATATGGAGCTTATACGAAAGGTTTTTCTTGTTAATGTGTAGACTGCAATGAAAAGCTTTAGGTACACTAAAAAAAGTATAGGAGCAAGAGTATGCTAATTGAGGTTTCTCTTAACAGGAATAAAGCCCAAGAGAGTAAACCTTTCCATAGCCGCCAGACCCAATTTCATTGGCTTCTGAGAAGTTGATGGTGTATTTCTTTAGCTCTTCAAGAGAAAACCATCTCGCTCCTTTGAGTTGGGGGATGTCGCCACTGCTCTTATTCGGGTCCCAGTTTACTGCATTTCCATAAATAACAACAACTATTGACTGGGACTTACTTCCAGAATCAGAGACAAGCTAAGTGGAAAGTCTGCAGTGAATCTGCCCATACCAAAAGGGTTGCTTTTCTCTGTAGCCTTTTCTGCTCTTTTCTTTTGACGAAAAGCATAAATCCCTACAAGAGCCAATAGTGAGAGGAGAACAAAACCACCAGCTGCTGCACCAACGATGACTCCTATGTTTGACGATTTTTTGGATGTAGTTGGTACTTGTACTTCTGTGGATGAGAAAGAGGGAGAGAGATTTTTGTAAATATGATGAAGAAACAAAGATAATCTAGATGGACAAGGAATGTGTCTCTCTGTTAAATAATTGGAGATATTACCAGCAAAGTACGTGTACTGATCGCCGATGAAATAGAATGGACCAAATAAGTTTGAAGGCTGGTAAGACTGATTACTGAGCACAAAGCCAATACTGTTTATGCCAGTCCGATTGAAACTAGCCCCCTCAGTTGGGAAGACCGTGAGATTCAGTTTAAGGTAATCAGATGAATCCTTGCGTGGATCACTTAGTGAGACAGAATCTACCGGAAGTTGATAGGACTGAAAAGAGATCATCATAGAGCTTGCAAGGATTTCGAAATAAGTCGAGTTTCCTAAACCTGAGAAAGAAGGAGCTCTGAAGGCTAAAGTTCCTGTGTAAGGATAGCTGCATTTACAGTTGGGGCTGGAAGTCTGATTTGAATTGCAAACAGCTGGGATGCAATTGTTAGGTGGTGTTGAGTATGAAGGGGTGTTGTTTTGTGGAATGGTACAGTAACTTTGCCCAGCTGCTCCTGTTTCTTGACAAACCGGGTTACCGACAAGTCTTCAGAAATACAATTATATGGGCACAACATTAGCAAAAAACTGTCAAAAAAAGCATTCTCAATTTGTCTTGTGACACAGTGAGTGAAAGGACCAAGGAGCTTTATTGACTTACATCACCTCAACACTGTAACCTCCAGTACTCTGCTTGAAGCCATCAATAAAATTGATCTGCAAATCAATGAGTTGCAATTGATTGCTATGGCTGGTGCCTATATCCAGGGTTCCATTCAGATTGTTGTTTTTAAGACCCTGACATCACAGGAAAACTCACACATTCAGCCATCATCCCCAATGTCCATGTTGAAACACATCAGGAAGTTGTTTGAATTAAGCAGGTGGAGTTTTGAAGAAGTGTACGTCCATTAAATTGAGGTAAATATTGAGATCAAGACTTACACACTTTGCAAACTGAAAATGCTGAAAAGGTTGACAGGTAGCCCTCCTCGAACTTGCGTGTGCTCCAATATTCTAAAATTGATAAATGGTATGACCTTATTATTTACGTAGAGATCTTCTATTTTATCCTTAGAAAAGGGGAAAGTGATGGCTAGTCCGAAACCCACAACCAGAAAACAATGAAATGTCATGTGCCATTTCAAGGGTGGGTTGGAGTTGAAGTGAATTGATGGAGGCAAATGACAGATTGGGAAACGTACAATGTTGTCAAAGACTCTAATGTTGGAATCCATGTAGGAAAATCTGTCGCGTCAAAACTATTATTGCTCAAGTCCCTGCAAATCCACCTTTGTCAGTTAAAGTCCATGTTTTTATGTAGTCTCAGTGGGACAATAAGCAATGGCGAATTCAAAATTAAGAAAAGGAGTCTAAGTTATCTTTTTCATTTCGCCATGTGCTCTATTTCCCTCAGGGAACTCATAAATGATCAGAAATTACACCATGTGTGACCTGCTAATTGTAAGAAGATTATTACTTACAGGTAGTTGAGGGCGTTCATGCCAGCAAGGTTGGGCAATGGACCAGTTAGCCTATTGTTGGAAAGAAGACTAAAAAGTAGACCAGTAAATTTAGGAGATTGATTATAGTAATATGCACTAGAAAACAGTGAAATGACATGACCAGAATTATGTTTTGCTTACAGTCCTTGAAGAGATGTAAGATTGTTGAGATTTCCAGGGACTGCACCTCTTAAAGAGTTCCTATCAAAGCGACTGTGACCATTGAAATAGGTTAAACATTGACCCAAAATGCAATGGGCACAAGGGAAGTAATCCTCATGAGGATTGTGTAGAAACATAAATACTCACACAACTTCCAAACTCTGCACCAGTCCAAGAGTGGAAGGGAGGCTACCTGTGAGTTGATTGTTGTCAAAAAGCCTGCGCAATTAAAGAAGTTTATGAGGATTCCTATCTTAAAATAAAGGATAAGCAGCCCATTGCCTTCTCTCCTTTTCATTGCCTCTCTCCTAGAGAGATGCTTTAAGTATCAAGAGAGGATAATAAAGGTGTGAAGTGGGGAGGGAGGGGGGAGGGAGAGAGAGAGAGAAGATCTTTCTTTAGATAGGGCTTGAGAAGCCTCAAGGAAAAATGGATAGACCAGATGCAGCCCTAGTGGATTGTCAAAACTTACACATGTATGAGATGCATTTCAGAACTGAATAGTTGGGAAGGAATTGTGCCATAGAGTTGGTTCTGTCCAAAA
Organism: Corymbia calophylla; assembly: GCA_014182845.1. Lineage (NCBI taxonomy): Eukaryota > Viridiplantae > Streptophyta > Magnoliopsida > Myrtales > Myrtaceae > Corymbia > Corymbia calophylla. The sequence goes on along the minus strand of CM024699.1, from coordinate 255,525 downwards.
TGACTGCATGAAGCGGAATATTAGTCAGCTAACACAACAAAAATGAAAGTTCACAGATACAGCGAGATAATAAACTGGAAGACATGCACATACAAGTGCTTTGTGTGAAGTAGCATATCAAGGCCAGGATTGCTTCCATTTGATACTGGAATAGATCCAGTTAGCTGATTGTCAGCTAGATCCAGCCAGTAGAGCCTAGAAAGGTTACCAATGGTAGGGGGAATCAGCCCACCGAATCCATTTGAATTTAGAGATCTGCAATATATTGGAAGGACGAATTCAGATGCTTGTGAAGATCAGGAGAATAATATGTGACTGTCAGATTAATATGTAAAACATGAGCAGAGAGAAATATTTTATAGTACATTCAAGAAAGATGTCCAACAGAAGGTTTAAACATATCATTGTTGCATTGAGTTGAGCAAAACATGTTCTAGCTTGTCAAAAAACCAGTCATGTACATGTCAGGTCCCAATCAAGTATATGGGGGAGAGAACTTACAGAAAACACCAGGTTCTGTAGAGATCCAATAGAATCTGGTATTCGACCAGAAAATCCACAACCAACCAGGATTCTTGCATTTTGAAATGAAAAGGCGGGTTGGTCATTTTCGACTTTGAAAGTCAGGGGACACAGAATATACTGGAAATGCTGATGCAAATAGCTTACAAGTTCGTGAGCTTCATCAAGTTTCCAATTTGTGCAGGAAGAGATCCAGTCAGACCCTTGTTGTAAGATAGGTCCCTACACGAAAGGCTTATTATACTCAGCAACAGCTTACAGAAGGCCATTTCAGGCAGCTAAAACAGATAAAAAGACCAAATTCTAGACATGAATCCCACTACTTGCACATCATTGACAGCTCCACATGCAATTTAGGACGCATGGGAGAGAAGAAAGTACAAGAATCTAGATAGGACTAATACATGACTAAAGCAAAATAAAAACTCAAGCCCTTCTTCTTAATAATTGCCTCCAGTTATGGTCAATACATCCAAATTTTATAAAAATTTGTGTCCTATATTATCTTTTGGCAGAAAAAGACATGGGAAAAAATGTGGTAATTAAGTCCTCGCATTGAGCATAATCTGGGAAGTGAAAGAGATAATGAACTTACAGAATCTGTAATTCAGATAATTGTCCAATGTCTCCGGGAAGCGAACCTGTCAAACCCATGCTCGACAACGTTCTGAAATTGAGAGAGTCCAATTAACTACATATGGATATTTGTGAATGGGGGATTCTCAAATATAAAGTCCAAAAGGATGCTCAAAGATTTACATGGAAATAATGTGAGAATGGGTGCAGCCAATCCCATCCCAACCATCGCCACAAGGATCAGCCCCCACCCAATTGGGTGGTGTATTGTTCCAATCACTCATGAGCCCCGTAAGTGCACTGACTGCATTCGAATATGACAAATTGAACGATGAGAAAATAATAAATAGATATGTGTTCTGTGTATTGAATAGCAATAATCCAACATTTCTGTGTGAATCTGAGGATCGCAAAAGTCTCCAGAGCAAGTTGCTACAAATTCGTTGTTCACCTATATTCCAAGAGTGCTCAAGCAGGAAAAGGTAGATAAATTATACGGCAGTAGCAGCTCTAATAATGTCCAGGTCTTTGGTTGCTTGAATAGCCAACCAACAGCATGAACTTCGTACCAGAGGGGCTAACACCCGTAAAATCTTTGTAACTGACTCCCTAATCAAATGAAACTAGAATGATCTTTGTATCAAACCAAATCCGGGAGAATGACTTGAATGTAAGATAATGACTTCCAAGGCCGGAACATGCTTAAAGAAAAATCATAACACCAATATAGGTGTAATAAATTTCATTATTGTGACCAACTCCAAAGAATAAACAGTTTGATTTACTCCATCGATGCATTGCAAAATTTGAGATCTCCAGCTACTTATCTTTGAAACTTTCTCAGGCAAAATGGCAGGCAATAAAGCCACCTTTGATCAAAGAGGCAGGCAAAAGGGGGAGAAAACAGACTTGGCACCCCAAAGATGACATTAGCGTTGTTGATAGGAATATGAGAAAATCGATATCTTGATAGAGTTCAGTGCACTAGGATGCTTATAATTGGTTGCGTACTCTGATTCCTGTACATGTGGTGACATCCTCCGACTAAGGGAACCTTGGTTCATCTGAGCGGATATGACTCAGAAACATGCCAAAAGTTCAGGCAAGCGGGGTTGCAAAATTCGCAAATCTACCCATATGAAAAATACATTTTGGGAAATAAATGTCAAGAAAGTGGTTGAAATAAGCTTACAATCATAAGGATTTGTCGCTGCATCTCCAATGGAATCTCCAAGGAAAACGATTAGCAGAATCGCCAGAACTCGCACCCCCATGACTCAGAATCCCGGAGGACTCAAAGTTGTTCTTTCAGCTTCAACAGTTGCATCACATAGAATTCTTCATCAAGACACTTCAACTCGGTTGACATGATGGCAAAATGAAAAGGCTGGTTGCTAACTCCCAGGATATCTTTCTTCCCTAGCAATCTTTTCTTTTTTTATCAGGGAAAAGAAAAGGTTTTGCCCGTGACAACTATGAATTATAGTCTCGTTTATCCAAGTGAGAAGGGTAAAAGTCAGCATACCGAAGTCATATTCACCTGAATTTCTTTTCTCCAAGTGCTGCATTATTTTAAAGGGGTTGGGGGAGTTTACTCAGTCAAGACCACGTCACGAAGTCCATATAATCAAGAAAAGAGAAGATGAGCACCGAAACATTGGTTGAAGATGGAGGAGAATAGGTAGAAAACGACAAGTTGACGAATGAAGTAACCTGAAAACGGAGACACTGGTGACGTCCATGACAATAGTAATAGAGTCAACGACGATCTAGTCGTTTTCAAAGAATCATTCAACTGAATTGGGCCAGAATAAAATAATGGATGCATACGTTGCTTAAGACAGGCAAAGATAGGGATGTAGTAAAGACTGGATGGGGGAGGAGGAAGACCCAGTTGCCAAGTTTTGCTCCCACCAACTTCAATCAAGTCATAATAAAATAAAATGATTTTGGTGAAGTGAGCAAAAAAAATTATTTAAATGGACATTTAGAGCAGTCCTCATCTCCAAGCATAATGTTCGATGCAATGTGGCGAGCAGGACTTCATTATGAAGTCAATAAGAACATATTGAATGAAAGAGTCAGGGTATAGACCAGTGAATTACATGTAATTGTGGCTCGGATTCCTGTCTATCGATGAGATTGAATTTGGTTGCTTAGGGTGTGTTTGGCAGTAAAAATCTCTATTCTTTTGTTTCCGAGTATAGTTTTGGAATAAAAATCTGTTTGGTAAACTTTTTGCTCCCGAGAATAAATTGGGAACAAGATCAAGAATAATAAAAAAAGTTGCTTCTTTGTTCCACAGAATAATTCCAGAACCAAGCCAAAAAATTTTAATTTCTCTCTCTTCTCTTTCCTTTCTTTTTCTTCTTCTTCCTTTTGGTTCTTCTTCCTTGTGACCAATCGCCGGCCTTAGCCATGGTTGGCGAGCAACCGGCAACCGGCCAAACAAGGGCCAGCACCCTTGCCGGCCCCAGTGACACCAAGTACGGCGCAACACAAGCCTCGCACAGATCTAGCAAGGGCGAGCTCGCCTAACCATCGACAAGGCTCGGCCTCGCCGACCCACTGCCAAGGCCACATTGGCTTGGCTGGGCGACACAGGCCTAGCAGTGGGCCAACAAGGCTCGCCAATGGCTAGGTGAGGCTCAGCCTCACCAAATCTGGGCGAGGCCAAGCCTCATTTGGCTCAACATTGCCGAGGGGCGGCAACACTCTAGCGAGGGCACCAGCCCTCGTCTAGCAGGCCGCCGATGACTTATTAAGGAAGAAGAATATGAAAAGGGAAAAGGAAAAAAAAAGAAAAATTATTTAAATCATTGAAAAATTAAAAGAAAATATTTTGGATTAGAAATTCTAAGGTTTTACCGAACGCATTTCTATTCCGGGAATAAAAATTTTGAACAATTACTAAACGCCTTCAAATGCTCAAAAATTGTTCATGAGAACAGGATCAAAAAAAATCATTTCTGAATAGAAATTATTTCTGGGCACAGAAGCGTTACTGTGTGCACCCTTACACCTTTTTCTCACCCTAGATGATTCTACTGTTCTGTTGAAAAAAATGGATTCTATTTCATGCTAATGAATTTCTTTCAATTTGCTTCGGTCTCGGGGAGGCGTTGTTGTGGATCTAGGAAGCTACGTCGCAGCAGAAACTTTATGGTTTGCACTTGAAGAACCTGACAGATAACAAATCTGTCGTTACATTTGATGCTAGCTCAAGTCTCAGCTCATGGGCCTTGAAGAACCTCTTTGAGGAGTGCAAAGAATTATTAACCCACTTGAAAAGATGTCTCTTTAGCCCATTGCCAATAGGAAGCCAATCAGCCCGCGTACTGGATCGTCAAGGCCTAGCAATTAAGAATCCTTCCTTCCAATTAGCTGTTAATACCACTCCAACCTCTTTGGGATATTTTATGTATCGACTCTTATCATCAACGCTGGTTATGTTCTACCTTTGAATGAATGAATGAAATGAGATGTTTAGACTGTTGAAAATTTCCTATAATGGGCTTACATTAATTAATCTATTTTCTATTTTAAATAATCGGGTTAATGGATATTCCAATATATGTTAAACCCTTAAGTGATCTTATTGAATTAGGTTATGGCATCTATTAATAACGAAAGTAGAAAGTGTAGGCAATGTGTTTAGAAGCCCATAATGGGAGGGGCCCGGTTGACACGCCGTTGATTAGGGTTTGCTAGCCTATAAAAGGGTAGGTTATACCTTTTAATCCCATTAAAGCTGCTAAACCGAAATAGGTCATAGAGAGGAAGATCTGGCATTCCGATAGATCACTGACGCCGTCAGTTTGATCTGTTTTTATCAAGCGAGACTATGGGTCAAATAGGTACGTTTTAAATTCAGCTATATATACATATAAGTTTTGGTGTTTTACAGTCATATATGAATCTAATTATTCTTGATTAATTAGTTATTTATGTAGAGAAATTTCTACATGGGGTATCAGAGCAGGTCGTATATGATTGTAGAACCCAAAAATATTTCTTTTTAAAAATAAATTCGAAATTCTTCTCTCGAACCAAATATTGTCTTTATATTTTCATGTGGGGTTCTTGTTCTACATGTCGAGATTTTTCCAACCATATATTATTTGTATAATTTTACTAAGTATTGAGTGAGAATTTCGAAAATTCCAGAATTTATAATTTGAAAGGATTTCCAAAAGTTTCGAATTTTCTTCGATTGAATGATGAATGTTAGAAATTGTTATATGGGTATTGTAATACATGAGTGATTTATGCGATGTTGATTAACAAATTGCATGGTTGGAGTTTCTGCACGATGAGATCGAGGGTTTCGTGCGTGCATGTTGGGTATCACGTCGGTGAAGATCCTTGGATTGAGTTAGTGTGAAGAGAAAGTTCCTATTTTTCCTGCTCCACTAGAATGTGTCTATGCATGGGCGTTTTGCTAGTTCTTGAATTGCTTTGAGGTGGACTGACTGATGTGATTTTATTTTTTTTGATGTTGAGTTATTCATGCGTGCTTGTTTATGGGTTCATGTGCTTGCACATGTAGAACGGTTTGAACTCCCTATGCCCTCTAAATAGCTAGGTATCTTGTGAAGAACAAAATCCTTTGTGATGTCAGTTGTGTTTTGTGTTTGCAAGAAGTTTGTAGAGTTTTTTGTTTTTAGCCCCGTGTTTGACGGGGGTGTCTATTTGGCGATTTGCACGTCAAGTTTTTTTTTTTTTATCTCGGTTTTGTGATCTTCGATTTTTGATTATTTCATGACGGTTGTTTTGTCGCTTGAAACCCTAGTACATTTGCAATCGAGGATCTAGAGAGGGTGCGGTTGGTTGGCGAATGGTTTTTTCGCTTAGGGCGCTTGTGTTTTTGGAGAAAGTGGGACTGTGACTGCATCGAATTATACGTTGGCGCCACGTTTTCCTTCTTTTTTTTTCATTGGATAGTTTGCTTCCTTTCATAAATCTTTAGTCTTTATTTGAAAATTCTTGCTTGCACAAGAGCCTTGATCAAGTAGCAATGTTATGGTGGTCGACGGCACATGTACTTGTCAATTTGTAGATTTGGGGAGGGGCTTAGTGTAGGAAATTGTGAGATCTGTTTTGGGAACCTATGCTTTGTAGAGGGAGTATCTCCATGCCTAAAGAGAACACTATCGAGATTAAATTATGGGTGAGAAGTGACTCCATTCGAATATGTGAATTACCTGTGTTGGGGTCCAGTAGTCTTCTAGAACTTGATTTTCTCTATTTAATGGTTATCATAGATTTACTCCGATTACCAAGTTCTTGCCACTGCTAAGATAATGGACTTGCTAATGTGCTTGGATTGAAAAATAGAGGGTGGAAATAGGTGCTCCTACTTGTTTATCATAAATCGGAGTTTCATTTATGGATCCATCCTTGAAAGCTTAATTTGAAAGTTCAAGGTTATGGAATTTTTCTCTTTGTTGTTAAATCTGTGATGTCATTATCCCTCAGCACCTTGTGTTTTAAGCGAGCGAGATGAGCTCGTGGGTAAATCAATTAGTCTGGCATGTTTGAGGAGTGGGGAAGTCTCGTGGTTATTGTCTAGTTGTTTTTTTTTATTATTAACATCAATGACAAAATGTTTTTGATGTATCAAGCATATATGTGATGAAATCCTCAGGTTTTGGATTGAGATAATTATATTCGGATGAGGATTTCGTGCTTGTTTCTTCTTCTTTTGGTACATGTTTGTGTAGATTGTACTTAGAATGGTGCATGGGGGTGTGTTTAGGGTCCTCGGAGACCCGTTTTGTTTCAATTTTTTTTTAATATGCCTAATTTTTAATTTATGATTTTTGGTATGATAAATTTTAATTTTGGCATATTTAAATATTTATTTGGAATTATTTATTGTTATCCATAATTAATTCAATGAAAAATAATTTTGTGCCTATATTTCCAATTTTTAATTTATGGAAATTTATTATAGGGTATGAGGGATAAGATGACAATATTCACTTTCCTTAATTTAGCATAGATTATCTATACTTTCTTGATTGAGCTAGATAATCTTATATGCTTAATTGTAAAAATAGGCACATAAAATTGGGGCAAAAATTGTTGATTGATAAATGCAATATGATCTTGGGAAGCACATGTCGTAAAGTGCTTCATATTGTTTGATGAATTTTTGGGCATTGATTAAATGGAATATTATTTACAAATTGTTAAAGTTTGTAAATTATTGAAGTTCCTTATTGATAAAAATTAATATATACAATCACCTGCCCAATGGGGGTTATTGTGTATATTAATTTGAAAATTTCATGAAGATAAATTCCAAAATTAAAAAATGGGGATGCATGACTCAAAAAGATTTATCTGTCCAAATGGGATAGATCTTTGAAGATTTCTTTCTCTATATATTGATATCATGGAGATGTATAATTTAAATGATTTGTCTGCCCAAAGGAGATTGATCATTGACAATTATATGTAATTCTCCTTATTGTTGTTTTACAAACTTTATGCTGTGGAAAATAATTGTGCATTATACGCTCTGCCCAAAGGGGAGTTTATAATGTACTAATTATTTTGTGGAATTACTTTTTGCCCATAATTGATCATATTGCATTATGTGTGTCAAACAGTTACTTTTGCTATGAACAACAACAATGCCATGGCTGAGTTGTTAATCAGATCAAATATTATATTATTAAGGACTTAGTCAAAAAGGGAGACATTGTGATTGGGAATATTAGAACTAAGTCCATGTTAGCTGATCCTCTAATAAAAGATTTATAACTCATTTTATTTAAAGAACATGTAAGGAATATGGGTGTTTTAGAGTCTTTTTTATCTCTTTTGTTAGTAGGAGCTATATAGTTTGTATTTCTAGCTATTATAGTTATATGGAAACTTATAATGCTTTTATAATGTTTATGAAAGCGATCATCACTATGGAATATTATTTTCAAAATTGTGGCCACATAAAACAAATTTTCAGTTATTAACCCGAGACCATCATTTTCAATAAAATGAAAAATAAAACAAATTAATTAATGAGATGTTTAGACAAAATAAAATAAAATAAAAAGTAATTTCTTCAAGATTTGGTAAGTATCAAAAGATTTGGTAAAAAGAGTTTCTCACCAACAACTTTTTGTTATCCCCTCTCATTTGAATTGCATATTACTAACATTTATCTGTTCTCTTTATTTAACAATTTTTCTATGAATTTACCACCTTTATTTATCTCACTACCAACTATTTTTATAGTCACGAATCTCAATTAAGGTGATTATCGACTTTTCACGTAACAATTAATTATCCATTACCAGCACCTATTTGAGTTAGTTACTAATTTTAATTGGTGTTTTCTTCTTTTAAATACCAACTTCTCAAATCTTTGAACCCCAAAAAAAAACTTCTCTCATCCTTTACCAATTTTTATATAAGCAACTATAAATAATTTCTCGACCTTTATTTGTGTGACTTACTTTTCTAAGATTGTTAACTAGCTTAAGGTTATCAATAGAGTTGCTTTGTAGTATTTATTTGTTGCTATTATATGCACCAACTTTTTCTGTCGAGTTAATCATTTTTATTTGCTCTACTAACAAACTTTTTTTTTTACCAACTCATTTTGAACATTATCCAGTTCAATTACAGTGATTGAATTTTCTTGGATTCCAATTAGCTTTACATTACCAATACTTATTTGAGTTATTTATCAATGTTTATTGAATTGTTTTGCTATTAAATTACCAGTTGTTCTGAAATCTGACAACAAAAAAGCTTCTTCCATTGTTAACCACTTTTATTTACCTATATTAGCAACACCTTATGTTTACTAACCATTATATAGAAAAATCACTTTTTTGTGTAGCTTACCACCTTTTCACCGATTAAAGTTACTACATTTACTTATCCGATATTTATATCATTTTAAGTTACCATTTGTTTTTGCCTTACTTATTCATCATCTTATGCAATTATTTGACTAGTTAATTTAGTGTTATTAACTCTTCTTTGAGCTAGTTTACTAACATTTATTTGATTTTCTGTAAATAACCAACTTCTCTTATTTTTGACATACTTATCTGATTATTTGATTCAAAGATTAACACAGAAGCACATGTACGTTTTGAACGGCCTAATTCTATTCCTTCCTCTCTGTTTTTTACCATTTTTCTTCTTTTCCATTTACCCTTCTCCTTCCTCCACGCCCACTGGCCAAAGCTTCTCCACCGTCGTAGCACCGCGTTGCCAACACCTTAAGCCGACATGCTCCTCCTGACCCCAACTCTCCTCTTTCTGTCTCATCAGAAGCAGAAGCAGCCTTTGCTCGCAGGCAAGATTCACGAGACATGGCGAGCGATGAAGACTATGCGAAGAAGCAGGCAAGCCAGAACCGACAGTCCAGGAAGCTCAAGGTGTTCATGGTGGCCCTCATATCCTCCCTATCACTCGAGAAACGAGTCCATACACTGTCTTCTTCGCGAGAAGACCAACTGGTTGTACGGGGGGAAGATGAATGATCACTTCCTTCAGAATCCTACTAAACGCATAGAGGCCAGAAATATTACATGAAAATTCTCCATAGGATACAAACATCACAAGACCTGAACATCTTTAAGGGGGTTAGTCATGAACACATACGCAAGTTTGATTTTCTTAATGTACACTGAAGCTGATCATGACTGTAATTTGCCTACTGGGGTTCGATCCTTGAAGGTGGGAAGCCCCCACTATACTCTAAGAAGTCCTCGTTGCTGTAGGGATGTGCAGGATTCCCCTTACTAGACTCCTCATAACTGGCCGAAGTGGTCGCTGATTCGGCCTTTGGATTCAAACCCGCAAAAACCATAATGTTCTCGATTTCCTTCACCACCTCTCCCATGGTCGGCCTGTCCGCTCCTGATTCTTCCACACATCTCATTGCTAGCTCCACAAACCTCTCCAGACCCTTCAAAGACGTGCCCATACCAATGGCCGGGTCAAGAATCCCCTGCAGATTGTACAAATCTTTGTCCTTATTCATGAGCACCCTCACTTCTCTCACAATAAATCTGCCCCGCTCTACCGGCCTTCTGGCTGTAAGGAGTTCCAGCATCAATACTCCGAAGCTATAGACATCACTCTTCTCGGTCAGCTGTTGCGTCATGTAGTATTCAGGATCCAAGTACCCCTTCACAAGAATATAGCACGATAGGTTTGTAAAACTCATCAAGAAAACTACACAAACAATAATGACCAACACTATAACCCTTTTTTCGTCAACTTAGGTAAATTAACTCTCTCGTTCTGAGACAAACTAGCATCTTCTCTCTTATGAATCTGCAGAAATAATCATTATAATCATCCAAACTGAAAAGAACAACTATTTTATCTTGTTTTCTCTAAAGGACTCCTGACCAAAACCTGTAAAAAGCACTTCTTCTCCAGACAATTACTAGGTTCTCAAGAACATGGATTGTTTTAGGAATCAGAGAACACAAAATTTCTGCAAAAGATTGACTATCTAACGTTAGACTAAAGCTCATTACTGACCATTGTTCCTTTGACTTGAGTGGTGACATGACCCCTTTCACCTTCTCCCATGGGCTTGGAGAGACCAAAATCAGCAACTTTCGCATTCAAGTGATCATCCAATATGATGTTGGTTGATTTTATGTCCCTATGTACGATCGGAGGATCAGCAAGCTCATGAAGATAAGCCAGACCTCGGGCTGCACCAATGGCTACTTTGAGTCTTCTTGCCCAATCCAACCTGATTCCGGACTTTCCTGCAAGTCGAAACTTCTTGTTGTGACACGGGTGATATGAGCGAGGAATTGTTTCTTAAAAACCTAAATTCCGCATGAATGCTTTCTCAACATAAGAAACTCGAGAGAAGATACCTGAGAGACTCTCTTTGAGGCTACCATTTGGAAGGAACTCGTACACTAGCAATTGTTCACCTTGCTCAAAACAAAAACCGACAAGGCTGACAAGATTCTTGTGATGGACTCTAGAAAGAAGCTCGATCTCATTTTTGAACTCGGCCCCACCCTGCATAGATCCCTGCTGTGCTCGTTTTATGGCGACTAGATTTCCAGTGGGAAGAGTACCCCTGTAGACCTGCCACAGCAACAGCAAAATCTGTAACTCGGCCAGTTTTCAGGTAGCCGATGATTTCGAAGACAAAAAAAAAATTCACAATGCTGGCGCATTATCAATACAGTTCTCAGATTAAAGAGACATAACCAGGAAATTAAGGCAAGACAAAATTTTAGGTTCATGTACTGTTCAGGAATTTAATGGAATCACGGATCAACTTAAATGGAAACACTCAGATAAGAAAAGCGGTTGAAAAATTTAAAGCCATGTGAAAATATAAGCTTTTCTTGAAAAGAGAATAAAACTAGGTAGAAACTAATGAATAGCAACACGTTCGACTTTGCCCATCTCTCAGCTTTACTTTTTCTCTGTATGAGTAAACTCGCATCTGGTTTTGTCTAGTCTAAGAAGCCCTTGTTTGTTCATGTGAAATTCTAGCAGAAGATTTCAAACTCGGTTACTGTCATACAGTGAGCATACGCTTCTACATAGGTGGTGAACATATGGAACTTATACGAAAGGTTCTTCTTGTTAACGTGAAGACCGTAACGAAAGGCCCTAGGTACACTATAAAGAGTATAGGAGCAACATTATGCTGGCGCAGTATCAATACAGTTCTCAGATTGAAAGAAATAAGAAGGAAATTAAGGGAAGACAAAATTTTAGATTCATCTACTGTTCACGAATTTAATGGAATCGAGGATCTACTTTAAAGGAAACATTCAAATAAGAAAAGCAGTTGAAAAATTTAAAGCCATGTGAACATATAAGATTCTCTTAGAAAGGGAAGAAAACTAAGTAGAAACTAATGGGAAAAGAACAGTCCAAGTGCTAAAACTTGATACGAGGGGACAGTTAAGTGCCAAAAATTACGAAAATTACACTTAAGTGTCACTTTTTTTAAAAATTAGATCACTTAAGTATCAATTCCGATGAAAACCGCCAAAAATCCGACATTAATTATTTTAATAATTTATAACATCTACGTGGCTTACCGGAATTCCACGTCAACTCACATTCACCAAAAACAACGCCATTTTGGTCAAAGTTTGATTTTTAATATATATTAATTAAATAATATTTTTTTTTTAAAAAGGGAGCCTCCTCGCCTGTGATTGCTGCCCCATCACCCATGGGGCAGCGGGCGATAGACAACGAGGGTCACTAGCCCTTGTCCAGTGTCGGTGACTCTCGTGGCCGCGTCACCGCCCCCTGGGCGATGGGGCGGCAGCCACAGGCGGGGAGGCTCCCCCGCCTATGTTGCTACTTCTTCTTTTTTCTTTTTTTTTAATTTCGTTTTTTAATATTATTTAATTAATAATTATATAAAAATCTACTTAAGGTCAAAACGGGGTCGTTTAAGGCTAATCTAGCCATGTCAACACTTAAAACCACGTCGTTTTGAACTTATTTGGCCATGTCAGCACCCAAAATGACGCCGTTTCGACCTCAACTCGCCAAAAAAGTACCACGTCAGCATTGGCCGGATTTTCTTGCCATTGGCACTTAACTGATTATTTTTACTCCGATCTTGACACTTAAGTGTGCATTTCCGAACTTTTGGCACTTTAAGTGTCCTCTCCTGCCAAGTTTTGGCACTCCAGGTTCCACACCTCGAAACTAATGGGTAACAACATGTAGGACTTCCCATCTATCAGCTTTACTTTTTCTCTGTATGAGTAAACTCCCATCTGGTTTTGTCAAGTCAAGAAGCCCTTGTTTGTTCATGTGAAATTCTAGCAGGAGATTTCAAATTCAGAAACAGTCATACAAGGAGCCTACACTTGAAACAACATGGCAAATAATGGAACTCATACAGAAGATTTTTCTTGCTAACGTGAGGATTGCAACGAAAGGATCTGAGTATATTATAAAGAATATAGGAGCAAGAGTATGCTAATTGAGGTTTCTCCCAACAGAACTGAGAGCCAAGAGAGTAAACCTTTCCATAGCCGCCAGATCCAATTTCATTGGCTTCTGAGAAGTTGTTGGTGTATATCTTTAGCTCTTCAAGAGAAAACCATCTCGCTCCTTTGAGTTGGGGGATGTCGCCGCTGCTCTTATTCGGGTCCCAGTTTACTGCATTTCCATAAATAACAACAACTATTGACTGAGACAAACTTCCAGAATCAGAGACAAGCTAAGTGGAAAGCCTGCAGTGAATCTGCCATACCAAAAGGGTTGCTTTGCTCTGTAGCCTTTTCTGCTTTTTCTTTTGACGAAAAGCATAAACCCCTACAAGAGCCAATAGTGAGAGGAGAACAAAACCACCAGCTGCTGCACCAACGATGACTCCGATGTTTGACGACTTTTTGGATGTAGTTGGTACTTGTACTTCTGCTAGTGAGAAAGAGGGAGAGAGATTGTTGTTAGTATGATAGAAATAAAGATAATTTAGATAGACAAGGCAACGGAATGTGTGTCTCTGTTAAATAATTGGAGATATTACCAGCAAAGTACGTGTACTGTTCACCGATGAAATAGAAAGGCCCGAATAATTTTGAAGGCTTGTAAGTCTGATTACTGAGCACAAAGCCAATACTGTTTATGCCAGTCCGATTGAAACTAACCCCCTCAGATGGGAAGACCGCAAGAATCAGTTCAAGGTAATCAGATGAATCCTTGCGTGGATCACTCAGCGAGACAGAATCTACCGGAAGTTGATAGGACTGAAAAGAGATCGTCATAGAGCCTTTCGAGGTTTTCAAAATAAGTCGAGTTTCCTAAACCTGAGAAAGAAGGAGCTGTGAAGACTAAAGTTCCTGTGTAAGGATAGCTGCATTTACAGTTTGGGCTGGAGGTCTGATTTGAATTGCAAACAGCTGGGATGCAATTATTAGGTGGTGTCGAGTATGAGGAGGTGTTGGATTGTGGAATGGTACAGTAACTTTGCCCAGCTGCTTCTGTTTCTTGACAAACCGGATTATCAATAAGTCTGCAGAAATACAATTACATGGTCACAATTAGCAAAAAAAAAGCATTCTCAATGCATCTTGTGAAAAAGTGAGTTAAAGGGCCAAAGAGCTTTAAATGACTTACATCACCTCGATACTGGAACCTCCGGTACTCTGCTTGAAGTCATCAATTAAATTGATCTGCAAATCAATTAGTTTCAATTGATTGCTATGGCTGGTGCCTATATCCAAGGTTCCATTCAGCTGGTTGTTTTTTAAGACGCTGACATCACAGGAAAATTCACATGTTCAGGCATCATCCCTAATGTCCAAGTTGAGGAAGTCAATTGAATGAAGCAGGTCGAGTTTTGAAGTTTACGTGCATTACATTGAGGTAAATATTGAGATCAAGATAATACTTACACACTTTGCAAACTGAAAATGCTGAAAAGGATAACAGGTAGCACTCCTCGAACTTGCGTGCGTTCCAGTTCTCTGAAATTGATAAAAGGTATAACCCTATTATTTACTTAGAGATGTTCTATTTTATCTTAAAAAAAAGGGAACAGACCTGGCTAGTCCAGAACCCCAAGCAAAAAACCATGAAATGTCATGTTTCATTTTCATGGGGCGGGGGGGGAGAGTTGAAGTGAATTGATGGTTGGAAACAGACAGATTGGGAAACGTACAATGTTGTCAAAGACTGTAATGTTGGAATCCATGAAGGGAAATCTGTCGCATCAAAACTATTATTGCTTAAGTCCCTGCAAATCCACCTCTGTCAAGTGAAGTCCACGTTTTGCATAGTCACAAGCAATGGCGAATTCAAAATTAAGAAAAAGTCTAAGATTATCTTTTTCATTTCACCATGTGCTTTGTTTCCTTCAGAGAACTCATAAATGATCAGCAATTACGCAGTGTGCCGTTAGATAAATGTAAGAACAATTATTACTTACAGGTAGTTGAGGGCGCTCATGTCAGCAAGGTTGGGCAATGGACCAGTTAGCCTATTGTTGGAAAGAAGACTAAAGAGTAGACCAGTAAATTTAGGAGATTGATTACAGTGATATGCACCAGATAACTGTGAAAACGACCAGAATTATGTTTTGCTTACAGTTCTTGAACAGATGTAAGATTGTTGAGATTTCCAGGGACTGCACCACTTAAGGAGTTCCTATCAAAGCGACTGTGACCATTGAAATAGGTTAAACAATTGACCTGAAGTGCAATGAGCACAAGGTGTGGAATCCTCATGAGGATTGTATGGAACCATAAGTACTTACACAACTTCCAAACTCTGCACCAGTCCAAGAGTGGAAGGGATGCTACCTGTGAGATGATTTTTGTCGAAAAGCCTGCCCAGTTAAAGAAGTTTATGAGGATTTCTATCTTAGAATAAAAGATAAGCAGGCAATTTCCTTCGCCACTTTCCCCTGCCTCTCTCCTAGAAAGATGCTTTAACTATTAAAGAGGATAACAAAGCCGTGCAGTGGAGAGAGAGAGAGAGAATATCTAATTTTCTTTAGATAAGGCTTGAGAAGCCTCAAGGAAACAATAATAGACCAGATGCAACGCCCTAGTGGATTCTCAGAACTTACACATGTATGAGATGCATCCCAGAACTGAATAGTTGGGAAGGAATTGTGCCAGAGAGTTGGTTCTGTCCAAAATGACTGTGCATGAAGGCAGAGTATTAGTCAGATAACACAACAAAGACGAATCAGTTCACAGATACAGCTATATGATAAGCTAGAAGACATGCACATACAAATGCTTCGTGTGAAGTAGCATATCAAGGCCAGG
Source organism: Corymbia calophylla (assembly GCA_014182845.1). Classification (NCBI taxonomy): domain Eukaryota; kingdom Viridiplantae; phylum Streptophyta; class Magnoliopsida; order Myrtales; family Myrtaceae; genus Corymbia; species Corymbia calophylla. The sequence continues at coordinate 239,662 of CM024699.1, read as the reverse complement.
ATTGCTTCCATTCGATACAGGAATAGATCCGGTGAGCTGATTGTCAGCTAGATCCAACCAGTAAAGCTTAGAAAGGTTACCGATGATGGCGGGAATCAGCCCACTGAATCTATTTGAATTTAGAGATCTGCAATGTATTGGAAGGACAAGTTAAGATATTTGCAATGACCAGGAGAATAATGTATGACTGAAATGAGCAAAATATGTTCTAGCATATCCGAAACTGATCATGTACATGTAAGGTCCAAATCAAGTGTATGGGGTAGAGGACTTACAAATGCACCAGGTTTTGTAGAGATCCAATGGAATCTGGTATTTGGCCAGAAAATCCGCATCCAACCAGGATTCTTGCATTTTGAGATGAAAAGGCAGGTTGGTCATTTTCAACTTTGAAAGACTGGACACAAATACACTAGTAATGCCGATGATATTTAGCTTACAAGTGTGTGAGCTTCAGCAAGCTTCCAATTTCTTTAGGAAGAGATCCAATCAGACCTTTGTTGTAAGATAGGTCCCTTCGTGAAAAGGCTTATTATAGTCAGCAACAAATTCTCTTTTTTGGTCAAAAGTCAGCAACAAATTAAAGAAGGCCATTTCAAGCAGCTTAGACAGATAAAAAGACCAAATCGTAGACATGAATCGCGCTCTTGCACAAATTGACAGTTCCATATGCAATTTACGACACATGGGAGAGAAGAAAGCACAAAAATCAAGATAAGAGGACTAAATACATGACACCAGCAAATAAAAACTTGCGCTCCTTTTCCCAATGGTTGCCTCCAATTATGGTTACTACATCCAATTCTAGATAGAAATTTCTAAATTGTCTTTTGGCAAAAAAAGACTACATAAGTGGTATTTAAGTCCTTGCTCTAAGCATAAACTGGGAAGTGACACACACAGTGAACTTACAGAATCTGTAATTCAGATAGTTGTCCAATGTCTCCCGAAAGCGAACCTGTCAAACCCATGCTTGACAGCATTCTGAAATTAAGAGAGTCCGATTAATTGCAGATAGATAGGGTTATTAAAGGCAGATTCTCAAACATAAAGTCAAAAAGGATGCTCAAATCCTTACATGGAAGTAATGCGAGAATTGGTGCAGCCAATCCCATCCCAATCATCGCCACAAGGATCAGTCCCCACCCAGTTGGGTAGTTTATACCAATCACTCATTAGCCCCGTAATTGCACTGACTGCGTTTGAATATATCCAATTGAACAATAAGAATTCAATAAATAGATAAGTGTTGTGTGTCTATTGAATGGCAACTATCCAACATCTTCTGTGTAAATATGAGGATTGCAGAAGTCTCTAAAGCAAGTTGCCATAAAGTCATTGTTCCTCTATCCTCCAGGAGTGCGAAAGCAGGAAAAAGGAAAAGGTAGATAAATTATCTGACAGTAGCTGCTCTAGAAATTTCCAGAACTTGGAATGCTTGAATAGCCAACAACAGCATGATCTTTGTTCCAGATAAACTAACGCCCTATAATATCTTTGTAACTGACTCCCTTAATCTAACGAAAGTAGCGTGATCTTTGTAGCAAAACAAAATCCGTGTAGAACGACCTGAATGTAAGATAATGACTTCCAAGTCCAGAACATGCTTAAAGAAAAATTATAAGAACACCAATATAAGTGTAATATTAATTATTGTGAACCCACTCTAGAAACTACAGACAGTTAGATTTACTCAGTCGACACATTGCAAAATTTGAGATCTCCAGCCCTCACTCATCTTCTGAAACTTTCTCTGGCCAAATGGCAGGTAATAAAGCCTCCTTAGATGAAAAGAGGAGGCAGGCAAAAGGGGGAGAAACCAAATTTAGATCACCTTAAAAGGTATCTCAAGAAAATTGAGTGCACTGGGGTTGCTGTAATTGGTTGTGGACAAATGGTCAACTCTGATTCCCATAAATGTTGTTACATCCTCTGACTAGGGGAACCTTAGTTCATCTAAGTGGGCAAGGGATCGACAATATGTAGAAAGTCCAGGCAAGCCGGGTTGTGTAATCACATATTCACCTGTATAAAATAATACATTTTGGGAAATAAACGTCAAGAAAGTGGTTGAACCAAGCTTACAATCATAAGGATTTGTAGCAGCATCTCCAATGGAATCTCCAAGGAGAACAACTAGCAGAATCGCCAGAACTTGCACACCCATGACTCGGAATCTTGAAACTTGGAGAACTCAAAGTTGTTCTTTCAGCTTCAGCAGTTGCATCGCATTGAATTCTCCATCAAGAGACCCTTCAACTCAGTTGACATAACGACAAAATGAAAAGCCTGGCTGCCAACTTTCAGCATATCTCTTTCCTAGCATTCTTCTCTCTTTTTTTCTTTCCATTTCCTTATCAGGGCAAAGAAAAAGTATCATTCGTGACAACTTTGGATTGTAATCTCGTGGATCCAATTGACGAGCGACGTAAGTATCAGCACCCTAGAACCATATTCATCTGCATTTCATTTCTCCAATTGCTGCATTTAATTTAATTAAGGGGGAGTTTACTCAGTCAATACCCTGTCACGAAGTACAATTAATCAAGATAAGAGAAGATGGGGACCGAAGCATGGCTTAAAGAAGAAGAAGAAAATGTAGAAAACGACGAGTTGACGAGTGAAGTGCCCTACCCTGTACGCGCAGACGTTAGTGACGTAGTAGCAGAGTCAACGACCATCTGGTCGTTTTCGAAAAATCATTCGACTGAATTGGGCCAGAATAAAGAAATCGATGCATACGTTGCTTGAGACATGCAAAGAATAGGGATGTAACAAAAATTGGATAGTGAAGGAAGGAAGATCAAGTTGCCAAGTCTTGCTCCTACCTACTACTGTCAAGTCATAATTAAATAAAATGATGTCTTAGTTTGGGGGGGAAAATAGAGTTAAATAGAGTGTTTAGAGCAGTCCTCGTCTCCATGCATAATGTTCAATGCAATGTGATGAGCAAAGTCACGGGATAGATAGGTAAATTGAATGTACATGCGGCTCTAATTCCCGTCTTTGTTATTGATGAGTTTGAATTTGGTTGGTTGCCGGCTTTTTCGCCCACTAAACAATTGTACTGCTCCATTGAAAAAAATGGATTTTAATTCATACTGGTAGATTTCTCTAAAATTTGTGTAAGTTAGATAAAAACTTCATGAAAAGAGTTAACAGTTATCTGATTCACCAAAAGCATATTAATAACTTACCAAAACTCTTCTGGTGTTACTAACTTTTATTTGTCTTTCTCACCAACATCAATGAATTTACCAATTTTTAATTGAGCAACTTATCAACTTTATTACATTAAATCACCAAATTAGTTTTGGGTTATTAACTCTCGTTTGAGTTAAATTACCAATATATATATTAGATTCTTTTCATTTAATTTATCAACTTTTGTTCTCATTTAACAACTTTTCTCTTTACAAACGCCTTAAATTTATCAACTATCAAATGTATTTATAACTTTTACTGGAGCAACTTATCAGTTTGCCTTCCAATAGGTTACTTACCTATTTGGAATGATCACTAACTTTTATATAATTAATTTATCGATAAGGTTTGTTTTGCAGAGTCTTATTTAGTCACCGATGTTTATTCATTTCTTTCTAAATTGCCAACTTTCATTATCTCTGATCTTCTCTTGTATTTTAGAAAATTTAATTTGCCTCTTTTACCTATATCTTAAATTGCCAACCATTATATAAAATTACTAACCTTCTTTAAGTGACTTAACATTTTCTCCCAACAAAGTTACCAACAATTTTTTATTGCTAATTCACAGTTGAATTGCATATCACTAACATTTATTTGTTATCTTTATTTATCAACTCTTATATGAAGCACCACTTTTATTTATCTCACTACCAATTAATTACAAATCTCAATTAAAGTGATTGTCAACTTTTCACATACCAATTACTAATGTGTTGCCAACTCCTATTTGAGTGAATTACTAATGTTTATGTCTTTCTTTTCTTTTTTTAAATCCAACTTGTCTAATTCATGACAAACAAAAGATCCTCTCCTCCTTAACTAATGTTTTCTTTTCTTTCCTTACTAACAACTTAAATTTACCAGCTATATATAATTCTCATCCTTTATACGCATGAGTTACTTTTCTTAAATTGTTAACTAGCTTTGGGCTATCAATCTAGTTGCTCTCCAATATTTGTTTGTTCTTGTTAAATTTACTAACTTTATTTTATCGAGTTATCACTTTTATTTGTCCTACTAACCAACTTTTTACCAATTCATATTAAGAATTGTATAGTATAATTAAAGTGATTACCAAATATTCTCTGATTTATTTATCGACTAGTTTTACGTTACTAACTTTTATTTGAGTCATTTATCAATTTTATTTGGATTTTTTGTTTTTATATTATCGACTAGTTTTATGTTCACCACTTTTATTTATGTTTCTTCATAACGTCCTATGTTCACTAACTATTATGTAAAACAACTAATATTTCTATGTAACTTATTAACTTTTCTCCGATTAAATTACTACATTTACTTGTGTTTATATCATTTTAAATTACCATTTTTACATGCCTTACTTATCAATCCTTTCATACAATTAAATTACCAATTAATTTAGCATTACTAACTATTATTTGACTTAGCTATTGACATTTATTTGGTTTTCTTTAAATTACCAACTTCTCTTATTTTTGATGAAAATACTTATCTTATTATTTAACAACATTTATTTAACTTTCATACTAACAGTGTAATTTTACCCGCAATTTTATGAAATTACCAACCTCTATGTGGAACTTACCAACTTGATTCCTTATTTATTAACCCAATAGAAAATTTGTTAAAATAAATAAAAATAAATAAACTTGAGTAACTAATTCAAATAAGAATCGGTGATCCAAAGCTCATTGCTAATCTAATTGGAGAAAAGTTAACAAATCACTTAATTTCAATCAAACTTGGTAAATTAATAATATAATTGAGTAATTAGGGCAGGCCCCTACTGGACCCACCTGGGAACCCATAAACCCCCTTACCCAAAGAGGGGAGTGAGTGGTAATGGAGGTTTCAAACTTCTCACCTCCCATTTTCATATGGGAATGGTGGCTATATTTTTAGTAAAAGGTTAGAAATTTTGAGTATCTAAAAAAAGAAAACAAAGCTTAAGCAATAATTTGAATGAGAATTGACTTAATTGGAAAAAAGTTGGCCATTTTTTTAGATGTCAAGTTCAGAGAAGACCTAGGCCCTATTGTCATCTCCAAGACGTGTCTTTCCCTGACGATTAAGAGCACCGAATTTTCCTCTTTGACCATCTTCGACTGAATTGACGCCACCATTGTCGGTCTCCATTGGTTATCCTTAAGTGCAAGCAAGTCGAGCTTTTTCACAAATTACTTGGCCCGACGTGTTATCTACTCAAAAACATGTTCTGCTTAGTTCGAGTTGATCTTGACTAACTATTCAAATCCAAGTTTGGCCAACACTCGATTCAAGCAGCTTGCAAGCCTAATCAAGGATTTAGTTTTTGTTATTTCCGAAACACAAGGTGTACGACTTCTCATTACGCAACTCTCTTGGCCAATCAATTGCGAATAGCTCGTTTTTCACTTGTGCCATTGTAAAATTTACTGCCCCGTGCAAGAAGTTAGAGATGACCATAATAGAAGAAATTGGACAAATTAGCGAGACCTCTATCTACGCTCTCCCTATTTGTCCCACCTTCCCTTGTAGTCAAGGTCAATCAGGTCTTTATCAAAAGTCATCAAGTTGAATTTAGCAATGTAACTGGAAGCTTTCATATTGCCAACCCCTTTATTAGGTTACAATGCCTGGTCATCAAAATCACCAACACAGACCTGAGATTAAAATCGAAAGTTACCAACTCTAATTTTGGTTAGTTACCTACGTTTTTTTATTTAAAGAACTAACTTCGCTGACTTTTGGCCAAGAAAAGAGTTGCTCTTATCAATTGTAAACTTTTAGTTACCCAATCTTATCAATGCCTTCAATTTGCCAACTATTATATATGATTATCAATATATTGTTTGAGTGACTTCCCACTTTTCTCTAAATAAGTTACTAACTAATTTCGGCTTATTAGCTCTCATTTTAGTTGGTTATACTGACATTTATTTGCTTTCTTTAAATTATCACTCTTTGATGTATCCCTTGCCAACTTCTTAAGTTTACCAACTCATTTTATATTTAGCAAAGCCCATTAAAGTGATCGCTAATTTTTGTCCGATTCACTTGCCAACTAATTTTCCGTTATCAACTTCTTCTTTTTTTATTGGACCGTTATAGACTTAGTTATTAATATTTATTTGGTCTTTCTCTTTTATAAACTGCTCTCATCTCTAAGCAAGCAAAAAAAAAGCTCATTTTCTCCTTTACAAACTTTTATTTACCTTTCTTATTATCAACAATTTAAATTTACCAACTGTAATATAAAATTATCAACCTTCATCTGTGCAACTTAAAATTTTTTATTAAGTTACCCTTTAGATTACCACCTCTCATTTGAATTGCTCACTAATATTTAGTTCTTTTTGTTGAATTTACCAAATTGTCTATTGAGTTGTAACTTTTATTTGCCTCACTTAACTCTTTTTTCAAATTACCAAGTTCAATTAGAATGATTACCAACTTTTTTGTAATCAAGTTACCAACTAATTTAAATTACCCGTATATTTGATTTTTTGTTATTAAATTACCGACTTCTGTTAATTTTGACAAAAAAAGAATTTTTAACTTTTACCAACATTTTTTAGTTTTCTTAGCAACACCTTATATTGACTCTCTATATGAATTCACCTATATTTCTGTGTCACTTACCAACATTTATTCGGTTGGTTGAGTTGCCTATCATTACTAGCTCTCATTTGAGTTGCTTATCAATGATTATTTCGTTCTTTTATTTATTTTATCAATTTTTCTATGGAATTACCACTTTCATGTTCCGTACATAGCAATCGCATTATACATTTAAATTATCATAAATTTTTGACACTTATCAACGCTCGTTAAAGTTCTTCGATATCAAAAAAGAAAATTCATATTCTGGAATATGAAAAGCTCCAGTGTGTCAACTTCTAGTTGCCGTATACAGAGAAGATGAGAAGTCTAAGGTCTAGCTCAAGACGCGTGTTTCCCCCAACGACCAAGACCACCGAGTGAGTACAAAAAAAATTTTGGCTACATTGGGGTCATCCTATAGAGTCCAAGCAACTCCAGCTTTCTGAACTTATTTCTTGGGCCCGGCTTGTTTTCTACTCATACATGTTTTTCTTAGATTGAGTTGAGCTTGACTAACAGATGTATCGAAAGTTAATTCACTAAGAATATCCTTGTAGCTGTCAATAGTTCTGTCTTACTTGACTGTAGTAGGAATAAGTTACCAATAAGATAAAAAAAGAATTTCTCGCTTTTTATATAAGAAAGGTCACCGAGTGTACAAAGACATTAAGGTTGGAGAAGGCGGTGTGCAGCCACGGACCACTCATGATGTGCCCAACCGTTGGAAGAACCCCATCCCTCTCTTGCGCTGTCTCCCCCGCCATTTCCCTGTTATGGCCGGCATTTCTCACCCTCGTCGCACCACCCCCTTCGCCTCCTCACCCATGGCGTCTCCGCCCTCTCTCCCTCCCAGCATCACTCTCTCATTTGGTGACTCACCGGTGGTAAAGACCTAGGGTATTAAGTCCAGAACCTACAGTCTTCGGTCCATGTTTCCACAGACATGACACTTTTATCAGATCACGCTCTATCATTTTGGATCTAATTCATGCTAGAAATCTGGCATCTTTCAAAGTGCTGTCACTAGGAACTAAGTTTTCCAAAGCTGGCTTGTCATTCATGCAACTATTTAAAATGCCTATAGCTCCTATTTTTGAATTAATCACCTGAGTGATAAATTACAATGTTCTCTCTTCTTTCCACATTGTACAGTGCAGTTCGGCGTCTTCGGTTCACCCCATGTTGCAGATACTAAACACGTGGCAACATGTGAGCATGTTTGCTTAAGCAATGGATACAACAGAGTAATTGTGAACAAGGCTACTCCATGTTCCTTCTGTATGCATGGTTAGGGTATTCCAGATATTCGTGTACTTACAACAGAGGCACGTCTGCTGAGAAACTAAGTCAGGAATCAGCGCCAGTAAAACTGAAAGAAAACTTACAACATGCAAACTGGAAAGTAATATTTTGAAACAGATGCGCCCACTGCATTGCTTATATCTCATCTTCCTCAAAAATATCTCGTTCAGGGTAGTCCCCAACCTGGAAAACACATAATGTAGGGAAAATTCAAGTTAAGGACAGTTGTAGTTCAACATGCAGAGGCAACAGAACCCAACTCTAGTTAACAAGGACAGTTCCTTTTGGAATTTTCGCAAGCATTTCTATCAAAGCTAAATGAAGAATATTCACACTTGGAAATTGTTGCATCTCCCAGTTTTAAATACACATCTCAAAGCATCAACCATAAATTTGAATGCAATAAACATGTTTCGAAAAAGATGGGCAGATGTCCATAGGAAATGACACCTCACTTTTAGCGATTTTTCCAGTTCAACAAATGGCTCATAACTCAAACATCTAGTCGTAGCAGCAGCACTATGTATTAAGAATTAGCTAAGTAAGATAAAAATGACTAAACTAAAGTTGTCGCCTTACCTTTACTTTGTCTGGTCTGACCACTGCCCCATGAAGTGGAGGACACTTAAAGTACCGAGTCCCTTTTACCCTGCAACATAATGTCCATCAAGTATGGGATTGCACATGGCCAGCCACAGGGAAAAGAAATCACTCATGTTAGTACAAGCTGATGACAGCAGGCATTCACGATAAGAGCAGAACATCATGTTACTTATTAAATATCTTCACAGTAGTGAATTTTTAAATGCCTTTCAGCCTAACAATCATTGGGCCCTGAGAAACCAGACTTTCAGAGATATAAGATAATAGAGTTAACAAACCTCAAAGGTCGAATTATACCTTTGAGCCTTTTTCTTTCCTCATGTTTTTAACAGGTTTTTGCAGCTTATCGTGGCTTCCAACCATTCTTCAGAAGCAAGCAACAGGCCATATGTGCATGGCCTGAGAATTGAGCTAGGCGTTGCTCTTCATGAAGGCTCTTTTTGGTGGAAAGCAGAGGGCAAGGAAAGAAGTATATCATATGTTTTCCAACATGGGATGGAGATTTTGGAATAATAGAACAAGCTTCAAAATAAATATGTTTCTTCCACTAATGTCCGTTGATCATTTCATCTATCAATCAATACAACATAGTTTTATTTTTGTTAGCATTGTCACTTCTATAACAGCTCTTTCTTTGCACCAGTGAACACTAAAATTAATCCAGAGATACAAGCTGAAAAGGGATCATTGATAGTGACAAACAGATAGAGAAACTGAAGTTAATGCCAAAAAAAAAAAAAAAAAAAGGGATTTGTAAAGAGGGACATACATGCCATCATGCTTTCCCAATGGTTCATCATATTGAACTCCAACCCAGAAACCAGGTGCAAGAGATTCTGCTTTGCCCACAAATTTCACTACTCCTCTTTTGGCCCCTGGCTCAACTTCACATCTGTCTCCCACCTTAACAATCAAAGAAGACAGAAACCACAAATCATGTCCATCCTGTTGGCAAGGCATAGAAACAGCACAAAATATGACAAAAGGATAGCAAGAAACAATACAAGGAAGAAAAATAGAACAAGCCAAGAAATGCCTCTATGCCTCTGATAAGAAAGCTTCAGCACAAATGTATCTGTTAAACTTCCTCTCTCAAGTAACAGGTCAAATACAGATCTTAAACTCAAAAACTCCCACAGGTATCAATCAGCTTAAATTAATTCCACATCAGCCATGCTCACCAAAAGAAAAGTGGTTAGCAACTTTTAATATCAGTAAGACAGCAAAACTTCTCCTAGTTTTCACTCTTTTGGATACGGAATTACCCCAACCAAAGCAAATGATAATATTGTATGCAATTTTTAGTATGATGAAGGAATCCTTCACCAAGGAACCCAGTTATATTGATCTCTTCAGAGATGCAAGGATGATATTCACTATACTATTGTCAGAGCACTCGAAGTGATCACTGCTCTGTCATTTTATTTTCGATTCATTCTCAACCTCCTTTCCACCCAGAATGCTTTCCCTACTCATAGCCAGATTGTTCTAAGATATATGAATTGCATCACATAAGAGATCGTTAATCACCAGAGGAAAAAGTAACCAAACTACTGACCTTGATATTTGCGCAGACATCTTCCATGTAGTTGTCTGTTATCTGGAGATAATATTGGTAGACAATTTCAAATTCTTCATCCAGAAATATTTTTTTATTAAGGACACAGGATCACTGATTGGATAGCATGACAGGAAAACTGGAACAAAAACACATTTGATGACCGCCATACAAAGTACATTTGAAGAGGGGATAGAATGCTCTACAGAAACATGACTTTGGAGCCATATGACTCTATTGGTAGTAGTACCTTTCAGCTAGTCAAACTCAAGACATTACCTTTGGCTCAAAAGCTGATGGATTTTGTGATGAGATTTTTTCCTTAAACTTTCTGAAAGTTCCTGGAAAAGAAGAAATACATCTTCAAATCCATTCAAAGACAAAATGAAGCAGTAGAATCAGAAAACACAAATGTGCGCAATAAAGTATGCACTGTAGGATTAATATGTCCCCAAACAAGCAACACAACGATTAAGTCCTCCAACATCAGTCTTGATCAACTTCATTATATTTACTATTAATCTTATCAAATGTTTTTTCTGGTAGGACAGTACAGGCAACACAATGATTAAGTCCTCCAACATCAGTCTTGATCAACTTCATTATATTTACTATTAATCTTATCAAATGTTTTTCCTGGTAGGACAGTACAGGCAACGCTACAATTAAGTCCTCCAACATCAGTCTTGATCAACTTCATTATATTTACTATTAATCTTATCATCTGTTTTATCTGGCAAGACAGTACAGGCCATGAGAAATATCCATTTTAATATAGTAATGAAAGCTCAGGCAATTCCAAAACAAGTACATCAATAATTATTGTACATAAGAAGTTCCTTACGCATTTCTTTCCTGTTCCATAATTAAAAGTATGATATAGGTAAAGTGAATGCAAAATGACTAAATGATCTTTATGTTAAATATACTTAACAAATGGATGGGTAAACTGCATGCTAAGAACACACCATCACGTTTATCATATGCTTCATCTGAAATTTGATATTTTTCCACCAATGAAGTATCTTCTAACCAGCCACCAGAGGTTACAGATGATGGATCGACATCTATAATATGCAACCGATACCTTTCAAGAAAAAATAACCAAATCATGGACCAGTCAATAAACAAAAAAGAAAGAGACGCAAAGTAAAAAGAATTCCACACAAAAATAGCCAATTCATAGATGATGAATGAGGACAACAATGTTCATAAAGATTATAAAATCACAAGTCACAAGCAATCAATGCATTTTCCTTGGCTAAAATATAACCAGTGAACCATATAAAGAGGGGCAGAAAAGTGAGTCTGCGTCACTCTTTTCTTGGTTAGCACATAATTTACTGAAAAAACATCTAGGAGACCAATTTTATTTCATAATACAAAATGTTTTTGGAGCATGAAACATCTGCAGCGTAACCAAAAGTCAGCATTGTAAAGCCTACACAGTCTAGAAAGGGCATGGTGATTAATTTTTGGTAGGATCACATCATTGTAGCGTTGATTTGTAGTAAGCATACAGATATATAAATAATCTGACAGACTCTCTCTACTTCCTTAAGCCCTGAAATATAAGCAGAAAGAAGTACAGTCCAAATTAACTGTACACTGGAAGTCTTAATCAAGGAGGATGTTAAGCATCCCCTTAAACACCAGCCCTGTCAAAAATTTTAGCTAGCTAAGAAAGACCAAATGTTAAAATAACAGCAAATACTTCCCAGAGAAGATCTAATCCATCGCGTTTATCATAAGCTTGTATGGAACATTCTGTGAATATAATGGATAGCCTAATTGGATAATTCGTGGATACGTTAGTGAAATATCTCAGGGGCAGCCCTTCTTTTTGGAAGATTTCCTTTGCACCGTTATCAGAGGAAAAGGGATTTCAAGGAGTCAATTACAGATAATCCTGTCTGGTTAATTTTAGTGGAGGGATTTGAAAGGAATTAAGTGTTTCCATCTTAATCCCTCCAAGCCTCTCTGAAGTTCATTATTTGTAAGTTTGGAATCCCTCCGAAAACAGGATGATTTGAATGGATGAGAGAATTTCCTTCCAAATCTCTTGGTCTTAATCACCCCACCAGCCACAACATGTTAGTTAACCCATACTTGTCTCTTCTTTTCTTTTCCTTAGTGATTGACTGAATCGCTTCTCCTCTTTCCAGATCGCCCCAATTCAGACATATTGAAGCAAAGGGGTTCCAGCCATGTATTTCAATATGCCGCCCCCTGTCTATTCCGAGAAGTCGATGCATCTTTCAAGAGGAATGCAATCTCAGGACAAATAAGCTGAGTTCGGATGCAACACGCAGCAATTACACAGAGACTCCAGCAAATCCCAAGCATTACAACATGCACAGCGATAAAAACGGAACCGACCCATCAAGCGGAGAGTAAAAACCCAGAGGCCTGCTGTCATCATCCAAGTTGGAGACTTTGGACCCGGCGTCATCATAGAGTTCGAGGCGCATCGATTCCACAGACGTACCACATTTCCTCCAAAGCTTGTCCTTCACGGACTCCACCGTGGTCTGTTCAATCAACAGCGAAATCAAGAACACACAAGAACAAGCTTCGTCAGATTCAAGGAATCATCAGTTTCGCTCCAACTGCGTTTCAGACCTGAAGCCAAAACTTTCCCCGCCATCACCGACCCGAGATGAGAAGTGGAGCGAACTGTCTCACCTGAAGGGAGAGACGGATTTCGGAAGAGAAGGTCTTGAGGTTGGAGTGAGAGAGGCGAAGGAGCACGGACTCGTCGACCGGAAG